>OY720638.1:96616033-97866033 GCA_963169105.1 Ceriagrion tenellum | reverse complement strand
CATATATTGTTCAATTATAATGTTATGGTTTAATGTTGAACATCATCCATGGAAATAATTCTTTTGAAATAAGTTTAGATAATCATGCAATTCTATCAATGGAATGAAATAAATGAAGCCTTCTTACATACTCGGCATTATAAAGTACCTCTCGGTTTATTAAACGGATTACACATTGTTCACGCAAGTGATAATTATTTAAATTATTTAAATTATTTAAACAATATCATGCATCTCTTAATTACGGCAATGTTAAAAAATCTTCAAAGGTAAAAATACTTTCATGTTCATAAATAATTTTCACTCTAGGGCAAGTATATTAAATAAAAGCTTGAAAAAAATCTCTCGCCTTTTTAGTTCAAACGGTCTAGTTATGGAAAATAATTCACAGTGTTTAGTTAAACTATTTTCATATTTTAGGATGGAAGTGTTTCTGTGGGTCCAGATGTGCATTCGAGAGAAATTCATTTTCAGTGATGAAAAGAATAGATATTTTCCCAGAGTATAATACAATGAGGAAAATTACTTGTTGTTCTCTTCATCAGTGATAGAAATGTTTTTGTTGGGTGTTTATGGACATATCAGTCTCATCTTTAGGGACTGATTCTCATGGTAAACCTTCATGTTTTGGCGTGGAGTAAACTCACCGCGGACCCGCGCACAATAGCCGCGCCAATATTGAGAGGGCGAGAAAATAGTTAATCTCTTCGAAAGTGGCCCTTTCTCATCCTGTTCACCTACCTCGGCGGTGTATGCTAACTTCCAGTAGTATTGATACATTCACCTGGACTTCTAGTTTTAAATTCAACGGAATCCTTTGTTGCTCAAATTCATCGAAGACACAATACCTTAATGTTATCAAATGCGTGCCTTTGCCAACTTGGACTCAGTGGGTACTCACGAAAGTTTTGTATCTTTAATCAATAACCAGAGTACTCAAGTCCATTTTTTAGTCTCTTTATGGTCCTATCTCCGATTATTCAATATATTTTCCATTTATGCACTTAAATAGTTGAGTTTCTTTCTTAGCATAGTCAGTAAAATATCCTTCACATAAAAAAATAATGCATCATCTTACGCTAAATATTCGTGCTTTAATTTCTCCTCTTTGAGTATCATAACAAACCAGAAATTTGGAAAGAACTCTGCAAATGCTTTTCCCGCCGTTTCGAGGCAGACAAAGATTGGAGGACTCACAAGATGCCTGAGTCCTACTCTTTATCATTCATTCGCACTGGCTTCATGCTCAGTTCATCTTTGTCTCTCGAATGCTGAGCGCACCGCGAACTATTGGTGGTATAATGTTATACGGCATCATTTTCAAGAGCACATTGACTCTCATTCATGGGTCCTGCACTTTACGGTATCCCGTGTCCGAAAATTCCAATACATCCCTCCTTTGAATTCTCCTCTAACACATTCACAAATCTAATTCGATAGTTTCAGTCTATCTTTATAATAAATTATCATAATATTCAGGAATTAAAAACATTGTAAGTTTTACTTAGAATATTTGTTGGACAACCTGTTCCGTCAAATAGTCGTCATCATAAGCTGATGATGCCCAATAATCGACGATACCGGTCGTTCAAGAAATATTTTACGTAAAACTTACAAAGTTTTTGTCAATTCCTGAACATTCACCTGCTTCTACCAGGAGATGCGACTCGGATGCCCTCAATACAGCGAGACAATCATTATAGAATAATTCTTTCATATTCCGTACTTGTCCATTTTTGGTACAGCCAGTCCACATTCATCCGTGACCGTTCCTGCCATGTGAACCCTTTTTTAACGCATGCACAACCCTTTGATGACCGCAATACACCGCATTTTGTTGACGACGACGCACAGCGTGGTATTCCCCGGTTGCAAGCGTAAGGATTGGGTTAGTCAAATTTCTTTTGTCTCCGTTTTTCCTCCCATTGCAGGCATTCGTTATTCAATTCTCGCTGTACGCGGCCAGGAATTATTAATCCAGTTTCGGGAATGCAGTTACACGTCCAACGTAATTTAATAAATAGCAATTTACAAGTAAGTTAAATTACAATATCGACTTCACGTTTTACGATTAAGGTTTATGCTAATTCATGAACTGGATCACTCACGCACACATCGCCAGTTAGCAGAAGAGATGGACGTCTACGTGAGTATTGTTTTCGACGGCTGTGAGTTTTTATTGAGGATATCGAATACGGATGATGGCTTCAGGGAATTTCGCGTCACAACTACTTAAAATGAACTCTGTTTTTCTGGTTTTTGTGCATTAAAAATAGAGTGGTGAATGCAATTTCGGTGGGCTTTAGTTTAAATAAATGAATGCAAGCGCTCCGAATATTTTTCTCTCCCCAAATTTTCTGAGAAGATTTGTGAACGACATTCTTTGCTTTTTAGATTCCGAATTTGATACTCTTTTATCGCACAAAAAAATCTTATCGTCTCTGCGCGTGTTAACATATTTTCCTTGGGGTTACACGGCCATTTTCCCCGGAATACAATTTTTTCGATATTTCGCTGCCTACGTCACTTAATTTTAATACCTATGTACTGGGAGCGTCATTATAACATCCTCTTTTCAAAACGCATCAAAACTCATTTCATGAATAAGAATTTTATTTTATTATGATGTTGTAGGTACATATCTAAAGTTTTATTTTACACAGTTTTAAAATCATATCAGGTAGGTGACGCCCCCCATTGTCCATGCACTGAATAAGTGGATTTCTGGCGTTCGTCGTGAATGTTACCAGCATAGCAGCTGATATGCTAGCAATTCTGCCCCAATTTATGCCATTCCCCAAAATAACCCATTTGTGGTTTTTTTTTTAAATCCCGTGTTTATGTCAACCGTCCAAGGGCCCTTCAAGACCTGAAGGCCAACATCCGGGCAGAAATTGCCAACATAGAAGCTGCTATGCTGGTAAGGTTCATGACAAACGCCAGAAATCGGCTTATTCAGTGTATGGACAGGGGGGGGAGGCTCACCTACCTGATATGATTTTCAAAATTGTGTAACGCAAAAGTTTAGTAATGTACCTAAAACATCATAAAAATAAAAAAGTTATCATTCACAAAATTGGTTTTATTGCGTTTTGAAAAAAGGAAGCTATATAGCCGCACCCTTATATTCAGCTTCTTCTTCCGTGATTTCATCTACATCTACGTAATACCCTGCCAGCCACCACGAGGGTGTGTGGCAGGGGGTGAAGATCACCAAACATGCACTATTGACATGCAACTAGGATATTTAAGGGAGACATGCTAGATAATAGGGTCACATGGAGCTAGATGGTATCTACATAATAAGGAAGGGATTATTGGTTGTTATTACATGCATCATGCACTACAGACTACTCTGACAATATTTCACCTACCTATCCCTTTGCTACGCTGCCTATTGTTCTCTCTTATAGTACGAGGGAAAAATGACATTTTAAATCTATCGGTACGACAATCTATCTCTCTAATCTTGTTAACATGATCAAACCTAGCATAATACGCAGGGGTTCTCAATATATATCATCTGTGAACAAATCGGTTTCGAATTTACTTAAAAGGTTTAACCTAAATTTTAACCTGCGTTCTGATAGTTATTCCCATCCTAGATCTTCTATTAACCGCGCAACACTAATACAATTATCATAACGGCCTTTAACAAACCTAGCAGATCTCCTTTGCACGCGCTCTAATTCTTTTATCATACCTTCCTCGTACGGATCCCATATACTAGCGGCATATTCTAAATGAGGCCTGACAAGTGTAAAATATCTTCTTTCTCGTACTCTCTCATCGCATTTGCCTAGAACCCTTTTTACGAATCCTAATCTACGGTTTGCTACACTAGTTATGCCTATATTTCATCCCTTACATATCTCACTTAGATCCTAATACTCACATGCAAGCTAGTTTTGCGGTTGTAATACAAGCCACATTGATTTTATGCTGTCGGCAATCACTGAATTTGTGCCTAAATTTGAAAGCCCCATTTTTATGATGGCGTCATGAATTCCAATTTTAATATTTTTTCTGCTCTTTCCACGAAACACTTCCGAATGTTTCATAATACGCATAGGTCTCGCAAATTCTTCCCGAGATATGAAAAAATATTTACTGACCATAATTTAGATAGATTTCCGCTACACTTCGGTACGCCAAATGACGTCCAAACATAATGTTACAGGCGTGCACCGTAGTCCACTCTTGGTGCTCTATCTGGTCGTGTTGATGTTCCCTTTTTGCGCTGAAAACAACCCCTCTTCCCCAAAGTAAATTCAAATTTCAGGCTAATTACTAACATTATTGCCACCCGTACAATGCTATCCAACGTCGAATCAAATGTGGCATTGGTATTAATGCCTATGATTACGAAGAAGCTTCGATCGTTTATTATTATACTGCCTGATATGCTTCCAGTTGAAGGAAAGCGGCAGCGGGTGTACTTGTTCAACGGTATGCGATGAGGAAAAATTCTACTTCAGCATTCTCTTTTGTGACGTCACTTGCGCTGGAGTCTGTCTCATTGTTTTTCATTAATTTTAGGAATAAACTCCACTTTCTCCGGCGAGATGTTGTAGAACAGCATATTGAACAATGACACTCAAACGATATCGTACTGTCTACCAAATTTATTCCAAACTCTTACAACACGTGTTTCAACTGTCTAGCAGTCATCTTCAACTGTCTGTGTTAACTGTCTAGCAGTCTTACCTGATGATGACTGCTAGACGATGACTGCTAGACGATTGAAACACGTGTTGTAAGAGTTTGAAATAAATTTGGTGGACAGTAAGATATCGTTTGAGTATCATTAATTTTAAGGTAGTTTGAGCGAGGTAGTTCCCTAGTCATGACGGAGACCATATTCGAATTACACGTTTAAATATCAGCAGCTAAAAGAAGCATGAATTAAATATTGTATTAATAATGGTGCTATAATATAGTTTTTATGATTGAAGTTCTAAGTAATTAAGTTATAATATCTGCATAAGTCTTTAACTTGACTCGTTTTTTTCGCGGTACATTTAAAAAGCCGTCACAACGGAAGGTTTTTTTGTGATCTTGAAAAAATTACTGCGGTAACAATATGGTTTATTTAAAAAAAAATTGTTGAGAAAACATAAAAACTACGCGCTGTACATTTTTGACAAGATCTAGGTTTGAGGAATTCCATAGTTTTTTAAAATAAGGTCTTTATCGAGTGCAAGCACGTACCATTTCCCATGTAAAAGGGATGATATTATTCGTCAAAAATCTCGGAAAGTAGTTCGGTAAGGTGCTGAGAATTTGGTGTGTTTGGAAGAGCGAGGAATTTGCCTCGAAAACGGGACCACATTCATTGATTTTTAGGTGAAATGATATTTCGCTCAAAATACCTTAATAATTGGGAGTGATTTTTTTTGCATACATAGATTCATGACGACTATTTGACGACTCATTTTGGGTTGAAAAATATATTTTACAGCTTTAGCCTTTATTTTGCAATTTTACATCATTTTCCACCGATAAACTACTATAAATCAGCATGCATTTATTTATTTCATATGAATTCTCCTTACAAAAAGCTTTTTATTTATTTAAATAAACAATAATCCTCATCCTCAGGGTTAGATACTTCAGTAATGGACATATATGAAAAGAGTGTTCTTCGTTGGTTTGGCCATGTTGAGAGATTGGATGAGAGTCGAATCACGAAACAGATATATAAGAGTGAAATGAATGGTGCGAGAGGTAGAGGTAGGCCGAGAAAGTTGTGGTTGAATGTGGCTGAGGGAATCCTTATGAGGAGGAATATTAGGAGTTTTAAAAACAGGAGGGCGTGTATGAAGCAGTGTATGGGGATAATTGAGGCAAAAGAGGTTTGCAAGGATAGGTCAGTATGGAGGAAATTATTGAACTGGTAGTGAAACATGGGTATGTCAGGATAGACATAAGAGTAGACTAAACACCGTGGGTATGAGTTATCTGAGGAGTGTTTGAGGCAAAAGTAGGATGTATTAGGTCCAGAATGAGTGGGCAATAAATGAATGTGGGTTAGATGCTCCAGTAATGGACATATATGAAAGGAGTGTGCTTCGTTATTTTGGCCATGTTGAGAGAATGGATGAGAGTCGAATAACGAAACAGATACTATATGAGAGTGAAATTAATGGTGTGAGACGTAGGGGTAGGCCTAGAAAGTTGTGGTTGAATGTGTTTGAGGAAATTCTTAGGAGGAGGAATATTAGGAGTCTTAAAAACAGGAGGGCGTGTATGAAGCAGTGTATGGGGGTAAATGAGGCAAAAGAGGTTTCCAAGGATAGGTCTGTATGGAGGAAATTATTAAAGCAGAGTTAGGAGTACAAATATGTATTTATGAGTGAAACTTTGTGACTGTGCCTACCCCGGAAGTGAACTGCGTAATTGACATGTATGTATGTATTTTATTATTAGAAGTGGTGTTCGAATGAAGTAGGTTTAGAGTAAATAAAAAGGCTGGCGCACTTGCTCCCCATCTTATCCGTTATTTTAGCCTATTCTCCTTCTCCACCTTCCCCGTTGAGCACATCCACTAATCCTCCCGTCTATCACGGCCTTCAGCATCCGTTTGTCCCACATTACCTTTCACAGCCACCTTCCCTGACGACCTCTGATCTCTTAAGGTGGTAGGAGCGACTTTAAAAAAGAAAAGATTTGCTTGAAACTTTGCATACGGGTGCTTATGTCATTAATAATATTTCTTCTCACAGATTTCCCCCTTAAGCCACGCTGAAAGAATAACATTTCGTGTCATTGACGGTGGCGTTGCACAGGTAGAAAGAAAGCTTGGGTGTCGGAACATTTCCTTAGCTTTCTCGGCACTCAAGATAAATAGGAATTCCGCACCACGACACAAAGGCACAACGGCACATTTCAAATTCCAAACGGAGCCCTGCAGAGTTGGATGGAATGCCAACTTCAAGAACAAATGACACTCATCGATTGTATCCTCAAAATCATATTCGATTTGTTTTTTCATTCAACTCAAAGTTTAAAGTTTAGTGTCACTAACATTTTGCTCGTTTCATGTCGCCTCTGCACGCTTGTTGTTAAAATATTGTAAAAATGAAAATACGAAACTGGTAACACTGTTTTTAATTAATTAAATTAAAAATTAACTATAAAATTAAATAATTAGTGTCTTTATTGGAGCGAGATTGCGACTGAGACTTCTTCATCTAACCCCTGGTCAGAAAAATAGATGAAATAAGTGTGAGGAAAGAAATACATTCGTGGGAAAAGCGAAAGGAAGTAAGGAGGGAGGTGACATCCTCGGGGAAAAAAATCCACTGCAGGGAAATACCCACACATGATGGGAAGTATGAAAAACCTGCGAATTATTCGTGAAAACAACAAAAAAATAATGCATGCAATACACATGAAATGATAACCATCATAAAAAGGGGAATTGCAAAGTTAAAATAAATGAATAAATAATAAAATAGAATAAAATTGTAATGTGAAGGAAGACAGTAAATAAAGATTTATAACAAAAATAAAGGTAACTAAAGAAAATAAATAATGATAATTAATTATTGATAAAAGTGTAAAACTTGCGTGTTATGAGTTGGTATCTTGGCAATTCAATGCTCTTTTTAACCGGTATCCTTAATGCATTTGACAAATATTTCGAAATAATTTGATTAAACATGCACGGAATATGATTTTCGCTTGAATTTTAAATTCTGCACCGTAAACCCAAGTCATCACTATGGTATATCTAAGGCGAAATTTAAAAAAATGTTACTGTAAAATCATTTATATCACCACGTGCGTGTTGATTTCCACCGGATGAACAGATGTACTTAATTTCAATGTGGTCCAAGAATTTTTTCGACCGACTGGAAAGGTGGACCGACAGGAAAACTAATGAGCAAATACTAAATGAAGTACATACAGAAAGAGAAATATTGGAAACAATTAAAAAAAGAAAAGCAAAGCTCATCGGGCACTTACTTAGGCACGACAACTTCATACAAAATATTATGGAGGGAAAAATTCTAGGCAAAAGACAGAGAAGCCGACCGAGAACTTCATACCTAAAAGTATTGGCGATGGAAATGGGATGCACCTCGTACAATGAAATGAAGAGGAAGGCTGAAAAAAGAGATTGTTGGAAGTCGTGGCTGCAACAACAAGGATAACCTTTAGAAGAGAAGAAAGAAGGCTGGAAACATTATTAAAATATGCACTCAATGACTGACGATAGCCGCTCCAGCCACCTCAAGTACTTTCATCTCCCAACCCGCCATTCCGACTCCGAGCACTCACTCCCTCGATCGCCTTCCTATCCGTCCTCCGCATTCCCTCCATCCTCCTTCAGGCCCACATGTCAAACTCTTACAACCTATTCTCAGTTACATATTATTACATGTTCTCACTCACGTGCACACTGGTCTCTGCACCCAAAACCAAAGAATACATAAAGTTTGAGACCATTCTCGCCAAGCATCCTTACACCAGGTTCATGTCACGTGTTTTTTCCCAGTAAGTAACTAATTTGCTCGTATAGTCTCTGTTTAATAACCCCTGAGATCTGCCCTTGCCCAACCAACAAGATAACTTTAAGTAATTACATCGTTCGGCTTGCTTCAGTTTGTACCCTTACACTTTTAAGTAATATTGTTACATGCTACTTATACATTGTGCATTCTTAAATTACTATTGTTTAAGATGACTTATCTTTTAATCACCTCGACTTGGTTTGGTTCTAATTTACGTGCATTTATTTTCATACTGAGTCATATTTGAAACGGATAAAATTTAAATTTGAGACGAAATGAGTGCCCAAAAATTTAGCGCACAATGTGTCATGTCACACATATTTATTGCCTAAATATTTGTTGGCAACAATCAAAGAAATAAGGTATGTATTATTTCGTGCTTTGATGAAAAGTTACAATCGTGTAATCGGTTTGGAGAAATGGCCAACCCTTTGCTGTGGAAATGCAATAAATGCCCCAGTTCGCGGGAAGAAGATGATGCAATTTTAACTCTTTTTTTTGGAGCTCATAGTGATCGGATTTATAATATTCAAACGTGAAACAATTGGCTGATAGATCAAATTTCCTCGTCTATAAACCCATTTAAATCGAGAGAAATATTAGTACAGGAGGCCTTATAAACCCCAAAAAAAACTGTACTGGCTTCACCTCAGTTTATGGTATCAAAACATCATCCACTTACCCCATTACTTTCATTCATTTGCCAAAATATTCCCGCCATTATCCATGGGAAATGGTTCAGGTTGGCACACTAGGAGGGCTTCATTTAAAAAAGTGAGAAATTTCTAACTCCTAGGTCTCGTCATTTAAATATAAATCATTAACTCTGTGCCGTAATTTTTACAGAATTATGCAAACAACCTGTGGTGAAGGCATTTGCATCATATGGCGAGAAAAAAATGATTCAAGTCAAAGACTTGCTTAGATAACTATATTTATTTAATTACTGAGAACTTAAGTCGTATAATAACTATATTTTTGCGTCTTTTATATCACAATATTTAATTCTTAATTCTTACCTACTGCTGCTTTAACAAGCAAGTTACATTCTAACATGCTTTCCACTTGCCTAGGGGAATATATCGCTCATCCTGACTCAAAAGACAGTATTTAAAGCAGTTTGACGCGTAGATGTTTCAATCGCACTGCTTGTCATCATGTGGGCACAGACTTTCCGTCGTAATGACTTGGGCCTGCGATTTCATCCATAAATCTTATCTTATCTAAATCGAGTGAAAAAGTAAAAGAGAGAGAGATACTACTTCGCTCTGGTTAGGCCACACCTCGAATGCGCCGCGAGCATTTAGGACCCCTTACATAAAGATTTAACCATAAAAATTAATAAAATGCAAAGAAAATCAGCACGCTTCGTTAAAAACTGCTACGAGTGTACATATGGTGTCTCACAACTGTTAAGAGGGATTAAGGTGGGAGCCCAGAGAGACTCGGAGGCTACACGCTGGGCTTAGGTTGCTTGAGAAATTCAGAACTGCTGTGTTTCAGAGCGACACAGAAAATATTATCATGTCTCTTCACTACATCCCAGGGTGTGACAGAAGCGATTGAATAAAAGAGATACACTGCCGAACAGATCGGTACAAAAACTCATTACTTCTGCGCACAATAAACGATTACAATAAAAACTGGGCTCCTTCAAATAAATTCCCATAGGACATGTTACCATTTCATCTCCAAAAATTTTACCTCTTTACACGGCTGGTGACCTACCACCCCCTGCCACCCGCCAATGGGGCGGCTCGCGGGGTAGTATGTCGATGTAGATGTAGATCTACGTTCCACCTTGCCGATACCACGTGGTTGGCGTGTTGCTATCGTACCAACCCTGGATAAAGGAAAGGGGTAGTCATTGGAATTGTGAGAAAGGGTGATTAGTCGGGTGAATAATAATAATAATTATAATTATAATAACAACGTTTATTATCGTGGGCTACTCTTAGCCCCTGAGATAATGAAGTACAATTTTTCAAATTAATACAATTTTGAAATTCAAAAATTAGATTAATAATACAGTAATGAAACTCAATATACAAAGTCGAATTAATTATACAATGATGACAGGCAAAACAAAAAATAAAAAAAACTCATTGTAAGCTTGGAATTCGTAATACAGCCGTACATATTACTGCAGAGAGCACTGCTAGGATAACATTTAAATACATGATTAAGCATATAAACCGTGAGGAAAAAGGTAATTTTTTAAAAATAATACTACAAGTTTATTACAAAGATGTTTGTTTACAAGGATATTTGTTTAAATAATACATTTTATGATTAAATTCAGAACAGAGTTTAACATAACTGCAAAACAGTAGCCAGATTTGTTTACATGCATTTAAATACATCGTATAGGTTCATTGTATAGGAATTTTTTTATGTAACTGTGATCAAAAAAATAAAATAAAACGTCCCCTCACGTAAACAAAAACAAAGTGGGAAAAAAGAAAAAAAAAAGAATACAATATTTTAAGAGTTTAACAACATCGAAATATTATAAAAGTCCAGGTCCTGCTAAGCCTATCAAGGCTTGTCAGCAGGTGCCTATTTGTTTTTTATTAGTGGTCGTGCCTAGTTTTTCAAAATTGTGTACCACGGATTCGTTTATAATATTTACAAAGATATAATATAATATTTTTAAGAAGCAATGAATACAAGGATATATAATAATTAGGATAATAATAATAACAAGGATAATTAATGATAACAGTAAAAATTACAAGTATAAAGTAAATAATGGTGGATGACAGACTCTCCCCCTTTCCCTAGTAGTGGTAATGTGTTCCTGGGAAATAGTAACTCTTAGACATCTATTAAGTGTTGCATGAATATAATTATTTGCTCAATTCCGTGCCCCGGATATTTCGAAAATGTCTTCCCCACGATCTTGCCGAAGTTGGGGTGAATCTCAGGCAATTTTAACCCCTCATTCCGCTAATATCTTCTCCCCAAACTTGAAGGTAGCGTGAACGACATTATTCTCCAGAATGAGTGTGACCAGGGTTTGCATTGGGGGAAGGGGGGCAGTGCACCCACCTTCAGCTGAAGGTCAATGTTAGGGGGGGGGGGGGGCAGGACATCATCCCATCTGTCCCCGTATAGCATTTTTGGGAAGAAAAATCTCGTTCCGCGGGAAGCTCTCCCCCACTCTGAACGTCCATGTTTTCCAGAAATCACGAAGGCTATGTTCAAAATTTATTCTGAAATTGAATATGTTATAAGAGGCATTAAGTAAATGTAGTTTAACGTGCTTAGTACCCAAAAGTTTTGTTTTAATGGCAAAACCTCTCAGAAATCGACTGAATATTTGAGGCCTTAAGGTTATATGAGCGGAATATCATTTCACATATAAATCAATGAAGTTGGTCTCGTTATAAAGAAAAATACCTCACCCTTCCGAAGATATAAAAATATCAGCCCCTTACCGCACTTCGTACCGAGATATTTGACGAAAAATACCACACATTTTACATGGAATGTGGTACGTGTTTACACTACGAAGAGACATTGTTTAAAAAATATGGAATTTCTAACGCCTAGATGTCGTCAAAAAACTAACACTGTGTATTAAATATGTTTTCTCAACTATTTCTGAAAATAAATCATATTGTTACGGCCGTAATTTTTTCTGGGTCACATGAAACCTTCCGTTATGAAGGAGTTTCATACGCACCGCGCGAAAAAAAATGAGTCAAGTTAAGGACTTATGTGTTTATTTTCATTGAATTACTTAGAATTTCAATCATATTAAAGTATATTATTGCACCATTAATAACTCAATATTTTATTCATGCTTCCTACAGCTGCATAAATAAAAACGTATAATTGGAATATTGTGTCCATTATGATTGGAGTTCTATCTCGTTCGAGCTATCTTAACTCGAATTGTTTGCATACTTTCCGTACGATGAAAAAATTCCCCAATCGAAGTTTCTTTGTGACTTTAAAAAATACATTTTGGCGAGTCATGCGATGATTTTCATGAAAAATTGAGAAAGCATACGAACTAAACAGTGTAATATTTCTGACGCGATTTAAGTGTCTAAAGATTCTGTATTTATAAGAATAATGTATTTCTGAATAACGCAGGGAAACCATGTCCCATGAGAAACAGGATCTATATTTGGCAAATAGCTAAAAAGTAGCACTATAATCGACTGACACTTTGTTAGTATTGTAGAAATGAGATATTTTCTTCAAAAAAATGAAGCAAAATTCATTGAATGATCGGTGTTGTGTAGCTTGACTCAAAATGTGTGGAAGCATTGGATTTTTTAAATGCACGGTATCACGCTTCGTGTTTTCTTCATGCCTGGTCATGAACGCTTAGAGCAATAAATGAACATACTTCTCTGGAACTTGGAATCCTTTTTTATCAGACCTCGGCTTCATTTGAATAATGTTGCAGTCCAGCCATAATAGTCATATGGGAAAGGTCAGGTCTTAATATACCCCGAGTGGAAATTTACGTCTCATATCTGTTTTCTTGGAATGCACAGCGCTATTCTGGCTGTGCTCTCATGAATGTCGTTTGAAGAGCACTGTTTCCTGCACATGGCCCGTCGGTCAAAAAAATGAAGCGTGAATGAGAGAACTAAACTCCATTTCTCTCCAGCTTATACTCTCATTCGGAGAATACCCTCCGTCAGCTCTTTCATGGATTATTCTCCACGTGTCCTTGCTAGCGGAAATGACGCGGGTCGAGCGATTGCGCAATAGCCGATGGATGTCTCCGGTTAATTTTCAA
This sequence comes from Ceriagrion tenellum, assembly GCA_963169105.1. Lineage (NCBI taxonomy): Eukaryota > Metazoa > Arthropoda > Insecta > Odonata > Coenagrionidae > Ceriagrion > Ceriagrion tenellum. Next base: position 97,852,752 of record OY720638.1, on the reverse strand, counting down.
TTTGTTTTACCTGTTTAGGAATCTACACGATTCGTGGGTCGCCATTCTAATTTATTCTTCATATTTATATCAAATGTGTTACATTTTAATTTCGCTGCAAGCGCTATCCATCAATTTTTAGGTGGCTGGAGCGGTAATCGTGAGTCATTGAGTGCACATTTTAATAACTTTTCAAGTAAGCCGAAAAAAAAATTCTCGGACCCAACATCAAATAAATAATGAAAGAATATTTTTTTTTAATTTTAATTAAAGCACAGTTATGACAAGGGTTTACGGTGTGGAATTCAAGATTTAAGTGAAAATCATTCGTAAATACGAGTGTTTAACTCGGCCTTTTCCATTGATATTTTAAGTTCAAGAAAGCACTTGGATCATCCTTAATTTTAGAACATTTGTTTATATTGTGAAACTTTCTATATACAATCACTATGCAGCATAAATGTTGCAATAATTATGTGCGAATTTCCACAGAGAAAAAATCATCCGCCTTGATTTTTTCTCTGTGGAAATTCGCACGTGTGTGCATTGCGGGTGACTCCGTAAAAGTGGAACTCCGTGGCTAGTCCCGGATAGCTTGAAATTTGCAAGAATTATATTGTAAAATTTTTGACTTCATAAAAGCATTATTTTAACTTGAGTTCACGGCGCGGAATTCTATATTTAATCATAAACCATGTGTAAATACTTGTTTTTTACTCAGTATAATACATTGATATTTGTTAGAAACCATTGTTGTAACATAAAACGTATTGTATCGCTTTTGTGGGAAAATCTGTGCATACGTAATCTAATTATTTCGAAATGTATTTTCAAGTTTTACAAGGCTACTCGTGAAATTAGTGTTAAATAACCATGAAACCACAGAGACAACGTGCGAATTTACTAATTACTAGCTAGCACATCAGATTTTCACCTTCAGGCGTTACTTTTGGAAGTATTTTATATTCAAATCCATATTAAAAATAGGTATTTTTTCCATAGTTAGTCATTCAGTTAATAACTGAGGGAAAATACAATAGTTATATTCAATATGGATTCGGCTCGTAAATGTGTAAAGAGTACCGCGCAAATCTGTATACAAACGAAAATCTTATACTCCGCTTTAACTCTTTTGCGGTGTCTTCGCGGTGAATCGTGTACCTACATCCATTCGCAGTGCGCTCGATGAATTCTCATTGTTTACTACCGATCATTCGCCGAGCTCTTGACCGCTTCGCTGAAAGTTCCATGACCTTTAATTCATGCCGTCTGAGTTATCCATTTTTGCCTGACGGCTCTGAAAGACTTCGGGTCCATTCCGCTGGAATGGTGTCCTTTATCGGGTAAACTCTTTCTGATTGCAGTCGCTGGCATCCGTGTTCCTCGAGGCATTTGGCGCAGAGTTGGATATTGCCCGCAAGTGTAAGGAAACATAATGTTTCGCGACGTAACCCCTTTATAAAAATCACCGCGGAGTACGGAGTACTATGTGGATTGTGACTTGGCGGGTGAATGCCTCCAAATACCCTCTTCGCTTTGAAAATAAGAAAGTTGGTTTCCGGATTTACTTGCTGGCGTTCATTAATGTCACCCGTGAAATTATTACTCAATATTTTACCCGATCTTTGATCCGTGAAAACGATTTCCATATTAACCGTCATTACCAGTGTCTTGGTGATAGACGTCACCGCTAAATTCATGGACGGATATAAAGGAACGGGGTGGATTCAAAGTACAGATTTATTGAGCTCCGTCTTTTGTTTAGATTCCTCTTTGTTCCTGCGGCGAGACGCCGTGTTCGATTATTCTAGCGAAAGGAGGAATGGTGAGTTATTTTTCATAACATAAACACATCGAACTGTCATTTTTACCGTTTTTGCAACTGTGTGAAGGGTATGAAAGAAGGACAAATCTTTAGTTGGCCAATCATCGTTAACAAGACTAATTCGTGAAAAGTTTTCTCCTCGTAATAATTTCGCTATGTTTATTTCTTCTTAGCCATTTCTTCCGGGCTTATTATTGGGAGTGAAATTTTTTCTTATATGGCCTACATAGCTATGAGTTCCTAGTGTACTCTCTTGCTAGTCCTAAAATATTCAGTTGACATCCCAACTCAGGCGAAGACTAGGAAGTTTCTGGGACTAAAATGATAAAGGAATTGCCCCTATGCTCTAATTAAGGTACATCTTGAGTATTTACAAGTATTTTGAGTCCTCCAATGAATGGTTTTAAATACGGAACAAGAACTAAGACATTCCCATTTTGTTTTATAATTAAAATAAATGTCGAAGAACTAGGTTGAGAACCGATAAAGACTCGGGGGCTCCACACTAGGCATGGATTACTTGAAAAATTCGGATTACGCGAGCTTCAATGTGACATGGAGGATATTTTGTTCGCCCCATTACTTTAGAGCTGACAGAATTGACAAAATAATAGACGCGTGTACTGCTAAAGTGATCGGTGTAAACATCCTCCTACCCTCGTTCATTAATGACTGCGACAAAACGGAGTCACAAGGATAGTCCGTTAAAGTCTTGTTCAACTTTCGCCATCCTCCCCATTCCTCACCTTCATTCTCCACTTTTTCATGGCTGGTGAACTGGTGTACACCATGCCTCACGGGGAATCGTGAAAGTTGTTCGTGGAGCAGTAATTGGGATCCTGTTGATTAAGATTTACCAAAAAATCAATAACATGCGAAGAAAAGCTGCACGCTTCGTTAAAAGCTGCCACGAGCGAACGTGTCTCACAATGTTTGTAGAGAAGGTGGGAGCCCATAGGTTCTCGGGAGGCTACACGCTAGGCTTTGATTACTTGAGAAATTCAGAACGGGTGTGTCAGAGTGACACGGGAGAATATTTTCATGACGCCTCACAACATCTCTAGGTCTGACAGAAGAATAAAATTATAGAGATACATTACCAAATAGATTGGTACAAAGACTCATCCTTTCCACGCACAATAATCGACCACAATAAAAACTGAGCTCCACTAAATACACTCCCATAATACACATTACCATTTCAGCTCCAAAAACCTTACATCTTTACACGTCTGGTGACCTAACACCCCATGCTACACGCCCGTGAGGTGGCTCTCAGGGTAATATGTATATGTACATTTACGTAGATGAGGAAGACTGTATAAACCTGATTGATCAAAAACTAAGACACCAAGGAAACTGTCTCATGTCGTCAGTAGCTGAAGTTGATAAACATATCACTTATCAGCGTATCACATCCTACCGAAATTTGATTTCCGTTTCGTCATGCAAACATTCCCTGCTTTTTTATGCACGCCATCACTTGCCAGGTATCTGTTGGCCAAGTTTAGTTCCTTCATTGGTTCCTGTGAACATTTCGGGATACTTTCCAATCCATACTCATCTTCCTCACAGATCGGGGTTTTGAAACCAACGCTCTGTCATGTATCTTCACTTTCAATTGTTTTCGTCTCTCAACTCTCTATTCCCACCGGCGGTCTTTATGAATGCTTTCTCTATTAAAATCGACATGCCGCCACTCCTAATAGCTTTATTACGATGACTACTGCCGTCCAGTATGATGCTCAAATGAGCGTTCTCTCCCGTCTGCTCAGTTTTAATATTAACCTTAACCTTCATTGTAATTCGTATCGTAATTTTATAATGCTCAGAGTTTTTTTAACTTCCTGTGCCTCTCATACGAATTATTTTTATACCCTCATTAAATAAAGTTAACATTCAACTAAACGGCTGATGAAATCTTTTCTTTCGTGAAAATCGAAACTTTTCAACACATCAAGACGATGGAAAATTACGGTTTTGTAAATCAAGGATGCTAAATTTATTCCTCTTGGCCATGAATAGCTAGGTTTTGTCCCAAAGCCTCATCCGTTAGCCATGGTGTTGTCTTTTATGGTCAAAAAGTTTTTCTCTCCACTGCTGATTGTTTAGTTGTGCGCAAATGAAGTTGGCCCAGTCGTCCCTAATGCTTCCCGCGGGCGCTAACTTTTTTATTGGGAAGTGAGCTCCCACCGTTTGATGATGGGATTGCGGTTTAGCCCAAACCTCTGCGATTTTAAGGTCGTTTTACCACTACTTTGTTAATCAAAGCAAATACTAGATTACACATCTTTTTTATTGGGCAAAAATATCCTGCTTTCGCTATAGGAATGGGTAACCTATTGAAGACCAAACTTAAGGTGCAGATCATTCCATCGTAGTCGGTATCAGCGACTACAATAGACTGGATCTGTTCGGTGTTTTTTCATGTATTTATGTTCTCTTGTGGGATAACTCTTTTGCTCTAGTTTTGACACATCTTGAGTAATTACGAGCATTTAGAGTACTCTAATGAATGGCTTAAAATGCGGAACAAAAAATAAGACTGTCCCATTTTGTTAATAAAAATTAAAATAAATGTCGAAGAACTATGCCGATAACCGATAAACACTCGGGGGATCCACACTAGACAACGATTACTCGAAAAGTTCGGACACGCGAGCTTCGTGTGATCCGAACTTTTTAAGTTATTCATCCGAGGGTTTCAAGTTCAACAAGAAACTGAGGATGTACCTACATTTGTACATCCCCTGTTTCAAAAATAGTTAGAGCATCGCTGCCCATTTTCTCGACACTGATTTCTTGGTCATAAATTTGTTTCTCATCACCAAAATATGTTGCTCAATGGTGACAATGCATGTAGGGGACTGTGGTCTGTATTCTAACGACCACGATTCCCACTTCTACGGAAAATAGATTACTTTTATCTTGTAAGTGGAATTTCTACTCTGTAATGGCCTAACATAAAACATAGCAAAAACATCACCACCTAACTGCTAGGTGAATAAAAAGTGTAGCGAATTTTATTTCCTGGAGAAGGGCTTACAGACAGAAATTTAAATATTTAGCTTTATCCGCATAGAAATGTTTTACATGTTTCTCTAAGGTAAGAGTTGTGAATTTTCTGGCATTGAAGAGTAAAGCAAGGAATTAATGCCTGTAATCATGGTACTTGACAGATGCGGAAACATTTGTGCAACCCCGTTTCAAAAATGTGAATAACATCACCACCTCAATTGTTGTTTTTATTCCATCAACAATAGTGTAATTTACAGTTCTTCGACAGTTATTTCTTGGTCAGAAATATGTTGTCTGATAAACATTTCAACCAGCACTTGTTACAATTTCACGTTCAGTGTCCAATAATGATGTCAGTTGGGCGCTCGTCCCAGGGAACGTCAGGTCGAAGTGGAAAATTCTGCGTCTTATATTTATTCAGCTGTGCATCGAAGACAAAAACACCGCGAAAAGCTTCACCATAATTTCAGCCAATATTAACATTTATCGGTTTACGACGTTATACATCGTCCGAATCCAAATTTCCATGCCTCCCGATCATTCCACAGATCTTCATCTAATCCTCTTTCTCTCCTTTCTTTCTGAATCCCTTGTCTCCAACTTTTCCTCGGTCTGCCTCTCCGCCGTCTTCCTTCCTGGTTCCACAGCCCCATTTGTTTTGGGAGTACAGTAGAGTCCCGCAAACCCGGACTAATGTGGACTGAAGGGTGTCCGGGTTTGTGAAATGTCCGGGTTATCGGGAAAGGAGTAAAAATAAGAAAAATCACAAGTTTTTATACATTATTACTAAATAAAACCTTTTTTGATTCCAAAAAAATACAAAAAACTACAACTACGTTCTTTGTTCAGAGCACTGTGTGATGCGGTCGGTGTCGCATCGTACTCCGGTCAGTGCCGTAGCGTTTAAAATGCAGGAATATACCGCTCTCCAAGGGTTTCCGATTGGATTGGATTTTTGGGGAGGCGACCGACGGCTAAGGTCATTTGCGCTATAGGGGATAGGTAAGGGAGGAAGGGTGGATAGAAACCCGGCGTCGGCATTAGTCTGCTCTTAACGAAAGGCGCCAAGGGGACCACGGCTTAACGTCTCATCCGACAGACGGAGTACTCCCATTGAAGTGCCCTCCACAAGACACTCAAGTAGGGATCGGGTTCCTCTTAAAAACATCCGCCACTGCAGGGATTTGAACCCTGGCCGCTCGTGTGGTAGGCGAGTACTCTAACCACCACACCATCCCGATCCCCCGGTTTTCCGATCCCCAGGGTTTCCGAGTTATCCGGACTTCCGGGTTATCGGGGTCCGAGCTTGCGGGACTCTACTGTATTTGATTTCCCATTCGTTGCACGTGCCCATACCACCTCAATTGTTGTGTTTTTATTCCATCTACCATAGAGTCATTGACATTCATAATTTATCCAATCCTTTCATTCCTTATTCTTTCTTTTTTGATTATCCGGCTGCTCTTCGCCAGAAGTCCATTTCAGTGGTCAATAATAGTTATTCTGAGTTTTTAGTTAGCGGCCATACTTCACAGCTGTCGGTTACTGTGCTCTTTACTATGGTGTTGTGAATTCTCTTTTTATTTTCATTGGATACTGTCTGGTCCCACGATAAGTTATTCAATGGCGTTACTGCCTTTTTACCTTTATAACATCTATCCCTAATGGCTGACTCCATTTTTTTTTATTTTCTGCAATTTGCATCCCTAAGTAATTATACTCTTTACATTGTCCTATTTGTTGCCCACCTTCTAAAATAAGATCCTGCTGCCTTCCTTCCATAAACATATGCTTTGTTTTGTCAATACGGATACCCAGACCCCAGTTTTGATATCCCTCTGTCATTTTACTGGTCATATATTCTAAATCTTTATAATATTGGGTTAGAATAACTTGGTCAATTTCAGCCAATATTCAGGATAATACGTGTGATAATGCACAAAAACCGTTTCTCTCATGTATTTCCACTCTTTTTAGAACTGAACTTATTGCCTATCAGGTATATGTATTTTTATAAAGTGTTAAAGAATTTCTATCTAAGAAGTGGCGACGAAGCAAATCTGTTACCCAGGACTGACCTTGCGAGAAAGAAATACGATTTCTCTACCCAAGCCTAATTTGACTTTGTTTCAAAGATGCTTTGTGTATATATCCCGAAAAATATTTAACGTCCTTCCAAACCACATTAAGGAAGAAAAAAACGTAAGAAAATTTCTTAAGAAAGTAAAAACTTGGTTATTACTTATAAAAAATATCGAGATTTTGTTTCGTAATTTACATGAAATATTTATCGAATTAAATGTAATGAATTAAGTGATATTGTAATATCATTGTTGAAGTAAGTTCGCCCGATCTTGTATTTATGTGTCTCTTTTTTGTAACCACTATTTAATTATGTATATCTCTGAGTCTTTTCAATTTTGAATTAGTTTCTTCAATGTATTGTAAACTTTTTATCGAAAATTGTAAACCCTTTTGTTTTTTGCTATCGTTTTTTGCATGGTTTATTTATTTGTCAGTAGCCCCAACACAGGTTATTCCTTAGGGGCTATCTATGGTACTACCACTCTGTAATTCCTGAAAAAAAAATTACTTGAAATAAAGTTTATGGTGGAGATGTCAATGCTCTATATTTTTGACTCTTGCTTGACTGGAATCGGAGTATTACTGCAGGATATGAGTGAGGGATGTTGTATTCTGCTTTCTTTCCAATCATTACTCACATTAATTCACATACTATATGGGTTGCATCGCGGGAGCCCTTGTTAAGTTAAAAGTTTGTTATTATATCACTGTTATGAATTGGCCATTGCATGTTGCGGAGGTGAGGAATTAGAGTAGAGCCAGATTTTGAGTCGAATGCTTTGGCATGCGTCTTAGAATATCCGAGCTTATTGCTTATAATTACACACCCAATATACCGAATACGCTATTAACAAATAATAAAAACAAATTTAGGTTAATTAAAGAAGTATTTTTTTTATTTGTAACCCTCATTAGTTTGGGAGTAGACGATACTTCCTCAAGAATAATATTGTTGCTTAATGAAAGAACAGCCTTAGTGTTTCCACAAACTTTTTTAGTCTGAAAAATATATGTTATGGAACGACGGGCGTCTCAACACATTGTGGCGTAGTGGTGCCAGTGCACATGGCTATACCTCAGTGTAGTAAAACGCTAGTCTTGCCATAGTAGTTGGACTGGATTGGGTTTTGGGGAGGCGACCGACAGCTAAGGTCATTTGCGTCATAGGGAATAGGTAAGGGAGGAAGGGTGGATAGAAACTCGGCATCGGCAATAGCCTGCTCTTAACGAAAGGCGCCAAGGGGACCACGGTTTAACGTCTCCTCTGACAGACGAAGTACTATACTTGAAGTGCCCTCCACAAGACACTCAAGTAGAGGTCGGGTTTCCTCTGAATATAATCCTCCTCTGCAGGGGTTTGAACCCCGGCCGCCCGTATGATTAGCCAGTACTCTAGCCACCACACCAACCCGATCCCCCAGCATATTAGTTAAAGTAATGGGAAATTATAAAGTTTGTTTTATTAATATAGATATCAATTGTTTCCAACTAGGCAGGCCTATTATAATCAGTTTTATTGAACATTTTCTTCATGAAGGGTTAAGGCCCCAGATGTAATCATGCAAGAGGAGAGCACAGAGAACCGGGTGTAACGGTTTTACTCCGCCCTTCCCAGGGGCCCCAAGTGTAGCCCTACCCTCATTTTGCCCGTCATTTGCATCTATCATTTATCGCATGTATTGTCTGATGAATACCCTTAGAAATTATCAAATTATGGTAAGTTCAATGTTGAAGTAAGTGTAGCCAATGGCTCGATCGCTGCCTGAACACCGTGGAAAATTTGATATCCCAGTTTTACGTGAAAAACTTGAATGGACGATTTTTCTTGCATTGAAAACACCGAATCTAGATGAAGACTTAAGACTTAAGAAGTCTTAATTGCTGGCACATTAATCCCCCGTTTCGTTCAGGGGACGCTGTTTGAAAGTTTTCCGTTAATGGGAAATTCGTCTCGCCAAAATCCTTTGCCTTTGGATGCCATAAACTGAAGCAAAGTATAAGGGAAAAAGTTTCCAACGTAAAAGGTAACCATTAAACCGAGGAAAATTGCTATAAATGATAGAGGTGGCGCGTAACGTGGTAGCACTTCGCCGTTAGCATGTAGCTAGATATTTTTTCCGGTATGCTGTACGGCGTTGCGCCGCGCGCTCGGAGAGTGTGTGTAGTGGTCAATGGCATGCTAATTTTAATAGGTTGGTATACATCCAAGTGAAAAATTTTGCTTGGCGTCTCCTCTCATCGAGCGATGTTAAATTTCGTCAGGAGGAGCGATTGGTTCCCAGTAAATGTTCGCTCCAAGTTGAAGCGACCGTTAAAGCATGTGCAGAGGTCTCTTACCTCGCCGTGATGAAATACTTGCGAGATCCATTACTCTTCCTTGTACAGTTGAGCTATTTTATAACTGGTAACTGTTCACCACCTTTATTCTGCAATAACTCATGCCTGAGAATGTAATCATTAGGTCCATCATTTTTTTGTGGAACGACTTTTCTTTACATGATAAATTCAATTACCGTGGTTGATAACACTACTAAACACCTTTCACTTGACGTATTGCTTTTTACAATTTGCTTATTTTCTTCTGGTAGGAAAAAATTGATGGGGAAATTTATTAGGTTAAAATTTTTCTTCTTCTTTACCGCTTAATAATCATGATAAATGATTGTAGCAAATTTTCGGAGTGCGTACTGAGAAAAAAACGGGTGTGCCTAGTCGCAGGGTTTTGAAAATGCAATATTGTTACCCATCCCTTTGATAAATTACCCGATCGTTTGTAAAATCCACCAGCGTATATTTTAAACCGAAAAAATAGAACTGAAAGTCATCTGGAGCGCTTATATCAACTTAAGCTTTGCCTTTATTTACTTCTTCTTAGGGAGTTGAGATCTGAGGAGGAAAAACATGGCTTAATGTTTCCATACAGTGGTGTACGTTAGAGTATTTTGGCAATAACAATGACCATTCAAAACAAAGAATTCACTGTCATGACAGCCGGCTTATTGAATCCATTCATTCTAGCTGAGGGGCATATGTTTAGAAGAATGGGGAGAAGTAAAGGTGATGGCCCTTTGTATCTCAGCACATGAGATACATCAGAAGGATGAAGTTACCGATCGTTGACGAGGATGCTTTGTGCAACGTTCTGCATTCGTTCAAGAGAAAAATGCTATGTAATTATTTGCACGAGAATACGATGTCAGTGCATGCATCATAAAAATGCAAAGCAGGCAGCCAACCGTAATCTCATTGAGGGTAATGAAGGTAAATTTGAGGCGGAGAGCATACAAATGGCCTCTATTCTTTCAATTTTTCTTATAGTCTACAGGAAGGATGTGTGTTTAGAAGCCGGATCATTACAGAAGTAATTCAAGAGTAAATGACAAAAATAGTGATATCCGGAGAAAATACCAGCTAAAATACCAAAGATCATTCTCATAAAACCTTTCGCGAGCCGTTTTCTACATATCTAAGACATGGGGGACATTATTTCATGATTGAAAATTGGTTGAACTCCCTTCCGTTTGAAAAGGAGAATGCAAGGGCCAACGAAAAGATTTGTTGTTACTAACATCAATCACGTACTCGTTAAATTTAAGAATATATCATTCATTATTAGTGATATTAGGTCCTTCATTGGTCATTACAGCAAATGGATGCCGTGGTGAACTCATACTTATGGAGAGCATATTATACGAAACACTTTTGGGTCGTTTTGAATTCGAAAGATTTTTCAGTCGGAAAGAAGAAACGCTAACTATTAACTAACTAAAGAATTAACTAAGAAAAACTAAAGAAAGAAGAAAAATAACTAACGAAAGAAGAAAGAAGAAACGTAGATTCTGAGTTTTAAGTCTTCAAAAATGATTCCTACCTAGTCTATGCTTTAAAATGATAAACTCAGTACTAATAGAATCAACGGAAAGTAATAAACTGGATCAAAAAAATTTTTCCGACCGCATATGACCCGTAAACGTGCGTGAGGTTAGAAATGGCACATGCCGCATTCGACGAGTCTCTTAGAATTGTGATCGGGGCAGTTTCGTTCCTAACTTGCTTTAAAGTCGTAAAAATCGCGTAAATCATAACATGAGATAATTTTCCCCTTTTTCAAGAGAAAAAAACATCCACAGTGGATGATGATTCACTCACAGGCAGCATATTGGCCCGCTATGTTCACGTCGGCTATTGAAATGACCAATTACGGTGTGCGTAAGCGTCGCGTGCCAAATCCATATTGAAATTTAAAACTTACTGCATAACCTCCTCGTAAATGCTTGGTGAAAAAAATTAGGATTTTTATGCCAATAATGAAACGCTTTGAAGCAAATTTACTCCGTGGCCATGGATGATCAATCTTAGCGATATTTCGGACGATAGAGTTGACCGAGACGTAGAGCAAATGCCACGAGCACAACTTTCATCGAATATTTTTGGAAGGATCGGATCGAGTCTTGATTACATGTATTTGATGAAATTCGTATATAATTTTGCGGTCATCAAGAATGTTTTGCATTAAAATTACGCGAAATGGTTGATGTCCTAAAACTCCGGTCTCTTGGCTTTTGACGGCCCATTTGGGGTCCGTCAGCATTTATTCTCATTTTTATAGTGTTCTACCGGTAAAGGTAGGTTTTATTGAATGTCAGAGAATCTCCTCTCATTTTTCTACTTTTTTCGGAGACCTAACTTGCTCGAGAGTATCTTTTTTCGCCTCAGCATACGATCTACCCTTCTTCATCCTGTCCATGAAACCTATTCTCTTTCTTCCTCTTCCCCGCCTGCCCAACATTCTTCCCGCTATCACACTCATCAGCAATCCCTCACCTCCTCCAGCCACCTACTCTGCCGGTCTCGAATCTCATTAAGAAGTTTCCTTTCCTCGCTCACTATCTAAAGCACTTCCTCGTTAGTCCTCCTCTCCGTCCACTGCACCTTCTCCATCCTTCTCCACACCCACATCTCAAATGCCTGCGGCCTATTCTCGTTCTCCTGTCTGGGGGTCCACGTTTCTGCTCCATACAACGCTACGCTTCTTATCAAGTTCTCCCCCAGCTTCTTCTTCACACCCTTACCCAATGTCCCCATCATCTGCTCCCATGTAATACTAAACGCCTCCTTAGCTAGAGCTCTTCTCTTCCGTATGTCTTTGCTATTATGTTTTCCTCTAGCGTACTACCAAAGTAATTAAAATGCTCTACTTATTCCAGTTTCTGTCCTTCAACTTTAGTCACCAGCCTTGCTTCATTTGTCCTAGAGAATCTCGTTTCTTTCGTTTTGTTATGGTTTATCTTCATTCCGAATATCCCGCACTGCCTTTCTAAAGCATCCACCAAACCTTGCAATCCCTTCGAAGATATTGTGGGATATGAATAAATGTATCCCAAAGCAATGCCAATCAACCTACTCGTTTCTCCGATCACCATTTAGAACCACCTCATGATCTGGGTAGTGGTATGCTTCCAGGTTAGTCTGCAAACTTTTTTGGAAGTTTCTGGCGGAAGTTTTTGATAGTATCCCTCCTATACCAGGTTATATCACGGAGCCAGGATTGCAAAGGTCTGTAAATTTTTTGGCGAACCGAGAACATAGCATTGCGTAGCCTTTACGTCAAGGATTTCACTTAAGAGCAAGGGCTTGATCTAGGGGTCACTTTCCTGACGTATGCGTTAACTCTGCGGGAGTGTGTCCACATTGATGAACGTGGTGAGAGAAGGTTTAAGTAGATAAAATCTGGTTTCATTCAGTTTAAAAATAAAACGGCTGTATTTTAACGTAACACGCCTCCTCATTCGAGGAATTCAAGTTTTTCCGGCATTTTCGTTGTATTTGAACATTTACTATCCATTATACTTCAATATCGAAATATCTCGATTGCAACGATGCTGTTTGAGATATTTAGACGAGGTGTGTATATACATATTGCCATTTGAAATATTTATTTACACGGATTTTTGCCCTTGGAATTAGTTATTTTTTATTACATCATGCAGTTATCGTTAGTAAAATAACAAACCCCTAATAAAAAGTATTCTATAATTTCTAATGAGTCTAGTTATTGCTTCGATACAATGATCTGTTGAGAATTGATAGCTATTCGGAAAATCCTTGGTCCTCTTTTGACCCAAGCCATTTTCTAGTTGATTACGGCACTCATTCTTTGTACCACAAAGGTACAAAATTTACTCATGGTTTTTAAATGTCATGAAAATATACTTGAAAAAAAACACTATTCACAGGAATAAATGACATAATTTTAAGTTCTTGAAAGTTTCTGACAACAACAAAACTTGCTTTGTTATTAAAATTTATTGACTTTTAATATAACTCTTTTCAGTGTTTTTGAAGTTATTTATATCTATTATTTGGAGTGAAATATAAGTAAATTTAAGATTCATTAAGGCTCATTGTGTCATAGTTTATCTGTGAGTGTGGCTAACGTTAATTTAAAGCTAAATATTGAAGCTAGCAGAGGCATTTTGAATGCCTTTTACGATGTAACTTGGCGCGGAGGCTCATTGCATCGCACAGCACATGTTTTAAATCATTCATCAGCATCTGGTGCAATATAATGGGAGGTCATGAGACGTACTATGATATAAACTCGGCTTCTTTGCCTCTCACTCGAAGCTGTGTTTTATGGCAAATGGTATCAAATGGCGAAGGATCGAGGAAACAAAAACGCAAGCCGTGCCTCAATTGTCAGTGGTACCGTGCCTCCATAGATCGCTTTTGTGTGAATTAAAATGTAGCGTGTTTATTGACTCGCAAATTCAAAAGCGATCATAGCCAACTTCATTTTATAATTACAGAATAAATCTATGGGCTGAATCCCTGAGGGACGGAATACAATGTCGAGATTTGCGAGGAAAAAATGAGCAGGACCGACTCAGGGCAAGCAGTTGACCAAGTATTATTCCAAAATATGTGGGAGCAATAGAATATTTCGTCAAAAGTATTGAGCGAATTCCTTATGAGAGTTGCCCAAGGTTTACCTCTTGATCATCGAAGTGATCTCGACAGTGCGCTGTTAAACCCAACAGCCAACATCCAAACCCACAGGTGCATTAAAATTGCTGAGTGAAGTACCATGAAGAAGCAAAGTTCATATGCCGCAGGTTTCAATGGAAATCGCAACACTCGCATTTTATTCGCTCTCTGGATTTGAAAGACGATAATGGTAGAGATAAAGATTCTTCTGCAATTATACTACTATATTATAAATGCACCACAGTCCTGCGAAAGTCATCACATTATGGCCACGCCTACTTAAAGAAACTAGGTTTCATTAAGCGTATAGAAGAAAGGTCTTCGGATGAAAAAGTGAAAGAGAGATGCTACTACGCTCTGGTTACGCCACACCTCGAATACGCCGCGAGTATTTGGGACCTTGGACATAAAGATTTGACCAAGAGAATTAACAAAGTACAAAGAAAAGCAGAACGCTTCGTTAAAAACTGCTACGAACGAACATATAGTGTTACACAACTGTTAGAGGGATTAAGATGGGAGCCCAGAGAGACTCAGAGGCTGCACGCTAGGCTTAGGCTGCTTGATAAATTCAGAACTGATATTTTTCAGAGCGACACAGAGAATATTATCATGACGCCTCACTATATCTCTAGGTCTGACAGAAACAATAAAATAAGAGAGATACTCTGCCGAACAGATCGATACAAATACTCGTTCTTTCCGCGCACAATAAGCGACCACGATAGAAACTGAGCTCCTCCAAACACGTTCTCATAGGACATGTCACCATTTCACCTCCAAAACCTTTATATCTTTACACGGCTGGTGCCCTTCCACCCCCTGCCACACGTCCAAGCGGCGGCTCGCGGGGTAGTATGTAGATGTAGATGTATACATTGTCGAGCAATCGGATATTAGAATACCACGTAGCCTTCGAACAGTTGCAAGCTATTTTTTTTGCATCAAACTGCTTGGTTTGAAAATCACTTGATGTGAAAACATAATGCTTGCCTCGGAAATTTCGTGTTCCAACATTGGCAGGTGAAGCATTCGAAGCCATTTGGTGGGGGAGAAAAAATCTCCTGATCGTTCAATCCGTCGCTGATACGCGTGACGATTTCGCAATGCCCGGGGTTCGTCCACGGCTTGCGAGGATCGCGTTTTTTCCTCCAATCCAGAACCGAGGAAATTACATATAATTTGATGCCTCCGTTTCCGAAAGGTACTTGTTGATGAGATTATGGAGAGAAAATGATCCATTGTTCAATCCATGTATCAGGAACGATATGTAACGCTTGCTTTAATTCCATGAGGTTTGTGTTTGCACCGCTCGAGATTATTTTGAACACGGAACGAAGGTGTCGCGTGGTACAATCACGAAGGGCTCGAGATTTTGGTGGATTTAAACCACTCATAAAAATCTCACGCAATCGTCCCGATTGAGTTTTTCTCGCGGAAGTATTCTTGATGGAAGAATAAAAAACTTAGTAATTCTAATATATTCTGGTGCTATCGATAAAACAGATAGTAAAACTTGGTGCTCCTTAAGGTAGTTTGAGCGAAATATTATTTTACTTAGAAATCGATGAATTTGGTCTCATTTTAAAGAAAAATATCTCATCCTTCTTATGACACAAAAAATTCAACCTCTTTTTGCATTACTTTTGGAGATATTTGCCAAAAAATATCAGCCCTTTTGCATGGGAAATGGTACGTGTATGCACTCCCGAGAGACATTATTTACAAAATGAGGTATTTCTAACACTTAGATGTCGTAAAAACTAACGACGTGTAGTTTATATGTTTTCTCAACTATATTTGAAAATTAATCATATTGTCACCGCAGATCTCTTGGGTATCAAAAGAAACCTTCCCTTTTGAAGGAGTTTCAAACGCACCGCACGAAAAAATGAGTCAAGTTAAAGACTTATTTAGATATTTCAATTTGCTTTCTTACCATTTCTGACATATAAAACTATAATATTGCACCATTAATAATGCAATATTTAATTGATGTGTCCAACAGCTGGTGGTATTAAAACGGAAAATTCCAATGTTGTCTCTATTATGACTAGGGAGCTATAACGCTCGGACTACCTTAAGATACTTTGGAAATGTCACGGAAACGGACGATGTGTAAAACACTTAAGTTATCTAACCCCCAACTAAGACCTAACCAGATCGAAGTAACAACTCTCTTTTACCTTTTCACCCGTGGACCTTCCGTTTAACAAAACCAAGCTCCTGGTGGAAATATTCTTGATGGAAGATTAAAAAACTTATTAATTCTAATATTAATTAATAATTTCTTCGTGCTACTAATAAAACAGATCGTAAAACTTGGTGCTCCTTAAGATACTTTGGAAATATGACGGAAACGGACGATGTGTAACACGCTTATCGCTTAAACGCTTCAAAAAAAGTTATCTATCTTAGCGGGTTTAGTTCACCAAAATCTCGAACCGCTAGTTGTTGAACCACGTGACTCCTTAGTTAAGCTATCGGAATTACCTCGTGCGATTCAAACGACTGCCTACGTGAAGAGTAAGTAACGAATAATGGCATCATTAGTTGACCAGAGATCCTGCATGACAAAAAGGAATGTAAAGCTGTTTTACCTACATCTACATACTACACTGCAAGCCGCAGCATGGGCGTGTGGCGGTGTGTTAGGTCACCAGCCGTGTAAAGATGTAAGGTATAAGGTTTAGAGGGGAGAAATGGTGACGTGTATTATGGGAGTGCATTTAGAGGAGCTCAGTTATTATTGTGGTCTCTTATTGTGCGCGTAAAGAACGATTTTTTGTACATAACTGTTCGGCAGTGTATCTCTCTTATTTTATCGTTTCTGTCAGACCCAGAAATGTAGTGAGGCGCCTTGATAATATTCTCAATGGCGCTCTAAAAAATATCAGTTCTGAATTTATCAAGCAACCTCAGCCTAGCGTGTAGCCTCCGAGTCTCTAGGGGCTCCCACCTTAATTCCTCTAAAAGTTGTGAGACACTATATGTAGGCTCGTAGCTGTTTTAACAAAGCGCGTTGCTTTCTTTTGTACTTTATCAATTTTTTAGGGGTATTCTTCATGACCAGGGCCCCAAATGCTCGCGGCGTATTCGAGGTGTGGCCTAACCAGAACGAAGTAGCATCTCTCTCTTACCTTTTCACCCGTGAACATTCCTATTATATGTTTAACAAAACCTAGTTTATTTAATGCTGTGCCACATATGTTTCGTATGTGTAATCCCCACGATATATCAGAAGTTAAGGAAATTCCAAGATACTTCACTGTATCTGAAGATTTTATATATACTCCACCCACAGTATATGTAGGGCATTTGTGTGTTATTTCTACATCTCTTTGGAGGAATTCCCTTAACGCTACTTCAGATAATATTTGCGTGCGTAATGGCGGTGATATTCATACTGAGAAATAATATCAGTTATGATAATTTGGCTGCCTTAAGGAATTTCCGAATTCAACTTTTTTGTGTCATACGAGTCACCCAATATTCTAAAAAAATTTAATTCATTGTGAATATTAGGTGGAAATTTTGTGCAGAAGTGGTATTTATGATCTCTCATGTGACGACTGTGAGGGAGTCCACGTGGGACAGACTTAGAGAAGCTTCCGGACAAGAATAAAAGGAAAGCTAAGTGCTTTTAGGAACAATCATGACGGTAAGAGAAAATTTGCCAAGCATTCTTTAACCTGTAACCACCGAGTTGATTTTTATTGTGAACGGTCTGCATTTAACAGACAATCGACGTGTGCTAAATGCTTTAGAACAGCTCGAAATTTTGAAATGATGTGGTGACCCAGATGCTAATCTTGTAAATGAATGCTTGCTCCCTACAATTCCTCCTCACCATCAGACATTGCATAACTTTCCCCTTCTCCCAAATTGGTCCTCTCACACAAATATTTCCCCCTCCCCTTTACCTCTACTGGTGGTATATAAAGGGTGCGGCATTATAACATCCTTTTTCAAAAACGCATCAAAACATATTTTATGAATGAGCATTATTTTATCTTGTTGTAGGTACATATCTAAAATTTGGCGTTACACAGTTTTGAAAATCATTTCAGGTAGGTGGCGCCTCCCATTGTCCATACACTGAAAAATCCCATTTCTGGCGTTTGTTGTGACCATTACCAGCATATCAGCGGGTATGTTGGCAATTTCTGCCCGGATGTTGGCCTTCAGGTCTTGTAGGATCCTTGGACGGTTGACAGAAACACGGGATTTCAACAAAAGTAACAAATGCAATTTTTTTGGGGGGAAGGGGTGACACCAATGGGGCAGAAATTGTCAAACTACGAGCTGCTATGCTGGTATGGTTCATGACATACGCCAGAAATCGGCTTATTCAGCGTATGGACAATGGGGGGCGTCACCTACCTGATATGATTTTGAAAACTGTGTCACGCAAAACTTTAGATATGTGCCTACAACATCATAAAAAATAAACAATTTCTCATTCATGAAATGGGTTTTATTGCGTTTTGAAAAAAGGATGTTATAATGCCGCACCCTGTAGTAGTTCACATTTACACATCTGGGTACCTACAGGATTAAATGATTCAACATGACATTGAAAACGATAAATATTGTATGGGATCACGGAGGGTGAATCGATCAGCTTTTGCTCTAACGGGGTCATATATCAACCGGAAGCAAAGCTAAATTAATTTATTTTCCGTATGGAAAGTATTGTTCATCTTCTTATCGCGAATGTACGATCCATCTCCTCGCATTGCGGCTTCACTTCGAATGCTGTATTACTTCGAAATAAGAACTAATCCACAAATAAATGTAGCAATTGATGATGGCGTGTGACAGACAAGTTTGTTCCCATGAAGATACCACCAGAAAAATTCGGTCTGGACCGGGAATCGAACCGGGTTCCCAGGATCTAGTTCTCTTGTATCCACAAAAATTGCCACGGTAATTAGGAAGCCTGGGTAGCGTAGCGGTCTGCGCAAACCAAAGGTCAATGATTCGATTCCCGGTCCAGGGTGAATTTTTCTCGTGGAAATTTCAACGTATTTCACCGGCTATGTTTGAATATTTTTAACTTTGCTCAAACTTATAAAATTGTGTCTTACCGAAGTAAGACGGGGTATCAAACTACAACCGCATCTTGGGTCGCGCGCGTTCCATCCTGTGAGACCGCACTATTTCAGTGTCTATTGTACACGCAAAGGTAATTTTGGTTTCGATTCCCTTTTTCTCTTTCGAATTTGCAATAAGAAATAATGGTCTTAAGACGGGGTGGGGTACAATGGAATCAAAATTAATGGTGGTTTTTATTTTCTAAAGCGAATTTCTTCCAATCGAAAATGCGAACACATTAATAAAATGTTTCCATTTTAGCAAACTTTTGGTGTTTTTGATAAATCGTCCCCATAACAACCATGCTGATTGTTGAGGTCGTATTTCCGTATGTAATCTGATCACATTGAAACGATTCTTTCAATGTGATCGAATGTCAATTTTATTTTGTATCCCGTTGAAACATCAACGTAGTCCGATAGAGATAGTTCCCCAGTCATAATAGAGACCATATTCGAATTATACGTTTTGATTTCACCAGCTGTAGGACACATCAATTAAATACCGCATTGTTAATGGTGAAATAATATAGTTTTGTATGTCAGAAATTGTAAGCAATTAAATGAAAATATCTAAATAAGTCTTTAACTTGACTCATTTTTATTGCGCGGTGCCTTTGAAACTCCTTCAAAACGGAAGGTTTTTTGTGATACCTAAGAACCTACTCCGGCGACAATATGATTAATTTTAAAAAATAGTTGATGAAACAGATAAACTACACACTGTTGATTTTTTGACGAGATCTAAGTGTAGGGAATGCCTCATTTTTTATATAAGGTCTCTCTGGAGTGCATGCACCTACCTTTTCCCATGTAAAAGGGCTGGTATTTTTTGGCAAATATCTCCGAAAGTAATGTGGTAAGGGGTTTAATTTTTAGTGTCATTAGAAGGGTTATATATTTTTCTTTGAACTGAGACCAAATTCATCGATTTCTAAGTAAAATGATATTTCGCTCAAACTACCTTAATTGACATCCCCTCCTAGTATCGTCATAATAATTCAGGGATTTGCGATGACATGTGAATGGTCGGCAGGGTTGACAGCATTGAAATGACTCGATCATGATGAGAGCATCACAAATAATTCCATGCTATTATGGTGCAATTAAAATTTAGATTGAAACTGTCATTCAAATATTGTGATGCCATTTCCATTTTTGGAAAGAGCGGTGCATCATTGTGATCACGATATTTGCGAGGGAGATGAGCGCGCGCGGTAGAGCATCAAAGGGTGGATTCTCGGCCTCCTCCTCTCGTCTCTCTGCAACCGCAGACACTCGTATTAGAACTTTCCGCGGCATCACTACTACCGGTCCTCAAACTGCGATATCTTACGGCGCTTTTTTCTCTAACGGATTTAGGCCGTTTTCGAACTTGGCAAATCTAGCATCTTGCCTTGAAACCTAGTACGCATCGAAAGCTATGACGTCATGGACGCGTCATCACCATGCGCTTGTTCACTAGCTATCGAGGAAAGATACCAAGTCAACGAAAAAGCAGACTTGTTATGCTTGCTAGGTTTCAAGTTAGAACTCGGGGTGTGATAATATGGGCTTGTATGGAAAATAGAAGTGAAGAAACTCTCAAATGGATACTATTTTATCATTACTACGTATATTTGTGTGATATTATTTTTTTTGCGGAAAAATTGATGAATTCGTTATATTCAAAGGCTTTTCAAATGAGAATATACTGATAAAAGATAGTTGTTTATGTGTGTTGTAGTAAGACCTAATAGTTGTTTGAATAATTCCATACATTGTAAATGTACCGTCCTTGTTTACTTCATTGAACCTACAAAATCTATCTTCCTTACTGTGGAAGGAAAAGAGATGAAAGAAATTATATGAAAGAATTATGGTCCGATGGAAAGTACTTTAAGGTAACCATAATTTCATTAGCAGCATTATTGTTAGCTAACGAACATAATAATTGTTAATAACGTTAACATTGGAGAGGTTTTCACAGCATTCATCAAAGAAGTGGGACAATAAACCTTTAGAGTAAATGTAATTTGTTTTCAGCTTAATTATGTTAGTTACAACGCGCGTATTTATCAGTCAACAGTCAGAGATCATAGGTAGAGAGTTCGGAGTGTAATGCATTAATATATTGTTACGTGTTCTTTCATACAGGCAAAAAATATTATGATGCCTTTTTTGCATAAAGACGTTGATTGTGGTGAAATACAATGAGCGATATGTCGTCCACTTTCGCAGCCCCAAGTAATCGAAGCATATTAGTTAATCACCATATTATGGTATATGAGAATTATTTTATTCATAAGCAATAAGATTTAAAAAATAATATTCTCTGTTACTTTGCCGTATAAGGTTGGGAAGCATTTTAAAGAAGTAATCCACTTCAATCACCCGCAATAATTATGGACACGGATAGCGCTTTTCGTATGTTTTACGAAATGAAGGCCGCATGGTGTCTCTTCCACCGTAAAAGGGCTACGAAAGTGTCAAGTCAAGATTCTACCCGGTCGGTCTTGGGATCAATATATCTTGATATCAAGTTAACTAGACGTTTGCCAAGTTCGAAAACGGCCTTATCCAGTTTATACACTGCTAAAAGCATGGGGATAGGGTTCTCTAGGAAGGAGAAGGAAAATAAAGGGACAATGTGTGCAGTTCCGCACACTTACTAGAGAAAAAGAATGGGAAACTGAGAAATAAGTCAGAAAACCCAAACTAAGTAGGGAGAAGCGACCACCAGTATAAGGCGAAATGTCGTTCGCGAAGGATCAATGTAAAAACATTTTCATCGCTCGATCGGAATTATGCGGATTGGAACAGTCTTCCTGCACAGCTCTTTAAAGCTATTTACTGTTCATATAAATATTTGTAAGTATGTAAATAAGCCGAGAATTAATTATTTCTTCTGAAAAATTAATTGCATAAAATATAAATTTAAGATTGATTGGTTTATTTTTATTTTTTTTCTGTCGATTTCTTCTGTTTTGTATTTCTGTTGAATTTGGTGTCCGAGCATTTAGCGTTTGCTATACATTTTTTCTAAATGCTACCACCTGAAAAATTGTCGAATTGTAACACTCTTGAGTATTAATAATAATAATATGCCTGAAGGATGAAGGATAGTTGGTAGATTGAATACTGTTTACAGAGGTGTGATAAAACTAAGCTTACTTCGTTTTACTGCAGATTTTGATTTCACTTTTTATTTAATAATTAAATAGATAGCATTGTTACAGTCAATTTAAATGAAAAAAACTCGCGGGGAGTTTTCAAATACGATTTGAAGGTTAAGATTAAAGGTTAAGGATTTAAGTTATGATCAATGGTTTATGAACAATGATTCATGCAATACTGTCACAAAAAAACTAATCCCGATTGAAAATGTCATCATTACTTTTCTGTTGTAGTTGACGGTGTTTGCCCTGCCGGTGAGTAAATATTCACCACGCATTGATGTATTTGTGCATGTATTTTGACTTCCTTGTATCCCGTTTTACACAGGTCACGTAATTGGACAATCTGATGTATGTTCGACCATGCATTTCAAATAGAGTAAAGCGGTGATTTGCAAGAACGCATGCACGAATACACGAACGTGAGATTGGAATAATAGCACCTCCTCTAATTCAATAATTATTTCACCGTAGGTTGAGAATAACATGCAATTTTGAATTGTGCAATTTCGTGCCCCTTGTAAAACGGTCTTAAAAAGGTGAAGTACTATTATGAAACTAGCTAAGTTATCAATTCCACACTATTTATTCTCTCGTTCGGAATCCTCACGAGAATCGTCCGTCCCCACTGACAACGACCTTTTAATTATATTCCCACTCTCTTCCCCAGAGGTACACACTCGACATGACGACCGACGGAAGTAGCACGGCAGGTGTGTCGTTGCATCTCCGACGGGAAAATCTCACAATCAGCAGCGGAGCCCGGGGAGGAAGCTAAGAGGATTATGACGCCCCAAGAGATGGCCTTGACGTCAGGTAAATTAAAAATGCTTCTGATTACTCCCAATGATAATGTCGCTTTTGGTTCCAGGGTTCACTGTTTGATATTCCACGCCATTGTGAATATCTCGTTATCGTCATCGGAACCGGGTTCGATACTTGAATGTCACCACTAGATGCCTTCCAGCCGCTATTCGAAGAGATCTACATCTTATCCTGCGAACCGCCGCATGGGTGTGTGGAGGGGGTGTCAGGTCACCAGCCGTGTAAAGATGTAAGGTATAAGGTTTTGAGGGGAGAAATGGTGACGTGTATTATGGGAGTGCATTTAGAGGAGCTCAGTTATTATTGTGGTCTCTTATTGTGCGCGTAAAGAACGATTTTTTGTACATAACTGTTCGGCAGTGTATCTCTCTTATTTTATCGTTTTTGTCAGACCCAGAAATGTAGTGAGGCGCCGTGATAATATTCTCTATGGCGCTCTAAAAAATATCAGTTCTGAATTTATCAAACAACCTAAGCCTAGCGTGTAGCCTCCGAGTCTCTAGGGGCTCCCACCTTAATCCCTCTAAAAGTTGTGAGACACTATATGTGCGCTCGTAGCCGTTTTAACGAAGCGCGTTGCTTTCTTTTGTACTTTATCAGTTTTTTGGGGTATTCTTTATGACCAGGGCCCCAAATGCTCCCGGCGTATTCGAGGTGTGGCCTAACTAGAGCGAAGTAGCATCTCTCTTTGACTTTTTCATCCGAGGACCTTCCTATTATACGCTTAACAAAACCTAGTTTCTTTAATACTGTGCCGGATATGTTTTGTATGTGTGTTCCCCACGATATATCAGAAGTTAAGGTAATTCCAAGATATTTTTCTGCATATGAAATTTGTGTACTCTACCTACAGTATGGGTATACTCGATAATTCGGGGTGCCTGACTCGGGGAGTGTTTTCATGTACTCTCCTTTTCACACAAATCCTTCTCTCCCTTCCCACCTGAATCTTCCCATAACACTGGTTAAGAAGAAGTTAAGGTAATTCCAAGATATTTTTCTGTATATGAAAGTTTTTTGTGTACTCCACCTACAGTATGGGTATACTCGATAATTCGGGGCGCCTGACTCAGGGGAGTGTTTCCATGTACCCTCCTTTTCACGCGAATCCTTCTCTCCCTTCCCACCTGAATCTTCCCATAACACTGGTCCATAAACAAGAATATCACCAAGGCGCGAAAGGATTAGCTAATTACGTCGGCGCTGTCGTCCTCTGGGCGTATCTGACTCATTTACTACGCCGTTGAGCGTGAGACCTCCGCCCACGGTGGAATTGCCGCGACCGGGAAAGGTAACTCCTGCTAATGCGAGGGCATTCAAAATTATTGCGTTGCGATTCCTAATGTCCAAACGATTAAGTGCGCCCCTTTTACGAAAGCAATAAACTACAACCCTTTTATGAGAACAACTATTTGACCTTCTGCGACACCCGAGAAATTAGTAGGAGGTGTAATTTTACATTTTTGGAGCATCTTATAATCAAAGTTGAGTAATAAATTGTGGGTTAATTTTCTACAGGTGGCATGGAGGCCAGACTGAAGCGTTAGGTGGTGGTCCGTGTTTTGCCACCCGTGTTGAGGATCAGTGTGGCGTTGTGGCGGTGAGTGCATCGATTTCTCGCGTCGCGGGTTTGGCTTTGATTCACGGAAGGGTTAATTGGTGTTTCGATCTTCGCTCCTAGTAAGTGTCCTTGAGTACATGGTATGGGGCGTTTGTCCGCTTGCTTAATTCGCATAATTGGATGAACGATTAAGCTGTGTATGCACGTGATGCGTATTTGGGTTGCCGCGTACTGTATAGGCAATCAAAATCGTGATCCCTCCTGCGACGTTGGCTGCGTTGCTGGTGCTGCAGCGGGGAGGGTAAATAGGCGTTTACTTCGAAAAGCTTATAACCTTTCCTAGTAATGATACAATAGTGGTAAAGATACAACAGTGAAGGAATTAGTGTATAGTCTTTTTACATTACTGGTCGTGGGTATTTATTTGCATAAGATTGTGCTGCCACAGGTAAGTGGAGGCATTGAACAGTCTCATATTTCTCAAAATATTTAATCCTTTTCTTTGTAAAGATCGTTCATTGTTTATTATCTTCACTCTTAGGAGGCCCTCAGGGTGAAAGCCCAATGCTCTATCCCCCAGAGGAGATAAGGATGGCAAAGTTAGGAGGGCACACATGTAAAAAAAATTGGGAAATGCTCGTAAGTGACTACGATTTATCAAGGGAATAATGGTAGGCTACTTAAATAAAGAAATAAAAAATAGACTCTACTTATCCTTAGTGAGGTCACATCTAGAATACGCCGCGAGATGTTGACTCCCAGAAAGTTTTAAGAAGTGAGGTTCATTAAAACAATAATAAAATACAGTAGAACCAGGAATAAGTATATTGTCTCTACATTAATAGCCGTGGGTATTTATTCGTAAAAGATTTTGCTGCCGAAAATCAACGACGATAGACGACGATTGCCGATGTACCGGTTGACAGCCTATCGTAAACTGCTGTCGTGAGAGTGAGAAAACTTCGAATCATCGCTTGAAATATCTGACAAATGATTTAAAAAATTAAATATTGATTTTGAAGATATTACAGTGCGGCGGTACTATTTTAAATATTATATTTTGGTATTATATTAAATGGATTCACAAGCTTGTTCTCTCAATTTTGCGACGACATTGCACAGTCGCGAAATCGTGAAAGTGTGTCCAGTTAGCACACTTAACGTTTCAGGTCTACGCTCGCAGCAGCGGAGTATTGTTTTCGATATTGGTGAGTTCTTCAAATAGATTACGATAATGAATGATGGTTTGACAGAAGTTCGCGACACTACCACTTATAATGATGTTGATGTTTAAAGTCTGTTTATCTTTTTTCTGTGCATTTGTAATCGAGTGGGAAAGGAGGAGACGCTCATTAAAATTTTAATGAAATTCAAGATGCAAATAAGAGCAAAGGAAAAACTTCTATGTATGTCAACCAGGTGACAACCGACCGGGAGAACAGTTTTTAATCTCGCCAGCGAGCTATTAAGCATTTTTTAAGAAAGTGCACTTGACAAATAAGTCCAATTAAAGAGAAATACTTATTTTCAATGAAGGCAAAGGAATAGGGCTCCCATGCATACATTTAGATAATCCACGTGATGAACGGCTGGAAGAACAGTTTTTAATCTCGTGAACACGAGTGTCTTGCCCGAGGCTAAAGCTCCAAGTTTGGATTTGTCCCTTGGAATTTTGGCTTGAGAGGCTATTGGTTCAAAGGAGAGAAGTGTGGAGAACCTTGGATTGAAGACTTATGTCGATGAAATGGTACACCATCGCAATGGAGCCACTGTCTATGGAATTAGGAGTGAAATCCGACGAAAGCGATGCTCTAAGCAGGGAGTGTCCGCAGGAAGGAGCATACTCAACTCATGAAACCTACGCCCATGGACTGATACGGAGCCGATGCCCGCCACCGCTTGGACGCATCACACCCATGCGCGACCGTCGCCCCACCCACCCGCGTAAAAATATTCCCCCTCGTCGCACCAAATCATTTCCTCCCATACTTCCAAAATCCGGCGTCCGAAAGTTATCTGACGAATTAATCTTTATCATCGCCTCCCCCGGTCATTTTTACTATTCAGAATTAATGGGCACTTTGGACGGACACTCGGTGAAACAAGACATCGGGTTTCATTCGGGAACGGCCGTGGGAAATGATTCGGGACGAAGACAATCCTCGGCTCGCCCGCTGCACCTGTCTCGCTTTCCCACGGCCTGCAAGATCAACAACCGTTAGGGGAGGAGAGCCTCGGAAGGAGCCTTCCTTTCCTTTGCCTCGCCCACGGTCGCGTCGACTCCCTCTCGTGGAAATGGCGATTTCAATTTGGGGGAGGGAGGGGGGGGATCATCATCGCGCGGTCCAAATCCGTGGCGCTGTGCTTCGATTCGGGGATTTCATTAGCGAGCGGCGGGTCGGCGGTCGGGAGGGGGGGGGGCGGGAGGAGTTGGGAGGCCGGAGGAGCGGTTTGAGGTTGGGGGAGGGGGAGAGCAGGCGACTCTGTAAAAATTATTGCCCCGCTCACCTATTTTGGGCCAAGAAGGAAGTATTTTTATGTTTCCTTTCCATCGTCCACTGATTGAGACTTCAGCCAAATGTCGGAGTGGTCTCTTAAATTTTTGAAGGTGGTTTGAGCTGGATATTTATTTATTTATTTATTTATACTCACACTCCCGAAAACAGCACAACAAAGGCCTTTTACATCGGGCCCTTAACAATTTAAAATAGACGAACAACAACACCCATGTCCTGAGTGGTGAAACACCACCCAGGCGGGACTCGAACCCGCGACCCTCGGACTGATAGGCGAGGACTTAAACCCGCCGCCACCGGGACCGGGGCCGGATATCATTTCGATTAGATTTCATTGAATTTGGCCTCATTAAAAACATCTCTCTTTTCCTAATATGCGAAAATATTTGCTACCTACGGCACAAATTTTCGAGATATTTTCCAAATAAATTGAAGCTGTTTTCTATGAGATAAGGTACATGAACGCACACCAGAGAGGTTTTATTGAAAAAAAATAGGCATTTCCGATACATAAATCTCGTCAGAGGTTTATCAATGATAGTCTGTATATGTTATCATCTATTTTCCATAATAAATCCATTACTCACCTCTCTAAATTTTACAGAATCGAAAAAAATCTCCTAGCTTGAAGGCTTTTTCCCCATAAGGCGTGAAATATGTATCATATCGAAGACTTACCCGTACATATTTACCTAATTTCTGGGAAATTCAGTCATATAAAGTAGTATTATGGCGCCGTTAATTTTATAATATTTAATTCATGCGTTTACAGTTGCTGAAATTACAAAATGAAATCAGGAAATAATCCATTGTTATGTAATTGTGTGGAACTCACGATGGAAAAATCATTCGTCTGAACTGAGAATAGAACCCAGATCCCTCGATTTCGCCGAGTGCTCTAACCAATCAAAAAGTGGAATCTCGATCATGACTAGAACTATGAATTGTCGCTCGAACTACCTTCAAACGAGATTATCGATATTATCCAGCGTCTGCCCCAGGCAGGACGAAGTCTTCGTCCTGCTCAGGATCTGATGCAGAGGATCGCGCGTTCGAGTCCCGCCTTGATGAATTTCCACCACCCTGGGCGCGGTGTATTCGATGGAATCTGACCAAGATTATAGCGCAATTGACGGAATCCCAGCCGTTCAGTTAACATGTGTAATGCTATTTGAGGGGGGAATCGAAAGCGAATGAAGAATGCATGATGGTGGACTTCTTTAAATCATACGAGCGTGAAAAAATTGTCAACTTTAAATTTAATTATTAGACAATTTAGTGTATTTCAACTGCGTATTATTTGAACTGACTTTAAACCATTGCTGTATAATTGTGTGAAACTCGCAGTGGAAAAGTCATTCACCTGGACTGGGAATCGAGCCCAGATCCCTCAATTTCGCCGACGGCTCTAACCAATCGAAAAGCGAAATCGTGGGATCTGGGTTCGATCCCCAGTCCAGGCGAATGATTTTTCCACTGTGAGTTTCTCACAATTGTGTGATCACTAGGGGGTGACTCCGTTGAAGTAACTACGCGGCTAGTTCCGTGGTTCTTTAAAAATAACCATTTTTGTATGTTCTGAGACTCCTGTCAAAAAGTGTATTTTGCTCTTTTTCAGTTAAGTTTAAAATAAATTTTTAAAAGTACATCACTTTTTTGCCTGCTATCAAAAGGGGATTTAACTTTAGGCTTTTATGTTTAAAGAATATTTCAGTAAAGGTGAAATAGACGGTTGCAATAAAACGAGAATGCGAATGTTTGAAGAAAGTGACCAAAGGTCATTTAAGAAACAGACGAATCCAAATAGGTCATGAAAGCCAAGTAATTCTGACTCTTCTGCATGTATTTCGGGCGTCCTTGAGACCATGGACTTGGAGAGCACTCGGACTTAGGGCCTCGGACCACAAGCGTGTATTAGGGAGAGTACAATTCATCTACATCTACGAAATACCGTGCAAGCCACCATTTGCGTTTGTGGCACGGAGTGATTCCACACCAGGCATTCAACATGAATGAAGATGAATCCCAGATTAATTCAGAATCGCGCCCGCTCGCTCGTATGCCAGGCGCAGGCCAAAATCAGTCAGGATGACAATACGAGGTCAGACCGGAAACTATATCAGTTGTATCATACGACTACCGGTTAGTATTGATAATGCGACTGATAAATAGTAATAAAAGTTACTAAATTATGCAGGAGCTATATCTTGCCGGATATTTCATGCGGGGTTAGTAGCTAAGTTATGTTAAGATATTTAGCACTAGTGTAAAACCTACTTTTCCGAGCGAAGGTTAAATTTTCCCTGAATCGATTTATTCCAACTTATATGGTCCCTAATTACACGTGGAAAAATGGCATTTTAAATTAATCGGTTCTGCAGCCTCCTTGATTTTATCTCTGTGATCATTTCTACCATAATAGTTTGGCTCTAATAGAATATGTAGAATATCCGGCAAAAAACAATGTAAACTCCGTTGTCTCAGGCGTAACTTTATGGAATTTGCTTAGCATATTGAATGAGAAGCAGTAACTTTGTGATTCCACATTTATTTATTGTAAACGACCCGGGTTTCGACGTAGCACGTCATCATCAGGTACAAATATCCCAGAACTCCTCCCCTCCTGAAATATCCTCCCCAATCTACGTCACCCTCCATCTCGCCCTCTCGCCCCTCCCCCCCCCCCCTTATGTTTGGGACTATATACGCTGAGTGTTCTGGGATATTTGTACCTGATGATGACGTGCTACGTCGAAACCCGGGTCGTTTACAATAAATAAATGTGGAATCTCAAAGTTACTGCTTCTCATTCAAAAACAATGTACATCAAACTTTCGCAAAATATTTAATTTATATTTTTCCCTTCGATCAGAGATAGGTTCCCACCCAAAATTCCTCAACAATTCAGTAACACTACCGTACTTATCACAAAAAGTTTCACAAATCTTGCTGCTCTCCGCTGTTTTCGATCTAATTCTGAAAATAGTCCTACTCCGTTAGGGTGCCATATACAAGCGGCGTACTTCAAGTGAGGTCTCACGAGAGAAAAATCAAATCCCTCCGTTACTTTCTCTTCACATTTTTGTAGTGTTCTTTAAAAAAAACCAATTAACGATTCTCCTGTCCGAAAATTTCCCGCATGTGCTTACCCCAGGATAGGCCATGAGTAATGGTCACACCTAAGTACTTAACTGACTCCACATTTGATTATCTGAATTCTCCCTGATTGAGAAATGCCTACGCTTTCATTAACGATTTGGAGTAATATTTAATTTAAATATACTTGTAAATGCCGCTCTTCTCGAATTACCTATAATTAAATTGACCAGATCTCATTTTTCCAGTGCTATACGAAATTAATTAGTATAATTTGGAGTTCATATCGAAGAATGTGATACAATAAACTTTGTATCGATCACAAAAATTGGTAATAAACCCATGACCGGATGCAACACTTGTGTGTCATTTTCAGAGGGATTATGCAAATATTTTCTCTTGCGAGTTCAGATTTGTACTTTTTCGGAAAATGTAGTGGGGTTTGTTTACGGAAGTGGATGTCTGAGATGCTTGTGTTCGTAAAATGACAGGGGAGGGGAGACTGGTGCTGCGTAGGGAGGTGGATTGTACAATTATGTAAGATCGTTTAACGAGCTTTTGCCAAACTTTTTCAACCCCCTACCCGAAAAAACCTTCTCACGCGTTTTCCGAAAAATAAGAAATACGAGGGTAAGTCAATAAATAAATCGAAAAACTGGATAGAGGCAATAATAATCAAAGTAACTCCCTGTAATTTATTTCACTTTTATATATATCCACCCTGTACATTTAGCCTCTTATCCTATCTCTTTACAAGTCCTTGAATGCCGGCTACAAAGAAGTCTTCTGTTTGCTGTCACCGCCTACGAGTAACCTCTTGGATAACGGCATCATCATTTTCAAAACGTCGGCCACCCAAATGATTCTATAGGGGCCCGAACAGATGAAAATCACTGGGAGAATGTACGGTGGATTTTCCAAGCGCTCTCATTGAATTGTCTCAATGAAACGACTGATTCTGATGATGAAATGCTGACGTTTGCGACTCATTTATTGGCTTACCCTCGTATATACTCGCAAGAGTAAAGATTTGTACCCATCATCCCATTGAAAATGACACGCAAGTGCTGAAACCGGTCAGGGGTGTACCATTTAATATGTGCGGAAAATGCTCAATTCGTTTTATTTCACTCTTCAAGATGGACCAAACCTCAGTACAATCAAAGTGTGAATTTCTGCCAGTCTCTGTAATTTAAGTATACGTGAAAAAGGTTTAGAATTTAGGTATAAGTGATTCTCCACTTAAATGAATTTTTTATTGCCTACGATTCTGTCCAAAAGCCACAGCCGCCCCTTCGAGATTCCTTGACGTCAAATTAAACCTAAGGAAAATAAAAATGCCTATAATTTCCGCGGGCTAGTGTTGAGCCTTTAAATATCAAGGTAACCGCCATATGCAACTCCTAGTTCTACAATATGTATTTCACAACGTCACACGTTGCTGTGCGACATGGTTCTCTTGATGAAACTGAATTTCCTCTGCAGATCATCGTTTCAAATTCATTTGCGTTTTGGCATTTGGCACCGGTGGACTCAATCGCACGGATGAAATATGATAAATATTACTTCGCTGGTCGAAGGGTGAACATAAAAACGGGAAAGGGACGTCGGAAAGAAAAATCGATTCTCAGCCATTACGGCTACGGTCACGAGGGAACTGTGGGAATACGAACGAGGCTCGGCGAAAGTGGGACAATTGTGCGTCACTTAATATATTATTTGGGGACACCAGGACATTTGTATAAAAAGAGAGACGTCTTTTGCCCATTTAGTTTACCTACGACTGAATGCGAAGATGGGGCCCATTTCAAGACGTGGCTGAATGGTTGGTGCCTTGTCGTCATAAATTCTTACTTTCACTTCATAGCAAAAAATTCTCCAATGCAATCATCCGATCGATGAATTTTCTCTATCTATTGTCTCTCACGAATTGGTATTTTTGGACTATCTTTCTGCGTTTCACCCTTTCTGATTTCCTTCTATCCTGCGCCTCCACCAAAGTCTTTCCGCTATTTTTCATTTTTACTCTGCTAATTTTTAGTAATTTCACCTAGACCCATGCGTAAATCACCTCCAATCTAGACTCTACCTTCTTCCCTAGCATCCAAATCCCCATAATCGTGACACAGAACGGTTAGAAAAAAATAGTCTGTCGTAAAGATTTTCTTTCTCCAATGTGTTCTCTATCCCAACGCCTTCTTGTCTGTGAAACAATGGAAATGCTATAGGAGATTAATAACCTTAAAATTAATCTTTGATTCAATGACATGTTAAAATGGAGAGATCATTGTGAGCCATTTTTTCTGCGGCAGAGAAAACGTTTACGCTACATTGTCTATACCATTGAAATTTTCTTGTTGACTTTCTCTCTCACTGGTCGACGACCAGTCAAAAAATAAAAGATTGAAAACGCTTTTTAAAAAATATAAGCTCCCGGAGAGACTATCCCACGACACAAATGAGGCCGGCACACATGAAAACTATGAAATAAATGTTATTACCATACACGTTCAATGTCAGGATAAGCGTCGGCTAAATACAGTGGGAATGGAGCGCCTGAAAAGTGTGAATGGGGAAACTCGGATGGATAGGGTTAGGAATGGGAGGGTCATGAAAGAGTCCTGGTGGGATGCTGCAGTTTATTTTTCATTCATTTGTTATTATATATTGAGCATACGGGGACCGAATTTCCGAGACTGCAAATCCGGTCCCTATGTGGAGTCATTGTTTATAGTTTCTGCCTGGGCAAAAGAGATCTTTGAGCACTTCAACTTCTCTCCTATATCTGTAGATCTGTTTCTAGATTTTTGTGTGTATATCTCCAAGGGTTTGAAAAGTGCTTAAGTTGTTTGTACGGTATTGCCACTTCTCGAAGGATATATGGCGGAAACCCACGACTATTTTCGAGAATGATTTTCCATTAATTATATTTCAGTACCTCGATTAGAATCCGATGACAGCGGGGAAAATAAAGGGATAAAGTTGATGTTGGTTGGTTTTCCAGTCCACCTCAAACCGATCGAACTTTTCTGAATTTAGGACATACGAGAAAGAAGTGCGCTTCGTCAGTTTGTCCATGTCGGGAGAATAGGAGAAACTCGACTAACGATGGAGATGTGCAATGGTAAAGTGAGTGGTGTGAGAGGAAGAGGTATACCGCGAAAATGATGGGTCAGTATGATAGGAGAGACGGTAAAGAGGAAGAATATCAGGAGCCTTAAGAAAAGGAGAGCATAGGTGAAGCGATGGTTGGGCGAAAGAGAAGTAAAAGTGGTTTTTAACCCTCTACGGGCGAGCGATTCAAATTCGTTACGTTTCAAAATCATTGAAATGTCTGCTTTCTAAGAGGCTTTTCCATTTAGTTGCTGCGCTAGACAGAATTGTAACGCTTAGGATTAAGTGTGTGGAATGTTGCGTCTCTTTCGGCGGTTTGTCAAACAATTTGAATAGGTGAATGTGTGACGCTATTCACTGACTATGGCGTGCCTGGTGGAGCTCGGAAATAAATAGTTTCAGCTGTCATGTGAAGATAAAATTGGGAAGTTAAAAATGGGTGCGTTATGATGGTAATGTTGAAGTATACCTTATGTAAATATTATCATGTAAATTATCATATTAAATTAAATATAAACATTAAAAATAATATACAATCCAAAATAAATATTATTATAAAATAAAATGGACGTTTTTATCATCCGTTAATAGCAATTTAAAAAAACTAATATAGTAGCAGTATTTTTTTCATGCTGATGTTTTATAATCCCGTTCATACAGGGTTAAGGATAGGAACTCTTTCGGAAATTACGAAAATGGAGCTAGTTTTATCAGGTCCAACGGAAATAACTTACTCGTTGACTGTGTTCTCCCCAAAAGGAAATGCGTATAGATGTTCCATGCAGAATCGACTTGATTTTCCCTTATCAAAGGCACGTGCTCCTCATATAAAAGCCTAGCGCTCTATTTGTAATTTTTTTAAATTCTGTCCCTATGCGGAGTTATTTTATATAGCTTCCGCCTGAGCAAAAGAGATCGTTGATTACTAAACATCTCCACTATATCTGCATATCTGTTTGTAGATGTTTATATATAGTTTTCTAAGGATTTTAAAATTGATTAACTAAATTGTACGGTTTTGCCACTTCTCGAAGGGTGTTTTGCGAAATACCCACGACTTTTGTCGAAAATGATTATCCGTGAAATTTATTTCAGTGCCTCCAGTATAATCCGAGTAATAGCGTGGGAAATTAAAGGACTAACGTTGTTGTTTGTTGGTTTTCCTGTCCACCTCACTCTGACCGCCGTCACCTGGACAGGACGAGAAACTTCGAAACCCGGACCCTCCATGTGTCACTTGAGTCATATTCTTTTTTTCTGCATACGGATTGCGATTTCTCTTCATTAATATGTCGTGGGCGAGGCCGCGAACGGTGAGTGCTCCGGGCGGAATGTACGCGGGAATTCAAGAAGTGTAACACGCTCGCCATTTGGTCCGGACCTTAATGTGGCGATCGAAGGCGTGAGAGGTATTTAATCGCCAGAGTCGATGTCCTACTGCATTAAATTTGATCGAACGGTTGTGAGTTTCGTGGCAGACAGGATTTGAATTATAGGAAAGTCGAGTCAAAATACGATGAATGAGAAAGCTGGGCAATATTTCACGTTTTTAATTTCTCATAACCGGCCTTGACTATAGCGCTTACGTATCTATGTTGACACCTTGCACGTTATAGTTTGCACTGAAGCCATGGTTTGTAATTAGATATTAATGGGGGGAGTATAACCTAGCCTCTTATCTACCATGTTTGACTGAAAACGACTCCTCTTAGTGATGCCTGACAAATTGTGAGACTTTCTATGGAGACGAAATGTAATCGGAATCGCATTATAAAAATTGAATGAACATAATTGACGATTATAAATTTGTGACAGATGAAACAATAATATAGAAGAGTTCCAAAATTGCACTCACCATTCTAACTGCTAAGCATTGCTTTTTTAAATCAGTGCAGAGGATGTGCTGGCTTTGGCTTTTTTACTGTAGAAGACACTAGAATTTAAAAAATATTTTTCGGAAAAAATAAGTCTTAAGGGTGGAACCGAGACGAGATCGTTAAGCTCACTGAAGCTGTAGGCTGTCATAGGAAGAGTAATTCCCAACTAACATGGCATGCATGCTAGAAGAGCTTCATGAAATTAAAAAAAAATAGAAATCCTGTATTTACATCTTTTATGATCTGAGTCGGTGTTCTAAAATCAACTGGAAGTAAGGTGTTCCTCGCGCCATAAATTCGATGCGCAATATAGCGACGGCTGGTGCCAAGTTTCTCAACCATGTTTAATTCGAGCAAATGTTCCTGGAAAATACTCTGCGTGTGACATACGCATGCGTCCTATGGGGCTTGGTGGATGAGGAGATTCTGTCAAGATTTAGTCCAGGATCAAAGTTTATGATGACTATTTACCTACCACCCCAATATTTTGATTTTTTGTTTGATATTTTTTATTGGCCACTTTCCCCTTGGTAGCTGCTTTCGCCACTATATGGTATGTTTGCTCGAAAATCATGGATGAAATAAAATAAAAATGATGCATCCCGTAGTTAACATTGCTTTGTGTGTAATTAAAATTTAAATCAGTGCATAAGAATTTTTAAAGCATCCATGTTCTGCGTTAGTGCAAAAATAGCACTGTTCAAAAACACCCAAACTTTGTCTCTTATATCTGGGTCCACGACTGTGTTTGGATAGTTTTCCCTCTACGGGCGAGAGAGACAAATTTGTTACGTTTCAAAATCATTGAAATGTCTGCTTTCTAAGAGGCTTTTCCATTTAGTTGCTGCGCTAGACAGAATTGTAACGCTTAGGATTAAGTGTATGGAATGTTGCGTCTCTTTCGGCGGTTTGTCAAACAATTTGAATAGGTGAATGTGTGACGCTATTCAATGACGATGGCGTGCCAGATTTAAAAATAATATAGAACAGTTTCAAAATTGCACTCACCATTCTAACTGCTAAGCATTGCTTTTTTAAATCAGTGCAGAGGATGTGCTGGCTTTGGCTTTTTTACTCTAGAAGACACTAGAATTTTAAAAATATTTTTCGGAAAAAAATAAGTTTTAAGGGTCTATATGTACCTAGAGATTTCGTTTACCAAGTGCCTAGAGATCGTCATGCCATCGTTGATCATTGAGGGCATATATTAGTAATGAATTAAGAGAGCCGAAAAAAATACCTTGAACATATTACACAAAGTACTTATTTCTTTTGTACATTAGGTACATCGTTGGGACACACTCTACAGTCAGTATTAGATATATTACAAGAATTTTATTTTTATTTATCTTCTTTGTTAAACCATTTTATGGCTTGAGTTTTCAGCTTTGCGTTCGACACTGAGACGAAATTTCACTAAAAATTTTTAAAACACTGAATTTGGCGTGAAATATCGATGCTTGTTAGCAACAAATATCATGAAACCGTATTACATCGCGTTTAGTGAAAATACTGGAAAATGTATTTTAATAATTACGAAGCATATCTATTACATTGCTTCGTGTTCAAATAGCACGGAGTTAGTAAAAAAATGAAATCGGTGTGATGCAGTTTTCTCACCATAATGTATAGATATAACTAATGAGAAAACGTGCACGAAGTTTCACGCAAATTTGTTCAAATAGGAGAATGCAATGTACATATTGTTAAAATAATGAATTAAATAAATGATAATAGGCAAAATTCGCACAAGCCAACTGAAGCCAATGGGTTGAGTTTTCTAAGGCGGCCGTTTTGTCACGGCTCGATCTCAGGTTAGCAGGGAGCTCGGGCCGAAAGAACGAGCGGCTGATCGGGCCAAACGGAGAGTTTGGCTGTTGATTTTACGGTTCCGAGAGGGAATGCGAGTCCGAAATCGTTCGTGATCGTCATGTGGGGACATTTCAATCATGCACTGCTCTGATGCTCTACTTTTAGGTATCACTGAAAATTATGTAAACCACAGAATCACGCATATCCGCAAATTTTAATGTAGAATGCATTTGAGGTCACAGAGTCATTTTTAGGTGCATTACCTGTACAAATCTTGCACCTGAAGATGGCTCAGTGAGTTGAATCGCGTTTTTCAATCTACATTAAATTTTGTGGATAAGTATGTTTCTGTTTTTTCATAATGACGAACGTCTACATCTGCCATGCGGACCGCCGCATGGGGGTGTGGCGGAGGGCGTTAGAACACCAGCCGTGCACAGATGTAAGGGATAAGGTTTTGGGAGGTGATATGGTTACGTATGCGGTAGGAGTGTATTTAGTGGAGCTCAGTTTTTGTTGTGGTCGATGCTTGTGCGCGGAAAGAACGAGTTTTTGTACCTATCAGTACGGCAGTGTATGTATCTCATTTTATCACTTCTGTCGGACCTAGAGATTTAGTGTGGCGTCAAAGTGATATTATCTCTGTCGCTCTGAAGAACACCAGTTCTGAGTTTCTCAAGCAAGCTACGCCTGGCGTGTAGCCTTCGACTCTCTAGGTGCTCCCAACTTACATCTACATCTACATCTACGTGATACCGTGCGAGCCACCACGAGGGTGTGTGGCAGGGGGTGAAGATCACCAAACATGCACTATTGACATGCAAGTAGGATATTTAAGGGAGACATGCTAGATAATAGGGTCACATGGAGCTAGATGGTTAGTATCTACATAATAAGGAAAGGATTATTGGTTGCTATTACATGCATCATGCACTACAGACTACTCTAACTATATTTCACCTACCTATCCCTTTGCCACGCTGAACTTAATCCCTCTGAAAGCTGTGAAACGCTATCGGCCGTATTCATAGACAGCTACTAATAGTAAGCTCCGCAGTGCCAAGTGTGCCACTATTTTAGTGGCTGATTCTTTAACACTCTCTCGCCTTGTTTAGTGGCGCTACTAAATATTGCGGTCTGTCACAAACGGTTCACCTCCGGTGATAACCTGAAACCATCACGTATATTTTACGGGAAAATACCAAAGATACTGGTGGAAGTGCTTTTCTCAAGTCTGACGGAGGTGACGTGTAGTATTGCTGCTGGATCAAACTCAACATTTTAATTATTTGCTCTTAGTCTACGACGCATTGTTGTGGTGCTCCGTTGTGCTTCATGAGTGTTTTATTAAAAAAAAAGAAAGAGTTAGTGAGATGATTACTGTGGTTTCGAGCGTCGTAAGGTGTTTACCACCTCTTCTTCATCTCATTTCATCAGTGCTACTCCTCACAGCATTGTTAAGTGCATAAATCAGTGTGTGTGTAATGACTGTTTTTGAGAGTACCAATTGCATTTTAAAATAATTCGGACCTTAGTGCTATTCACTTGTAAAATTAGATGAAAACTCTCTGAGCATGCAGCCCTTTTTCAAAGAATGCGTCGAGGAGGAAGCCTCGTAAATAGTTTACAAGTGTCACAAGTGGCTCACCTCGGGTGATAACCTGAAGCTATAACGGAGATTTTAGGCGAAAATACCAAAGATACTGGTGGAAATGTTTTTCTTAAGGCTGGCGGATGCGACGTGTAGTATTGTTGCTGGATCAAACTGAGCATTTTTATTATTTGTTCTTAGTCTACGACACCGTGCTGTGGTACTCCGTAGTGCTTCATGAGTGTTTTATTCAACGAAAAAGGAAGAGCTTGTGAGATGATTACTGTGGTTTCGAGCATCGTAATGTAGTTATCATCTCTTCTTCATCTCGTTTCATCAGTGCTACGCCTCACAGCTTTATAAAGTGCATGTATCATTATGTGTATATTGACTGTTATTGAGGATAACAATTGCATTTTTAAATTCTTCTGGCCTTTGCACTGTTCATTCGTGGTTTTACATGATTACTCTACGAGAATTGAGCCCATTTGAAGGAATGTGTCCAGGAGGAAGCCTCATCAACAATTTTCAAGCGCATATTAGTTGTCGTGACTACTGCATAAGTGAGGTGCTTCAGAGTAATTAACTCGAGCATATTACTATTTTGTTGTCGTAGAAGTATGTCTTATATTGATATAAAGACGTGCAATTGTTATCTTATTGAATTTTAATGATTTCGCACGGGTAATAATTATAATTGCGAGTCTATTTACATCATAGCGCTGGTATATTTACATTCTGACAAATTTATATTTCGTTTCGTTTTCGTTTTGGTAACAGAACGTTGGTATGGTTCACACAGTGAAAAATAAATTTCTTCTAGTGCTTCAGCAGTTTATCGCACCTTATTTTATGTTTTATCTTCTAAGTGGATAAGTGAAATCAGTTTCACTTATCAATCACCACAATCACCACGAAGATTTTATACAAGTATACCAAAAATTTTGGAGGAATTGTTTTTCTCAAGTCTGGCAGATTTGGTGTATAGAATTGCTGCTGGTTTAAACTCGGCATTTTAACAACTTGATTTTAGTCTGCAACACCGAGATGAGGTACGCAGAGGTGCTTTATGTGGGTTTTATCCAACGAAAAGGAAGGGGTTAGTGAGGTGATTTCTGTGGTTTCGGGTATCGGAAAGTGATTACAATCACTTTTTCATCTCATTCAATAATTCAACCGCTCATTGGTATAGAGTGCATAAATCCATATGCGTGTAATGAATTTCTCATAATGGAAAAAGTACAAACTTAGCAAATTTCACTAGTAAGTTATATTCACGACCTATCATATATATTATTTCTGAAAGGTGTTTTTTTGTCGCAACGCCACAACTCCCATTATTCTTCATCATAATTAATGATTCAAACGTCGTTTTAAAGCTTATGTTCCCCGCTATTGACGAAAAATAGACAAATGGATTAAAATTAAAGTTTTTGTTAAAAAAATGATACAGTGCCTTCTGCTGACTATAGATTCAACTAATATGTTGGCTATGGTTACCTGCTTAAAAGACTAGGAGGCGCCATCTATTGACACAACGTTTAGTTAGATTGAATACATTCTACATGCAATCAGTGTGACCGTTTACCGTTTACGTTATGTATCTTTAACACAAACATAAATAACATAGAATTGTCCATAGGAAGAAACAGGTAGAAAAACAGGAAGAAAGAAGGAAGAAACAGGAAGAAGCTGCATACTGTGCGAAATATTCGCACGGGTCGGCTAGTCATTATTATTTCGACAGTTTATGTCACCTTCACCTGAAGACATAAACTGTCGAAATAATAATGATAGGTCGTGAATAAAACTTACTGGTGAAAGTTGCTAAGTTGGTTCTTTTTCCATACTAGAGAAATTTCACAAAGTTCCCCCTGACATTTTCGTTTTGTTTCTCTTTTTGTCAATTTCATTTTTTTATTCTTGTGGCCAGAGTGCTATTCATTAGTGAATTAATACTACTACTCTACGAGGATAAAGCGTTTTTTATAGAATGGATCGAGGAGGAAGATTCGTCAGCAATTGAAAAGTGAATATTAGTTCTCATGGGCAATACATCTAGAGAGCGGCTTCTGGACGATTATCGGAAATAAATTTCTGAGATATTGAAAAAATTACATTTTCCGTGTAAATGACAGTTAATTGCCATTAACTTACGACTGGAATTTTCCTTTCTTAGTGTTTTTTGACGGAACAGAGAATATATTTTTTCAATATCTGGATAAACAAATAAACTAAATATTGCAGAGACGTTCGTGTAGGATTTCGATTGCATTTTTATTTTTTAGGGGGCTTATTAATTTATGTTTTGCTGTGATTAATAACTTGAATAGAGGCAAAGTGCAAATATCGGATTCGCGAATTTCGGAAAAATTCTCGGATTTATCCATTAAATTCGATTAAAATACGATTTCATTTTTTTAGTATTTCAAACGTATTTAATGGATAAATCCGAGGATACGATTTCGTGTAATAAATGAATGTGG
The DNA here is from genome assembly GCA_963169105.1 of Ceriagrion tenellum. Classification (NCBI taxonomy): domain Eukaryota; kingdom Metazoa; phylum Arthropoda; class Insecta; order Odonata; family Coenagrionidae; genus Ceriagrion; species Ceriagrion tenellum. The sequence continues at coordinate 97,811,729 of OY720638.1, read as the reverse complement.
GTTAGGAGCTGCAGTAATGGACATATATGAAAGGAGTGTGCTCCGTTGGTTTGGCTATGTTGAGAGAATGGATGAGAGTCGAATAACGAAACAGATACTATATGAGAGTGAAATTAATGGTGCGAGAGGTAGAGGTAGGCCGAGAAAGTTCTGGTTGAATGTGGTTGAGGACATTCTTAGGAGGAGGAATATTAGGAGTCTTAAAAACAGGAGGGCGAGTATGAAGCAGTGTATGGGGGTAAATGAGGCAAAAGAGGTTTGCAAGGAGAGGTCAGTTTGGAGGAAATTATTGAAGCAGAGTTAAGCGTACAAATATGTATTTTGAGTGAAACTTTGTGTTAAACATGTTTTATATTCTTGTAAATTCATTTGCGGATAAATTATATTTTGACAGCTTGGCTAAATACTAATTAGTTTCTAAAGTATTAATAAAGTTAAAGAGTTTCTCTCCAGCAAAAAAATGTATCAATCTAATTTTATGCAATAATATTTAATATTTGTTTTTATCTAACTGCAAGATTTTTTATTAATTACGCTCATAAATATTAGTTTCCTTGGGCTAATGATTATTTTACAGCTTACATTTATCTCTCCATTTAATGCCTGATTATGTTCAATCTTTTGTTTTTGCACACCTGATAAATGTAAACTGTTTTTATGCGTTGTCACGAGTAAACGTTTTTAAGATCTAATGAGAGGTCCTGATGTTCCGTGTTTGAGACTTATTCTCGTCAGATGGTCTCATAGTCAACAGTCTAATTTTTCCGCTAACTCTCGATGATTGTTGACATTAAAAATTTAATATCATTGGCATTAATAGTAAATGGTGGCATTAAATGATCGCGATCCCACGCTGCTTCGAAACGCATTCTCAAATGCTCCCATCTGTTATTGAAAACGCATGTTCCTTTTAAAACGGATTGGGATTTCTATTAAATATCGTAGTAACATAAATCGGAACATGTATTCTTTTCATAAGATTCAATGACAATCATCATATCCATAGTGTACAAAATGCATGACAGATTGCAATGAGAATCGCATCAGATATTTATCCCCAAGAAAAAAATAGTAACAGGCAGAGTGCACGCCAATGGAGTACCCAAGAAGTAATAGGAATCAGCAGTTATATATATCATGTAATAGATTCAAGGGAAAGCCCCATTGATATTTTCAACTATGAGGTGCTTGAGGGTGGTGACCCCAAGAAAGGATTATTTTTTTCAGCAAACCACACTACGTTTCTTGAAACTGCGGTGAGAGTAGCTGTGGAGGGCGATTGCTCTAAAGTTGCCGAGGGAGATGGTATTGTTGGTACTTACACTATGGTTTGTATAGGTAATGCCACTCAGAAATAGCTATTTACCTAGAAATTAGGATTTTGGGAAAATTTGAGGATTGGAAGCAGCGATTCTTGCCATAAAAATTTTGCTGGTGCTGGGTTCATGCATGGTCTGCAGAATGGTTGCAATATGTGGTGTGAACCTATGATAACAGCTGATAATTAATAAAAGAAATAAGCCGCAATAGCATTATTGCATTATCTCAAAATATTACTTTGACTATTACAACTATACATGACGTTACTTGCCTGTGCCTACTACAGAATTATGACCAATATATATTCTTCTTTTCTTTGCGACGGTAACAAATACATCAGGACGAAAAGAAAATAAATATCCTCCTATGTACCCAATTAGTACGGTACTCGAGGATTACATAATTAGTGATTACGTCCTCGCAAAACATCTTAAAAACAGCGCTCCAGAGACAATTTTTTCTCTAAATTGTTATGAATGACGTTACAGAATATATTTATGGATTAACTAATGCCTAATCACATGACAATTTACTCCAGAAGCATCGAGGTTATTGTTATAAACTACGTTCCATAATATATTTCTAGATTAACTAATGCCTAATCACATGAAAATTAATTATAAAAGCGTTAAATAATTGCCAATAATTGGCAGCAATATGAACCCGTATAAAATTTAATTAGCCTAAAGACAGCTTAGAAAACTCTATGCAGCATTAAAGAAACTAGGCTTTGTTAAACGTGTAATAGGAAGTGTAAGGAATATGACTTTTTCATCCTTGGATGAAAAAGTCAAATAGAGATGCTACTTCGCTCTGGTTAGGCCACATCGCGAATACGCCGCGAGCATTTGGGACCCTGGTCAAATAGATTTAACCTAAAAAATTAATAAAATACAAAGGAAAGCAGCGCGCTTCGTTGAAAACTGCTATTAGCGTACATATAGTGTCTCACAACTTTTAGAGGGATTAAGGTGGGAGCCCCTAGAGACTCGGAGGCAACACGCTAGGCTTAGGTTGCTTGAGAAATTCAGAACTGATATTTTTCAGAGCGACATAGATAATATTATCATGACTCCTCACTACATCTCTTGATCTGACAGAAATGATGAAATAAGATAGATACTCTGCCGTACAGATAGATACTAAAACTCGTTCTTTCCGCGAACAATAAGCGGCCACAATAAAAATTGAGCTCCACTAAATACACTCCCATAACACATGCCACCATTTCATTTCCAAAATACTTACACCTTTACACGGCTGGTGACCTAATACCCCCTGCCGCACGCCCATGCGGCGGCTCGTGGAGTATTATGTAGATGTAAATGAGCAAACTTCGTTCTGATGTAAGGACGAGGTTGGCTGAACACGGAAAAGTTGTCCACGCATGAGAGGATTTAGTACAATACAATATAATGGTGTTATCAAAATGTAATAATTTTTGCAGGGTGCTAATATCTTGCAATAAGAAATAAATTTGCGCACTCGTGGGAGGTGTTCGTCGCATGAAGGTGGTTTGAATCTTCGCTCACAAGTGAGCTTCCAGTCCGCAATTGCTACTTTTCTTTCCTGTTGTCCAAGAAGGACAAAATATAACTGATACATAGTTACATTTATGTGACTGATTCGGAACGCGGTTAGATTGCCACTTGGTAGCAACGGAGCTGTAAACAGTAAATTCAGACTCATTGTTGCCACATATGAGGACCCCTGAAGTCAAGGGGTCTAAGTAACAAAAACGTTGTTTTAAGAAAAGTTGAAAAAAAAGTCAAAGTTGAAAATGTTTGGTACAACCCACTAAGTAGTTAAGAGGCATTACCCTAGATAGCATCACCTGTCAAGAAACTCACTTGGATCCCTTTACCACCTCAAAGATTTATAGTTTCACATCCCATTCCTGTACCTAACTTGTTTTTTTAATGTCACTTAGACCCCTTGACTTCTGGGGTCCACATATACGATTACAAAAATGGCAACCAAGGTATAAGGTACGCGTAAGGCAATCTGTAGCTATGTAGGTAATAGCAAATAGGAGAACTTCTTTAAAAGCAAATACCACATATGCTATTCCCCTTTGCTGTAGACACCGTGAAATGGTATAAAGCTTGGTGACTAACAATATTAGACAAGAATTTTCCTCGAATGGCCATAATTATTGGCAGCACTCGTCAAAAGAAAGAAAATATTTACTATGTTTGTTTAAAGGAAACGTCAGTGACCAATCACAGCCTCTCAACCAGAAACTCTCTGATGTGGTTTTCGGGAATGATAATTCCTCGTCAGTGACCACGCATATATTTTAAATGATCCCCTTTCCCAACACCCCCCCCCCCCCCCCCCAAATAGTACATCTTCCACGGTTTCCATTTTCAACTCACACATTCAAATGGGCCCAACTTCTGGGAGAATCATACTCGAGATGAGCTTGGTCAAAGAAAGGCAAAACTTCTGGGGTCCACATATATTTGACGTCCTCACATGAGGGCACTATGCATGTGAGGGTTTAGGTGTCAATTTTTGTTGTAACTTTTGACAGATAATCTTTATTTTGTGAAATACTTAACGGATACAAAATCTGGACCGAATTCATATTCTCTAAAACGTATCAATTATTTTTAGGTGTGAGAGGCATAAAAAAGTCGGGGACCCTCTGCTGATGGTAATTTCATGGTGTCGAAACACCCCCTGCCTCAATTCCGAGGGATAACAATTAGCAGCGGAGTCGACCCGTCTTTACTTTTGACTTTCCTTCTTACCTTTTCATCTTCTTAAGATAATTTTTCCGTTTTATTCCTGCACAGAAATATTGTTTATCATCGATACAGTTTTTGAATCGATTCTCGGTTTTCTGGTATGCATATTCTCTTGATAATCTTTGTTGCAAATTCAGTCCAAAAACTTTTGATATCTATTGATGTTAAAATTGTGTGTATTCCTGCATGGAATGTGTTGTATCGTGGATACAGCTTACGTTCGGTTTTCTGGTATGCGCATTCTCTCGATAATCATTTTTGCAAATTCACTCCAGAAACCTTGTGAGAACTATTGTTGTTAAAATAAATCTTGGAAAGGAGATTGGAGCCGTATATTGAGCTCCTCCGCTTAGGTGCAGATGCAGTTTGCTATCTTTTCGTCTTCAATCATCCCCTTCAGACCAACATCTAATCTTTTGATACTTGTTTTTCCTGTTATTCTCTCGATGTTCTTCCACACCGAAGTCCTCAGTGTAGTGGTTTTTTGCACGCCGGAAGTACGCGCATGGCGTCCGTTACTCCTTGCTGTGGAGTCGTATCGTGTTCGGCGTGATAACCTCTGTCGTTGATTTCCCGCTAGAAGGAGGCGCGCGCGACTAGGCGCTTGTTTTCGTCGTGTGCCATGGTTCTCCACTCCCCCATCCCCCACGCCCCCGTCATCCGCCTCTGCCACTGGACCCAAGTGCTACTGATCTTCCCAACCACCGTGGCTCCGGCACGAGCGCGCCTGCCATCTAGACGGAAGACCGTTTAACTGCATGCCGGGCGTCTCGCGTCCTCCAAACGTCCTGCGAATCAAGTGCTGTGGCGCACTGAGAGGCGACGAAAATAATTCCGGAGAGCAGTGTCTCACTGACGATGTGCTGTCCTCCAAGTGTTTTCCTCCTCAACTCGAAATAAATATCTCATTTACGATGTAAAGTTCCCATTGCCGGAATTCAAACTCGGAAACAATCCCTAAAACCCTGGATACACGATACATTAACCCGTAAGAGTTTATGAGCGAATGCATGAACGCGTGAATGAACGCGAAAATTCATCGTGTACCCACACCAACTTGTACGAATGCATGAACGCGTGAATAGGGAAATACAACCTGTTCTATTTGGTTCATGCATTCGTTCATAAACTTGTACATAAACACGTGCAGGTTAATGTATCGCGTAACCAGGCTTTAAAACCCGCAGTGTTCGCTTTCGAAGCCGGGAGTCGTGGCAAGATGCTGATCCGACCTCCTTGTCTTCATGGTTTGCCGGGCATAGTTAGGGAGTCTGTCTTCGAATGAATCACACCAATTTCCTTGAATACATTTTTGACCTCCGAGGAGGTATTGGTTTGTAGTTTTAACTTGACTGTCTGATTTTTTTCGATGAATTATTGATGCATGCTGCAAATGTATTTCGATGATAATCGACACTTATTTTTGCTGTCGATGTATTGCGAATAATTTCAGATATCAGAATGGTTTTTGAACGATTTAGAAGTGTCAAGCCGTGATTTTTTAACGTTCAGAATGTTTTACGCTACTTATATTGAATACACCTACATAGTAGGTTACGGTAAAAATTTATGCAAGACGAAATTAGGATGCCTTAGGATAAATCTACCGCATTCGATGACGGAAATAACTTTAAAAAGAAATTGAAACTTAATGTAATTTTTTAAATATTTTTAACCAATAGTCGCTTAGTAGTCATATTTAAAGCCTTTCTATTTCTCGCAATTATTTAATTAATTATAATGACAGAGGAAGAAGCGGAAAATATTTGAGCCAAAAATCTATGAAATGCCACAGAGAACCACAGTAAAGCGTATCACAGTAATTGTGATAAGTCTGTGTTTAGACTTGGTTATTCTGCTAAACTTTTAGCGTTGGAAAAAATTTAAGATATCAACTTTTACAAAACCACTCGATTTATTAAAACAACGACCCAGGTTTCAATGTGCATTCACATCATCTGAAGATGATGTGAATGCACATTGAAACCTGGGTCGTTGTTTTAATAAATCGAGTGGTTTTGTAAAAGTTGATATCTTAAATTTTTTAATGATGGAATACCACCAAGTGAGACTGACGAAAGTGAGTGTTTTAGCGTTGGACATACGTTTTTTATCGTGATACATAATTGAAACCACCGTAAATATTATTTTGAATGTGCGAAAAGTGAAAAGAGAAACCTAAATGTGTGTGTGTGTGTGTGTGTGGAAAAGCGAAATTTTCCGACAATATAGAAGTACGCTCGTAGAAATTTTGCCAGTAGATGATTACATTTTTCAATCAGTGAAGGTGTCACTAACAACGTATGTGAGAGCCTGTCTGTAATAACAGGGCCTTTTTATTTACCAAAATACAAGATACATTTCATTTGCTGGTCTAGCCAAACTTGAACCATGGCCATACCTCCCCGTGCGCAACAGACGGGGGGGGGGGGGGGCGGGTTTTAAGAACACAAATGTCTTTTTGTCCGTTTAAAGAATAATAAAATCGCACACACACAATATCTCTTTAAACTTGTCCCAAGTTTCACTTATTTACAAGGTAAAAACTAAGATTGACCGACATAAAGGAAATTATATCACGAAGAACCATCACTATTATCAATGTCCTAAAGTTCCCTTATATAAAAACAGAAAGACATAGACATGTCAGTTAGATGGATCCGTTTGAAAAATAATAACTCAATACATTTAACTATTAACAGCGCCCTAAAGTTTACTTGCATATAGAGCAAGGACTAAGTTTATCCGATTGTTTACAAGTCCTGTCGTTGAATTACACACAAGGAAAAACAAAAGCTAAATCACTGAATCATATTCGCACTCTCTCACTGCACTGCACTAACAATATCTTCGGATGACTTCTTTCTGTACGAGGCCGCTAACCCGGCGTATTCCATGCGTTTCATAGTATTTGTGGTCATTTATATATTGTACTATCCTCTGTCACTTGTAAATCATTAAAATTTGGCGGCAAATAGCTAAGTATTAAAGAAATAACTGTGATTATAATACGACCATGAGTTGAACAATTTGCTCGTGGTTTGGGTTACAAACAAAGTAAGTAAAAAAGGGAGGAAACGTCTGATTGGAAAAGAGTCTACTTGTATCACTCATGACAGTGAAAATATGGTAAACATCTCATCTTCTTTTCACGAACTTAAACGGATATATCCCCTTTAGTAGAGAAGGGGCATGAGGATGATTTTTCACCTGTGGAATAACGACGGTGAACTCCGAGAAAATTTACTCGAGAGAGAGAGAGAGTCGATCTCAGTCTTTTGAAATGTACGGAAAATTGGGTAAGCAATGTTATAGGATTGAATCCTCTTTGTTTTGGCTTGACATGAACCCTGCTTTCACTCATGTTTCCATCATTCATGTACAAAACGCGTATTGTTATCGTTGGGGTAAAAAATCGAATCACATAGGTTTAAGCGGAAGAGAATATGTAGAGTTCTTCTCCGTTTTCACCGGCGCAGGCCCCCATCTCCTTAAGGCCGTTTTACACGGGGCATGTAATTGCACAAGCTGTATGTGCAATCGTGAATTTCAAAATGCATCGTGTAAAGCGGTGAAATTCAAGAACGCATGCACGAATGCATGAATGCGAGACGTCAGAATAGCCCCTGCTCTAATTCGGTGGTCGCATTCTTGCAATTTGTACGAATAGCACTCCATCTAGCGGTCGCAGAATTAACGACATCAAGTTCACGGGAATTTGACTGACGAAAAGGTTCGATAACCTGAGCGATGGGAGTTTACAGTAGTGAGTGTGAAGAAGTCATCTCTCATCTTTGTGTGGGAGGATATTTGCAGTTACTTATATTGTTATTTATTTAGATAGATATTTTATAGCTCGTTAAATTGTTCCTCTGTCATCCGCATAAAACTGCGGTAGCCATTCCTGTCTTCTACAGCCGGCTCCTGTTGGACCATATTAAGAATGCCCGTTCCCTCCTCTCGCTTACGGATCCACTCCTGCATCCAAAGTGCTCTTCTGGCTATTCTTCTACAGTTACGACTTTCTATGAGCTCTGCGGCCCCGATCATAATTCCCACTACTGCTAGCTCTGCAGCAATCAATGCAGCCTCCTCCTGATCCATTATTTTTCTCACAGAGAGAGAGTGACTCAATGTCAATATCACAGAATCCCACAATCACCACAACCTTTTTTTTACCTGAATGTCAAAAACGTCGCGTACAGAATATCGTATGTCTCCTGTTTGAACAAAACACTCGCTCATAGCGTACTTATCAGGCGACTGAAATTCACGAATGAATGCATGCTTACGACCACCGTGTAAAGCAGTCACGCATTCGTTTTCGCAGTAATTATTGCACGGCGGATTGCGGAATTAATGCAGTGTTGAGTTGTGCAATTTCGTGCCCCGTGTAAAACGGCCTTTACACAATGTGTAAGGAGATGGGGGCCTGCTCTCCCTCATCCCCTCTCTCAGCATACGTCCCTCCTCTTTTCATTCCGTCCATTAAGCCCATTGTCTTTCTCCCCTTTCGCCTTTCACCCGACATTCTTCCCTCTATCACTACCTCCAGAATCCCCTCGCCTCTAATTACCTGCTCTCATCACCTCCTCTGTCTCCTCTTTATCTCCTCCAGTAGTTAACTCCTTCCACACACCTCATCGAACATTTCCTCATTCGTTTTCCTTTCCGATGCCCAATTTATTTTGACCTTTGAACCAACGTTCTTATTTGCTTTAACAAGATGCCGTCATCGGATCTTCTCCATCGCTGAACGCTTCTTTCTCCAGCGCTATTCTCCTGCTGATGCATTTGCTACTACACCCATTTCCCTCCAATGTAAAACCCAAGCAATCAAGTTGTACCGTTCCTTCCAGTTTGTGCCCGCATACATAAACGACCATCCCCGCTTTTATCTTTCGGCAAAATCTCATGCCTTTTATTTTTCTCATGATTAATGTTCATTACATTTTCCCGCGATTTTCCAATACATCAACCCAAGCTAATAATCTGATCGATGATCGAAAAACTAACGCCTGGTCGGGGTAGTATGTGTACCGTTCGTGATCAAGCACGAAACTATGGAGTCACGTGGTATAACGAACTGTTCTGAATTTTGTTGTTTTTAAACTACTTGTAAAAATCTCCGATAGCCTCTCAATCGTTTGCTTAGATATATATCGTCAATGGCGATTAATATTGTAATCAGAACCGCAATTAACAACGTATCAAATACTCAAGGTAATTGATCGAATTGTTTCCTTAGCCATAACTGAGACCAATTCGAATTTCATGTTTTACATTCAGCAGCTATGGGAAAGTAAATATTATGATATCAATCGTACCATAATATTCTTTTCTATGACTAAAATTCTCAGTGATAAAATAAATATATCTGTACAAGTATTTATCCCTACTTATTTTTTCACACAATGCCTTTAAGCTCCTCGCCAACGGAAGATTTGTTTGTGATTCTGAGCAAATCAGTGCGGTGACTTTTACTGCTGTTAATTTATACAAAAATTTGAGAAGACACGCAAAATATTCGCTGTTAATTTTTGACGAGATCTAGTGGTTAAAAATTCCATACTATCCCTCAAACTATGGCTCTTTGGTGTTCACATATGTGCTATTTCTCACGTAAAATCGCTGGTAACTTTGGAGAAAAATTCCGGAAATCGTGCGGCTAGGGACCGATATTTGGGTATCTTATGAAGGGTGAGATCTTTTTCCTTCATGACACCAAATTTATAGATTTCTAGGAGAAATGATATATCGCTCAACCTATTATTTTTTTTTAAAAGAGGAATGGAAATGCTGTTACCCACCCCCAGGAGCTCAGCTGTCGGTCTCAACACTTTGAGTGCGGTATGACGTGATATCACGTCATGGTTGTCTTTACGCTGGTGCTGATGACGTGATATCACGTCATGGGTACCGTAAGCATTCCAGCTTTGACTAGGGGGCCTATTGAAAGTTCATTAATGAGAGCTGGAGCACTAACGTTACCCTTGACGTGATATCACGTCATCAGCACTAGCGCATAGACAACCATGACGTGATTTCACGTCATGCCGCACTCAAAGGGTTAAACAATGGATCCTGGTCTTGTTGGACCCATACCCACTAAAACCCCTCCCCTTCCTTTTGCCTTTACGAGGCAGCAACGTCCATGTTCTCTTCTACTTTGAGGTCTAGCCAATACCATTCCTGTCCTGGATTCTTTTTCTCTTCATCGTTGTGGTCCTATTGAAGATTCTGAAGGATTGGATACCTCCAATCAGTATTCTCGTTGCGACAATTTTAAGTTCATCTTTCTTCAAGATCTTCTCTTCGACGAGCTCCTTGGCTGAGCTGCTAGCCCACATTCCTCTGCAGCTTAAGGTAATTCCGATGGTCTTCATGTCTTCGGCTTCAAGGAGTGTCTTGAGGTGGTCCTGTACTTCCAGGTCTTCTCGGTACTTCTCTACTTTATTACTGTTGTCTTTGTTCAGGTCTCGTTGTTCTCCAACTATCTGTGCGTCAAGGATTATACCCCTTCCGTCCTTCGTCGCCGCGAGGTCCGGTTTCCTAAGTCCTCTTGTAGTTTTAATCTTCGGCTCGTTGATGACGGTAAAACCCTTGTTCTTCAGCCCTCGCTCAATATATGAAATAACTGCGTCGTTTCGTTTTATTCTCGAAGCGTAGGTGCGATGGCATTCCTGCAGGATATGATTTAGCGTCTCGGGTTGATTACACCCGGCTCTGCAATCTCTATCACCGATCCTCCCTCTCGATGTTCTTGATTTATATGGTAACGCGTTTATCCTTAGCTTCACACAATTTATAAAATCACTTCCCTTAAGAATGCGAGTTCCATCACCTATCCATCTATTTTGAGTATCCACTATATCGGACTCTTTTAGGGCTTTTCCATCACATTTCCATCACAACACACACAACAAATTGAATGAATGAATCCTTGAGTTATCCATCTGAGTACTCCGACCTCACCAAAATCTTGCACCGGTCAATATTGTACCACATGGCTAACTAGTTGCGTGATTGTCATTATCTCGAGCCGTTCAAACACGATCCCACTTCTTCAAAATTGCCCATAGTTTTGGGAGACTTGGTTCCTTAATGGTCTCCGCATTGGATCAGCAAGCCAGAGATCCGAGGTTCGATCCTCTGTCAAGTTCCTTGGTGGAATTTCCTTGAGGTAATACTCGCCAAGAGACATATTCTCTGCGCGGGACGGGACGGGACGGAGTGTTCTCCCTCTGTTTAGATTGAAAGACTTTGAATTGGTGCAGGATTGGGGTGTTAAACTAACGATGAAGATTTCTCGGTGACTGGGCTTTGGAGTCTTCCAAGTGCTAAACCTCTCCAGCAAAGACGTTACCTCATTGACTTTCTCGTTTTTTTTTGCGTGTGGCACACACTCCCCAATATTATCTTTGGCCCTTAAACCATGTTAACGAAAACACTTCTTTTTAATGTTCCTAAAATTTTGTTCCAAGAATTCTAATATCTTCCAGGGTATTAAACCACTATTTGCAAGAGGCAAAAAAAGACAAAAAATCTGCATAGATTAATCTTTTATTAACGAGTAAAACTGTTGATTATCAATGCTAAAATTATTCCCAATAATTAATTCCTAATTATTAATTAATTTCCAATAGTAAAAGGCTATTGATTTCCAATTGTAAAAGGCTATTGATTCCCAATAGTAAACTTATTGAATGCCAAGTTATTCAGAACCTCTGAGGATGGAGGACATGTCGTTCTCCGGAACGTTGGGAGATATGGAGGTGCATAACCGGTGAAATACCCGAGAGGCCTCAAGCCAGTATTGATTCCCATCGGCAGCCAGCATATAAAACATGCATGCGTCCCTAGTTAAACCAGTGGTACTTAATTTCGCATAAAATTCTATTTTATAGGTTTTTTAAGAGAATTTTTTTGCTTGGAGTTGGCCATCTTTATGCCCTCACTCCATCAATGCGTTCGTTCCTTTTATAGCCGTTTCCTGAGAGGCATCTAAGGGCCCACGAGGGGCACACCGGATGTATACGGCCATCTTGCGAAGGGTATCAGAAACCCTTAAAGGGTGTCAGGGGCGACGTAGAGGGCCCATTGGAAGAGGTTGAATTGAACGATACAAACCATGGATATAAGAATTAACACTTAACTCTTTTCGGATGCTTTCTGTACTTTATGGGGCGAACGATGTACGCTTCTGGAAATCATAAGTTACGCACCGAAACGTCTTGACGAAGAGAATTCCTGAGTTTCCTGTGCTTAATGGCCCTTTGCTGGGATTCAGAATGCGGAGGAAGAACTATGATCGTGCATATTGCTGTCGATCCTTTATGGTTCAGATTCGACGTGGCATTCTGTAGTTAGTAAAATAAGTTACGCCCCGAAATTTCTTGGCGAAGAGAATTCCTGAGTTTCCTGTGATTAATGGCCCTTTGCTGGGATTCAAAATGCGGAAGAAGAACTTAAATCGTATATATTGCTGGCGTTCCTTTATGATTCAGATTCGACATGGCTTTCTGTAGTAAGTAATATAAGTTACGCCCCGAATCGCTGGGGCACAAGCATCTTATATACTCAAAATATATATAATAAATATTTGCCTGCATAGTGTTCATTTATTACACATTTAGGCATATGATTAAAGAATTTCATTTCTAATACTGGATTATTTTCTGCAGATATGTTCTGGGGACAAATTGAATGACACCTAAAATTTATAACTGATAAATTTTTGGCGGTGAAGGCTTTTCCAGTTCTCTTCCACGTGTTTCCATTGTCATGGACGACAGTTTCGACAGCATTGCAACTGTCTTCTTCAGGTCAGAAGTGAAAAAGAATGCTGTCGAAACTGTCGTCTACGACAACGGAAACGCGGAAGAGAACCCGAAAAGCCTTCACTGCCATCTGAATGCCTCCACGAAAGCCTTCGAGCTGATAAATTTTTCTTTCCAAATATTAATGCACTGTCAAAACGCCAAATAATAGCCTTTTATCAATAATGTTTTATGAACTTAAATGTGTGAGTGGAAACTAATCGTTTTTAATGTAATGATAAATCGACGATCCTAAAGTTCATCAGACTGTTTGAACCTACAAAAATATCAAATAGTGATGAGCATTAACTTAAGTGCAGAATGTTTGCTAATTTTAATATGAGCGTTTTATGTATAATTTCTTTCTGATGACAAAATAGAATAAGCATCTTTATGTGAGCCTTCTAAAACGTATGGGAAATATAAATAAGTATGGAATTTTGTAACCTCCATTGATATTACGATTATATTCCGCGAAATCCTCATGCAAATTTTCATAATACGTAAAATAAAACACTGTGGAAATCAACCAAATGCAACGTGTTCAAAAGTCGCGAAAAACTGTTATATTAAAATCAATTTGCCTAACTCTACAAACTATAGATTGAAAATGAAGCATTACATTGGAGAAAAGTGAAAGCATCGGTGACTTGAGAAACCTAGATAAAAAGTGATATCGTGGAGAAAACATTAGCCCTTTGAGCAATAATATTCAACATAAAGTTACGCACAGTTAATGATTATTTTAATAAGAATTAGATGATTTTGAAACAAGAAAATTCTATAGGAAACAGATACGTCGACGTTGACTTCCTTCCATACATTGAAATCCGTTCTCCCAGCTGTAATTCGTTGTTATCGCTATGTGTACTTAGCGTAGACTCAGGGCTTGAGAAGTCCTTCCGAAGGTGGCACGAGGACGTAGTTGCACCGTAAGTGTTCAATTTTTCCTTGTTCTCTCTTTTTTCCTCTTATCTGTGAGAGAAATAAACGATTTCCAGGCCAGAAGAAGGCATAATAAATGCATTTGATAGATACTGACTCACTCTTTTGTGCCAGAAGCACCTTGTGTAGATGCACGGGTTCATATCTTTTCTAGTGACCTAATTTGATTTCCTCCGACCTTATTTTTCTCCGTTTAGCCCATAAATAATTCTGGATCCCAGCCATCCCCATCACGCGTTATTACTACACTCCAACTAACCTCACTGACCTATAATCCTCTCTTCAAATCTCTCTCGTGCATCCTTGCCATCGGCGGCATTTTCTAAGAAGAGTATACGGGCAATGCTCAAAATACGGAACTCCTCTGTAATCACCAGACATCCAGCTTTCCCAACGACTTGTTCCGCTGCAAATGTTTCTTCGCAGTCGACTTTCCGTTGAAGGTTTTCCCTAGTGTCATTCCATTACGGTTACGGATTCGGGGTGGCCCTGAACTGTATGATTTAAATTTAGCAGATGCGTAGCGCTGGCGAGAATGGACTGTCACCGGAGCCTCGTAAAAAAAGTGAAGTTATAAACGCGGCGCCGAGGGAGGTTAGTCGAAGAGTTTTTGTCTCCGCATCTTTTTCTCTCTCCGAGCGGAAGAATCAAACGCGATGTTTATTGCCTGGGAGCAAATCCTTCGACGACTTGAGGCGTGGAGTGAGCACACATCACGCTACGCGGTGGAATAAGTTCCCGGAGAGTCCAAGGTTGACGTGTGTCATCAAAATTGACAGGTCGGATGATTTGCGATGGAGTACGAGCTTCGATTTTGCATTTTTGCGCGCCAGGGGAAGCGGAATGCAATCGTTTCAAATATGATCGGCGCGGCTGAATGTTGTCGTATTTTTTGCGGAGTACTTGATGTGACCGTCGCAATTGCTACCGCATAGCAGGAAGCTGAATGATATTTCAAATGCAAACTTTTCAAGCGGGAAAATTTTTGCATATTGGTATTGTCAGAAGGGAGTTAAAATTTGTAATTTTACTGTAAGCCACCTGTGTCGCGGGGGAATCGGTGTTCTGAACTGAAATTACTTTCCGAACACCCAATGGAAAAACGATGAATATGCCACTTCTTTAATTAAATAATATAAGCGCTTATAAATTGAGTTTAATTTTTTGACATGACTAAAAAGAGAGAACTCTTAGTATTTTCCACACTTTAAACTTTAATTCCCGACCCACGTTTCGACTGCCTTGCAATCATTTTCAAGGTACATATACATGGCATGCGACTTAATATATAGATCTGGGGAGGGAGGGTGGGGGAAGAAGTGGTTGATTGACGTCAGAGACTTGCGTCACGGTCAGTGGGAGGTGGTGGGGGGAAAGGTATGGATAATAGGGGAGAGTGGGAGGGAAAAACACATTCATTTAGGAGATTCTCACTTATGTTCTTGGCAGCACTTAAAATTTCGAAATGTTCTAAGTAGTCCAATTTGGCTCCTTTCATCTCAACATGTAGCACTTCCGGCGAAAAGTCACTTAAATGGTCCTCTTCGATTAAATGTTTAGCAAAGGCTGATGAGACATCTCCTTTTACCCAACACGCTCTATGTTCTCGAGCCCTTACTGAGATGGCTCGACCACTTTGTCCAATGTATATCGAAGCACAATTGGGAGTAGTACATTTAAGCTTATATACACCACTTTTGTTCATAGGTGTCACTTCGTCCTTTGAGTTGAACAACAATTTGCCCAGAGTTTTTGGGGTGTAAAATGAAACATTGAACTTGTTCTTTGGGAATGTGTCAATTAATTTATAAGATATGTTCCCCAGAAAGGGAAGTTTACACCATTTTACACCACCAAGGGAAGTTTACACAGTTTTGACGCACGTCTCTGACGTCAATCCATCGTCAACCACTTCTTCCATGTCCTGGGAAGTGGATAATCTACCCATAAGGGATTCGAACCCGCAACCCTCGGGTTAGCAGGCGAGGACTTTACCCCGCCGCCACCGGGGCCGACAATAGTGACATTTTAATGTATTTAGTTTGCAAAATATTACGTGTAAGACGAGGACCCATGAAATGATGCCAAGATATTTTGATTGCACACACGCCTAGATATCAAATGGTTTAAATGTATTTTGATTCTCTCATAATTGGAAAGAGTTACCTATTCACGGCTAGAACTTACTTTTATAGCAATACATTTGGAATTTAGTTTAAAAGTTTCAATTTTCTTGTATGTTAGGTAGCAAATCCAACATAATCACCTTCGGAGTGGTTCAATGGCTGCAATATTCATTAGAATTGCGCACTGTAAAGACACTTTTAACCTGCGCAAAAATTTCATTTTTCTCCGCTTTACGCTGAATTTCAATAGAAATGAAAAGGACTGCCAGTTTTACTTTAATGCAGTTGTGATTACGTTAGATTTTTAATGAACGGCTGTGCGAATAAATTGTCAAATTGCTCCAGCTGCGCATATATTGTGTATGTTGTTTCTTATAATAAGTATTTTCCTTTTACAGGTAATAATTTTTAACCGATATTTCAAAATAGCCAGTAGTGGCGTACAGAATGGTGTATGCTTTGAATTCGCTTCATCCTTAATTCGAAGCTTGACTTCTCATGACATACCCAACGCCTTTAAATAAGTGAATAAATGCCCACGATTATTGCCTGATAACTGACTGCTCCGAGGATTTTTAAAACTTACAACATGAATATCTATGCTCAGGTATTGTGCTTTAATCCTTTAATGCCCTCTGTCCTTGAAATCGTCCTCCTGTATCCAACCGTTGGTGAATTCTGCGTACTCGGCTCTGCTCCAAAATGCAATTTCCCGATGCAGAATTATGAGACGGTTGCGAAAAATTGGTTTAGCATGTATCTACTGGGCTAAAAAATACAAAAAAACTAATAAAATCGAAAAATTAATGCTCTTGCTAACAGACCTATGGCAGTAAGGTGAGATTATCCGAGCACCGGGTTGCTAACTCCGAGCACCGGGTTGTTGCCGCGTCTCCGTGCACATTCTCCATCCAATTCTGCTGTTCTATACGCTAACTTCAAATTCTCTTGAAGCAACCGGCTCGTCCGTATCATTCCCCCATCTTCGTCCAGATCTCCTTCTCTTGGTGAGTTTCCATTCTGAAGTTACCTTCAACCATGTTGAATTTATCATCATCTGCACATTCCCAAACCACAAGAATTGCTTCTCCTTGTTCTTCTCTATTATGTTGTTGGCCATGTTCATATTTCTTCTAAATGTTACACTTATTTGAATGATACTTCAATATTTGTGTTCAGCTCTCGGCCTCCCTTGTAATTGTTTCCTCCCATAAAATGGAGTTGACCTAATTTGTCTTTTTTCCTTTGGTTTTATTCTTAAAAAGGATATTTCGGGTATAATATCGTTCGTCTTTTCTGACAGAAATCTGGTCCAACTTTTTTCGGCATCTCTCCATTCTCTTCGCTGATGGCATCAGGCATGCCGGATTGGGCGATGTATTGCAGATTGGACCACTTCGGAACCAAAAACGCGATCAATTTCAACAACCTGCGCCAGTCGATGTTCGTGTGATTTCACGGACAGGGCGGTTATTTTGTAATTCCACCTCTTTTTGGAACGATGGGAGATCCGTTTCGCTCACTAAATGGCTCAATGAACGGCTCACATTCAGTTAAATGAATGGAATACATTGAACGGCTCGTGAATTTTTTCTACATCATTTACGGGAGCACCATGTATTTTATACTACTATCCAATCAAAAATTATAGTTTGATGTAATACATACACTTTTAAACATATAAG
The DNA here is from genome assembly GCA_963169105.1 of Ceriagrion tenellum. Classification (NCBI taxonomy): domain Eukaryota; kingdom Metazoa; phylum Arthropoda; class Insecta; order Odonata; family Coenagrionidae; genus Ceriagrion; species Ceriagrion tenellum. The sequence goes on along the minus strand of OY720638.1, from coordinate 97,794,081 downwards.
TACATTTGTGCTTGTGATAATCAAAGGCGTACGAAAGCTGTAATATCATATTCTGAGAGAAATCTGGTCCAACTTTTTTCGGCATCTCTCCATTCTCTTCGCTGATGGCATCAGGCATGCCAGATTGGATATTTTAACAAAAGCGTAGGTATTGGTTTCAGATTATACTAGTGGGCGTATTTTATTTGCTAAATGTTTTAGCCTAATTATTTCTTTAACTCATTATTGAAAGTATATTCATTGATTATTCAAGCGAGTCTCATCCAAAATAAAATTAAAACATATGTTTAGGTATCTGGTGTCAGATTTTTCTGAATGCGAACATTATTTCGGCGAATGCAAGTATCCATTAATTTCGTCTACAGATTCCGTAAACAACCCTTGAGGGAGTACATAGTTGTGGTTTGAAGCAAATTGATATGACTGAAAGTGACAACAGTCTATATTAACGATGAACAATTTCACTGAAGGAAAGAAAGCAAACGTACTTTGGAATTAATTTCAATAGCGTATATTGGCGTACTGTAATGATCTATTCGTTTAAATAAATTCTTGCTATAGAGCTGAATATTTAGGATGAGTTAATTGTTGGCACAATAAGAATTTGATGAGCAAATTTCAGTCGCAGACTCTTCATGCAAGAATGGGACACCGTCGGAGTATTTACGATAACTTACGATTGGTATATAAGTTTCCTTCCAAAATATAATGCATGAGTCGACATATGAATATAATAACTGTGTTTGCGAACAAATAAAACCCTAAGATGGAGTAAAAAGTACATATTCCCGAAAAAAATCATTGGAACCGGCGACTGGAAGCTAGTGGAGGCCATGATAAAAATAAGGAAAACAACATCCTTGTACTAGCTCGATTACTCAGTTTCAATAGCCCAGTGGCTAGCGGCTGTCTTCAAATGTGAAGCATGAGTGTCCTTCGATTCATATATACTAGTGGGCATATTTTTTTTGCTAAATGTTTTAGCCTAACTATTTCTTTAACTTATTATTGAAAGTATATTCATTGATATTTCCAGTGACTCTCATCCAAAATAAAATTAAAACATTTGTTTAGGTATCTGGTTTCAGATTTTTCTGAATGCGAACAGTATTTCGGCGACTGTAAGCGTAGGATTCGAGATCCTTCGTCTGTACTACGGGAAAGAACCGAAGTATATGGGACTAATGCAATCGGTCGTCATCGCTATCCCCGTTACCGTTTCTTTGACGATTTTCCCTCGTAGATTTTGACTGCAGCACTTTAATATTTCAATGAAAATACAACTTTAGCAACATATACTACATTAATGCATTTTTCGTCCCCAAAACTGAATATTTACGACCTTTTTAGCAATCGAACTTAATATTGATTCCGTAAAAAACCCTTGAGGGAGTACATAATTTTGGTTTGAAGCAAATTGATATTTAATCGATAATATCCAGCAGGTGGGTATGACTTATGACTCTAGGCCTTGAAGTACTCTCTGATAGTCGTTGATTTTCTTGGAAATCGCTTCAAAGTCTTTCTAGCTTTATATGACACTGTTGAAGACCGTTCAAGTCGCTTCAAGTATTCCTGAACAACTGTCATTGAATGGCTGTCTCTAATGATCTTGAATGAATATTAAACGTTTAAGACACCTTGTTCAGCGTCCTTTATTCGAGACTTCTCGAATTGTGTGAAGAGTGCTATGACAATACTTCTGTCTAATCTTTTGGATGGCGGTTTTCCCTGTGGCTGACCTCTACTTTATGGCAAGGCTTGAATAAACTAATATACAAGCGAGTTCCGTGCGAAATAGTGTGAACTATGACACTGAGGAACATAATAGTTATATTTTGAACGCGAGAGCCTCACCCAGAGGCAGAAGTTAAAGTCGGTCAAGTGGAAAGTTTCAGAGGCTTCAATTAATATGAATGGTAATCAGTACAAAAATGTAAATTTTAGGGATCCTATCTTAATATTGGTTAATTTCTTTCAATACCAGTTTCTACGTCTTCACTTGAATTATTAATGTTCTAAAAATATTGACCCTCTTCAGAGATAAAAATAGCAACCCAAAGACTAATGCATAAAAGGTAATGTGAGTATATACTTCGAGAATCGCAACAGTCTTTCAATAAGTGAAGGCAACCACGGTGAATGTAAACTAACACTGTATGTAACAGCTAACACTGTATGAAAAAAATAGCAAGGTCATGTGTGGCTATGGCAGTGAGGAGACATTTTCCAACAGCCAAATGACTGAAAGTGACGCAAAATCATATCCACTAAAATACTGTTAGCTTTTGGCATGGGCCTTTGAAATGAAACAATTGCGTCGAAAAAATATTGCGTTATCCTCTTATGTAAAAAAATACGTTGACATATCGCAGGTAGCTTCGCAAATGACCCAAATGCTTTCGTTACTATCAAAATAATTTCCTCCTGTGGTTCATTCCTGGGAATATATCACTTCGGACACAATGGTAGTGTTTTTAAAGATGCAAAATTTGTAGTAACAAATCCTAAAGGTAAAGAATTTTCTTCTTTTGGACTATTTTGCATAACGTGTCGAAGATAACAGCATCACTTACTGAAGGAACAACACGAAATTTGAGCACTCATTCGATAGTTTTAATGGAAGCAGAACTTTTACACTGTCCGGTGATTTACCAAGGGAAATGGTTAACAAGCACGTATCGTCCTTGTTGAGCTCATGACTAAAATGATGATATTAATCCCCAAACGAATTTTACAATGCTCTAAGAATATATAGGCATACATAAATAATATGATCGTTTCAAACAAAAAAATACCTACCAGTGGCAAATATATCCGGGCACTAAAAATTTCACGTGTGTATCGCAGCCGTTTGTATGTTTATATGAACCAAATTCCCGCTCACGAGCCCAATATTTGGTGGTTTGTTGTGATGGAATTTACGGTAGGTGAGATAAAGACACGGATCTAGAGTCACAAGATACGGGTCAAGAGTCGAAGGAGCTAGGGTCACCGGAAAGAGTCGGTGAGTCAAGTGAATGAGCCGTTGACTCTTGGGAAAGACGCGAAGAATCACCGCGAGGAGATCCGAAGATGGTCTCGCCACCCTGGATTTTTGGAGCTGAACTACGAAAAATGGCGTATATTCCACGATTATGACGTCAATCTCACGGAAGTGGAATTACAAAATAACCCTCCAGATCGGACGTTTTTTGGGCGATGATCGTTTGCAGATTGGAAACATGGGATGACACTACTTGACGATGACTAGATACGTGATTCAAGTGATCGTTTAGCTAGGTAATGCGTTAAATGAGTATTAACAGAGCTAATAGCCAATGCGAGGACTATGAACATTTTTTGCTAAATATTGAAATTAATCTTTTTAGTATACGTCGAACGAGATGAAAGCTGAAAATATTCAAACATAGCAGGTGAATTTTTTGAAGAAATTGCCATGAGAATTGCCATCGACCTGGACCGGGAATGGAACCACGGACCTTGGGTTTGCCAGACCAATGCGCAGTACACTAAATTGCGCATTGGTCCGGCAAACCAAAGGTCCGTGGTTCGATCCCCGGTCTAGACCGAATTTTTCTCATGGCGAGATGAAAGCTATCTGCGATATTTTATTCCCTCTGGGAGAATACAGAGTAAGGTCAAATGTTAAGATAAATATTCGGTGGAAATAAGCTGAAAAGTTACAATTCCACTATTGAAAATAATGATGATAATTGTAAGTAATAGTGCATTTTCTTATTACATTTTTCCTATAAGGCGGGAATTCAGTGTTCTGCGGTTTTGGGTGACATCAATGCACTTTCCATGTAACTAAGGACTTTAGGTGGATGGAGCGATTTCTGCTAATCATGTCAGTTGACATATATATATTTCGAAATATTTCTATTACGTATTTAGAGATTTTCTTCTGAACGCGAATAAATACTTTTTATTATAATTGTTGTAGCTAACAAATTTCAGGGTATCATGTGGAGTAAAAAACAAGTATTTACTTAAGATTTTTGCTTAAATTTCGAATCACGGTCCGTGAACCCAAGCCATAAAAATGCATCAATTAAGGCGAAAATTTTAAAATATTATTTTTCGATCATTTACATCACTTCAACTCTGGTGATTTCCTCCGAATGAATAAACCTCTTTACGTGGGATGTGGACCAAGAATTATTTTTCGACTTGCCTCTCTTTTCAACCTACTTTCCAAGTGATTAGCATTTGTACTCAATGATTAGCGCCCCAGCCACCTTAACACATGAGGCAACCCCGATCGGGATTATCGCTTCCTCTGAAGTATTATTGTCATATGATTGACGTTGTGGCGCACCAGCTCCAGGGTGATTTCTAACGGGAACTTTGTGCTCAATAATATTTCTCGAGTTTATTTCATAGCTCGAGGAGATGCTAATCCGTGGAATAGTGATTCAGTTCTTATTATCAACATAAAGTTCCCGATGCGGCTTTATCAAAGCGAGGCGGGCGCCGCTTTGGGATCGCAGCCTCACCGAGGCCACCTTGAGGTGCGAATCGCCCTCGTTCATGGCGTAAGTTTTCTTTTAATCATTCCGCAAAAAATATACTGTGATTGGGAGATGGTTTGGATCTAAAGGATAATACAATACTATAATGCTGTACCTTTGATCTTCATATATTTTCTACTCATAGGGCACCTTCTACGATAACATCCCATTGAAAACATTACTAGAGGCAGTGATGAATGCGGAAAAAGTATCGTGTAAGGTCAAGGATGGAATTCATGGAGCCAATTATTAGGGACGATAAACTGAAGCATCGAAAGGGATCAAGGACTTCAGCTTGGATGAGGGTGCAGTTGAGAGGTACAGGAAACCGACCTTTGGATTGATGAATGCTGATGGCTATATTGTCTGCGGAGTCATTCATTCATTCACCAATTCCTCATGAGAGAGTTGGAAAACCTTTTTCCAAAATGCCAGACGTCGGTAAATTTCACGAATTCATGCCGGATCCCCTTTCTAATTTAACGTGTCAAGAAACGACATTCCCAACAGAATGGCCGATTGCATTCGTCATAACGTTCTTAAATGTTACTTTGAAATGTTAACTATAATTGTCATTATTTTTTCAATTTCTTCAGTTAAGATAGTATCCTCTCAGTTCCTATGATTACTTGCCGTGACCAGGCTTTCGGTTTAATGATGCTGCCCTAAATACAGGCTAGCCTTATGAGGCACTTGAAGCTCAAGGAACTATTATGTTGATGTTTTTAGTCCTATTTACCATTTATTACGTCGGGTGAATCTGTAACACAGTTTAAATTATTCTAGAGTGTATGTTTTCGCAGCTGTTGATTTGTTGTGGTGAAAAACTCGATTAATTCTGGCTTACCTTTGTGAAAATCCATTCTAAAGAATTCAAATGCGATATAGTACTTTTTCCACAGTTTTCATTTCAGGTCGACCGGTTTCGTCACATGGGCAGACCTGATGATGTCGCCTATGTGACGAAACCGGTCGACCTGAAATAAAAACTGTGAAAAAAGTACCATATCGCATTTGAATTCTTTGTAGTGGTGAAGTTATCGAGGTAGGCAGCGTCTCGAGTGTTATAAACCCATTGTTTCACCCGCGTTGCAGCGAGCGTCTTCAGGGGTGAAGTGAACGATTTGAATTATGGAATATTGACTCTTTTAGGCTTTTTATCACGTGAACGAACTTATTTATCCTCCCTATGCTAAATTAAATTACACTGAACCCTTGGCTTGTCAAGGTAAGCATATGAGTAGGCTATGCAGTGGTAATGAGAATTGTTGGTGGGAAAGCAGGATGGATAGGATTAGGAAAGAAGTCCGATAAAAAAGTTGTTATTTGTGCGCTCCAGTAATGGACGGATATGAAATGAGTGCGCTGCTAAACCGTTTTTATATAGTCAAAATAACATACATACTACATAAGCCTCCAGTAAGAGGCAGTCAGCTGTGCGGTGACGATTAATATTTATTTCTTTGGTCAGTGAGTTTAAGCAAATACTAAATGACATTTATTCAGGCTCACGGAAGTCTGCATGCGAAGTTATTAAGAACAATCGTGGTTACGGCGTGATGTGTCTTTCTCAAGGCCTCGTCCTCAGTCGTTTGTCAAAAGAAAAGTGTGGAATAAACTGATTATTATCTCTCTCTCAGAGGGATCGAGTTGGTGTGTTGGCCAGAGAATTGGCTTCCCATCCACAGGGCCCTGGTTTACATCCCGGTTGTGATATGGAATTATTAGAGACAATTCCAGCCCTAATTGGGCCCCGTCCGTCGGATGGGACATTAAATTGATGTGCAATTGCTTCCTTTCGATGAGAGTCGGCTAATGCCAAGACCTGGCCTCTGCCTTTCCTTCATTCCCACAAATAATCCTTCAATCTTTATAATATAAATATTTTTATAATATTCTAATTTTAGTATTGAACTATTTTTTAACAATATTTTATGTTAATACAATCCGTTTGCTTAGTGAACAGCGTTTTTTTTTCGCGCCGGATAGCGGTGTTTTTCCTCCCGCGGGAGGTACAACTCGTTCAAATCTCTCGAATGGCCATCTGGAAATATCGACCACTCCACTTCCAGGGCTATCTCGCCCTTTCCTCGCCGTAATGTTTCCGCTGTGGCTCATTTTGGAATAGCTCCTCTTTATTGGATCATCAGCTGCGTGGCTCAGCTAATTGCAGCGAGTGAACGCTCTCAGAGTTCCCGTGAATACACGCAACCGGCTCCACTCGACCGCGGGAATTTATGAAAACCATTTCATCCCGAATCCCGTGAGGAGTTTGCTAGTCTCCCATCGGGCGCCTCTCCAAGTGGCAGATAGGGGAATGCCCACCAGATATGGAGGGTACTGGGGAAATAAAATACCCAGGGTGGACCAAGACTAGCACCTGCTGCCTTGCAGTTAGTAGTTGGATCTACAAAGGCTAGTGGAAGACAACCTTGATAAAAAATTACCTGGTCCTCCAGGTTGGCGGTTGGGCATAGGGCTGACAACCCGATCCCGGAAAAAGAACAAAATGTTATGGAACCAAAATAAAAGCCTCGGATAATGGATGGAAATTTTGGAAGACGACCTTAGCGACCGACACGGAACTTCGATTTATTGGTTGCAACATGGAAAGTACGGACTTTATTAAGACATGGTAGAATGAATGAAGGAGCACATGAAATAGCAAAATTCAAACTGGATGTGGTAGCACTTCAAGAAATAAGACGGCAAGGGAAAGGAAGAATTGACAAGTCGGAATACAAATTGTTTTATAGTGGTCCAGAGAGAAGATCTGGTAGATATGGAGTAGGGTTCATAATAACTAAAAGAATAAGGAAAAGTGTAATCGAATTTGAGGCAATAAGTGAAAGGATATGTAGAATAAGATTGAGAGGAAGATTTAGGAATATGACCATTGTGACGGCCCATGCACCAACAGAAGAGAAAGAGATGAGAGAGAAAGAAGAGTTTTATGACAAGCTAGAGCGAGTATGTGGTAAGATACAGAAGTATGATGCGTTAATGGTTATCGGAGATTTTAATGCTCAGGCGGGAAAGGAGGAATATCAAAGAGTGGTTTCAGTTAGACATACTCTACATGAGGACACAAATGAGAACGGAAATCTTCTCTGTCAGTTTGCAGAAAGTAACAACGTGATAATAAAAAGTACATGTTTTGAACATAAAAGAATACACTTAGGCACATGGAAAGCTCCTAATGGTACGATTAATCAGATTGACCATGTACTGGTTATAGCACGTCATGCATCATCAGTCATGGATGTAAGAGCCTGGAGGGGACCGAATTGTGATAGCGACCATTACCTAGTGAAAACTGTAATAAGGGAAAAACTAATAAGTGTACTAAGTGAGAGGAGCACAAAGAGAAAGAAGTGGAATGTAACTAAAATGAAAGACGAAGAAACAGAAGAAGAATATCGCTCCAGAATACAGAACAAACTGAAAGAAAAAGAAATTAAGAGGCAGAGAAGTATCGATGAAGAGTGGGAAAAGATAGACGAAGTGATAAAAGAGGCAGCACAAGAAACGTTTGGAGAAGAGAAGATGGAAAGAAACCAAGAGTGGTTTGATGAAGAATGCAGGGAAGCTATTAAAGAGAAAAATAGTTATCATTATATACCTTTGTCCCTAGATATCTGAAGCAGGAAACTCCTTCAAACATATTCTCCCCTATTGTCAGATCCTGTGCCACTCTCCTAGCCTCCTGTTCGGACATTATCATATACTTAGTCTTGTTTTCATTTCCCTTAAGTCCAATTTTTTCTGCTTCTTTTTCCATTGGCTCATAGATTTGTTTAAGGCTGTGCGTTGTCCTTGTTATAATTGCAATATCATCTGTGTAAGAACACATCTGACTCGATTTCCCGAATATTGTACCCTTCTGATCAATCACATTTGTGGAACCCAGAAGTCAAGGGGTCTAAGTGACATTTAAAAAAAAGTTATGTACAGCAATGGGACTTGAAAATATAAATCTTTTAGGTGGTAAAGGGATCCAAGTGATTTTCTTGACAGGTGATGCTATCTAGGGTTAAGCTTCTTAACTATTTAGTGGGTTGTACCAAACATTTTCAACTTTGACTTTAGTTTTCTCAAAACAACGATTTTGTTACTTAGACCCCTTGACTTCTGGAGTCCTCATTTATTACCTTGTGCAGAGCCAGATCAAATAAAATGGCTGAGAGCCCATTTCCTTGCTTCACTCCTGTGTTAAATTCAAATTTTTCACTCAGCCTGTTATTTACTTTTACTTTTGCCTTGGTGTCTTTCATAGTGATTCTTATTAATCTTATAATTTTTTGTGGTATGCTATATTCTCCTAGAGCTCTAAGCAGTCCATTCCGGCTGACACTGTCAAAGGCTTGCCAAAAGTCTACAAATAAGGTATTTAAATCTACGTCATATTCATAAAATCTTTCTATTATTTGTCTCATAACAAATATCTGATCAGTAGTGCTGCTGCCCGGCCGGAATCCACACTGGTACTCTCCAAGGATTTCCTCTGCATAACATTTAACTCCTTCACAGATCAGTCCGGACAAGATCTTATATACAACACAAAGAAGTGTAATACCTCTATAGTTACCACATAAGACGCTCGCTGCAACGCGGGTGAAACATTGGGTATATAACACTCGAGACGCTGCCTACCTCGAAAACTTCACCACTACAAATCAATCGAGTGGGTGCGCCCACTGCAGACCTACTGTGGCTCTACGTCCGACGTCCGTGGCTCAGGCGAGTTAAGCTGGCGTCCAGTTTGCTCGAACCCGTCATTTTTACGAATATTTAAGAAAGTTCTCGAATTTAAGCCGCACCCCGATTTTGAGGCCCCAAAATCGGGAAAAAAAGTGCGGCTTATATTCGGAGAAATGAAGTATCTTATTTTGAATATTGAAAAATGGTTTAGCGGCGCATTCATTTCATATCCGTCCATTATTGGAGCGCACATATAACAACTTTTTTATCGGACTTCTTTCCTAATCCTATCCATCCTGCTTATTAATTAGGGCCCAATTATGGATGGAATTTTCTCTAATAATTCCATATCACAACCGGGATGTAAACCAGGGCCCTGTGGATGGGAAGCCAATTCTCTGGCCAACACACCAACTCGATCCCTCTGAGAGAGAGATAATAATCAGTTTATTCCACACTTTTCTTTTGACAAACGACTGAGGACGAGGCCTTGAGAAAGACACATCACGCCGTAACCACGATTGTTCTTAATAACTTCGCATGCAGACTTCCGTGAGCCTGAATAAATGTCATTTAGTATTTGCTTAAACTCACTGACCAAAGAAATAAATATTAATCGTCACCGCACAGCTGACTGCCTCTTACTGGAGGCTTATGTAGTATGTATGTTATTTTGACTATATAAAAACGGTTTAGCAGCGCACTCATTTCATATCCGTCCATTACTGGAGCGCACAAATAACAACTTTTTTATCGGACTTCTTTCCTAATCCTATCCATCCTGCTTTCCCACCAACAATTCTCATTACCACTGCATAGCCTACTCATATGCTTACCTTGACAAGCCAAGGGTTCAGTGTAATTTAATTTAGCATAGGGAGGATAAATAAGTTCGTTCACGTGATAAAAAGCCTAAAAGAGTCAATATTCCATAATTCAAATCGTTCACTTCACCCCTGAAGATGCTCGCTGCAACGCGGGTGAAACAATGGGTTTATAACACTCGAGACGCTGCCTACCTCGATAACTTCACCACTACAAATCAACAGTTGCGAAAACATACAGTCTAGAATAATTTAAACTGTGTTACAGATTCACCCGACGTAATAAATGGTAAATAGGACTAAAAACATCAACATAATAGTTCCCTGAGCTTCAAGTGCCCCATAAGGCTAGCCTGTATTTAGGGCAATATCATTAAACCGAAAGTCTGGTCACGGCAAGTAATCATAGGAACTGAGAGGATACTATCTTAACTGAAGAAATTGAAAAAAAATGACAATTATAGTTAACATTTCAAAGTAACATTTAAGAACGTTATGACGAATGCATTCGGCCATTCTATTGGGAATGTCGTTTCTTGACACGCTCGTAAAATATTGTGGTGTTTAGAGATGAGGATGTTCACTCAATCGCTATATCGGCAGATTGTTCGAGTAACCCTGCTGATTGTAGTGATTGGGTCTCTTCAATCTCTGAAAACTGGGGAGCTATTATTTTACGTTGGTAAGGGTCTACTGTGACGGAAGATCCCAACCTGAGAAATGTGAAGCCTTAGAGGTGACTGCTCTTTTGTTTTTTTATGGGTATGCGAGACGAGCAAATTTCCATGCCTCGAGACTTGTAACCGATTAGGATACTATCGAGGGTTATGGATCGCCAAAGGGCCAGTCGAATGAGGTTGCGAGCCGTCGTGACCTCCATTGGCTGAAAGAGTTGATGGTTCTCTATCAGTCTGTTGGATATTTAAAAAGTTAAAGAAATCCGCCGGGAAGTGTCCTCGGTTGAAAAACCCAAGGGAAACTCGCTTAAAAAACAGTGTCACTGCGTAACGTACAATTGACTAGCAACGCAATCACGCGCACACATGCAGTGATATGCACTAGACGAATGAACTTTTTCAGAGGAAAATCGTTTTACTTGGCCTAGATGAGCCGTTGTTTTCAAGGCGAGCTTCATCCCATTGGAGTAATACTCGTTTAAGTTGGGGGCACCGTTGATTGTGGTGTTCTTCCAAGTGACGCCGCTTCTTCAAACGTTTTTCATCGTCCTACAGTTGTGAAAAGACCGCTTAGCTTTTCATATTTTCCGCAATCGGTGCCTGAAAGATCGAGGATGAGCCACTTCCTGCTCGCGAAGTAATTTGTCCATAACGTAGTGCCGGTACAATTACCGACCTGTGAGAGAATCACGAAATGGTATGGCCTTAAGAACGCAGATGCTAAGGTATGTATAGAGGGATGCGTCATAGCGAAATATCTCTTGATTAGGTTTCACGTCCCGCGGACATAAGGCCGCAGCGAAAATGACGACGCCTGTCATAAAGTAAGCGGGGATAATGTGGAGAGCAAGACCATTCTATCAATGGAAGCGTCTTCCTTGGTCTTGGCCAATGAGATTAGCCTTAGGATATAATAGGATAATAAGCGCAATAGCATCGCTTCCGCGACATTTGATTTGGAAAGTCAAAAGATTTCGAATCGTTGTAGATAAACTTCAATCGGTAAAATCACATTCTGCGTTTGCCGGACCTTTTTTGAGGCGACTGAATATACATTCTCCGGGAAATTTACCGCTTTGCGACAACTCCCTTGTTTGAAACATCTGAGACTTGAGCGTTGATGGTACAGCAAAACGTTTTCCTTTGTGCCGCCACGCTTGGAATGTTATAAATTAACCAATTGCCTGTCCTTGAGCGCCGTCAATATTTTATTCCGTGGAGAAATGATCTTTTATTCTTATAATAAAAAATGAAGATTCAGATGTATCTCCTTGAATACTTTGAAATCTCTCGTTTAGCCTCAATGCATTGAGCTAATGTTCACTTTAATCTCATCATATCATCAACTTGGTACAGAATTCATACTTAATAAGGAGCGAATTTTTTATTCGATTTAACTGCGGAGAATGTCACAACTAGGCATTTTTTGTTGAATGAGCATTTTATTTTAGTTTTCCAGTCGAAAGTTTACCCAGTGCATCAAGAGACTTTTTTGGATACCGTAAAGGAGTTTTTCACAAATCTAGGATTATGGATTTGCTTGCCTTTCTAGCGTCTAGCTTAAACTTTAGGACGGAAAAAATTAAATACGCACGGATGTATATCGTTCAGAACTATCTTTATTGAAGGAGTTTGACAACGATGCAGATTTTCCATTCAAGATGTACGTGATTATGAATATTGTATTCTGCCCCAGTGGCCTATCAGTCGATGCGAGAAAAATACCAACCATCGTGGGAAAATTGAATATATTTATTTTATTTTTAGTGCGAACTTTAATTCATTTTTTCGCGATAGATATTGGATGTATCAATCTAGTAAAAATAAAAATAAAATGTAATCAGACCTTTCGATGGTGTCCAGATTGTTTGGTCAGCGTGGTAAGCGTGATAGCTAATGAGGCGGCGAGCGGTGAAAATGTGAAACTTGGGATAAAGTAACTATGCAACTTAGCATTCGGGCGATTTTTATTTCTCTTTAAAATGAAAAAGTAGGTACAGAAAATGGATGATGCATTCAAGGAATGAAATATTTAATTTATTGAGTAGTGAAATAAAATAAGTGGCGTGGTGTTGGTTTTAGTTTTGATATATACAGTACATTCAAACGAACTGAGTTCCTTTTATTTTCCTCGAATGACAATTATCCAGTAATGCGAACGTTAAAAGGGGTGATATCACGTCGCCAAACTTCATTTAACATGGAACTCATACGTACTCGCATTGAAATTCAAAGTTTGTGTTAATTCAAATATTTTTAGAAGCTGACTTTTTGGTGGGAATCAAACTGTTTTGTTTTAAAATCTCTTCTCATTTCCTCTTGTTATATTCGTCAGCTTTCGAATCCTAGTTCATTGTACTGGAGAAAGGGAACGTACCTTTTGAGGTCGCGCCTAGAAATGAGGACGTTGAGAAATCTTTTTTCTCCTAGTATACCTTCAAGCACTGTATTCAAGCGTTCGATGAGTCGGACAGTGTTTTCTCCTAATATTTTTCAGGATGCAATATCCAATAATACAGAATGAATAATTTACGGCAGGGGGGTTGGAGATTAGATTTTTCATATGGTTTGGAGTCTCACAGCCTTGTCCTGGATTCAGATATGGCGAAACTGTTGGTGCGTCTATCTGATAGAGTGCCTATTTCTATCATTTCTATTTCACCTAACTTTCTATCCAATTTGTACTATCGGGGTGATAGTTAAAAAGAATAGTTGCGAATCTTCCTTTTTGCAGTTGAAAAATTTAAAATTGCTCCCACTTAGTTATTTGTATGCATATAAAGTGCTTAGACTTTTCTTCTTGAGGTGTGGTGCAAAAATACCGGTTTCAAATAGTTCACGCATATGAAACCTACGTACAGTTTTGCAACCCTTGCCAAAATTGTCCTTGTACAGGCGAAATTTATTATACATTGGTCCAAAAGCTTACAATTTACTTCCTTCTACCTGACAAAGTGCATCACACCTAACCTCATTTTCAAAAAATGTGAGATATTGGCTATTTAACTATCAAAATGTTGAAGACATATTTTGTTAAGAATTTTTTTAATGTAGGTATATTTTTTCATGTCAAAGAACAATGTATGGTCATTTATTTATTTACTTATTTGATGGCAATCTCATTACAGGTTCTCCTTATAGTATCACCTAAAGCTCCCTATCTTCTTAATTGTATTTTGTGTATATTGTTATGGAGTAATAAAACATTACTAATATTATTTTATCGCGTACCCAGCAATTCTGTCGTCTTGGCGCCCGTCATTCATTATATATTTTTATATTCTACCGGAAAAAGGTAGGATTTATTTAAAGTAAAAAAATACTCCAAGTTTTATCCACTTTCAAGGAACTACCTAACTCCTGTGTTTCCTTTTCCGTCGCAACATACGACCTTTCCTCCTCCCGTCTATAAAACCTGTCATCTTTCTTCCTCCTCCTCCTTGTTCAAATTTCTTCCCTCCGTCATGTTCTTGAGCAGTGGTGTAGATACAAATTTTCCATAGGGGGAGGGAGGGATCGATATTTTATGAACTAATATTGCCTATTTTACTGGGGAATTAAAAGTTTTTATTTTAATATTTGTAATTTCCAGGCATGGAAGACTGATGATATTGAGGTCAAGTAGGAAGTTGTTCTGCAAAAATATTCAAAACGGTGGGTTCAGTCAGGGGTAATTCAACTCAATTACCAAAACGTACAATTTTTCCCATAATTTTCGAAAACCTCCACTCATACCCGATGCTAATACTGGCCATAGTGTAAATGACACCACTGAAAAAAGTCCTGGTTACGTCACTGCATGCACATGCACGTCCTATGAAATAAACTCGTCGTTCTGCCAACTACGACTATAAGTTGTACGTGCCGCGCTGTTTTAGCCGTCTCTATTACCATTGCTCTGTTTTTTATTATTTATTATTAGTTATTCCATCAGTTAGAAAGAGAAATAATGACATCAGCCAGTGGAAATATTAAAAGCGGTATCTTCAGTCCAGTTTGTTTATTACTAGAATATGTTAATAATTTCCAATCATCATCAGTAGTGAACTATGAAGAGTCTGGAGTGCTCCACTCAACCCTACTCTCAGCCGACGGTATTCCTTTATTTCTCCGCAATCAGTAGATATATTTCATTGCTTCATGTATCCCATCCTTTGTCTTCTTCGGCTCTCGTTTATCATTCACTTCTCCGTACAGGGCTGTTTTCAAGGTCTTATGCTTCAGAATATGTCAAATTAGTTTGCTCTTTCCGATTTCAACTGTTTTCATCAAGCATATCTTCTCCTCTCTCTTCGTTGCACTTCTCCATTGGTGATTATTCCATATCAACTGAACTTCTGTAACGCCTCATACCCATTGCTGCCCATATTATTATCAAACTGCCGTCACTGTCCATACTTCTTTACCAGATATAAGTAGGCTGTAATTAGCCTACCTCTTGCTACAGGACGTGAATTCACGGCCCATCGCAGAGACCCTTTCGAATGAGTCCATTGTAACGCACTTAGGTACATTTTCGTGATCTTTCTACCACAAACTGCCGTTTAGTCTCGATGTAATGGTTGACCTTGATGAATATAGCTTAAGAGTTTATGTTTTCATAAAAGAGGGCATTTTAAGTTGTCCATATAAAGAATTATGAAAGCAAGATGAGCGCCAAAACCAAAGTGGATTAATATTTATGTCAGTAAGACGAAAAATGACGCTCTGTCGTAATTTAAACATAGGCACGCTGTTAAAAGATGGAAGTTGCGCCGAAATCTAATTTTCTTAAGTAATCTGAGCATCCCGAATTCCATTTCGAAGCGAAATAGGTGAGCAGATTTCCTCTCCTTTGCGCCATTAAGCTCCGTCCATCGCGATAGCATTTGTTTCCCCGCGCGCGTTAAGGCAGTAGTTCGGTAGTGAGGAGGAGGAGCGAGAGTAGTTAGACGGAATATTAGTTATAATTAGCAGTCATGACTGTAGGCATATTCATCCAAAAATACAGAAAATGTAATAGGTTTTATGTAAACTATAGTGGTACAATTGCCAAAATGTGTGGAACCAATGGGTTTAATTCCTCAAACAAAGTCGGAAAATAATTCTTTTCCATCACCCCAGACATGCAGACAAAAAATACTCTGGCCCAAGGGGGGCAGGAGAAGAACCGTACTTATGCCCCTGGACTTGAGCAACACATCGCATCTCATTACTTCCTTTACCGACCTACCCTGACCATCCCTGAAGTTTCCTCTTAAACCGACTTTCCTCGTTGATGCGGATCTAAAGTGGAGTCGTCGGCGCCAACTCCGTCGACTATTCTTCGCTGGTTTACTAGATAACGAGAGGCTTAATCTTATCTAGCTAACGAGAATGGCTATTTCAAAAATGGTCCAAATCACGGACCGGTTACGATTAGGATAGGAGGCTCGCTTTACCCATGGAAGTTAATATCTAGGGAAGTCTTGAGTGAGGCGATATCTCGAGTTGTATCGCTACACGCAGGGCGTCGTTATACTAACACGTCATTTCAGGCTTTCCCTTCATCCCCGTAGAAATAAACGAGTGATGGAAGAGAACGATGAATATAGCAATTTCGAATATCGCGAAATTTCGACAGATGGTGCGTTGTCACACCACATTCCGCGATTTCCTCGTGAAAAGGCGGAAATCAAGGTTATTTTAAATATTTTGAATTAAATATAAATTTTTATTATTATTTAAATTATTATTCGTAACGTAGAAAGGTTTGCTTTCACGATATCTTTTCATTTCCCAAACATTCTTGACGCAAAACAAGTGGCCTTCATACAGGGGCGTAACAGACGGGCACACAATGCGGGAGGACCTCGAGCTGAGGGGGCCCGCGAGCAGGGGTAAGCCCGAACAAGTACTATTATGGTATCCATGGTCAATCGCGGTTTCGCCCTCCACTCCCGATGTTCATTCTGTGTGATGATCCGCCAGCCGCGATTCTTAACTTTAGCATATTTTCCTAGCGTTTGTATGTACAACGTTTATGAAGAAAATATCCTGGCGAAATTGTCGTTCTCTCAAATTGTTGGCCGGCTTCTTCTGGAAATTATTCACTGGATAATCGAAAATTTGGGGAATTGAAAAATTCCGGCCTGGAAAAACTGAAAAACCATACTTGCTGGTGGAACTCAGCCTACTTCCTGAAAACTTAGCCTTTCCATGCATGTAATATTTTGAAAGAATGAGAAATGGAATCTATGTGTTCATCTCCCTTAGGACATGTTGACATTTTTACACCTGGCAATCCTCACAACATGATTAATTACATAGGCCACCACCACTATGGAGCGTCAAAAGTTTGAAACATACTAAATCACTGTGTTTTTTTTTTAATTTTTCAGTTTGTAAAACAATAATTATGTAAAAATAGTAGGAGAAAATATCATCAAAGCTAAATTTAGCCACTAGGGAAGCTCAACAAATTTCTACTTAGCTTCTTAGGGTTATAGCAGTTGGGGTGGGACCTAATTAAGGGTAGGGGTATGGGTGACCACAAAGTATTCTGGCTTGAGGGTCCTGGAAGGAGCTTTTACCCCACAACCTCTATACAATGCAACTTACGTGAAAGGTATTTTTCAAGGATGATATTTTTTTTTTGCTTGCCGGACGATTCTGTTGGCCCGTATGTCCCCGGAATCCCGATAGGCTGCTGAGCCTGTCATCAGCTTGTCCATGGACCAGACCAACAGAACTTGACACACATCCATGCCCTGGGTGGTGAAAAAACCCACCCAGGTGGGACTCGAACCCGCGACCCTCGGTTTAGCAGGCGAGGACTTTACCCCGCCGCCACCGGGGCCGGCGATTTTTGTACTAACGATTTACAGATGCTCGGAGAAACAATCGTTATGACAAAAATAGATAGTGTGCAATGGCTCAAATGCTCGGAGAGAAAATCCTGACGTCAAAAATATATCCAATGTCAAATGGTAATCCCTGGGATTCCAATTATATGTCTAAATCATCTTCTCAATGAAATTAGACTCACCTCTGCTAGGAATGTCAAAATGCACTCGAGGAGCATTGGAGTTCGTCATTATTTAATTCTCAAAACTAATGATACTGCTTTCTCTGTTTGTCACGTTTCCCCTTTCGAAAGTTTCGTTCTTTCTTTCAAAGAACATGGATAGTGTGCTTAAAGTCCGCTTTACCCGGTACGTTTTATTGTGCAAACGAATGTATCATAGATTGTAAAAGAAAATGAATGGAATTAGAGCAGGTTCTATTTCCCGTTCAGTCATTCCGACATCCATGCATTTTTCCGCTTTACGCTGTACAATTCTCATCATGAAAGAGTTCATACATTATAAATAAAATGAAGTAATAAAATAAATAAGTTCAATAAAAAGTTCATAAATAAAATGTATATACCATGTGAAGCGGCCTTAAAGGTGCAAAACGACTTTAATTTGACAATTCGTGCAAAATATGTATTGACATTGACTGTTGCCATTCATTTATGTTATAAAAGAACGGATATTTTGTTTGAAGAAATGAGGAAAAACAAAAAATTAGATCATTTTTACGAGATCTTTTTACACTGGATCGTGTCATTAGCAGTCAATAAATTTGCCTGACGGTTTCATCCCAGAATTCAATCGGATAATTTAACGTTCTCATTAGGGCCGCTCTTTTAATCTTCCAACTGTGACTCATGTGCCGACTTCTACCTGGAACAGAGGCCCGAGAGGGAGGGGGGTCATGGGGTCCGAACAAACTAAAGAAACGCGAAAGCCGCTACACCTGTCTAACTTTATCGGCTTTCAAAAAATGGGATGATAGAGTACTTTGTTTGTTAATTTGTGGCAGTATCATCAATCAGAGAGCCAAATTGAGAGCTATTCAAGTGAATTCTGGGAGTAGAAATGTAAAAAAAGTGAAATTTTTGAAAAAGCTTTAATTTGGCAATGTCTCGAAAACCGTGAAACTTTTACTGAGGTCATATTAGGCTGGTTCGGTTCCTCTTAGGCTGCCCTAGCTCCAGTGTCACTGTGGCGTGACATTTATGGGACACCCTGTATATACGTATATATATTTGCCTTTGGAACGGCCTCGGTAAGGAAAAATCCCATAATTACTACTGCTAATTCTTACCCTATTTTTATACAAGTCAAGTCAAAATATGTGAAACATAGTCACTTGCATGGTATAACTGAAGCATTCGTTGTTGAGTATTATTTCGTCTGAAGTTCTGGATACAATCGCTCTTTCCCAATTTTCGAAAAATTAAACGGCTCACGGTAAATGTGTTTATATTTGCTGTGGACCATGGGAAATATGATAACTATCAATGAGTATTAATTTCACTGATATTTTAAATGCCTGAGGTGCCAACTTTGAGATACACTTGCAAAATAATCAAACCTGAAGTGCATTTGTATATTCCTGCTTGAGTAATTCCAACAGCTGCCATATTAGTGTTAGGGAAACATGAGCCTTTTGTATTGATTGAGTACCGGAGGGAATTCATTATAGTTTTTATAGTGTGGGCTGACAACTCTCAGGCGAGGTCTCCAATTCACCTTAAAACTTTACCTAGACACTAGTTTTTTTGATTTGATATGACTATTCAAGTGTGGAGTTCATTGAAGAAGTTACTCTTTCGGTGTATGAGATTATCTGAAATCCTGCTTAATATTGAAGATCTTTTGGCAAAGGGGAACTTCTGTGCTCAACGGCACCGGTGTGGACCATATTCGCTGGAGGTGTAATTCCATGTGAGGATGCACATGGCCACGTATTTTTTTTGGGTAGAGGAAATGATTGTAGCACCCTTCGAGTCACAAAGTTATGTTCTAATGTATGCTATGTTGTGGTTTGGCACTACCACTTCGTTACGTCTGCGGTGCTTAGAATTTGAAGCTACCAAGGATTTTGTATGCTATTCTAGTGTCTTGTCTTGCCAACGGATGTGCCATACGGCACGAGGAGAGTCATCCAATATTCAGTTAAAATCTTTCCTTCTTATGGCCTTTTTTTTAATTGCTGCCCCAAATCTTTGGATTCTTGAAAAATTTTGAAATTAAATGAAGTCCTATTACAACTATTTTCAGTCTAGCCGCAAGAAATTGTTAGGCGAGGATGTTTTGCTTTCTCCTACATTTTTTTTCGAGTTATTGACATCATTCGAGAGGCAATTTACCGTTTGAAGTTTGTATAACTTTCCTTAACTTTTGCTTGTTTTTGTTTTGCTTGCTTGCTTGCTTAACTTTTCGGTCTGTCCTTTAGTGGGAAGTCATTTACTGTAATGCAGCTAATTACTCGTGGTTTCTCTTAATTACTCGAGAAAGAAATCTCCGATCATAATTTTCATATGTGACACTTGTAATATTGCTGCGCCCACGAGGAGAGTTGTTTGGAAGAACGCCACTAATTTTTCATGCGTCCGCCTTAGCGACGAGGAAAATGGATCTTTTCCCTTATTTTCCTCGTGTGATTCTATTGAACAATGGTCCAGTCCTTCCAGTCGATTCTCCTGCAGTTTTCTCCGACTTCAGCTACTTTCTCGCAGACAAACAGTAAAAATATGCATTTGACAATGCCAAGAAGCTGAAACAAAAATAAATGTTCAATCTGTGACCCAAAAGAGCTCCTCCTTTACCTAAACAGTAACGCCGGTGAAATGTCTTGGGTGTAACTTTTTATGACTACGCTAATATCCCACCGCTAGGAATCGAACCCGGGGCTTTCGAACACACGCCAGTGCCAGCTCTGAAGCGAGATCGTGTCGCCGTGGTAATAGGTTTTACCTCTTCACATCCATTGAGGCGGTAAAGAGTGTGTCCAAGGAGGAGATAACTGCGTGAAGTAAATAGGGAGTTGCAGGGCGAGCTTTGGATGAGATTTTTTTTTCATTTATTTTATTTTTTCAGTCGTTCCACCCATTTTCCCCAAAAATAAATAAATAAATTTATTTACAAATAATTTACATTCTGTAATTTCCCTTTGGATGGGTCACAATAAATTTACAACAACAAGGAATATTTTTACTTATTTTTACTTATTTTTGGTCATAAATCATTCATAAATATAATAATCACAAATAAAAATATATATTTACCTTCAAACAAAGATTACTTTTTTATATTATAATATAATAATAATTTGATTCCTTTTCAGGAAATACAGAGTGGTAGTACCATAGATAGCCCCTAAGGAATATCCTGTGTTGGGGCTACTGACAAATAAATAAACCATGCAAAAACGATAGCAAAAACAAAATGGTTTACAAATTTCGATAAAACGTTTACAATACAGTGAATAAACTAATTCAAAATAGAAAAAAGACTCAGAGATATACATAATTTAATAGTGGTTACAAAAAAGAGACACACAAATACAAGATCGGGCAAACTTACTTCAACAATGATATTACAATATCACTTAATTCATTACATTTAATACCTCCTTTAAGAGTGAGAGCGCCGAGGATCTTCTTGAATTATCCGAGAAAATAAGAACGTATTTGGCGTGGAGTGTATTTTGGGCGGGAATCCCTTCCCCCCTCATTCCCGTGGAATTCGGTTGCAATTCCCCGTTCCCGAATCACGCGGGGAATTGGTCGGGAATCCGGACAAATATTTTGATCGAAAGCCATTTAGACCTTCCTCCTCTACATCTACATAATACCCGGCGAGCCGCCGCATGGGCGTGTGGCAGGGGGTGTTAGGTCACCAGCCGGGTAAAAATCTACGATTTCGGGGGATGAAATGGTGACTTGTATTATAGGAGTGTATTTAGTGGAGCTTAATTTTTATTGTGGTCGCTTATTGTTCGCGGAAAGAACGAGTTTTCGTTCCTATCTGTTCGGCAGTGTATCTCTCTTATTTTATCGCATCTATCAGAGCTAGAGGTGTAGTGAGGAGTCATGATAATATTCTCTATGTCGCTCTGAAGAATATCAGTTCTGAACTTCTCAAGCAACCTAAGCCTACCGTGTAGCCTCCGAGTCACTAGGGGCTCCCATCTCAATCCCCCAGAAATTTGTGAGACTCTATATGTACGCTCGTAGAGGTTTCTACGAAGAGCGCTGCTTTCCTTTGTATTTAATTAATTTTCCTGTTTAAATCTTTTTGTCCAGAGTCCCAAATGCTCTTAATGCACTTGTGGTTATAGACTTCTTCAAGCACTAGCGAGTGTATAGCTAAACATGGAAACAAGCCTATTTTGGCTTTTGTCATCGTGGACAGGATGAGAAAACTTATCCAGTGATTTCCCCTGCGCCGTTGAGATTATGCAAAGGCTTTAATTGCGGCGCTCGGAAGAAATTCTAACTGCTCTTGAAGGGCGTCAACCCAGAGTTACTTATCGCGGCCGCGTAATGGATAATGTAAAGAAGAGATAAGCATTTTTTTGTCCGCGTGTTGATGCCGGCCGTATCTCTGCCATGCAGACTGTAAGACGGAAATTTCCGGCTCATTGTGGCGATAAAATATTCGTGTGGACGCAGAGGGCTGACATTTTTATTTTATGCTTTCCGCTTTGCGTACGACGTCGTCCATAAATAACATCGCACAACTTTTGACCATTTTGCACTGCACCGATCTCACTGTACCATTCTATTTCTCTTTTATTGTCCTGTCTCAAAATTACGCACTGTATCCCTCTCCATGTGTATTTTAATTTTTTTTTGAAGGGCGGAAAAGTTTTCGAGCGCTGGTTTCTCGAGTCCAGCCATCACACAAGAGGCTTCTTGGGTCGGATAACGTCGATAGCGATAGCCGCCGCCACTTCGTTTGGGTGGCAAGCGTCCAGTTGAAGTTCTCACCGGCTCCTCAGCTGCCCACTTGTATCGCCCGCCCGCCTACCTCCTCCTCCCCGTACCCCACACCTCCATCACTCCCCCGTAACAGCAGACGGCAAACCGAGATTTCGTTAAAAGCTCTAGGATGGAGGGCCTGTCATCTTACCACTCCCTCTGACTCCCTTGACTGCATTGAGCCCTTCGTCGTGATAAGTGTGGCTCCGTCCTCTCGAATGCGTCCGTTGATCGATGGATGGTCTACAGCCGGGCATATTGGGTAGTTGTGTCGGCTCGAGTGCCCTGCTCTCATCCTGAAGAGACCGATACTCGAGTCCCGGTGGTGGCTGAAGCGGTAATCTTGAGTCATTGATTGCACATTTCAAAGACTTTGCCCTAAGGACCCCCGATTGCAGTGTCCGCCCTCTCTATCGCTCGTTGCTCTTCTGCTTCTTCCGTGATTTTCCTCTTTAGTTCTTCCCATTTTCTTCGGTTCTCATATCTGCTCCATTCTCTAGTTTCATGTCGACGGTTTTGGCGAATCTTTCCGTTTCCTTCTTCAGTCAGTATTTTCGGGACCCACCTTGGTTCGCGTTTTATCTTCTTGTTTTTTTGTGCCAAAGTTGGATCTCCATGACGCCGGCTACTTGTGATAACTGATTATAACCGCACGGGGATAGCTCTTTCACTGTTTAACACTAGAACCGCCGAGGGGTCATTTTGACCCCGGAGGTTGTGTATGTTTGATTGTCACTCTTAGAATTTTTTAGATGGGGTCATCATATGTATATGACTTTTAATCTTTTTTCACGCCTAATTGGATGCCACTTTGGTAAAAGATAAACATTGTTATTTTTCTGAGGTACAGGACCTCAACCCCTCGGACCGCCAAGGGGTCAAAATGACCCTCCGTTTTTTTACTTCGTTTTCTTGTTTGCTGTTCATGGTGTCTGCCTCGTTGTACATACAATGGTATGCACCAATTCCTCTTCCCTTTTACCTCCTCTTCCCTTGGTTGTCTAAGATGATAGCTAGCAGCCGGACTGGCACCAGCTTGTCTAGACCGCCGATTGCATGTTGTCGAATTTTGTCTCCCTTCCAAAATTTTTTCCTTGCATTGTCTTGTCTTTCACAAAGTATCAAATGCCATTTCTCGGTTCTTTCCCCGGTTTTATTTTGTATACTTTCTGGCTGCAGACAAAGGCATTCAGAGACGCACATGCAAGCTGTTGAGCCGTGTCCCTCTTACAAATTCCACCCTTACCTTGCGTAGTCATTTGCAAAATATCAAAGTGTGGTTTCCCTCCTCTATCCCTGGTTTTATTTTACATGCCCTGCAGAAAGAGATCAGTTTGCTCAGCGACACCTAATGGGACGTAACTCTTGTCAGTTCCCTAGTATACAATGGCTTTGAACAGGGTGCTGAATGAAAATGAAATATTTGAATTTCTTCACAACATTATCCGCCACGAAGAGAATGTATCAGAAAATTAGCGGAGGAGCTACACAACAACACCTTCCTACTGAGGAAACATCAGAATCCGATGATGAAGAAGGTGAAGAAAAACGGGAGGAGAATTGTCAGGGTCGCGCCCGTAAAAAATGCCAGATTCAAAGGGTAAAGGCAATAAGACTTCCGACAAATGTAACTCATGCAAAAAATTCGTTTGTTGATCCTGCTGTGGCAAGATAAGCAGAACATGTCTGGTCTACATATAGATGTACTCTACAATTGTGTTCACTAATAATTTTATGAAAAAAGTCGTTAAAAATTTGTATACCAGTTTATAAACGATAAAAATAGTATTGCCAATAATAAATTATGTAATTATTAATTATTTTGCTGCATTATGCACCCATAAGTGACTTACGTACAAAATTGTTTTAAAAAACCGTATATGTAAGTGATCATAATGTAGTTTAAAATTTATCTCCTTTTTAAGATATAGTAATTTATTTTCTAATTAAAATGAAGAGGGGTCAAAATGACCCCTTGGCGGTCGGAGGGGTTGTAAAACCTACGGCGGTTATAGTGTTAACTTGGTTTGGGTATCTAACTGTGACAATTATGAAGTCTATTTAGTATCTAGCAATATCCCCTGGCATCTTTCATGTGTACCTTCCACGCCGATGGTGCTCAAAGAGGAAGTTAGCTATACATTACCATATTTTTCTGATTGCAGAACTCTATCAGTCTTCCTTCTAGGGAATTTCTTTGATCCAGTCCGAAATATCTTACACAATTTCCTTCTTATCCCTCTCCTACCATAATAAACCTACCTTCAATGTTCCCATTATTTGTTTTTCTTTCCCTTCACTATTCCGTGGACTTCTTTAATTTGCTCGTCACTTCTTCAATTTCTTCTTCTAAATGGCTCTCCGTCAGCACGTAGACTTACACTATCACGTAGCAATATTGCCCTAAGGGCCCCCGCGCACTGGAAACTTTAATCACCGGCAACCAAATAGTTTACTCACCCGTGAGTTGCCCGCCACCTCGCACTGGCGATTAAATAGTTGCCTCTCAGCTCAGTTTACAATGGATCTCATGGAAGCTACTTGTGTTGTTGCGCTCATTCTGAGACAGCGAAAAAATAAGCAAAGGAACAAAAAGTTTTGGGTACATCCAGTAATTACTTCCAGACTTCTTGATGGGCAATTTTATAAGCTGTTTGATAGATTGAAAGAAATATCCAAATAAGTTTTTTAATTATTTTAGAATGAGCATAGAAACTTTTGATCAACTGCTGGTTACCCTTGGACCTCGAAAAACTTACCAAAATACATCATTACGACAGGCTGTACCACCTCAAGAAAGATTGGCAGTGACTCTAAAGTAAGGAAAATATAAATACCACTAATAGTTTAAATTATTTATTGCAAAAGAAATGGAAATACAACGTTTTTATTGCTTTATATTAGTAGTTATTGAAGTACTCCCAAAAGCGCTCCGAACAAGGGCCGTCAAGCAACTGAATAGTTGACAGTGCGCGGGGTAGGGCAAAAACCTACGTGGTCTATTCCTGCCGGCAACAGTTTACTCACCCTCGGGATAGGTTCGGACGCAGTTATTTAGTTGCGGCAACTAAAAAGTCGCCCGTGCGCGGGGCCACAGTCAATACCGTGTGTTTTATTGGAACTTCTTCAAAGTAACTAAATTGTTGCTTTGAAAAAGTTGCCAGTGCGCGGGGGCCCTTAAAGTAAGACGAAAGAATTCTCGGATCATATTTCCTTCAAGTCGGAATGAATTGGACGTTTGAGGAGGTGACCGACGGCTAAGGTCATTTGCGCCATAGCGGATAGATAAGGGACGAAGGGTGGATGGAAACCCGGCGTCGGCATTAGCATGGTCTTAACGAAAGGCGCCAAGGGGACCACGGTTTAACGTGTTATCCGACAGACGGATTACTGTACTTGAAGTTCCCTCCGCAAGACACTCAAGTAGGGATCGGGTACCCTCTGATAAACATCCGCCTCTGCAGGGATTTGAACCCTGGCCGTCCGTATGGTTAGCCAGTACTGTAGCCACAACATCCACCCGATCCCAGGCGAAAAAATACATTCCATATTAGGGAATAACAGAAATCAAGATATCTCGCCGATGTAAATGTTCCAAAAACATTAGAAAATATGTGGATTTGGATTATTTGGCAATAAATGCTATTTCAACACGAATCCTTATCGTACATTAGATACACAATTCGTTATAATTTTATCACACATTTTTCTACTTTAAGCGAAAAAATTGGTTTGGATATTAGGGGAGGCGACCGACAACTGAGGACATAGGGGATAGGTGAGGGAGGGTGGATAGAAACCCGGCGTCGGCATTAGCCTGCTCTTAACGAAAGGCGCCAAGGGGACCACGGTTTAACGTGTCATCCGACAGACGGAGTACTCCACTTGAAGTGTCCTCCACAAGACACTCAAGTAGGGATCGGGTACCCTCTGAAAAACATCCGCCTCTGCAGGGATTTGAACCCTGGCCACCCGTATGGTTAGCCGGTACTCTAGCCACCACACCGACTCGATCCTCTCACTTAAGTTCTTCTGTATATTCGGTGGAAATAATCATGAATGTAATGACATATATAATGGTGTAATTAAATTTTGAAATTTTCGTCTCCATTAAGTATTGTTATGGTTTACGGAGTAGAGTTCGAAATTAAAGCAAAATTTACGGGTAAATACGAATTTTTCACCCGGCAAAATACCCTGACATTTGTCAGCCACCATTTTGATACTATGAAAATCTGTACATCCATGACAGAATTATTTCGAAACACACGTCAACTGACGTAAGGCTGGTGATTTCTGCCATTTAGACCACCAGACGGAAATTTCCGGCTCATTGTGGCGATACCTTAAAACAAAATACCTTGATAGTAGGCATTATCGATGGTTAAATGGCTATGCTCTGTGTGCCACTCCCTATGACTCCCTTTAATTTGACGACTCGTGCAAGATATGTGTCGACCTTGACTATTGCTGGCCCGTAATGGAAAATGTAATGAAGAAATAAGAATTTATTGTGTTGGGTTTATTTGTTATTCCATTTTTATTTTACTTGGACAAAAAAAGATGTATAAATAATGATAATTAAGACGACAATGTCATTTATAATTCTTCCATCATTTATGTTTAACATGTTTGGTTGTTTTGAACGAGGTTGTTCTTGAGTGAATTATGGTGCTAGAAAATATCCCGTTGCGTCTGCGTCTTTGCGTCTCTCGTTAAGGTGTTCGGAGCGATTTACGTTTATGTACTATTTATTAAAATGTGTAGATAAAAGTGAAAAAATTTCAAGTTACCGACTTGGATTGTTAAAATTTTGTCACTAATTTAACTCGTAGCCTCGAGTAAAGTGGTCGTTCATATGCGACCTACATTTGCAATCATCATTGCTTCAGCTATTACCATAAAATATTTCGTTTGCCCAATGTCAAAATGTATAATAAGTATAAATACGAGGCGTGTGAGAAATGTGATGAGACTGGCAACACTGCGGGCGATCTGGCAACGTCGTGTCTACCGGCCTGTGCTAGACCGATTTGTTTATCCCTTCCACTTTCTCAGTCCGAGTTTTAACTCCGTACAGGCAACACATTATTTTTTACAGCGCCATCAGTGAACTTGTGTTTTTTTTTGTGTGTTACAAAAATGGAGCATCGGAATTTAGAGCAACGTTACGCAATCAAGTTTTGTGTTAAACTTGGTGAATCCGCGAGTGTGACTTTTGGAAAGTTGAAACAGGCCTATGAGGAACAATGCTTATCAAGAGCTCAAGTTTTCCGTTATGGCACAAATCATTTTTGGAAGGCCGAGAACACGTTGAAGATCAACCTCGCTCAGGGAGACCTTCAACTTAAAAAACTGACGGAAACGTTGAACGTTTGAGGGCTCTTGTGAGATCAGACCGTCGTTTATCAATAAGGATGATGAGTGGATTGTTAAATTTAAACCTTTTCACCGTACATCAAATTTTGACAGACGATTTGGGCATGCGAAAGATTTGTGCCAAAATGGTGCCGAAAAACCTCACAACTGAACAGAAGGACAATCGAAGAAACGTGTGCTCCGTGTCACACGGCCATTTCCATCAGTGAATTTTTGACCTCAAAACGCATTTCTGTTGTTCCTCAACCCCCCTATTCACCTGATTTGAGTCCTTGCGACTTTATTCTTTTCCCGAAATTGAAACATGTCTTAAAAGGACGTCATTTTGAAATTCTGGAGAACATTCAAAAGACTGTGACCGACCAGTTTAAAGCCATACCAGTTGAGGACTTCCAGCGCTGCTACCAAGAGTGGGAACAACAACTCCGCCGGTGTATAGCTGCCCAAGGGAACTATTTGGAAGGGGATAACATTGTTGTTTGAAAAGAATAATAATGAAAAATCAGTCTCATTACTTTTCTCACACACCTGGTAGCATTAAATTTTCCTGAGCAAAATTTGCTTTGATGCAATATTTTTCACTTGTATTTTTACATATTACAAATATGTACACTCATGTAAATTTTCACGCAAAGCTGTACACAAACAATAACCACTGCAACTACTTTATGTGGTAAACCGATCCGTACCTACATGGGTGCTATTAGGGGATCACTTGAAGATCTTGGAATTACCTTCACTTCTGATATATCTTGGGGATTACACATACAAAACATATGTGGTACAGTATTAAAGAAACTAGGTTTTGTTAAGCGTAAAATGAGAAGGTCTTCGGATGAAAAAGTGAAAGAAAGATGCTACCTCGCTCTGGTTAGGCCACACCTCGAATACGCCGCGAGCATTTGGGACCCTGGTCCAATAGATTTAACAAAAAAAGCAATAAAATACATAGGAAAGCAACGGGCTTCGTTAAAAACTGCTACGAGCGTACATATAGTGTCTCACAACTTCTAGAGGGATTAAGGTGGGAGCCCCTAGCGATTTGAAGGCTGCACGCTAGGCTTGGGTTGCTTGATAAATTCAGAACAGACATTTTTCAGAGCGACATAGATAATATTATTATGACTCCTCTCTACATCCCTAGGTCTGACAGATGCGATAAAATAAGAGAGATACACTGCTGAGCAGATAGGTATAAAAACTCGTTCTCTCCGCGAACAATAAGCAACCACAATAAAAATTGACACTCCTATAATACATGTAATCATTTCATCTCCCGAAAACTTACATCTTTACTCGGCTTGTGCCCTACACCCCCTGCCACACGCCCATGCGGCGTCTCGCAGGATATTATGTAGATGTAGAAGAGATCGGGATGGTGTGGTGGCTAGAGTACTGACTTCACATCCTGGGGGTCTGGGTTAGGAGCACGGCGGTGATAGAAGACATTCAGCGGGTAGCCCGATCGCTGTTTGCGTGCCATTTAGGCATAGCCATGCATTCCTTCCGTCGTGTAGCACGTTAAAACCATGACCCCATTTTTACCAGTTCCTTGATAAGCAGCGCGTTGTGTCTGCATCTTTTCGCCTCTCATCAAGGTGGTTAGAGCTATTTACGTTCATGTACTATTTCTTAAGATGCATAAATAAAAGTGAGAACATTTCAAGCTACCGATTTGGTTTCTTTATATTTTGATTCTATTTTTCCACGTACCCTTAAAAAACTTGGCATATATTTAACATTAATGAGCTTCCATACGAACATATTTTCCCATAAGCGCGAACTAATACGTTTCATATCATTAGTATGGTGGATAACAAATCTCAAGTGATCATGCCAAGTGAGAAACACGTACTTATATACGGTTTTCCCTTAAATTTTTAATTCCACGCCGTGAACCTATTCCCAATAATGCTTTCATTTTACGACGAAAATTTATATATATATATATATATATATATATATATATATATATATATATATATATATATATATATATATATATATATATATATATATATATATATATATATATATATATATATAAGTTTGCCAGAGGAAGGCAGACGACAAACACAGAAAACAAAAAAATGATGAACACACTTTCAAAGTTTCTTGATATTTCGGTGCCACTAGCACCTTGGTCGCAAGAGCGAAGACTGAGAAGGAAGGGAGGACTGAGGTGGTAGGAAGGGAGGACTGAGGCGGAAGGAAGGGAGGGAGGGGAGGGACAGGGGAAGGGGGGGAGGGGGAGGGAGAGGAAAGGTGGGGGCGGGAGGCGGGAAGTGGAAGAAATTCGAATAATTCTTCCATCATTTATCATTTTACATTTATGGTTTTTTGAACGAAGTTTCACATGAGTGAAGTAAGGCGCAAGGAAAATTCTGATGGCGCAAGTTTAAGGATAACGTTGAGGATAATATTCTAACCCTCAATTTTACATATCTAGATAACTGATAGAAGAGCCAAAATATGAGAGAGATGCAATTCCAAACTGATCGGTACAAATCTTCCTTCTCCTCACGCACTATAAATGAATGCCAATCAAACACATAAAGGCAATAATAAACTCAATTTCCTATGCCTCATCCCTACTCCATTCCCTTTTCGTGGCTAGTGAACCAACATCATCTGCAACGCACTCCCGTGGTGAATCACACGGTGATATATATTTAGATAAAGAAGTGAAGTAAATTGACAGTTAGATTGGACATCAAACCATTGAGTCCTTTCGTAATGAGAAGGCTAACGTTGATGTTGGCATTTTCTACACCTCTCCTCAATTTCGTGAGCTTTCACTTCTACAGAGAAGCCTATTTATGTATCAAAGCACACGTGAATTCCGTTGGACCTTCAAGTTTTTATCTACATTTTCAATTATCATCGCTACAGCTATCACCGTAAAACATTTCATTCACCCAATGTCTAACATTTGCCAAATACCCTATCTGACCTCAAAAACCCTAATCACTGTCGGTTAAGGATCCATCTCTGCTTTGAAATAACGATTTCTCGTGAGATTATTCACGCCATAAATATCATTTACCTGCTACCAATAGGATTCGAGTGTCAATTCTTCGCGCAAAAGATCAAAAAATAAAGTTAATTTGGCTCAAATCCGTTTGCTGCGGCCGTACTCACTTTTCATCTGCTCCCGAAGCCTCTTGGAGGGGCTGACCTCATTTTGGTGGATCCGCCCAGGCACGAACTCGGAATCTGAGCCTCGGCGTCGACCCCTTACCGTGGGTGGTTAGTGGTACTAACTGACAAGCCGCACCATAGTTTAAAACTTTAAAAGTTGACAAAATATAGCAAAATGCTATTTCTATTTGTATTACACTAGTCACGCTGACGAAAATGTTTATTTTATCGCTGCTATGCGATAGATATATACCATTTTATGTACTCCAGTAAACCAAACCGCTTAAATGCACGTAATCACGTAATTTAAGCCGTAATCCAGCCTTTTGTAGGATAAAAACAAACTAATATAATTTATAAAAATGATGGAGTTGAGCAATAAATATTAACAATATAGGTGAAGAAATTATCAATTTTATATATAACTGTTAAGAGTAAACTTCTATGCTTTTTATAGGAATAGAGCGATAGATTTCGGACATTTCACGCGTTTTTTTGTGCGCACATCTAGAACAAAAAGCAATAACTTTTGAAAGCTAGTTTCCATGTTTTTCATCGGAATTGTGCAATTATTTTTAACTTTTACGTACGTATACAATAGAAAAATCAAACATCTTTGTTTTTTATTCTAATTGAGAAATATATGTTACGTATTTAACGTGTTTTCTGGACGTTTATCATGAGCAAATGTCTATCCCTTTCAATAGCTAACTTCCATGTTTTTTATCATAGTTGTGCAGTAAATAGCGACAATTTTCAGTGTATTTAACATTTAATAGTTTATTGACGGTAGGTTTGAAGTTGAAGGAAAAGTAAGATTCCGTTTTTTGGTGTAGCAAAAACGTTTGTAATTTATATACTCTTCGAAATCATGTTGTTCTGCTAATATTTAAGGAAGTGATTTCTCACCCGATTTCGTTTAGAAAATCGAATACCAGGATATTACGTCCTGGATTAGGATCCCTTCATCCCCTCTCACCCATGCGAAAGAATGTATATTATTTTATGTGTAAAAAGGCAACAGTCATCACCCTTGACGAGGTCTGCGGTGTGGGAAGATGCGTTGCTTTTTCGAAAATATACTGATGCGGGTTATTCCAAAAGAACAGCGCCTATCGACCATGAAACATTAAATATGAAATGTAACAGTACATTGTGTACCTCACGATTGGAGCATCACGAACGTTACACCTGAGTAGAAAAGTATAAAATATTACTCATTATGGATACTAATGTAATTAATTTATACAGAGTGACGCATTGGTATTAGATATTGGCATAAATTAGTCGAATTCTTCGCGTACAGGAGAAAAACAAAACTTAATTTGACTTAAATCCGTTTGCTGGGGCCATACTAAATTTTAATATGCTCACGAAACCCCACGAAGGGTTCGAACTCATTTATCTGGACCCACCCAGGCACGAATTCGGAATCCAAGCCTACTACAAGTAGGCGTCGACACCTCACCGCGGGTGGATAATGGCACTAACAGACCAGCCAAACTATTGTTTATAACTTTTAAAATGTCACAATAAATCGCCAAATTATATTTGTATTACTCTAGTCACGCTGACGAAAATGTTTATGTAATCGCCGATGTACGAAAGATATTTACAATTTTATACACTCTAGTAAACCAAGCCACTTATACGTATGTAACCGTCCGACAATTTTTATAGTCGCTCGCGGTAGGCTGTAAGGTCGGGCCATAGGATATAACGGCCCAATTCAAGATCGCCGAAGGCCATGATTTTTGTGCGGGAAAAAAGCTAACGTATGGCCGATGTTACTCGTGGCCTCCCTATTTCGGACTGGCCCCGCAGGTACAATCATCCACCATACGGAGCGGAGCGTCCAATCTCCATCTGCCTCAATGCTTGCCACTCACTATCAGTCCGCTTCCTGTCCGAGATGAATGCCGATCACGCGTGGCTCCAGATCGTTTTCGAGTCGTCATCACGGACGCGAACTCTGCCTTTTTCACACGCACGAAAATGGGCGTGCGAACGCCCTCTGGATTATGGGGGAATTTTTCGAGATATTTCCCCTCGTGGATTCCCGCGTGGATCGTGCGTCGAATTCCGTTCGTCGCCTTGTGTAACTTCTTTCGTGCACCATTCTCGATGTTTTCGTGTCAGTCCAGGGCGAGGCGGCGCCCTCGGCGACACATCCAGTCCGCCAATGGCACCGTCCCTCGACCACTGTGGCAGTTAATACGAGATCTTTCTCCAGTCATTATAGGATTTTAGCAGTTTTTAAAAGCAAGATGGACATTCTAAGTGGAGAAAGCCCAAAAACATTATTCTTAATACAAAACATCTCATAAAAGAGCTAAATAGACATTTGTGCGGAAATCCACTGAAGAAATACACACATAAAAACCTCATTTTTAATATTTTATGCACTTTCGGGAAAATTTGTATAGTACCGTGACTGGATCCAGTATTCTCAAAATTTTTAAATATTCATGGAGGCTTTAACTGGACTTGATTGTTTCACACCGTACGCTGAAGAACGCATTCATTACTGCAGGGTTTTTTTCGGGGGATTACAGAAAAAATGTCATGATTATGGAAAAGTAGATTGGGAAGTGAGTTTAGTACCACGAGGAGTGAAAATATTGATTTTTTCATAATAGATTACCACTTTTACTTTTCTGCTTCGTGTCAAAACTCCCTCATTGTTTAAATAATTCATCTCTCGAGAGCACAGTCGTAGAAAAGCCCACAGAAAGCGTCTTCCATTTTTTGGAATATGCCTCGAAAAGTTGTGCAGTAAGTTACTGATATTTTCATTTTATTTGAAAAATGAGATAATTTACTTAAATTTTCTCCAAATCCATTACATTAAATTCTAAAATATTAGTAGATGAGAGCTGATGACCGGAGCCTCTGGAAAGGAAGTAAAGAAGAGGCTGAAGAAGTTTGATATGCAGTGCTTTATGGGGCAGAAAGAACGCTGAGAAAAATTGCGGGTTTTCGAGAAACGGGTGAGGAGGATGACAGAGGAGATAGGATGGACGGAAAGGAAAACGAAACCCTTAAAATGCATGGTATGGTTGGTCTAGAATGGAAACTTCGAATGAGACAAGGAGGAGGCAAAGTTAATGGCTGGAAGAGGTAGCGGGGGTTGGGGTGTTGCTTATAATGGTTGGAGCAATTTTCGCTTACGGGCAGATTTGCGTGAAACTTTGCATACGTAATCACTAATATAAATGGATAAAATCGAAAAAATGTTAATGTTATCGATTTGATTTCTTGGCAGTTAATTGCATTATTATCACGTAGCCCTCCGGCATTTGATATGTATGACATAATTATAATAATATAATATATATTATTTATTTACTTTCATTTAAATAACAATAAATTAAGAAATATAATTTTTTTAATGTAACATGGAAATGAAAGCTCTAGGTGGGCTCCAAGGTTGAAACCTGAACTGAGCCACCAGCAGTTTGTATAATGTTCCCTTCATATTAGCTGCAGTGATAATATGTAATTACAAATTAGTAATACAAAATCAGGAAATTACATTAAATGTAAACGTAAAAACAGACGTTTGTAAAATTTCAAGTTGTATTTGTTTAGTTATAAATAACGGACTTTTAAGAGTGAAGAACAAAAAACAAAGAACAACAACAATATTTGAACACATTCAACATTTTCATTAAACAAAGAAACTATCTTAAACATTTTAAAAATTTACAATAATATTTGGAGAAAAATGTAAAATGTAAAATTTTGTATCATCCTAAACACGAAATTCACCTAAGGAATCAGAAAAAAGATTCAATATTTTTATGGGATAGCAGCCATTCTTTAACCATAAAAAAAATATTTTACCAGATTTGCAACTTTTTATTATATTTGGCAATGAATTGAAAATTTTAGGTCCCATGTACAGAAACGATTTTTTTGTAAAAACTTATTCTTGGTTTGGGTAGTACATAATCCAAATCATTTCTTAAATTATACTGACATTTGCCTTCAACACCTGCACCCCACCCATTCGATTGTATGTGCACTGATTTCCCACTAAACGCGGAAAAATTCATTAAATGCATTTATTATTGTTCTTAATGGATATAAAGGTATCATAGTGATTTTAAAAACATGCATTTTAATACGATTTTCGCTGAAAGTTTCGAATTCCGCGCCGTAAATCCACGCCATAAGTATGCTTTAATGGAGACAAAAATTTTAAAATATAAATATTGCCTCAAATTACAAAAGATATGGTTATTTATGACATTTCGATTGATGCGCCGAGGGAAGCATGGTCCAGGAATACTTTTTCGCCTTACTTGAAACGCAATTAAAGTGTACACTCAATGACTGTCGATTCGCGGTCCTACCACTATAAGGCCGTGATTGAGGGAAGGATGCTGGGTAACCAGGGAAGGGGAAGTAAGAGAATAGCTTTATTTATAATGGCAGTCTCAGGCGTAACTTTGTGGAATTTGTTGACATTATAGTGATAACACGTAACTTTGTGATTCCACATATCTTCACACCTTACCACTGGTTCTCTCCCAAACATACCTCTACCCTCCATCCTCACCCCTCCCGTATCCCCGACCTCACCTGAGTTGGGTATATATTTTTATGGATGTTGTAGAGTCTTTACCTGAAGATGATGTTAAACGTCGAAACCTGGGTCGTTCAAAATAAAATATTTGGAATCACAAACTTGCGTGTTGTGATTACGAGAATAGCTTTTATGGACGGGATGAAGAAGTTTATGAAATATGCTGAGATAAAAAGAAAAATATTTGGAGACATAGCCCTGCAAGGTTAAAATTCTTGAGGATTCTAACTTCTTTACTTCCATTTAAATCATTTTGACCGGTAGACAACCTATCATTAACTATAAACTTGATCGAACTATCTTAATGCCGCTTGACAAAATGGTTGTGCTATTGCGAGAAAATAGATCTTTTCATACTAGCATTGAATTAGTCATTGTCGTCAGTTTTTTTCAATTGTGAGAAGATGACAATAATATGTCATTTGTGCCATTTCCGTGAAAGTGCTCTTGCTCGTGTTTACGTTTGTACTCACACGAGTGTATGAGTCGTGTCAACAGACCCTTTGACCAAACTCCATTCGCCAAAGCAGTGTCCGATTATCTAAACTCCATATTTTGAACCCTCTACTTAAGTGAATCGTTCTCCCTGGGTTATCGGACGATGTCTAAACCCCTTGCACGTCTCCATACGGAGAAAAGATCGACACCTTCACTGTCAACCTATCCTTCTCATAAAATTCTAATACGTTAAATATTTTCGCAGGGCTCACTATCTCGTTCAGATAATGTATTTGGATTCTTCGCCGGTTTTTCTCATTGACTCTCCACCCAATCTGGCTCAGTATACCACCAAATTCCGTTCTTATCGTATTCATTATAGCCTCTTTACCTTTGCAGCACGCAGATTTTCAATGCGAGGTTGCTTTCCCGTACATTCGACGTTATTTCCAGTAGTCCCGAGTACAATTTTTACCCCTTCCTACTGGTAACCTTGATTGGTCGTTGCAAATAATACTGCTTTTGGTGAGCGGTAATCGTAAGTCATTGAGGGCATATTTTGTGAATACTCGCAGTAAATCGAAAAAAAATACACGATTACATAGTGTTTCAGTTCATCTGTTTATGAGATGGAACGCACCCTAAGTGCCGTACCAAATGGAAATGATTCGAGAATTATCACCTCATCTTTTCCTATTATTTAAGCCCATTATGATACAAGTTTTCGGCTCGGTAGTCGAAATTTTGGCGTAGATTACATGTAATCATGATCTTCGGCGTGACATCTTGATGTTTATCACAAATTGTTATTATTATTGTATGAAATGTAAAATTTAGCGTTTCGAGAAAAATCTATACACATCTAATGGAATTATAACGAAATATATATATAATGCGTCATAAGGCAACTTGCTTCATAAGCAATGAACTGACAAAAATGAAAACCGTAACGGTGCAATTTTTTCACTTTATATTATAGATGGGATCACGTATAAAATACTACGCGATAATCAAAGCGTTCACAAAAATCGCTCCAACTACCTTCAGAAATTTAAAGCTTAAGATTTGTCATTATCATAATTGAGAATAGGAGGATTACTTGAATTTTTAACCTCTGGCAACGCGTACGTGTCTTCGAGTTCTCCCTGTCAATGATTACCTGGATTGATTCACAAGGAACTCATTTCCTTTGCTTTTATTGACTATTCCGATTAATTTTAAAATTATGTTTGGGAATTGAAAAGAGAATTAAGTCAAAATGTTCTTTTTGATGCGAGGAAAGTATTTAATTATCTTTTATTTGATCCACCGAGTTGCCAACTTGATTTTAGGTTTACATTTGGTCACTTCAGGCAGATAGCTAAAACCGAAACGAGATATATATATATATATATATATATATATATATATATATATATATATATATATATATATATATATATATAAACCCCCGCCGATTCCAGTGGTTTCTTAGTAGACTGGGTAGCTTGGTGGTCTGAGCATTGGACGCGAAATCCAAAGGTCCGTGGTTCGATTCCCGGTCCAGTCGAATTTTTTCTGCTTGGAATCGGCCATCTTTACATCTTCACACCACCACTGTGTTCGTCCATTTTATGTGTTCCTATCCACTTTCTTTCTACCTTTCTGTATAAATTTTATGTGAGTATTTGCCGCTGTACGGTCTGAGTGAATGAGTGAACGATTGTATGCCCTGAACGGGTCATTTCCTACTTGGGTTAGCGTACCCCGAAACGCCTGTTCTATGTCTTTCACCACTGTCTGTGTGCTTGAGTTATTCTTTCATTTCGCCTTCTGTGAATGTCATTCTCTCTCTGCCGGTGGGTGAAAAGCTGCCCGCGCGCCATCTACTGGCCGCTCTCGTGGGTCATGCCTTGGGGAATGTTTGTTCCTATAAACCCCCGCCGATTCCAGTGGTTTCTTAGTAGACTGGGTAGCTTGGTGGTCTGAGCATTGGACGCGAAATCCAAAGGTCCGTGGTTCGATTCCCGGTCCAGTCGAATTTTTTCTGCTTGGAATCGGCCATCTTTACATCTTCACACCACCACTGTGTTCGTCCATTTTATGTGTTCCTATCCACTTTCTTTCTACCTTTCTGTATAAATTTTATGTGAGTATTTGCCGCTGTACGGTCTGAGTGAATGAGTGAACGATTATATATATATATATATATATATATATATATATATATATATATATATATATATATATATATATATATATATATATATATATATATATATATATAGCATTAGACGCGAAATCCAAAGGTCCGTGGTTCGATTCCCGGTCCAGTCGAATTTTTTCTGCTTGGAATCGGCCATCATTATATCTTCTCACCACCAATGTGTTCGTCAATTTTATGTGTTCCTATCCACTTACTTTCTACCTTTCTGTTTGAACCTTTATTTGTATGTATTCACCGTTGAGCGGTCTGAGTGAATGAAAGAACGATTATATATATATAAAAGGTTTGCCACAGGAAGGCAATCGGTAAACACAGAAACACAAAAAAAATGAACTCACACAGATTTTCTTGATATTTCGGTGCCACTAGCACCTTGTTCGC
Source organism: Ceriagrion tenellum (assembly GCA_963169105.1). Taxonomy (NCBI): domain Eukaryota; kingdom Metazoa; phylum Arthropoda; class Insecta; order Odonata; family Coenagrionidae; genus Ceriagrion; species Ceriagrion tenellum. The sequence continues at coordinate 97,755,450 of OY720638.1, read as the reverse complement.
AAGAACGTCTGTTCTTGTTCTGTCTTGTTCTTCTACGTTCTTGCGAACAAGGTGCTAGTGGCACCGAAATATCAAGAAAATCTGTGTTCTTTTTTGTGTTTCTGTGTTTACCGATTGCCTTCCTGTGGCAAACCGTTTATATATTCGTCACACGAGTGATCCTAAGTCTAGTTATATATATATATATATATATATATATATATATATATATATATATATATATATATATATATATATATATATATATATATATATATATATATATATATATACTTTTTTTCCGGGAGTTTTAAGATGATTTGTCCACTGATTAGAGGGAAGAGCGCAATTTTGGAATTATCTTCTCTGTAATAGGTTCTTAAAAAAATATTTCAAGCACTTCCCATTAATTTGATCAAGAAATTTTGATTAAATTACTTATTTTCGAATGTAGCATGGCTTAAATCCGTTGAATCATTTATTTCCCAAAAATGTTGACTGCGGGACCCTCGCTTTTCATCCGCGCGTGAAGAACATCGACTGAATCATTCCATAATATTTTACCACGCCCAAAATGCCTCTTTTATGAGTATGCATTCACAATACAAGTTGGTCTAGCATCTCCCTTCACCAGGCTGACTCCGTGGCAGGAAATGTTGACTCACTCTGTCTTTCTTAGCAGTATAACCTCTTCCGAACAGGTCCTGTAAAATAATATTAAATACACGTATTCCTTCCAATTTTATTCCTTCTACTTCACCTCTCGGTCGTGATTAATGAACCCAGAAATCTAAATTATTAATTGCTAAAGTTATTTTAATTTGTGAAAATTAAAAGTCCTTCAATATCAAAAATATCAGCCAAATTTGGGTCCACAATGCAAAACCACATTTTTTATGAGCCTGTGTGACGCCATAACAGGAATGGCGTGTTAATTAATAGAAAAAATAAAAAAGAAATTATGACTGATATGCGGCCTCTTACTTCACCCACTCATACGTCACTTTGAGGAAGAAATATGGTATGCTGATATTTGCATGGGGCTTCATCATATGGCTTTTTTCCTAGATTACTTTAAGCTGACATTTTATTGCTTCTGTCAATCGATAAATTGATTCTAGAACAGACCATAACTCCGGACTGTGTAACGGCAATAGCACCAAGTAAGATATTGCGCCCTTGATTTCCCTTCGTTTTCATTGACATTCTGAAAGTGTTTTTTACTTCATAACTCAAACTTAAAAGGTCTTCTGTGCTGAGCATTGCTAATCAAGGAGAGATTATGATGTAAACATAGCCATTCATCAGCATTATCATCCCTGTGGCCATCGCTTGATGATCTATTTCATTGTCCGATGAGAAAGATATTCCTTAGATTCCAGTTATTTCCCTTTGATTACTATTACGGATAAACTTGCTAATTATGGTAGGCTTCAATGGAACGAGAAATATCTGTACTAATATTTCACGGCTTCAAGTACTCTTCTCTTTACACTTTCACTGATTCCAGACTACAGTTAGACTTGAAGTACGTCCTCCTTCCCTTTTATTCATTCTGTGGAGCCAGTCATTTAATAATGCCAAATCAGCCTTTCTCCAATCAATCTCCAGCGATGAATTTATCATATCATTATTATTTATATCAAAGGAGGATATTGATATCTTATATGCTCCCAATTTGTTTAATAGTGCGCTGCATTTGAAGGGGTGAGAAATCGGAGGCTCCGGTCTTGCTGTCTTAGAGATGTTGCCGAGTTTTTTTTGTTCCGTCGATGCCGTGCCGTGCGCAAGATGCTCAAATTTCTCAACTTTTAAAAGTGCCTGTAGGATAAAACATAATCTTCACAAACTCTGTGCTTTCCCATGACTAATATTTATTACCGTGCCGATGCTTTTATAAATACTTCCTCACAGTAATATATAAAGTTATTGCAATTTCACAGAGCTGCCAAATCTATTTGTCTGACATCGAGGGAATTTCGGTAAAAATATAAGGACTTATTAGAATGCAATTCCCTAAAATGTCACGTTCATGGCGCAAACATTACGGGTTATAGGTAATACCTAGTGACATTTTTACATTTTGGAGCACGGATATCCAGTCAGGGACAGATCCCAGTATTTTAATCGGGCTGTCCATGCTCAAGATCTTTATGCTAACAGGTAATTCATGAGAAAAAGCAGCATTTATCCCATTTGTGATTTCAAACCTCTGATATTTGGAATGATTGGCAAGTGCGTTACCATAATCCATCAACTTTACCACTGTCTTACCATCTTTTTACTGACGCAGTCAGCGCGGCATTCCAGTTTAATTATAATACGGATATGAATGCTTCAAATACAGAGGATCCATATACTGCATATCAATAAATTCATCCCGGACTGGCGATGAGGACTTGCCAAGGAAAATTTAGACGTTTGACAGCCATACATCACCATTGATCTCCTATTCATTTGAGTATTCAAACAGCCGATTGGCCGGATTCTGGAACAGTTTATATCCTAATAGCACATTGTTCCGTTTTGGTTTGAATGGATGACCTGCCATTGGATCCCTATAAAATTCCTCACATTGTCTCCATCTTCTTATTCCATCCAGATGTTCTATCCTCTTCCACGCTTCCCCAGTGTTATTTCTCTCTTAACATCCCTTCTCTTTTCAGAACGTCCTCAATCCATCTCTTCTGCCTCCTCCGAACCACCGGCTTCTTCTCCTCTCCAGCCACGTCCAATACCTCTTCGTTCGTCCTTCTCGCCACCCAGCTCATCCTCTCCATCCTTCCCCAAACCTACATCTCAAACGCTTCGAGTCTACGAATATTTTCCCTTCGCAATGATCGAGCCTCCGACCCATACAGCACCACGCTCCATATCAAATTTTTCACCAGCCTTTTTCAGACCCCTCCTCATCGATTCCCATCTCTTTGAGAATGCTTCCTTACCTAAAGCCATTCTACTTCTAGATGGGTTTAGAAGAACACTTTCGATTAATTAACTCACGATAATTGCGAGTCTGTAGGTATGTGGACCGAAAAATGTATTTAAATTGAAATACTATTAATTAAGGTAGTTTGAGCGAAATATCATTTTACTTAGAAATCAATGAATTTGGTCTCATTTCAAAGAAAAATATCTCAGCCTTTTAATGACACTAAAAATTCAACCCCTCCCCACATTACTTTCGGAGGCATTTGTCAGTATATACCAGCCCTTTTACATGGGAAATGGTACGTGTATGTCGGATAAATTAATGATAATGCATGGATTTAATTATAATTCATCATTAAATTCTCTGAGGTATGAAATACCACAAAGTTACTAAGGAACTTGTATAATGGTACGTGTATGTACTCCAGAGAGAGATTATTCACAAAATGAGGTATTTCTAACACTTAGAAGTCGTAAAAAATCTAACAGCGTGTAGTTTGTATGTTTTCTCAACTATATTTGAAAATTAATCATATTGTCACCGCAGTAGGTTCTTGGGTATCACATAATACCTTCCGTTTTGGAGAAGTTTCAAACGTACTGCTTGAAAAAAATGAGTCAAGCAAAGGCTTATTTTGATATTTTCATTTAATTACTTACGATTTCGGTCATATAAAACTATATTATTGCGCCATTAATAATGCAATATATTTATTGATGTGTCCTACAGCTGGCGAAATGAAAACGTATAATTCGAATACGGTCTCTATTATGATTAAGGAACTATGTCGCTCTGACTACCTTAAATTATTTGATCATTCAATTTTTCGCTGTGGACCTCTTCGGCATGAACATTTTTGACCGACAGGCAGCTCGCAAATGTGAGAGATATTATGGTTATGAACACATTAAGGTGATCCGATAGACTTTTGTTTACGTAAAGTTCTGCGTGAAACATTGCATACGTGCTCTCATTAGTTACATGCGTAGATAAATTTGAAATAATCCCATCTTTGCTATTTGGATTTTCGGCAAGTCAATATGATTTTAACACGTTGCCTTATGACGCATGACAAAAATTTTGTAATATCTCGATTAGCTATGTGCAGATTTCCTTCTGAATGCCATTTCATCTATTTGTTATTCTTATTACTATTTATAACAAATATCAAGGTGTTACACCAGGTCCGATGCTCGATAACCACATATTTCGATTAATTGTCGTCATACCTCACAAATAAAAATTATACTTTACAAATCCCATGTAAAATTTATTCTGACGAGCGGTTTCATAGCATAATTCAATCTTCCTGAAGATACCTGAAAAATGAAATATTCCTCATCTCCATATACGCTTCAGGAGGTGGGAGAGGAAATGGCCAAGAGTAAATTCGGCCTGGCCCGGGAATTGAACCACGGACTTTTGGTTTGCCGGATCAATGCGCAGACCACTACGCTATTCAGGCTTCCTAATTTCCATGGCAATTTTGGTGGATACAAGACAACTAGATCCCTTGGCTCTTGCGTTCCATCAAAGATGGCAACGCAAGGGAGAAGAGGACTTCAAAGAAGCCACAAGCAAGAGTCAGTATCCTTCAACAGCACTTATGCCGTGCTTAGCCATTTGTAATTCAAACATGGCGGGCGAATTTAATTTTTTTTGGAGAAATTGCCATGAGAAAAATTCGGCCTGGACCGGGAATCGAACCACGGACCATAGGTTTGCCGGACCAATGCACAGACCACTACGCTATCCAGGCTTCCTAATTCCCACGGCAATTTTGGTTGATACAAGACAACTAGATCTTAGATTTAGTTGCCTTGGGAATTAGGAAGCCTTGATAGCGTAGTTGTCTGCGCATTGGTCCGGCAAATCAAAGGTCCGTGGTTCGATTCCCGGTCCAGGTCGAATTTTTCTCATGGCAATTTCTTCAAAAAAAATTCACCCGCCATGCTTGAATTTCAGGTGGGAGAGGGTTGGTAGGAATAAGTCCGTATACATTTCAAAAATTGCGCAGAAAACTCTCGTCATAATATAATTGAATTTACGAAAAATTAAGAACATACTTAACTGCTAGTGAGTTTTGACGCATAAGCAGGCGCACTTCAAGTGTTCCAAGATAATTCTTCGACTCGCTTAAAACGATGTTTAAACGAGCAATAAATGACACACGATTTCCGCTCCAGCCACCTTAAAATTGAAGGTAACCCTACTCGTTACCACTCTTGTATACAGAACCATGTGGTCTATCTCCGCGGCCATTCTCATAAAGTGCTCTCAGGCGGCTGCGCGTGATAACTAGTCCTCGGCGAAAACCCGCGGTCACTTGTCTCGGCATCCGCTCCGGCACGATGGCACAATTGACGGGGAAAGGCCGTTGTTTTCTTGCTGGACCCCGGACTCCCTCGCTCACCGCAGCAAACCTGGTGAAGGCCGTTTTAGACGGCGTACTTTCTTGTCCAAGAACTTTGACCCGGCAAACGAGTTGCAATATTTTACCAGCAAATTCTATGGAAAGTTGAATGATGGTCGCACAAGTACTCAGATTTTCATCAAAATGGTGTCGCAAATTTATGCGCAGATGTCGTTTTTTGACAAATAGCTGTTATGCGATATTCGCCAACCCAGTCAATTGAAATTATTCTAGGTAGACTTATGCTTAAGGAGTTAACTATAGTATTTCTTTAACGTTCTTAAATCCAAAATGTATAGAGACGATTGTGATGATAGCATTGTGTAGAATGCTACTACCGTAATTATAGCTGTGGCATGCAGTTTCGCTGAGAAGCATTGATGAGACTGAAGACAAAGCATTGATGAGTACAAACAATAGTTTCAGAGGAGAGATGCTGAACGATGAGCCGATTCGATAGCCCTCTTCTACCTCAACGAACCTCAACGAACGAACCTCAACGAACAGCTTCACAAAAATCCATACCGCTAAGATTTTTGTAATGCCACAATGCTAGAAATAAAAGTGATCGCTAATACATAGTTCCAGCATTACGAGTACTCTACATTTACATCACTACCGTCTCTTGTCATGTGCACAAATCTACTGAGTGGGCCCTTGACGGTTTCGTTATCATTTTTTGAGTGTATTCTTTTTTCTGATATACCTTAAAAGATATTGTGCGAAGCCCTCGTTCATGATACAATTAGCGTTCTGAACAAGTTCCTACAAGAGGAATTACACCGTGTACATCTACATCTACGTGATACCCTGCGAGCCACCACGAGGGTGTGTGGCAAGGGGTGAGGATCACCAAACATGCACTATTGACATGCAACTGGGATATTTAATGGAGGCATGCTAGATAATATGGTCACATGCAGCTAGATGGTTAGTATCTACATAATAAGGAAGGGATTATTGGTTTTTATTACATGCATCATGCACTACAGACTACTCTAACTATATTTCACCTACCTATCCCTTTGCTACGCTGCCTATTGTTCTCTCTTATAGTACGAGGGAAAAATGACATTTTAAATCTATCGGTACGACAATCTATCTCTCTAATCTTGTTAAGATGATCAAACCTAGCATAATACGCAGGGGTTCTCAATATATATCTAACGTCATCTGTGAACAACTCTGTTTCGAATTTACTTAAAAGGTTTAACCTAAATTTTAACCTGCGTTCTGATAGTAATTCCCATCCTAGTTCTTCTATTAAGCTCGTAACACTTATACAATTATCATAACGTCCTTTAACAAACCTAGCGGATCTCCTTTGCACGCGCTCTAATTCCTATATCATACCTTCCTCGTACGGATCCCATATACTAGCGGCATATTCTATATGAGGCCTGACAAGTGTAAAATAGCTTCTTTCTCGTACTCTCTCATCGCATTTGCCTAGAACCCTTTTTACGTATCCTAATCTACGGTTTGCTTCACTAGTTATTTCCCTGATGTGTTTCCCCCATGACATGTCTTCAGTGATGGTGACGCCTAAGTATTTAATTGAATCAACGTTACATATTTTGTTTTCTTTGATGCAATAATTATCAACGTACAACGATCTTCAGGCCCCACGGAATATCTTCTATGAGCCAGCGCCTAGACCTTGTGGTGACTCTAAACACAGGATTCAAAGAGAGTTCGCGGAGTAACGTTCAATTACTTCTAGAGTAAATGGGTGTTACCACTCACAAATTTAAGAAATGGTTCTTCAGGTTAGAAGTTAAATACACGGCATGACAGTTATTAGCACTGGTTAAAATATGTTGCCTGAATGAGTTAGGAATTGAGAGATCACTAATGAACTGTAATGAGAAGATGTTAGTAAAAAAATTACCGCTGACATTTCGGTGAAACTTTCTCTGTATGGCTAATGGTAGAATAATTAAGACGTAATAAAAAAATACGCTTTCACATTATGATGTGACTTGTTGATAGCATACCTGGTGGCAAAATAGGTACAATTGTTTATTTGAAATATGTTCAGGCGTATAGAGGGATATCACTGACTTTTGCCGATCATATTGTAGATGAAGTAGAAGTATTGACTGGACTTTTGTTATCATAAACGCCATTTTTGAGAATGCCGACGTCAATTTTAAGAGAAAAGTGATCACTTAAAACTGTATAATTTGGACGTTCAGCGGAAATCGATGTCGGGTATTGTAATTACATCCATGTTTAATGTTTGTATACATTCTCGAGGTTACATCCATTGGTCTCTCATCGCTGACCTGGGAGACCACTCCGGAGACAATGGCGGCCCTAGGCAAAGGACAACGCGGGCAAAGCCACATACGGCCATTCAGTGACTAAATGATTGTAATAAGAGTACCGAATATGTGAAAATCGGAAATTTTGACAATTTTCTCTCCAAAATAGCCTTGTTTAACATTCCACTTGAGTGATTTGCATTTCTGACTTTTAGTAGTTAGAGCGGAATATCATAAAAATTCAATGATTTTTTTTGTTTGCCGGACGATTCTGTTGGCCCGTATGTCCCTGGAATCCCAATAGGCTGCTAAGCCTGTCATCAGGTTTCCAGGGACCGGACCAACAGAACTTGACATACATCCATGCCCTGGATGGTGACAACCCCACACTTTTGAAGGAAAATTTTAAAAAGTTTTTTCAATAGTTACATTTTAAAGGAAAATAGCACACCTTTCCAAACAGCTTTAGCTGCTATCTCAAGATATTTTCCCAAAATTAGAAGCCGTTTTCCGTGTGAAATGTCGCCCTTATGCACTACCGGTAAATTTTATTTAAAAAGAGAGGAAAAAATAATGCCCGGATCTCGTCAGATATAGAGCAGTGTGAAGTTCTTGTGTTTTGTCGACCACTTATCTTTAGAGATAAAAAATTTCCAAAAATGTAATTTTTACCGAAATACAAAAACACCTTGGGTTTTGAAGGCTTTTTTTTCGAATGGCGAGACAGAAATCTACATCTACGTAATACCCTGCGAGCCACCACGAGGGTGTGTGGCAGGGGGAAATGTGTCAAGTGAAAAGACTTACATGGATATATTTATAAAATTACTGAGAATTTTAGTTGCTGTCAAACCTTTTCCGTACTTATTGACAGTTTCCTTAATGTTTTTGTTAACTTTCTACGTGAATATATGAATATCAAAATAAAATATTTTGTAATTGGTCAGAATCATCACTCGTCTTTTAACTATCCATGAGTCTTAAAACTAATCATTATTTAGATATAATATTTTATTAAATGACAGTCTTTTATGGTATTGAAACATGGGTATGTCAGGATAGACATGAGAGTAGACAAAACGCCGTGGGTATGAGTTATCTGAGGAGTGTTTTCGGCAAAAGTCGGATGGATAGGGTCAGGAATGAGTGGGTAATAAACAAATGTTGGTTAGATGCTCCAGTAATGGACGTATATGAGATGAGTGTGCTATTCAATCAGAATCCAATAGTCAGAATTGAATCGTGGAAGCGATATGGTACTCCTTCCATTTTTCCTAGGCATTCTGATATAAAAAATTACAAATAACCATGTCGAGATATCATTGAAAGACTTTTTGACAGCAATTTACTGTCACAATGCTGAACCTCACCCCTGCTAGTCACTTATATTTAATGAAAAATACCACATAATTATTTCGTGCACAAACACTACATTTATTGGATTGTTGTAGTAAACTTTACATTCAAGTATATTCACTCTAAAATTTCAAGTTACTCTGTATTTCATTCATCAGCACAAAGTTTCAACACTTTACTTAAAGTCATTCTGCGCGCATAACCTAAAATAACATAATAAGACTGTTCCCGCCCCTGTACATCTATTTCCTGCGATCACCAACAAATGGCAAAAGCTTTTGGAAAAACACTGACGAAGTATTTTCTACCTCAACCACTTTCAAAACCCAGGAAATTCTAAAATATTATTGTTCATTTACTTATTGTTTATTACATTGACATTGCAATTTGAAATTGTCTGGTGGTGTGGGACATGTGTGTCACTTAGTTGTACCCAATGTAAAAAAGTAGCCCGGAACAAAAAACTATATATTTACCCCTTACAACCTACGCTTCATGCTTCTAATAGCTGATGAAATAAAATAACATCGGTTATGATCTCTAAAATGATTAAAGAAAAAGCTCGCGTGAACTCTCTCAAGTAAAAAGCACAATATAATCTACGGACCAGCAATTTCCTTCATTAGCCAAATTGTCAGAAACAATTTACGATTGAAATAACAGCAACTAATTATAAGCACTTGTATCGTAAATATTCACTCAGACCAACTTTCCCAGAAACTGGAAGCCTGGAGACAACAGGTCAAAAAGTGATTTCCTGGAGAGAAAGCGGCTTGCAATAGGACCTAGACGATATTTCTGAAACACCAGAATACACCTCAAATTAAATTTTCGTTCAAGAAATCAGAATCGGCGAATTCAGTCATAATAAGAGATGGCCAAATAAAATTTTGCTCTCACTTCGTAAAATTTCGTAAATTCGTAATTTCGTAAAATAGCTCTGGCCGGAACTGCCTTGCAAATTCAGAAATCCTGTCGAGACAGAATGCGCATTTAACATTTTTATCGACTCGTAACTCATGCTTAGGGGCTGTCCATAAACCACGTTGACAAAAATAAGCCACTTGTCGACCCCCCAACCCCCATCGTGGACTTGATCCGGACCCTCCCGTCCCCCAAGTTGTCCACGTAGACTTTTCTTTTGTTACGGAAAATGCTGTGAAATAGGTTATTGATTGTCATGGACTATCTGTAATTTCACCTTCATTCGGGCCCGTCCTCTTTCAAAGCGCCGGTGGGCGCGCGGCGGTAATTTACCGCCTTTTGTTTATCCGTCTTTTTTGTTCAATTCTTCATCGTAAATCATTATCGTTAGGATCACCTCGATGAATAAACTTAGTACACATGTGAAAATGCGCTAGAGAACGTTGGACGATGACTGGGACGAAAGGCAGGACAAGTCAAACTAGGACTCCGGGCGCGCGGGCGGAAAACTACCACTCGTGCGCCCGGATCAAGTTTAAGGCTGATTTTATGGAAAGGTTAGTGAGAGAAAAACTTCTTGTAGCTATGGTAATATGCCATTTACTGCGACCATTGTCCCCCCTCCCACCAACGCGCACCTCCGTTGACAACCCTGGTTCCCCCCCACCTGGTGTCTACGTGGGTTATCTACATCTACATCTACGTGATACCCTGCGAGCCACCACGAGGGTGTGTGGCAGGGGGTGAAGATCACCAAACATGCACTATTGACATGCAACTGGGATATTTAATGGAGACATGCTAGATAATAGGGTCACATGGAGCTAGATGGTTAGTATCTACATAATAAGGAAGGGATTATTGGTTGTTATTACATGCATCATGCACTACAGACTACTCTAACTATATTTCACCTACCTATCCCTTTGCTACGCTGCCTATTGTTCTCTCTTATGGTACGCGGGAAAAATGACATTTTAAATCAATCGGTACGACAATCTATCTTTCTAATTTTGTTAATATGATCAAACCTAGCATAATACGCAGGGGTTCTCAATATATATCTAACGTCATCTGTGAACAACTCTGTTTCGAATTTACTTAAAAGGTTTAATCTAAATTTTAACCAACGTTCTGATAGTAATTCCCATCCTAGTTCTTCTATTAACCTCGTAACACTAATACAATTATCATAAAGGCCTTTAACAAACCTAGCAGATCTCCTTTGCACGCGCTCTAATTCTTTTATCATACCTTCCTCGTACGGATCCCATATACTAGCGGCATATTCTAAATGAGGCATGAGGATGAGGATGATTATGAAAAGCCCCTTAGCTCAATCACTCTTTCGGATTTGCGAGGAAAGTAATTTTTCTTCCGAAACGATCAACGTAAATATGCTTGCAATACAGAACTGCATTGTAGGTATTTTTTGCAAAACGTTTAAATGCATGATTGTCTCTTCTGTTAAAAAAGCAGTGTTATTCACAAGCTGGAGAATCAAAAAGTTGAAAACTGATATAATAAACAAACTCTACGTAATTCTTTCTTACCCGAATCACAAAAAACTCCCCGAGACAGTTGTGGCGGAGATCAATCTGAATGACGCCGATTGTTTGGTATAGTAACCAGGCGGAACGAGGCAAGTCCACCCTTATCCCATAAGCACATAAAGACATAAATAATCATGTGCACTGTAAATCCTCGATGTTCGTCCGAGATACATGCTAAAGTACATCTACATATACGTAATACCCTGCGAGCCACCACGAGGGTGTGTGGCAGGGGGTGAAGATCACCAAGCATGTACTATTGACATGCAACTAGGATATTTAAGGGAGATATGCGAGATAATAGGGTCACATGCAGCTAGATGGTTAGTATCTACATAATAAGGAAGGGATTATTGGTTGTTATTACATGCATCATGCACTACAGACTACTCTAACTATATTTCACCTATCTCTTTGATACGCTGCCTATTGTTCTCTCTTATAGTACGCGGGAAAAATGCCATTTTAAATCTATCGGTACGACGATCTATCTCTTTAATCTTGTTAATATGATCAAACCTAGCATAATACGCAGGGGTTCTCAATATATATCTAACGTCATCTGTGAACAAATCGGTTTCCAATTTACTTAAAAGGTTTAACCTAAATTTTAACCTGCGTTCGGATAGTAATTCCCATCCTAGTTCTTCTATTAAACTCGTCACACTTATACTATTATCATAACGGCCTTTAACAAACCTAGCGAGTGTAAACGCAGGTTAATGAGAATAGTAATTGAGCGATCCAGTCCACATGTAGCTTTTACTTGAAGCGTACGGTATATTACGAGAGTAAATCTTGTCATCTTTTGTATCCATGCGTCACTGCCAAGTTTCTTGACGTATATAAATGCATGAGTGAATGATTAACCGTATTTTAAGTTCAAAATTTGGCTCAAAGGCGCAAGCGAGGACGAGTGATGTGGAGAACTTGGAAGAAAAAGTCGTTTATTCCACAGTATATATTGAGGCAAGGACTCGAAATAAAAGTTATTTTTAAATCTTGAATGTCAAGATAACGTATTGAATTGTTTTTATCTATCATAAAAGAAGGCAAACGACATAATTAGATGATCATCACGGGGAATGGTAAATTATAGTAGAGTGACATATCGCTTTATTAATGACATTTCTCCTCTCAATTTTCATATTTCGATGCATAAAGGAATGTTTAGACATGAAATGATAGGTGTTTAGTTAAATACTAATGAATAAGAAGTCTAACCATGCGAAACATTTGCATATTTGAACATTTTCTCGCCCTTACAGTCTCGTGAATTTTGCCCACAGCCCTGGAAAAAATGGACTTGCGATGTTTGTTGGGCTGTGGCCAACATCCCCTTCATAACTCTCCACCAGAGGCCACCAGCATCTAAACTAGGGACACGAAATGCCTTGTAAATGCAAGTTCGTTAAGCAGCCATATTAACTATCATTCTCAATCTAGTAATGTAAACGGGACATTACAGGTCGTTTCGATTTCCGAATGTATCTCCGTACTTAGTTCCGTATTACTATCAGCACGCAGGTTAAAATTTAGGTTAAACCTTTTAAGTAAATTCTAAACCGTTTTATTCACAGATGACGTTAGATATATATTGAGAACCCCTGCGTATTGTGCTAGGTTTGATCATATTAACAAGATTAGAGAGATAGATTGTCGTACCGATAGATTTAAAATGTCATTTTTCCCGCGTACCATAAGAGAGAACAATAGGCAGCGTAGCAAAGGGATAGGTAGGTGAAATATAGTTAGAGTAGTCTGTAGTGCATGATGCATGTAATAACAACCAATAATCCCTTCCTTATTATGTAGATACTAACCATCTAGCTCCATGTGACCCTATTATCTAGCATGTCTCCCTTAAATATCCTAGTTGCATGTCAATAGTGTATGTTTGGTGATCTTCACCCCCTGCCACACATCCTCGTGGTGGCTCGCAGGGTAGTACGTAGATGATGTAGATGTACACGCGTAAAAATGATGGTAACCAGCACCAGCCCTAGTAACTCCAGTGTAGTTTAAAAGTTGACTACGGTTTGCGCCAACCTGCGTTTGCACGGCGAATTTTTACTAGGGTTAGAGTTAACCTGGTAAGAAAGCTAGAAATGTTACCATGGCATAACGGAACCAAATATTGGTGACCACTTAAAATCCATTATTTACAGAGGCGTTAATTTCAAAGTTCCTTTTGTCGCCTTCATTCAAAAACAAATTAATTTGAATGACTATTAAACTTAGGATAAATACTACTAAATTATAAAAAACGCAAACGTAGGCACATATGTTACTTTGTAAGTATTGAGTTCCATCATCCCGGAAAAAAAGTTTTCCGACGGCCTTTGATAACATGGAGGTGAATCAAGACATCGCAAGTCGAGAACTTACTGTAGAGCCTAAAGATTTTAGTCATGGTCTACACATACGTAATCGCGTGATAAAAACCGTTACCCCCCACCAAATGCTGCGTTAACGACCGACATGTATGCATACGAATCTGTTTACCCTAAATGATTAGTTTGCATTTACAGAAATTTTGGCTGTCTCTATAATTTGACATATCTGTCAATTTCTCTTACTTAAATTTAATGCATTTTAGACGTGTTTGAAATAAAAAATAATCACATCATAAGAACCGTTATTGCATGATTCAATTTAGGGATTTGGCATGTTTCCAGGGTTACAGCAGCGCCATGGAGCGACACTAATCTCGTCACAGTGCATGTACGTAACTTTTATTTTCATTCCGGATGATTCATGCTCGGCGTACACCCTCACGATACATCGCGATTCCGCCGCCGGTCTGAGGTAGGCCGGGTCCCCCGGGACGAGAGCTCCCTTTAAACGGGCACGGATTAGCGGATAACCGTTAATGGAGGCGGAGGAGGAGGCCAGCCCTCTGGCGAGGAGGTGAGAAGAGGCGACAGTTTTGGGCCGTGTCGACCAGATGGCAGGCGTGTCGCTCCTACCCATTCTTGATAGTCAGTCGTCGGAGAAGGGTGGGTGCTATCTGCCCGCCGCCCCTCCCCGCCCCCGGGGGCCGCAAGAGAGGGGGCGGAGGTGCATGGGCGCGCGGCTGAGTGGCGGAACGTGGGGGGCGGGGTGGGTCGGCGGGCGGGAGTTCGGCGGGGTGCCTTCCGCGTGGCGAGCGTGGGAAAGCCTCCGCTCGTGTATTCCCAAAACACGGCTCTCTCTCCCTCCCTCCTCCACCTCCCGCCGCCTCCCGCCTCTCCACCCCCCTCCCCCCCCCCCCCAACCGTTGGCAGCTTCCTCGGCTTGCCGTCGGGCGGCAGCACACGGCTCCCGGGAAAGCGGCGGCATGCGTGTGGAGAAGGGCCCACCCGCCCCGGCCCGCGTGCCGGCAGAGGAGGCTCCCCACGCGAGAGCACGTGGCACGCCTCTACCGCCTCCCCCGGCCATCCATTCCGCCTCCGCCTCTCTCTCTCGTCCCTCGGGGACGGAAGCCGTGCTCGTGGCCCGCGTGCGTGAGGCGAGCGCGTCCTCCGAGGCGGCCGGGGACGCATTGTGTGAAGACCCTCGCCGGGGGGTCCCTCTCGCCCCTGAGGCACGCTCTGCGATGCCCTTATGGGGCCCTTTTAGGTCCTCTCCCGAGAACGGAGGGTCCCTCCGGAGGCGAGGGTTTCGCTCAAATTTGAGACGTAGTCGCGGTGCGTGTATAGTAATGCGACGTGAGGTATACGTTCTTCCCCCTTCGGTCCGTCCCGAGTCCTCTCCTCTTGGCCGCCAAAACCTATTCTCTCACTTCTTGCTTTCGTTTATGGTCTGACCGAGGGTTTAAAACTTGACAAACTCGATTGTCCCTCAAAAGCTGTCATAGACGACCATTCGCTTCTGTTTTTGTAATCCCTTTATCTCGGTTTGACGATTTCCTTGTCATCCTTCACGGCATTTTTACGACATTTAATGACTTTATTTTGTGTTTGATTGCATCATGCAGCCATTCTTGACTACGTAATTTTCATGGTGAATAGAGCCGCCTATTCAGATTATTTTCTCGCCGATTTGAAGCAGTGTGTCGCTTAAGAAAATTGACTTTCTACGAGGATATATCAATTTAATGCCTAGTTAATTATGTCTCTCATTCCATATAGTAATTCAATTTTTTATCAAAGTCTGTTTTCTTTCTTATTAGTACTATGTTTGTAACGAGGCTAATCATCGCAAATTGATCAATCACTTATTGTTAGCAGATACTATACCAAATGCTTTGTCAATTTGAAAGTCTGAAACGGTTAACTCGGAGTCGTCGATCATTTGCATAGTGTTTGACGCCAATAATTAACCAAAAGCCAATTACATTAAATACCGATGACATACAACTCGTGAAAACATAGCGCTTATTCCTTTACGGTGACATGTATGAGTATTAATACTTATGCCAATTATTTATGATTTTGTCCATGAAGCCACTACCTTGCTGGGTGAAATAGCAAAACAAGAGTAAAAACCAGCTTGCCTTTAATACGGGCAGTGGCTCAGTCCAATTATGTTCCGTTTTATCTGGTAAGGTTAATGTTAACCAATAGATGAGGTTGCCCTAATTTTTATGTGGCGTTAACTAAGGGGTCATGTTTTGTGGAATGATTTTAGCTCTCTGTTAGTTGACGTGATAATAAAGAGAAAATGTTAATATACACATTTTAAAACTGTACGTTGAAAGATTGAAAAGGTGTCAATGGTTGCCTTACGACCCGAGAAAGAATGGAAACATTTTCCCGTATTCCACAACGATGCATCGTGTTTTAAATTCTTCCACTAATCTACGACGCCAAATATTGGTTATTTGCATATCATTGTTTTCTTAGTTTTACAATGATCCAGAGAATGAATTTGTAACGTCAATTAGACTTGTATGGGACAGCGCGGATCACTGATCCGTCAGTCTGAACTCAATAACGTCGAATGTATGTGAGTACGGGTGAAGTTTGGCGGTATTGTGGAAAAATTAATTCGTATACACCTCTGCGTCGTCTAGTTCCATGCTGTTAATTCTTGTTTGCTATTCTGGTCCTTCCCTCCCTTTATACCTATCAACAACAACTCCCTCTTTGTCCGACGGGGAAAATCAGCAATGGGTGTAACAAGCGTTGCTCCTCGGCTCAGCGTAACCTTTGTGGCCTCATGTAATGATCGTGCTGGATAAAGTTGATTCATCTACTCCGGTTCTTCTAAATACTCATAATTACCTGATTCCCACATGACAAAAGACCAATAGAGTAAATAGTAAAGGAGTTAGTAATTTACGACCTGGGCTAAAACTAGAAATACACTCTTATATCTACTTATCTTCGACAAGGATCCTCAGTGCTGAACTAGGTCGAAAGAACGAACAAAGTGGTAGCGAACAAAATAAGGTGAATATAGTTATTCTGAATATATTCTGAATATTTTCTGAAAGGTAAATATAGAATCTGATAATTGCCACTCATCTGGAAATGGAATATGTGGCTTGATGCGTGTGGTTCTTTCATTGGTTTTTCAATAAGAAATCCAAATACCTATATTTCATGAACTGGCATGGTTACTGAATGTGATCCTTGAGTTAGTACGCGCACAGAATAAAGCTCAAATCTCCTACCGGTGTATCACTCAATGAGATGCAAGGCTTTTCTTGCACGTGAGTAATTACCGAGTAAATGGAATGGAACAGAGTATACCGCCGGATTTACTTGAGAAATATGGAAGAGTGCATTATGGGATTTTTCTGGGTCAAATAAAGCGTGGTTGTTCATAAAAATAAGATAGCAGAAAGTTATCGGGTAGAATAGTTTCAGAGAGTATGTGCAAGATAACGATACTCCTAAAATGCGATTTATGTGGCCACTTTATAAAGAAGGGGATCCCAAAACCCTTATGGAACTTATACCAAAAGTTCATTATTCTTCTAACGATATCAAAACATTGGCCTTTGATTTCTATACTCCCCGAGATACCTGCCAAAATTCGATGCGGTTTCCATGGGATTAGGTACGGCGTTGCGCACCAAAAGGATATCATTGAAAAAACAGGGAATCTACGGCGAAAATATGGCATCAATGAGGAAAATTAGCTGCTCGAATACTTTCTCCTCTATTTTAAAGAATGCGTATATTAATAGAATCATTCATATAGTCGCGGAATAAAACGCCGGTTGCGAAGACTATTTCAGCGTAAGACGAGATACAAATGGCAAATCTAAATCCCAGTTATGCAGATTTAGCTATTTATTGAGATTTTGAATGATATAAACGAACTTTTCGCGTCAACATCGTCACTTTGTATGCTTTGTGCTTGAATGATCTGGTACTTTCCGGTGAATCAGTTTGATGAAGTCTCCTCGTGTCTCCTTTCGGTTGAGTGGTTCCATTGTCTCCAACGTTCCGAGGTCCGACACGGCTCTGTTCATCAGGGATGGAGGGATATATGAGAATTATATCTCTAAACGTATCATCACACACTAACTGTCGCCAGATGAGGTAAATCGACGGATATCCGGGAGGAAAATATCACGCGAATGAAAATCCTAGTAATCTTCGTCGTAATGCGTCCCACAAACTGCGTATATACTTATCTCTACCAGGACTCACGATTGTCCAAAGCATACGACACGCCAGTGGGAATAAGTTACTGTCACAGAGCGGCAGAATGTAAGGTTTGCGCAACCAAGATGAAATGGGGACGATACACAAGAATGTGAAGTATGTCAATCACCTTTAATTTAGCTTTTTTTCAAATAACCACGGAAATAGCCGCGCAGTTATTTCAACGGAGTCACCCGCTTGTGATCACACAATTGTGTGAAATTCACCGAATTTTGGGATTCGGTGAGATCAATCCACTATTTGCCTGGACCGGGCATGGAGCCCAGATCTCTCGATTTCGCGCCGAGTGCTCTAACCAATTAAGCTACCAATTAGCCTCCAAACCTATTAGCCCCCATGAGATCCACAATGGAAGAGGACGCCTGGGTAGCTTAACTGGTTAGAGCACTCGGCGCGAAATCGAGGGCTCTGGGCTCGATTCCCAGTCCAGACGAATGCTTTTTGTGAATTCCACACAATTGCTTAAATTAGCTGTTTGACATTTTAAGCAAGAAATATCCCAACGTTTATTGGATAACTTTCGGTGAAAACAGGGATATACTCATCCAAAAATCAGCAAAATATATATCCCCATGAAGTATTCGTTCCTGTCATTCCATAAATATCTTTATCGCCCCATTCCACTCAAATTTCCTGTCAAAGTCTTCGTGAGTCACCTCGACTCTTCCTTGAAGTTAAATAATTTTCGCTTGAACCAGGTTCACTGCCGACCAGTTACGCAGAGAAGCGATTAACGCAAGGCTATTAATCATAACGGATCTTTTTTTAACTCTGAAGTCGAACGAATGAATGGTGCATGTCGGGAAACGGTCTATCAACGAGAAATGCCTTGATTTGTCTTCGTTTTCCTAGTTACCCGTTGTTATTCCATGTGAAAACTACTGATCAGAAGTGCAATCATATTAGGCACCTTTATAATCTGTTTATAGCTTTATTAAAATTAACGGGAACTAAGCCGGATTAAATATGGTTAATATAAAGACAGTTTTTACTATGACCACATCAAGGGAAGTTCTATCAAATAAACGACTCCGGAATGCATGTATCCAGTCACTTGTAATTGAGTAGTTGTCTACCAATGGAATACCGATGTTCTCGGTTAAAAAGGATTCGTAATTAAAACATCGGAAAAGTCATGAAGATATTCAAGTGTATTCCTAAATGACGAATGTGCACATTAAGCATTAATTAACGCTTATTTCTTTGTGCTGTTCGATTGATGTTAAGCACTGAGATTGTGGACTCATTTATTAACCCATTAGCGCCTAGCGATGCCAAATGGTGGTCACTTTAATGATGGTCACTTTACACGGTACATTTATTGTATATAGAAACGAATGTATCAGAGAATGTACAAGAAACTGAATGGAAATAGATTAGGTTCTATTTCCCGTTAAGTCATTCAGACAATCGTGTAATTTGCCGCTTTGCACAGTACAATTTTCCTCATCCAAGGGTTCAAAAATGCGTTTATACAATAAAATGTTCTGTGTAAAGCGGTCTTTAGAGTGTGCATGTACATACATACAATGCTGGAGAATTATTTTTATGCATGTTTTTGGGTCCAGATTTTCTGCGGTAAGAAAGGTATTTCTAAAAGTGTAAATTATTAAATGGCTATACTGCTTCAATCCTTCCATTGAACTTCGGAGACATCGAATAGAAAATTTTCTTCCTTGGACAAAAGGATTCTCTTTGCGCAAATGAAAATTTGTGACATGATCCCCGCAAGGGAAACTGCCAAGAGGTGAGTGAATATAGCATGTTGAAGCTGCCTCGCAGTTGACCGGAAGCACTGCCGATATACACGGGAATGGTGTCCGAGTTAAAGAATCAGGGCAGTGGTGCAGCTCTTCCATATGGCTGCCCAAGACGCCAATCATCGCCACATGCTCGGTAAATCCCAAAGGGGTTAATGCATCATCAATCGAGCGTATTTTTCACGCGCGAACCGCACCCCATCGCACACCTGGCGTTCCTCTCTGACGACGCCGGGTGCAGAGGAACCACTCATAAAATCCACGGGCGCTGAAGAATGTGATAAGAATCCCAAGTTTCTCTGGCCCCAGGACTTCTTATTATATGCGAATGAATTTGCGTCGCGTCATATTCGTCTCATGTTTTTATGGATTCTTTCGTAGTCGTTCATCCTGATCAAGCTCAAATTTCAGCAATAAGTGCGTGAACTTAAGGTAGTCCGAGCGGGATAGTTCCCTAGTCATAATAGAGACCATATTCGAATTATCTGTTTTAATTTCACCAGTTGTAGGACACATCCATTAAATATTCCATTATTAATGGTGCAATAATATAGTTTTATATGACAGAAATTGTAAGTAATCAAATGAAAATATCTAAATAAGTCTTTAACTTGACTCATTTTTTTCGCGCGGTGCCTTTGAAACTCCCTCAAAACGGAAGGTTTTTTGAGATACCCAAGAACCTACGGCGGTGACAACATGATAAATTTTCAAATACAGTTGAGAAAACATACAAATGACTCGCTGTTAGTTTTTTTTACGACATCTAAGTGTTAGAAATACCCCATTTTGTAAATTATGTCTCTGGAATGCATACGCGTACCGTTTCCCATGTAAAAGGGCTGGTATTTTTTGGCAAATATCTCCGAAAGTAATGTGGTAAGGGGTTGAATTTTTGGTATCATTGGAAGGGTGAAATATTTTTCCTTAAAATGCGACCAAATTCATTGATTACTAGGTAAAATGATATTTCGCTCAAATTACCTTTAAGTGGCACTCCAGTAATCAATATACCTCTTCTGTCATCATAGAGCATACACGCTATATTTTGTTATAATTTTTGGGCGCCTATCACGCATCGGACTAATCGGAGTTGTTTTTTTATGCTATACACTCGGTGCATTTCATTGTATTGCTGGTTTTTTTCCACCATTTCTCTGTTCGTGCAGCAAACATCTTATTATACTCAAAAGTGCCCACTATAATCATTCTTACACCTACATCTACTTAATACCCTGCAAGCCAACTCAAGGATATTTGGCAGGGGGTTACTCTTCAGCAACATGAACTACAGTGAAGCAATTTACTTTCACCTACGTGCATCACATAATAGGTATGCAACAAATGCTACAGAAACCACTAAATTTATCTATAATGAAACTACGTAAACGTTACACAAGAGTCATGCAGGGAACATGTGTAACATGGTGTTAGTACTACTCGACAGATTTAGAAATATCCATTATGGGGCAAATGAATAAATTTTCCACACTGCCTGCCAACTAGCCTACTTCAAAGTCACTACGCAGCCATTATGGTCTCTAATCGATCGCGGGAAAAACGACGTTTTAAACCTTTCTGTTCTACAATCTATTTCCCGCATGTGGATTTCTGGAGCCAGAGAACGGCGAAACCTATGATAATAATTCGCCTGCAGCGTTATGTGTGGGTCATTGAGAGCACATTTATGTAGTTTTCGAGTCGAAAAAATGCTACTACCTAGGAATAGGGCCACATTTCATAAAAGGATATTCATACTGTGGAACTCACAATGCCTGCCATAATCCAAATGAGGTAAACATAGTGCGATGACGCTAATCATATTTGCTTTCATTGAAACACGGAAAGGCTCGATTTTTCGACGCTGAGTTCAAGATTGATACGAAAATTATTTTCTAATATGTTTTTGGAACATTTACATCGTCGAGATATGTTGATTTCTGTTATTCCCTAATATGAAATGTATTTTTTCGCCTGGGATCGGGTGGCTGTGGTGGCTAGAGTACTGGCAAACCATACGGGCGGCCAGGGTTCAAATCCCTGCAGAGGTGGATGTTTTTCAGAGGGCACCCGATCCCTACATCTACATCTACGTGATACCCTGCGAGCCACCACGAGGGTGTGTGGCAGGGGGTGAAGATCACCACACATGCACTGTTGACATGCAACTAGGATATTTAATGGAGACATGCTAGATAATATGGTCACATGCAGCTAGATGGTTAGTATCTACATAATATGAAATGGATTATTGGTTTTTATTACATGCATCATGCACTACAGACTACTCTAACTATATTTCACCTACCTATCCCTTTGCTACGCTGCCTATTGTTCTCTCTTATAGTACGAGGGAAAAATGACATTTTAAATCTATCGGTACGACAATCTATCTCTCTAATTTGTTAATATGATCAAACCTAGCATAATACGCAGGGGATCTCAATATATATCTAACGTCATCTGTGAACAACTCTGTTTCGAATTTACTTAAAAGGTTTAACCTAAATTTTAACCTGCGTTCTGATAGTAATTCCCGTCCTAGTTGTTCTATTAAGCTCGTAACACTGATGCAATTATCATAAGGGCCTTTAACAAACCTAGCAGATCTCCTTTGCACACGCTCTAATTCTTTAATCATACCTTCCTCGTACGGATCCCATATACTAGCGGCATATTCTAAATGAGGCCTGACAAGTGTAAAATAGCTTCTTTCTCGTACTCTCTCATCGCATTTGCCTAGAACCCTTTTTACTTTTTTTTATCCCTACTTGAGTGTCTTGCGGAGGGCACTTCAAGTACAGTAATCCGTCTGTCGGATGAGACTTTAAACCGTTGTCTCCTTGGCGCCTTTCGTTAAGAGCAGGCTAATGCCAACGCTAGGTTTATATCCACCCTTCCTCCCTCACCTGTCCTCTATGGCGCAAATGACCTTAGCCGTCGGTCGCCTCCCCAAATATCCAAACCAATATTTTCGCTTTAAGAAGAAAATGCGCTCATGTGTGATTAGATTATCACGAATTATATATCTAATGTACGATAAGGATTCGTGTTGAAATAGCATTTATTGCCAAAGAATCCACATCGACATAATGCAATTTTTTTCACGTTTACCTGTAGCTATCTCCAATGAGAACACGCGTACATTTCACGGTAATATTTATATTGACACAGAGTTGCACAAATTATCTTCACCGCAGACGTCGGACATCGTGAATCTGCCGTGATTTTCGACAACTTTGCGGAAAGCGGAAATAATACGCGATTGTTCAATGAGAAGTATATGTTATGATATAGTTAAATCAAGGGAAATTGAGCTCTACGGCCTCTCAAGATAGCAAAATTAAATGAGTCACTTACAACTTCGTGTCGCAAGTGCTTTTCCCTTCAGCTGGCTGAAGAGGGCCACCTTGTGGCCGAAATACGCGTATCCGACGCTCACCCTCGTTTGTCTTTGTGTTTATATTTTGACCACGCTCTTTTTGAGCGATTTCTCCCAGAAGTTGGGCCCGTCTGTGTGTGTGTGAGTGAGTGATTTGAGTGCTTGTGAGTGTGATTGTGGTAATGACCAGGCATCCTTAGTAGGGTCCCATCAGCCCTATGAAGGATCTCAGGTTGTAACCCAGGCATGCTTATCAGGGTCCCATTAGCCCTCGAAAAGGATCCCAACTGGGTTGAGTGTGTGTGTGTCTGTGGTGGTCACTGGCGAGGAAGTAACATTCCCGTAAACCATCACAGGAGGGTATTCTGGTAGAGAGGCTGTGGTTAGTCCCTGCTGTGGAATCCCCATTCCCGCAAACCAACACAGTAAATGTTGTGTGGTTGCATGTTTGACGAGTGGTGCCATTTTTTTTACGGCCATTGGAGACTCATTTAATTCTGCTATGTTATGATATAGAATCAAATATTTCGAATAATGTATCGTGAAGAGCGGATGCAGCATCGGATTATTCTGATTTCATATAAATTTCCTGTACCATTTAATCGTACAAGTGCCGCTAGCATATGGGATCCGTACGAGGAAGGTATGATAAAAGAATTAGAGCGCGTGCAAAGGAGATCTGCTAGGTTTGTTAAAGGCCGTTATGATAATTGCATAAATGTTACGAGCTTAATAGAACAACTAGGACGGGAATTACTATCAGAACGCAGGTTAAAATTTAGGTTAAACCTTTTAAGTAAATTCGACACAGAGTTGTTCACAGATGACGTTAGATATATATTGAGATCCCCTGCGTATTATGCTAGGTTTGATCATATTAATAAGATTAGAGAGATAGATTGTCGTACCGATAGATTTAAAATGTCATTTTTCCCTCGTACTATAAGAGAGAACAATAGGCAGCGTAGCAAAGGGATAGGTAGGTGAAATCTAGTTAGAGTAGTCTGTAGTGCATGATGCATGTAATAACAACCAATAATCCCTTCCTTATTATGTAGATACTAACCATCTAGCTGCATGTGACCATATTATCTAGCATATCTCCCTTAAATATCCTACTTGCATGTCAATAGTGCATGTTTGGTGATCTTCACCCCCTGCCACACGCCCTCGTGGTGGCTCGCAGGGTATCACGTAGATGTAGATGAAGTGAATAGCTAATTGAAGCCCTTCGAGGGGGTTTTCTTTCCATTTAAAGCCCATTGTTTTAGCCAATTGTTGACATCTCTTTCACATTTTATGGAATTAATTTTCTTACGACGACGGGGGAAGGATACTTCGCCTCACAAACAGGTTGCTCAGCGGTCCAGCTAAACGTGGGAAGCGATTGCAATGTGCGCAATTGCTGCGTGAAAAAAAAGGCCCGAAGTATGTAAGAATAGCTCATGACAGAATGTACTCGTCCAGGGAAGCAGAAATGGCAGTGCTCAAGTCGTCCCCATCTTATTGTATGGGAGTGAAACTGTGGTATGCCGGGGTAAGCGAAAATCTTGGCTGAATGCATAGGGCGCGGGGAGATATGTGCGCGGCACAAAAAATAGGTGGGAATAGGGCAAGGTGTGGGATGAACGCGCCGTGAAAGAGTGCGGATTGGACGGGTATGTAAGCAGCGTGCTTTGTTGGCTTGGTCTTGAAAAGGAAATGAATGGGAGTTGAATGACCAAACAGTTATATGACATAAACGTGGATGGTGGGAGAGAGAAGGCTTGGACCGAGGTGAGATGTGTTGCAGTGGACGGTCGAAGACAGGAATGCGCGAATATCTCAGGAAGAGGTGTGTCGGTATGTAGCCATGACATTGACCAAAGAGAAAAAAGGCATGCATGGAGTAAGGTGGAGTAGAATGAATAGACTGTGCACACTAGAAGACCATTCAGAAGAACAGAAGTGTGGTCGGAAAGAATGAGAACGAACAGCACGATCTTGGATAACAAAGAAACATCGAGTGTGAAGGAGGAGACAAAAAGATGAGCGACTACAATTATACTTACTTGTGTAAAAACCAAGTATTGTTTAAAAAGCATTTTGGAATTGGTTATTTGGACGGAAAGTTGTGGAAATTCATTGCAAAACTATTCCTTAATCCTCATCTATAAGGGCTTCATTGACCATTAGTCATGTTGATGATTTTTGTATCAAATTTTAATGGTGATAAATGATATATTTGGGTCTTAAGATGATATAGTTATGGTACATTAGGACACTATTATACATCTACATACTACCCCGCGAGCTGCCGCATGGGCGTGTGGCAGGGGGTGGTAGGTCACCAGCCGTGTAAAGATGTAAAATTCTTGGAGGTGAAATGGTGACATGTTCTATGGTAGTGTATTTAGACGGGCTCAGTTTTTATTGTGGTCACTTATTGTGCGCGGAAAGAACGAGTTTTTGCACCTATTTGTTCGGCAGAGTATCTCTTTTATTTTATCGCATCTGTCGGACCTAGAAATGCAGTGAGGCGTCCTGATAATATTCTCTGTGTTGATCTGAAACACACCAGTTCTGAATATCTCAAGCAGTTTAAGCCTAGCGTGCAGCCTCCGAGTCTCTAGGGGCTCCCGCTTTAATCCCTCTAATAGTTGTGGAACACTATATGTTCGTTCGTAACAGTTTTTAACGAAGCGTGCTGCTTTCCTTTGTATGTTGCTAATTTTTTTGGTTAAATATTTATGACCAAGTCCCAAATACTCGCGGCGTATTCGAGGTGTGACCTAACCAGAGTATCATCTCTTTTTTACTCTTTCATCAGAGGACATTCCTATTATACGCTTAACATAACTTAATACATTAAGTCGAATAGTGATTCGTAAATTTGTTTATATCTTGTAACTGCCGATCACTGCCATGTCCAAGGAATTGCAACCTCAATATAAGAATTTTATGGGGTGCCAAATTTCTCTCTGTGTATTTTTTGCTGTATAATTGCTGGAATGGAACATATGTGTTATTATTACGTCGCCGGTTGGACTAGAGCGTGGAGATGATGATGGGATTCGTACGTCATTAAAATGACGAAATACAAAACTACTCCACACTGAAAGGGATAATAACCTTCGTGGCGGGAGGCTGACTGAAAGACCATTTATAATATGAAAATACATCTGGTAATCCACCTCCCGAAATCATGACGAATCTTTAATAAAAAAGGCAACTAGCCTAATTATAAGGAGAACTGATAGATGAACTACAAAAATACTTCTCTCTCCCCGAGATCAATAATTAGAGTGTGTAGCTTCAGAAAGCCCAAACATCTCTGAGCCCGTTTACTGTTATTTGCCTATGTCTGAACGTGATCCTGGCATTCTTATTGAGATAAGCTCCTCCGTGTGTTTACCCACTTTCTTGCTCAAAGCATATACTTTATATTATTTATACAATGATATGCTATTTTTTGTATATTGTATTATATGTTTAATAGAAAAACTAGGATGGGAATTACTATCAAAACGCAGGTTAAAATTTAGGTTAAACCTTTTAAGTAAATTCAAAACCGATTTGTTCACAGATGACCTTAGATATATATTGAGAACCCCTGCGTATTATGCTAGGTTTGATCATCTTAACAAGATTAGAGAGATAGATTGTCGTACCGATAGATTTAAAATGTCCTTTTTCCCGCGTACTATAAGAGAGAACAATAGGCAGCGTAGCAAAGGGATAGGTAAGTGAAATATAGTTAGAGTAGTCTGTAGTGTATGATGCATGTAATAACAACCAATAATCCCTCCTTATTATGTAGATACTAACCATGTGACCCAATTATCTAGCATGCCTTCATTAAATATCCTAGTTGCATGTCAATAGTGCATGTTTGGTGATCTTCACCCCCTGCCACACAACCTCGTGGTAGCTCGCAGGGTATTACGTAGATGTAGACGTAGATGTAGATATGCTACTACATGCTATATTATATGCTATTATATTACTTTAATTATGCCTTATATTCCTTGAACATGGAAAAATACGCCGAAACATTGGTCGGTTATAGTAATGTAGTTTGGAATCATACCGGGTTACTGATTCCAATGGGAAAAATATCAACGGTATCCAAATGGCCACACTGTAAACAGTTTCTTGTAATCCTGTCCTAATTCACAGTTAGACGCGAATACTTGATCACTTCTAGGAATCTCACGAATTCCAGATATGAGTGCAAATATTCCACATAAAAAATAATTTGTATGCATTCGCCTCGACTCGAAAGCAAATTCCTCGATAGATCGAGTTCCGGTCAAGGCAAGAGATCTTTCTCTCGCAAATTGATGCTAAGGTAATACGACGGCTTGTTTGCGGTACTAAAAAAAAGGAAGATGATTTTAGATTCAAGTTGTGTGTTGATGATGTGAAATTCCACAGATGACTAAGACTCCGAGCACAGAGCATACCGCTGGATCTTACGGAACTTTGGATTCAACGTTATATTGAAGGCTGTGTGATTTCTTTTCCGGATAGAACAGAATAAATCAGTGTCAATGAAGGTGGAGTGAACCAAATCTTGAGAATCTTAATAAACAAAAGTGACTTGCTGAAATTTTCTCGCCTCATGTTTTAAAGTATAGAGATCATACCTCAGTCCACTTTCTCAGGCGAAATATCGTAGAACAGCATGATGAGTAAAAGCTCAAACGATTTCGTACTGTCTACTAATTTTTATTTCACCTCTTGCTACACGTGTTTCGACTGACTAGCAGTCATCCTGACTAGCAGTCTTGCCTGAGGATGACTGCTAGTCAGTCGAAACACGTGTAGCAAGAGGTGAAATAAAAATTAGTAGACAGTACGAAATCGTTTGAGCTTTTACTCATCATACCTCAGTGTAATTTTCGCAGCTGTTGTTACATTTTCTGTGATTAGCATCATCTTTATGGCCACTGCTGCACCCGTACATTACGCTAGGACATTAGCGTACACCGATGATGACAGTTGGCCCATGGAGAGTCAATGTTATGTAAAACTTATATTCAATTAGTGTTGAGAACTCATTGTTGAGGGTTTTAACTTGGCAGTCAGTAAATTAAAACTCACGAATTCCAATCAATGTCTGTTTTTCGGTAATATCTTCTACTAGGATTTAATCGTAACTTCTTTCGAAGAAGGTCAGAGTCTTGGCTATTAAACTGCGTATTATGATATGAAAGAGGAGAGAATGAATTACAATACCTTGTGTTAGGCCTTCATTATAACGTGTTTCTTCCCGTACAACAAGTCAATGAACTCTAACTGTGGACCCCAGAAGTCAAGGGGTCTAAGTGACATTTTTGAAAAAAATAAGTTAGGTACAGGAATGGGATGTGAAAATATTAATCTTTTAGGTGGTAAAGGGATCCAAGTGATTTTCTTCACAGGTGCTGCTATCTAGGGTAATGCCTCTTAGCTACTTAGTGGGTTGTACCAAACATTTTCAACGTTGACTTAAGTTTTCTCTAAACAATGGTTTTGTTACTTAGACCCCTTGACTTCTGGGGTCCTCAATTATATTATGGTTGATCGGGACTCTAGGGGAAGTCAAAGCAAGAAAAGATTTTTACTTTCCTCCTCAAAAATACCTTGAAAATGGGGGTAATATCTCAAATAAACTTTAGTGGTTTGGTATACTTTTATGGGTGTATATGGTTCATTCTGTGAGTGTTCAGTTTTTATGTTGTATCAATCTCAATTTTCATTCTCCTTCGAACTTTTTTATTGCATAATGGCAGCAAAATCCTGGGGCTGAGTAAGCCTCTTCAAGTGTGTCTCGAGTGTGATTTTCTTTCTCTCAAAGTATTTTATTGTTACATGAAGCTTCGTTATCTTAAAGTTTCAAGCCAATATTTAAGTCAAAATGTCACCCTGTGGGTAGTTAGCGTTAGCGTTATGGCGTTAGCATAAATGCGACAGATGAAGTTAAATACCTGGGAGTTACGATAACTTCGAACCTATCGTGGGGGACACATGTAAGAAATATTTGCGGCAGAGCCCTGAAGAAGCTAGGATTTGTCAAGCGTGTTGTGGGAAGATTTTCGGATGATAAAGTGAAAGAAAGGTGCTATTTCGCACTCGTCCGGCCACACCTTGAATATGCAGCGAGCATATGGGATCCGGCGGAGAAAGACCTAGTCCATGAACTTAATAAAATACAAAGGAAAGCTGCGCGATTCGTCAAAAAACTGCTACGGCCGTACAGAAAGCGTTACACAGATTTTGAACGATTTAGGGTGGGAGCCGCTAGAGACTCGGAGGCTACGTGCTAGGCTAAGATTGCTTGAGCAATTGAGAATGGATATCTTTCAGAGCGACACGGAGAACATCACATTAGAACCACATTATATTTCCAGGTCCGACAGAATCGATAAATTAAGAGAGATATTTTGCCGAACGGATAGGTATGGGAATTCGTTTTTCCCCCGAACAATTAAGGACTTTAATGAATACTAGGCGGAAATTTTTTTTTTAATTTTTATTTTAATTTTTTATTTATTTTTTTAACGGCTGGTGTCCTAACACCCCCCGCCACACGCCTTTTGA
Source organism: Ceriagrion tenellum (assembly GCA_963169105.1). Classification (NCBI taxonomy): domain Eukaryota; kingdom Metazoa; phylum Arthropoda; class Insecta; order Odonata; family Coenagrionidae; genus Ceriagrion; species Ceriagrion tenellum. The sequence goes on along the minus strand of OY720638.1, from coordinate 97,725,718 downwards.
GGTGGCTTGCGGGGTAGTATGTAGATGTAGATGTAGTTTGGTAGCCGGTAATGATGAGTTTTTCGGGATAGTCTTGCGTTTGTCCCATCGCCCTTCTGAAATGAGTGGCCTCCTTGTTGCGAGTTGTATCAAGGCTATTCCTCGTATGAATTCCCACCTTCGCGGCGTAGAGAAGCGGGATTCAAGTCGTGTACAACACGGTGTCAAGTCGGAGCTTGTTCACGGATGACGCAATGCCATCAATTCTCCACCCGTGCGGTCCGATGCAGCGATTGCGATTGTGAGGTGTGGGGCGTTGCGTAGCGGGTTTGGGGCGGGTGCGGCGCTGGCGGCACCCTCCCGGTGAGGCGCGCGTGCCGAGAAGCGGCTACTGCGGTCTTAAAGTCTCCCCCCGATCGTCGTGCTTCCGGGACATATATGCCGCTCAGACGCATTTTCGTTCGCCGCGTCCCCTCCGACCAGAATGCTGACTTAGCCATTCATGTAACTGCATCTCGAGTAACCGGTTCGAGGATTAACAGTGAGAAAAGACGAGCGACGTACGTCCAAGCTCTGGTGAAATAAAACTATTTTTGTTTTTTATTTGATTGAATTTTAAATGATAGATAACTCTGTTACTGGTTTTTAGAGTGATATAAGTATTTTTAATCCTTGGAAAGAGTAGTTGGAAATTCGAAGTAAATTCCGACATTTTATTGTCAATACCGTTATTGAAATTAGGTCTAATTCCGCCAAATCATCCGAAACTTTGGGTATAATTGTTAAATGGTGCTTATCTTAAGGTAGTTTGAGCGAAATATCATTTACCTAGAAATAAATGTGTTTGGTCTCATTTTAAAGAAAAATATATCACCCTTCTATTGACATAAAAATACTTCCCATGAAATATCGATGTGAATATTTCGAATAATTGCTGTCTAAATATGCGTTGCTTATTGCTGAACGTATCAGTACTTAGCGTTTGTATGTTTGTGCGGTGATTTTGACTCTTATGAGAAATACGTGGCAACTATGTCAGAATTCAAGGCTTTCATTTAGACATGTGAAAAATATTCGTCGAGATATCTTATTTTTATTACTACTCTTACAGGAGTAGTAATTGAAGGTATACTGCGGATACTGCGGGTCGGTGACCCCAAAACGGAGATACTGTCCAATGGGGCACCTATATTCCGGAGAAATCTTTGTAAAATAATATTTGTATTTATCTAATCTGGAATAAAAATCATTAATATTATTATTATTATTATTGCATGCGAAATATTTTAAACCATTTTGTTAGTTCAATAATGGAATATTTCTTTTATTCCCCGCCGATTATTTCTCATAAATGTATAAAATGGTATTATTTCGGTAGAGGCATCAGGGGCATAATTTATTTTCCACCTCCATTTTAAAAATCTCTCAATTAGGTGATGCAGTACTGTTTTCAGAACTCTTATCTTTCGATAAAGTGTTATAGTTTGCACATGTCATTTTTATTAAAATCCATCATATTTTTAGCATGTAACATCCTTGCACAAACTTTAATGCCTTACATTTGTATTGTTAAAGAAATAAAATGGAAACTTGAAGCTTTCACGTGGTGGAAAGACAACATAATAAAGAAGATAAAAATTCGACTTCCACAATGTATGGAATACTAGCGACCGGTTTCGGCTGTCACGCCATCATCAGGTGAAAGGCGTGTCAGCCGAAACCGGTCGCTAGTGTTCAATAAATTGTGAAAGTCACAAAATTTTATCTTTTTTGTGACTTAATTAATAATATTTAATGTTTGTAAAACCGGAAGAAATATAGGCACAACTTGTTAATAGTCCTATCTTATTTTATCATTTGTAGTTTCAGGCGCAACGTTATGGAATTTGTTAACAAAATGATTATGACTTACAACTTGTTTTTCCACTGTTTTTACTTGAAAAGACCCGGTTTTCGACGTTCAACGATGACATTGAACCTGAAGATGACGTGGAACGTCGAAACTTGGGTGGTTTCAAAGAAATAAATGCGGAAAAACAAAGTTATAAGTTATCATCATTAAGTCCTTTTCTTGATTGAATTAAGTTTCCTAGGAAATATGTCCTCAAGCATAAGAGATCTTAGCTTTATCTTTCATTTTCAACGGTTATTATTGATAATTCTTTGTGAAATAATTGGCGTCGCAGTGCGAGTGTCTGTGAAAAGTCACCCATATCGTCGGCCCCGGTGGCGGCGGGGTTAAGTCCTTGCTTGTCAGTCCGTGGGTCGCGGGTTGGTTTTTCACCACTCAGGACATGGGTGTTGGTGTTCGTCTATTGTTAATTGTCAATCACCAGATGTAATAGGCCTTTGACATGCTGTTTTCGGGGTGTGAGTAAAAATAAATTAAAAAATAAAAAAGCGGGAGTTCCTGGACTCTTCGGGGATCTGGCTCAGTACACAATATTCAAGATTAGCAGATTCGCTCACTCGATCTATGCGCACAATATTTCTGGAGCCACAGAGCGAATTACCACGGTATTTGCCATTCTGTTCCGTCCAGGCCCTACATCTACATCTACGTAATACCCTGCGAGCCACCACAAGGGTGTGTGGCAGGGGGTGAAGATCACCAAACATACACTATTGACACGCAACTAGGATATTTAAGGGAGGCATGCTAGAAAATAAGATCACATGGAGCTAGATAGTTAGTATCTACATAATAAGAAAGGGATTATTGGTTGTTATTACATGAATCATGCACTACAGTCTACTCTAACTATATTTCACCTATCTATCCCTTTGCTACGCTGCCTATTGTTCTCTCTTATGGTACGCGGGAAAAATGACATTTTAAATCTATTGGTACGACAATCTATCTCTCTAATCTTGTTAAGATGATCAAACCTAGCATAATACGCAGGGGTTCTCAATATATATCTAACGTCATCTGTGAACAAATCGGTTTCGAATTTACTTAATAGGTTTAACCTAAATTTTTTCCTGCGTCCGAAATCGCCCTAAACGTCCGTCGAAATTTGTTGTTTTTATTACTACTCTTACAGGATATTATAATTGAAGGTGCACTACGGGTATCGCATACGAAATATTTTAGGACCAATCTATAAGTCAATAATGGAATATTTAATATATTCCACGCCGAACATTTCTTATCCAAGCTACGTCATTATCTTACTTCTCACCGAGCTCTGAACCGAAGTGATCGACTTAGTTGATTGCATTGCTTTCCATTTGTTAAATGTGTCTCCGTAGTTATTTACTCTTGCTCTAAAGGACAAATTTATATAATTTTCGGAATGTAAATATCTGGTTTGGAAAACATACAACCTATGAACTGGGAAATCACGTTTCTATTGTTAAATATTGTAATCATTATTTACCTAATGGCTTTTTAAGGACGGAAAGGCTCTGTTAACAAAAACTTATATGTTATCTAACAAACAATTCGTACTTCATCTCATTCATTCATTCCGTTGTATGTGTCAGTGTACATCTACATCTACGTCATACCCTGCAAGCCACCCAAAGGGTGTGTGGCAGGGGGTGCTTTCGCACCAGGCATGCATGAATGATATGGTAGAACACCGACATTACATTAAAACCCGCGTACCACACATGCAAAGCGCCAATTAAAAATCTAATACCCAAGAAACATTCTATCTTCAATCGTTCCAACATGCAAGGGATACAAAGGCTACTACTACAGATTCAAAATATCATGCATAAATAAGAACATCAATATTTACATCATGCATAAATAAAAGAGTAGAGAATATAATGAGAAAGATTTACTGCCTGCCTAGTGTAAAAAGATTCAGTGTGAACAATCAGTAGATTGTAGATCAGTAGATCAGTAGATCAATATGTGCATTATCGTATGACTAATTATCTGCTCAGCTAACCCCAAGGTAACGGTTCATGAACAAGTATAACAGCTACAGCGATTTCTCCCATTGACGCGGAAGTAAATCTTCGTAGGCAAACATTCCTTCGCTGGGGAACGTCTAATCCGCCGCGATGAATTGGGACTATCACAAACTTGTACTTAATTAAAATTGTCATGGTTTTGGTAACGTTCTCGGCAAAATGAAATGGAGACGGCGCGCGACGGTCATAGCATTCGTAGAGAAGAGGGTAGTTATGGCGTGAGTGAAGGTAGAGTGCATGCGCAGAGTACTCCGGATAGAGCGAGCGAGCACGCTTCCCGCCATTTATTCGCCAATTAGCGCGACACGGTCACTCCCAGTGCGTGCGCGTGCATGCCGAGGCAGAGCGCGTGATGGCACGGCCGCGTCGGATGCTGCGGGCCGCCGCTCCCACGACCCAACAACAAAGGATTACGACGGGCGGCTGGCCGCCTGAAAGGAGTCTATTCAACCGGGAGCTCCCGGGGAAGCCAAGGCCAACATTGTTTGGGCAATGGGGGAGCGGGCAGGGGGGGGGGGGGGGGGGGGACACTGCTCGGTCCGTCTCTTGTGTGTGCATAATAAGAGGGGGTCGCGAGGCGACGAAATGTGGCAGATTGAGGCGGCGTGGTCAGGGGGAGGGAGGCACCTAAAGGTTGCTATCCTCTCTCACTGTAATTAAAATTCCCGCACTCTGACCATACACGGGGTGGTGTGTGGGGGTACGTCGCCATAGGCACTTTCACCCGTGCACGCGTCGCCTCGCGACAATGCCGAGGGCTGTGCCCACTGCAATTGTGATGAACTGGTGGTTCGCAGCGTGCTCGGATTGATTGACCGCCACTTATGTCATCAATATGGCTGGCGGCCGCAGCGGCCGCTCACTCGGCGTTTTAAAAAGAAGCCCCACGAAGCCTCGGCGTGACGTCGGAACGCGTTATATACGCCTCGTGCCTCGCTTGGCATCGGGGAGGCCGTCGCTACTTTAGAGTTCTATGCACGTTACTCGTTACTCTCCGGTAGTGCGCGCGCAGTTACTTCCGTCGTTTATTTACCGTGAACTAACCGTGTTCCAGGGTGAGTAGCCTTAATTTGTCATGCTCACGAATGTTTTCCCGCCTCCGCGAACGTGTCTAACACACGTGTTGCCGGGCCCCAAAGTCGCCCGTGGTTGTGTAAGGTTGACTCGAGTGCGTCCCTCATTTCATCATCTGAGAAAGTTTCGTTACATCTCTCCAAGAGGTTATATTTTCAGAAGCAACATGTCTTTGATTTTCATTCAAATTTGTATCGCTTTAGAATGGCTGATGATGTTATATCGTCCCATTCGAGAGTCAGTTATTCGTAGTGAATAGAGAGACATATACTCAATTCATATCCAATTTTTCGAGAAATGTTTATAAATAGCTAAGTGTCATCTAATTCATACTCTGCCAGCTTACAGAATAGCTCTACCGCGTTTAATATGATCAACGAATCTATCCAAGCTTTTTGGAAAAAAATGAACCTGAATTGACGTCTCTACATGAATCAACTATGCATGTTTTCCACTGCTAATATAATGTGCGTCTGATTTCGTTACATAAGGGTCATTATCAGGTTTCCTTAGACATCTTGATGATGTTGCCTCCGTGACGAAATCGGTCGTACATTAATGTAATCTGTGAAAACAAACATACGTTGCTTACTTATCAAGTGACAATGAATTTTCACGAAGTTGAGTCAGAAACATTAGAAATTATCAGAGTCATATGTCTTTACACTGTAGAATCAGTGAGTCGTAATGAAAAGTGGCACTTTATATTCGATTCAAATGCAATTTGTCGAGAAATTTGTATAAAAAGCGAACTATTCCAGGCAGCTGGATGATGATGGAATGCGTTTGTGTAATGAAACTGCCGCTACAGTCGTATCATTGGCTGGTAATTTTTCACAAGGGATTTTTCGTCAGCAACTGGCATATTTTTAACGTTTGTAATTAAACTTATTAATAGCTTCACTATGGTTAGTGATCACAGATTTTCAAACCAATATTACAAAATATTAGATGATATTTAGCAATTGCTTTCATTCGAAACCCTCCCGGTGGAAACTCATTGAGGAAGATACATCTAGATTATATCCAGCAGCGATCTCAAGGGTGCGCGGCACGGGGTGAGTTATCACCATCGTGCATAAAACTACAACTTAATGAAAGGCAATGTGACCGCGACGGAGGGTGCTATAGCAATAACCGGCTAAATCTCGTAAAGGGGCGAAATCGTACAAATATGCGCTAAACTATAAACATTCTACCGATGTAAGACTGTTTCATTAATGGTTTTTACAACTACATGACTAATAATAATAATAATAATAAATAATAAATTTATTGTATTATTCTAGGAGTGAACTCCTTTAGAACAAGGTACTACATAATGTGATATGCAAGGACAAATAACAAGAAAATAAATCATATACTCCATCAGAAAACAAATAAAGAATAATTCGTTCATATAAAAATTAGTAAAGCCATCAAACAAAAAACCATGATGAACCCAATAAAGAGTGATCTGTACATAGAAAAATTAAGGATGGAATCATACAACAACCAGAGTAAAAAAAAAGAAAACTACACTTGAACTCTGGGACTTACACTTGAACTTGAACAGAGGTTAGTTCTTCAAACACATAAATTTACCACAGACATAGCAATGAACAAAATCCATAACAAAAAGACATGATCTAAGTACCTGGATCACAAACAAGTAAATGTTTAATAAGTTTTCTCTTAAATAATTTCTCTTAATGACTACAGAGTACTTGCAATGGTTTGGATGGAAGAGAGCCTTCGGATCTTCCATTCATAAGACAGGAGTAGATGTGGTGGTGTTTCCTTTAATCATTCGGTGCGCTCAGCTTCAGAGTCAATGTCGTGAAATACGCGCAGGAGAAGGAGAGCGTCGGAAAAGAAAAAAACTCCTCTTCGGTCCATTGCCGGGGCTCACCGTGGGAAATCTCCTCGATCCGATGTTTGTGCGTGTGACGGCAAGGTGGGGGGGGGGTGCGGGGGGAGGTGGACGGCTCGGCGGCGTCTTTCACACATCCCGGCACGTTCCCGGGGCCTCCGCCCGAAGCTTTTATTAATGACCGAATGGCGCTTCAATTAATGCTCCGCGATCGAAAAAAAAGAGCGACTCTAAGCGCATCCTATATTTCGAGCTCTTTTCTCCCGGCAAAGGAAAAGAAGTATTTCTCGAATTAATGGCTTTGCATCTTAATGGCAGAAGAGGGAATTTTATGGCTCAATATAACGGCCATAACTCGGGACGGCGCGGCCGTTGAATGCGGTCGAGAGGAGTTCAATCAGACGTCGTATTAATTTCTCGAAGGGGTTACTTCCGACCGACGAGGAATCATTTAATCTCTTCTTTCCCCTCACCCCACAATCTCCTTATTGGTTTCGAAGGCTCTCGTGCACGCGTGCAGTTATGTGCGCGCCGCGAAAATAATAGTGTCATTTAATTTTGCATGATGTCTGGGTTTCTGGACGAATTGGAAGAATCTGCCTTTCCTTCGATGCACTCATCATTAGAGATAACCAAGCATTTTCTGCGCTTTTTCTTCTGCCTTGCGTGGTGTGGTCGGTTAAGGTGCAATGCTCGGTTTAATTTCAGACAAGGATGTTACATCCCGAAATTGCAACTCCTTGAGAACTTAGCGAAAGTCTCATCAGTAGCTTTGTGGAGAACTTTGACATTAGACATTACGAAATAATATACCACAGTATGTTCCTCGCCTTATTTTACTCAACACCGATCATTGTGGTAAAAAGATATCCTTGAAATCTACATCTACGTAACATCTACGTAATACCCTGCGAGCCACCACGAGGGTGTGTGGCAGGGGGTGAAGATCACCAAACGTGCACTATTGACATGCAAGTAGGATATTTAAGGGAGATATGCTAGAAAATAGGGTCACGTGGAGCTAGATGGTTAGTATCTACATAATAAGGAAGGGATTATTGGTTGTTATTACATGCATCATGCACTACATCTACATCTACGTCACACCCCCCAAGCCACCCAAAGGGCGCGTGGCAGGGGGCGCCCCCACACCAGGCATGCATGAATGATACGGCAGAACACCAAAACCACACTGAAACCCGCGCGCCACACATGCAAACCGCCAATCAAAAATCCACTTACCAAGAAACACTCTATCGTCAATCGCTCCAACACGCAAGGGATACAAAGACCACCGCTACGTATTCAAAATATCATGCACAAATACGAACATCAATATTTACATCATGCGTAAATAAGAACGTAGAGAATATAAAGAGAAAGGTTTAATGTCTGCTTATTGTCACAATTCGAACTATTCATGACGACGATCACAGCTGTTATGGTCCCGAATGGTACGTGGAAAAAATGACATTTTATGCCTATCGGTTCTACAATCTAGCCCTCTAATTTTATTGGCGCGATCTAATCTGCCGTAGGACAACTACACACTACGACAGTGTGCTACATACTACAACATCAACAACATACAACTACATACTACGACATTGGTTCGCCGAGCCGAAACCATGGTCGGATTTGAGTTAAATCAAATAAGTAGCACAAGTGGTGTATTATTTAACATTATTTGATCTTTGCGAATTTGTTAAATCCAAATAAAATGTTCTCAGCGGCGAACTCGCCAATAATTTTTCCTCCAAACTTCTTCGAGTTCAGGATTTTCCGTTTGCTTTGTCTTTGTTTACCTAGAATGTGACTGATAAAGTGAAGACATAAGTTATACTGAGTCAAAGTTCCATTTTGTTAAGGATTTTATTCAAGTGTATGGATGGGAAAGGATCTATTTCGAGCACGAATCCTGACTTATTTATTTCCGTTGAGCACACCCCAATCGCCGCTGAGAATAATCATGGAGATTTGCAATGAGGGGCTCCTTGCTGTTTTTCTGCTCGACGTCCACGCCCAGGAGTATAGGAGGCAAAATCATAATATTCATCGGTTACAAGTGATTGATCGCATCGACGGCTCCGAGCGGAGATATCGCCGGGATCCCAAGTTTTGCGTGTCTCCCATTCGGTGGGAACAGTTGAGCCCAATGTTTTTATGCCTTTATTTGCATACATTCCGTCGATGTGCGAAGGAAGCCGGTGGTGGTAAAGAGACCAGAGTTTCCTCGCTCGAGTCAGAAAGTGCGGGTATCGTCGAAGACTTGCGGTTTCCCCGCCTCCGAAGAATGCACGCCCACCGGCTCGTCGCGGTTTTCCATCCCGCCGATAAATAATCAATCAAAAGGCACGACGAGGGATCCTGGCGATTCCTTTCCGCGAGACCACCAACACGACGCTGCACTTCAAATACGGATTACTCCCAGAGGATCGCGCCGAAGAGGAGGTTTATTTTTTAATTACCCACCGCAGTCCCCCCCAACCACCTAACATTCGCCTTCGCATTGTTTTCGACGGCGTGTGTAAATGCACGCGTTGAGCGGGGCGGCAATAATACCCTCCGGGTGAGGTGGGGGCATTAGCGGGCAAAGAGAGGAGCTTCCGTCATCAAAAAAAGATCCCGGATCGCCCTGGGAGAGAGAGGAGTGGAATAATGCCCATTGAAAGGCATAAATTCCAATGGACACGCATTGCTCCGCTTTATCGCTTTGGAGGCGAGGGGGGGGGAGGCAGAAGAGAGCCACGCGGCCATCGTACCCCCATGCAGCGGCGCCGCCGACATCAACAAGGGGACGTCCCCCGGCGGCGAGGGGGGAGGATGGTGGGGGGGACCGGGCAAACGGAAGCACGAAACGTCATCGATGCCCCCCCTCCACCCGCGCGAGAACCACGTCGCTCCCCAACCCCTGCCACACACACACCCCACCCCACTCTCCGCTGGTAGCAAGCGGGCGCACAGGTGGCGGCGAAGGGGGCAGGAGCAGCCAGCCACTGCTGACTGTGTGTGGGAATGTGCCCCTCGCTCACTTTCCCACGGCCGAAGAGTCGGGCCCGCCCCACCACCGGCCCCGGCAGCCGCCCCACCCCCCGGATCCCTCTCCCTCCTCACACCCCTCTGCTCGGCCTCTCTCCCCCCCTCCGGGCCTGCCACGGGTCCGGCACACACCTTCGGCCCTCTATATATAGACCATGGAGCGCAAAAGTCGTCATTCCTCTACTGAACCGCCTTGCGGACACTGTGAGTGAGACAGACGGAGACACTCCCGAGTTTTTTTACGAGATTTGAGACAGTTCTGTACTCGTGTTGATGTGTGGTGTGTTGTCGTGCGCTTCCCCGCGCCAGCCCTCCTCCGGCGATTGTTGCAGTAGCGCTAATCAGTGTGACGCGAGTGATTGTTTTGCATCCACGATGAGATCCGAGAGCGGTGGAAGCACTTACGTGCCCTCGAGCGACCTGGAGGAGCAGCCCATCTCACGCACCTATCAATACCGGAAGGTGAGTTTGTTGTTCCTCGGAGTTTCAATCGGATTGTTTTGTGGAGTTGTTGGCGAGTTTCTGGCCGTGCCTTGCCTTGCGATGTCAGCCCCCTGGAAACAATAGTCTTCTGGTGATTGCGTCGGTGATGACAGTCAGTGATGCTTCATATTTCGCGTTTGTCTTTGTTGGGGAAGACCATAAGACGTAATCATAGAATTCAATGCCTGAAGCAATGCTTGAGAAACAACGATTTGCCATTGTTAATTTTTTGTGAATTGTAAAGTCTGTTCGTGTTTGTGTATGATTTTTCAAGATTAGTGTTATTTTTTTAACTTCGTAAATGATTGTAAATGCGTGTTACTCATTAATATTCCTTAAGTTTTTCGGGTACTTAAACCAAATTACGATGCACTCTACGTACTTCCCGGGATTTTTTACGATGATAAATATGGGACCGTAAATGTTAGTGATAGTATTTTCTGTATTTCATAATGATTCGGGAACGCGGTTTTCCTAATGCCTTTCTGAATGAAAGATTTAGCTTTACGTTGTGTGGAAACTAGTGAAAACTCCAGGGTGGCTTATTCGCTGGCTTAGCATACTACTCGCAATATGTTTCTGACGATGCAATTTCTGACCACATCTTTCTTTGTTGTTCTCCCTTCAGGTGATGAAGCCGATGCTTGAGCGCAAACGCCGCGCTCGCATCAATCGCTGCCTGGACGAGCTGAAGGAGCTGATGGTGGGCGCGCTGGCCGCCGAGGGTGAGAACGTGTCCAAGCTCGAGAAGGCTGACATCCTCGAGCTGACCGTGCGCCACTTGCACCGCCTGCGCCGCACCCAGCGCCTCGCGCTCACTCCGGAGGCCGCGTACGCCGACCGCTTCCGCGCCGGCTTCACCCACTGCGCCGCCGAGGTGTCCAGATACCTGGGCGCCGTCACCACGGCCGCCGGAGGCAACGGCGTCGAGGCCCACGTGGGCACCCGCCTCCTCACGCACCTCGGCCACTGCCTGCAGAGCATCGAGAAGCCGTCCCCGCCCCCCGCGGCTCCGTCCCAGCCTCAGCCGCCGCCGCCCCCGGCACCCGTCGGCGACGCCCTCCTAGCCGCCGCCGAGCAGGGCGTGCCTCCGCCCCCGATGCACAACTATGCGTACAACACGCCTCCCACCTCGCCGCAGCCACTGTCCTCGCCGGTCCAGGCGCTCCCCGAGTGCCCGGCCGACAAGCTGGCTTTGGCGACGGCCGAGGGCCACGGGTCCGTGTGGAGGCCGTGGTGAATTCACCGCCGCCCCCCCTCACCAAGTGGACATTACATGCCCCGGTTTAGAGACTGAGGCGGCCCGCAGGCCTGTGATCACCAAAGACTGTGGAACAATCCCACCCTCTGTATTTTTTTTAATTTTTATATATTTTGGAAACCGCAAAGTGCATGTTTGCACAACTGTCCAGTGAGCGGCGAAAGAAAAGTTTATTTTTGCATGTACAAATTCATTCGCCTGTGATAGTTCCTGTACCTGATGGAAGAATCAAAGACATATAGATTTTATTTAACCCTCGTGTGTCAGGGTGAAGAGCTAGTGTGATATTTCTTTATAAATGAGTGATGACTTTATATTGTTTATTGAAGATATCTTTAAATATAATTTTTAATTCTTTAATAAATGCTAAAATTTGATAAGTACATAAGTCTTCCTTTTCTCAACCTTATCCCAATTTTTAAATTATTTCATTACGTTTTTAATTATTATTATTCCTAAATTTAATTTTGCTTGTTCTTATTATGCTGATCACATTAGTGGTTGGAGGCGGATACAGCTATGGGACTGCCTCCAACTCTAACATTATCATATCGACTAATGCCTCTCGGTAATAGTCATTTGAGACTCGTCATTTGGAAAAATTGAACTCTCTTGCTTCTCAGAAGTCCCGGATGAGTTTTCATTGCCCGGGAACTCTTCAGGTGACGCAATCCGCCGGAATGTTTGGCTGAGTAATGGCCCGCGGATTGTCGATCCACTGTCATTGGCTTTGATCTCAATGCAGCCTTGTCTTCCATACGGCTGGGAAATTTGTCATATCTGCGGAAACTTAAGTTCAAAGTATAGTTTCATTGACGGGCAAACCCTAAGTGGGCGTGGACCCTGGGACTCCTCGCCCTCTCGAACTCGATTGCCCCTTTCAAGTAAGAAAAAGCATTGAATTATTAGGATTGGTGTTATAGACACCTTGACCATACGTAATCTATGGGCATTTGTAGTGAAAAATTAACCACGCTATCGCAAATTTCAGGTTGCATATTTGGTTGCAAATGCTAATTTACTTTAAAGATTATGTGGATTAAAAGACGGTAATGACGTTTGTAGAGATTCGTCGGTTGTTATATTCAAAGACGCTTAGAGCCAAAATGGAATGACGCATCTTAACAATAAATGCGATGCAATTTTTTTGATATTGCATGTCATTTACTTTCTATTGGACAAAAATCCGCGTAGTTGGTTGTCATTGGCTCAGTTCTGAAAGAAGAAACCAGCCAATTTTTATCAGATTATTTTGTTTACGTAGCCTCACTCAGCTGGAGTGGAAGAATTTTAGTTGGGAATCCTTTGATTTACTATGGTAAACAGCCTTCCACGACCTCGAACCCATTGATATCAAACCATTCTTGAGTTTGTTTATCGAGCTTTGATATTTTTTTCATAATCGCTTGTTATTTTGTATTATTACATATATTTGTATTATTACATATATTATTTGTAGTATTATTATTTGTATGCCTCCAACTCGTCGCCCGCGGAATTTTATTTAGATTCTGTCAGTTGTAATTTCTCACGAATCTGAAAGTGTTAAGATGTCGAATTTCTCACAAATCGGAAGGTGGTCTCAATGCATAGATAATACTTGCTGCTATAGATGATTCGTTGAATTCAAACGTGAGATTCCTTGACGTTTTTATTGTTATTACGATATATTTTTAGAAAAGATTAATTCGGGGACGTCAGAAGAAGGTGAGAGGGAGAATGTCGTCGAAAGGCCCCCGGCCTTCTCTCACTCATTACCATAAGCAGGGCCTCCGGAGGCGCGACCTTCAATACGAAGTACCTACTGCCACATCCAAGAGCCCAGCGCATGCCCTAGGCAAGAGAAATCTCGAGCCAAACTACATACACACTTTCCGAATTAAGTTTGACGAGGCCGCTGGATACGAGACGTAATGGGCAATTATAACGCTGGAAACGCAACGAGGTCGTTAATGACCCACATCGTAATGTTTCCTCTCTCTTTTAAATTTACGCAGGAAACATAAATTACTTTCCGATATTAATGTAATGATTCCAATAGATGATTTCATTTCACGAATGTACGTAATTAATCATTCAGAGAATATTGGCCCTGAAGAATATCCAAACTGACCATAACTGTTGTGTCAATTCTTGGGGTTGTTCACGATGTTTAAGCAATATGAATACAATTTACAAGGTTTTAGCAATGATAATTGTCAATTTTTCGTGTTCCACTGTCCATATTTCATAACTTTTCTTTTCGTGGGGTTAATAAAATGATCGTTACAGCATATTTAGAACTTGGTGGCACTTACCAGCGAGGATTTGCATGTCAGGGAGGGGTTTGTACATGGGAGGATACGTGTAAGAGCACTGAGAGTGACCCAGCTCTCTCGTGGATACATTTTACTGTTCCGATATACCATTGTCCAGCCCAATTCTCGTTACTCCACGCATAAGTTTGCTTGCGTTTTACGCCGGTTGGTGCCACAAAGATAGGCGTTGTCTGTATTAAGTAAACATTAAAATATTTAAGAGAATGCGATGAGAAAGAGTTGATTTAAGGCAGCAAGCATAAAAAACCAAGCGCTGCAGTATTTTAAACACCTCCAGCGATAAAATTTTGGAGATTGCTTTTGCCATTTCAGGTTCCATTATTTTCCAAAAAATTATTTCTCCACAAAAATTTCACCCTCATTTTTTTTAGCTTCTACAGATAAAAATTGTATTTACTTATTAAAGTACCTTTACAGTTCAACGGCTATTTTTCTTTCGTGGACCGATAATGGCATTGGGAAATCATAGGTCAACTGGCCCCGCGCTCTATAACTCTCGGTGGCGACAAAATATATGAGAGAGACTGCCGAACCGATGGGCAAAAAAAATCATTGTTTCCGCGCACCATTATTGATTACAACAAAAGCAACGAGGCATTAACAAAGTACAATTCACCTCTGTTCTCTGTCCCTCATTTTCCCTCATTCCTATGTGAGTGACCTATGCACAGATTTCCGGAGAACGTGGCTTATGTCCTCTTACTAGTGACGTATATTGACTGAAGTGAAGAAAGGCATATTACCGATATGGTTCCTTTGCGATTCACTGCCATTTTTACTCGTAGACTTATGGCACATGAGATATATTTAGTAATCATTCGATTTAAAGTTGTCAAATTTATATATAAACGCGAAATAATAATTTTCATATTATTATATTGGTTGCTAGCTTACAAGTATGATTCGCCTAGTTCAAGATTCTAAAGATAAGTGAAAGATGGATAACAAAAGTGTTGAAATATAACTAGTGATGAATAATATAACAACAACGAATATTAAGAACAAATTCCGCAATATTTACATCTATTCATGCATATTGAATTCGTGCATGAAACATTGGGCATGTATATTTTGTTAGTAACAGAGAATTTCGGAAAATTAAGTCAAAGATTTTGCGACAGTAATTTGCTTCCCAAAACTGTTTGAGCTTAAATAATTTCAAACTCCTGCCTATTATTACTGGGGAAAAATCTCGATCGAACCACAAAAAGTAGGGCAAAAATAAAAAAACGTAATTACCCCTCCCTGACATGCAAATCCTCGCTGGTAAGTGCCACCAAGTTCTAAATATGCTGTAACGATCATTTTATTAATTAATGGATTTTCAAAAAATAGAAGCTATTTCAAAGGGATGTGGTACGAGTATGGACTCCAGAGAGACTTTATTCAAAATGAATGAGGAGTTTCTATTTCCTATTTTTCGTAAAAAAGTCGAAATATCCAAGTTAGCATTTATTCTAAACTATTTTCAAAAATAAATAAATTACTCGCCGAAGTACCTGCTATGTATATAATTGCAAAAAAAATTTGTTTTGGATGCATTTCCACGGTACGGCGAGAAAAACTTAGTTAAATTTTAGAATTATGTTGATTAATTTATTTAATCACTGAGAACTTCTCATGTATAAAAGAAGACATATGCACCATTTATATTACAATCTGCATTTAATGCTTTAAATAGCTGCTGAAATATAAAACTTAATTTGTATGTGTGTCCGTTATGACTGGGGTAAATCTCGCTCTGCCATGAGATCGCTGCGGGACCGGAGACAGTGGTCGCCCGGCGGCTATGTATTTCCCAAAGTCACTTTCGTTCGGCGCTCAGACGTACGAGAACCTCGCGCGCGCTTTCATCCCCGGAAGCTCAATGGAAACGCAAACAAAGGG
Organism: Ceriagrion tenellum; assembly: GCA_963169105.1. NCBI lineage: Eukaryota > Metazoa > Arthropoda > Insecta > Odonata > Coenagrionidae > Ceriagrion > Ceriagrion tenellum. The sequence goes on along the minus strand of OY720638.1, from coordinate 97,709,895 downwards.
CCCCTTGTGTAGAGCTTCGCGCCCTCCCTGCCTTCCCCACATAAGTCCAGTTTCTCTTTGATTGCTGGACTACGAGTTCACACCGGTGTTGCTCAAATCCGCGCTTAATTTGTTGCGGATTTACAAGTTTGACACAGTGCTTCAGAGATTAGTGCTGAGGGAAGTGGGGGCAGGAGCGGGGGGGGAGGATGAGGAGGCATTTCCCGGTGCTTTAGGATCTGTGGACGGGTGGGGAAGAGCGGAGACGGCAATTTATCATCTCTTCCATGATTGTCTAAGATGTCAGGAACGATATGCAAAATTTTGATATTTATGTCTTAGTTTTTCCTCAAACCCGTGGAACAAAGAAATGCATGAAGAATGACAGATCTCCAATCACTGCAAAATTCAAGAATAGTACGGTACGCAGTCACGCTCACGGGTGAAAAAATACACATATAGTAAGGTGAAATTCGCCCAGATAAATTGTCATTTGACTTGAGCAATTAAGCCATCCCGCTGAAATTCCCTCCCACTGTCCCCGTTGAAATTCGCTTTGAATTTAGATGCATTGGTGGAGTAACTGACTGACACACCTGAACAGATATTGGGAGCCCTGGGTTCTCCTTGATGGTGGTGGGTACTTAGCGGAAATGAAAATAGAGATCGACCGAAATGATGACGGATTTCGCGCGGGAGCTGATGGAGTTGGTGTAGGGGAGAAAAATCAGGCAGACTGCGGGGCCCCAGGCAGAACACGGCGCCCGTTTGAACGGCAACTAGTCTAGAACCTGGAGCGACATCCTTCTCGGCGATCAACTATTCCAAAACACAACTAAATCAAAGTTCTCCTGAGGTGACTGGATTCAAAAGTGTATAATAGTGGGTCGATTGCATGAAACGCGACGATATTTATTTTCGTTTCATTCTCCCTACCGAGTAATGATACGGTTAAATATCAAATTTTTATTGAAGCTAGTGATTTCTTCTTTTGGAAGAGTGCTAAGGGGATTTTTGTCATAATAATAGCGATGTTAATTTTTTATTTTTCAATTTTATTAGTTTTCAGATTACCAATGTAAATATAGCTCGTTACGTTCGCAAAAACTAGCATATACGACGCAAATTTCCTGTGATTGGCTATAAACATTTCCCATTGCTAGTGTGAGTGATGAATGTATTTTTAATGAATGAAAGCTTCTACGAAAGAAAAAAGTTACAGATCTTACGCAATATATGCCAACAAACGTCCTTATACCTTTGAAATAATATCTCTTTGATGCTCACAACCGAGCCAATTCCGTTTGAAAAAGGCTTATTTTTTTTGGAAACACATTTAGGAAAGTAGTGCGATGAATGGCACTCTTTCTTATCTAATAGATTTCTTATCACGGGAATGATGAGATATTTTTCTTTTCAGCGAGGCCAAGTTCATTGAATTTCACGCGTAGTAATGCATCGCTCAAATTGCCTCATCGCATTGTCGAGCTTAGCAAAATCGGTGCTGAGAGTGTGGCGTGGGAGTGGAATGAGCCACGATTGTAGGAGTCGACATTCCCCCCACCCCTCGCCCCCACGTCCCTCCCTTCTCTCCCCCTCCCCTTCCGGCTCCTCACCGCTGACGGAGCACTCGCGCGATCGCGGAGGAAGTTGTCGATCGCCTTCACGGAATATTGCACGCGTCGTCAGCGCCCCGGGTCGCATTCTGCCATGACTCCGGCCACCGGGGGCGGCGGGAGCTGCTCCCAGCCACTCGCGTGAACACCCCCCAAAAGCATTCCTCCCGATGTCGCGTCCTAGGCGAGGTGGCGCCCCCTCGCCAAAAACTAGGCAATGGGACATCGCTGCTCCCGAAGCTGCTCTTACCCCATTATTATTTTCTATATTTATATACATACATACCGATCACGCCGTTCCCTTCCGAGGTAGGCACAGTCACAAAGTTTCATACATATTTGTACTCCTTACTCTGCTTCAATAATTTCCTCCATACTGACCTATCCTTGCAAACCTCTTTTGCCTCATCTACCCCCATACACTGCTTCATTCACGTCCTCCTGTTTATAAGACTCCTAATATTCCTCCTCCTAAGAATTTCCTCAACCACATTCAACCACAACTTTCTCGGCCTACCTCTACATCTCGCACCATGCATTTCACTCTTATATATCTGTTTCGTTGTTCGACCCTCATCCATTCTCTCAAAATGGCCAAACCAATGAAGCAAACTCCTTTCATATATGTCCATTACTAGAACATCTAAACCACATTCATTTATTACCCACTCACTCCTGGCCTTATGCATTTTTCGTTTTATATATTATTTTCAGCCTAAATAAAGATATCATATTTCCCCTTATTTTACCCGCGTTGCATTGTTGAAGGCTAAAACCGAAAGAAAATACTGCTTGGTACGTTCCTATATTGTCTCTTCAATAATGAACAGCCCAATTATTTGAAGTAATTTTATCCCGCCAGAAATGAAAGTCAAATGTAACGACTGGAATGGCTCGTGCTTTTATAATCACCACCCAATATAGAACAACCACTTTTCAAAAATATTTTTCTGTTGTCGGAGCACGATTATGGAACAGTATTCCCAAGGATATTAAGGATTCTGCATCTTTATCTGTATTCAAGCAAAGTTGTTTTCATTATCAAAGCCCTTGAAAGACTTTTTATTATAATAAATTATTAAGAATGCTGATGAAATGCGCATAAAAAAAAAATTAATGAGCAAAATATGCTGGTAATTACTTTATTTTTTTGTTTTGGTTTGTTTCAATGATAATATAAAAAACTGATCCACGTGTCTTTGAGGGAGAACAACTTGGAATTTTTTTAAATGTAAGAAATATTCCAATTTATAATGAGCACATTTTTCCAGTCATGGGAACCAACTGCAACGCCATTGGTGGTGAAATGCCGCTTGCCGAAATTACTTAATAAGGCAATAACTCCCGAATAGGTACAAAAATAAAAAGAGGTACAAGCCCTGTTTTAATGCAAGCCCTAATTTCTCGAGAGTATTCCCTTCTTAGAAACAACTTTCCGCAAAAATGGCATTATAAATTATAGAAACTTACTAATATCCCCAGTTTCTCCTATTCTTGGATATGGTACTAAATAATTTCAAGTTTATTTGCAAGAATAAATAGCGTTGTAAGGTTCGATCTTTCTGTCCACATCATAAACCGGACATGTGATTTTGCAATAATATGAATGGAATGATAATTAAGCAATTTGCAGATAAACACCTAAAAAGGCGAGTGATAACGAGGTGACCGCGCCCGGTGCACAAGAAAGACACGACGCACTAGTTAACTAACGTAGTAGTTACATGGCTTTTGTTCGACTTCTCGATACCGACCGTGGTGATAGACGACTGCAATTAGTAAATCGACATGTGCAAAGATTGCTTAAATCGTTTGGGCGCATTGATGAAAACTGCACAAATATGAATGAAAAAAAAACAGCCTGATAATAGGGGTAATCCAAGTCATACCCATACCACTGCTTAAATTATGGAGGCAAAAATTTTGTGGGAACATGAATTCATTCACAAATACATCTGTATTTTTGTACTGATTAAAATTTTACTGGATTTCAAAGGAAATTGTTTGTAAAATATTCTCATAACGTTAGGCCTATATGCTTTTCATAAAATAACAAAAAATGTTTAAACTATCGTAAACATTCCATCTGGGTAGAATTGTTCACTAATCACAGGATTTTGATTTAATACAAAACGTACACATTTCAATTGATTAAGTACTAAGAACATAATAAAAGGATGATGTGGTTAAGGATAAGAACATTAAATAAGGGAGTTGTGGTAGTACGACTGATACCATTAGAATAAGAAAAGAAAATATAAACTTGGGTTTGCTCAGGATTTCTTTTTTAAGCCGTTAGAGCTAACCCTAAAGGCCCTAGAGGTAAGGCCCGTAAAATTAAGTTCAATTTTTTGTATGGCATTTTTTTATTCTGTTACGGTTACTTAACGAAATCATCTTCTGTATACCGTCCTAACGAACCTACACCATAAGATAAAAACTCATTTCGCAAATATGTCTACGGTATATTTCTTCCTAGAACACCATCATCGTAATAATTACGACATGCTACCAGTACCCGACTCTTCCTTGTTCTCCTTGTTCGAAAAACATTCCCTCTGTATATTGTTTCTAAAATCAGCGGAATGGAATTCCATGCACAGGGACTTTTTAACATTTTACTCTGGTTTTCTCCTTACGAATTATCACTTTTAAAGATGGAATCGATAAATTAGTGCAAGATACGTTATTAATTCATTTCTATCGTCTTCCGTTGTGAGATCTATTAGTATAGGAATGATCTAACGAATTTACGCGTTGAGATGAACACAGCAGTTTAAATTTTTAATGAAATGCTGATTTATAACATGAATAAACAGAATGGCAGTTTTTCTTTTACTTATTAGAATCGCAACCTAAGAACTTTTATTTTCCATCGTAAATGAATACTAAGAATAACGCACTGACAGAGGAATGACCTACTATGTTCTGCCGCGTAAGTTCCGAGAATATGTTTAAAACACATTTATTCAAGAGGACGATGCGATGTTGGGCAAATCTTTCCACATTATTTAATTTTAGGGTGAACTTGCACGATGTGATTCTTACCAACGGAGCCCGAATGATCATCGAGAGTTAGGCGAGTTCTGTAAAATTAGCATCGGAATTACAGGAAGGAGAAAATCGAATGAGCTCTGTGATAATGACAAGTCTGAAGGTAAGGATTATTTAGAAATTCAGGATAGCTATCCGGGATGACGCAAGAAAAAGACATGAGGAAGAGGTCCATGAAGGTTAGGAGAAGGAAAAACGCTGTAAAGAGGCATTTACAGTAACTTTTCCGAGCAGAAAAAGTTGACAAATTGCATGTTTATTCCGGCGAAGACAGTCTTACCATTGATGTAAACGGGCTCGTTCTTTTTTATAAAATGACTGTCCGTGAAAAAGAGCTCAAAGGATAAAGGATATGCCGTTACATCATCCCTTTCAACACATATCCATGAGGCGCACCCGCTGAATTGCTAATAACCGATGATGATAATAATAATAATATAATCTATTGGTCTTGAACTTTCTTATCATCCATAAGGAACATATAGAGTTTATACAATATTAAGAGCCGATATGTTACAAAAAAATTAATAGGGATGGGCGGATACATTACGTGTAGTCCCGTAAAGGTCACTAAAATGCACAGGGGAACAGGATGCCTCGGTAGCTTAACTGGCTGAAGCACTTTGCCGGAAATCGAGGGATCCCGGTTCGAATCCCGGTCAAGGCGGATGAATTTTTCCCTGTGGAAATTCGCACCTCTTAAGGTAGTTTGAGCGGAATATTATTTTACCTAAAAATCAATGAATGTGGTCTCATTTTAAGGAAATATATATCACCCTTCCATTGGCACTAAAAATTCAACCCTCTACTACATTACTTTCCGAGATGTTTGCCAGAAAATACGAGCCCTTTTACATGGGAAATTGTACGTGTATGCCCTCCAGAGAGACCTTTTAATAAAAATGAGGCATTCCCTACACTTATATCTCGCCAAAAAACAACAGTGTGTAGGTTGTGTGTCTTCTCAACTATTTTTGAAAATTAATCATATTGTCACCGCAGTAAATTTTTCGAGATCACAATTATCCTTCCGTTTTGATGGAGTTTCAAACGTACCGAGTGAAAAAAATGAGTCAAGTTAAAAGCCTATTTAGAAATTTTCATTTGATTACTTGCAGTTTCTATCACGTAAAACTATATTATTGCACCATTTATAATGCAATATTTAATAAATATGTCTCACAGTTGGTGAAATTAAATCGTATATATCGAATTTGGTCTCTATTATGATTGGAGAACTGTCTCGCTCGCATTTCCTTAATTTCTAAGCTTTGGTAAATTCTCACCATTGTTTAATAAAAAAAACTTTTTTCAAATCGGAATAAAACAAATATATTTTACAAGATGTTCGATCTATGGACACAGAAAAGAAAAGAAAGTGGAAACCGCCGCACAATCGCCCTCATTTGTCACATTTCTTTGGAGCACTTCATACTGATGAATGCGTTTGAGGTGCTATGTGAAAGGTATGGGATAAGCGTAAACCATAAGAGGACGGAAGTGATGAGTTCTTCAGAAATGAGAAGGCGGGGATGAATGAAGGGTGTAAGGACACTCAATAGTGCAATTCGAGTAGTTTACGTGTACACGAGTGGACGTATAGTATTTTGGAGGAGAATGGGTTTAGCGTAGCGTATCACCTATACAATTGCAATGGCTAAAGAAGCACTGTAAGGTAGTCCGCGCGAGATAGTTCCCTAGTCATAATAGAGACCATATTCGAATTATACGTTTCAATTTCACCAGCTGCAGGGCACATCAATTAAATATTGCATTATTAATGGTACAATAATATAGTTTTATATGAAAGAAATTATAAGTAATTAAATGAAAATATCTAAATAAGTCTTTAACTTGACTCATTTATTTCACACGGTGCGTTTGACACTCCTTCAAAACGGAAGGTTTTTTGAGATACCCAAGAACCTACGGCGGTGACAACATGATAAATTTTCAAATACAGTTGAGAAAACATACAAATGACTCGCTGTTAGTTTTTTTTACGACATCTAAGTGTTAGAAATACCTCATTTTGTAAATAATGTCACTCTGGAGAGCATACACGTACCATTTCCCATGTAAAAGGCCTGGTATTTTTTTCGCAAATATCTCCGAAAGTAATGTGGTAAAGGGTTGAATTTTTTTGTGTCATTAGAAGGAAGAGATATTTTTCTTTATAATGAGACCTGATATTTAATGATATTTCGCTCAAACTACCCTAAAAGGGAAGGAATTGATGAGTGTGAGAAACGTCAGATCTCAGAAAACTTAAAATGGAGCGTGGAGCTGTATGGGTTGGAGATACGGTCATTGCGAAGGGAGGATGTTTGTAGACTTGAGTTGTTTGAGATATGGATGTGGAGAAGGGTGGAGAGGGTGAGCTGGGTGGCGAGAAGGACGAACGAAGCGGTATTGGATATTATAAGAGGAGGGTAAGGTGGTGGCGGAGGTTTGGAGGATGCTTAAGAGATGGATAGAGGGCGTTTTGAAAAGAGAGGGAATGTTGATGAGAGTAATAGAGGCGAGAACACTGGTGAAGCGTGGAAGAGGAAGGAAGATGAGAGGAATTCTGGACGCAGTTAGGAGAGAGACTACATGAGGAATTCAAGAGAGATCTAACGGCGAGTCATCTATGGCTGGGAAAACCGGATACTTTGCCAGAATTCTACTTCTACATCTGCATACTACCCTGCGAGCCGCCGCATGGGCGTGTGGCAGAGAGTGTTAGGGCACCAGCCGTGTAAAGATATAAAGTTTTGGGAGGTGATATGGGGACGTGTATTATGGGAGTGTATTTAGTGGTGCTCAGTTTTTATTGTGGTCGCTTCTTGTGCGCGGAAAGAACGAGTTATAGTTCATACCTCGGAAGGACGAACGAAGAGATATTGGACATGGCTGGAGAGGATAGGAGGCTGTTGGTGGAGGTTTGGAGGATGCAGATGAGATGGATGGAGGGCGTTTTGAAAAGAGAGTGAATGTTGAAGAGAATGATCGGGGGAAGAGGAAGACATGATAGGGAACGCAAATAGGCATGAAATCTTCAAAAACCTAGCAATCAGCTGGTGGAGTACTTATATCAAATACCATTCAGAGTATACTGTGGTGGACCATTTCTACCCGTCTCTGCAATATTCGAGCGTATATTTTCGTCTGGATTTTCTATCGTGGCGGTTATTAGTTGCCAAGGGAAACTTTCTTCTCCCACATTTACTAATTCCTTTGGCGGAGGCCTCTTTTCGAACCCTTCCTTCGGTCATCATCGCAATAGTCCATGGTCGTTTATACCGCCGCTCTTTCCATCAATCCGTTCTGCCCTCTTGCTATCTAATGTATTGAGTTTAAGCGTTACGACGTGTGAATTATTGCAGTTACGGAAATGAAATCATTTTATTAGATTGTACTTTGAGTGTGGGTGGGTACGGGGAGGAGTTTGTGGGGAAGAGGGTGCGCCACAGAGGTTCTGTAATGATAATATTGACCATATTCGATATACACGATTTTATTTCACCAACTGTGAGAGACACGAATTAAATATTGCAGTATTAATGGTGCAATAAAATAGTTTTATATGATAGAAACTGTAAGTAATCAAATGAAAATATCTAAATGAGTCCTTAACTTGCCTCTTTTTTTTCACGCGTTACGTTTTGAAACGCCATTAAAACAGAAATTTTATTGTGACCCCGAAGAATTTACTGCGGTTTCAATATGATTAATTAAAAAAAAAATAGTTGAAACACACAAAATTCACCCTGTTGATCTTTTGACAAGATCTGAGTGTAGGAAATGCCTGATTTTTAATATAAGGTCTCTCTTGAGTGCATATACGTACCATTCCCCATGTAAAAGGGCTGGCATTTTCTCGCAAATATCTCGGAAAGTAATGTGATAAGGGGTTAAATATTTGATTTCAGTGGAACGATGATATATTTTTTTTAATGAGACCAAATTCATTGATTTGTAGGTAAAATGATATTTCGCTCAAACTACCTTAAAATCTTAGAGCACCACTCGTGGTTATTTAGCCTAAGCGCCTCAGAATCTGCAAAAAGCTGTCGTTTGGGGGGAAGGCCTACCCAGTCTATTCCACTTTTTAACCATAAAAAAATGCAACACAACAGGAAGGCCATTTCAGGGCAATAATTATTGAGCATTATGAAGCTCTCAAGAGGTATTCGTAATATTTTATTTTAAACCATAAGCTGACCTATAAAATTGAGAAAAATTAATGATGAATTATGCTCTTATATAGGATAGATTTTTATTTGAACATTTAGTTTCGTGACACTGTATCAGGAACCAGCAAGAAGATTAGTTTATAGGCGCTGGTATGTACTTATTTAAAGTACCTAGTGATGGAGAGAGTTGATGAAGGGTGTGTGCCTAGATCAAATGCATTCGAGGTCAATGGGTGTATGAGGTGATCGTGTTCAGGGAGATCGAAATCGGAGGGCGAAGGATGTGTGGTCATTGAAGGGATTTTTCTCTTGTATGGAGCAAAGTAGAGTACAGATCTGTAATTTTTAATCCTGATGCAAAAAAGTGCAGTGAAATTATTGAGAGAATTCAAAAAAAGTTTTTAAGGTATACGTATTATATTCGGTATCACGTTTATCCAATCATGGATAATCATGTAAAATATGAGGACTTGTTGAAAATATTTAATTTCCATAAACTATTTGATCGGAGAATATTGAATGATCATCGATATTTACATTATGTAATAAATAAAGACATTTTGGCCGATATGTCATGCAATGAATATTAATAGTGAATACTGTAAATATTCTTCGTTTAACAGATTGTGCATTACATATAACAAATTTTGTAAAAATTTGTATTTTTATTTTGACCTTAATATGTATCAAGATAGAAAAAAATTTTAAGAGATAATTTCAAAAATAGCGACATAATTTTGTTGCACTGTGGAGTAAATAATGCATATATTTATTTAACCATTTGATTGGATTTGACCAGCTATGACCAATGTTAATAATAATTTTATTGTTTGTTCGATTATTCATTGTTTACCTTGTAATTATCTTTATATGCTGGGTATTAAAGCAAAAACCAAAACAAATGTTATTAATTCATGATTTCATTTGCTACATGTATGATGAATTTCCAGTATAAATAGATTTGCTCCAATAAAATGTGGTTCTAGAGTCTTTTTTTTTAACTTCCTTAAAAAACTATTATAATGTACACTTTGTGACCAATAACTATCGCTTCAGCCGAAATATGTGATCGTTTAGACGTTTTTCTCAAAAGTGCATGAAAAAATGGCTTGTAATGGTTTGGGTACTTGCTCTGCCTGAAATTGTTCCAGGATATCGTAAAACCTCTCCATCAGCGATCTTGTTGGGATCCTCAATAATGGAGTTCAATCGCATTTAACATCGATTTTTTTGTAAAATGTGTGTTGCTGAGATACGCAGCGTGTTTTTCTCCGAGGATAAGTTGTGCACTGCGCGCTCGGTGATGGACGCTTAAACAGAACCGTGTTCGCTATCATTCTCGTCATCCGTGGGTGCTTTTTACAGAGGTCGAGGGCTGTGGTTTTCTCGGATCGTCTCAGTTCACTAATCACCATGTAAATAAAAAGTGAAGTCTTAGGCCTCGTTTTTAGGTATCTCCCCTCACAGAATTGGTTAATGGAAAAACGGCCATTTGCCGTAGATTTTTTAACTCACGCTAAATCAGTCTCTTTCGTAAACTTTTCTCCCACGAAACATTGGATCAGCGGGAGCGAGATATCATTTCAATTTTCTGTACACATTAATGGAACTTTCCTATGCATGAACATATGAGCTATTAAACTTTGGGGATGGAAGTCCTTTTTTTTCTTCATCCAATAGAATGAGATTCTCTATGAATCCAATTTTCTTTTTTCTGTTACCTTTTAAATGGCAATGCCCTATACTTTTTTTCAATCGGCATATTTTATATAGGGCTTACTTACATCAACAGATAATTGAAAATTGGAATTCATTGATTCATGTTTTGTAGGGAACAAATTTTTAATTTTGTTTTTCTTTAATTCTTTGAATTATGTGTTTTGAGATTAGGTAGCTATAATTTTATGAAGAAATGTCGTGCATGAGTGAAATTTTGTTTACATAGGTCTCGTGTAACTTTTAATTAGTAGTCAAATTTCAGTCTTTTCCATACTTACTTACTTACTTACTCCTCTGCGCTACAGCCCTTGTAGGGCCTTGGCCTCTCCGACGTTGTTAGCCCAGACATCACGATTCCCGGCATGCGTTCTCCATCTTTTAATTCCCATCTTTCTCAGATCAACCTCTACATATTTAGGGTTCTAACATTCCACGTTGCTATCTGCATATCACATTTCCGTTTGCGTTTAACTTTCGTTTGCATGGTTCGATAATCGTTATTTCCGGTCCAGTTTTCACTGTCTTTGAGTTTCGTAACAAGAGGTTTTTTACGATATAGGGTCGTTAGCCCTATGCTCAACCCCCAACCTGGAGGACCAGAATACTTCTCTTTGTCTGGCCTATCCCCCTTGACCTGTCCGGCTTGGGTGGCCCTACCAGGAGCTAACGCTCCCGCCGGCATAGATCTCAGGTTCACTTAGCCACACAACCTCCCTCATCACGACTAGATGGAAGTACTATCGAGAGAGCATTCTTTTCCATACTTTTAGTTTTTGTATCTATATCATTGAAAATTGATTATTCGGATTTGATTTCGTCACATTCGCTTTTATTGTTGAATGGAATCTGACGTTAGGGGAGTGAGAAAATAAGCATTTTTAGGGCTGTGAGACATGAATTCGATTGGGAATCACTGTGTAAAACTCCCGTTTCACCTTCACTGGGCTCCCAAATGCCTCCACTCCAATACTTCCTGAAAAGGATTGCCTTGAAATTCAGCCCGTAAAGAAGGTGTTGAGACTGATATTGTGGCACTCTAAATAGTTTACTTTGGGAATTAGTATTCGCTGTCTGCCTAAATCAGCAAATAAAATTAAAGTTTCGATTATAATTAATAATATATAGTTAAAATACCACAGTAAAAATTTTTGACCCCGTTTCTGTCCAGATACTTATAGATCAACCATTACAAAAATATCGAAGTAATTTGAAGTGAGCGCCTAAAACTAAGCGTATTAGCTGTAATACTGTTGATTACTTTAAAGAGGTGCACCGCAACAAGTAATTTATAACGATCCACATTAAACACATCATCAAAAGAGAATGTTAACATTTTAAAAATCCTTTCCTTGTCTAATCCCTCGAGCTAATGAGTATGGGAGCTGGCTGCATTGCTTCACGTTAAGCTGGCCTCGTTTTGCCAGAGCTTTAGATACACTTTGTAGGATATAATATAGGACTTCGTAGAGCAACTAGTTTGCGGAGTGTATTTCATGTTGTATTTGAAGATGTAAACTATCAACATTAAAGAAAAAACATTTTTGTTTATACTATTAGTCTTCGATTTGTTGGTATCCTCAGCCCTTAAGGCTAACCCGTTCCGGCCGCGATGTCCAGCGTGACATAGAAACTTATTTTTCTGGTGTATTTCCATATCTATTAGTGGTTTGCTGCAATTTTTCGGTGAGAAACGTTATAAAAGCAACGCAAAGGCGAATAGTTAATCATTAATAAAGTGCTCATTGAACCTTAACCCTTTGAGTGCCACGCGACGATATATCGTCGTTTGCAGAATGTGCCAGAAGTGCCAACGACGATATATCGTTGTCTATGAGGAGACCTGTTTAAACAATGAGTCATTGCTAAAAAATTTAGTTTTTTCGTATTCAATAGCAAAAAGGCATCCTCTTTCAAATACAGAAATGATCATGTAAAAATGGTAAAAAATAATTATTAATTCGCCGTAATAAAAAAATAATAATTTTACGAATAAAGGCCTGCAAATATATCAGAATATCCATGGCACTTCTGAGGGTGCCCATCAAAAAATTGGTGGCACTCAAAGGGTTAAGAAATGTCCAGGAAGTTTGCACGCTTAGGAATCAAATGGGTCTTTCCAATTGATGAAGTGCTCAGAAAACTTCGTTACACGACTGCTCATTTGCTTTTCATTTGTTTCAGACCCAGCGTACAATAGAGAGCCTCCTTAACACGTGGGGAGCAGAGTTGACACGGGCTGGAGTTGACACGAGAAGAAATTGAAAACGAATTTGAACTTGTGATGGTATGCAGTGGTGGTGATATGCAGTTATGCCGCAATGCACGTGTAATGTTAAGTATTTAATTACTGTGTTTTGGTTGAAAGTATAATTTTCAGAATTGATTCTGAGCCATTTCAATGAAACTTAACAAAAATTCGTGCGAGGCTGTTATGTACCCACATAATGTTTCCCACCATCAGGTTACCATGCATTTTTTCTGCGCATATGATTACATTCGTCGTCTTTCGTGTGCGCTGGCGAGCGCAGACACATTCCAATCTGCGCTCACTTAAATGGAAATCTCGAATTATATTACAGTTTCGGTTTCGTCTGCCTTACGGGACCTTCTTCTTTTAAAACGGCCTCCAGTTTTGGCTGCATCTTCAAACCTTCGCCGCTACTGCAGGCAGCGTAATCAGGAACAATGACTTGAGTTAAATTTTCGGAGAAAAGGCATCCTTTTTCCTCTCCCGATTACACCTTAACTGCGAGTCATTCTCCACTCTCGAGGTTATTCCCTCTTCTCTATTTTCATATAATTTGAGTCCGTCGTCAGAACTATCACCTAGTGCGTCGCTAAATTTAATCGTTGAAGAGTATTGGAGAAGATACTAAATGACACAATACGCTGTAATACCATTGGTTGAAGACGTAAAAATGCGTTATCAGCCACATGGAACGAATCAGTTGTACAGTTCAAACTTCAAAACATTTGTATTTGTAGCGGATTTGTCACGGTAATGTGATTATTTACATGCATACAAACCAATCGCGCCGTTCCCTTCCGGGGTAGGCACAGTCACAAAGTTTCATACATATTTATACTCCTTACTCTGTTTCAATAATTTCCTCCATACTGACCTATCCTTGCAAACCTCTTTTGCCTCATTTAACCCCATACACTGCTTCATACACGCCCTCCTGTTTTTAAGACTCCTAATATTCCTCCTCCTAAGAATTTCCTCAACCACATTCAACCACAACTTTCTCGGTCTACCTCTACCTCTCGCACCATTCATTTTACTCATATGTATCTGTTTCGTTATTCGACTCTCGTCCATTCTCTCAACATGGCCAAACCAACGTAACACACTCCTTTCATATATGTTCATTACTGGAGCATCTAACCCTCATTCATTTATTTCCCATTCACTCCGGACTCTATCCATCCTACTGTTGCCGCAAACACTCCTCAGATAACTCATACCCACCGCGTTTAGTGTACTCATATCTCTAACATGACATACCCATGTTTCACTACCATACAACAAAGTGGGGAGAAGCACACTTTAGTACACAGCGATTTTCGCTTCCTTAGACAGGCACTCATTCCTTGATATGCTCCACATGCCACTTCCACTTTCCATCCAGCATTCGCACGTCTCTTTATCTCCTCATCCATCCGTCCATCTTTCGTAAACATGTTACCTAAGTACACGTTTGATTATTTATCCTTAGAAATTGAACATGGAAAGAGTTTCCAAAACACTGCTTCATGGATAATTTTATGGAGAATTTTTGCGCAATACTCAGGCTAGGCTGGATCATTTTCCACAAAATACAAGTTTTCTACTTTTCGTCAAAATGCAAGCAATTCTCTCCCTTGGCCTATGGTGTGGCTATGTTGGAGAATTGTCTCGAGACATGCGGAAACGCGTCTTTCAGGAGGCGCTGAATTTATTTCGGCTGCCTCTGTTAAAATTATGCAACATTCTGTATCAATACGAATTGCTTCTCCTATCAATCGTGGAAAGTAAAGGATTTTCTTGACTATCATCTACATTTTTTCGGTGAAAATGGTGCGCTCTCACCCAGAATTGAACATGTTTATTCATGTGTCAAAAAGGTTCCATCAGGGGTGCTCCATCAACACTATAACGCTGATGATGAATGAAGATTTGACACCTATGGGCGCCTAGAGAAGCATCATTAAAATAAACTGGATTTAGAATTTCCCTCGACCACAAATACAATTTCGGAGAAGGGAGAAAAAATACTTGCACTCAATGTAGTAGCTGTTACCAAACATAATATAATAATAATAATAATATAATTGTATGGTGATATATAATAATAATTTTTATTTCACACACCTAATTATATAATATAATCCATTATACAATGCTATTCATGAAATTAGGCACTCCTGAAGATACCTGTAATGAGGGTTGCCAAGTGGTTACGCTGTGTTCAGTAGCAGTTTATTTAATACCATATCAATATATTTATAGACGTTTTAATTTACACGAAAGTGCGCTCAATGTAACATAATTTGAAATACATAGACATTATGAATTTGATAACGGAACAATACAAAGCAAGTAAAAATTTAGGAAGTAAAACATAATTATAACATAGTGATATCAATGACATGTTTTGGTGGTAGGTACTTTAACATTAAAGAACATTGTCTATATCTATTTGCGTAAATAACCATTTTCATATACCACGTACTATGAACTGTAATATCCCAGGTAAATACAACTTCCGTTGGATCAACCATGAAATATAATCTTCCTTATCTATAATATCCTATCTTCAGAATAGTCGGTCTCAATACATGTCTTCAAGTTTCAACAGTAAGCGCAGAAAGGGGAAGGGAAAGAAAGTCAAAGGGAAGCGAACACCGAGAAGTGAGAATGGTGAGAATCAAAAGGTGTGTCCACGGACTCCGTGTCCATTTCCACGAACATGAACCCAACGTTGGTAATCCAACACCACGGCGAAAGACAATCTTTGCGTGCTCTTTATTCGACTTCGTTTACAACGTGACTGCCAGACTCTCGTCTCAAACAACGAGCACGTAAGTAAAAGTGTAACTGATACCAAGAGGTTGTAATTAAGTAGACCCTTGCCCGTTCCGAAGAGAAGTCAATTAGATTGTATGTCCTGTATTATCGAGGGCCTCCAGGAAGTCATATCCGAGGGCGACAATAGTGCTTTTAATGACCACGACCACGAGTCACAGTTTGATAGAGATGGTGAATTTTAGCAGAAGATTAATTAGGTGCTTGGAATTAAATTTTACTTAAAAGTTTGGCTTATTTCATCCAAACCAAGGGAAACCTCCGTTCTAAGTCCATGAATATATCTCGTTTCCGTAAAACAACATTCCAACGATTTTGTTTTTATTTCAAATTTTTTTACGCACTTAATTTCGTTTGCATATTTACACTTGAATTTTGAAAATTGAATTAAGTGTTTTAATTTTCATCACATTTGTTGTAAAACTACTTTATTTTTTGCATCTATTCAAGCCAACACAGAGGTAGTTTTGGCACGCACTTAATTATTGTTTGCATATTTTCACATTTCGTAAATTTTGGCTCAATGCGTCCTTTTCCACGCATTATGATTCTGAAATTAGCCTAAATGCAGGCTTAATGCCGTATAGACTAATTTACTTCCTAATGCAGAAAATAGAACTGTAATAATGCATGTATGGAAGAATAAATATTCTTATTTATTATTATTCTAATTGAAGAACTATAACGCAAAATATAGGCTGAAACCGCCGATTACATTTATCACAAATAGCAGCGACATTAAATGTCTTAGCATAAAAAAATTACTTGACTGAGAATTTCGGAATTCAAACTTAGCAAAAGAATCCTTGTTATGGCTTGAACATTGGGAAAATTTAGATTTTAAAAATGTTCACCATGTCTTATAAGACACTACCTATAAAATATCAATCCAAGAACTTAATTACAAAATAGTAATTATTTGATCATATGGGGGCTAAGTCTAAATCTTCTGTTCTGTGATAATGTTTGTCACCCATTCATTCCTATGATGTTGACTTGGAAGCATATTTGCATAATATATATGAATAATTTTAGTAATACACATAATTGTACTAATTTTGACGTTTTTTAGAATCATTTTCAGTCACCTGCAACTCTCGAGAAGCCTAAATCGCTGAATAAAGAGCATTGAAAATGCCTTGCTCCACGTCTCACAGTTAATTATTTGCAACATGATAATAATTTTTTTAAATCATTGGCTCAACAAATACCTTCCATTATTTTGCATTACGCTCATTCATCCAGTATTCGTGGATCGGTGGGTGACGAATATTAATGAGTATTGGTCGCACAAAGATATGGTTGATGGATATGACTATCAGGCTAAAACTCTATGCCTCTATTTTTCCAAAATGTTATAGGTAGGGTATTATTAGCAGGATTAGATGAGGCAAAGAAATTATTTTGCCATCTGCTTTATTAGAAACTTCCTCAAGAAAAAGAACAAACACTCTATTAGCTTTAAATTGAAAGCAAGGAGCAGCAAAGTCAGCTTCATTTAACTCCGATAATTTAGCACTCAGTGTTACGAAAAAGCATTTAAAAGTTTGGTCACTGACTTCAGCTACTGACCAGCAGGTGAAATATTAACAACTCAAGAATGAAATATTAAATTAATAGAAAGCTGAAAAAAGAGAATTGCATAAATATCCCGTATAAGGATGCTAAATTGACAGCACTTATTCATATCTGACGGTAACTGATCAGCAATATCTGACCTGCCACCGTAAGAACTTCGAGCAATATAATTAACAATTTAAAGTGTTTGGATATTCAATATTTGTTTCTTAAATTTCTATTTAACAGCCAGTTAATGCAATTTTTTGCATTAACTGGCTGTTTTTATTTTTTGCCGTTCTTAGTGTTGTACCGCTCCGCACTGGCGACATGTACAGTGTACATGACGCCAGTGCGGAGCGGTACACTCCCGCCTGCTTTCAAACAGAAACGCCAGGGTATCGCCGGCCGGAGCGGGGATAAAGGGTCCATCAGGAGAAGTAAAAAATACTTAAGTAGATAAGCAGAAGTCGAGCCATAACACTCACAAACTAAGGAGACGCCCGCCGGTTCATTACGGCCTGGAGAGGAAAGACATTTTAAAGGTCTAGCGCATAGAGGCCTGTATTGTTCGAAGGTCCTCGAGAGAACTTCGGAAAGGGTTAATGGGAAACTCCCGTTAGAGAACCTCCTCCTCGCTGGCATCTGGATCACCCTGTGCCCCATTATTCTGTGTGAAAGACCTCCGAAAATCTCACCTCGCCCTGTTGTAAAGTTGTGGTGGAGTTCAAAGAAGCACAATTTGTCTCAGTTGGCGATATTTCCAATACCTTATTTTCTTCTGTTGTTTCGGTTGGTATACATCAGTTGCTGCTATTGTGTTCGTTTGAGACCTATAAACGGAAATTCGTGAAGGCATAAACTAAAAAGTTCATAATGTAATTGTAATTTGGAGGGTATAAAGCTGTAATGGTAGAACCCTTGTGATTGCTCATAGTATACGCATCTCTTTCGTAAATCACTGTCCAGTAACGACAGCATGTCCGCAAACCTCCGTTCGTTGGCTTGGCTTGGGATCAAGAGTCAGTCCCCAGTTTCCTCCATCTTTTACTTCTATTACCTGTGTCTCGGAAGTTTTTCCGCCTCTCTTTGCTGGCATCTGCTAAAATGTAAGTCGCTCACATTTTAGCCTAAAGAAAATATTGAAATTGTCCTCATACAAATGCTCTTTCACTCCTTTCCCTAACCGTAGATTATGGCCACTGAAGAATCATTTTGATCATTGGCATTTGCCTTCCGTATTTAAGAGAGCAATATCAGCCTGATGTGAAGATAAAACTATGCATATCGGTCGGGAAAATTTCCCCGATTCTCATGCCTCAAGATAGCCCAAGAAATGCTCAAAGGAATGGCTGAAGAGTTTCTAAAGCAGAATTCTCCCAGAATTTGTGTACTGTAACCGTAATTTGGTGGTCGTGATGTATCGGAATCTCATTATGTATGCACACGTACCAGGGATGAACTCACGCAACTTGATAGGGAATGCAAACCCTGTACGACGTCGCACAGTGGGGGGAAATCGAAAAAAACCTGGCCAAAACCCCAGTTTTCGACTTTTTTCTATTGATTCAAATGTGATATATTTCGTTATTAGAATATCTAAATATCCAAAACAAAACTTTTTTATTTAATTTGTGTTATTTATATTTATAATAACCTATAAAAAGAGACGAAAAATACGTAACCTAAAATCTACGCTTTTATCGAAAATTTTCGAAGTTTGATCTAACGGTAGGGAATAAACTGTATGATAATTCTTTTGGAGAATAAATAATGAAAATATACATTTATTGGATATTACTAAGCAATAGTTTTGGAGTATTAAGCATTCCGAGTGCCTAGAACAAATTATTAAAATAACAATTGTTTTTAATACAAGCAGAGATAAACTTATCTATCACCGCTTATCTACGCTGAGATATTTGCATCTATAGTTAAATTGAATTTTCTGCCATGCAATGGTATAATAAAATCCTGCCCATACTCGTCCGTTTTACATTTTTGTGAAGTAATGTAAAAGAAAACGCAGCGTTTCGGGCCATGGCATCCGCGCGCTGCAGCGCTGAGAAGCGAGGGAAATCTGATTCTTGCATTTTTCCTTCGGAAATCAGGATTACAATAGTTCTAATTGTGCACTATGTATTTTCCACATATTCAATGCAGTACTTTTATGAGGAGATGTTCCCAGCCACTGTACTTTAACCCTCCTATCCTAAACCACCCGAATCCGGCCGAAGAAAATACACCACTACAAATGGAATTTGAATACCCTCTGGCGCAGTGAAACATCTATTTTTTGCACAATCAGTCACCTTCGGGAATCGTTTGATTTAATGTGCAAAGACGTATTATTGTATTTATCCCCAGCCTGCTTCGTAAATTTCTTTCCGCATCACGGTTTCCGAAGCCATGGCAATCTATTTGAACGGTTTGTTAAAAGCTAGAATAACAGTGGATGGAATATCTAGTGCTCATTTCGATGTTTCTTACTCCCTCCGAAGTTATTTTTATTAAATATTAATTTATAGAAATGAAATTTCCTCACATCACAGTCTTAGTTTAATGTCCTACTACCAGTGCAATTTCTTGGTAATATTTCCGACAAAAATCCTTATTTGCGAAGTGGAAAATCGCAGTTATTGCACTTCAGGGTTGTTTCTACACTCATTCCAGCTCGGACTTTTCTTCCCTTTGTGCTGTAGTACGCGCACTTTTTTTATCCTTCTCGATATTTGCAAGGGAATGCTTCCGTATAAGTGAAACTATCCATAAGAATATTCCTATTACGTCCTTCTACTTTACACATGGTGAATATTCGTAGCATCCTTATTTAGACAGCTAAACGGAGATCATCTGATGCACCGAGCAACATCTGTTACTCATATTGAAGCCATGGTCACAACTGAGGAGTGTTAGGAAAGATATTTTCTTTCTTCCTCGGGCTGTGTACTATCCCCTCTCCACTTCAGAGATGGGTCAAAGCGTTAGTGATGATGACCATTCAAGAACGAATACTCTCACAAGATAAGGAAGTCCTTTCTTTCACCAAAGTGATATGGTGTTCTTTCCTTCCTCTTTATTGCATGAACTGAAGCTGTTTATAATATAAGTAAGTAATCATCGCCTTTCGGATCCTTTCGTTTCAAGCTCTCGCTATACGGGCTTGGAATAGCGCGAGAATCTCCTCTCATAAATTTCTTGGTAACCAAAACATACTCTCGGACCCTAGACGAGGCTCTAGGCGAGAGACTAGGCGTGGCTACGAAACTCTAGGCGTGTGGCGACTGACATAATGAGATTTTGCTTCGTCTCTGAGGATGTGAAGGATAATGTTTATTTGCTGTTGGCTTGAAATACTTCACCAGTTCTCAGATGAGTGGAAGGCACGGAAGGCACTAGTCTACGTTTGACACTTATCGTGGAAAGGTTGTGCAGAGGATCGTTCAAGAAAATCTCCAGCCTAGCCACCTACCACCACCTTTTCCACAAACTGCTCTTCACTTCTCATCCACATATTTCCGTGTGCAATTCTGAAGTTGCTACCAAGGTGAAAATGAAAATATCACACCAAAACAGCAAACCTTTTTTTAATCCAGGAGACGGATAAATATGCCTTGTCATTTTTAGAGGAAGATTTTGAACCAGATATAGATTTTAACTTTTCACTAACATAAGTGACGCTTTTCACGTTAACGCAACGCTCAACTTTTACGTAAAAATAAAAACTTATATGTAACAATAAGTTTTCAATTTAATCTACATGAGACTGCTCCATTCTAAATATATATTCGCTAATCTTTGCCGGACTTTAATTGTATAATAAATTTAGTTATCTGCTAGTGCATTGAGTCATTTAGAAGAATAATTAAGTGAATTTCGTAATATATGTCATTGATAGAAAAGTTGCCGGGGTAAATTCTTGGTAATTTATTCTCTCAATGTTTCGGAGTTTCGGAGCCTGTTTCACTGTGTTTCTGCTTTGAGGCAAAATTGGAGATACGCCGTTCATTAACGAGTACATATTATAAATATGATGAATGAATAAATGAATGGTTTATTGATGCTCTGGGAAACCCATAAGAGCAAAAAAGAAAAAAAAACATAAGTACAGAAAACATTCTGCTCAAAATACAATAATTATGAAATAAGCATAGCATTAACACAAGAGCAATTGAAAACAAAGGTTCTAACAAAAATGAAATTAATCAACACAAAGATTCTTACATTTCAAAACAACAGTGCTACTATTTTAAATATTAGTACAATTTCCTCTTAAAAGATTCCGGAGTGGAGGAGCATTTTATTGAGGGGGTAATGAATTCCAAAACTTGGATACTATAATTGGGAAGGAATTTGGGTATTGGTTGGTACGGGCTTGGGGTATGTGGAGAAGGTTTAGGTCTGCCTGAGTTCTTCTGATGGAAACAGTAGTTCTGAGGGTAAATAGGTTGTAGAGGTATTCAGGCATATGAGTATGAAAGAGGGAGAACAGAAAACACCCCAGGAAGTAGTTCCTTCGGGAGCCAAGAGGCACCAATTCAAGGCAGCAAAGTAATCAGAAACATGGTCATCTCTGCGAAGATCGAATATAAATCTAAGGCAGCTGTTAATTAATCGCTGGATACGTATTTGGAGAACATTTGTTTTTTTTAAATATTGAACTCAATTTGCCTTTATTGCATTTTTTAAAATCAGGACCTTCTAAGCCACATGGCTTGTCAGAAGGTTCCATAGTATTCATACCAGCGGCATGTTACATAGTGGAAAATAATATTAACATGCATAAAACAGAACTCAAATCACATCTCATTGGAGAAGAAAAAAAAAGAAAAACTTAAAAAACCTGTAACATGAATACGTTTGCCATAGTATAACATAATATTGCAATGATATAAGTAAAAAAAATTCACAAATGATCACAGAAATGTAACATATTCATAAATATAGTGCTTAGTTTTAAGGGATTACAGATTCACAATATCATTAATTAACCACTCCTTGATACTTTTTTTAATTTCTGCCATTCTTTTTAAATTTCTCAATTAATCGATAAATTTCTCAATTAATCGTTAAATCGATATACACTAGTATGCAATAATCTAATAATTGGAAAAATCAGGGAGGTTACAAGTGAAATTCTTGTGTGAACAGGTAAATTTTTCTTTTGAAGCTTCAGTAAATAGAGCGTTTTATTTCCCTTGTTACACATTTCCAATACATGCTGATCCCATTTTAAGTTAGTGGAAAGAGTGATGCCAAGGTATCGAACAGTTTATGATTGGAGTGACAGTCGCATGGTTTGATGAGAGTGAGTTTTCTCGCAATCATATCGCCCTCTCAGGCTAAAAAACTACTCAATCTCTCCCTCACGACTCAAACGAGCTCAATCTCTCGCTCACGTCGGCCGCTCTACCCGCAGCTTTCCACACGTTCTACTCCATTCCCTGACTAAATACAGTCAAACCTCCCTTAACGGACACCTCCAAATAGCGGACACCCCCTAAAAACGGACAGTTTCTCCATCCCCGGTAGTAGAACATGGAAACTTATGGAAATTATACCTCCAAATAGCGGACACTCTCAATAACGGACGCGGAAAACAGAGAAGAAACATTTTCCTTTAATTACCTCCATTAACGGACATTCGCTGCGAGCTATTCTGTAAAAATGTCTCCTCTCCTAAGAAATAAACCTCATTTCTTGAAGGAACCCAAGAAATTTTCCAAACCAAAGCATATCTTAGCGATTCGGGTACAATCTATTGTTCGTCAACGAGTTAGTAATCCTGCCTGTTCCCTTTTTCCTCGTGGATAACCATGATGCACCTTTTTACTGCGGGATTATTTCGGTTACTGTAATTAATCTATTTTTAACTAAAAGGCATGTATTGTCTCCTTTCCAGGGGCTACGTTGTTGAATGTTGTTTTGATATTGATGTGCTACTGGCTGCTCTATGGATAAGAAATATATAATGATATCATTCCAAATTTTGTGAAAAAATGTTTTATTTTTCAGTAGTAGGACATAAAAGATAAATGAAATATATTGACGCCTTTATATTTTAATGTACAGGCCTAGTTACTGCACAGAGAAGCGTGTCGTAATTACGGTCCCCTCTGAATAGAGGACACCTCACAATAGGGGACGATTTTTCCAGGCTCAAAGTGCAATTATGGAAGGATTTAATGGGTTTAACCCTTCGATTTTTTCCAAGCCAATTTCTACGCCTCTGCCGAAATTCGAATCAGGATCCACGCGGTGGGCAGCCAGGACCCTTGGCTCCCAGCCAAGCGATTCTATAGTGATGAGTTTAAAAAGCACTATTCCCTCGGTTACTCTTTCATTGAGGTTCCACCAATAAGCCTCGCCCGTGTGCCAAGTCATTGCCTAGCACATCGATTTAAACACCGGGTGAAATTTCTCGACTCCATCCTCTCCCATTTCGATCTCCGATTCATGTTCTATCACCGAATACTAATCCGGCAGGTTTTCCCCTTCGATCCAATTAGCTTGAGCCGCAGTGACCTAATAATATGCGGCGTGTATCTGATGAAGCAGTCAATCGGTAGCCGAGCGATATTCGACCTCACGTTTGAGCTAGTTGGAAGAAATGCGAGGTAGACACACGAATGTCCGAACCTGCGGGTGAAACATCCATGCATCACCCAAAAAAGATGATTCTTTTGAATTGAACTCAAAATTGGGAGGTTTGACTGTTTTTTTTTAAATCTTTTCATTCAGTCGCCAATTATCACTCAATAACTTCTGTTTCCTCTCTTACTCGCGCACCAATATCAAGACTTACGTTTATACAAAGATATAGAGGAAAAAACGATACTTACCCCAACCTGTATTCATCCTCTTAAACTGTCTAACTTCCCTAAACATGTTAAACCGCCCACCCTGTAGTGGCTCTCTGTTATCCTTCACGTTTCTCGAGAGCACATGCCTTTCAGAAAGAATAGACCCACTCATTCCGACTTGGTCTTGGATTTGGTCGAAGTGATGTCAATTTCTTGATTGGATCGTAAAGTTTTTTGGACCGATAAATGCCTTAGCTTGCATGTTTCATGTTTTGCCCAATTATGCGCATGTTTTTTTCAATAGACTCCATTGTTGGTCTCCAAGGGGTCGCTGCATAAAGAGCCGGCAAGTGTTGGCGTCATCGCCCTTTTCTGGTTTCGAGCGTAAACACTTGCATTTACGAGGGAGCGCAAGCCCAAAGTGGGTCTCCCATTCCTCGCCCTCTTCGACGAGACCTCTTCATTCACACTCACTCACCGAGCCCCCCTCGGGTTAACAACCCGCGGTCGGCGGGTCGCTCGCGATGACGCGCCGCGCGGCAAATGAAACGAGCGATGCGCCTCTGTCATCCGGCCACGAGGCCAGCGGGTGGGTGGTTGGGGAGGGCGAGCTGCGCGCGGCGGCCATCTCTTGTCGCGAGGAGGTGTGGAGTGAGTGGCCGTGCTCTCTGCTCCGAAGTGGTGCTCGAGTGATGCGCAGCGTCAGATACTCGGATGGTCCATCACGACTACACTGACGCCTTGACTATACGTTATCCATTTGAGGGAACAAATATGACGTATACTTGAAAAGAACTACCAACGTAGGTGTCTACGAAAGTGATTATCATCACTTTCGTTGACATACCTACACGCGGTGGGCACGATTTCGATTTTTTTACGATTTCGACTCACCGAGCTCTTAAGTTAATTTGAGCGAGATATCATTTCGCTTCAAATCAGTGACTTGGTCTCATTGTAAGAAATACATCTCACCCTTCCGAAGTACCGAAATATTAGCCCCTTACCGCACTTCTTACGAGATTTTGCAAAAAAAACATTAGCCGCTTCACAGGGGAAATGGCACGTGTGTGCACTCCAGAATAGCGTTATATAAAAAATGTCGTTTCTAACGTCTAGATCTCATCAAAAAATTTATTTTAGTTAGTACGTTTTCTCAACTATTTTTAAAAAATCACATGGTGAGAGCATAATTTATTTTTGAGAATCGTAGAAAACCATTCCGTGTGAAGAAGATTTAAACGTACCACATTAAAAAAATAGTTAAGTTAAAGATTTGTTTATTATTTTTATTAGATTGCTGAGACTTTAGGCCGCAAAAATATATTAGTATATATATCAGTAATTAAATTAGAATATCCCTATAAGTCTTTGATTTGACTAATTTTTTCGCGCGGTACGTTTGAAACTCCTTCAGAACGGAAGGTTTTTTGGGATCCCGAAGAATTAACTGTGGTGACAATATAATAAATTTTAAAAAATAGTGCAAACTACACACTTTTCACAAATTTTAAGCTATCCGGGACTAGCCACGGAGTTCCACTTTACGGAGTCACCCGCAATGCACAAATGTGCGAATTTCCTCAGAGAAAAAAATCATCCGCCTTGACCGGGGTTCGAATCCCGGTCAAGGCGGATGATTTTTTTCTCTGTGGAAATTCGTACACACTTTTAATTTTTTGACGAGATTTAGATGTTAGAAATTCCTCAATCTTTAAATAAAGCTCTCTGGAATGCCTACAGAACCCTTTCCCATGTAAAATGGCTGGTATTTTTTGGCAAATATCTCGGAAAGTAGTTCGGTAAGGGGCTGATATTTTGGTATCTTTGGAATGGTGAGATAATTTGCTCTAAAATGAGTTTGAATTTTTCGTTTCTTGGTGAAATAATGTTACTCTAAAACTACCTTGACTAGGTTTTTCCTCAACTCCCATGCCAGGCTGCTGCATGATAAACTTTCCTTCATCTCAAATGCTTCTTTTGTCATGGCTATTCTTGTTTTAACTTCTACTTCCCTCTACCTATTTTCTGTTTGCATATTCCCTAGATATCTACACCGTTTGACTTGTTCCATTCTCCCTTCTTTCGCCTTCACGCTTACATCTTCTCTATTGTTTTATTTCACTGCTTTTATTTCCCCAATATTTAGTTTCATCAATTACTCCTTCATTCCTTCCTCTAACATTGTCATCACTCCCTGGAGTGTTTAAGTTTCATCGGCCACCATTGCCATATAATCAGAAAATCTGATGCATTCTGCTTTCCTTTCCCAATACTTATCCCTTCGCCTTCTTCGATGGTGTTACCTAGCCTCCCCAATTGTATCCCTTCAGTCAATTAATTCCTTACTTTTACCACTGCTTATTGTGTCACGTACAACTCTCTAATTAGTCTCCTGTCCTCCCAGTCCACCTTATTTTTTTTAACATTAGAACCGCCGAGGGGTCATTTTGACCCCTGAGGTTGTATATGTTTCATTGTCACTCGTAGAATTTTTTAGGGATTAGGGATTTTAGAGATTTTAGGGATCATCATATGTATATGACTTTTAATTGATTTTCATGCCTAATTGGATGCCACTTAGGTAAAAGATAAATATTGTTATTTTTCTGAGGTACATGCCCTCAACCCCTCGGACCGCCAAGGGGTGAAAATGACCCTACGTTTTTGTGTATCGTTTTCTTGTTTGCTGTTCATGGTGTCTGCTTCGTTGTACATAAAATGGTATGCACCACTTCCTCTTCCCTTTTTATCTCTTCTTCCCTTGGTTCCCGAAGGTGATAGCTGGCAGCCGGACTGGCATCAGCTTGTCTAGACCGCCGATTGCATGTTGTCGAATTTTGTCTCCCAAATTTTGTGCCTTGCCTTGTCTTGTCTTTCACAAAGTATCAAATGCCGTTTCTCAGTTCTTTCCCCGGTTTTATTTTGTATACTTCCTGGCTACAGACTAATGCATTCAGCGACGCACATGCAAGCTGTTGAGCCGTGTCCTCCTTACAAATTCCACCCTTACCTTGTGTAGTCATTTACAAAATATCAAAATGTGATTTCCCTCCTCTAACCCTGGTTGTCTGGGATCGGCAGGCACAGTCAAAGCTCCCGCGCGAAGATGGCCAGTCCACACATTTTTCAATATTTTAGATTTGGCCGCAATAAATGCATTTACTGTGTACAGAAAAGTAACAGGTGAATATCTGCGGTGAAGAGAATTTATAAGAAAATTAGCGGAGGAGTTACGCAACAAATACCTTCCTACTGAGGAAACATCAGAATCCGATGATGGAGAAGGTGAAGAAAAACGGGAAGAGAACAGTCAGGGTCGCGCCCGTAGAAAATGCCAGATTGGAAAGTGTAAAGGTAATAAAGCTTCCGACAAATGTAAATCATGCAAAAAATTCGTTTGTGGATCCTGCTGTGGCAAGATAAGCAAAACATGTCTGGTCTGCATATTGATGTGCTCTACAATTGTGTTCACTAATAATTTTATGAAAAAAGTCGTTAAAATTTTTATACAAGTTTATAAACGATAAAAATATTATTTCCAATAATAACTTATACAATTTTTAATTATTTTGCCGCATTTATGTACCCATATGTGATTTATGTAAAAAATTGTTTTAAAAAACCGTATGTGTCAGTGATCATAATTTAGTTTAACTTGCTAAAATGATAATAAAAATATTACAAATTAATCGTTCTAAGTAATATTAGATAAAAAATTGACATATGTATCTCTTTTTTAGGATACAGTAATTTATTTTCTAATTAAAATGAAGAGGGGTCAAAATGACCCCTTGGCGGTCGGAGGGGTGGTAAAACCTACGGCAGTTCTAGTGTTAAGTATTTCTAGTGGTTTAGAGGCTCTATTCGGGAAGTCCACCGGGTGAGAGACTCCAATCCGACTCGGCCATCGAAACGTCGCGTCGGTACTTTTGGAATCTCTCACCCGGTGGACTTACCGAATAGAGTTTCTCAACATCTCACGCAGGGAAAACCTCATATCTTATTTCTAGTGTTTTTCCTCACTTCACTCAGTTCACTTAACCCTTTGAGTGCCACCAATTTTTCGGTGGGTACTCCCAGAAGTGCCATGGGTATTTTGATATATTTGTAGGCCTTTATTCATACAATTTTTATTTGTTTATTACGGCAAATTAATTATTATTTTTTTTACTACTTTGACATGATCATTTCTGTATTTGAAAAAGAATACTTTTTTGCTAATGAATACGAAAAAAATAATATTTTTTGTAATGACTCATTGTTTAAACAGGTCTCCTCATAGACAACGATATATCGTCGTTGGCACTTCTGGCACATTCTGCAAACGACGATATATCGTCGCGTGGCACTCAAAGGGTTAACACTAGATCGCCCAGGCGGATCATTTTGACCCAAACATGATTTTAAATTCATTTTTCAATTTCATTTAAATTAAGAGCAGGATTCCCTCCCGTGAATTTTATTTATTTTAACACCCGTTTTCGTCCAAAATGTTTCATCTTCCTGGGATTATCCATAAATTAGATTTTTTAGAATTTACCCAAAACACCCATGCGGGTCATTTTGACCCAGAGCTGCATTTGCATGTGGTATCATCACAAAAAGACAGTAAAATAAATGAATTATTATAAACAATACAGTGTATTGTCATGTAAAAAGCATCATGTTTATAAATGTGTTTCATTATGATGATAAAAAACTATTTAAGCTGCTTTTAATTTTGCAGTGAATTTCGACGATGGCCCACAAAAAAATTATTTGAGCTTGTTAATTGCGATCGAAATTTTAAAAAATTGAAGACAAGTACATAATAATGCAAAAGCTCTTTGAAGTTTATTGAGCAATGTCATTTTAGGCTAGAGAAATTAACTAAAATTGTAAACAACGATAAATTGATAGAAATGCCGAAAATCCCATGCGGATTCCAAGTCCAACCCATAAATCATTGATATTGACAAAATTGTGAATGCTATATGGTGAAAAAAATCGATGTATGTAAAGAAAAAGAGTGGTGAACTTATAAGTGCAAAATTAATATATATCATATATACAAAAATTAATTACTGTGAGACAAAATGACCCGCTTTGGGCGTTGAATGATGTCGAATCGTCCGGGCGTCCTAGTGTTTACTGTATCAAGTTCTTTTCCCATATCTACTAAACATATGCTCATTCTCTTTTCTCGTTACCACTCCCCTTTTTTCTCATTTAGCTTCTTTAGTACCCCTTCTTCCTCTAAATTCAAACTGTCCTTCCTCCTTTATTTTCCCACATTATTTGTAGGAGTCTCTGCTTCAGTACTCGTAATAACAATTTAGCAGCATTAGACAGCATATTTATTGTTCTGTGTTCCTCACAATATCTGGCACCCTCTTTTTTGGAAATTATATAATGACTGACTTGGGGAAGTCATCTGGCCAGGACCCTATGTTTAACTGTACATTTCCTCTATACCCACTTCTTCTGCAAATTTAAAGAATTCAATAGGAATTTCATCAATTCGTGCTGTTATTCTTTGGCTGTTTTCCTGTCCTACGTTGCTCGTTCTATGTAAGACTGGATTACCGTATTTCACCGCATAATCGTCGCAGATTTTATGCTTATTTTTTTCGCTAAAAAGTAGGGTGCGACCATTATGATGGGAAATAAAAAAAATAAAAATGCGCCGGTATTAGTTATACTAGTAATGTGGTTGAGGGTGAGCAAGGAAGGGGAGTGTAGAAAAGAAATGAGGTGAATGTGTCAGCAAGGGGAGAGCCAGTCACTCATCAAAAGTGTAATCCTGTAGCTAGTACTAGGTCGGGCAGACAAGTCAAAAGGCCAAGTAAGTTTAAAGACTGTCTGCTGATTACTGTATATGGTATCTAGTTTTATTTGTAAAAAGGGGAAGATGTTGTGTAATCTGTTATGTTCTTTTATTATATTATGTTCTTTTGTTTTTTAATGAAACAAGCACCCAAGAGAGGGTGGTCATTCCATATAAGCTCACGTGACCTCGGAGCATGTGACAGGGCTGTATCACTAAGTCTGTGATGTATTTTTGTATCAAGTTGATTGGTAATAAAACACATAAGTGTGCCAATATTCTCGGGTTAAAATCCTCAGAGGCTTTGGGATTGATTTCAAGGATCGAAACATTATCAGTAAATCCTGAATGTGTAATTTCGGCTAAGTATCAGGACTTGTTCAATGGCCGAGTGGGCTGTCTCCCACAAAAGGTGAAAATTGTAATTGACCCTGAGATGAAACCTGTTGTTTCCCCAGCACGGAAGATACCCTATTCATTAGTGCCCAAAGTTAAAAATGAGCTCTATCGCATGGAGAGAGCAGGTATTATAAAACCAAACCAACGTACTTAACTGCCTTTATTGCAAAGCTAGGATCTCATGATTAGTAGGCCTACATTAAATACAATGCATTAGATTAGAATTCGTCCTCATTAATCTTCTTCTTCCTCATTCATCTCTCACGAAATTTCTCTCCTTTTTGTGATTCAAATCATTCTGTCCGTTTATTTCTAGGTCTTCAGTATCATCGCATTCCTCATTTAACCATTTTTCTTGCGCCTGCTTTGTTTCTCTTCTTAGTTCATTGTTTAATTGGAGATAAAATGCTCAATAATTTTCCTCACATAATTTTTATGCGATCTTCTTTCGTCAATTTTCATCCACATCTCTATTGTTTTCAGACGTTTTTTTGCTGTAGGACCTTCATAATACCCTATTTCTTTCTCTGCTGTGTATATGTGATGGAGTTCTTTATACGAGGGTCGTTCCGAAAGTAATGCCTCCTATTTTTATGTGGTGACTTTGGATGTCCGTGCCAGATGTCGTTGGTGCAGTGCTAATGCTTGAACCTTCCTCTATCATTTGCAAGTGGTTTCGTTGTTCTGCGGTAATTGGCGCCTGCAGAGGAGTGTTACAAAATGGAGTCTGATATGGACGCGCGTATAAAACAGCGATGTGTGGTTGAATTACTCTCTGCTGAAGAAATTGCGCCAATTGAAATGCCTCGACGCTTGCTAAAGGTGTATGGAGATGATACAATAGACGGGAGCAACGTGAGACGATGGGTACGGCATTTTCAAGGTGGTGAAATGGGTGTGCATGACAAGCCACGGCCCGGTCGACCCTGCACAGCTGTCATCCCTCGCAATGAAGAGCGTCTTGATCAACTCATCCGTGCTGATCGGTGGATAACGACCAGAGAATTGTGTGCAAACCTGAATGTCGGCTGTAATTCCTTCGAAACAATGTTGAAACATTGTTTCCAAGGAATTGTTTCCATTCAAGACTCGGATGCTGTTGTCAAAGCTGTAAGGAAGTAGTTACCCTCAGCTGGTTCCGATTTTTACCAGCGCGGCATGCAGGCTCTGGTTCATCGTTGGCAAAAGTGCATAACGAATGGTTGTGACTATGTGGAAAAATGACAGTCTTTAGCTGAAATATTGTTCTATTTAGCTGTGCTGTTGTGACTTATGTATCTCCTGTAGTTTCCATGAATAAAAATTGGAGGCATTACTTTCGGAACGACCCTCGTATCTCTCCATGTTTCTTCTGTGTTCTCATTTTCTTTCTTACCTTTAATTATATACTTTGCAAGCATTTCCCTCAATTATTCTTTTCTCATTTTTTCCAAATGTCTAAATTCTACTTGCGCATAATACTTACCTTTACAATTTTCTTTAACATAATTTTCATCTCCATTATTACCAATACTTGATCATCGGCAATATCAACCCCCGGTAGTCCACACGCTCTATTCTCTGTATTCCTGTATCTGTCATCTAGTAGAATACGGTCTATTAGCTAAGAGCTCTATCTCCCGGGTATATCCAAGTATACTTTTCTTTCATGGTTTTTAGCCCTCATACGGATTTCTGAATTTCGTTACGCTAACGGATTCCCGGCGCCGCCGCTGCGCTTGATCGCCGTCTAGGAAAAATTGGGTGTTTTAAATAAAAAATTGCTTTTATATTATATGTTTATTTAACATTTATTTACAATTATAGGCATCTGAAGGAGTAACATAAGACAAAAACAATAGGAAACAAAGGTACTTGAAATAACGGTCAATGCATATTTTATAATTTGATAGGCGCCATACTACTACAAATTTATTTTAGTAATTTATGTGATGGCAGGTTTAAAGGTAAATTAATGTCTTTTGCACACAATACTGCACTAAGCTATTCTATAAATAGTGTCGATGACTTATTTGAACTGATGCAAAATGACCTCAAAACTCCGAATGTACGGTTCTCAGCAAATTGAATGTTGCTGAATGCAAAATCGAAATATTCCATAATTAGCTCGAGTAAAACTGTATTAGATAACAATATACTATACTACAAATGTATAAATTGTGCAAAAAAGATGTTATTTTCTGCGACAAATATATTTTTGTAGAAGAGGTTAATCAAATTAAATATATAGGCATATAGATTGATCAAAATTTTAACTGGAAGATTCACATAAATAAGTCAAAATCATAAATGATTTCTATGGTAAGAAAAATCTACTTCCTCAGATATATTTGCTCTGAAACAGTATTGGGGATACGGTACTCCATGTCCCACTACGGAGTGAGCTGAGGCTTCTTTTGTTTTTTTTGCTGCTGGTCGTCTCTGGAGCGATAACGTTCGAGAAGAAGAAAAGAACGGGCGTCCAGACATCTCCAAGGAGGTCCACGGGTTGCCATTTTCCGTCGTCTCCGCCAGGACTAATGGAATTTCCATCAAAAACTCTCGTTTTCTTCGCCGAGTATTTCCTGTTGTACAACCATTTTTGAAGCCTCTTAGGGTGTGACTAAAACGTCTGGGTTGGATGTAATTTATTGCAGTAGTTATTGCCCGTCGCGCCTTGACTTAATTGGTTACGGTCATGTTTAGTCTACAGCAATGCATCCTTGAAAATATGCGAACTTAACCCTCATACGGGTTCCTAAATTTCGTCACGCCAACGAATTCCCGACGCCAACGCTGCGCTTGGTCGCCGTCTAGGAGAAACCGGGTGTTCTAAATAAAAAAACGCATGTTTATTGTATATTATATGTTAATTTATTATTCTCTGTCACTGAAAGGCATCTAAAGGAGTAATATAAGACAAAATCAATAGGGAGCAAAGATACTTGAAATAACTTAGCAAATTAATATTTTTATCATTTTTGTGAGCATGCTTTACAAATTATATTGGATTGTTCTTTGCAGGTATTTCGGTGATAATAGTCACACATTTGGATCATTTGTCTCCTAGCTGTGCGCAAGTGGCATTGCGATCACTAGCCTTATTTGGCTCGGGTTATCATGTCAACTTTTCCTTATTGGGGTATAACCTGAACGCTTGAAATTCACCTCATTACCGTTTTCGATCACACTTCTTCTATCTCTGAATGTATTTTCTCACCTTATTTTATCCAATTATTCAAGGAAACAATGCCGGCAGTACATCTTACTTGTTTTATTCCGGGGACTTTGTTTAGTAAAAATCCAATAGACTGCAATTACATACACATTTGAAAATCCATAAAAAAATGCATACGGCCATCTGTTTCTTTTTCTTTTGCATGAGTAAGACTGAACCGTTTGATCCATCAAATCTGTGCCACCCAGTGTGGCGTTGTAGTACAATATTTTTTCGGGTTTCCATTGCTTGTCCAAAGCAATTTTTTTATAATGGTACATCGATGACAACAAAATGCAGAACTGCAAAATTGCGGACATGTTTGTGGACATAATAAAAGCTTTCGGCTCTGTTAATCATAAGATACTAATGAAGCAATTATGGAAAGCTGGCATATGCGGTATTGCGTATGAATGGTTTAAAAGTTATCCTTATGATGGATACCAATGAGTGCATCTACAACATGGATATAGATTCTATTTTTAATTTATGTAAATAATTTATGTTGTGGCAGGTTTAATGTTAAATGAACGTCTTTTGTAGACGATTCTTCACTAAGTTATTCTTCTAATAGTATCGATGATTTATATGAACAGATGCCAAGTGACCTCACAACTCTGAATGTATAGTTCTCAGCAAATTGTTTGCTGATGAGTGCAAAAACGAAATATGTCCTATTTAGCCCGAGTAAAACTGTATTAGATAACAATATACTATACTATAACAATATACTATACTACAAATGTGTAAATTGTGCAAGAAAAGATGTTATTTTAAGCGACAAATGTATATTGATAGAACAGGTTAGTCAAATAAAATATTTTGATATATATATTGATCAAAATTTAAAAGGAAGATTCGAAGAAATAAGTTAAAATCATAAATGATTTCTATGGTAAGAAAAATCTACTTCCTCAGATATATTTGTCCTGAAACAGTATTGTGGAAACGGTGCTTCATGTTCAACTACGGAGTGAGCTGAGGCTTCTTTTGTTTTTTCTTTGCTGCCGGTCGTCTCGAGAGCGATAACGTTCGGAAGAAGAAAAAAACGCACGTCCTGACCGCTCCCGGGAGGTCCAACGTGCTTTTATTTTGCCGCGTCTCCACCATGACTAATGGAATTTCCACCAAAAACTCTCGTTTTCTTCGCCGAGTATTTCCTGTTGTATAACCATTTTTGAAGCCTCTTTAGGTGTGACTGAAACGTCTGGGTTGGAGGTAATTTATTGCAGTAGTTATTGCCCGTCGCGCCTTGACTTAATTGGTTACGGTCATGTTTAGTCTACAGCAATGCATCCTTGAAAATATGCGAACTTAACCCGGATTTCCTAATTTCGTCACGCCAACGGATTTCCGGCGCCGTCGCTGCGCTTGGTCGCCGTCTAGGAAAAACCGGGTGTTTAAAAAAAAACGCATATTTATTGTATATTTAATTTATTATATATTGCTTTATTGTATATTAAATTTATCGTATATTGTATGTATTGTTAATTTACTCTTTCACTGAAAGGCATCTAAAGGAGTAATATAAGACTAAATCAACAGGGAACAAAGATACTTGAAATAACATAGCAAATCAATATTTTTATCATTTTTGTGAGCATGCTTTACAAATTATATTGGATTGTTCTTTGCTGGTATTTTGGTGATAATAGTCACACATTTGGATCATTTGTCTTCTAACTGTGCACAAGTGGCATTGCGATCGCTTACCTTATTTGGCTCGGGTTTTCCTGTCAACTTTTCCTTATTGGGGTATGACCTGAACGCTTGAAATTCACCTTATTACCGTTTTCGATCGCACTTTTTCTATCCATCTCTGAATGTATTTTCTCACCCTATTTTCTTCCAATGTCAAGTGATGGGATAACTTAATTCATACGCAGGATATTGCCAATGACTAATATGTATTTCGGTAGACTAAGTGAATCTTATTACAATTCTACGAATACTATAAATGACTTTGTTGACCAGAAAGATTGGTTTCCCAATTGTAATATTAAAGGATCTTTGTTTCTTTCTCCTACTGACGAAAAAGAAGTCAGTAGCATTATAAAAGATTTACAGTCAAAGATATTGAAACGGGATTATAAAATATCAGCTATTGTAACAAAAGAAGTTAGAGAAGAAGTTTCTCACATGTTTTGTAAATCTAAGTATACAGACAGGAACTTTCCCGAAACAGCTTTAAACTGCAATTGTAATATCAGTTCTTAAAATAGGTGACAGATTGGATTTGAATAACTATAGACTGATATCCTTATTGCCTGTATTCTCTAAAATATTAGTAAAAATAGTCAAAAAGAGAATATTAAGTTTTCTAAACTTCCATGATTTCTTCAGTAGAAATAAATTTGGCTTTATAAAAGGAAAATTTATGGAAGATGCCTTGCTTAATTTCTGTTCAAATATATATGGTGGACCTAATAAAGGCAATAAAGTTGCAGGATTATTTATAGATATAGTAAATACTATCTACACAGTTGATCATAAAATTTTATTCGAAAGACTAAGACAAGCTGGTATCAGAGGAATTGCCTATAATTGTTTCTACAGCTATCTCAGTGACAGATATCATTGTGTGCAAATTCAAAATTGTATTAGCTGTAAGGCACATATTATCTGTGGGGTTCCACAAGGTTCAGTTTTGGGACCATTAGTATTCCTAATTTATGTAAATAACCTGTGTAATGGAAAGTTTTATAGAGAGCTTACCTCATTTGCTGATGATACTGCACTTT
Organism: Ceriagrion tenellum; assembly: GCA_963169105.1. Taxonomy (NCBI): domain Eukaryota; kingdom Metazoa; phylum Arthropoda; class Insecta; order Odonata; family Coenagrionidae; genus Ceriagrion; species Ceriagrion tenellum. The sequence goes on along the minus strand of OY720638.1, from coordinate 97,673,776 downwards.
ATTACTCTGATAGCAGCATAAATGCTTTAATATGCATATGCAAAGTGACTATGATAAATAGATTTACTGGTTTTCTATTAACTCTATGGTGCTCAGCAACAAAATAAAGTACATATTGTTTAACTTAAAGAATGTAACTACAGGAGAATATAATTTCATTTATTATAGATGGATGAAATGTATGAATGAAAATGTCTTGTACTGTAATAAGTGTATTTCAATAGAAAGGGTCAGTTAACATTAAGTACCTGGGAATTTACATCGATCGACGATGTAGCTGGAAACAGTATATTAGTAAACTAAGAGCGGAGATGATCTCTATAATCAGAAAATTCTACTTGTTAAGATATATTTGCCCAGTTTCTGTTCTCAGAATGGTGTACTATGCTTTAATTGATTCAAGATTAGAACACGGAATTGCGTGCTGGGGGGAGCTTACTTAACTAATTTGCAACCTCTTCTAGTATCCCAGAAAAAGGTAATAAGGGTTATGCTAAGGGCGACTAATAAAACGCATTCATTTCCGTTATTCAAACAAATTAATATTTTACCTTTGAGGTATTTATTTATGTATAAGGTCCTTAGGATTTTTTATAATCGTGGAGGTGAAAAGAGAACACCAAGACTTCATGAGCTCCGTAGCTATCACGACGTAACTATACCTAGACCTAGAACAGAAATTTTTAAGCAGAGTTATTCGTCTACGTCTACGTCTACGTGATACCCTGAGAGCCACCACGAGGGTGTGTGGCAGGGGGTGAAAATCACCAAACATGCACTATTGACATGCAAGTAGGATATTTAAGGGAGGCATGCTAGATAATAGGGTCACATGGAGCTAGATGGTTAGTATTTACATACTAAGGAAGGGACTATTGGTTGCTATTACATGAATCATGCACTACAGACTACTCTAACTATATTTCACCTACCTATCCCTTTGCTACGCTGCCTATTGTTCTCTCTTACAGTACGAGGGAAAAATGACATTTTAAATCTATCGGTACGACAATCTATCTCTCTAATCTTGTTAATATGATCAAACCTAACGTAATACGCAGGGGATCTCAATATATATCTAACGTCATATGTGAATAAATCGGTTTCGAATTTACTTAAAAGGTTTAACCTAAATTTTAACCTGCGTTCTGATAGTAATTCCCATCCTAGTTCTTCTAGGGCCAAAATTGTGCGCTACCTGAATTTATTACTAATGCATAAATGAATGTAAATATTGTAGAGGTGTAAGCAATTGGTTATTTGCTGTTGATGATGAATCAACTTCATTTTAATATTGTGTGAAATGAAGTAGCTCACAGAAGTGTCAATTATCTATTTCATGTTTTCTTTTTTTCTCATTTATTATTTATATGAAAAGTTTAATGGGCTAATTTCTCTATGCAGAGTGAATTTCGATTTTAACTATACCAGAACTAATACATTGTTATCCAAATATAAAGCAATACATTCAAATCATTTTGTATGTAAGAACGAGTCGGTAACCCCAAAACGGAGTTCCTCCTAAGGGGTACCTATATTCCAGAAATTATGTCACCCTAATTGTATCCGTTGTGTGTGGAATAAACTCATATTATTATTATTATTATTATAGGAAACGATGCCGGCAGTCCAACTTACTTGCTTTACTCTGGGGATTTTGTTTAGTAAAAATCAAATAGACTGCAATGACATACACATCTAAAAATCCATTAAAAAAATGCATACGGCCATCTGTTTCTTTTTCTTTTGCATGAGTAAGACTGAACCATTTGATCCATCAAATCCGTGCAACCCAATGTGGCATTGTAGCACAATATTTTTTCGGGTATACTTTGCTTGTCCAAAGCAATTTTTTTATAATGGTGCATTGATGACAACAAAATGCAGAACTGCAAAATTTCGAGAATGTTTATGCATATAACCAAAGCATTTGACTCTGTTAATCAAAAGCTACTTATGAAGCAATTACGGAAAGCTGGCATACGCAGTATTACGTATGATTGGTTAAAAAGTTATCTTTGTTATCGAGACCAATGTATGCGTCTACAAAAGTGTCATAGGGGAAAGATCCAACTTACTTGTGGTGTGCCACAGAGTTCTGTGTTAGGCGCCATACTACTTTTAATTTATGTAAATAATTTATTTAGTGGCGGGCTGAAAGGTAAATTAATGTCTTTTGCAGACGATACTGCACTAAGTTATTCTGCTAATATTATTGATGATTTATATGAACAGATGCAAAGTGACCTCAAAACTCTGAATGTATGGTTCTCAGCAAATTGTTTGTTGATGAGTGCAAAAACGAAATATTCCGTACTTAGCACGAGTAAAACTGTATTGGATAAAAATATACTATACTACCAATGTGTAAACTGTGCAAAAATGATGCGTTTTCTGCGACAACTGTATTTCGATCGAACAGGTTAGTCAAATTAAATATTTAGGCATGTAGATTGATCAAAATTTTAAATGGAAGATTGACATAAATAAGTTGAAATCATTAAATGATTTCTATAGGAAGAAAATTCTGCTTCCTCAGATACATTTGCCCTGAAACAGTATTCAGGATGATGTAGTATGCTCTTATCAACTCTAGACTTCAATATGGAATTACTTGCTGGGGTGGAGGATACTTTACCGCCAATAATCCTTTTCTGATGGCGCAAAAAAACTGTTGTCAGGGTTATTACGCGGTCGTCGTGTAAAAGCCATTCGTTCCCTCTTTTTAGAAAACTAAATATCTTGCCATTAAGATACTTATTCATTTATAAAGTACTAAGAGTCTTTTACAATCGTGGCGGCGAAAAGGTCAAACCAAAAACATTTAACACCAGACTTGAGACAGGCTTTAAAATACCTAGGCCAAAGAATTATATTTTTCGTCATGCTTATCCATACCAAGGGCCAAAATTATTACGTACTCTTTCAAATGATGTGGCAAAAAAAGACACAGAATCGGGATTCCTTCAGCTGTTTAAAATTTGCTAATGTGTCACGAGGAAGTTGAGTTTTTGCTTCGAAAGATTATGTAAAAATGAACATAGAATGATATTATATAAAATGGGGTTGTAGTTTATTGTTTATTGTCAAGGTAATGCATCTATTATGTGTGATGTATGCTTTTTTTGGTTCCTAAATGTAAGAGTTTTTGTCGAGTTGTCTAATTGATTGTCATTGCTCAAGTTATTGTAAAAACTCAAGTTATCGTAAGTGAAATTGTGACGGGTGCCTGACTAGCCTATACCGACCAGAGGCCCGTCCACCACGTGGGCTCACGGATAGCTACCAGTAGAGAATTACCGATAAGGATGAAATTAAAAAACATAAAACTATTCTCCAGGGTTCTACATAACAATAAAACAAATAACTAAATAACAAATTCCATGGTATTACAATACAACAACAAATATACAAAATCAAATTGTACTCAGATTTTACAACCTGTTTTCCTCCCTCCTGCTCCTGCCTCTGAATTTCCGGGATTCATTCTCCATATTTTTTCAAGGGTTACAAAATTCATACATGTTTGGGAACGTAACTAGAGGAGGTTGATGGTTGTACCCTGGGGACTGGATAATGTGTTGGGTTCCATGGGTGATTGTGGTGAGGGTGGGGAAGGTGGGTTCCTGGTGGGGGTCTTCACTGTTTAACTCTGAAAGTCATAGGGACTTCGGGGAGCAGTGAGTGGTTCTAAAAAAAGACAGTGTACCAGGTGTCATTCCTCAAGGCTCCTCATGATCTCTAATTTTTTGCAATAGTTCTACTGTCCTCCCCTTCTCTATGCAGAGTAAAATTCCAGGATTAAGAACATTGCGATGGCTATAATCCCACATGTGTTTGTCTCTTCCTCACTCTCACGGAAAAACAGTCAAGGCCTCATACTCGGCACTGGACCCCACCCAGTCTTACGGTAATCACATGTGACAATACCGAACCCATAATCCAGCATCCAAAATATCACCACTCACCTTCTCTCCACCCCACGCCTCTTCTCCTTCCGTTGCAAAGAAATAGTTCTCAAAAATGCATCCAAATCCTTTCCCAAAATATGGAATTCCTTACGGAATATGGAGGTGTTTACCAGAAAACAGCTCTGTCAAACAGTGCGGCAAAATTTAAAAACATTTCATAATTTCAATATATAATTGTTTGGAATGAAATAACTTTGTACTTTTCCACACGGTTTCCACACGGAACCATGTGGAAAAGTACAAAGTTATTTCATTCCAAACCATGGAAAAATTCCACAAAGTAAGCCCGTCGACGATTAATTTTATATAATTGTTTGTTATACGGACTATTTTATAGATATGATAAGCAATAACTACTCCAAAGTGATATTGATAACCGATATCATCTAGAGCAATGTATCTCTCTCCAAAAAATATTCAATGATGTTTATTTCGTATGGAATTGACCATACAGTATGATCCTATCTATCAAATAAAAATATATAAATATATTAATAAAATAAACTATATGCAACAGCCATAACTGAGCAAGTTATGTAAGTCCTTAAAATATAATTCATGCGGTAGTTTAAAATACCTAGAAGTATCTTAAACACGTTAAGATTTCCCAGCGCCGCGGTGGCGCAAGGCATGTTTGCGTATTTTTGTCAGGAAATGCGTAACAACATAACATAATAGGCAAGAAGCGGTGTTTTATTTTACCAGTTTACAGACTATAACAAAATTATTGACTACTGAATGCTTCACAACCTCATTTTAAAACATACATTTTATGATTATCCTTCATTATCATTTCATACCCTCTCTCTCTCTCTCTTTGGTGCGCAAGCAATAGATGTGGTACTTCACATCTCATGCCATCGCATCAAATGCATAAGTAATGAGCCTCCTCAGCGTGTAGTATTATCTTGCAACAGCCGATCATTGACATTAAAAGTCGACGCTTTTCGAAGGGAGTCATTATTTTTATCTGTATGTCTCTAAAAAATTAATTGCTAATAAAGAAAATAAAGGAAATAATTGTAACGCGTTTAACATTTCGTTAAAAAGGGTACTATATGAAGTATAATTTCCCTGACAAATGATGCTCAAAAGTTTTTCAAAGCAGGCACCTGCAGCTGATCTCAAGGCATGGATACTTGTATTGGCCGTAGAGTCCGGCTTGGTAGCCTTCGCATCATTTTCGAAACCCGCCGGTCAACGCAGTCGTCATTGGGGTAGAATAGCGCTTATATCTCGGGATCTCGGGGGTCCAGTTGGCGGCCATCTTGAATAAGGTACTTCCGGTTGTCGGGGGCGTGAGATAACACCATATTCGGCTTCAGCACCCTCGTGAACCCCTAGAACCATACCCGACACGACGCAAAAATACCCTAATTGAAACGGGTTCAAATTTTCCATTTTAACGTCCGCCATCTTGGATTTTGAGCCCCCCCGCACGAGTGAAGGTGATCTTTAACTCATTCTAGCCGTTATCTGTCTCTTACATCCAAAATATAGCCGTTTAGAAGAGAAATTACGAAGAAAACGTCGCGGGAATAGGAAATCACGATTTCAGCCGCCATCTTGGTTTAGACCATAAGAGGCAAAATTCGGCTTGGCAACCGATAAATTCGTAATCAGCAGGGTCGATATACTCTAACAACACTGGTTAACAGTTTGGCGCACGTTTTGCCGTTTAACACGAGAAAAGACATGATATCATCTTTGTACATCTACATCTACGTCATAACCTGCAAGCCACCCAAAGGGTGTGTGGCAGGGGTTGCTTTCGCACCAGGCATGCATGAATGATATGGTAGAACACCGACATTACATTAAAACCCGCGTACCACACATGCAAAGCGCCAATTAAAAATCTAATACCCAAGAAACAATCTATCTTCAATCGTTCCAACGTGCAAGGGGTACAAGGACTACTACTACATATTCAAAATATCATGCATAAATAAGAACATCATGCATAAATAAGAACGTAGATAATATAAAGAGAAAGATCTACTGTCTGCCTATTGTCACAATTCGAACTATTCATAACGACGATCACAGCTGTTATGGTCCCGAATGGTACGCGGAAAAAATGACATTTTATACCTATCGGTTCTACAATCTAGCTCTCTAATTTTATTGGCGCGATCTAATCTGCCGTAGTACGAAGGGGTTAATAGTATGTTTTTTACGTTGTCAGTAAAATGATTTTCCTGAAATTAATTTAGGAGGTTAAGCCTATAATTTAATCTACGCTGTGATAGCGATGCCCATCCTAATTCCTCTAACAGTCCAGACACACTAGCCAACTTATCGTAGCATCGTTTCACAAACCTAGCTCCTCTTCGCTGTACGCGATCTAACTCAAACTTGTACTTCACTTTCCGTAATTTTCTCTTAGCATCATTACTCTCTACTATTCATCTCCCAATTTCTCTTTTTATAATTCCTGAGTAAACTATTTTAACTTCTCTACTGCTCATTTCACTTCGTACCTCCCATCTGATATCACTTAAACCTATCACATCTACTTTATTCTTCTTCAGTTCAAGCTTCATATTTTCCAACTATTTACATTGTAAGAACGTCCTAACATTTCATGTTCCTATCCGTATCCCTTTCTGACTATGCCGATGCCTCTGTCGCTGCTTCTCCCGGAGATATGTTTGGGACGTCTGGAACATTTAACCAAAGGAGGAAACATACTAGTGAATACGAAGGAATATCCCTAGGATGTTTTATGCAGTGAATAGCATTTTGCCTCCTGATTCCTAATACCCTCGACTTTCAATCGAAGGTTCATCGCTTTTTAAGGCAGTTTCCCACCTCAAGGATAAAAGAGTGCCCTTTCCCATTTCCCGCTCATTTGCCCTCCGTGGAGGACATTGACACTTGGCAATGGGAGACCAATTTATTCACTCGGTCGCCATATCCTCATCAGTTATGATAGGGTGCTCCGTGTGATGGTGTGGTTGGTATTTGAGGCTGTTGGAGGCGCATCCGTCACCTTATACCCCACTTGCAGTATATATCAATACAAATAATTTCTTTAGCATTCGTGGCATACCTGTAGTGTATTACATGTGGGTAAAAGTTGCCGCTACTTTATTCTGCATGCTGGTGATAACTCCCCCCTCTGCCACACTCCATTGTGGTGGCTTTGGTAATATTCCCCACGTTACGCGGGTGAGTCACAATATCGAGCGATCAGCAACCTCGTCTATTATCAGGTTTGGCCGTGGGATCGCTGCGAACGCCCTTGGCCCTAGGTCAACTCCATGTCTGCTCGCGCGTCCGCCATCTTTGGCTCATGGAGAAAGGGGGGTATTATATACATACGATGGCAGAATTTACTTCCATGAAGATATAACTTATTCATTTAAAACATGACAATATGTCATAAGAAGATATCAGGGAATGATAATTTCAATTATATAGGTGAGGAGTGAATTATTAATTACCCATTACCGGCTTTAAATGAGCCAAATAACTCCGACTTTGCACTGAAAGATACGCTCTCTGCTTGACTACGATATTTTTCGGCGCAATACAGGTAGAGCTTGAGAACTTTAAAAATAAAATTTCACATTTTTTCTATTAGATAAAGAGAGGAAATACAAAAGTTGATAGTGGCTTACACACAGGAATTGTCTTAACGTCCTTATCGCGTACGTGAACGTAGTTTGTTCCCCTTGCCTAAAATTGGAAGGTTTTTACCCATATTATACATTATTTGGATTGTTTTTACTACTGACTCGCGATGTATACGCCCTAATAATTACTTAAATTGAGCCAAATTGCCTTAAAAAGTTTGCCGTCTCCACGGAAGAGACGAGATGTAAAAATTCTAGCTCAAAGAAATGAAATGTGAGGTCCCCATTATTTGGCTTTTTTTAACATTTTTTTAACTGAGTTATTTACATGGTACATCAGAAATAGAAGCTAAAGCCCGTTTCACATGAGCCAGGAAATTGCACAACTTGATCTAAGCACAAACATGCAATTGAAATTGTGTCTTGAAAAGAGGTGAATTACAGGAACACATGCAAGAATGTATGGACGCAAGATGGCAAAATACCCCATGCTCTAATCACAATGATTATTGCACACCAGATTGAGAAAAAAATGTAGTTTCAAATTCCTAATGCAGAGCTTTACCTACAGCCAGCCTGTACACCACAGACTCCATCTGGAGGGAGAAGAGTCCGCTCCTCCAGCAACCATTACGGAAGCAAGAAGATATTCGGAGCATGGACACTACCTGTCTGGCAAGCAACATTACTGGTGAGACGACGAAATGTGGTCAACCCTGAAAAGACTGGGAACAAAGAATCGAAAATCTCACAATATCGGCCCTTTACGTAGTCATACGGCATGCCAGTGAACTGTCAGTCTGGGAGCACTTGTGGATACTATTCTCACTTTTCGGCGTTTTTCTTGGAGTGGCTCTCGTAAAAAAGGGCGTAATATTGGGATTCTTACCAAGAAAATCGTTACTGTGGCTCGAAATTTCCCCCGAAATTGATTAGCAAGCGCGTGGCGGCGCAGCATAAATATAAACTCGTTATGCATCTCATAATAGCGCAAGATTGAGACGCGTATCGTCCTTGAAGGAAATAATAATTTAAGAATTACATTGTGTTCGTGAGAAATACTACTGCTCTCAATCTTTCATTACTTCAGTACTCAAGCCGGATGAAGACTAATGATTCGGGCATCTTATTGGGTATGACGGGACCTTGGGTGGTTCATTGTCCTTGACTTCCAACTATTCTTTCATACTCATGGGAATGTGTCCGTTTTCGTAAACTACAGTAATATGAAGTCTTTCAAGATCTCAAGTCATTAGGTGACATGGTGGAATTTATGACCGAGTTCAGGGAAATACTGATATCAGGGCACCTTAATAATGGCATTTAATGGCGGAAACCATGATCCTTAATAAATCTTGGTGTGGAAAATACCAATCCATCGTTTTTACTACATCTACATCTACGTCATACCCTACAAGCCACCCAAAGGGTGTGTGGCAGAGGGTGCTTTCGCACCAGGCATGCATGAATGATGTGGTAGAATACCGACATTACATTAAAACCCGCGTACCACACATGCAAAGCGCCAATTAAAAATCTAATACCCAAGAAACATTCTATCTTCAATCGTTCCAACATGCAAGGGATACAAAGACTACTACTACACATTCTAAATATCATGCATAAATAAGAACATCAATATTTACATCATGCATAAATAAGAGAGTAGAGAATATAATGAGAAAGATTTACTGCCTGCCTATTGTCAATACTCGAACTATTCATGACGACGATCACAGCTGTTATGGTCCCGAATGGTACGCGGAAAAAATGACATTTTATACCTATCGGTTCTACAATCTAGCTCTCTAATTTTATTGGCGCGATCTAATCTGCCGTAGTACGAAGGGGTTAATAGTATGTTTTTTACGTCGTCAGTAAAATGATTTTCCTGAAATTTATTTAGGAGGTTAAGCCTATAATTTAACCTGCGCCGTGATAGCGATTCCCATCCTAATTCTTCTAACAGTCCAGACACACTAGCCAACTTATCGTAACATCGTTTCACAAACCTAGCTCCTCTTTGCTGTACGCGATGTAACTCTGATATCAACCCCGTTTCGTATGGATCCCATACACTAACAGCATATTCCAGATGAGGCCTAGTGGATGTGGATGGAGTGGATGAGGACTAATTCATAGTTGCGTTATAAATATTCCAAATAGTAAGGGAAACGTTTAAATCGCTCGATAAGACTGGACACTCCCGAGTAGCTTCAATATTTATTTCTGGTAGCATTGACGTCTACACATATGTTTAAAATTTTTTTAAGCTGTCGGCTGTATGATCATTGTGGGAAAATCTCTTGTCGTGAATCACAAAGGTCGAATAAACTTGGTCGATGACACTTTCAAAATAACTCCGCATCTCCTTCGAAAGTCAATCGTTCAGAAACTCCATATTTACCCCTTCACTTTCGTTTCTCAAATCACAAATCATGTGCCTATTCCTTGGGAACGGTGCAGCGATTTTAAACTGCGTTGAGCCATCATTTATCACGGTTTCGTGCCCTCCATTTGTTTTTTGTGCGAGAGATTCTTGAAGATACTACAAACAGTATAAAATTTTCCGTATTAATTTAAGTTAGACTCCAGTACAGGCGGGATAGGTTGAACTTGAAGTTATTCCAGTACTCTTTGCTGCACGTTCTTCGCTGGCTTAGGGTTAGCCCCAACCAATGAAGGAGCATTCACTATTTTTTCAAGAATTATACCTATCTCATTTAGTTTTACGGTCTCGAACGTGAAACATTAAAAGCAAAACTTTTCAATTCCACATCGGTATCATTCCGTGTTCGAACGGTTCCGTATCTGCGTTCTCCACGAGAGATTTGATGGCTGCGTTATATTTTCATGCTCAAATAACGAAGCCGGCCGTGTTTTATAAAACCGTATCGGAATCGCAAAGCTTCATTTTTCATTGTCACGTAACGAAACAATTTCAATGAACAAAGCCGGAGACAGTGCCTTACTGGTAATGAATTCATGTGGCGAAATGTGAGTTCTTTGTGTACAACAGGGAGATGAAATTCGCTATGAAAAATTCATTTACGGAGGCAATGGCTTGGTGGTGTGACTGGCTAACCTGATCGGCGCGTGGGAGATCCGGGTCCGAGTCTTGGTCAAGACAAATGGTTGTTTCATGGTGAATTTCATCCCCATGTTGTATATCTTTGCACCCATGCGCGTGACTGCGTATCGTATTAAGGAAGTTGAGTGTGATATTTTTATAGCCAGAATGAGAGCTATATTCCAATTTTATTTTGAAACTTAAGCAACTCTTAGAAGGATGAAGTATGCACTGTAGCATTATGGTTGCGAAATAATTATTTTACATAAAAATATAATAATTTATTTACTTTCCAGAATACAATTTCAAAAAATAATCTCTTGGTGCATCAAGTAGGAAAGCTTTAGGTAGCCACGAAGAAAAACTGAGTTGAGACTACCTTCACAGTAATAATAGGCCATTACTGAAATGTCAGTAAAGGAGTATAATTAACTTAACCTAATCAACTAATTACCAGCCAAAAATAGAGACAAATAACTAATAATGACTTACACTATCATATTAAATGAATTTCTTCATCTGCCTGAGTGAATAACCATTGTATAGCCATTTGAATTTAATTAATGCTTTTAGCTTTTATGTCAACTGGTAGCAGATTGTACACCTTTACACCATATACAAGAAAAATCTTTTAAAGAAAGTTTTGTTTGACTTTAAAAGTGTTCGACAATATATACCTAGTAAATTATGATGTGTTCTTCAACGATTCTCAATAATTAACTAATCATTACGTTGCAATTATAATTTTTTCTCATCATACTCTATTAATGTCTTCACAAAGAAAATTTTGAGCGATTCTCTAAAAGCTAATGTGTTGAGAATTAGTTGGATTTTAAAATTATTGATAGAAAATACAAAATACGTCAATCTTAACTCTTGACGAGATGCATACGTTAGAAATTACTCATGTTTCATATGATGTCACTCTGGAGTCTACTGACTGACAGCCTCTGGAGTTTATACACTACTGCATCATCGGAAAAAAGACGGAGCTTGCTATTTTTTACTGCTGTATTTAAGTCATTTACGTAGAGAAGAAATAAAATTGGACCTATCACGCTTCCCTGGGGAACACCCGATGTTACTTTTACTTCGCCTGAGCTGACACCATCTAATACCGCCCTTTGAACGCGTTAATGTAAGAAGTCTCCTATCCAGCCTACTATATTACTGTCTATCCCGTATGATGCTAACTTCGCGAGTAACTTACAGTGGGGAACCTTGTCAAACGCTTTTCTAAAGTCAAGAAACATAAAGTCAAGAGAAGTCAAGAATTTTAGGATAGAGATAGTGTAACCAACTGGATGTAAAACTCGGAATCGTTGTTTAAGTTTATGTCTGGTTTTGCCACCAAGCGTCCAGTAAATACAAGAATCAACCGCCGTCGTAGTCCTCCATCTTCTGTTAGTCCGTCGATTCTCTGCACATTTAGAATTCACGCGTTTGAATACCATCTTTACAGTCAGTCAGTGCTTTTCCGGAAAGTCAGATAATAAAGGGTACACAAAGCTTAGTGCCTAGGAAAAGCTTAATAGATAACAATAAATTAGAAATATTTAGGGAAGAGAGTAGGTCAAATAGTGGGCCATTAAATAACTTGCCACTCATCAGGATAGCAAAGAATAACAAGTTGACCAGACAACACAGTATAGGTTTATCGGGACGGAAGAAAGCAAAGAAAAAGGAAAAATATATAAATCATAACAACACCCATGAATTTCCAAACTGTAACTTTCCCAATAATTTAGAAAACACAAACCCCACAAGTACAATAGGCAGACATATTAAAATAGAGGAATTTTCAGTAGTGGTGGTTAATTGTCGTAGTTTAAGAAGCAAGATACCTGAATTCCATTACCTTATAGAGAGTACTAATTCTGACATAATTATAGGAACCGAAAGTTGGTTAACAAGCGAAATTGCTGATAGTGAAATTTTTCCAGTCAATTTTAGGGTATACAGGAGAGATCGAGAGAGCCGACCGGGAGGGGGAGTATTTATCGCAGTTAAGAACACAATAGTCAGCAAAATAGAAGTGATTCCCGATAATATAACAGAAAGTGTATGGTGCTCCATTCAATGTGCTAATTCTAAAGTAATATACGTTTGTGCCTACTGTAGACCACCCCATTCCGATGTACACTCAGTATTAGAACTCGAGAAACAGATCAGGTCCATTAATTCCCATAGTAACGAACGACAGATTATTGTAGAAGGAGATTTCAAAACACCATCGATAGATTGGAAAACATATAGTCATAAGTCTGGGGGTAGGGACAAAGAAATCTGCGAGTCATTGCTTAACCTGTTCGCATCACACGCACTACATCAAATAGTAAATTCGCCTAATAGGGGGGAGAATGTTCTCGATTTACTTGCCACAAATATCCCTAAAAAAAGTTATTAATGTTGAAAATGTCGATGGAATAAGAGACCACAAGGTAGTATACGTAAAATTTTCCCTCGATACTGAAAAAAATTCTAAATTAAAAAGAAAGATTTATCTTTTTTGGTAAAGCAGATTTTAACGGATTTAGGCGTGACTTAAAGACATCTTTTGAAAAATTCGTGAACATTAGCAAAAATAGTGATACAGACAATACATGGAAAGAGTTCCTCCAAATTACACGGTCACTTGTCAACAGATATATACCTCATGAGTATAAGAGCGAGAATAGGGAACCAAGGTGGTACAACGCGGAGGTTAGAAAATGGTTAAAACGCCAACGAGATAGCCACGCGAAACTAAGAAAAATGAAGAAAAATGTAGCTAATAGCGACCTAAAAAATACTATCGAACATTATAAAATTTGTAAAACAGCCGAAAAAATAGCCCTTAGAAAAAACTTTAGTGAATTCAAGAGAAAAGTACTCGGAGAACAACTAGAGGGAAATCCGAAAGCATTTTGGACATATGTTAGGGAAGTACAGGAAAATAAAAAGTCAACGGTTAATTCCTAGAAAAACGATAGAGGCGGAATAGCAACTTCCAGTTTAGATAAGGCTAATTTATTGAATTATTTTTTTCAGAGCGTTTTTAATCAATCTAAGAGTAATTTTCACGAATCGATACCAGAGCGATTTCAGTAACCAATGCCCCCGATCGATATATCTTGTAGCGGAATCGTATCCTTACTAAATAACATTAGCCCGAACAAGACCTCAGGTCCTGATGAAATTCCAGCTCATGTTTATAAAGAATTAGCTCTCGAAATGGCTCCGTATCTTAAAGTAATATTTAACAAATCCCTCGAAGAACACGCGGTTCCCAAAGACTGTAAGATAGCTAACGTGACCCCAATTTATAAAAGTGGAGATAGGGAACAGCCATATAATTATAGACCAATATCATTAACGTCACTATCATGTAAAATTATAGAGCATATAATAGTTACATCAATAATGGGACACCTCGACAGCCAGGATTTATTAATAACAAACCAGCATGGGTTCAGAAAAGGACGGTCTTGCGAAACTCAATTAGGTCTTTTTGTTCACGATATTTTAGTTTCCGGAGAAGGTAACGTACCTGTAGATGCAGCGTTTCTTGACTTTAGAAAAGCTTTTGACAAGGTTCCCCACTGTAAGTTACTCGCGAAGTTAGCATCATACGGAATAGACAGTAATATAGTATGCTGGATAGGAGATTTCTTACATGAACGCGTTCAAAGGGTGGTATTAGATGGTGTCAGCTCCGGCGAAGTAAACGTTACATCAGGTGTTCCCCAGAGAAAGGTGATAGGCCCAATTTTATTTCTTCTGTACGTAAACGACTTGAATACAGTAGTAAAAAATAGCAAGCTCCGTCTTTTTGCCGATGATGCAGTAGTGTATAAAGAAATTAGAAATGAAGAGGACAGACAGTTCTTAGCTGCCTGCCCCTGCCACACACCCTTTGGGTGGCTTGCAGGGTATGACGTAGATGCAGATGTAGCTAAGTATTTAGATGCGATTGATGATTGGTGTGATAGATGGCAACTAGAATTAAATTTGAAGAAATGCGCGATTATGAATTTTTGGAAAAAGAATGGCTTTCCCCGGAATAATTATTGCATCAAAGAAAACAAAATATGTAACGTAGATTCAATTAAATACTTAGGCGTCACCATCACTGAAGACATGTCATGCGGGAAACACATAAGGGAAATAACTAGTTTAGCAAACCGTAGATTAGGATGCGTAAAAAGGGTTCTAGGCAAATGCGATGAGAGAGTACGAGAAAGAAGCTATTTTACACTTGTCAGGCCTCATTTAGAATATGCCGCTAGTATATGGGATCCGTACGAGGAAGGTATGATAAAAGAATTAGAGCGCGTGCAAAGGAGATCTGCTAGGTTTGTTAAATGTCGTTATGATAATTGTATAAGTGTTACGAGTTTAATAGAAGAACTAGGATGGGAATTACTATCAGAACGCAGGTTAAAATTTAGGTTAAACCTTTTAAGTAAATTTGAAACCGATTTGTTCACAGATGACGTTAGATATATATTGAGAACCCCTGCGTATTATGCTAGGTTTGACCATATTAACAAAATTAGAGAGATAGATTGTCGTACCGATAGATTTAAAATGTCATTTTTCCCGCGTACCATAAGAGAGAACAATAGGCAGCGTAGCAAAAGGGATAGGTAGGTGAAATATAGTTAGAGTAGTCTGTAGTGCATGATGCATGTAATAACAACCAATAATCCCTTCCTTAATATGTAGATACTAACCATCTAGCTGCATGTGACCTTATTATCTAGCATGTCTCCATTAAATATCCTAGTTGCATGTCAATAGTGCATGTTTGGTGATCTTCACCCCCTGCCACACACCCTCGTGGTGGCTCGCAGGGTATCACGTAGATGTAGATGTTTACTCTGCTAACCGTCTTCGCCACATTTTTGAATTGAAAAATTGGAGTATTTTCTTCATGATTAGGCCAAATTCATGTGATTTTATGTGAAGTTTAATCTCACCTAAACTACCCTAATTATATTATAGCTTCAAGAGTACACTTAATACATTCAGCCTATTTTACCCGTAATTAAAGAATACATCGATGCTGTCAAGCTGTTACATACGCTGTTAGTTCAGATGGAGAGCGGCAGTAGCAAAGCTGTCACTTTCGCAACTTACCGATGGGGTGTGATATTACATCACCCGCTGACCATTGTGGGTGGTCATCGCAGGAGATAAACTGGGGAGTCTTGGATCATAGGAATGCCCTGATTAACACATTCAAGTTTATGCCCGCGCGTGATTCAAGTGACTGCAATAATACACGCTGGAGATACCCGTATCTCGTGCGTTTCTGCATCTACTTATTACCCTGCAAGCCACCACAAGATTGTTTAGCAGGGGATGACTTTTCCCCAACATGAACTACAGTAAAGAAGTTTACCTTCACCAACAAGCACCACACTATCGGTGTACCACAAATGCTGCAGAAACTACTAGAGAAATTCATAATGTAACTATGAAAATGTGACACAAGAATCATGCAGAGAGCATGCCAAACATGGTGTTAGCACTACTCGGCAGATTTAGTAACATCTACATCTACATCTACATCTACGTCATACCCTGCAAGCCACCCAAAGGGTGTGTGGCAGGGGGTGCTTTCGCACCAGGCATGCATGAATGATATGGTAGAACACCGACATTACATTAAAAACCCGCGTACCACACATGCAAAGCGCCAATTACAAATCTAATACCCAAGAAACATTGTATCTCCAATCGTTCTAACATGCAAGGGATACAAAGACTACTACTACAGATTCAAAATATCATGCATAAATAAGAACATATTATTTACATCATGCATAAATAAGAAAGAGGAGAATATAATGAGAAAGATTAACTGCCTGCCTATTGTCAATACTCGAACTATTCATGACGACGATCACAGCTGTTATGTTCCCGAATGGTACGCGGAAAAAATGACATTTTATACCTATCGGTTCTACAATCTAGCTCTCTAATTTTATTGGCGCGATCTAATCTGCCGTAGTACGAAGGGGTTAATAGTATGTTTTTTACGTCGTCAGTAAAATGATTTTCCTGAAATTTATTTAGGAGGTTAAGCCTATAATTTAATCTACGCTGTGATAGCGATTCCCATCCTAATTCTTCTAACAGTCCAGACACACTAGCCAACTTATCGTAGCATCGTTTCACAAACCTAGCTCCTCTTCGCTGTACGCGATCTAACTCTGATATCAAGCCCGTTTCGTATGGATCCCATACACTAACAGCATATTCCAGATGAGGCCTAACGATTGAAAAATAACAACGTTCTTTCACGTTCTTTTACATCACACTAACATGCATTACTACCAGCTATCCTATTGCCAAATAACCTACTGCCAACACTACCTGCCAACTAACCTATTTCAAAGTCTCAACGCAACCATTATGGTCTCTCATCCATCGCGGGAAAACGATATTTGAAACCTTTTTGTTCCACAATCTATTTCCCTTATTTTATTCTGCTGTAAAGTGACTATGAAAACGACGCAATAACTGTACCGAGGGGAATTTTTCCTTTTTTTCCAGAAGCTCATTGCGACACATTTTTTTCAAATTTAATTCTAGCCACCACGCATCACACCACGCTTAAATTGCGTTCGGCTAATTACCAAGCGTTCAGGAAAAATGAAAAATATTTACGAATAATCGTAGAAGATAAAATAATAATTCAAAATTTAAAAAGAAAGGGAGGAGCAATTTTGAAATACAATAACAACTATTTTGCTGCCGATTGTAAATTTGTCGCAAACTATTGTTAAAAAAACACTATGATATGCCTGTCTGTCGGAGTACACGGGGTATGAAACGCACAGACTCCATTGTAATAAATTTAGTGGCATGCTTTCTTTCCCTTCGGCTGGAGGGGTCTCCCAAAAGTGAATAACTTTGATGCCTTTTCATTCATTTTACGGCTACTTAGAGAGAAAAACGCATCCTTTTTTGTGGTATGATCAGTAAAATACATAATTCCCAATCTTATGAATCAGACGTGGGGAAATTACGTAGTATATTTCTGAGTGACACAACCCATTTTCTCCACGAGGTGTTAATTGCAGTATGTACTGCCGGATAATTGAGTGGATTTTAAATTTTCATCATATTTTTGATAGTTACAAGTTAGGTAATTCAAATTGAGTTAACATGTGTTTGAAATTGGTGCAAAGATCGGCTCTTAAGGCTGAAAAAAGGGCTAATTAAAAATTTACTTATCGAAAAACTCATATGTCTTTAGTCCAACTACGCGGAGTCTCGGGAGAGCTTGAAGAGGCAAGGGAATGGGGAGCCCATGAGCATATTTTTATGTGCGAATTCGTTGTTATACATATACCCTGTCTTTATCCTTTTGGAAATGGTTGTTTGGAATAATTGGTGGTTTCAGGCCTAACTATATATCGTTATTTTTTTCGTTTCTCGGTCTCGAAACAATGACCTTCGGAACGGGTGTCGAACACGCTACATCTACGTCATACCCTGTAAGCCACCCAAAGGGTGTGTGGCACGGGGTTCTTACACACCAGGCATGCATGTATTATACGGCAGAACACCGAAATTACATTCAAACCAGCGTACCACACATGCAAGGCGCCAATTAAAAATCTACTAACCAAGAAATATTCAATCGTAAATCGTTCCAACATGCAAGGGATAAAAAGACTACTACTACAGATTCAAAATATCATGCATAAATAAGAAGGAATACTACAGAACAATAGGCAGCGTAGCAAAGGGATAGGTAGATGAAATATAGTTAGTCTGTAGTGATTGATGCATGTAATAACAACCAATAATCCCTTTCTTATTATGTATATACTAACCACCTAGCTGCATGTGACCCTGTTCTCTAGCATGCCTCCCTTAAATATCCTACTTGCATGGCAATAGTGCATGTTTGGTGATCTTCACCCCATACCACACACCCTCGTTGTGGCTCGCAGGGTATTACGTACATCTACATCTACGTGATACCCTGCGAGCCACCACGAGGGTGTGTGGCAGGGGGTGAAGATCGCCATACATGCACTATTGCCATGCAAGTAGGATATTTAAGGGAGACATGCTAGAGAACAGGGTCACATGCAGCTAGGTGGTCAGTATCTACATAATAAGAAAGGGATTATTGGTTGTTATTACATGCATCATGCACTACAGACTACTCAAACTATATTTCACCTACCTGTCCCTTTGCTACGCTGCCTATTGTTCTCTCTTATGGTACGCGGGAAAAATGACATTTTAAATCTATCGGTACGACAATCTATCTCTCTAATCTTGTTAATATGATCAAACCTAGCATAATACGCAGGGGTTCTCAATATATATCTAACGTCATCTGTGAACAAATCGGTTTCGAATTTACTTAAAAGGTTTAACCTAAATTTTACGTAGATGTAGATGTATGTTTTGTGCTTTTAATATTTTTTAACCGAAGAGGTGCGTTATAAGTGCAAGCTGCATATTGTAAACATCACCTGCTAAAAATGGAAACTTTGATACTTGTTATGACTCGAGTTGTCGCAGTGGAATCTTTTCACGTCTGTGGCCATAATTGGAAATCATTCACCGTGAAAATGAGAAGCATTAGTCCGAGGTGACTTCCGATACTAATCGATGACAAGGAAACGAGTCGAGGATAATTAAGCGACGCGTCATAACACGTAGCATTCCCGCAGTCAACTGCCAACCCATCCCTGCAAAATGAGCTTCTCTAAGGCTTCTGTGAAAAGATTACTTCGCTCGCGCATCCTCGGATGCGCTATCAAAAGGGGAAGTGCCCATTGTTTACACACCGGCGAGTGTGCGTCACCCATGGAATGGGCCGCTCATCCCGGTGAGAGCGAATGCTGAGAGTTTAAGGTGCGCATGCTTCCAGTGTGACGTCATCGCATCGCGAGCCTCGAGTTTACCCGTGCGCGGACCAAATATACATCTTGACCCGGCTGAAAGACCGTGGGCTGGGGAACATGCGCTGTTATGATAGCCGGAAGCACCATGTGTTTACTCTTTGGTTGCCATTCATTGAAGTATATTATCACAAAGGAAATGGTGCCAGGCTTGACTTTGTGGAAGTAATTCATAGTAACTTAAATAAAACTCTGTATACTCCACTATAGGTTTAATAACACGACCCGGGTTTCGACGCTTCGTGTCATCTTCAGGTCCGACCTGTGTCACGAAGTGTCGAAACCCGGGTCGTGTTATTAAACCTATCATCTACATCTACGTCATACCCTGCAAGCCACCCAAAGGGTGTGTGGCAAGGGGGTGCTTCCGTACCAGGCATTCATGAATGATATGGTAGAACACCGACATTACATTAAAACCCGCGTACCACACATGCAAAGCGCCAATTAAAAATCTAATACCCAAGAAACATTCAATCTTCAATCGTTCCAACATGCAAGGGATACAAAGACTACTACTACAGATTCAAAATATCATGCATAAATAAGAACATCAATATTTACATCATGCATAAATAAGAGAGTAGAGAATATAATGAGAAAGATTTACTTCCTGCCTATTGTCAATACTCGAACTATTCATGACGACGATCACAGCTGTTATGTTCCCGAATGGTACGCGGAAAAATGACATTTTATACCTATCGTTTCTACAACCTAGCTCTCTAATTTTATTGGCGTGATCTAATCTGCCGTAGTACGAAGGGGTTAATAGTAAGTTTTTTACGTCGTCAGTAAAATGATTTTCCTGAAATTTATTTAGGAGGTTAAGCCTATAATTTAATCTACGGTGTGATAGCGATTCCCATCCTAATTCTTCTAACAGTCCAGACACACTAGCCAACTTAATCTATAACCTATAGTGGAGTATACAGAGTTTTATTTAAGTTACGAAGTATATTATGTCTAAAGTACGGATTTTATGCTTCGTTTAGCTCCAGAATTAAAGGCAGTTGATTTGAAGAACTTGTTTCAAGATACTGAATAGCTATTATTTTCGGAAAAAATTTCCATTCCTTGCTTTTACGAGTTAGATAATTATCTGTAAAGCTTTTTGTCCCATTGGCCCTACAAAAAAATCTAAATAAAACCAATGGGATGATAAGCCTTAAAATGATGAAACCACTCTGTCATGAACTAGTAACGTGAAGAATATTGCATTATGGTATATCCCCCACATTACGAAAAGGCTTGAACAGTATGTTTTTCATTATAACGGGATGCCGGTTTAAAAAAAATCAGCATAAGGTAAAGCATGTATTAGGAAATATTATGACCAGCTCAACCAGTTATATATAACTACAGACAAAGAACTATCCGGCGAGTATGAATTAAAGTGCAAATACTTCTGTAGATCAATTATTTTGGCCAAAGCATGGGCTTTAAACAAACCCAACTTCGTATGACATTTCGCTTGCCTTTAAAATGGCCATATTGGAAAATCAATTGCTGCAGAATAAATTCTAGAAACAAAGCACTGATGTGATGTTGATGGTTGAGAACATTTAAACAGAAGCCTTAGCCACGCATTTGAATTTATCATAGACTTTCAGACAGTCATGAATTTTCACTCCTTTTTAAATCATAATTCCTCCTTCACAAATGAATATTGGAGACAAACTATAAACTACCAATTCGAACTACATAAGTATAATCCTGACAATGTGTGACTCTCCATAACAAGGAGTCCTTAGCAGTTGCAATACATGTGTTCTCCTCGTAGCATGGTGAAGTTCCAAATTATGTTGTGATCGCGGATAACAACACAAAAGGAAAGTACAGTTTCTAACCAGGGATCATCGGAAACATTCCAGGGTCAACTGATTCCGACGTCTAATCGCTTGCACATCGTGTCATTTTTTAGTGCGCAGTTCTGTTTCTTTCGTAGCCAAGACATTGATATTCATAATGTTGGCCTGACTGATTATTTACTTTTATTCAAAATTAAATTTCAAGATGAACTTCACATAGGGTGACACTAGTTATTTTTCTCAAAGTTTTAACAGGGAATACGTTAATCACTGATGAAGACGAAAATTTCCAAGAATGACAAGTTTAAAAACAAATCAATTTTTTCCCATTGGCCCAACAAAAAAACCGAATAAAACCAATGGGATGATAAGCTTTTAAATGATGAAACCACTCTGTCATCAACTAATTACATGAAGAATATTGCATTGTGGTATGTGGAATCACAATTTCCACAAAGTGAATTCGCCAACCATTGATTTTATTTTAACATAAAATGATAAGTTTGTCTGCATTGCTCCCCTCCAAGTATAAATGCTGTCGATATCCTGCAATTACATCGTTTGTGTGCTTCTGGAGTTCTTCGAGATCAGCCCAGTCATAGATCTTCTTCTATTTTCATCCGCTTGCCGTTTACAATGAGGATGTGGTTGCTGGAGAAGTATTTGAACCCGGAGCCGCCAAGGTAGTAGGCAAGGTTTATGCACATTTGGCTGCCACGTGAGGGTAGGGCTTTGGCTACATTCTATATGGCTAAAAAGCTTTAATATATCCACAGATTGACCCTAATGCTATTTTAGCCGAAGAGTATAAAAATGAAATCTTGATTGAAATCCTGGATGGATACGGATGTTACAAATTTGCGGACAAGCTTGCCAGCTTGGCCGAGTACAGAATGAAAAAGAAAGTTAAAATCGACTTCTAGTTTTTATTTCCTTAATGTTCTTGGAAACATTTATCCGCTAAACTACGTATGTTATGCCAGTTATCGCAAGAATTTAATAACCAAAGTCTCTTTCGTATATTCCTGCATGACATTCGTTTTTTCGCAACGTTTCAATGCTTTCACTTTAGTGTGTCATCGTGAGGGAGTTTCATCGTGAGGATGGGAGTAGCAAGGTACTCATGGCGCTAAGGTTATGTTGTGTGCGTTCAAGAGAATAGCGCAGTTTATTGTTGGATATGCAGCCAGTTTTTGAAGACGTCCAATGCCGTTTGGAGCACGGAGTAGGATACTCCGTGCTCTATACGTTCAATGGTATCAGGCTCAACTATGTGGAAGTTGATATTCACAAATGAAAAAACGAATTCGTTTTCTTCCACTGATTTATTTTTCTGGTACAACATGTTTCGACTCATAGAGGTCATTTTCAAGTACAAAAAATTTTAAAATTCAAGCAAATATATACCTGGGAGGGTTTTGGGGGAGGTTGGAGAGGGGTGAAAGAATGGGTGTTAGGAGGGGGGGGAAGGGGAAACCCGGAGAGAGGTGAGGGGTGGCGGTTATGGTGAGAATTAGGGAAAACCCTTAGGAGGACCGTGTTGGTGAGAAAGGTGGGGGCGGGGGATGGAAGGTAGAGGGAGGGGTGGGTTAACTTGGAAAGGGTCGTTGAGGTGGAGGTGGGTTATCAGCGGGTGTGGAGTTGGGCGGGAGGGATCTGGGTGTTCGTCTTTCGGTGAGGTTTAGAGAGACTTGTAGGAGGGGGGAAATTCTTTCAAAAAGGATGTCGTTTAGTAATTTACATTTACTCATGTTCCTCCTTATTTCTAGCTCCTCCTTTTTGTCCATCTTCCTCCCTTTTATCTCAAAGTGTAGTATCTCCGGTTTGAAGTCGCTCTCGTGGTTCTCTTCCCAGAGATGTTTGGAGAAATGGGACTGCGACAGATTGCAGTTCCGGTAAAATCTCTTATGTTCCTCGATTCTTCTCTCGAATGTACGCCCTGTCTGCCCAACATATGCAGCACCACAGTCGTTGCACTTTAATTTGTAAATGCCACTTCTTTCAAAAGGTTGCACTTGGTCTTTTGTGTTACCCAGGAATTTTTTGAGATTTTCACCGTTATAAAATGTCACTCTATACTGTTGTTTTGGAAAGAGGTTTCCTATTTTTTCAGAGATCATGCCATAATGCCATATAATAATGAGTCGAAACATGTTGTACCAGAAAAATAAATCAGTGGAAGAAAACGAAGTCGTTTTTTCATTTGTGAGTACTCCGTGCTCCTTACTCCTACTCCGTGGTTTGGAGGGAAGTGAGTCACGTGACCGAAAACTCCATTATGGTGGCATTTATTCAAATCACACGATCGTTAAGAATTATGTACATTTCATTAAATTTCTTCGTCCAGTCAGCGCCTATGCCTATATATATTCCTATATATATGCCTATATATTAAGAACCCCTGCGACCCCTGCGTATTATGCTAGGTTTGACCATATTAACAAAATTAGAGAGATAGATTGTCGTACCGATAGATTTAAAATGTCATTTTTCCCGCGTACCATAAGAGAGAACAATAGACAACGTAGCAAAAGGGATAGGTAGGTGAAACATAGTTAGAATAGTCTGTAGTGCATGATGCATGAATAACTACCAATAATCCCTTCCTTATTATGTAGATTTTAACCTGTACTATACCGTAGTAACTAATATCTATTGTAATAACTACTGCAATTACTTGCAATAACTAATAATCTACTGTAGTAACTAATAAACTATGACCCTATTTTCTAGCATGTCTACCTTATATATCCTACTTACATGGCAATAGTGCATGTTTGGTGAACTTCACCCCCTGCCACACACCCTCGTGGTGGCTCGCAAGGTATTACGTAGATGTAGATGTAGATGTATGCCCCTCTATCTATATACCTGTGCTACTATTTTGGACAGGCTCCAGACTCGACTTCGAATTCCGATTGAAAAAAGGCGTGAAATCCAATATGAGAGGAAGTTACATCATTCTTGATCTTATTATAATTTGTGTTCGATCATTTACCATTGTCAATCATTGTTTAAACACAAGCCCGAATTTTAACGCGAATTGAACGGAAAGTGGCGATTACTTGGCAATTAGCTTCAAGAAGAAAAAACTAATTTTAGTGAAACTTCTATTTTAGTGAAACTATGACAAGATGAAGATTAAATTTTTTCCTGTGATTCTTGACTTTTATTTCCTCCTCATGAGCCAATTAACCTTCCATATTAATTCTTGGGTAATAATATTTTTCTGAGGATAGAATGATTCCTAAATCACGACCAGAGTTGACTATCAGCGCACCATAGCGGAAAGCATGAAAGGTTACACCGCTGAATATTAATTCGATAATAATCAATTTCGGTGTTTGATTTAGTGATATATGGATTGTTTACATATACTCCTAAAAAGAACGTAAATCACAATGAAATGCTCGGCTAGTTAATTTATAATTGAAGTTCATACCCGAGTCTACATAATTGTGTTTCAGAGCGACACAGAGAATATTATCATGGCGCCTCACTACATACCTAGGCCTGACAGAAGCGATAAAATAAGTGTTTCGTAAATCGCGCATTTGCGGGGTTCGGCCGGCTGCCACTGGGAGGCGCAGATTGACTGGTAAAATGTGCACACAAAAATGTAGTTTGATAGCGGCAATGATTGTTTTAAGCCACTAGTGGCCGCCAAACCCTTCAAGAGTTCTCCCTTAGGGTTAAGTTGGCTCGTGTGTCTGGACGGTTAGAAGAATTAGGATGGGAATCGCTATCACTGCTCAGGTTAAATTATAGGCTTAACCTCCTAACTAAATTTCAGGAAAACCATTTCTCTGACGACGTAAAAAACATACTATTAACCCCCTCGTACTACGGCAGATTAGATCGCGCCAATAAAATTAGAGAGCTAGATTGTAGAACCGATAGGTATAAAATGTCATTTTTTCCGCGTACCATTCGGGACCATAACAGCTGTGATCGTCGTCATGAATAGTTCGAATTGTGGCAATAGGCAGACAGTAAATCCTTCTCATTATATTCTCTACTCTTTTATTTATGCATGATGTTCATATTTATGCATGATATTTTGAATTTGTAGTAGTAGTCCTTGTATCTCTTGCATGTTGGAACGATTGACGATAGAATGTTTCTTGGTTATGAGATTGTTAATTGGCTCGTTGCATGTGTGGTACGCTGGTTTCAATGTAATTTCGGTGTTCTACCGTATCATTCATGCATACCTGGTGTGGAAGCACCCCCTGCCACACACCCTTTGGGTGGCTTGCATGGTATGACGTAGATGTAGATGTAGTGTGTGTGTCCGTGAACACCCCTCCGCGCACAATAAGCCACCACAATATAAACTTAGCTCCACGTTGTACACTCCCATAATACACGTCACCATTTCACCGCGCAAAACCCTACATCATTACACGGCTGGTGTCCTAACACCCCCTTCCGCAACGCGGTGGTTCGCAGAATAGTATGTAGATGTACATGTAGATGAATATATTCGCCGAATGGATGGCTTTCAATATTATTCACTATTATTTTATTATTATTCACTTCCGGAGGTGCTCAAAGAATTAATGAGCTACATGATAAGAAGAAATGATCAAATTACTCGAAATAATTTTATATCAACAATTGATGGAAGAAACCGAGTAAACTTTAAAAACCTCATTAAATCTACTGTAATGCCAAAAATTTACCACTTTATGATTATGCAACCGTAATATCTCAATGGTGATGTAATAACGTCTGAAAATGAATTCTCATCATCGTGTTTTCACAGTCATTCTATCTTATATAATATTTATATCGCCATAATATTTTGGAGGAATCCAGACGTTATCAGCTACTGAAGGAGTTTTATCTGACTATATCGCGTTAATTTTCAGCCTCTCAAACTTTGCTGCAGT
Organism: Ceriagrion tenellum; assembly: GCA_963169105.1. NCBI lineage: Eukaryota > Metazoa > Arthropoda > Insecta > Odonata > Coenagrionidae > Ceriagrion > Ceriagrion tenellum. Next base: position 97,647,530 of record OY720638.1, on the reverse strand, counting down.
AATATGCAAAAAGTATGCATGGAAAACCTATACCTACTCTAATGTCTAATCAATCTAATGTCGAAATGTCCCATCTAGCTGCATGTGACCCTATTATCATCTACATCTACGTGATACCCTGCGAGCCACCACGAGGGTGTGTGGCAGGGGGTGAAGATCACCAAACATGCACTATTGACATGCAAGTAGGATATTTAAGGGAGATATGCTAGATAATAGGGTCACATGGAGCTAGATGGTTAGTATCTACATAATAAGGAAGGGATTATTGGTTGTTATTACATGCACCATGCACTACAGACTACTCTAACTACATTTCACCTACCTATCCCTTTGCTACGCTGCCTATTGTTCTCTCTTATAGTACGCGGGAAAAATGACATTTTAAATCTATCGGTACGACAATCTATCTCTCTAATCTTGTTAATATGATCAAACCTAGCATAATATGAAGGGGTTCTTAAGATATATCTAACGTCATCTGTGAACAAATCGGTTTCGAATTTACTTAAAAAGTTTTACCTAATTTTTAACCTGCGTTCTGATAGTAATTCCCATCCTAGTTCTTCTGTTAAACTCGTAACACTTTTACAATTATCATAACGGCCTTTAACAAACCTAGCGGATCTCCTTTGCACGCGCTCTAATTCTTTTATCATACCTTCCTCGTACGGATCCCATATACTAGCGGCATATTCTAAATGAGGCCTGACAAGTGTAAAATAGCTTCTTTAATAATAATAATAATAATAGCATTTAATAATATTTAATAATAGCATGTCTCCGTTAAATATCCTAGTCGCATGTCAATAGTGCATGTTTGGTGATCTTCACCCCCTGCCACACACTCTCGTGGTGGCTCGCAGGGTATCACGTAGATGTAGATGTAGAAATGTCTGAGACCATCTCTCGGACAGGGTAAAAAAATGTCCAAAAAACATGTTTCAAAAGGTGCACATAGAGGAGGATGTGATTTTCAAGGCATGTCTGCGTAACAGAGGTGATTTTGCGACGTGAGAGAGAAAAAGAGGAAAGTTTTGAAGTGGACGCAGAAAAAAGGTAATTTCTGAATGGAGGAAAGAGACAAAACTTGGATGTGTTCCCTCATTAAGGTTGGCAAGTTATATCTCGTAAAGGGTGAACTTTTTTCCCCGCGTAAAAGGATCATCGGCAGAGGTATCGGAAGGGGAAATGGTGGAGGAAAGTTATATTTCGCTGCGAGATGTAATGAGTAGCCGCGTAATCGCCGTGGACAAAAACGAGCCGCGGAAGATGAGTGCGGAATGGTGCGGAGAAAATTTCGCCGTAAGAAAGTGCGAAGAATTGACTGTGAAGAAAAAGCTAAAATGGAGTGTACTTCTGCTTTGTCCTGATTGATAAGGATCTTCTTCAATCTTCGTGCGAAAATGGTTAATCACAAAAAATCGCATCTTCTATTTTGCGCATAAGTCACTTATTTGAAAAGATTATTCTGATACCATTAATCCGGTTGTCAACAATTTGAAAATACACAGCCTCGGCCGGCGAACAGTGAGCTGAAACCGAAAAAAAGCAGACCGAAACTATGAAAATGGATTTTTCCAAAGTCTAAGTAAAATTTTGGCGAGGGAACACATTGTAGGGAAAACTCCAGAAGTCGGCTTTCGCCAGAAATCTTCAAAATGAAGATGTAGCAGTAAAAACATTTTCTACATCTACGAAATCCCGTGCAAGCCACCACTAGGGTGTGTGGCACGATGTGATTCCACACCAGGCATGCAGCACCCATCCCAGTTCAAACAGAACACCACACGTTCCCCGGAATGCCAGGCGCAGGCCAAAAGCAGTGAGGGCAACGGTACGCAGTCAGACCACAAACCAAGACAGTGATACGTAGAAGAACATGCTACGATGAAGTACATATACTCAAGATATAACTACTGGTTAGTTTTATTAATGTGACGCATAAATAGCACTACAAGATACTAAGACATGCAGTAGTATATCATGCCGGAGATTGCATGCGAGGTTGGTGTCTACAATTCATGCTAAGATATTTAGCACTAATGAATAAACCTATTTAACTTCGTCAGTATCATAGAACTGATCTATCACAACTATTATGGTCCCTTATTGTACGTGGAAAAAATGACATCTTAAATCTATCGGTTCTGCACTCGATTTCCTTAATCGTATTCCTGTGATCGTTCCTACCATAATAGTTAGGATCTAGCAAAATATGTTGAACGCCTGTCAAAAAATAGTCTACATCAAACTTTCGTAAAGGTTTTAACCTATATTTTTGTGGTGTAATAACTCATAATAATAACGGTGTACATTTCCAGTATGTTTTAATGCTGTCTACTGGTTTCGATGACTATAGAGTCATCTTCAAGACAAACAGAAGGAAAATTACAAATGCGAACCTTTTTATTGTAACGCAAGTTAGAGGGGGTGGGGAGAATGGAAAACATGGGAGAGGAGGGAATGAGTAATGGAAGTTTACGGGTTTCGATAAGGACGATCCGGGAAGCGGAAGGAAGGTCAAATAATGATGACATCAGGATGGGGAGGGAGGATTTTCAAGAAAGAAGTCAGATTTTAAATCTGTGGTTAAAATTGGAGAACATTTAAATTTTGAAAACGTTATGAGTTTCACAGGCACTTAAGGAAAGGAATCCATTTTTGGAAAAAGAATGGCTTTCCCAGGAATAATTATTGCATCAAAGAAAACAAAATTTGTAACGTAGATTCAATTAAATACTTAGTCGTTACCATCACTGAAGACATATCATGGGGAAAACACATCACGGCAATAACTAGTGTAGCAAACCGTAGATTAGGATTCGTAAAAAGGGTTCTAGGAAAATGCGATGAGAGAGTACGAGAAAGAAGCTATTTTACATTTGTCAGGCCTCATTTAGAATATGCCGCTAGTAAATGGGATCCGTACGAGGAAGGTATGATTAAAGAATTAGAGCGCGTACAAAGGAGATCTGCTAGGTTTGTTAAAGGCCGTTATGATAATTGTATTAGTGTTACGAGCTTAATAGAAGAACTAGGATGGGAATTACTATCAGAACGCAGGTTAAAATTTAGGTTCAACCTTTTAAGTAAATTCGAAACAGAGTTGTTCACAGATGACGTTAGATATATATTGAGTCCCCTGCGTATTATTCTAGGTTTGATCATATTAACAAGATTAGAGAGATAGATTGTCGTACCGATAGATTTAAAATGTCATTTTTCCCACGTACTATAAGAGAGAACAATAGGCAGCGTAGCAAAGGGATAGGTAGGTGAAATATAGTTAGAGTAGTCTGTAGGGCATGATGCATGTAATAACAACCAATAGTCCCTTCCTTATTATGTAGATACTAACCATCTAGCTCCATGTGACCCTATTATCTAGCATATCTCCCTTAAATATCCTAGTTGCATGTCAATAGTGCATGTTTGGTGATCTTCACCCCCTGCCACACACCCTCGTGGTGGCTCGCAGGGTATCACGTAGATGTAGATGTTAAGCGCCGGCGATATGGCCATAATGGGCGCCAATGAGACTTTGACGTTGGTTAGTCGAAGCTCGTGTAGCTTAGCCATGTGTAGATTAGCTGATACCATCGTATCATTTAAAACTGTAAAATCAGACGAAAGAGAAAATTTAGTGATTTCTAGAATTTTTAAAACATCCAGTTTAAAACCTTTGTCAAATACATGTAAAAATTAAAGTTATTAAAATCTCGCTTGAGTCCCGTATGTATGAGGCGCTTCGAGAAATGCGACTTGAACTCTTTGGATTTAGCACAATTTTTTATTTTCTTTTGAAAACATGTAGCATTATAAATGCTGCAAGTATTGTATTGTAAAATTTTCGTCTCGGTTTAAACTTTGCTATGACTTGGGTTTACGGCACGGAATTCGAAATTTAAGCGAATATTGCATGTTAATACGTGTTTTTTATTCGGCATGACGCCTAGACATTCAATCGGAACCTTCATTATGGCATGAACAATGTGTTGAACATCCAGTTTAAAACCTTTGTCAAATACATGTAAAAATTTAATATCATTACAATCACCCTTGTGTCCCGTTCCCATGAGGTATTTGCGAAATGCGACTTAAAGTCTTCGATGTGGTTTACTCCCCTCTCATGTGATGGTTTAAGGAATAAAAAGTGGTATTATTTTCGCAGAACATAAACATGAAATGAAAAAAAATAATGGTAAAAATAATTATTTAAAATGTTCAGTTTGGTTTCTTATAGCACCTCGACTTTGTATTTGGACAGTGGAACTCTTACTATTGTTCTCGTGAGATGATAGTGATTTGTCACCTCACTGCCAGTAAAAATATTCTACCAGATGTGGAGCTATTTTGGATTTTGTCCTCAAGCAGCAGCGCCTCCAATAAACCGAGGAATGGGCCTCACAATTATCAGGCAGCTAACTGCCTGATGTTAGAGATGAGAAATAAAAATAAGATACTCTTGAAACTCGACAATTCATGGGGCTCTTTTTGTGGCGTCCGCGTCCCCAAGGGCACTCTGAGGTATAAACCTAGGGTTCACAGTATGTTAACGAGAGGGCGCCGTGAGAGGTGTGAGACGGTTTGCGGTTTGCCGGCTGCCTTGCATCACGACGAGGGTCGTGAGCGTGTCGCTGGGCTGATGCGCCGCAGTCACGCGGCAGCGGGCGTCCCGAGATCCTTTGCGATGGTCACGCTCTCGCGGGCAGAAGTCGAAATCACTCCAGCCAGCCAATTATCTTTCATATCGTTGGTGTCCCTCTCGGTATCGCTACATGGAATCGCTTATGCAGTGAAATGGAAATTTTATTGTAATGTTTTCATTGTGAATTCGAACTGCCGTGCGAGCGCACACCGGGAAAAGTTCGCCGAAGTCAGCCATCCGCGACTGCCCGCGGGTCACTCAGTCATTGTGTCACAGAGGACTCGCCTCTCACTGTGACGCCCCGTTCACGCCACAATCGTACCTACGATGGTCCTCACTATGACGGCCTGAAATCGTATCGTGAATACACGTTCGGACCATGGTAATCATTGGTTACTAAACCGACACTTTACTGCGCCAGAGCGCTGGTGTCGCGGGCGGAAACCGAAAACGATGGTAAACAAGTCATTTATTAAAGTGAAGCAGATAAATCAATTCCTATTCCTCGTGTATAATAATGTAATTCCTCCTTTATTCATTATATATATTAATAACCAAAGTTCTCAAGTTAGCAGTCAATTACGATTATTTGCAGACGATACAGTTAATTACCGTGAATTAAGCGAAGACGCAGACTTAAAAGTTCTGTCATCGGACCTTAACAACGTGCCAGGAGTGGGGGCTAGGATTATATCTTAGCAAATGCACCGTAGTTCACTCCCTGCGAAAGTCGTCACACAAATGCCATACCTATACTGCTGGAAGAGTAAACATAAAATATTCAGATTCAGTGAAATATCTTGGAATTATCTTTACTTCTGATTCATCGTGGGGAACATACACACATAAATATGCGACACAGCATTAAGGAAACTAGGTTTTATTAAGCGTATAATAGGATAATAAGGTCTTCGGATGAAAAAGTGAAAGAGAGATGCTACCACACTCTAGTTAGGCCACACCTCGAATACGCCTCGAGTATTTGGGACCCGGGCCATGAAGATTTAACCAAAAAATAATAAAATACAAAGAAAAGCAGCGCGCTTCGTTAGAAACTGCTACGAGCGAACATAGAGTGTCTCACAAATTTTAGAGGGATTCAGAAGGGAGCCCCTAGAGGCTCGGAGGCTACACTCCAGGCTTAAGCTGCTTGAGAAATTCAGAACCGGTGTGTTTCAGAGCAACATAGAGAATATTTTCATGACGCCTCAATACATCTCTAGGTCTGACAGAATCAATTAAATAAGAGAGATGCATTGCCGAACAGATAGATACATAAACTCGTTCTTTCCGCACACAATAAGCGACCACAATAAAAACTAAGCTCCACTAAATACACTTCACCATTTCACTTCCAAAAACATTACATGTTTACACGGCTGGTGACCTAACACCCCATGCCACACGCCCATGTGGCGACTGCAGGGTAGTGTGTAGATGTAGAAATTTAACTTTAATAAATAAGCATGGATATGTTTAGACCGAGTGAGTAATGAGGAAGTCCTCCGAAGAGTGGGAGAATAGAAAAGTCTTATGAATACCCTAAGAAGAACATCTAAGCCTGATGAAGACAATCGTCGAGGGACAGGTCAACGGGAAGAATGGCAGAGGAAGACCTCGTTTAAAATATATAGAACAAGTGATGAAAGATGTATAAGAGAAGAAATACGTAAATATGAAGAGATTATCTAATAGGAGAATTGAGCTGATGGCTGCGTCCAACCAATCTCAGGATTGTTGACTGATGATGATGCGTCATTTGCTTGAAAAAACATTTCGAAAGCCTTAAAACGCTGCAGGAATATGATATTCCTTATTTCGTTCGCTTTATCTTTACTTGTCGTCGTGATTACGAGGTGAGGGAAAAACTGAGTTTGCGATAGCAGAGTGAATACGTGCAGGGTTGCTATGATGGTATGTACTGTAGTAGTGAGCGAGGCATGTACGAGGTTAGTTGCTTGCCCGTGGTCTGGAGGAAGGCTTCTGTTTCTTGCGTTACGATTCTCCTCGGGCTTCCCACAGGATAAGGTTCTCAATTCTGACCGAAGTGTCGACAGGAGGCTTTTCTATCTCCTTCAGGGCCGTTGATCATTCTAATCCAAGCCATGACGACGATAGGATAGTCTATTGTGGGAACGTCGGACGGAGTAAGGAACATCACCTGGTGGGAAGTCCAAAAATAGTTGACGAGAATATTTTGGAATGCATAAAATATTTCCTACAGTTGTTTGGTGGATTAGTGCTATAATTTCCAATTGGTTATTGGTATCACGATAATCTTACTTTATTTTTTGAGCTTTGCTCACTCATATTTTGATTTTTAATTTTAATTCTAAACATGAAAAATGTCAGCCATTTTGATTCCTTTCTTCTGCACCTGGTGAAGTGCATTCAGATATTTAGGTCAGTGTCTTGGTTAATTTTCAATCAGGGAAGTGTTTCTCGAAGCGAGCAACTATGGTGAATGTGGATGGGGATCGAACTGATGTGGTGAATAGAGTATTGGCTTCAAATGCAGAGGGTTCTGGTTCGAATTCTAGCTTTCGGGGGTTTCTGAGGATATCCGATCTCTTATAGTGTGCCGCGTGCAGAGCACCTCAAATGCATTACTGTTGGAAAAAAAACTTATAGATTCCCGAGTTTAAACTTCAGTTACAAGAAAACGGCCCAAGAAATCCCACCGTATGTGCTACCAAATTTTAGCTTGTTTTATTCTACGGTATATGAAGAAGAAGAAAAAAATTTTTATACCGTTTATGGACATGTTATTAGGACATGAACAAAATAGTTCCCTTCGACGAAAATCCATTACTTTAAACCTCTGTGCAGTCGCAATGGAGATAGGAATTGCCACCAAACTTCACCATTGTCTGTGTTAATCCTTTAGTAATTTATTGACGAACTTTCATTATATTTTAATCAGTGCAAAAGGAGTTGTTGTAAAAAATATGCAACAACTTTTTCTCGTCACCGGGTTGCCGTACGCAAACAACGTTTGTACCATTTTGTACCATTGTCGGTTCTTCGGGTGAGATTCAGTACTTCCCTCCTCTTTCCGCCTTCCGCTAAAGCATTGTCGACAGATGTCACAGTCCCCGCCGGCCGCACGAGTATATCCTACTAGCTTCAGCATATTGGAATTGATGTTTATTACTTCCGACAAAAGAAAAGAAAAAAATTATATAACTCCTTTTAAACATAAAAAATGGTAGCTTTAGGTAGCCTAAAAGGCAATACCTGTGCCAAAACCGCCTTCAATTAACATGCGTGGCAAACAGATAGATAACAATTGGTCAAACAAAAAATATACATATTACTCCAACTTACGATATGTATTTTCGGAAAAATGTGTATATACAATAAAATACATTAATATGTACTTTTGCGTCAAACAGAGTTTCAATATTGTATTGTGTAAACAGCCATTGTTTCTCTTAATGAAGACGTTTTTGAGAAATTTTTCTCTTTTTATATTTTTAGGCAAAAAATTGAATGCCTTTGGGGCCCATGTACATACAAAAATGATCTTTTATATGATGTTTTTATCGCAATATGGCATGAATCTGTGTATAATGAAAATACCTCACAACTGCATGGGTAATTGGCATTTGATACGTAGTTGTAGAAGGTGAGAGAAGCTGAGGGAGACCTAAAACAAGGCGAAGAGACTGTTAATTTTAAAGGACTAAAGGTAGTCCGAGCGAGATAGTTCATTAGTCATAATAGAGACCATATTCGAATTATAGGTTTTGATTTCACCAGCTGTAGGACATCAATTAAATATTGCATTATTAATGGTACAATGATATAGTTTTATGTGACATATATTGTAAGTAATTGAATGGAAATATCTAAATAAGTCTTTAACTTAACTCATTTTTTTCGCGCGGTACGTTTGAAACTCCTTCACAACGGAGGGTTTTTCGTAATCCCGAAGAATGTACTGTGGTGACAATATGATTAATTTTCAAAAATAGATGATAAAACTCACAAACTACACACTGTTAACTTTTTGACGTGATCTAAGTGTAGGAAATGCCTCATTTTCAATATAAGGTCTCTCTGGAGTGCAAACACGTATCATTTCCCATGTAATAGGGCTGGTATTTTTTTTGCAAATATCTCCAAAAGTAATGTGGTAAGGGATTTAATTGTTGGTGTTATTAGAAGGATGAGATATTTTTCTTTAAAATGAGACCAAATTCATTGATTTCTAAGTAAAATGATATTTCGCTCAAAATACCTTAAGCGGAAAGTTTTACGGGGGACGAGTACGTAGGTAGGTACGAGAGGAGGTCAAATTTGAAAGATATTGACCCCATGTAAACGGGTAAAGTTGAGGAATGCGAAAGAAAATAAGGTGATGTTTAGCGCGATATCAAGTAAATTATCAGAAACCTCTCGTAGTGTGAAAAACTTTTCTGTGCTTTTGCCATTTTGACTACCCTTCATATTTTTTCTTTGAAAATTTCATTTTTTCGTGAAATTCTCTATGATAAAATCAAGGGAATCCTTGCCCTTGATAATAGGAGGTCCAGCCATGTATGCATAATCCCTACTGGTCAACTCTTTGGGTTTCTTCTTTTCACGTTTCTTTTTCGCTTCTTTTCATCCTTTTCTGTTACTTCTTCTTCATCACCTGACACTTGACTTCTTCCAGAACTGGGTACCGTGACATTCTTCCTCTTGTTCTTTTAAACCTTCTGTCTTCTCATCATACCTGACTACTCCTGATCCTTTCTTCACGTCAGAATTCGGCTTAGATTGACTCTGTCTCATGGTTTTTCCACGTGAAACTTCAAACTCAACATTGTTGGTGCGCAGATTACAGACAACGTCAGGCTTGAATTTTATATCGTGGCTTATAAAAAAATTTCCTTTGAGAAGGAATCCAGACTCTAAATGCGTCCCTTTCACTCACATTCCCAAGTGGATGTCCATGAACAGTTCTGTCATCAAACTACAAACGAGAACTCATGTTCACATGCGCATAGTATTCTGTTCCAAAGATTATAAGGCGATTTAGGCTTCCTAACGGTCGTCCATAACAAAGTTATTTGGGAGGTTTGTTATCAACGGATGACATCTCAATGCGATTAAAAGGTATGCAGCAGTATTTCATGCTTCTACTCAAAGTTCCTTTGGCAACTTTCTCGGATTCAGCACAGAACATTCTTCTGGATAACCAGAGAATTTTCTGATATAGAAAGCTAGCTTGAAATTCATCTTCAAAGCATTCATCAATATATTTTGCAGTAATAGGAAGATTTGGTAATTTACTGAGCTAATAATCCGGGCCTTGAAATCATTGACTGGGCGTGTGATGATTTACAAGTCCTATAAATTATACTTGAAGTTTGATAGATTAATTAAAGCCATAGTCTTGTCTGGAAAATGGCTTTACATTTATTCGAGTAGATAGAAATAAAAGAGCGGGGACAATTTTTTTCGACATTTCCGGGAAATAAATGATAGCATCATTTACTGACTCATTACTCATAACTGATGTGATCAACATCACTCATTACTGATGTGATAACAGTGATTATCATGATTAATAAAGTATAGCGTGTCGATCATTCATCGTTAAAAATAAGATGAATAGATAGCATGTAAATTTAAGACCATTTGTTCACAAATGGACTGCATGCGCTGGGAATAAATTAAACTATAGTAACTAATATGAGTTAATATGCGCTGTAAATAAAATGCACATCTTCTTGACTTTCTAAAATCAAACCTTTTCACAGAAACAGAAGAACAATAGAGTGAACACTGGCATTACATTAAATCAGCTGATATATCTGAAGCAGCAAACCTTATTTTTTAAACAGAGGGCATCAATCGACGGAGCTAGCAAATTGAAATGAACCATTAGCAGAAATGGTCCCTATTCTGAAACGATAAAACCTCTAATGTGAAAATTATTAAAAAAATCTCGAACGAACGGAGCGTGGAAAAATAAAAACCAGAGAAGATTTGTTAATAACTTTAACATTTGAGTAACAATCGCCTGTTTTTATGCACAGGGCAAAATATGTGCTTTACACTTCAATTGCTTTATATCTCGTATGTGGAAATTACATAAATCAACTAGCAAAATCGTTTAACTATTAATAGCTATCTTCATCTATATTACACATGATCGCCTATTCATTTCGTTAGTTTCATTTTAAAATTTGATTTACCAGAACTATTGCAATAAATAACTAGCATTATAAATTTTTCACTGAATAATGCGCATTAATAATATTTTCTTACTTATACTATGAGAAAAATATAATAGTGAAGAAAAGGCGAAGATGGCAGCACTATACAGAGCTGGAGGGATGAATTCATTGCTTCCAACAGTGGATGTTAGAACTATTATGATGGGTACAACATATTGACCAATTGAAATAATCCATTGGCAAAAATAGGGAAAATAAGGTGTAGATAAGATTAAAAGATGAGATATCTTTGAAGGAATTGACGGGATGCAGAAAGAAATATTAGGGGTAGATATGTCCCAACACGAGAAACTATCTAGAGGACTCTCTCCGACTTTCAATATAACCCATCTTTTACCGCTGGATTCCTTTAATAGAAAATGATGGTGAAAACTATTATTTGGAACCCCTGATCATATTAGGTCGGTAAGCCTGTTGTGCTTTACATACACGTATGGCTAATTTTGATCTAATAACATCATATTATTGTATCGACTGTCTCTATCGCTTCTAAGAATAAGATTGGAAAACTATGAATATTGATATCACCGTAGTATTGGCTAAATATAATAATTCATTTTCTTTCCGTATAAATATTTTGAAGATTGTTTGCGTTTATTTATTTCCACTCTTTACCGACGGCTCTGGCCATATTTGCACCCAGAGCCTCCAAGTCAAAAGGGCAACACTGTCGAAGGTCTTCCAATGTATTGATTCCGCTGTGTCGACGATTTTGATTTGATTGTGAATCCGCAGACGGAGAGGGATGTTCACCGGAAGTGTGTCAAAAGTGTGTGTGTGTGTGTGTGTGATGAGCTTGGGGTCTCTTGGGATGGCTTCCGTGTCAGCGATTGGGAGGGGCGCCGTCGAAGACGCGACGCCACGCCGCCCTTGGCATCTTGGCGTCGACGCATTTAGGCAGTAAAAGCGATTTTCGTTTCTGCACAGATTGGAGCGAATCTTTGCAAATGTGTACTTATTTCTTATATACATTGGTAAAAGTAAAAAAAATCATGTTTCCAATCAGGTTTTATTGGCAATTTAATGCGGAGCGTTACGACACTTAACAAATATTTCGAAGAAATTCGATTGTGTATGTAAAGATAATCTTATTAGCGCGAAATGATGCGTTTCATTTTATTATAATGGTTGTTTCAAGCATCAAGGTAGATTCAAAAGTTGAAGGGTTTACTTGGAGGGAGATGGACATTGAGGTAAACCAAACTTTGTGTTTTCCACAGTTTTTCCACAGTGATTATTTCCTTTTTACTGATTTATTGTATATTTATGTTATTATTTACTTCAACAGTTTTATTATCCTTTCCCCTCTCAACTCATCCCACCCACACCATTTCCCCTCAGACTTATGTATATGAACTCCGATCACTAGTAATTTAGTGTACCTGATGATGGGGTAACTGCCGAAATCGGTTGTACTTGTAATAATTAAACTGTGGAAGACAAAAAGTGTGATTTACTACAAAGTATCGAGGTATCATGCAGAGTACGAAAATGTATCTTCATTAAGATTTCTATAAAATTTCGAATTTCACGCAGTAAACCCAAGTCTCAATAACGCTTCAATGAAGACGAAAATTTTAATTTTGAATTCTCCCGTCCATTATACGATTAGATGTTTGGTTCTTTCCACCGTAAAAAAATATACCTAAGTAAAGTCGGGTCCAAGCATTTTTTCTACTTATTCTCCCAAGAAATGCTGAAGTGAGTAATAGAGAGGAATGCTTCCTTTAAGAAATATGCACTGTTACAAGGTACTGAAAATATTTTATGTAAGAAGTGACAGTGTGCCTTAAGTTATGGACTGTCACAGAATGTTTAATATGCGTAGATGCTACTGGGTCCCTATGCCTAAAGTATCTTAACGCTGTGTTTTTTTATACCTGGGTCCGAAATTATACAATCAACTCTCGAATAAAATAAAAGAGAGAGCAAATTGTAAAATATTTCTTAGATTAGTAAAACAATGGTAATGCCTTGAGATAACATTGAAAGTGTGCTTCTTAAAATTGCTGTTATTTTTGCCAGCAGAGTCAAGTTGTTTGTTAAGGAAAGTTTGCTTTTGTGTTATAACATTTTTAGTATATACGTTTATATCATGATTTGTAATGTGTATTTCATATTTTTTATGTTTTATGAATCATGGAAAAGGAAGGAAGAGGATAGGAATTATTGACGAAATAAGAAGAGGGAGAAGATATGAGGATTTTAAGGAATATAATGGAGGATTACGGATAGGCGAGAAAGTAGAACGCTAACCCAGAAATAGAATGCTACTTTTAAAAACACAAAAAAATATTTTATGTGCACTCATGTCTCACGATTACCCCTCCATTCGCCTTAAAGATCACAGCTCCATACTCGACTTCGGTGCATGTGTGCATTCCCATCTCGCCACATCATTCTCTTGCGGCGAAAGCATATGCAAAACAGCTTGCACTGAAAATTATCTGAATTCAATATCCGGGTTATTTGTAAACAATAAAATAACGCGTCCTTTGTTGGCCCTGAACATTGAAATAATCTATTTTCGATAACACCCGGGAAATAAATGGCGGTAAATGAGACGATAATTGAAGCACGGAGAAAATTAGTCTATCTTTTTGCATGATGAATGGCAAACTTAGGGCTGTTCTGTCCGGCACAAAGTTATTATAAGCGATTTCTCCCCGGTAATTTAATGGCAATAAAATTAAGCCACTTGTTCATTTTATCCTTGGAGTTGTTAATTAGAAGTAAAACACTGAATTGATTGTCAAAATGCATCAATTCCATGTCATAGAAGTCGACTCCCATGGCTGTAAAATGTGTTGAATAATACATTTGTTGAATTATATGTAGATATGTGTCAGAAACATGCTTTATCCTGTCATCAATGGAAGCAGTATTTGTTTGCAAAAAAATGAATGCCTTTGTGGAATACAGTATTAGGATATTGAATTATAGTACCGTAGATTAGGATTCGTAAAAAGGGTTCTAGACAAATGCGATGAGAGAGTACGAGAAAGAAGCTATTTTACACTTGTCAGGCCTCATTTAGAATATGCCGCTAGTATATGGGATCCGTACGAGGAAGGTATGATCAAAGAATTAGAGCTCGTGCAAAGATCTGCTAGGTTTGTTAAAGGCCGTTATGATAATTGTATAAGTGTTACGAGCTTAATAGAAGAACTAGGATGGTAATTACTATCAGAACGCAGGTTAAAATTTAGGTTAAACCTTTTAAGTAAATTCGAAACAGAGTTGTTCACCGATGACGTTAGATATATATTGAGAACCCCTGCGTATTATGCAAGGTTTGATCATATTAACAAGATTAGAGAGATAGATTGTCGTACCGATAGATTTAAAATGTCATTTTTCCCACGTACTATAAGAGAGAACAATAGGCAGCGTAGCAAAGGGATAGGTAGGTGAAATATAGTTAGAGTAGTCTGTAGTGCATGATGCATGTAATAATAAATAATAATCCCTTCCTTATAATGTAGATACTAACCATCTAGCTCCATGCGACCCTATTATCTAGCATGTCTCCCTTAGATATCCGAGTTGCATGTCAATAGCTCATGTTTGGTGATCTTCACCCCCTGCCACACACTATCGTGGTGGCTCGCAGGGTATCACGTAGATGTAGATGTAGATGAGGTAAGGGAGCTGGCATTAGAAAGGGAAGGTTGAAGGGCTGCAGTGAGCTAATCTTAGGATTGAACAACCAATGTTGACGATACTGTATTCGCGAACATTTCTCAGAGATCCACCACATTTAGAAATGCAAATAACACATGAGTCAAAACTTCTGTACTACTACGGTGGATCCGTCCAAAAGCATAATATTACAGATGCATGTAGAATGATGCGGACGTTTTTAATGTAATTTTTTTCCGCGTACAATAAAGTCGAACAGCATACGCATCAGGGTAGTATTTTGGAGGAGAATCCGTGCAGCGGTGAGGACGTAAGATGTAGAATTGCCATGGCTACAGAAGCATTTTCAAAGACGAGGGAAGTAGGATGGGAGTCTGAGTAGAGACGTAAAGAAAAGCTCATCGATAACTTATCTCACATTTACGAGCTGCCCGTCGGTCAAAAGCATTCTTGTCGTAGAGTTCCATAGTGAGATATTGATTTAGTTAATAGTATTTCAATTTAAATGCATTCATCGGTCCACACGTCCACCTAATCACAATTAGAGAAAATTGTTAAATTGCCAGTGTTCCTCTAAACCAAGCTGGGATCAGAAATTCCCTAGATAAGGAATAATTAACAACATTATTTATTATTAGGAACATTATTTTGTTAAAGTTGCTATCAAAATATAATATTTATGTAGTAATCCCAAAAATGTGGGCATCTATTTTCTCCTCTTCGTCAGAAAAACAAGCGTTTGCTGGATTAAAAAAAATTAGTTGCAAATCCATTAACTTTGATTTTAAAAAGCTTAATTTTGATGTCCGTTTCATAAAAATACCTCCATGTGTTCTTTGGTTATTCCCTCAAAAATCTCAGATTCGCATACTAACGGCGCCCAAAGTAAATGCACCAATCTACATTGTAATTACTTAGAGTTTTTAAGTATAATTTTTAGTAAAATATGTTTTTCACAGACCAGTTGGCATTTATTGAGTCGAATTAGCAGAAAGCATATAATTGCGATTCTATGATCCTCTTAATTAGTTCCTCTGCACTCCTAATACTACATATGAACCTCTAACTATTAACAAATATCGCTAACCAGCTTCTAGTCATAATAATTTTTACAAATTTCATCTTTGTCACTCAGTTTAATGGTGTACCTTATCTTCTTTAACATCATATTTTCTGTATTCCTTTGCTTCATTGCTTCGGCCCGAAGCGTAATGTCTCCTCGAAATAATTTGTTTAACCCTTCGGCTACCAAGGGGGGTAACTCAGTTACCCCAACGCCACATTTTTACTGTTTTTATTTACAATTATTATCTGATATTTTTATGCTTCCATGAGTTTGTTTTTAAAAATCTTACAATACGATTCCATGTGAAATCTTCATTCATTGATTGTTTTTTTTCTTCTAATTTCTGAAAAACTCGTTGGGATTACTGTGTTACCCCTTTTGGGATAGTTCGTCTCAGATTCACCAGCCCGCTTTCTGAGGATCTGTGCACCATTCACAGCACAGTTTACCGAGATTTAAAATAACAATGGGATTCTATGTGTGCCTTCAGATGTATCAATGTGGACGGCAATCGTGGTCATCACGGCGCCTTCAATCCAACGGGGCGCGGCGCTGCTCCGTCTGCGCCGTGAAATGTACATGACACCTGATTAACTTGTTCGAGTTCCTTGACTTCTGTGCATGTATGGAAAGAGCAGCAAATGAAAAGCCAAATGTTGTGAAATATCAGGACATCCGATTAGACCTAGACAGGACATCCCATTAGATAATTGTATGCTCCAATCGGAGCATACATTTATATTTATGTGTTATTTGATTAAATATAAATCATATTTATTATAATTTTGTCTAATTGTTTTTATTTAAGATTTATGTCACACCGAATCCATTTTTGTATAAATTAAGCGAATAAACAAAAAAATAATGTGGGGTAACCGAGTTACCCCCCTTGGAAGAGGTAAGGTGAAAAAATACCTTGGTAGCCGAAGGGTTAAAGAGGAAGTAATTGACGAGTAGATTGTGAGTAGAGACGTAACGAAACGGCTGCAGAAAAATGTGTTATAGAGCGTGGAACTGCACGGATCGCAGACTCGGTCAATGCGGAGGGAAGATGCACGTAGACATGACGCATTTGAGATGTGGGTTTGGAGAAGGATGGAAAAAGGTGAGAAGGGTTGGTAGAAGGACGAACGAGGAGGTAATGGACTTGTTTGGAGCGGAGGAGAGGCTGGAGGGGGAGGCTCGTAGGAGGCAGACGAGATGATTGGGAGGACGAGATGAGAGGGAATGTTGAAGAGGGTAATAGAGGTGAGAACACTGGGGAAGCGTAGAAGAGGAAGGAAGAGGATGGGAATTGTGGACGAAATAAAAAGAGAGAGACTATGTGAAGATTTTAAGAGGGATATAATGGCGGACCACCTGTAGGAGGGAAAACGAAACGATGGGTCCAAAATTGGGAAGTTAGGATAAGTCGGCAAACGTCGGCCCCGATGGCGGCGGGGTCAATTCCACGCCTGCTGAACCGAGGGTCGTGGGTTCGAGTCCCGCCTGGGTAGAATATTATCTGCCCAGGACATGGGTGTTTGTGTCTCGTCCCTTGTTACTGTTATTCATACATACATGCATACATACCCATCACGTCGTTCCCTTTCGGGGTATTCACAGTCAAAATGTTTCACTCATTTACCCTTCGGCTACCAAGGTATTTTTTCTCCTTACCTCTCCCAAAGGGGTAACTCGGTTACCTCACAGTATTTTTTTGTTTATTCGCTTAATTTATACAAAAATGGATTCGTGTGACATAAATCTTAAATAAAAACAAT
Source organism: Ceriagrion tenellum (assembly GCA_963169105.1). Lineage (NCBI taxonomy): Eukaryota > Metazoa > Arthropoda > Insecta > Odonata > Coenagrionidae > Ceriagrion > Ceriagrion tenellum. Next base: position 97,630,178 of record OY720638.1, on the reverse strand, counting down.
TAGACAAAATTATAATAAATATGATTTATATTTAATCAAATAACACATAAATATAAATGTATGCTCCGATTGGAGCATACAATTATCTAATGGGATGTCCTGTCTAGGTCTAATCGGATGTCCTGATATTTCACAACATTTGGCTTTTCATTTGCTGCTCTTTCCATACATGCACAGAAGTCAAGGAACTCGAACAAGTAAATTAGGTGTCATGTACATTTCACGGCGCAGACGGCACAGCGCCGCGCCCCGTCGGATTGAAGGCGCCGTGATGACCACGATTGCCGTCCACATTGATACATCTGAAGGCACACATAGAATCCCATTGTTATTTTAAATCTCGGTAAACTGTGCTGTGAATGGTGCACAGATCCTCAGAAAGCGGGCTGGTGAATCTGAGACGAACTATCCCAAAAGGGGTAACACAGTAACCCCAACGAGTTTTTCAGAGATTAGAAGAAAAAAAAAACAATCAATGAATGAAGATTTCACATGGAATCGTATTGTAAGATTTTTAAAAACAAACTCATGGAAGCATAAAAATATCAGATAATAATTGTAAATAAAAACAGTAAAAATGTTGCGTTGGGGTAACTGAGTTACCCCCCTTGGTAGCCGAAGAGTTAATACATAATTGTACACCTTACTCTGCTTCAATAATTTTCTCCATACTGACCTATCCTTGCAAACCTCTTTTGCCTCATTTACCCCCATACACTGTTTAATACGTGAATACTGTACAGTATGTCAGTACAGTACAGTATTCACATACTGTTATTCACCCGACGTAAATTGGCCCATTGTTCTGTATTCGGGATAGTGAAGATAAAAAAGTAAAAAACCAGCGGGTAGAACATTCAAATGAACAATAATGACCACATTATATGTGACGAATACCGCGAGTAATGTAAATTGCAATGCTAATTAACGTAGGTATATGCTATTTCTTAATCAATGCTTGCTCAATTTTCCATGTTTAAACGGGTTGAAAATTGTTATTGATAAATACATCTGAGTTTGGTAATAATTTATCATGTAATTAAGACCGTAATAAGCGGTAGTATATTTTTTTAATTATTTCATCTAAGAGTGTGACTGAACTCTAATTTGTCTCCGCTATGAATGAGTACCTAAAGAGTCCATCCCGCGTGAATGAAAGGGTATTTAAACTCTGTACCGCATGTGAAATCTTCTCACACGTGTTGCGCACGGTTATATTTAATAAAGCAATGCGAGTGACATGATGATAGCGTGTGTAACGGTGTGGTTGGTGGCTGGAGTGTGTAAAAATCCCAGTGCCACTATTGGGGGCTTGCAGGGCACCATGTAATTAAAGAGCAATGGTTCCCTCCTATGTATACCTCTATGTGCCTCACACCCCTTAAAAAACTGAATACGTACTCGCACCCTTCGAAGTAATTAAGCTGTGTCCCAATTCGCCATTTAGGCAGCTAAATCGGCTGATTTAGGGAGGACGCCATCTTGAAGTGTGTCCCAATTCGTTAGGCATCATGGGGGAGCGGATTTAGGTGCCTTTCTCGGGGGTGAAATTTAGGGTAGATGGTGTTTATCCTAAATCCGCCTCAATATTGAATTTCCCATCATGCAAAGCGCTGCATGCGTCGTACAAGAAAACTCGTACACAAGGAAGTAGTTGAAAAGTGGCCAACATGGCCGGCAAGTATTTTGTCTGTAAGTGAAAGAATTCTCTAATATTTCGCAACCCAACACCCGACTTCAAAAGAAAAATTTTACTTAGAACACTTAAAAAAAAAACGAATTTAAATCCCAGAACACCTACACAAATTTAAATACCCCGAAAACTAAAAACTAACGAATCTCCAAACAACAAAATGGATGAAAAAATGTTATTTCACTTTCCAAATCTCACAACGCATACGAAGGTATCCACAGGCGCCAAAAAAGTCTTAATTTCAGGTTTCATTTGTTTAATTCAGTCCTTTATCAATTACTCACATGTTTTTCATTCCTTTCCAGCTCGGTAGACGGCAACACTAGCGAAGGATGTCCCAAATCAAGCTCCCTTAGCGAAAGGCCTCTAAATATTTAGGTAGCTAAGCGCATCCTCCCTAATGCCTAACGAATTGGGACACGGCTTTATTCATTTCAACTTCATGCGAACACGCCTTTTAGGCCCCACTTTGCAATCGCGCGGTGATGTATGACAGTCACCTAAACTTCTTACGATTCCCCGACAGCCAGGCCCATGAACACGACCGACGGTACATAGGCATACAATCATAGCCATCAAACTTCCATGCAGGCGTTAAACATATATTATTCGGAAATAAAAAATCGTCCAAACTCCCTCGTGTTCGCGCAGAGGTGAAGAAAAAAATAGGTGACCGAATCGAATATGTGTAATCTGTTTCAGATCATATTATCAAAAACGAACAATCGGAAAAGAAAGTTAAGTTCAACTAATTATAAGTGGCAAAAACCATACAAAAATGGCACGCTACATGCATTAACTAAGGATGAGTCAAATCCAAATGTCGATTCTCGATTCCTCCAACTCTCAGGATTATAATTGGTATCGAGAATCGATCGCCTGAAGTCGATTCCGATTCCATCGATTCCAGATAGATAAATATTCAAATGAAATTTCATTCATCACATCATATGTCTCAGTGATTTTGGGTGTAGCCTATCAATTTGTACTTTTTATCTACCTCAACAAGCTGAGGATATATTTACCATTTGTATAAATATACTTTTTGAGCGAATTATTTGTCTTTTTTATTTTATTCCAGCCAATACTTGAATTTAAAGAATAGTCGTACGCTACTGGTATATCAATATCCCACCTGTTATTAGGAATAAGAATCGATGGAATCGAAATCGAGAATCGGGAATCGATTTGAAAGAATTGGAGTCGGAATCAAGTGGAATCGACTTATCCCTAATATATACAAGGACCTGAAGTGTGCTCTCGCTTCCCTCCCCCCCGGAATGCTCTCTCACACCCCCAAGGATTGCGAGCACCCTGGGTTGGGAAACCCTGACGCAGAGTAGACGTAGGGCTACACTTGCGTGAGACTCATCCAGGGGGGAGATGTTAGAAATAAACTTCCGAGGCCCGCGATTAATATGTCGCCCCGGCGTGCGCGACATTCGCATAGCACGGGCGGGGGGGGGGGAGGTTGCAGTGGATGGGGTAGGGGGGTGGGGGGAAGGGATCGCTCGACGCGGAAGTGAGGATGGGCCGCTTGGAAAATTTGAAACAAGAATCTTGTTGGCGGAAAAAAAAGGAGGGATTGTATCAGTGTTGGGAGGGAGAGCGCGCCCCGCCCGAAGACACACGAGCACCAGGGGGAGGGGAGGGGAGGTAGGGAGGGCGCCCTCCCCTCCCTCGGACCCTCCCTCCACGCCCCCCACCTCCCGTTCCCTCCCCGAGACGAGAGAGTCCACTTCCGCCGAGGCGAGTGTGGGAAAATGCGGCAGGTGGCCGCTGTGCTGCGCTCTCCTCTGCCCCTCCGCTGCCCCCGGGCGGGCCCATCCACTCCCTCCGCCTCTCGCCCCCCCCCCCCCTCCCTCCGGCCCTTGGCTCCACAGCACGTGCCCGCAGAGGTTGAGCGGGTGTGGGGGGTGGGATGGGAGGGAGAGAGGGAGGGAGGGAGAAGGAGGCTTTTGGCGAAGTGGCCAATGTTGTGGCGGGGGAGGGGGGTGAGTCGGGGGATGGGGATTTCGGTTTCTTTTGGCCCCCGGGACGATAATGAGGTGACTTCGGGGACCCGAAGGTGGTGAGAGGAGGTGGGAGGGCGGGAGAGAGAGTGAGACGGAATAGAATAGAATAGCTATACATTCCGCCCTGGGTATTGCCAATGGGGCTGATATAGGTAAGAATTAAATTTAGCCCCAGCGTACGTATGGTTAAAATGAAATCTACTCGAGAATGTTTGAGGCGCGGGCATGGATACGAAGCGGCGTTGACAGGCAGTTATCCAGTGAATGACAATGGAAAATCAGGACTCCTCAGCTAAACAACAAAGAATAACTTGACGATTTCGCATAGAATATTTCATTTACTTTCGCTGCAGTAAAGATTCAATAGGACTTGAACATACTGTACTGCAGCGGGTTTAGGTCATGTATTAAACCTTTTTAGTGGAAAAGCAAATTTAATGTATGCTAAATCCCACAGAGAAAAAAATCATCCGCCTTGACCGGGATAATTTTTTTCTCTGTGGAATTTCGCATAATTGTGCATTGCGGGTGACTTCGTGAAAGTGGAACTCCGTAGCTAGCCGCGGATAGCTCAAATCTGTTAACCTATGCTAACTAAAATGAAGCAGTTCCTCTAGTTATGCCGGAAATAATTAATTTGAAGGACTACTTTACAGTGAGAAGAGTTACAGATATATTAATTATTTATCAAATAATCTAAAGGCAGAAAAGTTATTTGTTTATACGATGGTAAACGAATCATAAACCAAGTGACAGAATGAACAATGAACAACCAAATTTTACTATTACCTTCAATCAATGGAAGATCGATTGCCAAGAAAGTTACATTAAAGCGGTATCCTAAATGTCAGTATAAGCAGAGGTAAAATGCCCATAGGCATGCTTTTACAGTTTTAGCTTCGGGCAGCATACACGTGTTTATGAGATTAGAAACTGCTTCTCTCAGTCGGTGCTCTTACCCTGCCTGAATGATCGTATTGTATGCATAAGAGTCTTTTTCCTTTGCATTTATTGCCATTTAACATTGCATTTCAATCTAATTTATCCGGAATTTCAGGTAATTTTTAAGGTAATTCAGGAAACACATCAGGGAAATAACTAGTGTTGCAAACCGTAGATTAGGATTCGTAAAAAGGGTTCTAGGCAAATGCGATGAGAGAGTACGAAAAAGAAGCTATTTTACACTTGTCAGGCCTCATTTAGAATATGCCGCTAGTATACGGGATCCGTACGAGGAAGGTATGATAAAAGAATTAGAGCCCGTGCAAAGGAGAACCGCTAGGTTTGTTAAAGGCCGTTATGATAATTGTATAAGTGTTACGAGCTTAATAGAAGAACTAGGATGGGAATTACTATCAGAACGCAGGTTAAAATTTAGGTTAAACCTTTTAAGTAAATTCGAAACAGAGTTGTTCACAGATGACGTTAGATATATATTGAGAACCCCTGCGTATTATGCTAGGTTTGATCAGATTAACAAAATTAGAGAGATAGATTGTCGTACCGATAGATTTAAAATGTCATTTTTCCCTCATACTATAAGAGAGAACAATAGGCAGCGTAGCAAAGGGATAGGTAGGTGAAATATAGCTAGAGTAGACTGTAGTTCATGAGGCATGTAATAACAACCAATAATCCCTTTCTTATTATGTAGATACTTACCATCTAGCTGCATGTGACTCTGTTCTCTAGCATGTCTCCCTTAAATATTCTACTTGAATGGCAATAGTGCATGTTTGATGATATTCACCCCCTGCCACACACCCTCGTGGTGGCTCGCAGGGTATCATGTAGATGTAGATGTAGATGTATCTTTGTATTTTGAGTGTTATCTCTTTTGGTACATCTTTCTGTATTTGCCAATGGATGGTTGGATGGATGGATGATTAATTGTATTGTAATTTATTTCAAATGTAAAAGGGCGAAAGGCATGGGAATAAGTAACAAGGTGACTTTATAAACAACCAACGGGGATGTTTGGTGATCTTCACCCCCTGCCACACACCCGCGTGGTGGCTCGCAGGGTATCACGTAGATGTAGATGTAGATGTAATTAAGGAAGTGTGTTTCAATACTTCGGTAAATGATAAAGTAATCCGGCCGAGGACGGAATGAATGGTGGAGAAGAATATATGATCGTTGTGAGTGTATTGTGTCGATCGGAGCCGAGAGCTCTCTCCGCTTCGCGTTCCGGAGCTGTTGCTGTGAAATGTCACGGGCGAACGGGGAAGGGGGAGGGGTTGAGGTTCGACGTTGTTTACCTTCCCAGAGAGCCGCTTTGGTTCTTTGACGCTCCCCCCTCGTCACTCCCACTCCTCTGCTCATCTCCACTCTCTCGTCTCTCGGACGCTGAGGGTCCGATTTATGTATGTTGCTTCTCTGTTGGTCCGGCGGTCGTCTCGAGATACGCTCCTGCTCCTCTATATCGCTAACACAAACGTTTGGAGGAGGGCGCCCGCGTTTCATTGCCCAATTCCCTGCACTTCAACCTGATTTATTGCCTCGAGACAGTGCTCTCTTTGTTTTATACGACGAAAGCAATGGTTTTCAGCTTCATTTTTCCACTTTCCAATGGGAGTCATGCGCATAACTGAATGAATTCGCGCTTTTTGTTTTCAGATACATTTTTCCCGACCGTGTTTTCGACATAAGCCGCCATTATCATTTTTTTTTTGCTAGAGTTTAAACATTTTTTTTCAATGTTTCCATTTATTATAAGTAAACAAACACGGTCTTTCTAAACCACATGGCTTGTCAGAGGTCTAAGCCACATGGCTTGTCATTGCTTGTCCACACACATACATACAATGCGGCAAATAACAAAATGATGTATGCAAAAAAACACAAAAAAAACCAGTTACAACAATTTATAATATTACAACTTGAGAACATTAAACATAGCTAATAGATTTAGGCATTCCACATTTTTTTTAATACACAGGTATTCATGCCAAATGTATAGAACATAACCAGTCAAAAGTATTTAATTTCATCAAGTAGCCATGCATGTACCTCTTTCTTTACTTCTGCCATCCCTTTAAGATCATGAAGGTGTTTAGGCATGCAATTAAAAGTGTGTGGTACATAGTATTTTGCTAACCTTTTACCATATGATGATACCATGGGGTTAGATGGAAGATGGGACTTTCTAGTCCCAATCTCGCCTAATAAAGACGTTTTATTATTATTATTATTATTATTATTATTATGAATTGCAATATCTGTACCTTACCAATACAGGGGAATTTCTTTTTGACATGCAATGTGTGTTTTACATGGAATTTTAAACTCTTTTTTATAATAATTTTCCATTATAATTACCCATTTTGTCAATTGGTCTGCGGTTAACACTTTATATTTTCTACACAAATATTTTAATTAAGAATTAACGCAATATTTACCTCGATCATAGTCAACCAATTGTAATATTCTCTTCTGGCTCCTGATTTTTGTATTCAGCAGAGTATTAGAAGCCATTCCCCAGACTGTTATTCCATATCTCACAATACTTTGTACCATTGCGTTGAACATCAAAAGCTTTATGGATGTAGGTACTATATCTTTGAGCATATAAATTTGATATGCAAAAATTCTCATTTTTTTATTTAGTTTTTCAATATGGTGTGGAAATTTCAAATGTTCATCTATTACAATATCAAGGTAACAATATTTTTCCACCTGTTCCAAAGTCGAACAATTGCAATTAACATCACAAGCGATATCATTACAATGCATACAACTGTGAGAATGCAATTTTACCTTTACCTCTTTACTCTTGCTGCTCATCGAGGATATATACATAGTTGAAGTTTTATCTTTATTTATTATTCAACTTTTATTATGTGACCATAAATTTAATCTGCTAAAATCAAGTTGGAGTCTCTTATGGCAGGTCTCACAATGTTCATGTGTACTAATTAAAACAATGTCGTCAGCATACATAATAACCTTGCAATATTAAATGGCTAGAACTATATAATTTACATACATAAGGAATAGGATAATAATTTTGAATGTAGCGTAGTTAGAAGTTTTGCTAATATAGCATATTCATGTAGCACAATTGTCAATGAAATTCAAAATTACAAAAACATTTTTAAATGTAACGGCAATTGAGTTCTTATGTACTATTTAATTAATAACAAGGATGCTTTGTTTTTGCGCGCAATTGCGGCTCATTTTCTGCTTCACTTGCCCTTATGGATATTTGCTTATACTGTGCAAATAGTCTAGTTATTTATAACGGAGTACAGAGTTGTTATTATTTATTTATTAACAAGGATGCCTTATTTTTGTTAGCAATTGTCGATATCGGTATTTGCTCATACTGTGATTGCTTACATTCATAGGCTGAAGGTTTTTCCCCACCGTTTATAAGTTTCTATGATGGTGAGCAGTGACGAATTTTCTTACGTTTGAGCAAGTTGGAAAAACTTTTCGCGCGCAATCTACTCACGGGAACCTCTAAGTGGCTGCTGGACGTGTCTTTTGAAGGCTTATTCAACCACATGCTTTCCGAGGGCGGCAGTTGCGTGATATGCAGGTTGGCCGTCGAAGTATTTATGCGTCAATGGCGCGCGTAAAAGATGCCCGAGGTGGTCTGTTTACTGTTCTCACCCATACCTTTATCTCCTCTCGTCCGAAAGAAAGCCCTTCGCACTTCGCTGCCTTTATCGCTCTCTGCTTCATTCCGTTCCTAGCTGGTCATGCGATAACGTTGAAGCGCGGGTCTTCGTCAGTGCCGCCTTTTCCCAAAACCATGACATTTACTGGTTGCATGATGATTTACCGGGTGTGGAAAATTGGCTAAGTGCTCTCCAAAATGCGCGTGACGGCGTGTTTACTCGACGCATGAGCGGGTTAATGCGTGAACACATTCTCGGAAACTGGACATGGAGTGTTTTCTTGCATTTGCTCAAGTCGTGCTTGGACGTGCATGCATGAATTCGCTCTGGGTCATGGTGGTCCTTAAGGTGGTTGAACTGGTAATTATGAATCGGTGAGTGGACATTACATAACCACTCAAGTAGGTGGAAAACTCATTGAACCACATTTCACATAATTACATCAGTTAATTCGGTGTAATCACCATTACTACACTATTAAACTGTAGGATTATATTTCATGCAAAGGTCATGTTTTGAAAATTCCGCCTTCATAAATTTCGCCTTCGCATTGTCATGACTTAGGTTTACTCGCGAAAATCAAAATTTAAGCGAAAATTATGCGCATTATTATTTTTTTTCGCATTGTGGTATCCTAATATTTGTCAGCAACCATCGCAATGATATGAAATGCAATATTTTGCGTTTTCGAGAAAACCTGTACCAAGTTACTCTAATTATTTCCAAATGTACGTCAGATGCAACATAGTTTAGGGCAAAAGTATGTGTGATTTTCACGGGTAAAATGATGTGGGATAGTTAATTTAGGTAGCGATAAATATATTCATTTCGGTCAACTTCTTCGGGATCGAAATCAGACGGGCAGCTGAACAGGAAGGGAAGATGCGCGTAATACGCGCGACTTATCCCGAAGATCTCCGTTCTTCGAATAGAACCATAATCGGTAGCTAGCACTTGCAGTTAAAAATGTGATATGAAATCAGAAGCTAAGCGCTTTATTAATGTATCCGTCGGTATATTGGCCAGCTTACTCAACTGCTGTAACAGTTAACTATAAATAATTCCTCATCATATGGTGTTTGGGATTATCATTAACTTAGGTAGGAAACGTTACAACAGTGAAGTCCTGATATAGACAAAAACCTGATCAGAAAAGTAAGTTTTATTTTGTCATCTAAATTAAATAAAACTACCTTAGGTAAATAAACACAATGTGAAATGTTTGCTGACATGTAAGACGTTGAATGATTTCAGAAATATTTTTATCAATATCAAGATCTAATCTCAAGTATTGTAATTAGTTTTATTTAATCCTGAGATGTTGGTGCAAAGTTAAATATTTATCTCCTTCCTCTTACACCGACGCTTCCCATATTTATTTATGCTTCTTCAGGGCTTCATTAAAAATTAATTTTTCTTGTTATTAAACAATTCAACCAGGTTTGATACGTTAAGTAGTGTTGATCCAGTGAAAACGGGCGTTGAAAATTGTATAAACATGTTTTTACACACTACCTTAGTGGGAGTGAATTCCTAATTAATTTTTTCATCTTGTAATGTTGATTTCATGGCAATTTTTTGTCTGTTTCTTAATTGACGTAAATGATGGGGGTTTTAAAAAAATAATCAAGAATATCAATCATCTGCATATTTCAGGCGTAATTCGGCCTAAGTTTCTAATCGCCTAATATAGACTTTAATTTGGCAAATGTCAGCTTTCCTCTTAAAGATCACCCGTCTATCTTAAGTGCGCAATAGCGTTCATAGTGCAACGTTTTCAAATGTTCCATTTCGAGTACTCACGTCATTCACCGCCCTCATTCATTAGTAAAAATAGTTCCGAGTATTCCGTCTTCCGTTTTTCTTCTTATCGTTTCACTTTAAGCGCAGCCGGAAGTGAATTTGATCGTTCATTTATTTCTCCCGTTTTCGACTCCCGCCGCTGCATCCCCGTGTCGCCCTCCCCGCGGCTCCCCCTCTCGGAATTCACGTCGCGCATGCGTCGTGGACAATCCCCTCCCGCTCTCACGTCGACAGCCGATTGCAAATGAAGCGATTGCCATGGCAATTCCTTTGAACGCCCCCCTTCCCGTCACCATTGTTCCGGTCCGCTCTCCGAGTCAAAACCCTTCCACTGCAATTCGTCTGCAATTGTTGTTGCTGGCATCGACGACTGCAAAGGTCCCCCTTCCTCCATTCATGAACCCTCCTCCCCTCGCTGACTAACCTCTCCCCTTCCCCTCACACCTCCTACTCCCCTCGCCGCAATGTCGAAAAACCCTGACGCGGTGGAATGGAAGGGATAAGGGGTGGTCTTGACGAAAGAGAGAATGATATAAAAAAAAAACATTTCGCCGGATATCCGCATGAATGAGCATATGGCGCCGCGATTCATTTGAACGGCGACGCGGGGAACCAACTACCGCCGCTCGTCCAGGGCCGACGGTGAAGTCAAAAAGCGGATATTGTATCGCTGCCGCCTCCCCTCGATGCTTCGATACTCAAAAAGGGGATGGGCGATCAAATGCAAATTATCGATATAGCTACAGCAATGTATCAGAGGAATTTCAACTCGATGATAAGACATCATAGACAAAATTTCGGTAAGGTAACTCAGCGAATCAAAGAGTTAGTAACATTGGAGGGAGTGCTGATTAAGACACGCTAAATATATTTTACGTCTCTGATGACTTGTCCCTCAAACTAATCAATTATCTTCTCTTTTTCCAACAAATGCTGCCTTGATATGTAAATGTAAACACTTGATATTGTTTTTTATAGTTACTTTACACCGGATCTAGTCATTGGCTATCCTTTTATATATTTACCTCAGTATTTCTTAAGTATACGAAGTGGTTATGTTGGCAGTCAAAACATTTCTTGAGAGCGTAGGTACAGCATAAGAAGTATAGTAAATGAAAATGAAAAAACTTTGTAATATTCCACCAATTTATTTTATGGTACAACTAGTTTCGTCGCAGCGGCAACATCTTCAGGAACGTGAAGTAGGTACCTGAAGATGTCGCCGCTGCGACGAAACTAGTTGTACCATAAAATAAATTGGTGGAATATTACAAAGTTTTTTCATTTTCATTTACGAAATGAACTTCCACAAAGTTAAGCCTGAGATGATAGAGATAAAGAAGTATAGTATTTAGTATTCCTAGGGTGTATTAGAGTTTGCGGTGGATATATTACACCGCACGTTGTGTACACAGTACAGTGTAGACCGTTTGCCGGGCAGAATTTTAGAAGAGTAACACGATAGAATGCGACGATATTTGCGGTATGTGATAACGCATAACATGTTGAAAGTGAGAAAAAAAACTTGACGATGTGGACCAGAGGTACCTTGAAAATGAAGTCGTAGTTATCGAAATACATCTGCTAACTTCAGTGTATAATCTATGCTCTATTGTAGAACCATGCTAAGAGTCACGCATCCGGAGGAATAGCAGTAAAAGAAACGAAATCCGTACTCAAGAAACTGGGAACGGCGAATGCGATGGTTATAAAATGGTTATCTAATGAGAAGCATCGATACTGGGTTACATCGGATTCGCATCGCCCATCCCTGGTTTCAAACAAGCGCGTCGCGGCTGACTTCCTCGCGGTACGGCGATCCTAGCGGCGTGAAAGTGGGAGGGCGGAGGGGATGGGGCTGACGGGGAGGCGGGGTCGGGGGGCGGGGGGCCGTTGGGGTGGCCGCGATACCATAATACATCCCCGGCGTCTCGTGAGCGGGCGCTCTCGTGAACCTTGAAGCGTGCTCAGCGGCTGCGGCGGTCTGCGGAGAGGGGGCCCCCGCCCCCCCACCCCCTCCCGCCCCCGGCCCCCGATCATCCGGAGGGGTTGGGGGCACGCGTGGGGTGGGGCGGGATGGGAGGAGGAGGCGGAGGAGAGGAGTCGAGGAATCCGATCCCGGGGGCGGAGAGTGGGGGGCCTTTTGTGTGAGACGGGGGCAGGAGGAGGGGGGAATCGTGTCTGCGTGTGGAGAGCGGAGGCATGGCGGGAGAGGGGGGGGAGTCGGGGAAGGGTGGGGAGGGGTTCTGGTTGCCTGCCTGCCCCCTCCCTCTCCGCCCCAACCCCCTCGCTCTCCGGCACAAGAGTGTTTTGGGAAGCCCTCAAGAGCTGCTTTCCCACGCTTCGCTCCGGAGACGTCACAGAGCGCGTGGTGTGGGGCGGTGCCGTGGAATGGGGAGATGTGGAGGAATGGAAGAGAGGCGGGCGGGCATCCCGCTCAGCACACGTCTGCCCCGGGGGCGGGAGGTTGGTAGGAGGTGGAGGTAGCGGAGGGACGGGGAGGAGGAGGGGGAGTGAGGGGGGGGAGAAGTTGGAGGTTGGGCGGAAGAGATGTTGAATGGGAAGTTGTGGTAGTCAATGCGTGCCTGGGAGTGGGGGGGAAAGCCGCCCGTGGTCACCATTTGAAGTGTGTAATCAACGCCCTCTGCCTCCGAAGAGAGTTCGGAGCTCGTTCTTTTGACATGAACTGTGTTTATTTACTCTCTCGCTCCGACCGGCCTCCTCTTGGCTTTGAGGCTTATAGTTAGCGACGACTACTCCCTGCATTTTCGCCGTGCTCCGGAGATAAGCCTCGCCTCCTCCGCACACCAATCGAGCAGAGAAAAAGAGTTCCTTTTGCTGCTGAGAGGCTCCCGTGCGCGCCGGCCACGAGTCGCACACAAACACCCAGATAAATAAAGTCGACCGATATTCCGACTCGCGGCGCGCGCGGGGTATTCGCCGAGAGGTGAAAGGTTTTACGGTAAAGCGCTCCGAGGGATTGACTTTAAATACCTCACGTTGGTCGCGACGGCGGCGGCGGGCGTTAGTATGCGTGCCATCGCGGGCGCTGACTGCACGCCGACGACATCAACCGCGCGCCTTAAAGGCGCAGGCCTCGACGTGCCTCGTTGCGTCATGCGCTCTCGCGTGCCGACTGCAATGCCAAACGCTTTCGCGTGCACTTAGCTTCTATCTGGCGACGTCCGTGTTAGTCTACCAACAGAAGTCGGACCTTGACTAACGTATTGAGTTAGAACAGTTACTACTGAATGTGCAGTACAATAAGTATGTCTGAAATGCGTGCTGAAGAAGTAAAACAGAACGAGGTATCCACGACCACTTTAAGTACATTATTCTCCAAGGCGTTCATTTCTAAGTACCTACGCTTTTTGGCCTTCACTCTAAAACAAATTTAAATGGCTATTTAAGACAGGATAAGTATGTCAGAATTATCAAAAAGGGTAAACTTGTTCATGCATGCTTCATTTCCATGGCAAAAAACCGGAGAATTTTACCGACAGCCCTTGCTAACGTGGACGTACATCGAATTAGACGTATATTTATGCTTATAAGCCATATTGGTAAAAATGAAATAACTCGATAGTAATTCCCGCACTGTTTTCATGACCACCGACCATCGACCCTACAATTCATGTCATTATCAAATATTGAAACTATGGTCGGTGTTCATTAAAACAGTGCGGAATTTAGGTCCATCGAGTTATTTCATTTTTACCAATATGGTTATGCAATATTTAAATATGGGATCCGTACGAGGAAGGTTTGATAAAAGAATTAGAGCGTGTGCAAAGGAGATCCGGTATATTTGTTAAAGGCCGTTATGATAATTGTATAAGTGTTACGAATTTCATAGAAGAACTAGGATGGGAATTACTATCAGAACGCAGGTTAAAGTTTAGATTAAACCCTTTTAAGTAAATTCGAAACCGATTTGTTCACAGATGACGTTAGATATATATTGTTCAGATTAACAAAATTAGAGAGATAGATTGTCCTACCGATCGATTTAAAATGTCATTTTTCCCTCGTACGATAAGAGAGAACAATAGGCAGCGTAGCAAAGGGATAGGGAGGTGAAATATAATTAGAGTAGTCTGTAGTGCATGATGCATGAAATAGCAACCATAATCCCTTTCTTATTATGTAGATACTAACCATCTAGCTGCATATGACCCTGTTCTCTAGCATGTCTCCCTTAAATATCCTACTTGCATGTCAATAGTAGTTGCATGTCAATGTCACATAAGTTGTCGACGCTGTTAATTAATTCAATTTTAAAGGAATTTGAATTTTTCTTATCATGCAATACCTTTACGAAATAAATTTTAATGATAGCATTTACAATACCGCAAAGTTACATATTAACTTGTATTATTTATACCTTTAAATCAACTTTGCTGAAATTACATTGCTTGCTACAGCGAACTTTCAATCATTGTTTTTGTATTGGTGCTAAGATTTTGTATTAATTTTCGGTTATTTGGTGCGGTCAACCTCGTCTATGCTAAGCTCTGAATTCAAGGAAAATCCGCAACTTTTAGGTTATAAGCAAGGTGCGTTACTATCTATTTACAGTGATATCACCATCTCTATTCACAGACCGCGGCCAGAGCGGCTCAACAATTCAACCAGCGAATAGTCTGTGGAGATTTCAAATTAGAGGACTATAGTACTGAGCAATAATGAATTTTTTTGGAGAATCAAGGGTGGCTATAAGGTGGTTCGCATGAACACGGCGGACAAGTCTAAGAAAATAATTTTGGTTCGTGGCTTTTTTGCTGTGATTTCCCGCGTTATTTTAGAAATACGCCAGCCGTAATTTCGGCAACTGCTGTTATTATCAACGTGATACTTTTGATTATTTTGCGTTGGTTTCTTGGAAAACTTATTGCCAAAAGTTCAGTTTGGAAAATGCTATTCACCATTCAACCCTATCGTTGCAATAGCAAGTAACTAGCTTTGGAAAAACTTCAATAATTTTGAATACACAACTCGCAGTCTCTATTTGCCTTCCTTAAACATTTGTCCTATTTATTTAAAGGAATCAGTTCAATTTCAACTGCGGTGAAGTAGCCGAGATGGAGAGGCATCGTCGCGGGTGACTTTTCCGCAGTGTACCCGGATTTTTAACTACTAATGCAATTTCTTAGGTTTCAATGGCTCGGAATGCAAGACACTGCAGAGTTATGTTGATTGACCGCTGGATTTTTTGTGGCATTCAATTCCTTTGCTCATCTGCTTCATGATTTATTTGCTAAAATAGGGGATCAGATAACTCTGTTTCCCTTCTTTGATTGCTGAGACAAACGTTCTTATGCCTTTGTGTTGTAAAATAAAAAAAGCGTGAACAAAAAATCGATACATTTCAACAGATTTCATCTGAGCATGCAGTGTATCCCCACTCATGTTACTGTGATCCATTGTCTTTAAACTTGCAAATTTAACGCGTTAGCCAGCTCCTACCTACATCCTGTAGGATAGTGTAGAACTACGGGGAAGCATACTCACTAAGCACCACGATATCAAAGTAATACATCTTTAAAATCAAATATTTTTTCCCTATGTGAAGCGCAACAACTTTTTTTGCAAAACACGGGCTACAATCTTTGAAGAAGTGCAGTGCTCACATATAATGTTTAACGTTTACGAGTTGATTAACTTAATAAGAATACATTTTGTCGTAATTACGAAACATGGGCATCATAAGCACTTCAAAAACTGATGATGCGAAACGATAGGCAATAGCGTCGTTTGTGTAAGATTAGTCTAGTCTCTGATTGGTCCGAAGTCTACGTGTACTCACCAATTGCGACAACTCTGGATGTATGATTTAGTTTTAGTGCATGCATCATCCAAAAATATTACCCAGTTCATACTTTGTGGCGATGACTATCCACCTATGCTTCCGCGCAATGGAAGTTGTCAAGGAGCCCTCCAGTTCTTCGCCCACCTTACTACGAACAGGCTGATAATGATAGATAACTGAGTAATCCTTCAGCGTTCTACAGAGATGACTTTCAACAGAGCAACGCTCTTACCAGACGTATTGTCACTGTCGTCAGCAATTTTCCCCAATTTTCGTTTGAACACTCGTCACCACTGGCTAATCACGGGTCACTTCAGTTAACCCGTTCGTGTTTTAAAATACTTTCCATTTGTTTCTAATCATTTGACTGCGCTATGCAGATAGGGGATGAGAGCAAAAGTGTTATATGATAACTGGAGTCTCTTTGTGCCTTGTCTAGATTCCGTTGCTGTCATTAGTGGCGCGTTGAAAGAAGAAATTGGCACCAATCTTTCCAATAGAGTATCTTTCCAATTTCATCGATTCCATCAGTTTTAGGTATCGTAACCAGGGAATTACTCTCTCTTTTTTTTACATCCAAAAGACTTCCTTCTTTTTGCTTGATAAACCCTTGTATCCTTGATGCTGCGCCGCAAATGTTTCGTATCTGTGTTCCTCATGAGTAGTGAACCGCTACAAGCATTCTTTTTGTCTTGAGCGGCACTCCATCGATTTTGTTTTGAACTTTCACGGTCCTCCTCAATCGAGCAGCGTTCGTGTGGTTTTTCAGGAGTCTGGTCCAGTCACTCGCTTCTACTATCTTATGTGTTGCCTCGTATGGTTTTGTATTGACGAGGGTATACACTCACAATCCCCACCTAAATATACGAAGTACCATCCAAATTACCGCAGGGTGAATCCACACCAGGCCAGACAGGAATCCCAGTTGAAATCGGAATCTCGCGCGTTCTCGCTGCCTCAAGGCGCAGAACAAAAGGCAGTCGGGAGAAAAAAGCGCAGTCAAACCAGAAACTAGGAGAGTGCTACGTCGACGAACATGTAAACATCTAGTGCACTCGTTACTATACGACTACCATTTATAATTATTTCTTTTCTTTTTTTTTCTTTTCATAGATAATACTTCATGATACTAAATGATACTGAATAAAGCATGCCGGGTATTTTAAGCGGGGTGAGTTGTAAATAATAGTGGTAGGTATGTCATTAAACATAAGCACAAGTCAATTCTACCACGTGAGCCACGTTCGAATCTGATGTATCGCAACTATTAGAGGCCCATATTGTACGAGGAAAGAATGACATTTTAAATCCATCGATTCTGCAGTTTATTTCCTTCTCCTTAAACGTCCAATCGATTCTATCGTAATAAGATGGCTCTAGAGAAAAACATGTGTTCATCGTCTGGAAAAAAGGAGTATGCTCCAAATCTGCACCGAAGATTTAAGCTGTATTATTCTCTTCGTTCTGTTCGAGGTCCCCACCCTAATTCCTTTACTATTTCCGTATCAGTGCTAAGTTTATCATAAGAAGTTTTGTAGGTGAGCTTAGAATGAGCTGGCATAGCACGTGCTGATGCGCGAGGTGTTCCTTTCTCATGGTGTGCTACACGACCGTCGAGTGCAAGGCGTTCTTCTGCTGTCATTTCGATTGTTCTGGCTTAGGAGTTACGAGTGGCGGAAAACGAGTTCCATGGCAACATTTTCTCTGTTACATGTTCTCTAGTGGAAAAAATAAAGGAGCTTCTGTGCAGTTTTATCAATATAATTTTGTTCAGAAATGTTGGGGAGATTTTTTCAAGTTTAATTTTATCCTAACTCTTCCCGTCACTCAGTATTAGATATAGTTAGTTCCAACTTTTGACGTTGACCGTGGGATGTCGGGCGTGCCTCAAATTCTTTAACGTATCGGTGACATCGTTTTAATTAAATTTAAATACGGTGATTCTGGCCCTAAGGTCACTAATTCCAGATTTTATGAATACTTGACTATAGCAACTCTAAAGTGCGTTTAATAAAACTGAGATGAAAATAAAATAGGGTCTCTAGACTATCTTTATTGTAATTCTGCCTTGGAAGTTGAGATTTTGAAGTAGACTCTTAATGAGATATGCTCGGAATACAGCAGAAATATGAACGAGAAGGCATATTCAAGATTTTGATGTAAACTGTCTGTGAGAAGCAAAAATCCCTGGGAAATAGAATGAAAATAGAATATAGGCATGTTTCCAATTTTATTTTTCTAAAGTTATTAATGAATTATTATTGTAATTGGAGTAAAAATGTGGTATTTCTATTCTAATTGCGCAGCAGTTGACCTCTATACCTGGACAAATGTTGTAATTAACAATATATTCGTGGAATAACCTGCATATTTTGTTCGTAAATTTTTGTTTTCAATAGATAACTATTTCATCAGTGGAAGCAGGTTTTTTTAAACCTGAATAAATAATCATGTGTAATCTCGAATATATCTCAGCCCACATGGTCAAGCCGGAGCCACTATGAGGAATGATAGATATGTGAGAAGAGTAGGTTCCCAATTTTTGCGATCGCACTTGATGAGATGAGTCAGTGCTGCGAAGTCGCCGCTGTGTCACGTGGGCTCTCCGATGATGATGGAAGTTCCGACCACCCCTAGTGTTGCCACAATCGGCCGCTTGGTGGCACCACGGTACGCGCCTCCGGAGGCCAACAGTTGGAGCACTTGTTGCTCACTCGCGTGTCGCGGACGTTTTGACGGCACCCCTTGCTTGACTCTGCGCCCGTGCCGAGCGAGTGCGATATAGGGAGAGGGCGTCGCTTCTGAAGATATTCACGCGGTACTTGATCCCCCGAAAGACTTCAAGAACGGCTAAGATCAGAGCGCAGTTGTCAGAAATGCAGCCAATCAGTTGAGGTGACTGACACGCGAAACGTTAGTTGTTGATTTTACATTTTTATTGCTTTTAGAAAAATATTTTTGGACCACACTTCACTTCAGTGTGTCTATTTATACTGTGAAGGCACTTCTTTTTGTAATTTTGTAATTAGATGACTAATTATCTTACGAGAAGCTATTTTACACTTGTCAGGCCTCATTTAGAATATGCCGCTAGTATATGGGATCCGTACGAGGAAGGTATGATAAAAGAATTAGAGCGCGTGCAAAGGAGATCCGCTGGGTTTGTTAAAGGCCGTTACGATAATTGTATAAGTGTTACGAGCTTAATAGAAGAACTAGGATGGGTATTACTATCAGAACGCAGGTTAAAATTTAGGTTAAACCTTTTAAGTATATTCGAAACCGATTTGTTCACAGATGACGAAAGATATATACTAAGAACCCCTGCATATTATGCTAGGTTTGATCAGATTAAGAAGATTATGGAGTTAGAGTGTCGTACCGATAGATTTAAAATGTCATTTTTCCCTCGTACTATAAGAGAAAACAATAGGCAGCGTAGCAAAGGGATAGGTAGGTGAAATATAGTTAGAGTAGTCTGTAGTGCATGATGCATGTAATAACAACCAATAATCCCTTCCTTATTATGTAGACACTAACCATCTAGCTCTATGTGACCCTATTATCTAGCATATCTCCCTTAAATATCCTAGTTGCATGTCAATAGCGCATTTTTGGTGATCTTCATCCCCTGCTACACACCCTCGTGGTGGCTCACAGGGTATCACGTAGATGTATCTTTGTATTTTGAGTGTTATCTCTTTTGGTACATCTTTCTGTATTTGCGAATGGATGGTTGGATGGATGGATGGATGATTAATGTATTGTAATTTATTTAAAATGTAAAAGGGCGAAAAGCATGGGAATAAGTAACGAGGTGACTTTATAAGCAACCAACGGGGATTGTTGATGCGAGCATTGTGTTTTAAAATGTTCGTTTCAGTTGAAATACTGTTAAAACTTGAGTCTACGGCGCGGAATTCGAAATATAAGCGAAGATTGTATGTTAATAAGTGTTTTAAATTCGGCATGACTCCTTGATATTCGACCGGAACCATCATCATAATATGAAAAATGTGTTTTCGCGTTCAGGAGAAAATCTGTACATATGTCATCAAATCATTTCGAAATATGCGTAAAATGCCATACCTATACCTACTGTGGGTGGAGTAAACACAAAATCTTCAGATACAGTAAAATATCTTGTAGTTACCTTAACTTCTGATACATCGTGGGGATTACACATACAGAACATATGTGGCGCAGCATTAAAGAAACTAGGTTTTGTTATACGTATAATATGAAGGTCCTCGGATGAAAAAGTCAAAGAGATGCTGCTTCGTTCTAGTTAGCCCACAGCTAGAATACTATGTGGATGTAGACGTTGAAGAATTAGCCTTATAGAATCCCCGGGCGAGTCGCAAGCAGTCCTACTTTTCTGTTTTCGGGCGCGTTCCTTTAGTAATGTTGAGTATGTTCCCACAAATGCTCTCGCTTGAGATGGTGGGAGCGATTTTTATGTATGCACAGACTTAAGTGAAACTTTGTTTACACGCACTTATTGGTTTCGTGTATACATAAAAACGAAAAGAATTGCTCGTTATCGATTAGGTTTCTTGCCACTTTAATGCACGAAGACGCGGACTTTGAATCTCTGCCATCTGACCTTAACAACGTTCATTCGTGGTGCCAGGAGTGGGGGTTAGAATTGAATATCAGCAATTGCACCACTGTTCACTTCCTGTGAAAGTCATCACAAAGATGCCATACCTATACTGTGGGTGGAGTAAACATAAAATCTTCAGGTACAGTAAAATATCTTGAAATTACCTTAACATCTGATATATCGTGGGGAGTACACATACAGAACATATGTGGTACAGCATTAAAGAAACTAGGTTTTGTTAAACGTATAATAGGAAGGTCCTCGGATGAAAAAGTCAGAGAGAGATACTACTTCGCTTTGGTTAGGCCATAACTCGAATACGCCGAGAGCATTTGGGAATTTGGTCAAATAGATTTAGCCAGAAAAATTAATAAAATACCAAGGAAAGCAGCGCGCTTCGTTAAAAACTGCTACGAGCGTACATAGTGTCTCACAACTTTTAGAGGGATTAAGGTGGGAGCCCCAAGAGACTCGGAGGCTACACGCTAGGCTTAGGTTGCTTGAGAAGTTCAGAACTGATATTTTTCAGAGCGACATAAAGAATATAATCAATCAAACAAGATATCCAAATATTTCTGAAATTAGTTGTTTGAATGGAACGATACTTGATATTTATCGAGTTTCTTAAGCAAATATTGCACGCAACGTAGGAATCCTTTCATATAATTTTATAATTTTAATGTTGTGATGCCATTTCTATCTACATATATATTGCTTGAGAAATTCAGAACTGATGTTTTTCAGAGCGACATAGAGAATATAATCATGACTCCTCACTACATCTCTAGGTCTGACAGAAGCGATAAAATAAGAGAGATACACTGCCGAACAGATAGATATAATAACTCGTTCTTTCCGCGAACAATAAGCGACCACAATAAAAACTGAGCTCCACTAAATACACTCCCATAATACATGTCACGATTTCACCTCAAAAAACATTACATCTTTTCACGGCTGGTGACCTAACATCCCCTGCCACATGCTCATGCGGAGGCTCGCGGGGTATTATGTAGATGTAGAAGTTCATACGGCTACGTGTTTAATTTGCATTAATTTTCCAAGATACTAAATCGGTAACATAATTTTTTTACTTTTATCTATATGCATATTTTACTAATATGTTCTCGTATGAAAAGTTTCATTGGTCTGTATATAAATGATTATTGCCCCAGCCAACTAAATTCGTCCAATTCCGTCTGTGGAAGCGTCCAGGATCGGTGATGATGGCCTTCGTTTAAATAATACTAGCGTGAAAAATTTGTTTTGTTTCAATTCCTTTCTCAGCCAAATCATAATATTTCTACTTCGTTATTATCTTGGTCGGTCTCTAGTATGCAATCCGATTTTTGAGACTGAGACCCGTAGCAGTACGATTTGAGCCGTTTTGGGAGGTTTCGCAGGAACAAACTTGTCCCGTCCGAGGAAGCTGTATTTTCATTAATATTGTAGTGCATTTTTGCCATGATTTAAATAAACCAAGCCATGGGCGTAAATAAGCAAAAAAATATCTACATCTACATCTACGTAATACCCTGCGAGCTACCAGGAGGGTGTGTGGCAGGGGTTGAAGGTCACCAAACATGCACTATTGCCATTCAAGTAGGATATTTAAGGGAGACATGCTAGAGAACAGGGTCACATGCGGCTAGATGGTTAGTATCTACGTTCTAAGAAAGGGATTATTGATTGATATTACATGCATCATGTACTACAGACTACTCTATATTTCACCTACCAATCCCTTTGCTACGCTGCCTATTGTTCTCTCTTATGGTACGCGGGAAAAATGACATTTTCAATCTATCGGTACGACAATCTATCAAACCTTGTCAAACGCTTTTCTGCAGTCAAGAAACGCTGCGTCTATCTGTACGTTACCTTCTCCGGAAACTAAAATATCATGAACAAAAAGACCTAATTGAGTTTCGCTAGACCGTCCTTTTCTGAACCCATGCTGGTTTGTTATCAATAAATCCTGGCTGTCGAGGTGTCCCATTATTGATGTAACTATTATATGCTCTATAATTTTAATGATATTGGTCTATAATTACATGGCTGTTCCTTATCGCCGTTTTTAAAAATTGGGGTCACGTTTGCTATTTTCTAGTCCTTGGGAACCGCGTGTTCTTCGAGGGATTTGTTAAATATTACTTAAAGATACGGAGCCATTTCGAGAGCTAATTCTTTATACACACGAGCTGGAATTTCATCAGGACCTGAGGACTTGTTCGGGCTAATGTTATTTAGTAAGGATACGATTCCGCTATAAGATATATCGATCGGGGGCATTGGTTACTGAAATCGCTCTGGTATCGATTCGTGAAAATTACTCTTAGATTGATTAAAAACGCTCTGAAAAAAATAATTCAACA
Source organism: Ceriagrion tenellum (assembly GCA_963169105.1). Lineage (NCBI taxonomy): Eukaryota > Metazoa > Arthropoda > Insecta > Odonata > Coenagrionidae > Ceriagrion > Ceriagrion tenellum. Next base: position 97,607,252 of record OY720638.1, on the reverse strand, counting down.
AATTAGCCTTATCTAAACTGGAAGTTGTTATTCCGCCTCTATCGTTTTTCAAGGAATTAACCGTTGATTTTTTAGTTCCCTGTAATTCCCTAACATATGGCCAAAATGCTTTCGGATTTCCCTCTAGTTGTTCTCTAAGTACTTTTCTCTTGAATTCACTAAACGCTTTTCTAAGGGCTGTTTTTTCGGCTGTTTTACAAATTTTATAATGTTCGATAGTATTTTTTAGGTCGCTATTAGCTACATTTTTCTTAGTTTCGCATGGCTAACTCGTTGGCGTTTTAAACATTTTCTAACCTCCGCATTGTACCACCTTGGTTGTCTATTCTCACTCTTATACTTATGAGATATATATATTTGTTGACAAGTGACCGTGTAATTTGGAGGAACTCTTTCCATGTATTGTCTGTTTCACTATTTTTGCTGATGTTCAAGAATTTTTTGAAAATAAGTCTTTAAGTCACGCCTAAATCCGTTAAAATCTGCTTTACTAAAAAGGTAAATCTTTCTTTTTAATTTAGAATTTTTTTCAGTTTCGAGGGAAAATTTTACGTGCACTACCTTGTGGTCGCTTATTCTATCAACATTTTCAACTTTAATAACTTTTTTTAGGGAAGTTTGTGGCAAGTAAATCGAGAACATTCTCCCCTCTATTAGGCAAATTTACTATTTGGTGTAGTGCGTATGATGCGAACAGGTTAAGCAATGACTCGCAGATTTCTTTGTCCCTACCTCCAGACTCATGACTACATGTTTTCCAATCTATCGATGGTGTATTGAAACCTCCATCTACAATAATCTGTCGTTCGTTACTATGGGAATTAATGGACCTGATCTGTTTCTCGAGTTCTAATACTGAGTGTACATCGGAATGGGGTGGTCTATAGTAGGCACAAACGTATATTACTTTTGAATTAGCACATTGAATGGAACACCATACACTTTCTATTATATTATCGGGAACACTTCTATTTTGCTGACTAATGTGTCGATACATTTCAATTATTGCCGATCTATGTAGCTGTAGAACAGAAAGGTTTAAAATGTCGCTTTTCCCCGCGATCATTAAGAGACCATAATGGCTGCCTCGAGATATTGTAGTGGCTTAGTTGACAGGTAGTGTAGCTGATTAATTCATATACACCCTAATGCATTTCTAAGCCTGCTTTTCACCATGTTTTGCAAGTTCCCTGCATGACTCTTGTGTCACGTTTACATAGTTACATTATAGATTTTTAGCAGTTTCTGTAGCATTTGTAGCATACCCTTTTTTAGAGAATGTCGGTAAATTTTATGTAAAAAATTGTAAAAAATAATAAAAAAAATTGTAAAAATGTAAAAAAATTTCTCACTCAAGTTCATGTTGGTGATAAGTCACCCCCTGCCAAACATCCATGCGGTGGCTTGCAGGGTAATTAGTAGATATAGATGATTTCAGGGCAGTGAAATTACGAACCACCTCAAGGTGGCAGAGGTGATTTGAAATAGTGAAGCTCGCAAATAGACTAGCTGATCTAGCCATTGAGTATACTGTTAAGCTGAGGTGGGGTGACTATGTTTAGCTGACACCATATTCGCCATACATACTGAGAGTCCCTGAACAACCCTGATAACCGAATGAAGTCGTGAGACTGCACGGATATTCTGACGAAGAGTGCTTGTTCCCTTCTTTAAAGTGATATATTTGTTCTCATTTTTACATTTGGAAGACTTTACGAGTGGCATGGGCACTCAAGCGCAGGCGATATGGCCATAATGGCCGCTAATGAGACTTAGACGATGGTTAGTCGAAGCTCGTGTGGCTGGTTAGCTTTATTGCTCACTAATGCTTGTTTCTTTATCTGCCGCGAAATACTAACTTCACGTTTCGCATGATCCTTGTAAGACTCTTGTATTTCGTTGACGTAGTTTTAATGTCCATTAATTCAGTAGTTTTTTTAAATATTGGTAGCATACTTATGGTGTAGTGAATGTTGGTGAAAGTTACTAGTTCATTATAGTGCACAATGCAGAAATAAAAAATTTGCAATTATCCCCAGAAAAAAATTTTACTGCGACCTAGGTTTCCATGTTTTTACATCATCATCAGGTGATGTCACATGATGGTCAGGTCCCGATGATGATGTGGAAGTATCGAAACCTTAGTCGCAGTCAAATTTATTTCTGTGGATAACTGCAAAAACTTTTATTTCTGCAGCATGCATAAATTTCACTCAAATTATAAGAATGTCGACTTTTGAATACATGGAATGTCATTAAACGCGTTTTCCACGGTGTTTTCTGTAATTATATGCCATTCGAAATGCTGCGCGTGTTATGCAACCCATGGATCCATCGTAATTTTGATTTGATCGTATAATATAAAGCAATACATCATGAAGATTTTTTCGCTTTTTTTGTTTTTGGAACCCTACGGTTATTATTTACAAAGCAACATACGTGAAAAATGATGAATTTGATGGCCTGGTGAAGAGATAAGCAGTTCCCAGTCACCGTTACTCACTCCATCGTTTGTTTTATTGTGCTAACTAATGGAGTTATTTAGTTAACGGAGGACTAACACGAGGAGGACCCCGTCTGTCGAAACATGGCGCCCGCCTTTCACTCGGCTAACCTCTCCTAATAGAGGGCCTCTTGTAATCCCCCTCCACCTACCTCAGAGGTGGCGAGCCCATTTCACGCGGCACTTGATCCAACACAAGTTCGAGTGTGCTCGCTCGGATGATGGCTTCACAGCACCTCGCAGTAGTTAACCGGCTAGAATACCGGCCAACAATGGTGATCGCTATAATCCTCGCTAAGCCACTTCATTCCCGCTGCCTATACTCAGCCGTGAGCCAAGAGAGGTCGCCTCCGTCACTTGAGTGTCAATGATTCACGATTAGCGTAAGGAACGAACACACATTTATCTACACGTTCGACGAACATACGAACGTTGAATTACTAGAAATTGAGATAATATAGGCTGAGTTGATATTTCCATCTGCTACTACCTACCTCATGCAGAAATAGGCACGTGGAAACATTGAGAAACATATCTACATATACATATCACCCTGCAAGCCACCTCAAGGGTGTTTGGCAAGGGGTGATCTTGCACCATAATACACTATATTAATGTAAAATCCGAAGATTCTTGCGATTCTTTCTTGGATTTTGGTTCTATTGTCCAGAGGAAGAAATATTTTTGCAACCTATAAGTTTGGCAGTGTATTTTTTTTCATTTGTCACATCCATCAGCTGTCGACAATTTAGTGTTTCTCACCATATAGAGGGATTAATTTGGGAGCCGCTTCGCACTCGGAGGGTGCGCGCTAGACTTATTTTGCTTGAGAAGTCCAGAACAAGTTTGTTTCAACGCGACAGAGAGAATATATTTTTGACGCCACACTACATCTCTTGGTCCGACAGAAGCGATAAAATGAGAGAGATTCATAGCCGAACAGATGGGTACAAAAATACGTTCTTTCTGCACACAATATATTTTGACCTTAGCAGGGACGTCCACATTACGCCGTATTATAAACAACTAAGGTGGCACAATGTCAAATCCCATAGAGAGTACTTTCTGGGATCCTTATGGTTCGTCCTGTTTAAAAATAAATACGTAAGTACCTGTATGATTTGTTCCTCAGCTGTCCCTCAGTTTCTATAATGTCCAATAGGTCTGATCCTAATCTATCGTATTTCCCAGGTCATCGCGCTACTGTTTATAATAAGTCATTTCTTGTAACAGCTGCCACGTATGGAATAACATGCCAACTGAAATTAAAAACTGCACATCAGTTCAAACATTTAAAATGAAATACCATGATTTATTACTTTCCCGGGAATAACATAATTTACTTTCTTTTTTGTCAAATTTGTTTTCATGCTATTAAGGTTTATTTGTTTTAGTACAATTTTGTTATTTGTAAAGTATTGAACTCATAAGTTTTTGTGCTGTGATAGATATCATCAATTTTTTGTAATAATTATTTTGCCTGTAAACTGTATCATTATTATTTTTTCTTCATACGGAGTTTTCTCCTGAACAATAGATGTTTTTCTTTCTTTCTTTCTTTCTTTCTTTCTTAACTTTTCGCGGAGTCATCTAACCACCACGGTACTGCTGGCATCGCAATTAATAAGGCGAGGCCATAGTACTTTGGTGCTTGCGGTCTCAATGATACTGATAGTCATACTAATAATATTTTCAATATTATCACAGGTTTCATCATGCTTAATGCAATAACTGCCTTTCAACTGCTCACAATCGGCTTTCCGGATAATCCAGTAGCCCGATCGAATAAAAACTGTTTTAAAATGTAATTTCTTCGTGAAGAAATGGGAAAGTGATTGCTCCCAGAGAGATGTTTGCTCTGGAGATCGAGTTGCATCGCGGAGAGGCACATCTGTTAAAACATTTCAAATGAAATAACATGATTACCTATTTTCTCGGGAATAACATAATTTACTTTCTTTTTTTGTCAAATTTGTTTTCATGTTGTGATGGTTCTTTGTTATTGTACAATTTTTTTATTTGTAAAGCATTGGACACATAAGTTTTTGTGCTGTATTTTAACTGGCTTGATGTATAACTCTACTTGTCATTAGACTATAAATACGTTTCATATGTCATGTAACGAGAAGACATCATTCTATAGATATCATCAATTTTTTTGTAATAGTTGTCAGTCTCTTAACTGTATTACTATTATTTTTCGTTCTTATGGATTTATTCCTGAAAATGTTTTTCTTTCTTTCTTTCTTCTTTCAATAAGCGACCAAAATTAAAACTGAGCTCCGGTCAAAACACTCCCTTTACACACTTTTCCATTTCCCCACACAAAACGTTTACACAATAACATTTACATACTACCCTGCGAGTCGCCGAATGGGCGTGTGGCAGGGGGTGTTAGGTCACCAGCCGTGTAAAGATGTAAGTTGTTGGGGATGAAATGGTGACATGTGTTATAGGAGTGTATGTATTATGGGAGCGTAACAATACAGTGCGGGAGTATTACTATTATTAGTGCGGGATATCAGAGTTAGATCGCGTACAGCGAAGAGGAGCTAGGTTTGTGAAACGATGCTACGATAAGTTGGCTAGTGTGTCTGGACTGTTAGAAGAATTAGGATGGGAATCGCTATCACAGCGTAGATTAAATTATAGGCTTAAACTCCTAAATAAATTTCAGGAAAATCATTTCTCTGACGACGAAAAAAACATACTATTAACCCCATCGTACTACGGAAGATTAGATCGCGCCAATAAAATGAGAGAGCTAGATTGTAGAACCGATAGGTATAAAATGTCATTTTTTCCGCGTACTATTCGGCGTAGATTAATTTTATAGGCTTAACCTCCTAACTAAATTTCAGGAAAACCATTTCTCTGACGACATAAAAAATATACCATTAACCCCCTCGTACTACGGCAGATTAGATCGCGCCAATATAATTAGAGAGCTAGATTGTAGAACCGATAGGTATAAAATGTCATTTTTTCCGCGTACCATTCGGGACCATAACAGCTGTGATCGTCGTTATGAATAGTTCGAATTGTGACAATAGGGAGATATTAAATATTTTTCTTTATATTCTCTATGTTCTTATTTATGTATGATATTTTGAATATGTAGTAGTAGTCTTTGTATCCCTTGCATGTTGGAACGATTGACGATAGAATGTTTCTTGGTTATTAGATTTTTAATTGGCGCTTTGCATGTGTGGTACGCGGGTTTCAATGTAATTTCGGTGTTCTACCGTATCATTCATGCATGCCTGGTGTGGAAGCACCCCCTGCCACACACCCTTTGGGTGGCTTGAAGGGTATGACGTAGATGTAGATGTATTACACGGCTGCTGTCCTAACGCCCCCTGCCGCACACCCATTCGGCGGCTCGCAGGGTAGTATGTGGACGTCGATGTAGAGATACATCGCGCGCGGATTAATGTCACTCGTGTCGTCCTGAAACTCGACTCGAGTGGGACGGACCAGTTCCGGAAGCTGCTCTCCACTCATTCCCCTCTGCAACTCGTCTCTCATGCATTATTGCAGTCCGCCGTGGGTGTCAATTATCCCGCGTGGAAATCATTTTAAATCCTCGACGGACGCGTGTTGGCTGAGCGAGTAGACGGCGGCTGGGCCGCTGTCATTTAACCGGTTCCGACGGGAACCGGTTGTGTCCTCCGCGGCGCCGAGTCACTTCGTCTGAATATGTATTTAAAGGTTCGTGATCTCCTTCGTCGAGCAGTGCGTATTGGTGTCCGGAAATTCACATCCGTCAACAGTGCTTCGCAACTCCTCGCTTCGTGCAATTTTCCAATCGCTGCGTTTTTGCGTCGTCGCCCATTTATGGTCGCCATTACGGCGAGGTAAAAATTCTGGACACAAACAGTGCAATTATTTTAAAATAGTGACATAAATGTGTGTTTATGTATGTCTATTAATCATTTGCATGTTTAAATAGAAAAATAAAACCTGCCAAGCAAAACTTATTCTGCCAAGAAAAATAATTTTAATGAATCAATCACGTATGAATTTTTCATGTACACGCGTGGTGAAAGTGTCACCCGTTCTTTTTCTCTGGAGTAATGAGCCAATACTAGAGAGTACTGATTGGTCTTTGGCGCTGAAATATATACGTAATAACCCGTTCTTTTTTATGTATGTCTATTAATAATTTGCATATTTAAATAGAAAAATAAAACATGCCAAGCAAAACTTATTCTGCCAAGAAAAATAATTTTAATGAATCAATCACGTGTTAATTTTTCATGTACACGCGTGGTGAAAGTGTCACCCGTTCTTTTTCTCTGGAGTAATAAGCTAATACTAGAGATTACTGATTGGTCTTTGGCGCTGAAATATATACGTAATAACCCGTTCTTTTTTATGGACTTTTTATCAACGGTCATATAGTTTTGGTCTGTCTTATTAAAATAAAAGTGTCGTTTTCCAGTTTTTTAAATGCAGTCTGTCTTCTTTATCAATGCATAATTTTTCAGTACCTAAATAACATCACAGACATGACGTTTCTTTCAAATTGTACATTTTCTTTGCATTGTAGTTTTCTCAGTGGATACGTTCACATAGGATATATAGGACAGGCGTAATATAAAATTTGGAATCAACGGTCGTGTAGTTTTGGATTGAATTTACAGAACCTTTGCTAACATTCCTGAAAATATTAAATTAGAAGAAATTTACAGCTAGACAATTGGTTATGATTCTTAAATGAACATTAAAATCTGAGTGAGCATACCGCTAATATAGCCACGAAAAAGAGGAGATAATTATGTGACAATGCGTTCCCTGCTAGGAAGGAATGGCATACAATCTGCCACGAATAGTTGCCACTCTAATAGGTCTGGAGCATAAAGCTCCACCAATTAACGAGTGAATCTACGAATCAGGACTTATTGAGAACAAATGGAATATGCCCACCTTCCACTCAGAATGTATCATCGTTTCTTCCATCTCAATCCCCTGGGATTGGTTTTTTTTAGGCAAAAAGAATGAATACAGAAATCTTCAACATTGTATCTGAAAAAGAAAAGAACTTCAAAACTACCGATGGACTTCTCTTGACGGATAAAAGCTCTAGGCCTCAACTTTTGGTACATTTTCATTGTGAAGGACTCTAAATATATGCTCCTGGGAAACAAGATGTTTTCATTATCGTTGGATTATTTCCGTATCGTTTTATTAGCTTTCCATTAGTCACCGCACATATTGCCCCACTTCTTGCGCGCCAATGTCCATTTATAATCTTTCAATCCAAAGTCCGCTTTTTGAATGCAGACGCATTAACAAAGGATATTAGTTGCATACCAGCTTATTAAATAAACAGAGAAACTTCCAGGTTTTCTTATGCAGTCAATATGCTTTCATAGTCGATGATAAACCCGCTTTTTCAGGAAGTATATCAGTCCCAGATGTAACACGTAGTTCCTCCGAACCCTGCATCGGTTGGCGCTGGCGTTGAGGGGAAGAACCGTAATTATGGCACGCCATACTTGGAAATGTGACTCAAATTGTGTGATGCTACTGTAATTGATAAATAGAGAAGATTACCAACAGCTAATTAATTCATTGCGAATACTACGAGAGGTATCATGGATGAAGGAATCACAATTTCGTTTGAAATCAACTTCTTGCTTGTACAACAACGTATTCGTGGGCTTCACGTGTTCGCTGCTAATCCAGGAGATGGCAGCATAGAGCGACAAAATCAGTAAAGGCAATGTAGCAGGAATGCATGCAGGGCTCTTACACCGGTATTTACATCTCTAGTGGAAATGGGGCGTAAGATGTAGAGATCCGCCATTTTGTTGCCATCGTTGTTTCCTCGTTCTCGTCGCCTTTTCTAAACAAATGCCGGCAGCGCCGCCCATCGCTATTACTCTTAGTCAACATTGATTTTCCTGAAGCATCTCCTCAATATACAGAAATAATTCGACGTCCCGGACCGTCACGGTTTACCACCGTATTCTTTTTTTCATCTGGTGCTGCCGCTGCCATGGCAACGGGCTCTGCGAGTGACGCAGCAGCTCTGCTGGAAAGCAACGCGGAAAAGGCGTTCCTTGATAAGCCTATTTTAGAAGGGAATGCTTAAGGGATATAGATTGAAGAGAGGACACGATGAGAAATTCGTTGTTCCCACCAGCGATAAGAGACCGTCATGCTGAGATTTATGATTTGGTTTTTCGACAGGTATTGGAGCTAACTATTTGATTTGCACCGTGTGGCTTTGTCTTTATTTGTGACATATTACCAACAACAAGTCATGTGTTCTTCTTCGTGTGTGATACTTTCACATTCATTGCTGCATTTATTTAGAAATTTGCGAAATGCTCTTGCATTTCGCAAATTTCACATGCAACATTGGCACTCACAATGACGTAAGAAAAACATTTGAACGGCAGTATAAGTGAGGGCGTAATGAGAGGAGACGAAATAGAGAGGGAAGGAACATTTCACCCGTTCATTTTCACACCGTGGCTACGCTTTCATCCGGTTCCAACTTCACCATCCGAAGAGTTTTACCCCTCAACACTTCCCTCCCTCGATAACCAGTAGTATTCCGTGGCTTTTCATACAATACCCTCTCTTAGTATCCACTTATTTGTTCGTCCCTTTTTTTTAATTCTTCCAAAGTAGAGGAAACGTGGAAGTCCAGAAATTATTACAAATTGGAAAGGAAGAGAAAAAAGAAAACAATACAAATGTATAGACTTAAAAAAATTGCATGGGCAAAAATTGTGTCACTCACCTCCAAAAAATATTAAGCTGGTAATGGTAGCGTGAGACACAAAAATTGTAATGCATTAAAACAAACAAATTTAATGAATAAAACGTAAAATATGTAATTTTTTAATAATATAAAGGTGCATAATAACTTTTTAAATGAAAACGTTCGCACCCTGATCAAAACTTACACTTCCGCCAAAACGCTGCCGCTCCCATCATCCTCCGTCATTGCAGTATCGAACATTAAATATAACGTATAACTAATATCTTCTGGCTGAACTTTGTGAAACCTCTCCATACTAAACGGAAATTAAAATAGACCTTGTATAGGTTCACTAGATGGGCTTATTGAGAACGACCATGGTCGTTTAATTTTTCGAAATTTTAATATATTTTCGAGTTAGTTTACAAAATTATTGGTCCACACTTAACTCGAGTACAATCTAATAGACGTTGTAAATAACAACACTTGTTACATTATAAATGATGCATGAATGACATTTTAAAATTTTCTCATCAATTTTGGTGACGTGAGCTTAAGACGCGGCATTCGAAATTTATGCGAAAATCAGCACTAAACATGCGTTTTTTAATTCAGTACAATACCCCGACATTTATTAGAAACCATTACAATAGTTATATGAAACATTCGTTTTCACGTATACGAGAAAATCTGTACATATGTCATCGAATCATTTCGAAATACATCTCAAGTTCCATGTGGCTGCGAGTTAAGCTAGCATTCTACATCTACATAATACCCCGCGAGCCGTCGCATGGGCGTGTGACATGGGGTTTTCGATCACCAGCCCCGTAAAGATGTAAGTTTTCGGGAGATGAAATGGTGACGTGTATTATATGAGTGTATTTAGTGGAGCTCAATATTTATTGTGGTCTCTTATTGTTCGCGTAAAGAACGAGTTCTTGTACCTATCTGTTCGGCAGTGTATCTCTCTTATTTTATCGCTTCTGTCAGACCTAGAGATGTAGTGAGGAGTCATGATAATATTCTCTATGTCGCTCTGAAAAATATCAGTTCTGAATTTGTCAAGCAACCAAGAATATAAAATTTTTGTGCCTTACGCTACCATTACCAGCTTAATATTTTTTGGAGGTGAGTGACACAATTTTTGCCAATGCATTTTTTTAAGTCTATGCATTTGTATTGCTTTCTTTTCTCTCTTCCTTTCCAAATTGTAATAATTTCTGGACTTCCACGTTTCCTCTACTTTGGAAGAATGCAAATTAAAATGGGACGAACAAATAAGTGGATACTAAGAGGAAAAGCCTTGGAATACCACTGGTTATCGAGGGAGGGAAGTGTTGAGGGGTAAAACTCTTCGGATGGTGAAGTTGGAACCGGATGAAAGCGTAGCCACGGTGTGAAAATGAACGGGTGAAATGTTCCTTCCCTCTCTATTTCCTCTCCTCTCATTACGCCCTCGCTTATACTGCCGTTCAAATGTTTTTCTTACGTGATAGTGAGTGACAATGTTGCAGTTTATAGTTTGTCATTTAAGAGCCATCGCTCAGGTCCGCTCGCTTTTTTTTCTTACCATGCTCTGCAGCCATGGGGTTTGTCGCGGGAGGTACACGTGTGGACACGTGCTCGTTGTAGGAGAGCAAGATAGTCTGTTGAAATGGCAATTATATACCAACAAAAATGGAAATGTCATGGCGACGCCTCGAATCCAAGGCTCACCAATGTTAACATTGTTTATTCTAAATATAAATATTCACTTAACATCTTTGAATCAAGTTTCGTCCTCATCAACCGATTTTTCCCACCACGTGCAGTCATTTGACATGTTATCCCACTCGTGGGAGAATCAGAAACTAAAAGTTACGAATGAGAGATATTTTCGTCGCCAAGCTGTGAAATTTGATGTCAAAAAAGCATGTAGACCTAATCAAACCTAATCAGAGACGAAATAACTCTTCTAAATGTTACCTCTAGGTCACTTAGCGTGATAGGGGGTCGATTATCTTTTTATTTTCTAATGATTGCTTATTTATATTTACAGCGATTTTTACTGCGACTGTATTCGTATTATATCCTATTTCCATTACCAGATGCTTCTCAATCCAATGCATAACCAAGATACATAAACTATTTCACCAATTCTGGCTCATGTCTACCCTCATACCATAAACAGTTAGGGGTATTCCGTGTAATTCGGACCAGAATGTAATTCGGACCGAAAGCTATCCTTAGTATTCACTAAAGCTAGCTGCACATGTGATACAATGTCGCCAGGACGTTCCTTTTAAGGAACTTTGAATGAAAAAGTTCCCTAGTCATACTGGAGACGATGTTCGAAATATATATGTCAAATTTCAGTAGCTGTGGGAAGCATGAATTTCATAGTCCATTATTTTTTGTGTTTAAATTGTATAACTACTTTATATGACTGAAATTCTAAAATCGAATAAAAATATTGTCGTAAATCTGTTAATTTACTAATTTTTTCATGCAGTACATTGAAAACTCCTTCACAACGGGAGTATTTATGTGATTCTGAAAAAATTACTGTGGTGACAACATGATTTCTTTCCGAAAATAGTTTAGATAACACGAGTACTGCACAAATAATTTTTTTGACCAGATCCACTAGTTAGAAATTCCTCATTTTTAAACACTGCACCTCTGGAGTGCATACATGTACCATTTCCAATGTGAAAGGGCTGGTATTTTTTGGCAAAAAATCTCGGAAAGTAGCTCGGGAAGTGGTCGATATTTTGGCATCTTTGGATAGGTGAGATATTTTTCTTTTAAACGAGACCAAATTCATTGACTCGTAGGTGTAATTATATCTCGCCCAAGCTACTTGAAGCATCTTTCCTCCAAATTTTAACCGTCAGGCTCGAGTTGTTGGTGATTAATGGCTGAATGAGCGGAATCATCCGTTATAAGTTACTAAGTCATTTTCATTATTGATTTCATAACAATTGGCCTTTATAAATGCATTACATATTTGCAACAATATGCAGAAACCTCTTCCCCTAAATATCTTGCCTAACCTCTCTTTCTGAAGCGTCATCTTCAAGTCAAGGTTGACATGAAGATGACGCTTAAGCGTTAAAGCCCGGGTCGTGTGTTTATAAGTCTGTCGTATTGTAAATGTTACCATTAAATTCTCTGTAATATGGAATACCACAAAGTTACTAAGGAACTTGTATTATATATTATATGCAATTATTTCTCCTTGTGTAATAAGGGACGACAAAATTACTTTTACCGGTAGAAAATCAAGAATTGCTGCCCGTTAATTGTAAGTCATCGAGGTATATGTGTAGTAATCCTCATTATCGTACCTCAAGTTATTACTGTGAAATTCAGCTATTTGTGCTTTTGTTCCTCTTCGTGTAAATGGGACCACCTTGGCTTTTGTGCTTGTATTTTGACTCGATCCAAATAACTTGTGCAGCCGGTAATGATGTCAATTAACACAAGAAAATACCAGCAACAAGAGAATCAAAGAGGCCATACAGGTCATGGAACAAAAGTAAGATGAGGGTCGCATGTGAAACGGGCGAAAGAAAATATATATTGTTGAAATTACAAATTCAAAATAATTTAATGAGTTTCGAAACAAAAAATATGAACCTAAGTTATTGCTTTCAAATATATTATAGCGTAGAAGACACACATGGTGACGAAACGTGTTAATTTGTAAGCATTCTAATCGCAGTGCAAAATTTTGGGTTCAGTTCCATATTACACGACTAGCTGGACCAAATAACACGACCTCGGATAAAATTACACGGAACTGAATTTTGTATAGCAATATTTTTAAATGCTATACCTATCAAAAAACGGTGAAATATGAGGGTACAAGTGTCATATAGTTATTCTGGAAAATGTATCGCCCATGTAGTGAATTAATGGGGTCTGCTCGATGCTTTCGAATTTCGGTGATCCAAAATGTGCGGACTTTTCTTAATACATCGACTTTTGTTGACTTCGGTTTTCGTCGATATTTTCCGCGAAAAATTCTTCTCCGTTTTCGTCAGTTTACTCAGATTTTGTCATCACGCCCATGTGGCCTCGCTGCTAATTTTGAGGTATCAAAGGCCGCCCCATGGTTCTCCGGCTCAGTGTGCCGTTTTTTTCTCGTCGAGTGAGCATCACCTCCGCCGAAACAGACCTCTTTGGACAGCTTGCATGTGCGAAATGGATCTGAAGCTGGTCCAGGTGCCAACGGACCAAGAAGAGAAGTGCCTTCATACTTTCGTCCCTACAGAGTGGGATTCCCAACAATAATACCTGCCTTTCCCTGCCGTCTTCCGCATCACATACGCCGTCATCCATACATTAGTTATTGAATTCATTTTATATTGGTTTCTTATAGTTTTTAGCCCTAAAACCTGTATTTACTTTCTAAAAGTATCCCGCTGCGTATTGAGCATTTATAATTTACTCTTTACCGAAGTCAACGAAAGTCGATGTATTAAGAAAAGTCCGCACATTTTGGATCACTGAAATTCGAAAGCATAGAGCAGACCCCATTAATTCACTACATGGGCGATACATTTTCCTGAATAACTATATGACACTGGTACCCTTATATTTCACCGTTTTTTGATAGGTCTAGCATTTAAAAATATTGTTATACAAAATTCAGTTCCGTGTAATTTTATTGAGCATTTATAATTTACTCTTTAAATTTAAAGTAAATTTTAAATGCTCAATACGCAGCGGGATACCGCGAATAACTTTAATATAGTAAAGAGTCGCTGCGAAAACCTTCAAACATAGATTATATTTACTCTCCTTCAAATGTGCATGTTGTTTGTATATTGGAGAGCATAGAAAGAATTCATTGGATTTACATTGATTAATATATAAAAATTGTCTCGGATTTCATCGGTTTCGGATTTCGCCGGACTACAGACGAAAACCGAGGTGTCACTGTACTTAGTTTACTTGCTGAATATTTGATAAACTCTGTGATTGAGTACCGGAAAATATTTTGAAATATATGATTCAACAACAGGAGTGTAGCATGCTCCATAGTGTCCATTGCAGTATATTACATAGTGTGGATATGTAGTATCAAATGAAACACCGAAAATCTTAACAAAACAATAGGGAATCTAAAAACTCATTGTATAGGCAGTAGTAGATACGATAGTATTTACTGATTCATTGATTCAGAGATATTGTATCCGTCTTTATCGAATACATATCTCCAAAGGCGGCTTAATACATGGATGTTACTTACATTTACATCCACTTAATACCCTGCGAGCCGCCGAATGGGCGTGTGGAAGGAGGTGTTAGGTCACCAGCCGTGTAAAAACTTAAGTTTTTGGAGATGAAATGGTGACATGTATTATAGGAGTGTATTTAGTGGAGCTCAATTTTTATTGTGGTCGCTTATTGTGCGCGGAAAGAGCGAGTTTTTGTATCTATCTGTTCGGAAGTGTATCTCTCGTATTTTATCGCATCTGTCAGACCTAGAGATGTAGTGAGGAGCCATGATTATATTCTCTATGTCGCTCTGAAAAATATCAGTTCTGAACTTCTCAAGCAACCTAAGCCTAGCGTGTAGCCTCCGGGTCTCTTGGGGCTCCCACCTCAATCCCTCTAAAAGTTGTGAGACACTGTATGTACGCTCGTCGCAATTTTTAACGAAGCGCGCTGCTTTCCTTTGTATTTTATTAATTTTTCTGGTTAAATCTATTAGACCAAGGTCCCAAATGCTCGCGGCGTATTCAAGATGTGGCCTAACCAAAGCGAAGTAGTATCTCTCTTTGACTTTTTCATCCGAGGACCTTCCTATTATACGTTTAACAAAACCTAGTTTCTTTAATGCTGCACCACATATGTTCTGTATGTGTAATCCCCACGATATATCAGATATTAAGGTAATTCCAAGATATTTTACTGTACCTGAAGATTTTATGTTTACTCCACCCACAGTATAGGTATGGCATCTTTGTGATGACTTTCGCAAGAAGACTTACATGGCCATAGCTTTGTAAATCTCTTGCAAATGGTGCTTGTGTGTTTTAGCTCGGACTTAAATGCTTACGTGAAGCAATACTGATGGTAATTGATCACCGTTCACACTTAAAAGGAAAATAGACTGGCTTCTATTTCACTTGCAAGTAGTCTTTTGATTTTTCGATAGAATTGCATCATACCTAGTGAAATATACTATTCATAAAATGAAAATTGAGAAATATAAATGAATAAATACCTCCGTTGTCCCCACTGATCTTCTTTCGACATGAGGTCAGTCAAAAAGAGTGCATCAAGAAGTACTGAGCCAATAGTATGTCACCAGTGGCGCTTTACATTGTATGAAAAAATGATGATATATTCTACACACTTGAATGAGTTATTTCGTGCAAATACTGACGTCCAGTTAGTCTACACTGAAGCTCAGCGAATAAGGTTAGAACCGTGAATGCTTCTACACAGCCCTATACAATATTAAGGTAATCTGACAGTAATGTCGACTTTCTCATAGGTAGTCTTTCTACTTTGGGATTTGAAAGTGCTTACTTTATCAATTTTTCAAATAGTTGGATGCATTATTAGTATTGGAGATGAAACAAAAATGCGATTAGGATTTTATTTTGACCATCGGCACAATTCTTTAGCGCAAAATAACATTTCAAATGATTGAGTATTTATTTATGTATTTAACTGTTGTGTGCTTAACTGTATTGTCCAATCCCACATTTATGCAGTTTTACAATCAAATTTGACGCTATTGCATTTATATACAATAATAGTTACCGCAAGGTCAGTTGCAATATGGTTTCAAAGATTTCATTTCAAAGCAGAACGTCGCTCATCGTTCCTAGTCGTTTTATTATGCGCACCATCTGTGATTTTATAGCCAAGCAAAAAGCAGAGATTCGAACAGGTGTGCCATAGAATTTTATTTACCACGTGTACTTAAAAATTACCTGAAATAATTAAATAATTGTGCGACTATATATTGCATGATTACTCTTTTTTAGGCCCTACAACCCGGAAGTTATGTGTACGCAGAACGATGCCCTGTGAGTAACCATGTGAATCAAGATATCGCTTCACTCGCTGCTTCCTCAGACATTATGTCTTCCTTCAAATGTAAAACCGCCTGAAGATGGCAGGAGCGGTAATCGTTGGTCGTCGAGAGTATATTTAAATAATAATTAAGCAAGTCTTAAAGATTTATTTGGAAGCATTTCATTATATATCTGGTATCTGGGTATCCTTTGGATGTCAACCACAGACAGTAATGGAAGTGATGCAATAATTATGTGTCAAACCTTTTTCCTTAAATCAAGCATACTATGACCCGAGTTAATTCGTGCTGTATTTGGAATTCAGGCAAAATTCCATTGAAACATTTTTTCAATATCGATTTTTTTCAATTTTTAGTAACGAATATAACAACAAGAAATAAATTAATTTCGCGTTTAGAAGAATAGCTCTGCATAGGTATAAAATCGACTTATTATGATGTATGTTTCATGTTCCTAAATCTTCGTGTGTTAATTGCTTTGATCCGCAAACAAAAACAAAAATACCAAATAGGTATCATGCAAGTTTTCCTCTTTAATCTATAGATATTTCTTATGAGGACCCGTTTCACGAAAATTTCTTCATGAACAAACCCCGTTAAAAACTACCGTCAGACGAGAGCGGTAGCCGGGGCTGAGGGGTCGGAGTGATCTCGAAGAGGAATGTACCTCCGGGGAAGTCGAGAGCAGCGTTGAGTGTCGAGCAACTTCAAATACTTTTATCGGATTCCCTATAAGATATTTTTCTTGTTCAACTATGGGGCGAACCTGAACCAGTCCTGAGATGAGAGCAGTCACGTGGCTCGAAATGCTAATTATTTTGCCAATTATTGTGTACCTTCCCGCCTTCAGCAATTCTGCGAATGATTTGGATCATCGTCATCGACTCCCACAGGCGATGCCACGTCGTAATAGCCGCGATTCCCTTTTATTCGCAGATTCCTTCGAGTCAGTGCACGGTGTCAAGGGCATTTCTTGTTCCATGTTCACGACGAATACAGCTCTAGGTCATCGTCTTAGTTTCATGTCAACCAACGTGCCTCATAATATAATTACCAGGATTTAATTATTCCTTAATATGTTTTCATTCAGCTTTGCCCTACCTTGTCCTATTGCTTTGAAAGACAATATGTTTTATTCCACCTCTATAAATCTACTTCAATACCTTTCTGTGCCTTCAGCTTGTATTCATCAGCTTCCACCATAACCACCCTTCTGTTACCTCCGACTCGATTCTTTTCGCCTTCCTGGTGGTCCATTCGTGTCATAATGCATTTCGTACAAAATTTTGGAGAAGCTATTCCTGGCCTCATTATGGCATGGCCTATACGATAAGAACTTTGTTAGTTCTATCGTGTCCCTTGGCTAGCGAATGTGAATTATGAACTCAAGCTTCTAAACCCTGGGCTAATGAAGTGACCGATTTGTGTTGAAAATCCTCGCTGCTTCCGCGGATCAATCCTTTCCCTATTTCGTTTTGGGTTCCTTGACGGAATGTGCTGACAAAATCCTCAATAAGAGTATCCTTTGATTTGGAACGAAGATAATGCATTGTAGTGACATTGGCATTACCTTTCAATATTACATAACATGTTTAAAATTCACGTGGTCCAAAAGAAAATCTCATAATCTTGTACAATATTTCATTGTCTTCCACATAGGGAAGTAACGCGGTGATTTCGTTGAATTACGGAAAACTACACGAACATAGCCAGGTTGTATTTTTTTTGCGATACCATTCCGTGACATCTCCCCACGAGTTACTACTGAAGGGTTATTTTCACGTCACCAAGCGTGCGTAATGTTAAAGACAAAATATTTAAATAATATGGCATTATATTAACAATTTCACGTCTTGCGTGTATAAGAATAAGTACTTAAAAAATAAATAGTTATAAAGAAGAATGCACATTTCCCATTGCTCCGCGTGGAGTATTGATACTTCTCCGATCGTATGGAACTCGGGAGCTCAGAGACTGCCGAGGAAACTCATGAAATTGGTTTAAAACCCCCTGAAATTATTTTCTGGCGTTTAAATTTAATTGCGACGTGTTTTATGGTATAATTACCCTCAATTCAGAAATAATAAATATCAGAAGCGGTTGCGTCCCTACCGAGAACCTCATCGGAAAATTACTGGTGTATGTTATTATGAAGGTAACGGGAGCAACTTTTTAGGTTCATTCTTTTTATTCGCTTGTTTTTAATCCCATCAACGTCTTAATTTCTGGAAGTTATCAAGTGTGAGAGAAGAGTTGAATGAACTTGCTTTTTGAGGCGCTGCGGAAGGTAAATGTGATTGCATTACTCAAGCGAGTTGCAATCCTCCCTGTTTTCGTGAATGAAGTTGTTACTGATTGATATTCTTCCACAGTCAGACTAGACTGTTCTAGACGTGCTGATCGTCTCCGTTTCTCTTGTTTTGCTGGAAACTGCTACTCGATAATCAAAGCATAGGTGCAATCAAATTCCAGTATCACCCTTCCGACTACGACACTTTTCCTTGAAGAACAGATCTGTAATAGTCCCCCTTTGCCATGAATATAAATATTACGTTTTCGCTAAACATTGCGCTATATTTTCTGGTAGATATTCTACTCTTTTCACCAATTATTGCTCTGCATCGTGTCTCTCGATGACTATCGCTGGTTGTAGTCCTCGTACATGACTGTCGCATTTCCAACCATGTTGATCATATTTCGGCAAGTGCGCATTAGAGGATTTTTGGCGTTCCGCATTATCCACGACCATTTTACTTCGGGGGAGGAAATTTTGGCATCATCGGCTATCTATATTTCAGATTGTGTGTCGATTTCTCTTGTTGTAGGTGTTCGCACGGGAGGCCCGAGCTCATCTTGTACTCATTTAATTATTTCTCTACTCACAACAAGTACTTTACTTGCCGTATTTGATTACGTTTTCGCTAAACATTGTGCTATATTTTCTGATAGATATTCTAATCTTTTCACCAATTATTGCTCTGCATCGTGTCTCTCGATGACTATCGCTGGTTGTAGTCCTCGTACATGACTGTCGCATTTCCAACCATGTTGATCATATTTCGGCAAGTGCGCATTAGAGGATTTTTGGCGTTCCGCATTATCCACGACCATTTTACTTCGGGGGAGGAAATTTTGGCATCATCGGCTATCTATATTTCAGATTGTGTGTCGATTTCTCTTGTTGTAGGTGTTCGCACGGGAGGCCCGAGCTCATCTTGTACTCATTTAATTATTTCTCTACTCACAACAAGTACTTTACTTGCCGTATTTGATTACGTTTTCGCTAAACATTGTGCTATATTTTCTGATAGATATTCTAATCTTTTCACCAATTATTGCTCTGCATCGTGTCTCTCGATGACTATCGCTGGTTGTAGTCCTCGTACATGACTGTCGCATTTCCAACCATGTTGATCATATTTCGGCAAGTGCGCATTAGAGGATTTTTGGCGTTCCGCATTATCCACGACCATTTTACTTCGGGGGAGGAAATTTTGGCATCATCGGCTATCTATATTTCAGATTGTGTGTCGATTTCTCTTGTTGTAGGTGTTCGCACGGGAGGCCCGCGCTCATCTTGTACTCATTTAATTATTTCTCTACTCACAACAAGTACTTTACTTGCCGTATTTGATTACGTTTTCGCTAAACATTGTGCTATATTTTCTGATAGATATTCTAATCTTTTCACCAATTATTGCTCTGCATCGTGTCTCTCGATGACTATCGCTGGTTGTAGTCCTCGTACATGACTGTCGCATTTCCAACCATGCTGGTGATATTTCGGCAAGTGCGCATTAGAGGATTTTTGGCGTTCCGCATTATCCACGACCATTTTACTTCGGGGGAGGAAATTTTGGCATCATCGGCTATCT
The DNA here is from genome assembly GCA_963169105.1 of Ceriagrion tenellum. Lineage (NCBI taxonomy): Eukaryota > Metazoa > Arthropoda > Insecta > Odonata > Coenagrionidae > Ceriagrion > Ceriagrion tenellum. The sequence continues at coordinate 97,587,111 of OY720638.1, read as the reverse complement.
ATATTTCAGATTGTGTGTCGATTTCTCTTGTTGTAGGTGTTCGCACGGGAGGCCCGAGCTCATCTTGTACTCATTTAATTATTTCTCTACTCACAACAAGTACTTTACTTGCCGTATTTGATTACGTTTTCGCTAAACATTGTGCTATATTTTCTGATAGATATTCTAATCTTTTCACCAATTATTGCTCTGCATCGTGTCTCTCGATGACTATCGCTGGTTGTAGTCCTCGTACATGACTGTCGCATTTCCAACCATGTTGATCATATTTCGGCAAGTGCGCATTAGAGGATTTTTGGCGTTCCGCATTATCCACGACCATTTTACTTCGGGGGAGGAAATTTTGGCATCATCGGCTATCTATATTTCAGATTGTGTGTCGATTTCTCTTGTTGTAGGTGTTCGCACGGGAGGCCCGAGCTCATCTTGTACTCATTTAATTATTTCTCTACTCACAACAAGTACTTTACTTGCCGTATTTGATTACGTTTTCGCTAAACATTGTGCTATATTTTCTGATAGATATTCTAATCTTTTCACCAATTATTGCTCTGCATCGTGTCTCTCGATGACTATCGCTGGTTGTAGTCCTCGTACATGACTGTCGCATTTCCAACCATGTTGATCATATTTCGGCAAGTGCGCATTAGAGGATTTTTGGCGTTCCGCATTATCCACGACCATTTTACTTCGGGGGAGGAAATTTTGGCATCATCGGCTATCTATATTTCAGATTGTGTGTCGATTTCTCTTGTTGTAGGTGTTCGCACGGGAGGCCCGAGCTCATCTTGTACTCATTTAATTATTTCTCTACTCACAACAAGTACTTTACTTGCCGTATTTGATTACGTTTTCGCTAAACATTGTGCTATATTTTCTGATAGATATTCTAATCTTTTCACCAATTATTGCTCTGCATCGTGTCTCTCGATGACTATCGCTGGTTGTAGTCCTCGTACATGACTGTCGCATTTCCAACCATGCTGGTGATATTTCGGCAAGTGCGCATTAGAGGATTTTTGGCGTTCCGCATTATCCACGACCATTTTACTTCGGGGAAGGAAATTTTGGCATCATCGGCTATCTGTATTTCAGATTGTGTGTCGATTTCTCTTGTTGTAGGTGTTCGCACGGGAGGCCCGAGCTCATCTTGTCCTCATTTAATTATTTCTCTACTCACAACAAGTACTTTAATTGCCGTACGCAGCCGTAGATGGCTACAATAGACGGGTTAGTAATGGTTGACGGCGCTATTTGATTACTGCGGACAGGTATTATTATTTTTGTTGATTAATTAGCCTTGAACTGTCTATATCTTCTTATTTTGGCGACTAGACCGTTGTGATTAGATCAAGATTTACTGCACATCCCGTCAACTTTGTTTTCGACCCTTGGCAGACTTCAAGTTGGCATTCCTTAGTAATGATACAATTTATTTATTCTATAATAACAAAACAGCGAGGATCTCCATCCAGAGAACAGCTGACACTGAGCAGCTCTCAAATTTTTATTGGCGTAAATTAAAATTTCAAAATTCTTTGCATTTTAAGTTTTTTTTATTTGTTAGCCTGATTTTTTGTGAAAAAAACACGTTAATGGATGGGCCTTGATGATGGCGTAACGAGCCAAAACCTTGCTCTGTGGCCAATGAGCGTGTGAGGAAATTATGTTAGTGTTTCCATGTGTTGAAGTTCGATATCTTTCGTTTCCGTCAAAGTGTCCAAATATTTTCATGGGCACGTTTATAGATTTTTCTGGTGCAAATTCTGGTGCAAGTCAAACTGCATATGCTCGATAAATATTATATTCTGAGCAGTAAAAGCCAAGGTTTCTTCCCTTCTGCTCGCAACACGTAAATTATATGAGAGCAATAAGATAATTAATTTTCGCAGGGTTTTCTGTGTCTCTATGCCTAAACCGAATTTAATGCTGTATAAATGGAGTTTCTTGTATATGGAACCAAAACTGTACAACATCTTGCCTAATTCATTCAAAGAAAGTACTCGTTTTCACAAATACAAAAGGTTGATTCATGAATGGACAGTAACTTTTGATAATATTAAAAAGTTATTGCAAAAGGTCCGTGTATTGTGTATGTTATGCTTCAAGTCATATTTGTTGTACAATCTATGTTTTAATGCCTATTTTCTAGCCACTACAGTAGCAATTTTCTTTACGCACTGAAATTCCTTTCAATGTTTTATATATGTAACTAGTAAATTTTGGATCTATGAATGTTCATTTCCGCATATTAGAATTTTGAAGTTAGCCGAATTACAGGCTTACGATATTGCCTTACAAGCCATCATTCTTCCTTGAATGGAAATAATAACTGTAACAATATATGTATGGAAGAATAAATATATTATTACTATTATAATTCCTTGCCTTGCATGTCGCTCGCAATCAGAGTCGCCATCCTGAGCGTGTTCAACCACGTGGCACAGTGGCGTCGAAGTGACCTGCGGCTCATTTGCTGATACCTCGTGGAGAGAATGAAGAAACCTTTTGCTTAAAAAAACACGTTTTTCGACGCGCCATAATTGCGAATACCTAAGCCATCCATCCCATTCATGAAGGAGGTTCTCATATTAAGCCGTCTGCCGTATAATCATAGATGAAGAGATTTGGATCATCGTCACGAATATAAAACCCTCCGAAGAAACTTAGGAGACCGTAGCTGCAGATGGCCGAATAACAGCCCTGGAAAAACACACCAACGTTGTTCGATTTGGAGGGCTGAGCGAGTTTCAAGCGGCCTTAATGGAATATTACCCTCGTCCAAAATGCAAGTTTTGAGGCGGGTTTTTACTTCTTATCAGTGATTACTAATTGGCTTGCCTGCAATGACCCGATCATCACTAAACGTTTCCCTTCAGACGTGCGTCACGCCGTTTTCTCTCGAGGTTGACAAAGTGAAGGGAGCTTAATTGTCATAGTTGTGCCAAGAAAATAGGCTCTGTGTTAAAATTTTCTCCCTTACTGAACTGTCCGTGAATTTGCCACATTCATATATTGCATCATATGCGCTCTCTTGTCCCGAAGGCCGATTATAAGTCTCATCTTAACACTAGAAGGACCGGGGTTGGACACCTACCTACTAACTAACTACTAACACGCAACCCGTCATTTTGACGGGTATGAAAATTTTTTAATATTACCTCTTTTTTGGTCAAATTCATTGATAAAATCATTCAATATTGCACTTTTATTTATTTATAAACTCATTACAGTAATTATACAACAATATATTAAGCATAGAAATTAAGCAGATGTCATGAATATGACTATGTCAGTAATGATGACTAGTGATGTTAGAAATAAGCACGAGGAACCACAAAAATAAAGGAAAACACGCAACCCGTCATTTTGACGGGTAGTGGTCCTTTAAGGTAAAACGTACTACAAATTCATTTCTATTGGAAAAAAATTAATTTCCAGCAGGATACGTATCATAACTTATTATTAAAAGTCAGAAAACATTGAGGTGATAAAGAAAGAAATATAGGAGATATGATATAGTAAGTAGAGGTCAACCGTCAAAATAACGGGTTCGGTCCTTCTAGTGTTATGGGTCACTTCCTCTACATTTACCTATGACATTATCGCTGTACCCCTTCCTTGCATTCGTTGTAATCCACCTTTAGAAACATTTAAATTGTTTCAATAAAATTCATTTTATGTTGGTTAATTTTGACCACTTCGTACGTGTACGCAATTGGTCTGGAGGATTTTTCTCGGTTGCATAATGGCAATCCCGGAATAATTATTGCATCCAAGAAAACAAAATATGTAACGTAGATTCAATTAAATACTTAGGCGTCACCATCACTGAAGACATGTCATGGGGGAAACACATCAGGGAAATAACTAGTGTAGCAAACCGTAGATCAGGATTCGTAAAAAGGGTTCTAGGCAAATGCGATGAGAGAGTACGAGAAAGAAGCTATTTTACACTTGTCAGGCCTAATTTAGAATATGCCGCTAGTATATGGGATCCGTACGAGGAAGGTATGATACAAGAATTAGAGCGCGTGCAAAGGAGATCTGCTAGGTTTGTTAAAGGCCGTTATGATAATTGTATAAGTGTTACGAATTTAATAGAAGAACTAGGATGGGAATTACTATCAGAACGCAGGTTAAAATTTAGGTTAAACCTTTTAAGTAAATTCGACACAGAGTTGTTCACAGATGACGTTAGATATATATTGAGAACCCCTGCGTATTATGCTAGGTTTGATCATATTAACAAGATTAGAGAGAGAGATTGTCGTACCGATAGATTTAAAACGTCATTTTTCCCGCGTACTGTAAGAGAGAACAATAGGCAGCGTAGCAAAGGGATAGGTAGGCGAAATATAGTTAGAGTAGTCTGTAGTGCATGATGCATGTAATAACAACCAATAATCCCTTCCTTATTACGTAGATACTAACCATCTAGCTCCATGTGACCCTATTATCTAGCATATCTCCCTTAAATATCCTAGTTGCATGTCAATAGTGCATGTTTGGTGATCTTCACCCCCTGCCACACACCCTCGTGGTGACTCGCAGGGTATCACGTAGATGTAGATGTAGATATGTAACGTCAGACGTTTGTTTTATTCCAAAATCATCTTTATTTTCTTGAAAATACAGTTTCTTTTTCCTCACTACTTCGAGCCACTTTCCCTTTCTTCTCCCTCTCAACAATCACCCTCTCTCCTCCCATCAACAACTCCCTAACAGCATAAACATCAATTATCAATAAACATCAAAACAACAAGATAAGTAAACATCAAACACCAGGGTTGAAATTCGCTATGAAAAAATCATTTGACTTGACCGGCATTCGAATCCGGATCTCCCAATTACCGTCAGGTGTGTTAGCCAGTTACACGACCCCCCTCGAAACCCCCCTCGAAATTCACCTTGAAGGAAGATGGCTTGGTTGTGTAACTGGCTAACACACCTGACCGGCAATTGAGAGATCCGGGTTCGAATCCCGGTCGAGTCAAATGATTTTTTCATAGCGAATTTCAACCGTGGTGTATACGCACCCGTGCGAGTGACTTCGTACCATATCATTTGTTACATGCAATGTTTGGAAATTTAAATATCAAACATTACACATAAATGAATTCGAACAACTCTTTTCGCCAACGTTTCGCAGGTTTATTTCTGCAACCCAAGGGCTTGAGATGGATAGCAGGCTGAGTATGATATAATAAATGGCAGGTCCAATACCACTCGCCAACACCGCCACTCATGGTTCCACTCGCTTTCAGAATAAAATTATGATGACTGGAGTAGTAATCGTGGGTTATTGAGTACTTATTTTGATAGTTTTTTGCGTAAATCGATAATAATTCAACGACCACATATTATTCAAGCACGTCATTTTTTGCGGTGGAATTCGCCTGGCAGGCAGTAATGGAAATTGTAGATGAATTAATCGAATAAAGTTCAATATTATAAATGGACTAGGTAACCCGTGCGAAAATTTCGCTCTTTCACGCTATCAGGGAATAAGTATGTGAAGGAAACGGTGTAATTGGGTTTTTAATAGAGAAGAAGGTGTATCATAAAGTACTTTCTTTATACTTGTTTTCTTGCAAAAATATACAAAACATATGAATACATTACAGGCAAGAGAGTTTGGTAGCAGTAGGAACAATCATGACGTCTGTTACTGAATAATGGCACGCAATTTACAAAACTTCTTTAAAGACAATATTAGAAGTAACAATGTTGTCGTCTGTAACTTTTTGGTTATGAGTTTCTTTAACACAAACATAAATATCACGGAAAGTGCGAACTCTAGAAAATGCTACATACAACTGTCCATGCAAAAAAACGGGTTCTGGCAAGTACAATCCGGCTCTCTGAAGAGTCTGACCCTGTGCTTTATTAATTGTCATTACAAAGGCCACTTTGATTGGGAATTGTTGTCTTGTCATTTGGAAAGGCATGGTCGGATCCGAAGGGGTGAGTTTAATTCTCGAAATTATGACTGTTCTACCCGAGTCAATTAATTTAGCAGTGATTGTGTATTCGCCTAAATTTTAATTATTAACCTGGCACCGTTAATCAACCCTTGCTTGGCGTTGAGGTTGCGGATCAACATTACTATGGCATTTTTCTTTACCAACAACTTATGAGGTGGGAGACCTGAAGGATTTAATGAATTCAAGAGTGAATATATCATATAAATATGAAATCAAAAAGTTTTAATTGCATTGACTTACCAGATGACCATTCACCCATGTACAATCACTATGTGCATTTCGTACTATTTTCATTTTAAACCTTTTTTTGAAGTTTATAATAAAAAAAATTAGTGGAGTCGATATACCTCGAGCGAGTAATCGACATGGAAAAATCGAAACTTTTAAGTCAAAGTAATGGGTAAATAGTGAAATTTGAGATTGAGATTGTATTTTTCGTCAGAAGCCGATGATTCAACGTTTAAAATGATACCTCATTTATCACTGTAGGTGCAGTATTAACGGAGCATATACGGAATGACAGAAAAATACCTTTCCGTAATAATATATAGGATAACCATCCACTGACTATATTGTACTCAAGCCTGCAATCCCTTAGCATGCGGAAATAAATCTGCGGAACTTTGCCGGGAAGAGGTGCTTGAATTTATTTATACAACCCAGACCAACGTCCCATAACAATTGCATACAACATTCATTCTCTTCACACTGATGCAAAGCCTTCGAAGTTCACTCCTTTCTCATAATTCTTTTGCCAGGGCATCCATTGTACATTCTATCATCACACATTCATTCATAATCACATTCCTCGAATGACCTCTCGCCAAACTCCCTGGCCCTTCCCAGTGAACGATCGTGGAACATGGGGTTCCGAAGTTTCAGCATCCTGCGAAACGGAGTTAAAAGTTTGTCGAGTCTGGAGCCTATCTCACTGCTGCTCGCACAACCGCATCGAAAGTTGGGATGACTCACAACAACCTCCGTCATGTTTTTCCTTGTTTCACAATGGGACCTCAAGATTTAAGCTGTGTCCCAATTCGCCATTTAGGCAGCTAGATCGGCAGATTTAGGGAGGACGCCATCTTGAAGTGTGTCCCAATTCGTTAGGCATCATGGGGGAGCGGATTTAGGTGCCTTTCTCGGGGGTGAAATTTAGGGTAAATGGAGTTTAACCTAAATCCGCCTCCATATTGAATTTCCCATCACGCAAAGCGCAGCATGCGTCGTACAAGGAAACTCGCACCGCTCGTACCCAAGGAAGTAGTTGAAAAGTGGCAAACATGGCAAGTATTTGTCTGTTGTGAAAGAATTCTCTAGAATTTCGCAAACCAACACCCGAATACAAAAGAAAAATTTTACTTAGTACACTTAAATAAAACGAATTTAAATCCCAGAACACCTACACAAACTTACATATCCCGAAAACTAAAAACTAACGAATCTCCAGACAACTAAATGGATGAAAAAATGTAATTTCACTTTCCAAATCTCACAACGCACCCGAAGGTAGCCACAGGCGTCAAAAATGTCTTTATTTCAGGTTTCATTTGTTTCATTCAGTCCTTTATTAATTACTCAGATGTTTTTCATTCGTTTCCAGCTCGGTAGACGGCAACACTAGCAAAGGATGTCCCAAATCAAGCTCCCTTAGCGAAAGGCATCTAAATATTTAGCTAGCTAACCGCATCCTCCCTAATGCCTAACGAATTGGGACACGGCTTCAGGTAGTCCGTGCGAGATTGTTCCCTAGTCATAATAGAGACCATATTCGAATTATATGTTTTAATTTCACCAGCTGTAGGACACATGAATTAAATATTGATTATTAATGGTGCAATAATATAGTTTTATATGACAGAAATGGTAAGTAATTTAATGAAAATATCTAAATAAGTCTTGAACTTGACTCATTTTTTTCGTGCGGTGCGTTTGAAACTCCTTCAAAATGTAAGGTTTTTGTGATAGCCACGCACCTATTGCGGTGACAATATGATTATTTGAAAAAATAGTTGAGAAAACATACAAACTACACACTGTTATTTTTTTACGACATCTAAGTGCTATAAATTACTCATTTTGTTAACAATGCCCTCTGGAGTGCATACACGTACCATTTCCCATATAAAAGGGCTGGTATTTTTTGGAAAATATCTCCATTTTCCATGGTTTGGAATGAAATAACTTTGTACTTTTCCACACGGTTTCTTATCCTCAACCGGTTAGTTTTTGATAAATTTCAAGCTATCCGGGACTAGCCACGGAGTTCCACTTTTACGGAGTCACCCGCAATGCACACATGTGCGAATTTCTACAGATTCGCACGGTTAGTTTTTTTTCCGACGTCTAAGTGTTAGAAATTCCTCATTTAGCAAATAATGTCTCTCTAGAGTGCATACACGCACCATTTCCCATGTAAAAGGGCTGGTATTTTTTGGAAAATATCTCCGAAAGTAATGTGGTAAGGGGATGAATTTTTGGTGTCATTAGAAGGGTGAGATATTTTTCCTCAAAATGAGACAAAATTCATTGATTTCTAAGTAACATGATATTTCACACATTCTACCTTAAATAACGATTACTGTTGACGGCGATGGTTCTGTTTTGAACTTGCCTTTGTAGCTCAATTCTCGATGCAGTTTTGTTCCCAAGCCTTACTCTCTCGCTCTTCGCCTCCTTCTCTTTCTCTCCGTCCTCTCAATTCACCCCCTCCACTTTTACCCACCCCCTCCTTGCCGCGCACGTCTGCACCAGTAACTTTAGCGGTGGACATATTTTTACTGCAAACATTCCTCAGATACCTTAGACCCACTGCAATTAGTCGACAATCAAGGACGTAACAGGTGACGTGGTGGGTGGGGGAAAGGTATAGTGTCTCCCCTCAAGAATATAGTGGAAGGGGCCGAGGATGCTCTTAAAAGGGCGCCAAAATATGTGCGGTGGGGACAGTGTAGTAATATAATCGCGACGACAATTGTTGTAAAATCAAATTAATCATCGACGGGCTTACTCTGTGGAATTTTTCCATGGTTTGTAATGAAATAACTTTGTACTTTTCCACACGGTTTACTTTCCTCAACCGGTTAGTTTTTTACGACGTCTAAGTGTTAGAAATTCCTCATTTAGCAAATAATGTCTCTGTGGAGTGCATACACGCACCATTTCCCATGTAAAAGGATGGTATTTTTTGGAAAATATCTCCGAAAGTAATGTGGTAAGGGGATGAATTTTTGGTGTCATTAGAAGGGTGAGATATTTTTCTTTAAAATGAGACCAAATTCATTGATCTCTAAGTAAAATGATATTTAGCTCATACTACCTTAAATCACGATTACTTCTCCTTTAGTTACCTCTTGGAAATGACGCTATTGCGTTGAAACCGGTTGAGGATAATAAACCGTGTGGAAAAGTACAAAGTGATTTCATTCCAAACCAAAAAATTGCAGTAAACCTGCAGCTCGGATGTTTTTTTGATGCTGTTTTGTTGCGAGCAAGTAAAAGCTCATCTCAAATATGTAGTTACTTAAAATCTATTACTAGTCTTTCCGTGAACCTAAAGAGTTATAATTTTACCACCATTTCGCAAGAAATGAAGGTTTCTGGAGATGGATAATAGGATATTGCGGTGCTATGTAAAACCATATCCTATACGGAGTACGTCTGAAAAAAATACTATTATCTTGGAGAAATAAATGGAATTACAGAAGAATAACTAAAAGTGTAGGCACTCTAATATTGCTGCTTTGAAAAAGCGTTGTTTTCCTTCAACTAAAATGAATAATCTCTGACGGGTATCTTACGTAATCCATTGCATTTTCTATGTATAACCCTATGAGTATGTTTGTATTACTTGCTGGTGGGTAGGGATGCTACCGGAGTCAGCTGCAATCAACCACAGGGAAATAAGCAGTGGACGTGTATTAGTAGACTGTGCGGGGTCGCAGGAATCCGATCAAGCTCAGGTTTAATTATTTAAATGTCTAATACGCCTATCATAATCGCCTAATCTGTGTAAGACATTTATAAGGCTTTTAAGCAGCAAGTACTAACCAGTCCCGCGTGCATCTTTGACGCTCTGTTTGGGTTTCACATACTCAAAGTGTATTTTGTAGTGTTAAGGTGGCGGCAGAAATTTGTGTTTACCCAAAGATTTGCAAGAGACATTGCATACATGTTCTGTTTCGTAATATCCATATGTAAAAGTGAAAAAAATGTACCATACTGATTTGTTTTTTTTATTGGCAATTCAATGATATTTTTACTCCTAGCCTTATGGAACGTGACATTTTTTGCTATCATTTGATTAACTATGTACAGATTTTCTTCCAAATGCTAAGTATGACATTTCATATTGTTATAATGGCTTCTTAGAAATATCAGTGTGCCACATCTATTCGAGAAAATATCTTTAAATAGAATTTACGCCTAAGTTCAGATACCTGGCCGGAAACTGAAGCCATAGCCTGTTTTTTTGACGGAAAAAGATTTAAATATAATTCACCTATTATTTCCTCTACTGCATGTGAATTCCAACGCAAAAACAGACGAGATTATATAATATGTGGTCGTTGAATATTTTCTCCACTTGCGTAAAACGTTATCAAAATAAATACTTGATGACCCACGATTACTGCTCCAGCCATTTTAACTTCATTCTGAAAGCGAGTGACCCCATGAGTGGCAGCGTTGGAAAAGAGAGGCATTCTGTACGCGAAGGTCGGAAGAGGAAACGGATGCGGAAAGAGGAAAATTTTCTTTACCAGCCACAAGAAAATAGCAATATTCTTCGGTAACAGTGCCACATGAGTTCGATATTAAAATATTTACATGTTAGTTTACGCTCAAAAGGTGAGATTATCCTGAATTGGAATGCTCAGTTTGTAGTTTATATAACATTATTTGTATTTTTGAGAGAAAAGAGCTATTAATATGTGCCAATTGTCCACTAAGTTAGCAGTGATAATGAAATAATTAATTTAGTCTTCATGAACGCAATTTAATAGAGACAATCAATCGCCAAGTGGCACTAAAGATGAGAGACGAATAGCAACTCTGTAACGAAGGTATCTCAGGTACTTCCATGTTTGAAAAAATGATTCAGAGAACCGTGCGACGTTACATTTTCTGTTTGATGAATTCTAGCAAATAGGAATACTACCAGCACTCACTGAAGAATACCATGGCAAAGTGTTATTGAATATTGGAATACATATTGTATAGTATTAAATGATAATGACACAATGCAATAACCGAATACCTTCTGCTCAATTAAAAATTCCGTCTTGCTTAATGCTTGACTTAGTATATTTTTGTCAGCGATTAAACGCTGCTCATGGAATGAGGAGTAGGGAGGCATGACTCGGGTTCTTCGATCTTTCTTTTGCCCCATCACTGATGTGTTGGAATATTTATTTGAGGGTTACTGTGCTTATATGCCATAACAATCGCACAAAGAAGATGACTGCTCGCAGTCATTGAGTCGGTAGGTAGGACGTAGAGTTCCTAATATCAAATATTCTCCGACGAAGAAATTTCCGTAGAAGGAACGTTAGCTCATAGGAAAGGAGACAAGTAATGCCTGGATGCGTTTGAGATTTTAGATGCCTTTGGAGGAGAGCGGGGAGAGTGCGGTGGACGGAAAGAAAGACAAGCGAGGAAGTGTTTGGTATTTTGGGAGGGAAAACTACCACAGAAAATTAGGAGGAAGCAAAGTTGGTGGTAGGAAGAGGTAATCGGAGCGAAGGGTTACTTAAGGATGTAATAGAGGGAAGATTGTAAGGTACGAGGGGTAGGGGAAGAAACAAATAGAATTTATAGATTGAACTAAGAGATATAGGACAAATACTGAGATCCCGAATGTGATCCCGCGCCAGGTCGTTTCAGAGATACATAGTTTGAGCGGGGAAAATTTTGCTGGTCGATCTACAACCCTTGTTTGGCCTTGGTCTCTACGACAACCATAACCAAGACTTCGCTATCTTCTGCATGTGTTTTCCATTTTGTCTACTCACATCCTCTAACCATCTTTTCCATGGTCTTCCTTTCTATCTTCTACTACTTGGACGACCTAAGTTTATCTTTTGGTCCATCATATCATCAGTTATTCTTTCAACATGCCTTACAACATTATCCTGTCACCGAGACCATATTATGATGTATCTTTCGGGTGTTAGGGTAATCTTAAAGCCGCTTTACATGGTACATTTTATTGTACAAACGAATGTATGAATACCTTCATTAGGAAAATTGTTCCGTGTAAAGCGGAAAATTGTATGATTGTCTGAATGAGAAATAGGACCTGCTCTAATTCCATTGATTTTCTTGTACAATCTACGTTTGACATCGATACAACATTCGTTTGTGCAATGAAATGTTACCATTAAGGAGGCCATTGCCAATGTGTGAAGCGGCCATTAGATTTCCTTCAGTTCTGTGTTTCTCCGTATTTTCCACCGCCCGCCTTCCTTCGCTGTTCCAAAAAACCTTTCTCAGTACATTCCTATCCCAAAGTTTAAGAAACTCTTCTTCGATCGATGTAATATGATCGGTATAAATCGTTCAATGCAAGAAAAATTTCAAACGTGCCTTCGATTGTTTCGCTCGTTACAAAACTTGCAACGGAAAAGTCACTTGATCATTCGCAGATTCCTCAAGTTATTGATTGAACCACCCCTACCTTTGTTCCATATCAATTCTCCCGATGCGATAATATTTATAATTAAATTTCTCCACCAGTTTATGGTCGGTTTCTTTGGCGGTGTGAGGAAATCCTCTTGACTTTCACATGAGAAGGGCATTGTCTCCCTCGATTACTTCCTTCTTCATCTTCGAGTACGTCCTTTCCTTCTTCATTCCGTCCATATAACCTATTCTCTTTCTTCTCCTTCCCCGCTTTCTCAAAATCCCTCCTCTTATCACGTCTTTGAGCAACCCATCGCTCCTCATCACCCCTTCCAGCCGCCTACTTTGCCTCCTTCAAATCTCAGCCGATTGTGTCCTTTCCTCTCCCACCATACCAACCCCTTCCTCGTTTGTAATCCTTTGCGTCCTCCGCGCATTCTCCGACCTCCTCCGTACCCATATTCTCCCCGTCCTTTCTCAGAGTCCGAATTTCTGCCCCATGAAATATTATACGTAGAATTTATTAGATAATTTACGAGTTGACCGTGTGGTCAGGTGGTAACTTATATCAATACACTGCATGGTAGTGCAATGATACATATTTTACAAAGACAAACAGCAAACGGTTATTCCTCTTTTCAGTCTTATCTCGAAGAACCGTAAAATACTAAGGAGTGGACTGCAAACATTTACGGCAAGTCCATTCCATGCAATTTCAAAAACTTGCATGAGATACCTTGGGTATCCATGTATGGACCCAAAGGGAGTTGGAGGAATCTCCACAGGGAACATCTTGCAAAATAGCAAAAGTCATTGAACTATATGGGTAAAGAAAAAAATATATATATACATGCATACATGGTCGAGCCAATTATTTAGGACAAAGTTTACATATCTTTTTAAATTTATTTACAGACCCTGGTGAGGGCTGAAAGACTTCCTCTGGTAAGTCATTCCACTCTTTAATTCCTCAGTTAAGGAAGAAGTTTTTCATTATATTCGTTTTTTGTTTTCTGAATTTTAGTTTAAATTGTTGGCACTTCTTCATGAAACGCTCCACCAGCCTCTTCTTTACTCCCTTAACTGTTATCTGCCCCCTTCTATTCCTGAACGCTTCTTTCGCTGGCGCTATTCTCCTCCTTATGTCTTTACTACTCCGCACATTTTCTTATAGTTATATATATATATATATATATATATATATATATATATATATATATATGTATATATATATATATGTATGTATATATATATCTATATATGTATGTATATATATATATATATATATATATAAATATATATATATATATATATATATATATATGTATATATATATATATATATATATATATATATGTATGTATATATATATCTATATATGTATGTATATATATATATATATATATATATATATATATATATATATATATATATATATATATATATATATATATATATATCTATATATATATATAAGCGAGTTCTATACAGCCATCGGCCGTCTCTCGCATCCTCTTCTCCAAGCCTCCTTGTCTCTCCAGTCTTCATTCTCTAATTGTCTCCTTTTCATATCATGGGTGACTTGCTTTGTCCAGTCTTCTGGTGGTCGTCCTCTCTTCCCCCTTCCGGGTGGTTGCCAATTTAATATCTTTTTTGGCCAACGTTTCTCCTCCATTCTTTTTACGTGTCCATACCATTTTAGCCGTCTTTTCTCTATTTCCTGTATGATGTTTTCTTCTACTTGCATAACTTTTCTTATATTTTCATTTCTTATTTTTTGTAGTTTAGATTTTCTGCTGCTTCTTCTTAGAAAAATCATTTCTACGACCTCCAGTCTCTGCCTATCCCTTTTGGTCATTTCCCATGTCTCTGCTCCGGAAAGGAGTATACTCTGAATAATTGTTTTATATATTTGCAACTTTGTTTTCCTATTTAAGTCTTTTGACCATAATATGCTATTCATTTTATTTATTGCGAGTTTTGACTGATGTATTCTATTTGTTATCTCTTTTTTACTGGTTCCTTCTTTTCCAATCGTTACACCTAAGTATTTATACTCACTACAGACTTCGATGGCATTTCCTTCTATTTCCAGATTCTTTGCTTTCTCATTAATTACCATATATTTTGTTTTGTGGAAATTTACTTTCAGACCCGCCTTACAGTATGTTTCTATCAATTTCCTCATCATATATTCCGCATCGTACTTATCTCCTGCAATTACTATTTGATCGTCAGCAAAAAGTAATGTATATAGTGAGTCTCCGTCTATTTTTATTCCCATTTCAGCACATTTGTTCTTCCAATCCTTCAGAGCTTCGTTAATATAAATTTTAAAAAGAGTGGGTGATAGGCAACACCCTTGTCTTAGTCCTTTATTGGGTTTAATTGACGGAGATAATTGACTTCCTATTTTTACTTTTGTTTCTAGGTTTTTATAAAGATTTTTTATTGCTATAATGTATTTTCCGTTTATATTACTTTCATCTAGAATGCGGTAAAGATTCTTATAGTTTTATACCCGAGTAATTAAAATGCTCTACTTTCTCCAGTTGGACCCTCCTACTTTTATGTCCAGCCTCACTTTCTCTGTCCTGAAGAATCTCATTACCTTAACGGCACGATTCATAAATTGTGGCCCTATAAAGTTATACACAACTTCTGGATTTGTCATTTTCACGCGTTCTGCAATACGATTCTCAAGGAGGAAGTCTGTTGCGCATAGAATTGACTTCCTCCTTTTTATTTCGATTCCTGGAGGCGCTGTTGTTGCGTGATAATCCCATCGAACCAGCAAATATCGTTGGGGCGCGTCAATCATCTCGCATCACTGCGCGTCGCCTCGTGACGGTGTGTGTTGCATGCTGGGTTCCATTCATCCAACATCCAATCCTGCCGCCGGGGGCGAGAGAAGCGAGTGGGGAGCGGGTCCCCGGAAACGACTAAATCGGGAGGCGTCGGGCGAGGGTGCCGCGGAATCCGTCGCGCGCAGGTGGCGGAGGCGTTCCCACACCCCTTCCGACCCCCGTCTCCTGCCCACGCACCCGCGCCGCACCCGGCGGCGGCCCTCCGGCGCCTCGTGCCGCACCGCCGAACCATCTCTCGCACGGGAAACTGCACGCAAACTGATGAGGGACGTGCATCACACAAGGCTATCCTGCCCGGGGCTCACCCGTTCACGCCCACTTGGGCTTGAACTGTACATTGCTCCCGAATGCGATCCCCGCCCACATCGTTCCAGGGGTAGTTAGAGCGAGAATTTTCCCCACCCCGAATGGTGGCCACACTCAAATCTTCTCTTGACGGCAGTTTGAGCGAAATATCATTTTACCTAGAAGTCAATGAATTTGGTCTCATTTTGAAGAAAAATATCTCACCCTTCTAATGACACAAAAAATTCAACCCCTTACCACATTACTTTCGGAGATATTTGCCAAAAAATAACGGCCCTTTTACGTGGGAGATGGTACGTGTATGCACTCCAGAGATACATTATTTACAAAATGAGGAATTTCTAACACTTAGATGTGGTACAAAAATCAACAGTGTGTAGTTTGTGTGTTTTCTCAACCATTTTTGACAATAAATCATATTGTCACCGCAGCAGAACCTGGGGTATCACAAAAAACCTTCCGTTTTGAGGGAGTTTCAAACACACCACGCGAAATAAATGAGTCAAGTTAAATTAGATATTTTAATTTAATTACTTACCATTTCTGTCATATAAAACTATATTATTGCTCCAGTAATAATGCAATATTTTATTGATATGTCCTACAGGTGGTGAAATTAAAGGTATAATTCGAATATGGTCTTTATTATTATTTGGGAACTATCGCGCTCGGACTACCTTAAATGTTAGCAGCTGCGAGAAGCAGTGAATGAATACTGAAATATTAATGGCGCAAAGATATTGTTTGATGGGACTGAAATGCTCAGTTATTAAATAATGTAAATGAGTTTTTAACTAGCCTCTCTTTTCACGCCGCACGATGAAAACGCCTTCAGAGCAGGAGAATTTTTGCGATTCCATAAAGATTCATGCGGAGTGCAATTGATTAATTTTTAGAATTATGGCCGGTTGCAAGAAAATTTAGTTATGAAATCAATAGTTATGAGATCCATAAAGTTATAGAACTCATAACTATATTCGGGTTGCATGAACACATCTATTAGTTACTTAATTTATTTACCAATAGTTAATAGCCTCGAATATTTGATCTAATCTTCCACCGCCGGATAAAAGTTATGAAAGTTTAGCCTATGAATAATTAATAATGCACATTATAATTAGTCAGCAAGAGTAAACAAAGTGGTCACTTGTCTCAAAACAACTCTTTAATCAAGTAATTAAGACTCCAAGCGGTTCATTGCGCATCCGCCATCTTGGCTACTTATGGAACTCATAACTCCATGCCATAAGTTATGAGACCAATGAATTTATTGAATGTTTGTGCAACACTTATTGAATGGTTTCCATGGCTTATGGGTCCCATAACTTTATTGAATACATATGTTACGTTCCTGCAACTGGCCATTAGTCAAGCATTATTATGCAAAACAAGAAACTGTTTAATTTTTTAGGAGATCTAGGTGCTAGAATTAGCTCATTCTTTAAATGAACTCTACTGGAGTGCACGCCCATACCATTTCCAATGAAGAATGGCTTCTATTTTTTGGCCAATGGCTCGAAATGTAGTGCGTACGTGGCTAATTATTTAGTACTTTTCTGAGATATTTTTCTTCTCAAATGAGGCCAAATTCATGGAATTCTATGTGAAAGTCAATGTAGCTCAAACCACCTCAAGACACACTCAATGAGATATTGCAAAACATTGGATTGCATGAAAAGGTTTGGAGTAATAGAGCAAATGGGTGTTTTCAGATGGCTACCATTTTAATATTCACGAAGTTAGAGCGCCCCGACAGCGTCGATTGTCAGCGCTCGGTGTTGTGAAGAAGCAATATTGATCGGAGATTACTCACTCACCAGCCAATCACAGCCCGTTAATATTCGCCATCCACCATCTCATACCTGTTGCGTTGCATTCACGCACATGTATGCGCGTGAAAGGCCGTCTATCCGTCCGGTGTGCCCCTGACATTATTGCTGTAATGTCATCGACACTCATTACCCTTATTCATGATGGAGTTTCAGAAATCGGTGAACGGAGGAACTTTGCATCGTGATCACATTCCTTTTTTCATTCCGCATGCAAATGACTCTATGGCGTTCCGCCTCCCACTCGTCGCCATTCGCGAATGCTCTCTTCTGTACCCATTCTCCTCATTCTATTAGAGACTCGACTACAAATATGTTGTCAAATTCCATTTCTCTCCTTCAGGTGTTTAACTAATTTATATATGTTTATCTAAAAGGTTTTTTGGTTTATGTACGCATAATACTTATACCGCAGACCAGAGGGCCAACCGTCGGCTTTGTAATTACGATAAGTTGTCGGCCCCGGTGGCGGCGGGGTAAAGTCCTTGCCTGCTAACCCGAGGGTTCGAGTCCCGCCTGGGTAGAATATTATCTGTCCAGGACATTGGTGTCTGTGTCTCGTCCGTTGTTACTGTTGTACACCCGACGTAAAATGGCCTAATGTGCTGTGTTCGGGGCAGTGAAAATAAATAAATAAGAGGCAGTGGACCACTTATCAGTGGCGTAACTAGGACTTGGCTTTGGGGGTGATGGATCAGATTGAATAGCACACCACACCGGGTAATAATACACGAAATTTTGCTTTATGACGTGAATGTATTTTAGAAAAACATGGCTACATTTTATATTTGTAACAGAAAGTTAAAGTTTACAAAAACATTTAAATACTGTATTTCAAACAAGTAGGATTGCTGTGATACGAATATTTTTTTTAATTTTTACGGTTCTGGGGGGGGGGTTCTATACCCTCGTCCTCCCCATAGTTACACCACTGATAAGTGGTAATATACTAATTACATCCCCCGACGCACGTAGTCGTTTATATCCACCGTCATTTTCCAAGCTTACTTACGCAAATGATTCTCTTTAAATGGTCATATTTCCGCGATTAGTTTCGCAGTTTCTTTTATTTAACTTTATGCGTTGGTGTAGAAGAAGGCAATCCATACCAAAAAAATTATGATAAAGACTTTAGCTAGATTGTATAAATAAATGAAATTTACTCTATATATGTTAGGAATATCCGCAGAATAGAAAGTATTCATTTAAATACTTGTATATTTTCCTTCAATTACGAAATTATTGCTAATTGATGAAACACCTGACTATATGATAATTGTTATTTAAATAATTATCATTAAAAATCGAAAATCGCCCATACCTGTTGGTTTTTTTGTGATTTATTTGCATTCCTCACGCTATCTGCCTAGCAGTCAGCGATACTCAGCCAAATTATGAATAATTTAACTTTACTCTATTTCCAAAATGACATACATGAAATGATGATTGATACAAAGAGAAATTAGAGGGATTAATTATCCTAATACATATCACAGATAAAATCGCCGACATCAATTGTGCGAAATTTCCGACGGGCGATATGAAGCTCCAAAGGTTTAAACTTGTGAAATGGATGTTTCCAGTTCGTGGAAGAGATTAGTTGAAGGATCTTAGGTAATTTCGAGAACTACGGGTGCGTAGGAAGGTAATCGATAGCAATCGATATCTGGTGATGCCTTATGCGTTCAGCAGGTGGTTTTTTCCCGATAAAAATAAAATCCCCGGGTTCCAAATCGGCCGAATTAATGGACGTCGTACTAACCTCATCAACGTCACGGAAGTTGCGACGAACAAACCCAGAGGATCATGCAGTAGGATGATTAGAGACAAAGCAATGCACGTATTTACCGTTGCATTCGTTTCATATCATCTTTTAAGTGTTTGTACACACAAAGCGGCGCTCCCAATCGGCGGTCGCTTCATTTTCCCGGTTTTTGCTCCCACTCGCTGCGCCCCTTCGAATCCAGCGCTTGCGTGGGCAGCGCCAGCCATCTATTGGCCAGACGAGGAAACTGTGATTGACCGAGGCGCAACGGGCCTCAGCGTCGGTTTAGTCGTCTCGCGCAGTTAACGAGGGTCAGTGGATTTTTAGAGGCTGTGCTTCCTCTGACCCTCTTTTTCTCAAAGAGTGATAGATTTTATTTGAGTTTCGATTACTACACTACAGGTAAACTTTTTCTCGTTGAAACTTGGTGTTGCTGCTTCATCTGTGTGCTACTCGAGGGAGCACAGAGCTTTCAATGTTTTGACTTCACGCCCTTGCACGAACTGACCTACCCCATCTTGGCTTAGCTCGGTGTGTCGCGGCGTGGAATGTTTTTCCAGGCAGCAAGCATGCTTGCATTCGTGGCGCAAGGAGATTGTTTGTGCTTTTTAAATGTTCACGACCGCAATGTCAGCGTAGCTTTGCGGCATAATTTACTTGTGATTTGTGGTTTATTGTCGTTGGGCGATTGAGTCGGGGGGGGGAAGAACGTTTTATAATCATTAATTTTGATTCTTAGCTGGTCCATCGCATATGATGCGTCTTCGAGGGGGTGATTTCGACATCATTGAGTCCAGCCGCGTCTGGGCCCGGGAATTTTTTTTACTTGCCAAACCACCTGCGGATTGCTTTAGGTATTAGGAGCATTAGTATCGATTTCCTTCTAGCGTACCCGGAGTTCTAGAAATTACCTCGGATCCGTTTTAGATACGCTCCCACGAAATGGGGACATCTATGATGCAGATTCAAAACTCTGAAGCTTTTGTTTGGCCCATTGATGATTTTGCACTCGTACTATTGGCGAAGTACCGTGATGCAGGTTAGGGATAAATCGTTTCTCTTTGCTGTAATCGTCGTCCCGCTCATATCTTGTTGGTGATAGTCTATAATTAACTTGTTAAATGCTCATTTTTTCCGTAATTGTCATCAAACGTGTAGCTTTCGAAAAAATTGTGCATAAAATATATTTTGGTTGAGCATCGTTGCCCGTTTGGCAGGATTTTGCGTTTTTCAAGGACGGACACTCCTACAATATTCATGTAAAAATAGTTATAGCCTATGTTTCATTGGAGTTTTAGTTCTTCCTCTTCGTAAACTGATCTCATGTTTCATTCTTAATGTGTGTCAAATACGTTAAATACTTAAGATTGTATTTTTATGCTAAAATAGTACTAATAACTTGTTTTTATGCTGGAATTACATAATTATCGGAAACAACAATTTTTATGTATTGTGTCATCCATCATTTTATTTGTAATACGCCCCCGAAGGACGTAAACATTTTTTTTATTTGTTTTGGGTAAAAGTTTTTTCTCCGCAGAATGCTGATTTAATTATTTTCTCGGATATCTCGATTGGTACGAAGTAAGCGCTGACTGGTATTTAAGCCATGGAGCACCTCCGGAGCGGATGGATGCTGAGCTCAGAGATGACAGACAGACATATGCAGATCATCTCTTCAAGCCTCACATTCCTCCGGTGGCTGGTACGAAATTGAATCTCGGAAAGAGAGGCGGCAGTTGAGCAAAATGTGCCTGATTCAATCTTGGATCCTCATTCTCTCCCCCCCTCGACGTCAGTCAACTCTCGGAATAGGAGTTAACCTCTCCAAAAATTACGTGAGGAGGGGAGTTGAATCGTGTTCTATTTATTTCATTATCTTTTTGTCATCGTAAGGTCATGTCGGAAAAAGTAGTGCTAATCATAATTACTGATAGTTATTTCAAAAGGTTTTTTTTTAGCCGATAAACTATGTGGGGACATATTTGTCCACGTTCACCTAAAAAAGCTGTGGATTGTCACTTTAATCAAACTAGCGTTGTTGCTCGATTTGGTAAAAATGTTTACGAACACAACTTCATTACCAACTTTCGTCAGTGTAGTACACCCTTTTTTTGAGTTCGAAATTTTTTTTAGAAGTTCTCATATTTTTTCTGGCCTACGAAATGTTTCGTGCAATTTAACTTACCTTCAATTAAGTTTTTTTAAAAATTAAAGTTCAATCCACAGTCTCAATTTTAGAGAAACAGTTAGTTGTTTTTTGGTTGTTAGTTGTTGGGCGTAACATTTTTATGCGTGCGCAATTGTTATTGGTGCAAAGAATTTTTTTTAAATTCTCATATTTTTTCTGGCCTACGAAATGTTTGTACAATTTAAATTACGTTCAATCAAGTATTTTTCAAATTAAAGTTCAATCCACAGCCTCAATTTTAGAGAAACGGTTGGTTGTTTTTTGGTTGTTAGTTGTTGGGCGTAAAATTTTTATGCGCGTGAAATTGAAAAAGGTGCAAAGAATTTTTTTTTTAATTCTCATATTTTTTCTGGCCTACGAACTGTTTGTACAATTTAAATTACGTTCAATTGAGTATTTTTTTAAAAATTGAAGTTCAATCCACAGCCTCAATTTTAGAGAGTCAGTTTTTTTTGGTGTGAAATTTTTTTGGGTGCGAAATTGTCATGGGTGCAAAAATTATTTTTTTAATTCTCATATATTTTCTGGCCAACGAAATGTTTGTACAATTTAAATTAAATTCAATTGAGAATTTTTAAATTAAAATTCAATCCACAATGTCGATTTCAGAAAGTCGGTGATTCTTTTTGAGTGCGAAATTTGTTTCAGAAGTATATATTTCATTTTTTTCTGGCCTACGAAATGTTTCGTGCAATTAAAATCACGTTCAATTGAGTATTTTTAAAAATTAAAGTTTAAATCCACGGTCTCGTTTTCAGAGAGTTAGTATTTGTTCTTTCCCAATTATTTTATATATTGAACCCTAGAACCACATTACTTCTTTGTATTAATCTCATCAGAGTATTCTCCTTTCTTCCCGAATCTTCGAAACATTCGCAAAACCTGCCCAGATTTCTTGTCCATTTGTTGTGCATTTTTCGCTTTGACCTCTGCATTGGCCATTTAAAACCGCGGTGGAAACCTGTTGATCTGCAAACTGAGCCATGGTGTCCAACCGAGAGCGTATTCGTTCGTGCCCAGACCGAGGACAGACAAACGACTCCAACGCAGGAACTTGTCACCACCGGTCGACAAAGCGCGACATGACAAATGATTTCGCGCGGAAGTGAGAGCTCGTGTTTCGGCGTATTGAAGTCATTCTACATCTACATCTCCAAATTCCCTGCAGGCCGCCGCAGGGGCGTGTGGCTGGGGGTGTTAGGTCACCAGCCGCGTAAATGTGTAAGTTTTTGGAGATGAAATGGTGACATGTATTATAGGAGTGTATTTAGTGGAGCTCAATTTTTATTGTGGTCGCTTATTGTTCGCGAAAGGAACGAGTTTTTGTACCTATCTGCTCGGCGGTGTATCTCTCTCATTTTATCGCATCTGTCAGACCTACAGCTGTAGTGAGGAATCATGATAATATTCTCCGTTTCGCTCTGGAACAGAGAATATTATCCACCAGTTCTGAATTTCTCAAGCAAGCTTAGCCTAGCATGCAGCCCCCGAGTTTTTGTACCTATCTGTTCGGCAATGTATCTCTCTTGTTTTGCCGCTTCTGTCTTACCTAGAGATGTAGTGAGGCGTCATAATTATAATGTCTATGTTGCTCTGAAACAAACCAGTTCTGGATTTCTCAAGCAATCTAAGTCTAGCGTGTAGCCTCCGAGTCTGTAGGGGCTCCCAACTTAATCCCTCTAAAAGTTGTGAGACACTACATTTATTCTCGTAGCAGTTTTTAACGAAGCGTGCTGCTTTTCTTTGTATTTGTCGCTCTGAAAAATATCTGTTCTGAAGTCATTTTCGACATGTTCTAACATTCTTTGAAAGCAATTCTTCGTTCTTCGTGTGGCTGGAACGGTAAGTGTGGGCAACTGAGTGCAATTTTTTCTAAATTTTGAAGCACGTCGAAAAGAATTCTTGGATCAAATTTAATTTAGATTACGTGTATCTGTTCATGTGTTGGCAATCGCCACACTCGGCGGTAATAGAAATGATACAAGATTTATATTTTTTTATATTTTCATCAATTAAAGCTCGTTTTGATTCGAGGTTTCGGCGCCGCATTCGACGTTTAGACGAAACTTAGAAATTTTTTTCAAATATTGGACACGGAATGACAGCGTGAATTTTTTATTAGCAATAAAAATAATATGAAATTTATTATTTTGCGTTACGAAGAATATAATCTACATACAACCCTTCAAGCCGCCGTATGGGCGTGTGGCAGGGGGTGTTGGGTCACCAACCATGTAAATATGTAAGGTTTTGCGCGGTGAAGTGGTGACATGTATTATGGGACTGTATTTAGTGGAGCTCAGTTTGTATTGTGGTCGATTATTGTGCAAGGAATACATGTCTCCAAAGGCGGCTTAATACATGGATGTTACTTACATTTACATCCACATAATACCCTGCGAGCCGCCGCATGGGCGTGTGGAAGGAGGTGTTAGGACACCAGCTATGTAAAGATTTAAGCTTTTGGAGATGAAATGGTGACATGTATTATAGGAGTGTATTTAGTGGAGCTCAATTTTTATTGTGGTCGCTTATTGTTCGCGGATAGAAGGAGTTTTTGCTCCTACCTGTTTGGCAAAGTGTCTCTCTTACTTCATCGCTTCTGTCCCACCTAGAGATATAGTGAGTTGTCATCATAATATTCTCTGTTTCTTTCTCAAACAAACCAGTTCTGAATTTCTCAAGCAACCTAAGCCTAGCGTGCAGCCTCCGAGTCTCTACTCCCTTAAAGTTGTGAGGCAGTATATGTTCGCTCGTTGCAGTTTTTATTGAAGCGTGCTGATTTCCTTTGTAGTTTGTTAATTTTTTGGTCAAATGTCTTTATGAACAGGATCGCAAATGCTCGCGGCGTACTTGAAGTATGGCCTAACCAGAGCGAAGTAGCATCTCTCTTTGACTTTTTAATCCGAGGACCTTCTTATTATACGCCTAACAAAACATAGTTTCTTTAATGCTGTGCCGCATATGTTTTGTGACTCCACCACAATACATCAGAAGATAAGGTAATTCCAAGATATTTTACTGTATCTGAAGAATTTATGTTTTCTCCACCCACAGTATAGGTATGGCATGAAATATGGTACATGTGGCAACGTATTAATAGAAAATATTATGAGATCCATGTTCAAATTGCATTGAATTGAAAGAAAATGGTTTGGATGCAATTTTTTTTAGTTTTATCTATAGACGTCACTAATGAGAACGGGTAAGCAGAGTTCTACAGACATGTATTTATCAACAAAAATCACCCCAACCATCTGAAAAAGTCCCGTTTCTCTCGGCGACGCGATATAATTTAAAATATTCCGGCAATGAATAAATCTGAGATTCCTTATCGTCAATTTTTTTCCATGTGCGTTACGTTTTCGATCATCATATTATTATAAGTTTGTGAATCAGCAGGGAGAATGGAATTGAGGGTAAATGCGTGCAAAACTAAAGTAGTAGTTTTTGATTAGGAGAATGGGGAGGATAACTGTATGATGAGGGCGAATGGTGAAGCAATTGAACAAGTAGATGATTTTGTGTACTTAGGTAAGGTGTTGCGAAATATTGACGGATAGATGAGGAGATAACGAGATGTGCGAATACTAGAAGGAAAGTGGTAGGTAGCATGTGGAGCATATCAAGGAATGAGTGCCTGTCTAAGGAAGCAAAAATGGTCGTGTACAAATGTGTACCTCTCCCTTCCTTGTTGCATGGTAGTAAAACATGGGTATGACAGGATAGACATAAGAGTAGACTAAACGCTGTGGGTATGAGTCATATGAGGAGTGTTTGCGGCCAAAGCAGGATGGATAGGATCAGGAATGAGTGGGTAATAAATGAATGAGGGTTAGATTCTCCAGTAATGGACATATATGAAAGGAGTGTGCTTCGTTGGTTTGGCCATGTTGAGAGAATGGATGTGAGTCGAATGACACGAAACAGATATATAAGAGTGAAACGAATGGTGCGAGAGGTAGAGGTAGGCCGAGAAAGCTGTGGTTGAATGTGTTTGAGGAAATTCTTAGGAGGAGGAATGTTAGAAGTCTTAAAAACAGGAGGGCGTGTATGAAGCAGTATATGGGGGTAAATGAGGCAAAAGAGGTTTGCAAGGATAGGTCAGTGTGGAGGAAATTATTGAAGCAGAGTTAGGAGTACAAATATGCATTTATGAGTGAAAATTAGTGACTCTGACTACCCCGGAAGGGATCGACGTGATTGATATGCATGTATTAGAAATATCGGCATCGACAGCACTCGACTCTTCGGGCGAATCTTTTCGTTTTGTGAAATTATTTCCATATTTCTTGGTATCTATGTCATTAAACTTAGATGAGTGATGCGGTTTTGATCGTAGTT
The DNA here is from genome assembly GCA_963169105.1 of Ceriagrion tenellum. Classification (NCBI taxonomy): domain Eukaryota; kingdom Metazoa; phylum Arthropoda; class Insecta; order Odonata; family Coenagrionidae; genus Ceriagrion; species Ceriagrion tenellum. Next base: position 97,561,204 of record OY720638.1, on the reverse strand, counting down.
ATCTAGAATAAAGTTATTGAAGTAAATATAATATGCCTGACATACTTGTGCCACATTTTGCCTTGATTCTCCCCTAAACCATGCTAAGATCTTTACGAGTTTTATGTTTGCATTTATTATGACATCCGGGTTTTCGTATCATACTTCATGCATTCTACTGAGACACAATGGATTAAGACTGTAAAAGAACTGTTTCAACCGTATTTGCGGAATTATTAGAAATATTGGCTTCGACAGCACTCGACTCTTCGGCCGAGTCTTTTCCTTTCATGAAATTATTTCCGTATTCCTTGCTAGTTATGTCATTAAACTCAACTGTGTGATGCAGCTTTGATCGTAGTTATCTAGAATGAAGTGATTGAAGTTAATTTAATACGCCTGACATGCTTGTGCCAAATTTCGCTGTGATTCTCCCCGAAACGATGCTAAGACCTATACGAGTTTTATGATATAGACTAATTATGACATTCGGTTTTGCATATCGTAAATTACGTATTTTTTGAGACGGAATGGGTTTTAAGTGTAAAACAATCAATTTACCTCCGAACATAGAACAAAAAAAAGCGTGGTGAAGCCGTATTTGAATTTTACTTTGCACAGAATTCTACCCGACTCGTAATTCCTGGCATTTTAACGGAAAGAACGCATTGCCTTTTCCTAATCTCGTAAAATTCGGATAGAAAAACAGCACACGGTGTTGAAGTAATGAAACGGGGAAATGTATCGTCCTCTTACGTGATATCGACCTTTAGAGCTGACTAAGTCGAGAGCAACTCCCGGCGGGTGTCATTTCAATTAAAGAAAAAAATCTCCGGAAAATTAATTCAGCCACGTGTGGGCGCGAAGCGTCGATTGCCCGGGGATGGTTGTCCTGCTGACTTCTAGGAAATGCACGGAACATCAGAGCGTGGTTTCAATCGATTGCAAGTATTTTTAGAAGTAAAATGGCCGCTGACGGCGGAAAGCCCTGCTGAAACTGGTATGTATGATGGAAGATATTACTAATTCCCTTACGTCATGAGACATTTAGGCAAAAATTTATTTTTTCCAATATAGGGAAACCATAAGCCTTTTAAAAGGGAGATAACCATTTAAAATTACGTACATTCTTGCCTGCGCAAATCAGATGGTTGTTTTTTTGCGGATGCGCTCAGTTCTTGAACAATTACGATAGAAGAGATGAGGGAGTGGCTTGGAGCAGTTGTGTTGCCATATCCAGCGTTCCCGAGACCACGAGCAGTGCCTCCATCTTGAATTTGCGGAAGGGACTCTTGTTGCTACGCGAGGAATTTTCACGAAAAATCCACAGCGAGCGGCTGATTTTCCTCCTTATGTATTCTTCCGCATCCATGAGATATTTGGCCTTGCTCGGGTCTGTTTCCAAGACAAATTATGCTCTTATTTGGTTATCGTACAAAGTATCAGTTGACATGCCACCATCTTGATCACCATGTGTCATTTCTGTGGCTCATATTTACAGTTTCGGTCCGGGACGCCATTGCTAACCATTTGCAGAGAGCGCGCGAGGTCGCGCATTCTGGTGTCGCCTTTGAAATACGCGCGTGCGCGAGCGCTGTGGAGGGACGGGGAACTGGGACGCTGGCCAATGATTTGCCTCAAGTCGAGACGAGGAAATTGCGTAATGAGGATGAGCGGCGGTTTGGGCGTCGCGACGCTTTACTTGTCTGGACAGCGAGTGCGTTAGGTCAGGGCAAGTCTGGCGGAGGTTCCTTTGCGGGCAGCAAGGTTGGATTGCCGCCACTCCCTGAGGGAGACTTAATTAGGGAGGGTCGCGTCTTGAACCCTTTTCCAAGCGAAGGGTTGCTCTCCGGGTGTCATTTCCATCCAATCACTCGTTGGCGTCACCCCGCGAAGACTCGAACGCGGAAAGGTTAAGTACCAATCTAATTGAGTGTTGCGTGCTGTATATTCGTTACGGTTTCACGACTTTATGGAATTGCATTGTGTTAAATGACGTATCACTTTACGAATTTCTCCGCATACATACAGGGTGTCCCATAAATGTCACGCCACAGTGACACTGGAGCTAGGGCAGCCTAAGAGGAACCGAACCAGCCTAATATGACCTTAGTAAAAGTTGCACGGTTTTCGAGATATTGCCAAATTAAAGCTTTTTCAAAAATTTCACTTTTTTTACATTTCTAGTCCCAGAATTCACTTGAATAGCTCTCAAATTAAGTTTTTTTATTGTACGATATCATCAATTGCTTATTAAGCTGACAAAAGGGTTATTTTATTGATAACTAATGTAAAATGAGGAAAAATACTGCATTAATCTTAACTTAACTTAGCAGCAAAAAAAACAACTTGGACTTTAACCGCCTGCCGTGAAAAAAAATACTAGAAAGTAAATGAGATAGTAACTTCAAAAACTTGCGTATGTTATGCCGATTTTAAAATGGTATGAGTAGGAAAAGTAGCGTGATTTTATTTAGTTAGATACATGTATCATACCATTTTAAAATTGCAACATAACATATGCAAGTTTTTTAAAGTTACTCTCTCATTTACTTTCTAGTATTTTTTTTCACGACAGGCGGTTAAAGTCGAAGTTGTTTTTTTTGCTGCTAAGTTAAGTCAAGATTAATGCAGTATTTTTCCTCATTTTACATTAGTTATCAATAAAATAACCCTTTTGTCAGCTTAATAAGCGATTGTTGATATCGTACAATAAAAAAAACTTAATTTGAGAGCTATTCAAGTGAATTCTGGGACTAGAAATGTAAAAAGAGTGAAATTTTTGAAAAAGCTTTAATTTGGCAATATCTCGAAAACCGTGCAACTTTTACTGAGGTCATATTAGGCTGGTTCGGTTCCTCTTAGGCTGCCCTAGCTCCAGTGTCACTGTGGCGTGACATTTATGGGACACCCTGTATACAATCGACCACATCTCCAGGGTCTTTGGTGATAATATCATTTGTCAATATCATGAGCATCTGTCAAACTGTGAGCATAAAAAGTCGTCAAAAATTTATTCTAATTCAAATGCCATTTATTGATTTTTAAATCTTCACTGCTGCAAATTCAATTTATATATTCTTTACCGAAATCATGTAAACTTTAAAAAGTGATACATCATTTTTCGTCTTGCTGTGAATATTCTCATGCGACGCTTTTCATTTTCAGGTGTGAAATTTAGAAATAAAATAGGCAGCTTGTGACCGCAGTGCAAACTAGTTTATTGCGTTTTGTGGGTTGGATATTTGCGCTGGTTAATGTGACTAAGTGAAAGATTCACGGTTTCCGTCAGTTTTCATTATTTGCCCATGTGTAATACGCACTGACTTGGCTGTCACTTAAGTTACTATTCATCCGGAAATTTTCTGAACAGGTTTTTTTTCATAGAGTCTAGGCGTCTTACATTAGGAAATCTGTAACCTTTTATAGGGCAACCTTTTTATCTGGGCATCAGCTATCTTCTTCCTTTATTGCACAATTTTTTCATTGTATCACAACGTAGGAAGCTTGATTTCCCGTCAGGAATTTGGATGGTTTCGTGATTAAAACTTATTGAACGATTAAACTCTTTCGAATAAACCCACCCGCGAGTTATTTGCAAAAATTCATGTCGAGCTACAGTAATTATACGCTGTCAGAGATGCGTCATTTTTATGTGCCCATTAGTAGCGACCATTATTTCAAAGAATGATGGCTACCTGTACGAACGAAGTATTATATCGGCACCGGTGGCGGCGGGGTAAAGTCCTCTCCTGCTAACCCGAGGGTTGCGGGTTCGAATTCCTTATGGGTAGATTATCCACTTCCCAGGACATGGATGTTTGTGTTTGTCAAATGAGTTAATTGTAAGAGAGGACTGTACAGTTCTAAATTCACTCACAATAGAGACAAGTTTTTATTATTAATTTTTACGCCAGTGAATCACAGAATTCATATCACGCCGTTCTCAGGGATGCGTGAAAGCTTCATCACGTAGCCGAAGGACTAAGGGTATGGGTGACAGTCCTTGGGGATCGCTGTGTAACCCCGCCACGGTAGGGGCTGACATGGAGAAACGGCCGCCCACATGACGCGCCCAGAAACCTTTCAACTTCCTCATCAAGTAAATCTTTTTATTTTGTATTGGTTTTTGCGAAATAAACTCATTGATCTCGCGAATCTCATCAGCGTAGCTGCGTTCTCAATTATGTACCCCCAGCGGTCTCAATGGCTTTCATTTATTGAAATTAACTTAATGATAGAAGTTAGCTTACGCGTGAAAATTCACTGAAATTGCACCACTCCAATAGCAGAACAAAGGGTAGTGCGCTCCTTATGAGGCAAGAACAAGAAGGCCGCTGACTACTAAAACAACCAGAGTGAAATATAGGTTCCTATTTATTTACGGAAAGATCTTTTTTGGAGATACAGGATCAATATCCAGAGACTTTGATACTTGGAGGAGAGGTAGTCGAGGGGTGGCGTATAGTGAGTGGCTATCTGGACGTGGGAGTTTGGAGTAATGAGATTATTGGGTGGAAAGCGTGGGCACTCTGAAACGGATGGGAGTAAAATTGAATCAGTGAGGAATATTTGAATATTTTTCGCTAATAGTCAATTTGAGTGAGATAGCTTATTGATAAATGAGGCTATAGTCGAGAGTTATTCTTAGATATTAGCTGCTGTGGGAAACTTTAAGGTAGCATAATAACATTTATCCAGGAAAAAATGGCCTTATACGGCTGAACTTCTCAGAAATCAAGAAATCAAGCATATTTTGGACTTCGATTTGACTTTTTTCCCCCATACTGTACACTAAAAAGTTCATGGTAGCTTTGATAGGCTCTTTGCAATTTTGCTACGCGTGGTGCGATGTGCGATATAATTGAGTTAGCTTACGAATTATGCAGTGCTACTGTTATAGTGGAATCTATACATCAGAAATTCATTTTGAAAATAATATTATCTGTATTGGATAGTTGGACCATCTCCTTACAAAATAAACTTCAAATTTTAGCCAAGATTTTAAGAAGCAGTCAAGATAAAAATTTTTGTGTCATTGGAAAGGGTATTTTAATTCTTTTTATCTACGCCAAATAAATTGAATTGTAGGCATAACTATGTTTCATTAGAAGAACTTTGGGTCTGTCTAATAAAATTCCTCTATCTCAACTTGGAGACCATTCAAGTTAAATAACTAGTTCCTCTCTAAGTGTTAACTTTCGCTGGATAATTACTATTTCAGATAGTCATTAACCTCCCGCCATTGTTCTCTTCAGTTCACAAATCAGGGTGAATCTTTTTGCATTCGTTAAACGTGATTGATCAGAGAATCAAACGAAATATTTCGTGATTCTTCATTGTTTTGAGTCCGTTCTCAGTCTGTGCAATTCAATTTGCTACCTGTTGCATGCGGGCCCGCCCACTATTCGATCTGAGTGTATTGGAATGTCGTAAACATCGCAGTGGCGGGAACGTTACATCTCTTTGTCGGACGATCGATTCCGCGGGTGGTTTCGTCGGATATTCCTCCCGAGTCGCCCGCCGATCTGTCGTATCAACCTGGTTTAAGTGTCATAATCGAGTGATATAGACCTTAAAATCTGTAACCGCGGCCAGTAGTACCACACAGGGAACAGTAAAGTGAAGCCACTTTTGAGCCTTGTCAATACAAGCGCAACCCATAAGTTAAATTTTTGCCAAAAAGTTTAAAGAGTAAGTGACAAACAGGTAGTTGATTAGCGATGATATTAGAAATTTCGGATCCACGAGAATTATTTCCATGCTCGTAATGATTTTCTTTGCTAACGACGTTCGTGTATGGTCATTTAGTATATTATAACGGTCTCATTTCAGTGCGCCATATGTGTTTTCCGCACCTCATGTGCCCCACGATTAATATGCGCCATATTTGATTGGTCACCTTTCCCGATTCGGCGCGCCGCCGTAAGCTGGTGGCGTTGGCGACAGCAATTTTCGCGCAAGATAGCGTGCATCGTCATATCGCTTTTGAATTACGCGCGTGCGCACGCAGGGGAGGGAACCCGGGCGTGAGCCAATGAGCGTCTCGTCGAACGATCGCGACGCACTCTCACGTCTAAAGGAGAAACAGGGGAGAAAAAAATAGCTGTGTTTTTCGGCTGGGGCGCCGCGACGCGTCATTTTAGTCCGGACAGGGAGTGAGGTAGGTCAGGATCAGTCTGGTGTTGGCGCACCTGTGGGCTCTGCAAAAGTGGGTGGCTGCCACACCCCTCGGGCAACGCATTCGGGCGGGTCGTCTCGTGCAACACCTTCCACGCCTGCGGTGGCTGCCCACTGTGTCGTTTGGGTCCATCTTTCTTTGGTGTCGACGAGGAAAAGGCTAAGTACCATCGACTTCGGTGTTGGGTGCTGTACTGTCATTTCAGCTTCAGGATTTATTTTGTGCAAGTGCATCGCATAAAATGGCTAATGTTAATTTCTCACCATATTATCCTCATCCACCATTTTTAGATACTTCGGGGATTTCATGGCTTGACAATCAACGTCACCTTCACCGTTTCCTTCAGTTAACGCCTTGAGTTTGTCTCAAAACTTTCTGGAGATGTTAGTTGAACTAGCGTGGTTTGAAATTAAATAATAGGCATGCCATTATAACTTAGGCTTCCATGGCCAACACCCTTGGAGCTGACACTGACTCGGCTGTCGCCTTGAGTTTCTGTCGCTCCCAAACTTTTCTAGAATGGTCTATCTGTGAGAGCATTGGCGTTTTAGATTCGGAATCTGGTGATTTTTCCATGAATCAACCTCGTTTCACTGGGTATCAACTTTCTGATTGCCGCAGTATTCAGTATTTTTCTTCAAAATCATTATTTTTAAAAAATATATCATAACTTATATCGCTCAGTTTTTCAACTTTCATCATTCGACTAGTTTCGAGAATTCACCCTTTGGACGAAGTAAACGCTTTCAAATATACCCAATCGGAAATTTTTGCGTCATTCCGCGTCGTACTTCACTGGGTATCAACTTTCTGATTGCTGAGGTATTCAGTATTTTTCTTCAAAATCATTATTTTTTAAATATATCATAACTTGCTTTACGCTGTCTGCAACGGGTTCAATTTGTATGCTCCTGATTGGCGGCCAATATTTTAGAGAGAGATTACTACTTTTGCAAAAAAATAATATAATTTTTAACGCCAGCAAATCGCAAAATTCATACCAAGCTCCCTCCTGCGAATCTTGCAAGTCTTGAGGCAAGGGGAAGGGGTAATGGTCCTTGGGGGTTGCTATGCAACCTCCCGCGGGATTTCCAGCCGACGAGGGAAAATGGCGGCCTGGAAGTAGCGCTAAATAACCGTTCAGTATCATCATATGTATTTTATTTTGAATAATATGGTGCGGATTAAACCCAGTCAATGGCGTTGAAGCGTTGAAACCGTTTTTTTTGTGGCGCTTATTCTGAAATGTGAAACATCCGCAGCTCATTCTCTTAAAGGTTTTTTAGCGAACTTTTTACCCAGATATAACTATAAATTATAATCGAGCCTTATAAACAAATTATTTCAATTCTATTAAGAATGAAGTAAATCTTATTGCTTTATTGAAGTAAAAACTCTTCACGACCAAAGGCTTTTTGTTATTTTATATGAAGTTGTATGGTGATTTAGAAGTTAATTCTTTTATTATTGTGAAAATATACGAATTGCATACCAAGACAATAATATTGTGATCCTTCCTCCGGGCATTCCTCATCTTTGAAATATTATCTTCTGGAGCCCACGGCCGTACCAACCTACCGGGCGGAGGGACGGCGGTAAGTCGAATTGTTAAAATAAATCAAATTAGATTCATTTTAACAATTCGACTAAGAGTTTGGACAAATATTTTGATATAATTAGAAAAAACAATTTTTATCCATTTTATTACCGCCAAAGTCATAAATTTGTTGTGAAATTCTATAATGTTAAAGAAACTTAAAAATTTCTCATTCTCAACGTGAAATCCATTCTTGCTAGAACACTCTAACCGATATCCAATAATTAGTCTCCGCTCGGGAAGTACCATTTGCAGCTAGGGAACGATTGGGTGGTCCATTTCGTCTTTATTTTCTCTCTCCAGCTCTTCTTCTCTACATTGTGTATGCATTCATGATGTAAGATTGTATAGCGACTCTGAAAAAATAGAAGCTTTACTAAATTTTTACGGAAAGATACGAAATGGACACATTAGTTTAGTGATGAGAGGTGCACAGAGAAGGTGGATCAATATCACCAGGAAAGGATTTTATTACCGGGTGGAGGGACGGAAGAGGGAAGGACGTTTAGTGGGTGCTAATCTGCAAGTGGGCGTTTGGTGTGACGAGAGTGTTCGGATGGAAGGCGAAGGCTCTCTGAAACTGATGATATAAGAGAGTTCTTGATAGCCAGAGTTTGGTACTACTATAATCAAGGGTACAGTAAATTATACCTGGGTTGGTAAAAGTTTATGATGGGAAGGCTACCGCTGGAGAGTTAAGACAATGTGGCATGAATGGAAATGTGGCGTTAATGGTAATTTTTATGAAGGATAGCATTTTTTCACGTGACCCCTCAACACATGACTTGAAAGCGTTGAAAATTGTCGGTTTGGTGTATAATTATAACATTGAGGAATATACGAAGTTTATTCTCTAAAAGTTAGCGAGAGTTATACTCATTAGCGAGAATTTCATTCGTTCATAATAAGGACTACACTTAAGCGCTATGTTGGTAAATAAGCACTCGTAAGACGAATGAAATACATGTTATTATATGAAAATATCTTCACATAAAAAATGTTACTATTTTCTAAATTGCAGTACGATTAATTTTTTACTGTAGAAATCATACGAAATACACATAACTACAATTCTGGCGCGATCCGTGATTCAGAAATTTATGATTTCTAAATGAAATCTCTGGAATTCACAATCGTACTGAATCATATAGATATTAAATTCAAATTTTTTGCAAATATCCCGAAAAAGTATTTGGGCATAATATTGTGATGTCATTAGAACCGAGAGATCTTTTTTTATTGTCGCCAAATTAAAAAAATCTCTTCGGTATGTTGTTGTTCTATTAGGTACGGAAGCTGTTGTTGTTGTTTGGTATTCGGTAATCTGTTCGGTACAACGTTGGGAATGTCAAGAGAATTCTTCAAACTCCTCTCGGCAACCGTTCAAATTATAAGATTCCTACCTTTTTCTAATAACTAACTGTGGCTTAGGAAAACTTATCAAAACTAAGGAAGCACTGGATATTCATAACCTTTTATAGGATTGGCCGGTCACTTTACTGAATTACTCCGCGCATCTTTGCCTGCTTTGAGGCAGCCTTTGCTACCTGTTGCATGCAGGTCGATTACACGCCCACTTGTAGATATCCCATGTGCAGGAATGTCGTAAATATCGCAATGGCGGGATCGCTACATCTTTTCGTCTAACTATTGAGTTCTGTGGGGTTTCGTCGATTACCCTCCTAATGGCCGGTTGCAAGAAAATTTAGTTATGGAATCAATAGTTATGAGATCCATAAAGTTATAGAACTCATATCTATATTCGGGTTGCATGAACACATCTATTAGTTACTTAATTTATTTACCAATAGTTAATAGCCTCGAATATTTGATCTAATCTTCCACCGCCGGATAAAAGTTATGAAAGTTTAGCCTATGAATAATTAATAATGCACATTATAATTAGTCAGCAAGAGTAAACAAACTGGTCACTTGTCTCAAAACAACTCTTTAATCAAGTAATTAAGACTCCAAGCGGTTCATTGCGCATCCGCCATCTTGGCTACTTATGGAACTCATAACTCCATGCCATAAGTTATGAGACCAATGAATTTATTGAATGTTTGTGCAACACTTATTGAATGGTTTCCATGGCTTATGGGTCCCATAACTTTATTGAATACATATGTTACGTTCCTGCAACTGGCCATTAGTCACCCACAGATTTGTCATACATTGTCATTTATTTCCTTTAAACATTTGATTTTGGCGAAAGATTAAATTGCAAAGTTTTAAACCTAAATGATTGATATTTAACGGAGTAAATGGCATCCAAGTGAATTTAGAAAAATATTCTTGGGGAATAAAAATTTTTAATTTTGCCTAATGAATTATCATAGTTCATTGATTTATTTCCCTACCATAAATATTATTAGTCTTTATATTTTACTTGTAAAGCAGGGTTTATACAAACTTTTATCTTTTCACAAATTATTGGACTCTATTATTGATTTCCGTAAGCTCAAACTTGGAAAACGTTATTTAACCTTGACGAATATTGCAACAGATTTTCTACACAGATGGACGCTGGCTTCTTCATTTTTATCGATTCTGGCTGTAGATAAGACTCTAACGGAGGAAGGTTATGTTTGTATCGAAGAGTTGGCGCAACGTATGGTGGCCAATACTTTGTCGCACCTCTTACCATTTGCGAGTCAGTCGTGTAGTTCGTGAGGAGAATCTAGTTCTTTCAATATTAAAATTGTTTTATGAGCCCCTCAGATTATATAACTGTGCTTCAATTAAACTAATTTGCATGCCTTTAAATAAAAAAACAGTAGGTTAATGAAATAATAACCTGTCTGTAAAAGTTTGTTTGTTTTTATAGTCAGGAATTAATGCCGGACCCGTAAACAAACACATACGTCAAGTTCTTTTTTCTTCACAAATCGTAGTTTTTTTTAATGAACGGCTATGATTTACTGCAACCGAAAGCAAAGCAGCACCAACTCTTTAAACTAATTATGACATAATTAATAATTGAATATTAAGGTTAGTTGCAGCCTTCAATTCTATCCGATCCCTTATTAACTCCTTGATGTCTTTGTAGGCCTTCTGTCGCATGTTTTGTATTGGATGGCCTTTGTATTTGTCCGTTGTTCTTTCTGGAGAGGCTTGCCTTGGTGTGTTACCCTTTTTTTAATCTTTAAAAATTCATTGTCTTATAATTCATAATCATTACTTGATCTCAAGAGGCTTAGATTGCTGTATTACCTACTTTCTTACTCTTTAAGAATTCATCGCCCTATTCATTCATAATCATTTATAGGGCCCTTTCCACATGGAATTAGTCTTCTTGATAGTGGCCCATATGGCTTTCCCATTTTCTATTCATCTGTTCACTCCCTCGTTTACCATCCTATCCAACTACTTCATCTTCGCTGTCCTTACTAAGTTTCGAAAGTCTCTATTCTCTTCTGTTCCAGATTTCCATGATCCATGTATCTGCGCCGTATAGTATCCCCGCGAGAATGTTTTCCGACCCTGCTTCATTCTCGGTAATCATATTTTATTGGAGCACATCCGTTGCTTTTTCATCACTAGTGCTTTATTTGCTTGAACTAATCTTCGCTTGATGCCCATTGCACTTCTTTCAAACCATGTCTTGCAGCTACCGAGGTAGGTGAACCACTCCATTTATCCAACAACCTGTCTTGTATGTATTAAACCTGCCTTTCACCGAGAGATACGAATTAGTCGAAATGTTTTGGCCAAAAGTTACAACTTCTTTTTTTCAAATGAATCAGATGAGATAGCAGATAATCCACCCTTAATTTTCTTTTTAACAACTTGTCTGAATAATTAAACTGTAAATATGTCTGTATGAGACATTAATCAGCTAGAAATGAAGGCTGCACATTGAAACATTGCGTCGAATAACTCTGTTAAGCTTGATTTTAAACGCGTAAAGCAATGCCAGAAATATAGTTGAGCTTTCCGAAATTCCGCGTTATAAAATTTCGATTTTCCATGTTTGTTGGTGTTATTTTGCTGTATGTGTTTGTTTACATAACGTCAACAGCAGAGACAACGGAGCTGCCGGGAGTGTCAAGCTCGCGCGCCAAGGTAAGTGATATCAATAATTTTTAGGTTATGCCATCTCGAAAGAAGAACAGAGGTTGAAGAACGCAACTTCTTGTAATATTCCAGGGTTAGAAAACGGTAGAAGGGATGTGGAAACGAGGCGTAAGATGGATAATTTTCGGGAATTGGGGAGCGAAATCAATCTCGTTGGTAACTAATGAGTTATATAGTGAATTCGTATGCACAATGTGCGGTTGTACAAACCTGGGTCAATTTACGTAACTATTTTTGGAAATCAAAATGCAATATCTTTATTTTAGGAACAAACACATCAGAATAGTCTAAATGTTTACTTTGTTTCACATTGATTCATCAAATACTCGTGAGAAAGAATTACTGTGATGTATTTATGCAAAAAAGTTGATTTTTTGTTCAAAATTATTTTAATTTATTTTCGCCGTTTAGTGGAAATACACCGTGCCAATTCGCGATTTTTTATCCAAATAAAATTTGTAATTAATTTCGAAATTAGAATACCAAATTCTATATCAATACCGTCGAGTTTATTCGGTGAATTTCTGTTTTTTTATTTAGTTTACAATGTAATTTTGAGGGTCGTCCAATCTCACTCCTAATGATGAATAACTTGGCAGGAGTGGCTTGGCGTATAAAATTCACAGCTCTAGCTTACTTATTCAAATGAAAGATAATGCTAGTCAGGGTAGTTTCTTTGCTTGCTACTAAACATGGTAGTACTTCCTATTAATAATTTAGCTGCGTTTGGTTGACTCAAAATTCACCCCATTCATATAATCACAAACCTAAATTGTGAAGGAAATAAGTTAAATTGGCTCTCTTATCTTTGGGGAGCTTTTCACCATATTATTTTCCTCGAGAAGGCGTTTTTCTTTGTAATTTTGTTCATATTCTGTTCCTTGCTCGAATCATTGAAGAGGTCAACCTTGTAAATCCGATTCAAAATATCGAGTTTTTGAATTGGATTTACAAAGCAAGAGGTCGATAGAAGAAAACTGTGTTAACCTTGTAACCTTGCAAAGCAGAGTTATAGGCGATAACGTGTGGATTTTCAGCATTATGAGAAAATAATGAATCGCAACTTTCTAAGAATTAATTCTCTATCTAAGAATTGATGCGTATTAACTGTCGGCCCCGGTGGTGGCGAGGTAATGTCCTCGCCTGCTAACTAGAGGGTCGCGGGTTCGAGTCCCGCCTGGGTAGAATATTTTCTGCCCAGGACATGGGTGTTTGTGTCTTGTCCGTGGTTATTGTTATTTATCCGACATAAGTTGGCCCGTTGGGCTGTATTCGGGATAATGAAGATAAATAAAATATTACTTAACCCTTTGAGTGCCACCAATTTTTTGGTGGGCACCCCCAGAAGTGCCATGGATATTCTGATATATTTGCAGGCCTTTATTCGTAAAATTATTATTTGTTTATTACGGCGAATTAATTATTATTTTTTTACCATTTTTACATGATCATTTCTGTATTTGAAAGAGGATGCTTTTTTGCTATTGAATACGAAAAAACTAAATTTTTCAGCAATGACTCATTGTTTAAACAGGTCTCCTCATAGACAACGATATATCGTCGTTGGCACTTCTGGCACATTCTGCAAACGACGATATATCGTCGCGTGGCACTCAAAGGGTTAAATTACAATTTATTTTCAACATAAAAATGAGGTGCTTACACAAAACCCAGGTTGTAATTTAAGTTTTATTTTTTTATGGGAAATTGCAATTTGTGAAACATGGCCATATATGTGCGAAGGACAAGACGGGAGGATAGAAGAGGAGAGAGCTTGTTACAAATTTATATATTTACATCTACATAATATCCTGTGAGACTCCTCAATTTTGTGCATTCGAATGAAAATAGAAATATTTTTCACGAGGCGACATTTCACCGGCATGCATTGTGCTACAGGCATCTACTGGACATGCAAACAGCGCTAAAGAAACTATTAAAATTAAATTATTTTGTAACTGAATAAATGGACACAGATACAAGAGTTATACCAGAAAACGGTTGGTTGAAATGCTGTGGATTTAGGATAATGTCAAAAGAAAGCGAATTGACAAGTTACACTTGGCTGTGCGATGATAAGGCAAAAGGTAGTCTAGATGGATTTCTTTATTGTTTACCTAAGAAGTGATTGCGGTAAAACTGGGGTGATGTGGTTAGAATTGATTGGGTGGTGAATGCAAGTTGAGTAGATGCTCCGGAGATGGTCGTATACGAAAGAAAACTGCTCAATTGTTGTAAATGGAACTGAAGCGGAAGAGATCAAAGATGATAAGGCAAAAATTAAGATAATTATCGAAAGAAAACTGCTCAGTTGCTTTGTTGGTCTTTCCAGATGGTGGCGAGTAATGCATTCATTCAATGCATACAATGCAATGTAATGCATGTAATACTAGGTGAAATATAAGGAAAGAAACATTTGTGATCCAATCAATTACCGCTTTCAGCCTGAGGCCGCTTCAATGGCCACTTTCCAGAAGACCAGAGTTTTTGAGTGTCTTTCAAAAAATCTTATATTAATATATTTTTACAGTCATCTTTTTCTGTTTTACAGAAGATTGGTTTCTTAATGAATGAAATGAAGGCAAGTAGAATTATCGTCCAAATATTGAGTTATAGTCGAAATATAAAAACTATACATTAATGAATAGGAGGTGTATTACGGGAGCCCGAGGTAAACTTGTGCTTGGGCGAGCAAGACTTTTTTATTGAAAGACGTTGCCACACCTATGCCCGGGCTTGGAATTGAAAGTGTACACTAGCTACACTACCTCGTAGTTACTTTTAGGATAATGTCAAGTCGTGAGTTTTTGCCTTGAGTAAGCGAAAATTTCTCTAGACATACTGTTCTTTCCCACATTAAAGTGCGGTTGTAAAACTTGGCTGTGCGATGATAAGGCGAAAAGTAGTCTAAATGGATTTCTTTATTTGTTAATATTGCTGTTTTCAGGTATTCTCGTCGCGTGTTTAGTTTTTCTGACCACAGTTTCTCCCCTCTTCCTGAGGGCGTCTTCAGGTCCGTTGGACATTTTGTAATGCAAACTGTCCAACGGACCTGAAGACGCCTCCAGGAAGAGGGGAGAAACTGTAGTCAGAAAAACTAAACACGCGACGAGAATACCTGAAAACAGCAATATTAACAAGTATATGAGTCGCGGCAGCCTTCAAAGGGATTTCTTTATTGTTTACCTAGGAAGTGATTGCGGTAAAACTGGGGTGATGTTGTTAGAATTGATTGGGTGATGAATGCAAGTTGAGTAGATGCTCCGGCGATGGTCGTACATGAAAGAAAACTGCTCAATTGCTTTGTTGGTCTTTCCATGTTGGGAGAATATGTGTGAATTGAATAATGAAGCCAAATATTGATAAGAGTGTGTGAATGGTATGAGCAGACGACTTGGAAAGTCATGTGTGAATGCGGTGGAAGAGTTTCTTTAGTGGAGATGTACCGAGTCTTCAAAAGATGAGAAGAAGAGAGCGTGTATGAAAAATGCATAACTGTTGCAGAAGTGACGGAGTGTTACAAAGGTTGGGGAGCATGGGCGAAATGTTAAAGAGAGTCAATTTTTCATATATGAAGCCGAATATTAAGTTATTTTGATAAAGCGAAGCCCGGAAAGGAACGGCGTGATGGGTGGGCTAGTTAAGTTGACGCGAGAGGAGTTGATGAAAGTCGACGAGTAAATTAAATTATTCTCCAAATTGTGTACAGAAAAATGGAAATTAGGCTCATATTTTCCTTAGCGTTTTTTCATACTTTAGTGTTATCCTTTATATAACACAATAGATGTCTTAAGGTGACCTTTTTCTAAGTTTAAAGAAGTAAAAACGACGCATATGTTCTTAGCGGAATCAAATTTAGACTGAAGACTAAAGAAGGAAGTCCTTATTTCTTAATATCATCAATTATGACTTTGAACTTAATTCACTCTGTCTGCTCTTTCACTGTGCATCGAATGTTAAAAACAGCATTTGGAAACGCGTTGCAAAATACCAAAAGATAATAGAATGATTGATCACCAGTTTCCCCTATTAACGGTGTTGGATGAGTGTCATTGACAAGCATATTACAGAGAAATATGAAATTAGAACAGGGTCGTTTGCGTCTTGAAAACCTCCAATGAATAGCCTCAAGTAAATGAAATACACGGGTATTAACGTAATGGTCTGATAAATCTGTCATTTCCCCGGGGATGCTGGCTAGAAGAGAAATCACAAAAAGAATTATTTATTAATTTATACGTTCTTATTTTAGATAAATTGAAATAGCAATAGTCATATAGCTTACATACGTAATTTGGAAAATAGTATAGTTTAAACAACAATATCATGTAGGGTATAGTCTAAAAATAATAACATTATGAAGCTCAATAACACAAGCACTATCCAAAATAGACATTAGCGTTATTCCAAGAATATTGTTAGATACTTATATTAGTTTTAGATACTTTTGCATACATATAAAAACTGTTTTAGCCAGTAAATATATGCAGTTTTCAAATGGTAAATCTAATTTTTTCTAAATAAGCTAGTCTTTATTCATTTGAAGGGTTTTTGATGGATTAGAGAATGTTTACTTATCAGTGCGTTCAAGCGTTAAGCATAGAATGGTCTTCTAAAATGCCTCTGGCATTCGACGCATCAACTAACGGCAATGTCGGAAGTTTGGTGGCAACATCTTCCACAGTTGGTGTCAAGAGCTTTCCTATGTTTTCGGTCGCTAGAAACGCGAATCTTTAGACAGAGGGACCTTACAATCATGATTATCGAGATATTTAGAAACCTTTTGGAACAAATCAAGTACTTGTGGTCAAAGATTCATCTGTTCTGCAAAGCGGAGAAAGAAATATAAGAATGTGCCGAGCTGATATATTGTGAATTACATTGCTTTTATTTGAGCCAACAGTGAGCCTGATACAATATGAGAGACTGCTGTACCATTAGTCACTCTTTAGAATATCTACCACGAAAGGTATTCGTAAAATGTTTTAATCGTCCTGATCCCGAAATTTTCATACCACCTTTACTTCATTTACAAGGTTATTGCAAGTATATATTAATATCTCAAATTTCATAAAGTAATTTTAACACTATGTAAGTAATCAATGGTGTAAAGACTTCTGGTACCTAGAATCGCACCATCTTGTACCTTCGATCAATCTTAATGTACCTTGGGTACTCGTAAAAGTCAGGGAATATAACATAAATAGTCGACAAGTCTCAGATTTATAATCATCGCCGAGTTTTAATGTATTTAGCCGCCTATAAAGTAATGCAGCTGAAAAATTAGTCCTGTATGTATATAAATATTTGCTTTAAAAATAGGTAGAAATTTTCCTGCACAATCATCATTCCCATTAGGTGTTCTGCCGAAGATCAGGTTACATCCATCCTCGTCTTCGGCCATTTCCGTCCCTCGCCTGTTTCTTGGTCTCTTGTATCCTTCTCTCTTCACCTCATCCTTCAGTTTCAGGCTTCTCCATTCCCTTCTCGTCTTCCCCTCTCACGATCCTTCAAGAGCTGTATTTATTACCCCCTTCTCTCATAATACATTCCCGATCCAATTTTCTTTTCTCTGACTAATGGTGCTTTGGTGTTTTCTATCGTCTCCGACCCTGTTCAGCACCTCCTCATTCCTTTTTCTGTATCTTCATCGTTTTATCTTAAACCTTCTTCACGTCTACCTATCAAACACGTCAATCCTCTCCTGCTCTCTCTTCCCCAAGGTCCATGTTAAATATCCAAACATTATGACGTCCTTACATAGCAACTGGCAAGTCTTTTTCCTCGACTCCATCGTCAAGCTGTTGAATGATAAACTGTTCGTCTTCTGAAAGGCAAATTTTGCCATGGATATTCTTATTTCAATCTCTTCTTCACTTATCCTACTCTCTGTCAGCATACTCCATACATATCTGTACCTTATCATCATTTAATTCTTCCGTCTTTAATTATAACGTTCATATCTTATCCGATATTTATTTTCGTAACTCTTGTTTCCCCAACATTTATTTAGATCCCATACTCCTTTACACATTCTTCTAATTTTGCAATGTCTCTCTGGTGTGCTAGTGTGCATCGGTTAGTATTACTCTAATATCAGCGCATATAATTCAGTATTCATTTCTTGCCCTAATATGTATTCCTTCTAAAATGTTCTATTGTACACTATGAATTGAAAAATCAACTGAAAAGCACAATTTACCAGAAATATGGTCCGGTAGAGTGCTAACTTCTGTAGTCTCACTTGCTGAACATTTTGGAAGATATTTTCTCTGTGTATTAATGAAAAACTCCAAGATGGTCAATGCATGTACGTCTATCCTTCTCGCGGTCATTCTGTCTTCCCCACTAATAAATACAATTCAACAATACCAACCTTTGAGGTAAAACATAACTGATACATCTTTATTTATATCGCCAATTTCACGTGACTGAATTGTAAATTTACTGGAATCGGGAAAATCAATTCGGTATTAGCATAATCTTAATTAAAAACGACGTAGCTGAAGAAAGTTTACAAAAACTGCACCTAAAACTCTAAACGATTCACGTCTTTTGCAATAATTTTCACTGCAAACCAATCATTTGGCTTTTTTTCTTTTAAAAGTTCACTTAAACATTATTCTCCTACTTAGAATGAATTTCTTTCAAAAGCTTCCTGTTCTTGAGTGTCAAATATTTCTTCATTTATAATATTTTAAAGCATCATCCAAAAATTCACCTCTGATCCTTCCTTCCTTCCTTCTTTCCTTCACTGTTCCTTCACTGCCTCCTGTTTCATATTCAAATTCCAATATCTTCTTTGACTTCTTAGGTTTGATAAATTTATCATAGTCAGCATTTAAAGTTTCAACATGTCCTCTGAAATTTATTTTACTTTTTCCTTTGTATGATATCCATTTTCATGCGCCTGTAGCAACTTTACGCTATCCAGGTTGTCTTAACTTTTTTCTTAATTTTTTCTTGAGCTGGCTTTTGGGGAAGAATGGATACCATGTGGGGTAATTAAGGACGTGACTGATCTGGCAACAATACCAGCAGAATTTCGCGGTAGATTCCGTGGGACATTAGTTTTATGGGTCCAAGGTAATGGCAGAGTAGAGTATTATTTTCTGGGTGAGGCACATTACGAGAACATAAATCAACATCATCCTTGATGTCTCTTTGGCCTGTGGTTTATGCTTTTTTCAAGTATGGAGATATTTTTCATACGATCCTAGAAAGTCATTCTGAAAAAAATGGTCATGTTCTAATGAAAGAGCCTCGATTTATTTTTAGCCGTTGCTTGTGCAAAATGTACTAGGATAGTTTTCACCCAATACTTCGGCAGTACGATAAACATCTAATGTTTTATAAGCATTACTCATCATCCAGCCGTACTGACTCAATGTAATATCACTTAAAGAGGAAATAGTTTGACGAGTGTAAAGGTTGCAGATTTTGAGAGGTGTGATAGGGATTGTCAGAATCACTACCCCATCCTCAGTCGAATTCTCAATAAAATTCTTTGTCCCGTTCTAACGACGTAAATGGTCCTCTTTGTAGACTTATGGAAGAGTGGTCGGATGTAAAAGTATAATTCCTAAAACCTGGTAAAAATAACCAATTATGTAATCAGTGTGTAAGTTTTTATCCTATGGTGGTGAAGTATGAATGGTTTATCACTAGCATGAGTGAATTGGAGATGTTGAAGAAGTATGTCTGGCAAGATTTATTTAAATTATCTTTACATAGATCCGTATCCTGTAGTTTTCATGAAAAACGATTCTCATTATGAAGCAAGTCTTTTACTTTTCAAAAAATCTGAAAATGAAAATCCTTCAATGCAAAAACCTGATTGTGAGAACTTCATTGCATAATTAAATAGGAGAACAAAGTAATGAGTAATGAGAATGAGAATATTTTAATAGCTAGTACTGGATTGAGTATGTGTATTTCATTCACACGCTAGAAATCTGGACGTTGGATACACTCCCAGAGATTTTCATGTTGCAGATTTTAATCCCATTTGAATGTCTAATCATTTTCAAGGCAATAGATGAAATTTAGTGAAAGCAACTGGATTTGTATGTTGGCAGTTTCAAATTGACGGACAAGGATAATTTTGACACTTTTTATTTGAAAAATTCATCAGTAGAATCAGTGCTACTGGACCTTATCAAATGAGAGGAGGCTGGCATTGAGAAGTGGAAAATTTAGCACAAAAAATGCATGAATTCATATTTATCTAAATTTTTTTAAATTACTTATGTTTGTGTGTTCGATTCCTTAGTGTACGAAGAAAGATTATTTTAGTTCATGGGGAACGTTTGGATGGTAAACGGCAAATTATTTTTCCTAGATGAGGTAAAATCTACATTAAAAACTGAGCTTAGCTAAAGAGTGAGTTAGCTTAAGTCATGATCAGAATTCTATGATTTGATAAAAACGAAACCAATTGTCCTATAGTAGGCTAAAAGCTGCGATAAAATAAATGGAAAAATGTACGCTAAATATCGCTTTCATATGAAAGGATTTTTCCAAAATTCCTTTTTATCATATTATAATTATCTAAAAGTATACATTTTTGTACCATATTACTTTGAGTAATTTTTGTCGGAGATTCAATTACTGTGTTAGTTGCTAATTGGAGTTCACTTGATTTAATAAAGTGCTCTTTATTAGGAGATTTGCAACTAGTTTATGCAACGTGAGTTATGTGCTATTTTTTCTCATACTAAATATTCAGTTATTAGACTTCATGCAAATTCATTGATATGTGCAGTAGTTTGAGGGCAATTTTCGGCTCTGTAGTTATTAAGGGACAATTGTATAATACATAATCATTACTTATTTTACTCTTATCTTTTGAAGGATTATTAACTATTGTTCTTTTACTGCGTTGAGTTGAAAGTAACGTGATGCTATTTTCTATATGATATTTACATGATATTTACAAAATTACATGATATTTAAAAAAAAATAATTACAAAAAAGACAAAGATATATGACATTTACAAAAATAGTTATGTTTAAAAGTACGAAATATGTTCGTAGTTTTATAGATAAAAATTGATTTTTCAGCGAACACTATTAAAAATGTACGTTAAATTTTTTTTCAAACAATGCAATGAATTCATAACATTTTTCACCCTTCAAAATAGAAATCCCTGTTGCTTAAATCATGCTTCCAAAGGTAGTCGTTTATAACAAGTCTATTGTACTTTAAATTAAAAAACAGAAGAAGCATCAACAGTGCATCATTGAATTTTGTCCGGTAATGTCACCTCAAAGAGGTGGAAATGCTGAAAATTTTATGAGCATATTGCCTAACTTTTTATCGAATTCTTGTCTGCTTCTATGGCATTAAAATTAAGTCGTGGTTTTTCTGCAAATTTGATAATTTGGAATCTCTTCTCTCTTCCTTCCGAATTATTTTCTCAGGCGATGCCGTTACTGCTTACAATGCCCCCGTCATAGACTCAGGGCATGTAGGATTCCTCTTTTCCTCATGTTACTTTTAGTTATTTGTAGCAAATCTTTCTGTAGCAAGACACTCAAAATTATGGTATCGTGCACCTAGAATCACTGATCTATGACTTATTGCATTATCTGGTCGGAGTTACACGAGTATTCCTCAGAATAATATACCAGCCATTTTGGTTTTTGGTCATGATTTGCGTCTGTTAATGACATGCACTCACCTCAATAAATCACCTAAAGGTTTGGAAGATCACTTGCTCGATCCAATCACTGGATTGCAAACAATAACGCATGAAATTGTTGATTTTGAATATTTAAATCTTAAAACATTCGTGAGATCAAGGAAGATGATGTTAGCAAAACATTGGTTCCCACTGCACTCTTGAGAGCTTATAATAAAGGTTCTCCTGGTTGACGTTTCATGTTCTTGAAAGCAGCAAAATAAAGAAAGAGATACGTGACCCAAGGTACGCTGTGGTCAAGGTACGTGCGAGGACCTCCCTAGAAGGAGAGGTGTGTTCCTCAATGCCGCCGGGGGATCTCGTACTGTCGAGCCCATCTCGCGACGTGCATCATTTTCCCTAGGAATGTCCACGACTCAGGGAATTATTTCTCTCGATATTCTATATTCCTCCCCTATGTTCTGATCGGTTCTCTGTATTCTATACGGCCAGCCTGCATTTCATAGAGGACCAAGTGAAGGTGGTTTGAGCGTTTCTCGCTCAAGTACAGATTACAACTACAGATTCAAACAGATTACAAACTACAGATTGTAGTTTGAACCTTTGTATACACGAACTTGCTCGTAATAATAATAATTGGTAAAAGGGACAAAAGAATGCTTGCTACCGATCTGGTTTCTTGGAAATTTAATTCTATTTTTACGCGTAGTCTTATGGCACCTGGCATCTATTTCTAAGTATCGATTTCATTTGTGAAGATTTTATCTTAAACGTGAAATGATTCGCTCTACCTATTTATAATGTTTTCTTACAAATATCAATGCATAATGCCTAATAAAAAACCACGCTTTTGCACTCTAATTTCGCTTAAATATCAAATTCCACGTCGTAAGCCCGAGTCGTGACAACGTTTTTCTTATGTAAAAGTGTTAAAGTATCATTTTAGCATCATTTATATTACAAAATAAACTTGATTTCCTCTTTATTAAAAATAATAATGTTTATTGGTTCTAGGAATTATTTCCTTTGGAGCAAGAGCATGTAATTACAACTCAGACAAATACATAATAAGAATCACATTCCAATTATGTCACTGGCTTTCAAAATATGTAATCACATTCAAAGTACTGGTTACAAACAAATATTTACAATTTCAAGCTCACTACATTGTTTTTTAACATTGTTATATATTCATAAATTAAACTCAAGACGTTTTTCCTAAATATCAAGATTTTTTTAGATAAAAACACAACAAACATTTTAAGTCTTTCTGTTGACTTGATATTTTTCAACTCTCGCGGAATCGAATTCCATACATTACATGATTTGACATAAAATGAGTTATTATATACATAGTCGTCCTGTGACAAGGTACAATTAATTTGTTTTTACTTCTGGTATTTCTTGTTTTGTTAACCAAATTATCTATATAAGGCTGAAAAATGTAGGGAGAAGTTTCAGTTTTTAATATTTATGCATAAATTCCCATTTGAAATTTTCTTATATATTAAATTTTAAGAATTTTTAATTCATATTAATACGGTGTAATATGCTCATTATATGCTGCATCGTACACATAACGTATTACACCGTTTTGAAGTTTTTGCAGTTAGGATGACTGAGATTTTGAAACATTTGACATTACCAAAGAACAGTAATCAATATGAGGGATCAATAAGGTATTAGCTAGTTTAAATCTGAGTGGCAAAGATATTAAGTAACGCAAACTTTTCAATTGATGCAGATTTTGAACGACTCTATTAGAAATATGTGCTACGTGTTCATCCCTGGTTAGTGTTTTATTTACAACAACACCTAAATCATTAATTTTGTAAGTGTATTCAATTTATAAATTTTGAACTTGAATTTTGGGCAGTGATTCAATGTTTACAGATTTAAGGAATTTTGCACTACCGATTATTATACTCTAAGTCTTCTGAGAATTTAAGTTCAACAAATTATCTGATGCCCATTTTCATATAGAAGATATATCTCTATTAATTAGTGCGATAGCATTTGAGATATCTTTGCGATCGCAGTCGATGTAAATCTGCAAGTCATCGGCGTATAAATGGTACTTGCAATGGTGTATTCTATTTGAAACATGTCGAATGTATATGACAAATAGTAATGGGCCAAGCATGGACCTTGGGGGATACCACGTTCCACGGAAAGTGATTCAGAACGTAGATTATTCTTCCATTCATTCACCGCCTGAAGGCGTTGGGTCAAGTAAGAGCGGAACACGGAAGTGGACAATTTTCAGTTGGATAGTCGCATTAGAGTATATTGTGGTTTACACAGTCAAATGATTTGCTAAAATCGAAGAGAACCAGTATTGTAATTTTCTGCTTATCTATTGAAAGTTGTATGTCTTTTGTTACTTATTTAGAGTAGTTTGAGTACTATACCCTTTACGATATCCTGATTAAAAGTTATTTAGAAAATTGTTTTAAGACAGGTGTTCTATCATAAAATGTGCGCAAATTTGTTGACAGGTTTTGATAAAGTACACAATATTGCAATAGGTTGGTAGTCTGACATTTCTACTGGGTTGGCCTTCTTTTTATTAGGTTGGATGAGAGAAGACATTACCTCTTTATCATTACCTCTTTACATACCAATATAATTAAGTGAATTTATGAGAAAACTTGAGAAGCTATTAATATGTGAACTTACTAACTCGCGATTAGCCTTCCAGCCACTTGAAGAACTCATAATGTTGGACTTAAGTTTGATTTTGGTGTACAGAATCATAAGTTACATGAAATATTCAAGGCTGTGATTGACTTCGGTACTGAAGTCTGTCATCGACATCTCGGGAGCAGAAGCCGGTTGAGTGGACAGACAACACCAAGAATAGAGTACCATCCTCTTGCAAAGTGCATTCTGAGAGGTGTATGCTTCTTATTCTAAGTCCTTCACATGAGTATTTGACCCACTCCGCCATGATTCAAAGCTCTGCTGTCGACACCCTAAAAAAAAGGTGTCCTGAAATTGATTGGGAAGAAAAAATTGGGACATTTTATAAGAGGTTCTTGTTTTTTGATTTTGTCCCTGTCCTGGTGAGTTGGGAGCAATGCTATCTAGTGGCCGCGGCCTGAAACTTTCCAGGCTTCAGATAATATTCTAACGCTGAGAATATTTCCGTAAATTGAGAGGCTACTCCCTAATTTGAGAGCTCATATTTCTTTCAGCAGTGAAAGAGTATTATAATACAGGATTATGTCCAACGTTAAAAGATATTCTTACTGTAAGAATCAATTTCCTTCAGTTATCTTTCCGCTGGGTCTCCTCTATGAGTAAGAATATATGTCCTAAACCGATTTTAGTGGGCTTTACACTTAAACAAATGAGTACACCTCTATTTCGGAACACTGTTTTTGGCGCATGCATTTTTATATTGTCATACCATATTGTGGAGAATTTTATTTATCTGTCAAATCAAAGAAAAATTGACAAATATCCTGGTTTTAATGGGCTAGGTAAAGCATTTTTCACCCACTCATTGAAAATTATTGACTACGGAAAACGGTAAGCATTTTACCTGATTTCTTAGATTCCCAAAAGAAACGCATGCATGCATATAGTTCTTCGTGCTTATTCTTGAAAATATTCCAAAAGTGAAAAGTTATCCTGAAATTACTTCTTGTGAAATTAGATGCTTATATTTTTCACAGTATTAACTCACATGCTTTTTTAAATCCCTCCATGATGACTGGTGTTTTGTTGGCAAGGATGACAAAATACCTCATATCGTTTGTCGTTGAAAAAATTTAATGGAGAAAAGCCTTGTAAAGTGAACCCTTATTTTATTCCACGAAAATTAAGTTGAATGATTGGTTTCAGCGGAAATTACTGTTGGAATGTCTGTTCATTCGGCGTTTGCGATGCGTCTTTGTTTCCTGGACAATGTTTTAAACGGTCAGACAGCCCCAAAGAAGACTGCAGAATAGCCGGTGAAATGCAGTCCAGGAAATGGAACGATGTGGTTAAAAAAACACTAAAAAAGACGAACCACCTTCGTCTTTGTGTGCAATAATATAAAGAACAAACATCATTTAAAGCTTGATTATGCTTTTTTCCATCAGTACTTATTTCGTCTAATGAATAGGCCGTAAATATTAAGCACTACAAATACAAGAGATATTAATTTAGAAATAGGTCTTACAATCCTTGTAAAATTCCCCATTATCGTTTAAAATTTTTTACCAAAATCTAGTGATTATCTTAGTGTACGAGACAAAATCAATGATAACGTCGTATTTTTCACAATGGTTGTATTTTGAGAAGACCAGTTTCATCTCATAATTAACATCCTCATTCTGAATGAAAATTGTAATCGGTGGTCTGAAAATATATCCATTTTGAATTATGTTCAGTTATTACTATTTTAGTCGTAATGTTTTTTCACCATGTAACAACTGGCAATATCGAGTGTGTGTAAGATACTTCTAAATTCTGTCGTTGGCCTAAGTTGAGAACAGATCATTTAGCTTTAGTTACGTCTATCAGTTATTTACGTCAGTACGTGTACCCGTTAATTTCTCAACCTTAAACATGTGTTTACATCCTTGTAAATTATATTGTAATATCATAATTATGTTTTGCATGTAAAATTTCTATCTAATAAGTATGCGATCATCATCATCATCATCAGTCATAAATATGAGGATTGGTTTGCTTCAGTTCTATCATATTGCAGGGTTAATCTTCTTGAGTTCACGATCTCAATTGAAATTGTTTTAATAATTGAAATTATTTATAGAAATTCACCAATTCCACTTATTCTGTTATACTATTTACTGTATACTATATATACTATTGTATATATATAGTATACAGTATGTATACTATATATACTATTAGTGTATACTATTTAAAAGTATTGATAAATTCCTATCAGTGAGATATCCGCGCACTTCTAGGGCGTCTAACCGTCCGAGTTTCGCCGAACAGTTTAGTATTAAAATTAATTCTTTTCTCGTTAAGTGTTTGAAAATATTGCTGATGTCGATGATGGTCCTAAGAAAGAGATACGTGACCCAAGGTACGCTGTGGTCAAGGTACGTGCGAGGATCTCCCTAGAAGGAGAGGTGTGTTCCTCAATGCCGCCGGGGGATCTCGTACTGTCGAGCCCATCTCGCGACGTGCATCATTTTCCCTAGGAATGTCCACGACTCAGGGAATTATTTCTCTCGATATTCTATATTCCTCCCCTATGTTCTGATCGGTTCTCTGTATTCTATACGGCCAGCCTGCATTTCATAGAGGACCAAGTGAAGGTGGTTTGAGCGTTTCTCCTGGTCCTAATGGTCCTAATTTGGCGTAGGGATGTGGCGACCCCATCGCCCAGTGGGTAACCACTGCAATCAGCCGCCCGAGTGTTGGCGGGATAACCACATTATCTTGAGGCAGGAGGAAATTCTTGCCCACAACCAGAAAACACCTCAAAGCTCCTCCGAGGCCAGTTACCTACTTCAGTTGGTATCCTGTGAACTTTTGGGCGTCGGTCCCAAAGCAGAGCATTTTCCTGTTACGGTGTGGTATGTGTACCAGTAAATCTTATAACCTTAATCATGTCTTGATATCCTTTTGCACTTTCAGCTGCCACAAGTCCCAAGTTGGTTTGTTGCAGCTCTATCTCTTATTGAAGGGTTATTCTTCTGGAGTTGACGCTCAAAAGTAACATAAACTTAAAATTGATTGTTATTTATAGTAAAGGACTATAACCACCACATCATATCTGCCATTTTAATGCATGGGTAAGCATGTAATCGCGAAAATTCCTCGTGTCTGTAGCCAGCCCTTCAGTTTTCCGTCCAAGAGTTGGTATTAAAATAAATTCTGATGCTCGGCACAGAAATTATCTGTAAAATTTTAGGAAAAAGTGTGATCAAACATTTAACCAATGTAACTGGGTAGTTAGTTTTACTAATAACTATTTTGGAATTAAAATAGGCATATACGATATATTGAATTGAATTGGATTTCAATTACCTATCATCTGAATCGTTACGAAGGGGTCAGAAGTCAGTAAAAGCTGGCCTAAAGTCCATTACCGCTTTTTTGAATTGCTACACTAAAATTTGGCATAGAAACTATAATGGTTGGTGCTTCTGGGAAGGTACGCTATTTTTCATGGCTCAAATATCACAAAATTTCCCATTAAAACGCCGGTCTTCAGTTTTCTCCGAAAATCTTCTCAGCTGAGGAATTTGAGGAGGGGTTTTCAAATCGAATAAAAACAGTATGCTCTTCTAACTTGGCGTTATTCTTTTTTCTGCAATGGGCTCATAAATAGTTTTTTATGTCTGTGAGCTCAGACGTAAGAAAATGGCGGACGCTGACTTCAGATGAATTATTTCATTAAATAGTAAACATGAATGAATTTTAGGCGAAGGCCTGGGCAGAAAATTATATCCGAGCAATATTGGAAGAATTTCAAAGGCTTATCTGAAGAGAACATCCATAACCGTAAATAAATTAGATCCCGCGTCGCGGTCCCGCCCCGCGCTCTAAAGCTATGCGTGCTGTCACTGATATTATCAAAGCGTGTGATGAAGGCATCGTGAGATTATTGAACAGAGAAAAAAGAAGTACACTCGTTACCGCGGCGTAATTAGTTACCTTAAAATATGAAACAGAAACATACTTTATACTCACATTTTTATCCTTTGAAAGGTTGCGTGGTTTTCCTTTTGACCTTGATGTACTTCCTTAAAGATAACTTCTGTGAATCTTTAGCCTTCCTTTCGCTAGCCCCCTCCCCCAAAGAGAATAGACAAATATTTGTGGTGGAATTCACATCAACATTTATATTTAGCGATGTATTGTGGAATAAAGGAAATTCAGGGTTACATTGATTCGTAAATCGCAACAAATTATGCCCTGTGAAACAGCTTCAGTTCTTCCCATTTGCCTGAATATACTTGCTTCTTATTCTGAAGACCATTTTCTTGATGATCTTAGATCATGAAACTTTTCAATTGCAAGCGACGCTTCAAATGAAGGCAACAGAGAAATATTTCCCATATGTATCCCTTATTTAATTTGATTGTAGCTTCGTATGCCTTATTATATGGTTTTTTGAAGTTTATATTTAAGCCTAATTTGTAATAATATTGTATTCCAACATTACCTCATGCTATATTTTGAGAAAGATTCAAATGAAACGCCTTTCGCAAGAGTTAAAATGTTATCACAGTTTTAGAAATTTCATTTCAAATCTCTCCATCATTTCTTCTTATTTAGCAAATGAAGCCTCCGTAAATTATGGCAAACATAATCCGGCACTTTAGTTCTTTATTTAAAGAATATAATTCCAAACATAGTTGCCACCAATTGTAATTGTCACATACATGTTGAATCAATTACCGTTACAATTCAATTATTGGAATCGGTCGAATCATATATTGCGAATTTATAAGCATTATAATTTCATTGTTGAAATTTCACTGCGAATATATTTGAATCAAAGTGCTAATTTTATTTTTCTCATCTGCAAAGAATGTTGAGTCATTTAATTATTTTGTGAATTTGTAGAATTTGGATGGGCACAAATTCTTTGTCACGTGCTAACGAAGTTGATGATCCTCTTTGCAGACTTGTGAAATAGTGGTCGGATGTAAAAGTATAATTCCTGAAATCAGGTATAAATAACTGATGAATTAGTGTGTAAGTAATTATCCTATGATGGTGAAGTATAAAAGGTTTATCTCTAGCAGGAGCGAATTGATGATACCGATGAAGGATGTGTAGTGAATATTTATTTAAATTTTCTTTAAATAGATCATAATCTGGTAATTTTCATGACAAACATTTCTCATTATGAAGTAAGTCTTGTACTTCTCAAATGTTCAACCTTATTGCGAAGATTTCATTAAACAGTTAAATCAGAGTTACATCATAATGGATACTATGTTAATTGCTAATATTGGGTTGAAAAGTTAATTACACTCACACGCTAGAAAACTGGCAGTTACACTGGTACACTGCCAGAGATTTTCATGATGTAGACTTTAATCCCATCTGAATGTTTAAACATTTCCAAGGCAATAGATGTTATTCAATGGAAGCAACTGGATTTGTGTGTTGATGGTTTCAAATTGACTGACAAAATTTGGTTACCTCCTATTCAAAATATTCATTAGTAGAAGCAGTACCACTGGAAATGATGAAATGAGAGGAGGCTGGCATGAGAGGAGGAGGTTGAGAAGTGGGAAACTTAGCTCAAAGAAACTTGAATTCATATGTTTCCCAATTTACAAAAATCGCTTAAGTTAGTGTATTCAATTCCTTTATGTAGGAAGCAACATTATTTTCATTCACAGTAAACGTTTGGTTGGTAAATAGAAGATAATTGTTCCTAGATGAGGTAAAATCTATATTGAAAACTAAGCTTAGCTTAAGATTAGTCATGCTTAGAACTCCATGATTTGTTAAAAATGAAATCAAATGTTCTCTAGTCCGCTAAGAGCAGTCAAAATGTTAAAGGAACTAAAACATTACACTACATACACTACGTACACTAAATCTCACTTTCATGTGAAAGGACATTTCTAAAATTCCTTTCTGTAAAATTATTAATATCTATAAGTACATATTTTTGTGCTTCATTACGTTGCGTTATTTTTGCCGGGAAAATCAGTTACTATTTTAGTTGTTTATTTAAGTTGATTTAATAAAATGTTATCACTTAAGAGATTTACTTCTTGTTCATTAGCGTGAGTAAGTTGCTATTTGTTTCTCTCATGGGTTATGTATTCCTTAAACTTTTTGCAAATACATTGATATGTGCAGTTGTTTTAGGGCGATTTGCGCCTGCGTAGTTTTTTTAAAATGCAATTTTGTAACGACATTATTATTTCTTTTTTACTCTCATCATTTGAAGGATTAATAACTGTTGTTCTTTCACTGCGTTGAGTTTTAAGAAACGTAATGGCATTTCCTATGCTTCTAACTAGAAGAGTAATATTTAAAAGCATGATATATATCCGTAGTTAAAATGATAAAAATTGATTATGCAGTGAATACAATTAAAAAGTTATGTAACGTTTTTCTTCAAACTATACAATTAATTTGTGGAACATGTTTCACCCTTGAAATTAAGACTATGTTGCGTATATTATGCTTTAAATGATATTTCTGTATAACAAGTTAATTTTTCTTTTAATTTTACAAAAAAGATGAATGCATGGTGAAAGAGGAAACATCATTTGAATTTCGTGTCCGGTAATGTCACCATGACTAGGTGGAAATGCTACAAATTTTAAAAGCACATTGCCTAACTTTTTATCGCATTTTCTTCTGCTTCTCTGGCATAAACATTTAGTTGTGGCTTGTCTACTGATTTGATGTTTTGGCATAAGGAAACGGCAAACATATGCGTCGCTTTGATCAGTCTTATCCATCTTACTTCCTATTGTAGAGATGCCCCCATGCCTACTCCTTTTATACTGGCTAATAATCATTAGCTTCTTTCTCCGAAGTCACGTGTAACATATGTCAGCTACAACCCGCTAATCGTGGTCGCCAGGCTGATAATTTTCAGACCGGGCCGTTCAAAGTTTGTTTTCAGGTATCTATTTGTAAATCGTACATCGCAGGCTTAAGTGGCACATATATAACACCTCAGTCTTCACAATATTGTTCATAGGCTCGGTTTCATCGCAGAGAAATACCATCAGGCGTTGGTGTTACTTACCTGACCTGAGGATGTGTCGTTTCAACTAAACCATAGTCATAAACAATAAAATTCATTGCGGAAATAGTAGGGTTTCATTCCAACGCAAAAGTCGCTGGTTCTAATCCTGCCACGGGCATAAAAATCCTCTTTTCCTCATGGTGCGGAATAGTTTATAAAGTATGAGTGCAATAGAAATGATGCAAGACATAATTGTGCGTGAAAAATATCCCTACTTGCATGAATACGTTCAACACAGATACAGCTGAGCGGTAGAGAGTAAATTCATTTATATGAACTTGTGGTGATGTTTGATAGTCTAGATATCCGAGTATGTTCTCTAGTTACATTTCTCGTGACAACTCATCGTGCTTATTATTCAATTTTGGCGGAAGTAATTCTTATCTTTAAATCGTTATTCGTGATATTTTACTTTATACATACACCTGGGGATTGGGTTGGTGCGGTGGAAAGAGGGCTGACTTCCCACCATGATGCCATGGGTTCGATTCCCGGCAATCGCGATCGCTGGTTGGTTGTTTATTTCATAACGACAACCGAGGTCATGTTCCCTATTATGAACAGGTTTGGAGTTTTGAGCCGTGGAGGGCGGGTGAGAGAAACCCGGCGTTAGCATTGGCCAAATCTTAAGCCCTGTTCACATGGCGAGATTCCTGGTACCCGAGGTGGCGCGAGCAATGGCGAGCAGTAAAATCCTCCACGTAAGCAACCAAAACTCATGGTATCTGCTGGCATGTGATTATATCAAGCATGCGGTTATATCGCATGCCAGAGGATGTAATTTTAGGAATCGAATAGAGCAACAACATTGTTTGTTAAAGAGGATGATTTTGCTATTGAATGGTTGAATGCTGACCCATCTAATCACTGAGCCTCGAAATTAAGTTTTCATATTTTAATTCTTTGCTATACATGCATGTTTGCAATTATGCACTGATGCAAAATGTGATAGCAACGGTGACGATTATCAATCAAATATAGTCAAAGAAAGAATTCATATTTTGCGATAAGCGCTTATTCTCGCCAATGTATTCTGAGCGTCATCCATTTCTATGCAAACCCATGCCTGTTGCTACAACTTGGTCACTCCCTGTGGCTTCGTGAGTACACAGCGGAGAAATGTTGCTGGAAATTGGTTGCCACCGCTCCCCCCCCTTGGGCAGGTGCTGAATTACAGGCCAAATCCCAAATCTAGCTCAAGAAATGTTTTCGTCTGTACAGGACTTTGACGAAATCGGCACGAGAATTACACTTTAACATCCCATTTGATGGACGGAGCATTACACTTGAAGTGTCTTCCTCAAGAAACCATGGCCGGAATCGGAATGCCATAGAAAAATATCCACCGCAATCGAGATCAGAACGTAGGCCAGGGGTGGGCAACTCTCGGCAAGCGTGCTAAATGTGGAAAGTCGATGACTTCTTCCTGGTACGCGAAATAAGTCCCTGCCAAATGTGTTTTAAATTTCGGTGGGACTACTTACGGCTGCGGGGATAGTCCGGGGGTACCTAGCCTACTTATGTAAATAAAACAAAGTAAACTTATCATTAAGCTATAAAGGCGGCTGCGCGCATCGGAAGCAGCCAGTTGTCTTTTCTAATTATTTTTTTTTCATTAGTGTTATACTATTCACATAATCACTTTCAAATCAAATCCCAAGATATCAAATAATACCAATCACGCCGTTCCCTTCCGGGGTAGGCACAGTCACAAAGTTTCACTCATAAATACATATTTGTACACCTAACTCTGCTTCAATAATTTCCTTCATAATGACCTATCCTTGCAAACCTCTTTTGCCTCATTTGCCCCCACACGCCCTCCTGTTTTTAAGACTCCTAATATTCCTCCTCAGAATTTCCTCAACCACATCCAAACATAACTTTCCCGGCCTATACCTCTACCTCTCGCACCATTCATTTCACTCTTATATATCTGTTTCGTTATTCTCAAATAATTCACTCTCAATAAGTTTAATTTTTGTAAATGGGAAAATTTTGTGACCAAGATTTGGCCCATTCTGACCCGCAATCTCTGAAAGGTTTCTCAACCTTGTCCTAGGCACTCGGAATCACGACCAACACTACAACCCTATCCCCTCTCGATCCCAAATTGGGTTTATTGAGGAGATAAAAATTCAAGGGCAGTATTCTGCCTGTCAGATAGGACGTAAAACTGTTGTTCCCTTCGCCTTTTTCATTGTCAGTGTACATGAGCGCACTCCTTCCCTCTTTATTGGATGGGAACAAAAATGGAAAGTGCCGGGGCTTTAACAGTAAAGTTAGTATATATGTACAGTGGATATGGAAGTATGCATTATCGCTTATGTATGTTCTATCAGTAGTGTAGGGTATCGCCTTTTTCATTGTCAGTGTACATGAGCGCACTCCTTTCTTCTTTATTGGATGGGAACAAAAATGGAGAGTGCCGGGGGTTTAACAGTAAAATTAGTATATGTATATGTACAGTGGATATGGAAGTATGCATTATCGCTTATGTATGTTCAATCATTAGTGTAGGGTATCAGGGATGTGGTTGTGGTAAAAGCAGAAGGTTCAGGATCAGGAATGAATGAGTGATGAAAATATGAGGCATGGGTGCTCCATAAATGGACTTGCATGAAAAGATCGCCCTTCGTTGGTTCGGCCATGTCACGGCTGTGGATGAGAATCAAGTAACAAAGCAGAATAGCCTCTCAAAAAAACTTAACTAGGTAGCATGATGTTGTGATCGAGATATGACCTATTATGGCACACAATCTCAAAAAGGCTAGGCCCTTGTCCAAGGCACTCAAAATCATGGCTAACACTAAGACCTTCACCTTCCTGATCCCTTATTGAGTTCAGCAAGGAAAAAACTTTAAGTGCAGTATTCTATCAGTCAGGTTGGACATTAATCTGTAGTCCCATTGCCACTTACCTTGTCAGTAGATTATGGATTACGCCAGGGGATTAATAATATTGCATACATTCACAGAGGGTATGTAAGTTCGCATAAGTGATTATGTATGTTTTATCAATAGTGTAGCATATCAGAGATGTGTTTGCAGTAAAATCAGAAGGTTCAGGATCAGGAATGAATGAGTGATGAAAATATGAGGTATGGGTGCTCCATAAATGGACTTGCATGAAAAGATCGCCCTTCGTTGGTTCGGCCAAGTCACGAATGTGGATGAGAATCAAGTAACAAAGCAGACTAGCCATAGAGGAGTGAATGGTAAATGAGGAAGTGGTAATTGGAGAGAGATGTGGGTGAGTGTGGTGGTTTATACTCTTGAGAGAAAGAATATTGGGACTCTTGGGAGGGTGCATCTGAGGTAATGCATGAGGGTCACTGAACCAACAGAGAAGTGCAAGGATAGTGTTGCATGCCGGAAATGATTAAATATTGAGTCAGTTTTACAGATCTGTCAACAGGAATTAATTTTCTTTGACTTTAGTTTATAGTAGACGTGGGCGCACTACACCGCCGACCTTTTTCTGCACGCTGCTCAAAATCTTGTTCGGTGAGAGAATGATCATAGATACTTTAATATCTAATATTTAGTATATATACTTTATATTTAATAATTAGCAGTAATGGGTGGAGGATCATTGAAATGAATAGTATTTACCTACCTTGTGGGTAGTATTCAGAAGGCAGGGACACTTCCCTTAAACCCCATCCTTCATGCAATTTTCTCAAATTTTACAACGCTACCAAAAATAACGAGTGATCTTATTTAATTGTGACATTTTTCCATTTTGCATTTTTCCATGCTATTGTATGCTTCTTGTCTTTGAATTCTGTTTCTTCTTGATACCTTAACTCAGGTATTACATCGTAATGAAAAAAACAGAAAGCAACCCCTGGAAAGAAGTAATGCTTTGTTTGATCTCCACCGATTACGGGTCGCGTCAGAAGAGGTTCGGCCAGTGCCTGCCGACGACAAAAATGTCGTCTGTACGCATTTCTAGTGTGTATGTTGTCTGTAGGATAGTAGGATGGGTGAATGTGGATGAGAATGATATAGCGAGGCAGAATAGTGATAGAGGAGTAAGTGGTGAGTGAGGAAGTGGTAATTTGAGAGAGATGAGGGTGAGTGTGGTGGGTGATACCCTTGAGATGTTTATTGAGGAGATAAAAATTCAAGGGCAGTATTCTGCCTGTCAGATAGGACGTAAAACTGTTGTTCCCTTCGCCTTTTTCATTGCCAGTGTACATGAGCGCACTCCTTCTCTCTTTATTGGATGGGAACAAAAATGAAGAGTGCCGGGGGTTTAACAGTAAATTTAGTATATATGTACAGTGGATATGGAAGTATGCATTATCGCTTATGTATGTTCAATCATTAGTGTAGGGTATCAGGGATGTGGTTGTGGTAAAAGCAGAAGGTATTAAGACGGAAGAAGGTATTAAGAAGGTAAGAAGGCTACTATTGGGACTCTTAGGAGGGCACGTCTGGAGTAATGCATGAGGGTCACGGAACCAAAAGAGAAATGCAACGGTTGCATGCCGGAAATTATTAAATGTCGACTAAGTTTTACAGATCTGTCAAGAGGTATTAATATTCTGTGATCTTAGTCTGTAAAAAAGTGTGCGTGTTACACCGCCGACCCTTTTCTGCACGCTCCTCAAAATCTTGTTCGGTTCGAGAATGATCATAGATAATTTAATGATCAGCCGTGATAGGTGGAAGATCGTTGAAATTAATAGCGTTGACCTACCTTGACCTACCTTGTGAGTAGTATTCAGAAGGCAGGGACGCTTCCCTTACACCCCATCCTTCATGCAGACACAATCTTCTCACATTTTACATATGTAGCTACCAAAAATAACGAGTGATCTTGTGCGATAGTGACATTTTCCATGCTATCGTATGCTTCCGTCTTTGAAGTCTGTTTCTTCGTGACTCCTTAACCCAAGTATTGAGTCGTAATGAAGAAACAGAAAGTAACACCTGAAAAGTAGTAACGCTTTGTTCGGTCTCCGCCGGTTACGCGTCGCGTCGGAAGAGGTTCGGCCTACGCCTGTCGGCGACGACAATGTCATCGGCGCCCATTTCTAGAGTAAATACTAATAGTAGGATAGTGCGAGCGCCGAGTTTCTCTACTCTCTTTCTCCGTTCCCCGCGTCATTCCGTCTTGCCAGCCCACCAGTCCTCAATGGCACAAATGACCTCCTTCGTCGATCGTCTTCTCCAAATATCCAACCAACCGATCTCAGAAACAAAAGTCTTCTGTTTGTCTTCAGCTTTATTCTGCTACATTAGGTGAAATTTTACAATGCATTTATTGGTTGATCCATTCTCTTGACCGTTTAAGGTAGTCCGAGCGAGATAGTTCCCTATTCATGATAGAGACCATATTCGAATTATACGTTTTAATTTCACCAGCTGCAGGGCACATCAATTAAATATTGCATTATTAATGGTACAGTAATATAGTTTTATATGACAGAAATTGTGAGTAATAAAATGAAAATATGTAAATAAGTCTTTAACTTGACTCATTTTTTTCGCGCGGTGCGTTTTAAACTGCTTCAAAACGGATGGTTTTTTTGTGATACCCCAGAACTTACTGCGGTAACAATATGATTTATTTTCAAATATAGTTGAGACAACATACAAACAACACGCTGTTAGTTTTTTTACGACATCTAAGTGTTAGAAATTCCTCATTTTATAAATAATGTCTCTCTGGAGTGCATACACGTACCATTTCCCATTTATAAGGGCTGATATTTTTTGGCAAACATCTCCTAAAATAATGTGGTGAGGGGTTGAATTTTTGGTGTCATTGGAAGGGTGAGATATTTTTCTTTAAAATGAGACCAAATTCCTTAATTTCTAAGTCAAATGACGTTTCGCTCAAACTACCTTAATCATTTCATAACATTTCAGCAGCGTTAACTTTTCAGCTTCAGCGACTAGTGACTCACGATGCTGTTCTAAGCGCAAGTCATCGAGACAACTTAGAAACACGCTGGTGCAGGATTTATTGTGACAGCGAGCCGATGAAAGTCAGTATTCTCCTAAAATATACGAAAAAAATATCAAGAAACTGGATGTAGTAGTTTGCGTTTTAGTGAATATACTGAATTTGCGCTTCAAAATGCGGAGGCAACATTGAAATCTGTAGATATCATGCATTAATATGAGCATGGGCGTTAATTTGCAACGCAAATTCTGCATTTTTGTTTAGCGCTGATGCAGAAATTAGCTATGAGTAGCTAATTACTTTGTCTCAGTGGTTGATTTGGTGGGGTTGTTGAAGATTTGGTTGGCTGAAGGGTTTGTGTGTCTATGAAGGCAGAGGAGTGTCAGCCGGTATTATCATTAACAGTTTAAGTCGAAGCTAATATGATAATTCTACCATATTTTTGGTGGAATAGTAGCGATAGTAGCTCATCTTTTCGGACCCAGTGGTGCTAGGTATATTGGTCACCCCCGTGGGATCCATACGTCATTCAAGGCTCTCATTGAAGGGGTATCATTATGTTCTCATCTAAATAAGGGTTATGAATAATAATGCCACAAGGAGTTGAGCCAAATATAGAAATGACGGAGTCGGCGAGTACCCTGGAGCCGAGACTTGGTTTCATCCAGGTTGAGATGTTAAGAGCTTCGAATGATCAAAATACTGAGCATGTATCGCAACTAGGGTAGTATTTCAACTTTAAAGAGGTTCCGCCTCCGCGGGGTCAGTCAAAAAATACTAAATTCATCCCTTCTGCTTTTATTTCATTAAAAAAATATTACTGACATCGATGGAAGTCCAGATTTGGCGTAAGGATGTGGCTACCCCATCGCCCAGTGGGTAACCACTGCAGTCAGCCACCCGATTATTGGCGGGAAAACCATATCTAGACCTAATCTTATGCAATTTAGAACTGAATGCAAGAAATGAATGTGAAAAGGTGATTGATGAGTCTCTTGTTCAAATTGACCTTCATTCTTTGTATGACTATGTACGTCAATGTACCTGGGATGATGTTTATAAAGAAACAAATGCTACCAATACTTATGTAGATTTGATAGAAAAAATAAATGAGGAATTGATTGTGTCAAGTATATTACTAAAATGAGAAATAAGAACAGGAAAATTTAACTGTGGATAACAAAGGAATTGTGCAATTGAATTTCTAAAAGAAATATTTTATTTAAAAAAATGAGGAGTCGACCTAACAATGAAAATTTGTAGCATTACTATAAATCCTGTAAGATCTGTCTCAATCATGAAATTGCTGAGCGTAAAGAATCCTATTATCCGACACTTTTTTCAAATAATAGCAATGACTCAGCTGAACAGTGGAGAACTTTAAATGACATCTTAGGTTGAAATTGGAAGGGAAACACTAATGAAAAGGTAGTCACTCAAAAATGGTAATTTGTTGTCTCTTCCTCCTGATATGGCAAATGAATTCAGCGATTATTTTATGGAAGTATCAATTTCTAAACAAAATTTTCTAAAAAAAAATTTCAATCACTAAAAAAAGAAATCTGGTAGGATTTCTGTATGTTTCTCTAAGATTTGCCTAAAGCCTATAGTCTTTCTCTTATATGTGAGTATTCAATAGTGCCTGAACCTCTTGCTCCGACTAATTAATTTCATTTCCTCCTTTTCATCTGCTTAGTCTTGGAAGCTCTTTCAACTTTATTTATAGAGCCCCAAACTCTCCATCATTGGTCATGTTTCTTCCATTTCCCACCACTTTTCTTTTTCTCAGTTAGTTCCTTCCCAAAAGGTCCTTGTCCTCTTTGAGCATTTTTCTTTTGTCCTCATTGTTGAGTCATCAAGAGGCATAGTTTTAACATACCAACATATCTGTTCTTTTTTCCATATTTCGTGCATTATATGATCATAAAAATATTCAAATGCCACAACCCTCCTCCACCATGGTACAAGGTATGCTCTTGAGCGAATTCCATATCTGCCAAGGGAGTGTTAAAAGATATATTTAATAATTGCTTACATTTTCGACATAAAATTTTGATTACTCCAATTTGTTTTGATGAAAGATGCCATCATTTTACAAAGACTGAAGTTTGAGAAAAAACTATCACCCTTTTCATTTATATCCAGCCATAAGTATTTCATTGTACCTTTACCTAAATTTTACTTTTATTGCTATGAAAACATTATGTGGAATGAATTTTAAATTGGTGATCGTTTTAAATATCTTAGGGCTGGGTACAATTTGCCATTCGTGCTTCAGATACAAAAATAACTGGGTACGTCTTTACTGAGAGCAAATGTGGATTTGGAAGTTGTTAAGATTTAGGGTTGGAGAATAGAGGGGATAGCCCATTGTAACCGTCATGATGAATGAAACACTGAATGCTCCTCCACAGATATATTTGGCTGGCAAGACCTGTTTCACCACTATATGGTACAATCATGTGCAAGGTTTCCAGGTTAAGGTCAAGGGTATATAGTTGTGTCTCGTTTAGCCCAAATTTCTTTATGCACATTCACTATAGCACAAATTTGTCTCTCAGTGATTATTTTCCAATGCTGCCTTCCTGAACTCATTATCCACCTTTGGTCAAAGGTGAACTAGTTCCAACAAAGTTGCTCTCACCCAAAGCAACTTTATATCATTGTTGGCCTTTGATCATATATTTCTCTATATTTTCTTCGAAAGCCTTTAGTGTACACTGATCACCTGTATTGTTAAATAGTAATTCCATTCCAGCGAGCCAAATAGTGGAAGTAATGCATGCTGCCTCCTACATTGTATGACAAGCCGTGAACCCCAACCAGTGAATGATCATGTGTCTTGGTTTGACTTTGAGGTTTGTTCACACTGCGGAGGCCCTTTGTCTTGTAGAATACACTGTGCCAGTTGGTTAACTTTGTGTAGTAGGTGATTGTGAATGTGCCAGAGATTGTTAGAGTCAGATGAACCATAGTTGAAGAAATATCAAGGCATTAAGTGAGATATAGTGTTTTCTAGAAAAATGATTGACCTAGCACACAATTCCATAAGTGCTTGAATGCTTCAAAAATGGCAAGCAATGGAGGGATATTGCATGTAAACATAAGCTCAGATATGTTCCACTGTTTGTTTCATCAAATCAAATGAAGGCAAAGTTAAAACTTCAGCGTCGTTTGCCTGGCCAACCACTGTGAGCAGGTTAACGCATTCACAATTGTCATGAAATCTTCTAATGCAATGGATTGATCCTTAATGCTCAAGCAATATCCCTCTTACTCAGCCAGTGATTTGCATGATAGTGTTTTAAGTCCTCCAAGGAAGATGAGGATGATGACCAGTATGCATGTATGAACCAAAGCGGAAGGGGTGACGATTAAGAATGGGGGGGTGAGGTAAGGGGCGGAAACCCTTCCTACCCCGCTTTCCTTCCTATCCTCCCCCATTACCACCCCACCCTTCCCTTCGCCTTAGACAACAATGACCTAAGCCTGTAAACCTTGATACCGTTACTTAGATCCCTAAAAATGCATGAGAACTCCATTTTGTAAGTTTTATATTTCAATTTAACGTGGCCGCTGTGAAATCCTGCTCTGAAACTGTGAATGAGAAGTTAATGTATTATTCATCATGAATATGGACAATCCATGTGGAACAGCTGAAAGTGGTGATTTACCTAATAGCCTGTTGTATGAAGGAACTCTTCCAATGAGCCTGGGGTTGAGGGAATTGGATACCCAGTATGTGAACTAGAGGGAGGGGGGCAGCATGTGTTAGATATGGTGGTATGGGGAACTGGTTGAACGATGTAATTTACATGTACTTCTTGCAAAATAGAACTCAAGATCTTTGTAAAATCTTAGCACCTGCAACTACCAATTAAATACAATTAATCACAAATCTCTTTAAACTATCTATGTTTCTAGGTGTAGTTTTTAGATTTCTAAGTAATGCCAATGAATCACTGCTTCCACAACTGAAGCTTGATGTGTAAATATAAATTATCTGGGAGCACATGTCTCTCAGGAAATGAGCTCCACCAGAGGTATTTCAAAGTATGCTAAGGTTGAAAATGTAAAAATCTAAATTTAAATTACCTTATAATAGAGAGAACTCCAGAACACCTCATTTTACCCTGTAAATGTTCTGAAGATGTTCATGTCTGCAAAAATGCAGTGATGAAATACATATAAATTGCTCTGAGAAAAAATTGGCTCAGTCTGTGAGACAAACCAAATACCATTGGTTTAATAGGCCATTGCGAAGTAGGAATGCAAGGGCTCAACACCTAGTACCCTTGTATCCTTCAAATTACCAAAAGAATCCTGGGTAATTTAGTGGTCTACATATTGGCTCAGAAAATCAAGATCCATGTTTTGATCCCCAGTCTGTGGTGATATCTTTCTTTGAAACAATTTCCATATAAATGTTCTAGAGTTTGGAACAGTACATTGGTGGTGTCCCTTACTTATTTTCTCCTACTTGGAGGCATAGAAGCTGTAAGTCTGGCAGGCCCACGAATTTTTCTGCCTGGGATCTGTGGATGGTTTTCGTGATCTTTTCAAATCAGTAGAGGCATTTTTGTCATGGCTACTTATGCAAGATACTGGAAAATATGATAATTTTTGGAAGAAAGCAGTTTTTGTCCCGTTTTTCCCAGCACTGGAAGACAATGGAAGTTTTTGGGAAAGCTTGAATTAGGGATCTAAAACCTATATTTTTCCCGGTGAATGTGTGAATATTTTGTTTAAAATCACTGAAACCACATTTGTAACTGCTAGGAATTGATAGATATATAAAACCATTTTTGTTAAAGATATGTCACACCATGTCAAATTTCTTAGTGCAATCCTCAATCTAGATCACTCAGTGATATTGATTAAAGTCTTTCATCTCATGTTCTATAAAGTAACATGTTTGCTCTCACAATCATGTTTAGAGCAGTGTAATTAAAGGGATCAAAATTGCCAATGCTCTTAGTTTTCAAGTGAACTCTCATGAAAAATAATGAACATATGGAAAAGAGGGTGTAATATAATATGATTATGCTAAAATCATAACATATTTTAGCATTAATTTATCTTCACTGACATATTTGACATATTGTTGCAATGACTGAGCTAACCAGATTAACAGGCTAATGATAGACACTGAAGATCATACATGGGAATGTGACAATTCAGCTTTAGTCAATTCTTAAGACGAAAATTTTTTTCCGAAAATTCTTAGATTTTCGCTCTGAATAGGGTGTTAGATTAATTAGCATTTGGTAGAAAGACATTCAGTGGAAATGTGTGGTGCAGACTTAAAGAGTAAATCAGTATTTTTTAGGTTTAATTAGACACATTTTAAACCTGAAGAGACTAACCGCTAAACATTCTAGATAATAAATTTATGTAGTTTCTGAATCAACCACAAATGATAATGGGTTAAAGCAGAAGAAGAGGGTTCCAAATAATTGCCAAGAATTTATCAAATTTACTGTTATGTCTTTATTTTGTTCATAGAAGGTCATAAAAGGAATCAGTCTGGGTTGCTCTCATCTTAATATTATTAACCCATTAAGGCAATCAGTATATGCTGTTTCATGAATTGTTATTCTCTCATGAATTGTTTTTCTCCCAGACTTGCTTAACTTTTTGCTTAGTTGATATTGATCTCATGAATTATACTAGATTAAAATGAAATGTTTTCATGCTTTTGACAAACTCGGTATCAAGTTGGTGAGGTGGCTAGAGTGTCAGCTCCACATCCTAAGGTCCTGGCTTCAAATCTTGACTGTGATTATGGAATTTCAGATGAATTCAAATACCTACATACTCATGTTATTGGTAACGTTTCAAATAATTTACCCTTTCAGTCAGATGGGATGTAAAACTTTGGACCCGGTGACACTATTCATTTAGAGCAGGTAGGCCAATGCTGTTGCTAAGTTTTTCCCCCTATTTTTCATTCTCCAAGCAATGTTTTTTTGTACCTACCTGACCACTCATCCTTGATGAT
Source organism: Ceriagrion tenellum (assembly GCA_963169105.1). Taxonomy (NCBI): domain Eukaryota; kingdom Metazoa; phylum Arthropoda; class Insecta; order Odonata; family Coenagrionidae; genus Ceriagrion; species Ceriagrion tenellum. The sequence continues at coordinate 97,518,100 of OY720638.1, read as the reverse complement.
GTAGATGATATCAATTATTCACCACAGTTCTTATAAATGATGACTTGATGATGCACTTCAATTCTTTGAATAGTTTATACATTAAACCTAATCTTAGGATGTCACTCAGCTATAGAGTAAGCTCATGAGCAGATAACACCTTGATAAATGCACAATATGGGGTAACTCATCAGTTGGAAAATTACCATCACATAATGTGTTTGAGTTATGACAAAAGAAAATATTTTGAATACCTCAATTTTCCATTATGTTTAGGGGATAATTTAGCTATTTAAGTAGCCTCCACGTCTTGTTCTTTGGTTTTAAGTCATTGATAAAGCATTGAACAAGGTGCTGTTGATTGAAGACGGTGTTGGTGATGCTGCATCCTAGGAAATTTTGTCATATATCACAGAACATCCAAAGGATTATGAGTGGGCTCCTCCAATTTAGATCCCTTTTTTATCCACTGCCGTTTTTTCCTTGGCATTAAATAGCAACTCTTTGATAATTTGTATCAATGCTGTTCGTAGTACATCTCATCAGTTTGATAGCATAATGGCAATACTCTTGCATTATAACTAGCTTTTATGTCTGGTTCCATAACCATTCATCAAAGTAATTCAAGTCCGGCTCAGGTGAAATAATCACTTCTGAGCATGAGGAAAAGTATGCTGTTCCATAGCTTTTTAGAATTGAGTTGAAATTAAGAATGGTTTGCGAATTGAAAGGATTTCAAATATTTGGGAGGAGAAAATTAAAACTGTAGGTACCTATAGAAGTAAGCATAGCAGCATGTTTTGGACATTGCACATTACTGTAGCTTAGATTTTGGTTTTTAACCCAAAAATGGTCACTGTGAAATCTATTCCTCCTCTCCTTCCTCTCATAGCACCAAAGAAAGAATTGAATTGCATATTTTATAATTTCCACCACTTCATGCATGGAAGATAGTACCTCAGCCTCCTTTGCAATTTGAACCCCATTACAAATGCATTTTTATAAAATAATAACAGTCTTAAAAATGCTCAAAATATTTACCTTATTAGCAAAATTGAGATTTATATAATTTTCCGAAAGAAAACATTTCATAATCAAACAAAATTCAATTTATCTCCTAAAATATAAACTTTTCTGTTATCCAAAGTTTATAATTGGTTTCCAAATGATATCACTTTGAGATTTATCAATTGATCCCATTAATTGAAATATTGCTTTCCTAACTATCATCTTCTGCTGCATTCATTCAGCATTATTGGACTATTTATGCAATGATCATTACAATTTGACAATAATTATATAAGATTTCCAATCTCTTTCGGTAATAGGTGAAAGAAAAGGTTTCTTTCTTGCTCTGAAAATTTCTGGAAAATTCACTGTGTCATTAATTCAGATGTCATTTCATGATTCATCAATTGAAGCCATAATTCAAAATATTATTTTCTTAATAGTTACTTGCGCGGGGTGCCCTGAACACCCCATCCTATTTTTCAATGTATCAATTTCTTAGACTATATTTCTCTGACCTCTCCTCTTCAGTAGCTGGAATGTGATATGTTTTCTTTCTTTTGACACCAACATTCTCAGGCATACATTGTAAACAACCTACGTAGTACCCCAAAAGGGGATTACTTTCGTGACACTCAATCTCCTATGACCAATGCTTACTCCAAACCTCATTGTTTTTTGTTGCAACTTTGTAACTGTGAAATTTTTGTTACAATATGACATGCATTCTCATATTTTACTTTTACCTGCTGGAGAACGCCTCTCGAATAATGCACTATATTCTTGCTCCCGGCATACTGGCGTGGGGTGTCCTGAGCACCCTAATTGTCACCACGCATTAGACTCCTCGGCATGTGTTTTATGTGAGGTAGATTTTTCTTGGTATTATCCTACCATTGAACAATCTTGATGAAATAGTGATTTGATTGATTACTTTTGATTGTTGTTTGATAGTGAAGTGATAAATTCAAATTCTGTATGCACAAATATTCTAATTCAAAAAGTAGGTGTGGATTATTCACGTGCAAGAGATACCAGGCCAACTGATGAGGGAGAAATTGAATATTTCATGGGGCTTCTGCTCTCTGCAGAAACAAATCGATCTGGGCGACAAAATATAAAGGATTTGTTGGATCGAGATGGCTTTAGTGATGACATAATTTATGCGTCCATGAATTATGAAAGATTCTGTTTTCTTTTGCTGTGTCTCAGATTTTTCATCTGTTTTCTTTCGCTGTGTCTCAGATTTTATGATATATCAGTTGGGCAGAAAGAAAAATGATGGACAAATTAGGTCCGATTTGTCAACTTTTTGAAATGCTAGTGAGAAAGTTTCAGGATTCCTATGCCATATCAGAGTACACCACAGTAGACCGGAAATTATTCAGCTTTTGGGGAAGATGCTCATTCAGGCAATACATCCCAAATAAGCCTGCTAGATATAGCATTATATATATTGAATTGGTTGACGCTATTGTATTCTATACTTAAAATTTGGAGGGATGAATTTGAGAAATGAAATTTGGAGGGATAATGAAGGGAATCAACGAGGCGCGTGAGTAACGCTGGGTTAATTATCATCTGGTATTTTATTCATTTAGAACTTTTGGACAATTTTTATAGTGATTTATTGGACAAAAAATATATAAAAGTTCCAATCTTTACTGGTAAAAGCTGAAAGAAAAGGTTTTTTTGCTCTGAAAAGTTCTGGAAATTACACGTACATAATCATTGATCAATATGAATCTTTGGGTCAGATATGGTATTCATTGCACTCACATATGTCATCTTCTTGCTTAATTGGGAAAAAATACTGTATGGATATGGTGACATGTTTGAGCTGAACAAAAAAACTATTTACCCTTACAATCCTTGTCATGAAGATGCTGATCATTTGCAGGAAAAATTTGTTTGAGATTTTGATTTTGACTTGGTGATATTACTTGAGATGCTCATACTTTCTCTGATAATTGCTGTCTATATATTTTAGTCTTCAGAAACATTATTTTGAGCATCTTAAAATAAGCTTGATTTGTCTGTGAATGAGACACTCATTTATTTTTTCATTGGGAAATGGTAGAAACTAGCTTTTAGGCTTCTTTGTTGTCTGACCTAAACAGATAAAAAAGTATAAGTATGAATGTAGATTATTTGTGCACTTAAAACTCCCATAATTGTTTGGTACCAAAAACTGAAAAAGTTTCTTGGATCTACAGTTTTCAAAGATCAGATGTTTTCAACCTTTCTCACTGGTCTTTTGAAAAAATATATTGTCTTTCTTTCTGGGTGGGCATCAGTGACTCATGCAGAGAAGATGTCCATCCTGAGAGAATAAAAATTTGTAAATTTAGGGAATGATTCAAGCATATAAAATACGAAGATTTAAGACACATAAATCATGGAGGTTGGAGTGAAGTTGATGTATTTACCTGGAAATCTCAAGGCATTGGGAGTTTTGGTTTTTGGATTGGTTGTGTATCTTTATGATGCAGGAAAATGAAAACCATCCATGTGCTTTATTTATACCCAATGTAAATAAACTTTCTTTGTATGTACATAGTTGAATCTTAAAATTACATTTTCCTGTTCAGGATGTTGTCTGAAGTAGCATCTTTTAACCTGATATCATAGAGTATGTTTCTTACATTGGCAATATGTAGCATTGAGTTGAGGACAATCATAACCTATTTATTTTGTAGAAATGTATGCATTTTTATCAACCACCAGCAAAGAATTCTCTTTCTCCATTTCAAAATTTGAGCTTTTCAGCTGTGATGGCCATGAGACCATGGTAAGAGGAATTTTTCTGTTGCAATGCTGATAAATCACATAAGTACTGTTTTATCAGTCTAGTGGTAGTCAAAATTGCCCTGAAATTTAATTTACCTCAGAACCATAACTCAAAAACATTTGAATTGCACCTCTATGTCCCCATTTAGTAATTATCAAATTTGAATTAGGAGATATATGGTAAAAAATATTACTTAATTTATCCCAGGTTTCAGAATTCTGCCAATTTGGTCAATAACACATTTGTCATAATTCATAAACCCTTTCGCGCCGAAGCCTCTCGAATAGAAAAGCTTCCCCTGATACGAGTAGCATGAGAATTTTTTGTATTCCTCTATATGGAGCTCTCTTGTGGCAACGAATCGCTCAGGTATGCCTTTGGAATTGGAACCCTACTCAGCGGGACACCGTGCCCTTCCCCTATGTAACCATGTCGTTCCCACCCTGCCGTCCCTTCTCAGTGAGACTTCCCTCCCTTCCCTCGGCTCCCATTCTCGACCCAACATCTCATTAGCAGACCCTTTCACAGCGTGTGATTGAGGTCAACTTATTGCATTCAAGTGGTTTTTTTTAAACAATCACTCATTGCAAACTTGATAGTATGGATCTCTGAAATGAATTCTTCTTGTTTTTGTGATAATTTTAAAATTTTGAATGAATTTCTAGCGGTAATATTAACGATTTTAGGATATTTATCTACTGAAATACATAATGTGATCAGGAAATTTTCTGAATTTCCTCAAGTCTTCAAAATAAAAACTGTGAAAGAATGCATTGGGTGTGTCAATTTTTTAAGATGAATTTCCAATAATGAGAAGCCAGCTCTAATCACCTTAAGTTATAAAATTACACCAAGTTATTACAAATCATTCAATCTTTAGGATAAAATTATGGAGATAACATGATGGAAACTTGCGATCCAACAAAAAAAAGACAACTCTATTAGTATTAAAGCTAGCATTTCACTTAAAAGTTGCCAATGCTTAGCAAAATACAAGGAATTCATTGAAATGTTAAACATTTTGGAATATTCATCATATGTTTATTTAGAAAAACCATTACCCAACAAAGTTAACGACAATGGACATAAGCTGAGGGAATGGTCACTAATGGACTAATGGGCTTGTGGGTTGAGCGGAATTGCCCAGGAAAAGGTCTTGCCTCCTGCTGAGTTGGCATGCGAAAGGGTGAGAGAATACCCTTCCCGAATACCTCAGGGGAGGCCACTTTCCCACCCCTCGCGACTGCTATGGTGGACATTCGTTCTTTTGCATAGGAAAATACCCGTCGACTATAGTGTTCATTCGTTCGTTTGCGTATGAAAATTCCCGTCCACCATTGCTGACGCTCAGCGCGAAAGGGTTAAACTTGAGAGTAATGGTAGCATAGATTACTCTTTGATCAATAATAAATAGATTATTCATGTTAAAAATATTCATTGTATTTAAGCTCTTTTTTTATTTAAATATAGGTAATTTCATAGTAGAAGAATTCACTGTACAACATAATATAAAAGAACAGTGATTCTAAAGTCAATTTATTCATCAACATTCATTATCATCATACCATTCAGTTGTCAGCACAGTAAAAGAGCTTAGATATGACTCTTTAATAGAGGAACATGACTAACTTGTGATTAACTCCTCCACCATGCCCTATTCTCGTATGCCTCTTTTGGTTTATTCATGCATTCATGCACTGCTTTGTATGTATACTCCTTAGTTCTTTAGACTACTCATATCCATCATCTTACACTATAATCACCCTTATGTATTTATTTCATAGGGACAGCCAAATAGAATTTAGTGCTTTAATCATAGCTTAGTTTTGTAGCTGTTATCATAGATTATTCATTATTTATTCTAAACTTGAAATGATGATAGCATATTTTGAATTTAATCACCCTTCTCAAACCCGCTCATATTATCAAATGACTTTGTTGAAAGATGTCCCTCATAAAAATAAGGAGAAATTGAGGATGAGGAAATTGTGGATATAACAAAATAGGTCATGTGATTCCCGCCATCTATGTTCACCTATTTCCCACTTCACATTTCACATTGATCTCACAACCCATTTGTCACAGGATGATTCGTTTCAGAAGTCCTAGTTGTAACCTTCATTCATGGAGATGCTATAAAAGGATACAAAAAATTTCACTTATGGCACATTTGTCTCATAAACATTTTTACTGATATATTTTGTTTCTCTGTGGCCATGAGAAAAACATCCAATATTGTGAAAGGGTTAATTTGATTACATGCAAATAATCATTAAGACATAGACATGTGAGAGTTATAGATTCATTACTCAAGTGAATTAACATAGAATAAGAGTAAATGAGGTGCTTCATAATTTTGCTATTGTGTGTGGTTTTCTTTATTTCTAATGAGCAGTTACATTTCCAAATATTGTGTGATATTCGTAACTATTATACTTACCCAAGTAAGTTTGATCTATCCCATTAATTTTTGAATGGCCGTCATTGCTGATAAACTGTTTGGCTTACTCAGAGTAGAGTTTTGCAGGAATAGTATTTTAGCAATGCTTGCCATATTGTGCTTAGTAAACAGCCTTAAGTTATCCATTAAATAAGTGCCTGATTTATCACAGCAATTTCAATCGATGAGATTATTAGCTTATCTTCAGACATTGGGGAAAATCTTTGTCAATATTTACAAGTTCCTTGTCAAATGGATTGGAAGCTCAGCATGGACCGGTCTCTGCAAGTCTCTGTAAAGCCGAGCCAAAAGGTTAAAATTGCGAGCTCATCATGTGTCCAATAATTTGGTAAGTTCACGTCTACCATGAATACCTGCTAACTATCTTACTTGCTAATGTTTAAGCTTAAAGGATGAGTCATGGGGGTTTCTCAGTCAAGCAATGGCTCTTCATCAGCCATAATATTTGAGAGGATTTCCGTCTTCACAAAAATAGTTCCTAAAATTATAGCAAAATATGATATCATTCAGGTATTTTGCAAACATTTTAGAGGGCACTTTGATTTGCTTGGCTGTGTATGAGTGTTAAATGAGCAAAAAAAATATGCACATATGATGACATGACTCTCTCAATTTTTAAAAAAATTTTTACATGTTAAGACTGAGGGACACATTTTTTTAGCAGCTGATAGAAAATGACATACTATGCTTTGTCATATTTCCTTACTAGCTTGCTTCTTGCTCACAAGGGCATAATAGTGAAGAGGCAGTGATTCAATGCATTCATTTATATAGGGGCTGAATAATTTTGAAATTACTTTCAACAGATAATGCCCTTGTTTCTTGTTGCAACCATTTCGTTTTAAACACTTTTGCTGCTGCGCTATTTTTCCCTGTGTGGTGTGAATGTTGTTTTGTAAATGAATATAATGACAATGCATACCTACTCGTCATACACATAGCAATGTAGCCAACCCACAATGAGACTTACGTGTCACTTGCAGAAAAAGGGTTAAATATAATATGGGTTATGGGTTAAAAAGGGAATAAATCATGGCTTAAAGGGGAGTGTCAGGTAGACGGGTCTCAGATTTTATTCAAACTTGGTAGTGGTACAGACCGCTGTGAGTGGTTCATGAATCACCCCACATATAGGGTTATATAACCAATATTTTAAACAAAAAAGGCCTTTAAAAATTTTTAAAATTCCCTTTTGACGGGCCACCCTCATAATTGACAAGCTGGATGGGTGGCTGACGTGCTCGTCTCTGGTCTACAGACACGGGTTCGATCCCAATACGGGCTATGTTTCTTCCGCTGTTTTTTTAGTTTTTCTTTTACGGCATCCTGCAATGCACTCAAGATTTTTTGATTTTTACTCGAAATATTATTTTTGCGTGAGGCAAATTTTTCATTTGTTTACACGACGTCAGGCTTATTCTCTTTTTTCAGTCGAAGGCAGTCTTCTAATTATATAACTTCCTTATCACTTTTCACGACGTATTTTCATTTGCATTCCTTCATGCACATGATTTCCATTTTCTATAATTATTTGATAATATTGTCTTCATATTTTTACAATTCGGCATTTTGTAGATGCGTGTATCCGCATGAGTTGACACTCGGACACTTACAGGAACACATTCACCGAATTAGAACAAGGGCTATTTTATTAGCCACGTGTTCATGCATTTGCGCAATTTTGGGTCTTCACACGATGCAATGTTAAAGATGAATGTGTTCACGCATCTACTCGTGCGGGTACATGCATCGTGTAAAAGTGCTCGTGAATCTTTTATTCGAGTGGTCGCTTTTGACATATGTAAAAGCCGTTTTACGTAGCTGAGCCAAAAGAAATTTGAATATTTAATTATTAAGAATTATGCTAGAATTGTAAAAATATGAAGACAATATTATAAAATAATTATAGAAAATGGAAATCATGTGCATGAAGGAATAATCAAAATACATCGTGAAAAGATAAGGAAGTGCATAATTAGAAGGCTGCCTTTGACTGAAAAAAGAGAATAAGCCTGACATCGTGTATGCAAATGAAAAATTTTCCTCACGCAAAAATAATATTTTGAGTAAAAATAAAAAAATCTTGAGTGCATCGTAGGATGCCGTGAAAGAAAAACTAAATAAACTAAAAAAACAGTGGAAGAAACATACCCTGTATTGCGATCGAACCCTTGTCTCTAGACTGGAGACGAGCACATCAGCCACCCGTCGCTTGTCAGTTATGTGGGTGGACCGTCTGAGGGGAATTTTGAAATTTTTAAAGGCCTTTTTGTTAGTCTAGAAGAGGTAAAAAATTATTAAAATTCATCAGGATATAATGTACTTAGTGACATTGCTGAAATTTATTTCAAATTGTGAATAATGGATTGAAAAAAGTCATACAGCTTTTAATCTTTTCTTGAAAGCATTTTTCATTTTTTATCTATTCTAAAATACATGCATATAATATGTGCTGACTCATATCAAAGGCTGAGGAATATTATCCCTCAATCTTTGGTTAACGTAGCTGGAGAAAAACGTTTTTATCTCTAATTGCTATATTGGTTGGTAGCTATTCAAATAATAAACCTTTATACATAATGGTAAATTAAAGAGCATTTGTACCTGGTAGGATTTTCTATTACATTAAAAGTTTTGGTGGGTTGAGAGAATTATCATATTACCAGGATAGGAGAGGGAATACTTAATGATTAGTTGCCATATCATTCAGTCCTAACTAAAGTCATCTTTAGAAAAATTCATCCTAATTTATGGCTTGGCATTCATGTGATGTGAAGTTACTATTGTAGTGATGACATGGCAGTATGTTTGTGAAATAGGTTCTTGGATGCATGGTGTTTGCAAATTCTACTTTTGAAAGAGAGTTCAGAAGAAAATTTCGACTGATTAACTTTATTCATGGTATGGATTCTCTATGTGGAAGCTTAATTCTCTCAGAAGGTTCCCAGTGTGAGATTGATTCATACTGTGTATTTCATTTGTCGTATGCTGTTAAAGAATAATGATTATTTCTTAAAAGTTTCTGATTGCTCTAGATGATTGCTTTTCATCTATGTACCCAGATTAAGATATGCATCTATTCCATTTTCCTCCATAATTTTTTCCTCTATTACTTACTTGAATTTTTTTAGTGAGTTCTATCATATTGAAACTTGTTCCATTGCTTTTGTTCTATGTTCTGTTACAAAATGATCCTTCCCTCTTTATACATTATCTCCATAGTCTACCATGTTGAAAGGGATCCTATCTTGAATTAAATTATGCCTTATTGTTGAATATTTACTGTGTTCATTGCCATTCAGTTGGATTTTTCACCTTTCTCTTTTTTTTGGCCATTTTTTATTCCTTCAGATGAATTTATCTTCTCATCTTTCATAGATTTTTCTAGCTTGCTGGCTATCCACTTTTTGTTCATTTAAAATAAATTGTACTCATTAGCATTTTTATGGCTAGCATTTTATGGTTAAGCATTCTAACTATCTAAGGCATGCTAAAACACTAACCTATTAATGACCCTAAGAGAGATGTGGGCATTTTCGATGAATGATTGGTGCCATTTTTCCTAATTCCGACCATACAGAAGTTCACAAATCTTTTATCTCAACACTTATTGCCATATAAATTTTGCTTGCTCGATGCCGTTTATATGTACCTCTTTTGGCCAAATTATTTTTACAGCTACATATTTGGGTTAGAAGAAAGAGTCTGTAAGGATAGATCTATCATAAAAACAAACTCACTGCTTACACTTAATCACTTTCAGGTTTATATTAAGGAAAATGACTTTTTATGAAGAGATAACTTTAATTTGATTCTGTTTTAATACTTTATTCCTTGTAGCCCTTGCATTGCACATTTACATTGGCCCTATAATATTCATGCCCTGATATTACATCCTGGTTCAATTTCTTTTAAGATTCATAAAGTTCAAAAATTTAGAAGGTTTTTCTTCAAGATTCACCTTAAACCAACTACTTCATTTGAATTCCTCCCTCTTGTACATCATTCACTCTTCTGTATTTTGTATCCATGCCACCTAATAGAGGTACTCCTTTCATACTCTCCCATTATTTTTTTCTCATGCCAGTCCATCACTGGTTTTTCTGGAGATTTGAGATATGTGTTGATTGGGAGATAATTGTAAGGAAGGAGTATAGGCATAACTTTGCTCAGTGTGAAGTAAAGATGAAAATATTATTATTGCTAGAGTATCTGATTTCCAATCTTTGAAACCCTCCCATACTTACTTATCGCCTTATTTCCCACATTTTTGTGAAGATAATACTTTTCAAGTAACATATGTATCCACTACTGCATTGAACTGAAGCATTTTCTAATCCTAGTATGCCCAAGTTCAATTTCTCAGTATTGTGGACCTCTTCAACTCAAAAATGATACTTACAAGTTTTACTCTGTAAAAAAAAGGTATCATGAATCCAAATTACTCACACCCATTAACATTAAAGGTGAATTTGAATTATGGAGTGTGAGGGCATCAAACCACAATGCAAAGGAATATTAATTTTTATTTAATTTATAGATACTTCAAATATGTTTGTTTGATTATTTAGGAAGTTAGTGACATATCTGCTTGAAATAATATGTCAAAATCTGTTAAGAGAAGTAGCTGCTAAATTTATTTCATAAGTGTTAAGTAATACGATTTTGTTTTTTCCCTTGCTCAAGAATTAGGCCTTGGAATTTAAAAATGTTGATGGATTTTTGTTTGGATGGATGGATAATTTGCATTTGCAGATGTGACTTCAGAGTGTACTGGATATTTGGGATACAAGAAGAAAAGTTTTTCATTGAGGAGATTGTATAGAGGGGTTGAAAATTCAGTCAATGACCATAGGCGGTTGTGTCTTTTATTTAAGCTATCTTAGGGAGAATTAGTTGTTGATCAATGGCAGTCCTCAATGTTTAATGCATGCCTTGATTGTCAGTGTTTGTCATATTTATGTGTTAAATGTTTCTGGCTTAGATTTAGGCTCCTTCATTCCTATTTTCAGTTGATTTCTGATTTCAAGAATTAGCTATCTATTTTATGTATTGCAAACTTTGGCCAGTCAGAGGCATATTGAGGAGAGGGAATATTTTTTACATCTTACAATCCTCACCAGGTGCTGAAATATCACATTAAAAGGGACTAATGGGGTTAAAATTGCTTCTGGATTCACAATATGGATCAGTTCTCCCAGGAATGGGAAAATCTCACTATGCCACTGGTGTTAGCAGTTTAGCCAAATTATATTTTTCTGTTGGTATTTTTCCATTTATTTCTGCGTATTGGTTTTAGCAATGTCTGACCTTCCAGAAGTCATGTACAGTATCATGACATAATGCTATTGGCTTAATTATGAGGGAATGACCCACCCTTGTTGGTAAACTCCCCTAATCCCTTTAATATTTTCCTTTGAATAATGATTTTAAATGTTTTGCCTGGGAGTTTTATACATGAAATTTTCACTCCTCATTCCCTAATTCATTGGTCGTGGAGTAGGCAAGACCTCAACACAATAGCATTAAAGCCAGTTTCATGTGGAGGGAGTCATGCTGTCCCTAAGGCCAAGTTAAGCCTCTGCCTTTGATCTCCTGTAACAGATTTGGGTGTGTACATTAACTGAGCATATGTATTTATTTCAAGAATATGGAATATAGCTGTTGTGAACTAATGAATCATTATTCTGAAGCACTGGCTAAAATTGAGTCATGATTTCTTATCATTTAAATAGCTACCTCACTATCCTCAATAACTATCTTCACTTGGTGACTTGTTGGTGGTGTTCTTGTGTGAATCTTAGTGTACTCAGGAGACCAAAACTCACTATTATTGTTAATTACTTTATTTTATACAGTTCACAATAAATTCTTCCAAAATGATATGGACAGACTAGAAAAATGACTGGAGAAAAAGTTGTAAATGAAGTTAATTAGGAAAATATCTCATTGAGATAAGATGAGAGAAAGTGTTGGTGTAAGGTGCAACGAGTTTAATATGCAGTGCACAACCCTGGAAAGATTTTAGGAGGAGTAGAAATGAGATTAATTTAAATTCCCAGATTCCCAGAGAGAATGGCTGGGAAGTTTGAGAAGTACAGGTAATGGGAGAATGTAAATACATACCGAGTTTGCTTGGAAAATTTTTCAAGGATTAAATCTGTAACCCAGAAGGGAAGCTATGACGTGGCAGAGGAAGAGTAGAGGGAAGGAGTAATTTAATCATCAGAAAGGTTACTACCCAGGAAGGACACTGACAGTGTTAAAATATCCAGGAAGTGTATGAAGGCTTTTCATTTGGTCAGTCTGTATTCATTCCTTCTATGATTCTTTTGCTGCTCTTTTTGGTTCTAATCCAAATAACTGTGGCTCTCATCCAAATTCTTGGATGAAAAGTTTACTCATGATTATCATGTAAGTAAACATATATTTGAGTTGATATGAAAAGGGATCATTGAAAAACTGTTCATTTTATCAGAGGCATAAAGATTAATATACAGAGTTTTTTTAATCAGAGATTTTTTCTTCTTTCCTCGATTGCAAAAGTGTACGACCTTGAGGCTTCATAAAACCGAAGTTTGATTACTAAGATCATATCAGAAATACGTGGATGAGGATATTTATTATTCATCACTATACTATTATTCTCCTTGTACTACTACACTCTATTGCTTGCCATGTTACCAGCTAGATGAAGTCTTCTAAATCTTCGGCTTGATTTTTCACAACCTAGGGTATGGGGGTTTGAGTGCTTATGTCCTCAAATTATCATTACACCTCCTATATAAAGACCTAAGGGGATGTTTTGGGGCACTTTGAAAATGACTAATTAAATATCTATTGTATATACAATGGGATTCTTGTACGCTTTTGTATTTCATTTATTTCTCTTTTAAAATATTTCATTGTAAGAGCCATTGTAGAGAACTGGTATCTCTTCTCAATGATTCCCTGAGATCAATTAAAATTTATTGGTTTCATCTAGACTTGAAGATCTGGGATTAATGTTTTAATGTTATGCAATGAAATTTATGTCTTTTGTATTCATTATTTGCGTTGTGAGTTTTACTGTGCTTTAGTTTAGTCTGAAGTTAAGAGGTTTTACTTAATTTCTCACTGAATAATGTCATTTTAAGATGAGCTAAAAAAAGTTGGCTTTTCACATAGTCAAACAAAACAAGAAGGTTGTCTTCCTGGCCACCCTAGCTTGATGAAGTGGTTTTATCAGGTGCACACTAAAGTCATGTTTATTTTTGGCCACGCTTTCATGAAATGGGATAATAAAAACAATGTAAAAGATTTGCCTTTAATCTACTTAATAAGTTATTCTCCCCAATGTCAATTAATCCTTTACTAGGTAGTCTCTTATGCACTGGTGTCCTCTCTGTTGCAGAGATTTCTGAAAGCCATGGAAGGTGAGGCGAGTACTCAAACCACCCAGATAGTGCCAATGGAGGAAGATGAAACTAACACTGTTGAAAGATCCGAGACAGCCATCATATGTGTGGAGGAAGACAATGGAAAGGAAGATGCCGAAGAAGCTGAAACAGAGAAGAATGAGGAGACCGTGACCATTGAGCCCTTGGATGATGACATGAGTAACTGCTACCTGGTTTCTGATGGGGAAGGTGATGGTGGGCTGGAACTGATTGAAATACATTCCGACTACAGCTTGGATGATGAAGATATGGAGATTCAGCGTCTGACTCAATCGCTACAGGAGCTGGGAACTGGGAGAATGCAACGTTCACTGAAAACTGACCAGCATGAGGTCCAAATCAATGTTTCATTTGAGGATAAATAATTTTATTCTCATACCCTTTTGCATGAATGCTCATTGTAATTGTGATACCCTCAGTGTTGTACTCCTGTCTACTTAATTTTTCTTTGACTCTGCTGCCTCACATCATGGGCTAACTGTTAAGAGTCATATCAGTATCAAATGAAGACTTGTCATCATCAAAAAGAAGCGTTGTTCATGAACTTGATAGGGGCACTGAAATAGTTGATGAGTTAACTCTGCAAAAGTCTGAAAGTGAGTTGCTACATCTTAATAAGCTTTTAGGAAAGTGTTTGGAGCTTGAAATGTATTTTGATCCACAATTTTATATTGCCATTTCAAATTAGTTGAAAAGGAATTACTGTGAATGGAAAGGGATATAGAATATAGCATGCAGGTTCTTTATACTGGTATTTTTCTGTAAACCTACCAAACTGTGCACTATTGGTGCCCACATAAGTTTTTTGTAATGATGTGGGTTGGGATTAGAGGCAACTCCTCCTCAAAGTATGTATTAATTTTATCTTTCTTTCATTTGTTTCTACCTATTCTTTCATGGTATCTTCTTGGTTACATTTGTCATCTCTTTGATGTTTCATAAATGAGAATCCTTTCTTCCTCATTGTGAGTGGCTGGATCTGACTCCTCAGGGTCTGTATCTGAAGATTTTTGCTGCATAAGTATCTTATGAAGGTTTAGTGATATGTTTCATTGTAGAAACACTTCTACTGTCTTAGTTTCAGGATGTTCAGTGTTTTATTAGCTTTTTATGTATCTTTCTAAGGGCCATTTCCACCCATTTCCACCCATCTTCTTCCATTCATCTTGAATAGTATTTCCACCCATCAGTTAGTGGACATCATAAAAAATTCAAGTGTTATTGCAAAACCTGTCTTGTACTCCTTCCTCCCATTCTAACGAAAGTCAATCATGGAATAGTGAAAATAGGGAAGAGCAGGAAGGATAGCGAAGATAACAAGGACTTGTTTTCTGAGCAATCTACATGGTTTCCTGGCAATTTTTTGTGCCATACTATATATTTAAAACATGCTATTTTTCATCAAAATTATGAATTTAGATGCATTCACTTTTAATAGTACATAGAGAACTTAGATGTAGACATAGGTAGTTGAGCAGTTGAAATGCCTAATGCATTGAAGGTTTGAAGAAAGAGATTTCTCAATGGGATGGGTTCAGATTATTTTAAATTGTACCCACCCAAGCATCTCTTTGGAATGCCTTTCATTTTCAATATTTTAAAGAATTATGTAATCCATGACTTGCTTTAGAAATATTACCTCAATATTGTTCTTATCATTTTGCAAAATAATTGCTTCCCCTGTAGTTATTACATAGCAGATAGCTACCAAGGTATTATCCAGCTGAAGCTATCTGAAGTTATTATTCTGTATGAAAGTATAAACAGGTAGATGATGCATAATTGTTTATGTAGTACTTTCTCCAAATCCTTGCAGTGGCCTCCATTATATTATGATAACAATCATACTAGAAGGTGTTCAATCACTATCATTATGCTACAGCTTCATTTAAAATATTTTATAAAGAGAAAAGTAGAATCAAACAACGCTTGAGGTTTAGCTTTGACTAATGAAGCATGCCTTGCCATTACAGTGCAAAAATTATTTTTTTAGAAGAGAAAAAAATACTGAATTTTATTAAAAATTATATTTAATTGGCATATTTTTTATTCATTTCTCTCAATTTGAGCTCCTTTTGGCTGAACAAAATTGCATGGCAACAGATATGTATGATATTTTTGACCATATCCCTTGGGAATTTTAATGAAAATGACATTTACAGTATATGCTATTGCAACTAATGGCATTGCATGCTTCAAATATATTTTCCATGATACTGTAGCCCAGGTGAATCTGTATTTAGAATTGGGAATTAAAGTCTGCAACTATGAATGGTGAAGAAGAGAGGTGTAGGGATAGGGAGGTGATTGGTCAGAAAGAGATAAGTGATAGAGCTTGCCTCTGACTTGGGTGTGGGCAGGGTAACCGGTTCACTGCAGAGGAAAGTCTGTTAGGAGGTGCATTGGCATAATTGATTGGAGACTTCAGGATACAGGGACTGTGTTTGGCCTATTGAGGCTTTGGTTAGAGAGTCAGGGTTTTATGTACATAAAGCCTGAATCACACGATCATTTTTTCCGTCCCTTTTAATGATAGCTTTTCAGGGACCATGACAATGATAGCTCAAGCTATCATTTTCTGAATCACATGGTCATTTTGGCCGTCCCTTTTTCCATCATTTTTTTCCGTCCCTTTTCGCATAATTTCTATCATTTCTATGTTAACTACTCTCATTCCATTGAAAGCCGAACGTGGCATTAGAGTCCCTCATTACGGCAGAGCACTCTGATTGGCTAAATGGTGGAGTCAGCGATGCCTCCAGGGACGGAAAAAGGGACGTGCCCAGGGATGGAAAAAGCTATAGGGATCCCTATCGCTGGAGCCATCCCTGACTTTGTTTGAGTCACACGATCATTTTCGAGCGATCATTTGAGCTATCATTGGAGCTATCCCTTAAAAGGGACGGAAAAAATGATCGTGTGATTCAGGCATAAGATAGAACTTGGTGGTATGTGGAATCGTAAAATGGGAAATGGAATGAATAAATGAGCTGTTGATGAATGAAGATTTTTTGACTTGATGGAAAATGAAACATAGATAAAATCAGTCATTACTATTGATTTGGTAGACTCATTTTTCTTAGGCATTCCTGCTTTCTCTTTAGTTTACAAAGGTAACTCAGGGTTTGAGCAGCATAGATAGTTAATCTTTTCTAAGAGTATGTATGGATCTTATGATATGTTCAGTGAAGTTATACATCAATCTTTTAAGCTGAATCTGATATTTTTTAGTGATGCTAGGAGGGAAATAGGGATAAATGCCCAGCGCATACATATGTGATAATGGAAGTAAACTTCAGATTGATAATGCTAATGATTTATATCTAACACTGTTATTCTCCAAAGAGTTAATCATCATATAAAAGTAGCCATTGGTATTCCTCAAAGCGTCGCTGAAAACAGATAGAACTAAAAGGGTTGAGGGGTTCAGGGATTTACAGATGAATGAGAGTCTTTGCAAGTAAATGCTCACATCTAATCAAGTATGTCTCTCTCTTTGCTATTTATGTTCATTTCAGCCTTTGGAAAGTTATGACTAATTTGTAGAATGTCTGTTTTTGGTGCTTTCTATTGTATTACCTGATATCCCTTAAGGTTATTTAACTTTGAATACTGTTCTCAATTATCAATGAGTGAGTGGGGGAAGTTGAGACTCAGTTGCTGGACCATCAGGTAGTTGATATATTCTCAGTTGAATAGAAGGTTGTTTATTTGTGTCCATGCTTTCATCATGGAATATGACTTACATGTCACTGTCACTGGTCATATTGCTCACATAATTAAGGGATATCACTCCTAGGTTGAAGGCATCACACCTTGCTGGTCATATGCTAAGTATGTATTAGAATGACTTCTTTATCCCTTTTTTGTAGCGAAATATTTATATATTTAAGTGGGACCTATGTTTTAGGTGGTAAATAATATTAATAATCAGACTCCATTCCCCTACATGACAATACAACATGCAGAGCGGTCATTCCTTCTCAACTGAATAGCCTGTCTCCATGGTGGAAAAACTAAACAATCTAGAGTTAGGCTATTAGAAGGCAGCTGAATATTAAAAAAAAGAAGAGGATATCTAAATTCTCTGGCTTTCAAACTCTGAATAGAATCTCCTCAAGGGGAAGATTTTCAGCATTAAGAAATAAGAAGTAAATTTTTCTCCTTTTTTTTCATATTCCATAATTATTAAATACAGATTCAAAATTGATAAGTATTGTGTAATTTCTTGTAATTAAATGCTTGTTTGATTATCACAGAATTTTAGCTAAGAAAAATTTTGAGCCATTGGTAAATGGTGTTTTGTAAATCCTTACATTTACTTTTTAGGCCTTTGAGACTGTTTTTGGATAAAGCACACAGACTATAATCCATTGTGAGAGGCCATCAATTTAGGAATCCCCTACTATAGTCATCAAGATCTTGGAGAATGTATGCTAAAATATTCAATGCCAGTCTACCTCAACCCCTATTTCATAATACAGCACTTGGCTATCTTTGCATATAAGTATATTACTTCTCAAGTAGAGTCTTTACTATGACAGCATTATTTACATACCCAGGACTGTAAAAGCTGATGCTAAACATTTTTGCATTAATATGTCAAGATTATAGAAACGTTGATTTTTGAGAGATGAGTATTTTCTTGAAAACAATATTTATGAAATGTTTATAGCGTGGAAGTCGGTGGTGGATTTGGGAGGGTGAGAGGGTTGAATTGGTGGTAATTCTCCTGTATGGGTCTCTTAAATGTAGACCAGTTTTCTAGTTTCTGACATATTTGAAATTATTACAGTAATTAAATTTTATGAGATGATTGGATATGTGATGGCTGTAAAGCTGTAACTCTAATCATTTTGATCATCTTATATCTATAATGCTTTAGATTGTTGTAGATCAAGCATTTTGAATCTTTAAGAGACTCATGAAAAATATGAAAATGAAGTATTAACTTTATATGCTTCTTGGACTTCACTAATGAAAGAGTCTTTTGACAAGTAAAGTCCAACAGAAATTACTTTTTTGTGAAGTTTTACCGGTGAAATATATGTTTAATATCTTATAAGCTCATTGAACTCTCCATCCATGAAATGTGAAATCTCCATCGCAGTTGTATGACCACACGCTGAGAAACATTAGTGATCTGAGAGTGTTGATATCATGTTAAATAGAATTTTCCATGTTCATGAGTGTGGGTTACTTTAAGCATCCTTTCAGTGCCATATGATGGAATGCCATTTGTTGCTGTGCCAGAAATGCCAAATATGATATTTACTTATTTGGTTATTATGTATGGAAATCTTTGGTGTTCATAATATGTGTGTTATTGGAAAATATGATGACTATATATTCATCATTTATTGTGGATATAATTCAATGTTATCTATTTATTGTAATTTTCTATCTTCAAAGATGGATGTTTTAATGCATTGAAAGCATTAATTTCAGTGAAGAATCCTGATATGACCTTAAGCTCTTTTGATCAAGATTTTTAACATTTTGAAGATTTTGGTGGTATGCTGCCTAGTATTAGTGAAGCGAGAAAAGAGTTTTTCCTGTTAGTTTGCTTTTCGGAAAGCAACCACTCATCAGTAATTTTAGACATGATGACTTTCCCCTCAGCTGTAAGCACTGAAAGATATTTTTGTTTCTTCTGAAGGGAAGAGAATTCCTTATTCCAGGGTCATTTGTGCCCTGAGAATGGAATGGGTATTCCTTGAAAACTAAAATCTTAAGGTTGGTCAGAGCAAAGTGCTGATTTACTGATGATGAGTCCTTTCATGTGTGAAATGTTCCTTGATGTAGTTTGGTATTTTGTGTACAAGTAGTTCCTATTATAGCGGCAGAAGGTTTATCTGTGCTGCAGTCTGTCTGGCAGTATAGTTACTACTTCTAACTCTCCTCTTGTCTTAATGTTAGAACTTCCCCTTCAGCATTCCTATGTGTTTGATATTATGTGATTCTTCTGTGTTTGATATTATGTAATTTCTCTGTGTTTAATCTTATGTAATTCCTCTGTGTTTGATATCGTGCTCCTCTGTGTTTGATATGATGTTCCTCTGTGTTTGATAATTAGCATTCACAGAGTTTGAGGCATGGGGGTGTCTTAGCTCCCTCCTCAAAATGCCACTACAATCTGTGTTCATTCAGTTACACTAGTTGTCATTCATGTAATTTGAATGGTAAGGGGTATATAGAAATCCCTAGATGTTTGATATAAATTACTGAAAAATTATTTATTGCTGTTATGATTGTTTGTCAAAAGCAAAGTCAGTACTCTTGATTTTTACTACTTTTGTAATGAAGAAGGCAAATACTTGCCATTTTTGTTTACCATGATATTTTTCATGACATGCATCAAAAAATAAGTATTTGCTTGTTATTTCTATTGCACTAGATGAAGCTGTTATTTTATAATTGAGATTGGTAATGGATAGATTCCTTCTAACAATGTGATAAAAAATTATCAATGTAACAGTACCATTTAGAAGCATATGATAATTGTTGAATTTCCCAGAGATAACACATTTTTCTTTAAAATACAAGGCTGTTTAATTTTTATAAATGTAATGATTTCAAAACTCGAGACAAAGAATGACAAATTTTGATATATATTCATATTTGAAAGAGCCGAAGTTACATTTTCATGATGGCTACCTTGACATTAAGGCCATTTTTTCATAGGTATGCCCTTGTGAACTTCGAAAAATTTTCTATTTGGTTAAAAAAATGTAGGTAATTAAAATTAGGTTACATAAGCATATATTTGTATTACGATGCTTATTGATATATATTTCTGAATTGAATAACCACGCATATAGGTGTATATTTTTATGTAACTATTTATTCTGATGTTTAGGTTTAATAAAATAGCTTAGTTTGAAAAAGATTTTCATTCTTTTTACCTACTTATCTGTTACTTCATCTAGATCCCCCATATTGTTGACTTCTTGAGGAATATCTTACAATCATCAGGTGGAATAATGTTCTATAAAGTGGTAGGTATATCCATTCTCACTGAGGACTTTGAGATCTTACATACATTTTTTATGAGAAAAAAGAGTTTTTGGTGCTATTTTCTTTGAAAATGGAATATAATAGGACAATTTCAAGTTTCCAAGCAGTTGGAGCTAAAAAAAGAAGCAAAAAATAATGGTGTTAGGCCTGATTGTGGAAATGATGAATATCGATATCAAAAAAACAAATATTTATTATAGTGGAATAATGTGCATTTTACTGAACTGAGGCCATGAGTATTGGAAAGGTTAATTTGATAGGAACATTAGTCAGTGTTTTACGTGTTTCATCCCTACCCATCATTCTCACTATCAACACTAGAATACCCAGATGGTTCATTTTGACCGAAACAGGTGCAAAAAGTTTCACCCTCTGGAAATAATCTATTCATTAGGTATTTTAGAGTTTATCTCAAATGCCCCTTACAGGTCATTTTGACCTAGTGGCAGGTTTTCCATGTTACATCTTTACCAAAAGTTCTTTTTCTTTTGTGTTCCTGTTCTCATTGTGCTACCAATACATTTCACAACCATGTTGTCATACCCTCTTCACTTAGTGTCTTCCATGACCATATCGCCTTTCAAAATCATTCTCAAGAGACTTTCTCCCCCTTCATATTTCTAACCTCTTTTTGTCCAGACGATGCATAGAAAATTTTGTAGTTATTTTGTTTACGATTAGCTTGACTAGTTCACGCAAATATGTGTGAATATTACTACTAGTAAAAATTGTCTGTGCTATCCATATTTCAAAAGGTGGAGAATAGAATTTTGAGACCAAGGTGCTCCGTGGCCTGGGAAACAATGAGTGGTTAGTGTGCCTAGCTGACTTTGAATTATTTATGGCCATGGAGTGAATAGATGTAAAACTTCACTCTTTATAGCAACGTCCCTGTTGATTGTTCTTGCACAAACATGATGCTTAGGAACTGCTTTTGGGAAATCATGAGATTTTCAACGCTTGATGAAAAATTAACTTGATCTAACCACTTGCAAACTGATAAAGTTGCATTGGTTTCCTCTAAGGTCAATTGTTCTGAGCAAAATATGGTGGAATACCATCTTATATCAATGACAACAACAATATTTCTGCCCACTAGTTTTATTTGTTACAATGCATTTCAACGCCTGCAAGTAATCCGAAGGTACAAACTCTTTTCTACCAGCTGGTGACACTCACACATTGAAATACATTGTAACAAATATAATATGTATGCTGTTTTTATGAATATCAGTTTCCTCTGTCTGCAAACATTTCATTGGAAATTGCACCCATCATTTGAAACCGGGACTGAATATGATAATTGACGAACAACTCATGCCGACCAGAGCTTGGCACCTATTTACTCAGTTTATGGCATCTAAACCTGATAAATGCAGTCAGAATTTATTGGATTGCTGTGGATGTTGATTAAAAATATATGAAAATGGGGTTTTCCTCTGCAAAAGATGGTGGCCATACAATTAATCATTTATTTCAAATTCTATAGTCATACGTTTCTCATCGCATTTCTTGAACAATGGCAGAAATATACCCTCAGATAATTTTTTCACATTCCTGAATTGGGCTGAATCACTGGTTGAAAAAATTACCAGTTTTGTTTGGAAGGTAAATCAATCTGGAAGAGAGGTACCAATCTCTCCATTTAAAATTTATAAAGAACTAAAATTCACTATGGTACTGAAATTTGCCAATATTATCTGGAGGATTCATATAAAAAGGGAAAAAATATCATACAATTGAGTTCTCTTCACTCCAGTGTTAGTATAAGTAACTCGGGGGAAAAATGTTCTGACACTATGTTGTAGTAAAGAGTGTGGTAATTTTTGTAATTTTTTAAAAAAATTCACTCAAATTTTTTTCTGAGGTCAATTTCTACATAATTTTCATCTTAATTTTCCCAGAAAAACTTCTTAGGCACTCCATTCCTACAGCATGTAGCCATCTGTTTTCTTATCCTTACAGGCACAGGTTTTTTTGCTGTATAATTAGAGAAGGGTAAATTAACATGGTATGACTTGTATTACTTTGGAGGTGTTATTACGGTAAATTTTTTTTAAATTACCATAATTTTCTGATTATTGTTATCTTCTGCAATTAATAGCTATAATAGGATTTAATAGGAAAGTCAATAGCAATAACGAAGGGTTAAAGGCATTTAAACCATAGTTATTGCCTCATTAACCCATTTATGCCCACTAATTTTTTTGCATGAAAATTTAACTATATTTACATTTTTCAAACTTATCATTCCTCTGGACAACAGAAAAAATATTGAAAAAAATCCTGAAGTATTTGTTTAAAAATTTTGACATGGGTCGTTTTCGACCCACTGGGCATTGGTGAGCACATTTAGGATATTCATTATTGGATCGTTTTCTAATAGGCTCTTCAGAGTTATTGAGTTGCAACTGCTTTATGATTTCCAATTTGTTGTGTTTTGTTTTTAAGTGAAATTTTATTTAACTTACATTATTTTGGGATAAGTTGTTAAAATAAATAAAATATTTTAAGATACTATTCATATAAAATAATTGTTTATTTCCTTCAAAGTTTTAACAGTCAGAGATATTTTTATGGTACTCCTCAAAGCACTTATCGTGCAAAGGAATGCAACATTTATGGCATGATTTTACTGTTTTACTACGGCATAAAACGCATCTTCTTCTTGGCTGATTTGTGAGAATGATATGGTGCGGTCCACTCGTTCGGATTATCTCTGGAGGTGAAAACTTGCTCGTTGGTCCTGCTCGTTGTGGTGGAAAACCATATTTCTTCAATACTGATATTACAATTTCTCTTCTGAATGCTAAACTGTCCAGTTTCATACCATAAGTCCTGCTGAGACACCATGCATTACTCATGCATACATCCATCATCCAGAGAAATATGGGCGTGTACCACTTTTTCCCACGAATACCAATACGGTAATTAGAGATATTATTGTCCATTTGGTCTACACCACCCATGTTTCGATTGTACATGGCAATAACGTGGGGTTGTGGAATTTCAATTCTTCCTTTTACGGATGCTGAATATCTCGTTGCCATCTGCTGAGGTTCGACGCCAAACTGATTAGATAGCATTGTGACGACGTTATTGTCCATCCACCTAACTGCACTGATATTGTCCTCCCGGGATACACGACAGTCATATCTACCTCTCTCATTTCTTTTAAACACTTTAACATCCTGCAAGGGGCAGTTATCAATTCGGTTCACTCTAGCGGTTCCCGTTCCACCATAGCCAAATTTTTTTAGTTCGCGTATTAGATTCGCAGAAGTGAAAAAATTATCAAAATACAGGGAGAAATTCAGAAGTGGATAATTTTTTTTTAGGATTTCAGCAAACCCCATCACCACAGATTCACCGAGCCCTCTTGATGAAGTGGAAACCTTTTTTTCCTTTACTTTCCCTTGGTAGATATCAAATTGGATGCAGTACCCTAGGCGGAGAGCAGCTACCCAGGCCTTGTAACCGAATCTCACTGGCTTTCCCCGAATAAACTGTTTGCATCCGTGCCTTCCAAAGTATGGAATCATAGCCTCACCGATAGAAATAGATTCTTCTAAAGGCGCAAATCTACAAAAGTTTTTGTTCAGTTCACAAATGACTGGACGCAATTTTGCGAGACGATCAGATATGTCTAATGTACTATTATCTGCACAATGGATGTTCGTAAATATATCCTCAAACTTGTTTCTTCTCATACTTCTATACACCAGTGAATTGTAGACATCTTCCTTTTCTTTCCAATACATTCTTCTTCTTGGGAGCCAGTTATATCCGGACAAAAACAATATGCCTAAAAATGTATAAATATCTTCCTTCGAAACCTGCACACACCTATTCCTCGATGCTGCATATTGATTTGTAAACTCAACAAGTTTCGTAATGATGTTGTCATCAATAAAAAGTTCGAAAAACTCTAATGGGTGACTGGACGAGGATAAAATCAGTGGAGGTGTGAAACATGTACTCCAAGAATCACAAACAGGGGTAGTTAGATCACAACTCACCCATCTCCGTTTTATGTTTTGGGTTTTGGTTGATTTCTTTCTCCTTTTAGAATGGGATGACTCTTCAACGAATTTGATTTCCTCATCAACTTCACCAGGGTCATCTTCAATGTCAATGTTGAAGTCACCTTCCGCTTGCAGCTGCCGGCCACAAAGACGATCAGGATCGTTACATTCATCGTCCCCAGAATCCTCACATGTTTCGTTTCCATCTTCTGGAGGAGTTATGTAAATATATACTTCATCTCTTACACCTTTTTCATCCAACTCTTCTAGCTCGTGAAGTATTTCTGTTGTAGTCAGCTGTTTGCAACTAAATTAGAGATATAAATTAGATGATGAGCTCACGAAAAAAATATGTTTCCCTCTAGGAAATTATATACTAACCTTGCCATGCCAAAATTTATTTGGACTAATGCACTCCAAAAGAATCTTAGCGCAGTTCAGCAGAGAGAACGCTCGAATTCTGGTCAACCTAGCACGTCTGGACTTGCCCAACAAACTAGCCTTATCTGCCCAGTGGGTCGATAACGACCCACACCAATATCATGACCCGTGGCAGACACAGGAGACATGAAATTTGGTAATTGAATACGGAATAATGAAATTGAGTATACAAAGTATTGTAGCTTGTCGTGTCATTTTGATTGAGCTGGAAAATATTGGTTACATTGTACGTAAAAGTTATTCGAAAATCGTGGTAAAGAGAAGTAATTTTTTATGTCCACGTTACAATGATTTGAAAATGTATCCTTGGAAATATTACTTCAGGAATGAATCACTTGCTTCCCTGTAAGACGAAAATAACAATAATGTAGACAAATACTTCAAATTAGAGACACTAGGATTTTTTTTATCCCGTGGGTCGAAAACGACCCACTGGGCATATATGGGTGCATTCAAAGTAGAGAAAATTTAAAAATTAACACAGCAACCTACAAACAATTTGGCGTTTCTTTTTTGGCGTGAAAAATTTTTGTTCAAACTATTGCCAAGTGATATTCTCACATGAGTTGGACTAGCCTTTATTAATAATTATGATTGTGATATTGTACATAAATTTGACTTAAATAATATCGATGTGATATGAAAATATATGAAAAATATCTGAGATGGAAGTGAATATTTCCGAAAATTTTGTTTATTTTCAGGAGCTGAGGTAAATTATGTAAAATACCACGGTAATTCTCAGAAAGGCCTGTCTCTATGTATAATATTGTTGGGAGGAAAACACATTTACACTGCGATTTTTGCACCCCTCATCAAATGCTCATGCCTAGATATTCTCAGTATTCTACCTACAACTTTCCAACTGACATCCACACCCTTATAATCTCTTCATCAATCCTACTTCCAAGGGAGAAAAGAATGGATTTTGGACGAATCATAGAGGAAAGAGGGAGGAAAATGAAAATCAACCTAGCTAAGACTAAAGAAAAGAAAAGGAAGCCAAAGAACATTCTAAGTTGACAAAGAAATAAACAAGAAAGTAAGGGATGATAAAAGGAACTGGGTAGCAGAGCATGCAAAGAAAGCTGAAGAAGTGGAAAAGAAAAATGATATGAAGGAGGTGTAAAATATAACAAGAATGCTCTCCAAAAGAAAAGCAAATACTAGGTAACCATTAAAGGATAAGATGGATCAATTCTAACAGGAGAGGAGGATATTTTAAATAGTTGAAAACCTTCATTAAGGAAATCCTTAACTTCCATGTTGAACCATTAGGGTGGAATGAGTAGAGAGATGGAGAGATTGTGTTGTGCTGAACGAATACATATTGGTCATTGTACCTCAAGTCAAGAAATGGTTGTTCCTTAGGGTCTCAGATTTTGCTCCAAATTCGAGTATGGGTAGCATATGACCTCCAATGAAGTAATCTGAAACTGTTTCCAAAAAAATGATTTGTACATGATTTATGTATGCTTAACTTTTTTCACATTTATGCAAAAATTGTGTGCCCTGAATCATATTTTTGCTTGTATGCATCTCAGCTTCTATTCATCGTAGAGGAACGATATATATACCTACCTAATTTTAAAACATATTCTTTTGCAAAGGTTGTGATACCATAAAGAATTGATTACGTCGAATTTTCTATTTTTTAAATTTCATTGTTTAATGCATCTCAGAATTGGCCAAAATTTTTTTCATAAACATACTGGACTAACTTTTTCTGAAATAAAATTCTCTGGCAATTCATAAACATGTTTGAATTTTTTTTTAACATTTGCATTTTTCCCATGCCCACCTCCTCAGGCTCAGCCCTAGAACTAGCATGTAGCAGGCATGTAATATGTGCATAGGCATATGCAGATAACTCCAGCTTAGAGAATTAAGTATTAAAAACAATTTTACGAGTCTGAGTTAATGACACTCCGTTAGTTTTTGGTATTACAGTGTGGCACTTCCTGATGCCTGCTATGTGAGCTGCTTAACGAAATCTTTTTTTAAGTACTTCAGCATTTTTACCACTACCACTTTCCTATCAGAGCCCAAATTTATTCTTGAAATGCACTCCTGGCCCAATCAAACAGTTATCTGGGTGTTTTGATTTGATACTCTCATGGCAGCTGAAGGCTAGCTCACATAACCAACCTTCCTCCATTAAAAAGATCATCATCTTGCGAGGTGGTGAGTAATTGCCATTTTGCTGAGATGCTTAAATTTTTTACATGAAGATAAAAAATTTCAGGATATAATTTTTATTTTATAAAAAACAACTTATTCATCTCATTAGAATATGACATTTTTAACACTTTCGCTGCTAATCCCGTCATTTGACGTATTTCCTTAGCTGCTGAGTAATATATTCCAACCAACTTACAACCAACTTACAATTAAAAAAGGTAGAAGAATCAAGCTTTAAAGCAATATAAACAGCATTTTCTAAGTAATATAGTTATTTTTCTGTGATAGCATGAATAAAGCTTAAAATGCCTACCTATCTATGCCTACCTACCTATTCTATCTATCTACCTACCTACCACATTCTACCTATCTGGCAGCGAGAAGTGCCCAGCAGCGAGAGTGTTAAGTATTGGAATCTTATATTTCAATAATCATATAAGATCTTTTTAAAGAGATGCCCTTTTGAGGTGGCATACTCCGGACTTTCAGTAATGATAATTTAGTCCAAAGGGATTTTATCATCTTTGATTCATGGGAGGAAATAGTGACCAGAGGGGTGAACTGTTGTTTCATCATCCTTTCAACGCAAACCTTCAAATCCGTCCCATAATACAAAAGCATCATTTTCCAAAAAAATCAGCATCCTTAGAATCTCTGAATTTAGGTTTCATTGGTCATATCACATAATATTCTCATGATACTAGTTCAATTTTCATGTACATGATGACCTCTTCTACAAGTAAGTACCATTTTTTCATTACCTTTCCTTGTTGTTCAGAGATGTTGTAACGTTTAAATGCTGGCACTAGGGTGCGCCCACTGCTTCTTTTCTTTTTTTTTGTTTACTTAAACAACTGCAGATACCACTGTTGATGGAGAGGGGAGGAAGCCACCCCTCCAGGTGGAGGGGAAAGGTGTGGGTAGGTGGCTCGGGCAGAGGAGCTGAAGGGTAGTTTGCTGGTGAGCTCATTTGTGAGTGTCGTTAGGATTTCACCTTTTGGGTTTCCTTAGAATTTATACTCGGTAGAGTAGGCTTGTATTTTCCATTTTGTTGAATTTGTTCCTTTTTCTTATCCTTCACCCTGTTCTAGTTTTCTACCCTCCCCTATTCTCGATGATGAACAGGTGCTCGAGTCCACCAGTGGTTGACCGACACTACCTACACTGAGAGAATTTCTAAACTTTTGTTTAAATTATTTCTTCCTTCAACCTTTTCCACTTTTGAGTGCAGGTGGAATCCCACTACCTGCACTGTTTCCCAGCATATCGCCGATCACGTCTGAGCTCTCCCGGAAGGAACAATACAATTTCTACCTAAGATTTTCACTGCGCGATGGTAGGTTATATTGGAAGCCTTGCAAAGGTTACCACATTATTACATTTTAGATGAGATCAATCCCTGTGGATGTTTTTCAGGTATTTATCTTCCAGCCTGCTATATCTACTTCATCCAAGCATTTACAGCTTTCAGCTGTGTATATTGCATCCTAATCAAGTTTAAAATCAGCTGTCAAATGATTCCAATATCACTGCTCACACAGCTTCTGGTAACACTGACTTTTCATGGAATAATTATGCACAGCAAATAAATTCAACCGACTTTCATATCCTACATAGCTTATGAATTGCAGATTGGGTTGGATTTTTGGGGATGCTACCGACAGCTAAGGTCATTTTCATCATAGGGGATAGGTAAGGGAGGAAGGGTGGATAGAAACCCAGTGTTGGCATTAGCCTCTTAACAATAGGTGCTAAGGGACCATGGTTTAATGTCTCATCCAACAGACAGAGTTCTGTACCCGAAGTGCCCTCTACAAGACACTCAAGTAGGGATCAGGTTTCCAATGAAAAATATCTTTCTCTGCAAGGATTTGAACATGAATTGCAGATATTTGACTAATAATTCATCAATAGAACACTAATGGACATCAGGACCAATTCAAGTGAATACAAAAAAGCATAACTGATTTTTAGTTTTAATTAATTCTTGTGTTCATATATTAACCACATAATTTATGTTTTCATTTGTTTGGAGACATTTGAGGAACCCCTTCTATCATAATGTATCCTGTAGTGCATTTTGGCTGTCTTCTTCAAGTTTGCTGTTGTCATTTTCGTGCACCTTTAGGATAAAGGAGATATAATTAAAGAAATATTAATTTACAACTCTTCTTGACTTATATTCATTTCACTTATTGAACTTCACCTGGGCTAAATCATAACTTGCCAATATTTACATATATTGGATGTAACTACATGTCAATGAAAAATACTAGCATTAATAACAAGTCTTTCAGGTTATCACATACTATTGTGTCACAATTGGGTGGTGAATGGGAAAAATCAATGATTAGCTGAATCAAAACACATACCTAAGTAACATGTAGGAGAATTAATTTTTGGTAGTAAACCATAATTACACTATTCATGACCTTTAACAAGCCATCTAACGAAGATCAAAGAGTGTAATACTATCTCAATTAAATATTAACATATAAAATACATTTTCTTGGATGGATATTCAAAAAGCACAATTGTAACCACGTGTATCATAGACAATTGTTTTTTCAAAGGAAAATATCCTTAAGTTCAGCACTACTTTTTTGTTTGAAAATTTCATTAGAGCTTGTAAAGATGGAGAAAATAGCATTGTGCATATTTTCTTACCTTCATAGTTGAATCTTGTCCATCACAGCAACATCCTGTACTTGTTGAACTCAGGCAAATTCATCCCTATTTTGTTTCTTCTTGAGGCTCTGAGCTGTGCCATCATTTTTATCTTCCTTGAATACTTTAATTTCTCAACAATAATGCAGTTTTACTCTTCCCCTATTGAAGCTCCAGCTTGTTAAGAGACAGTTTTTTTATGCTACAACCAATGCAAAAACAAATGCAGGGAATGCAAAACACATGCAAAAAACAACAGCGGCGAATATGTTGCCATAGTGAAACTTATCAATGGTTATTGCAATGATTCTATTTACTTTAGCTGTAACTCATGAATTCACTGCAAAATGAAACAATGAATATTATTTTCTGCCATTTTCAGTCCTCAGGAACCTCCAACCATTCCCTCTTATGGAGTCACCATTTCTGCATTGGGAGGCACATTGCAAGGGGACTCCCAGCAGCCCCCTGGGTAAGGGTTGATAAGGGGCTTGCTGGGTAATGACTTTAAATATGGCCTTAAGAATTAGACAGCTAAGTGACAGTCAATGTTAAGGAAAGGTAAGACAATATGAAAAAAATAGATGTAGGGATAGGTCAATGGATTTCAGTAAGCCTGCTTATTTTTAACCCTCTTAGTGCTGACTCGTGCCAGTGGTTCTAGCGAGAAATGCGGAGAGTAAATTAATGAAATGTATCACTTTAGGAAAATAAATAGTTATTGTTTAAAATATCCATACGCGGTTTTTCTTATTGTGTATACATTGAATTAGGTAATAATCAAAAAAGATGTTTACATCATATAAAAAATAATTTTAATTATATTTGTGTGCTTAAGTTAAACAATTTTTTGTCTATGAGCCAATATATTGGCCCGCCGCACTTTTCACCCGAGATGCCAAAGCTGCTATATCGGCTCGCCGCACTAAGAGGGTTAGTGCAGTTGTGGATTAGGTAATCAGAGAGGTGGAAACTGAAAAAACAACACAGGGTGCAAGATGCAAGATTAGAGATCAGAGTAGTATGCAATGCTAACAACATGGTCTTGAATACAGAAATGGAAGACCAATTAAAGAGACTGTTGATGAAGTTGGTGCATGCCTCAACTACCTCAAAATGAATGTTATAATTTATGACATAGTTCATTATATAGTGCAATATAATTTATTACTCAAAAATAATTACCATTCATATTGAAAAGGTGCAGATAATTTTAGGTAGCCTTGAAGGAGAACCTGCTAAAGGCTACCATCACATTACTATATGTAATGTTATAAAACTGGAAGGTACACTCACATCATGTGCAACATCAAGCATTTAAAGCTACAAGTAAGGGAATACTGAATTGTAGGCATAATTTGGAAGAAATAAATATTTAGGTAAGGAATTAAAGACAAATACATATAAATCTGTTGTGAAACCAATTCTCACGTATGCACCTGAGACATGGATAGAAATGAGCGAAACAACACAAATAGAAACAGAGAGAGAACACTAATGAAGATATTTGGGAAGACAAAGGAATAGAGTTTACAGGAAACATGGTATAGAACAACTATAGATACAACCTATAAATGAGTGGATGTAGAGAAGATAACATCAGTGGAACAAAAATGCCACAAGAATGATTGAAAGAAGAATTTTAAGCATCACTAGAGAGAAGTTACCAGTAGGAAAGAGATCATGAGACAGGCCTTCAAATAAATTAAGAGGACCATTCTAAGTTTGGAATAAGCAGGCAGCAGCATATATCCAAAGCAATAAGGAAAGAGTCATTGATCAATAGATTCTAGGAACTTTACATGGCTTGATCATTGACAGAGCATATTTGTCATCCCATACTGTTATTTCTGCATTGTCTTTGCTCCCATCATCT
The DNA here is from genome assembly GCA_963169105.1 of Ceriagrion tenellum. NCBI lineage: Eukaryota > Metazoa > Arthropoda > Insecta > Odonata > Coenagrionidae > Ceriagrion > Ceriagrion tenellum. The sequence continues at coordinate 97,486,215 of OY720638.1, read as the reverse complement.
TCAATTTCAGTTTATGATTTGAAAGTGTTCATCTCTTTCTATTGCCAAAACGTCCGGAGACTTAAGATTTTTTATTCTATTTAATGGGTTTACAAGCAGGTTTCCATCACCTTCCATTTATTTAGTAGAGCATTGTATTTAAGGAATAAAATGTTTATTATTACTAGCCAGTTTACATATATTACACCATAGATTTTATCTCTACGAAATTTAATAAAGGTGTTTCTTGAGGCGTGGACATCAATGATAGAGCTTGAGAGTCTGCAAGAGCCATTTGAAATGCAAATATGTCAGAGAAGTAGGTAAAATAAAGGGAAGATAGGAAGATAAGTGACGAAGTGCTTGGAATGGTTAGTGAGGACAGGATGCTGCAGGATGAGATAAGCAGGGATTAGTTGATAAATGGAGCTGTTCTGAAAGGGTGAGGTAGATGAAACGCCAAGGAAAGGGGTTAGTGTGATTGTGTGGAGGAGATGGGAAAGGAGAACTGACGACATTGGTACAAGACAGTGAGGAAGAATGGGAGCAGATTAGAAAGAGAAAATTGTTAAATCTCTATCTTTGATGGAATACTGGCCTATGTAGTTTCATATCAACTAAATCTCACTGATTCGGCGGACAAGCACTTATAGTAACGACTAATTTATTTTGTATTACCAATTATCTCTATTCCCACCATCTGAAATTACATGAAAACGTTTACCACTGATCCAACAAGAAAACATGTGAAAATGGTAGCCACTGGTGTAGTCTATAATTTTTCATCATCACCATCGCTATTGAATCACCAGTATGTAATTTTGGAAAGGGAATTATTGGTATCGGAATGTATTGGATGAAAGCTTGTATAGGTTCGACCCTGATGACAACCTTCGTTTTTACCAATGTAGATTGGCAATTTTGGTATATATTAGAGAGGATTTTAGAGACCTGACAATATCCTCCGTTCCACGCAATACGCATTACAGATACGTAATGACGTATTGCATAAATATAGGATTGATGTCGGCAGGAAGTCGACAACCTACTATAAACTAAAAATTTGATTCCAATAGATCCGTCGGTTTATTGGATATTTGGGGAAGTGAACGACAGCTAATATTATTTGCGCCATTTCATGATATGTAAGTGGACTGTTATATGAGGGTTGATATAGGGAATGGAGCAGGAGTTCTATACACCCACTGCTAGCAGAAGAGGCTAAGTGGTCCTCATCGTGGCGCTCACGCACTAAAACATTTGCAATAATAATTTTTTATTAAAACATAAGGAAGTGTCATTCCTTCAAATAAAGTACTCCTTAACAACTTTCTCCACAATGTCTTTAAAATGGAAAATAGATTTGCTACGACACTTACTAAATTATTATTAAACAATTGTGCACCCCTATCCTCGTTTGTTTAATCATAGTTGTCCTCAATGTTGTGCACCCATGTCCTCACTGTGCCACTGATAGAAGTAAATTGTGGCAACCAATATTATATTTTTCTTTGGAAACTGCGATTAAATATCGTCGGCAGTGGGGTACAAACAGTTTGGAATGAGCAAGCCAAAAATCCTCAGTTTATGTTGCGAATATGAATGAGGAGGTGAGTTACAAGGGTTGGCAGGAGGAGGAGGTGGCGCCACGACAACAAATGCATAGTCGGCTTCAAATAGTAAATCTCAGCCTATCAAACAATGTGCACAAACTGCATCGGCCACGGTGCGCGGTCAGTTAATGTGAAAGTTGTTGTGTAGAATGTCACAGATTATATATAAAAGACAAAATGATGAGGTGAGAGAAAATAATGTCATTCGCAGGCGATCAATCGCCATCTGGAACTGTAGAGCATAGTTTTAAGGCCACTTTACGCGGTAGATTTTATTGTACAGACCAATGTTTCATGGATTTGAACAATCCATGGGATTGAGTGGGATTAGAACAAGTTCTTCATCCCTGTCCATCATTCAGAAAATCATAAAAGTTTTTGCATTACACTTAGAGCATAGTTTTAAGGCCACTTTACGCGGTAGATTTTATTGTACAAACCAATGTTTCATGGATTGTATAAGAAAATGAGTGGGATTAGAACAAATTCTTCATTTCTGTCCATCATTCAGAAAATCATAAAATTTTTGGCATGACACTTAGAGCATAGTTTTAAGGCCACGTTATGCGGTAGATTTTATTGTACAAACCAATGTTTCATGGATTGTATAAGAAAATGAGTGAGATTAGAACAACTTCTTCATCCCTGTCCATCAATCAGAAAATCATAAAATTTTTGGCATTACACTTAGAGCATAGTTTTAAGGCCACTTTACGCGGTAGATTTTATTGTACAAACCAATGTTTCATGGATTGTATAAGAAAATGAGTGAGATTAGAACAAGTTCTTCATCCCTTTCCATCATTCAGACAATCATAACATTTTTCGCATTACACTTAACTATCATCCTCATAAAATAGTTCATGAATTAGTTGGAATGGTAAACTATACCGCGTAAGGCGGCCTTAAGAGGGCCTAACCCCTCAAGTTCAAAAATACGAGGTGTAGTTTTGGGTGAATCATCATGTGTCGAGCGAACTTACTGAACTTGAGGTCAACTTAAATTTGCCGTCCGTTGGCAGGATTCACGCGATTTGCGATCCTCTCCGGCTTGATCCTGAATTCCATACCTCCACCTGCCCGATGCTCCTCTCCCTCACAAACAAACCTCTTCCCCTCCTAACTTTCCTCACCCCTCTCCTTCCTCACCACACATTCCCTCCCTGCACCTCACTTATTCTCCCTTCTCTCCCTCCTTCGTGCTTCCTCAAAAGATCTGACGACGTTCCACGATTTCCCCCTGCTCGTTCCTCGACACACCAGAGCGGGTGCGAGACATCACTTCACATTGATTTAGATAAATATGCCCCGATTGTTCAGGACGTTTCACACGACCGTGTGAGTCACAGCAAATACTAATTCCGATGCTGTGGCAACATTTCGTTTATAATGTTTAAAATAAAAATGCTCCATTTGTTGGTATGACCCGTTGAACAACAAAATCAAGGTAAAATTTGCAGATTATTCCTGGAATATATTTAATTGAATAGGCTTCTCTAACCGTTGGAGCCAAATAAAGCTCCATTTCCATTCCTCTAAATTAGTGTTCAGTTTTTGTAGTGATTTGAGTACATCTAAAGCAGTATGAAGGTTAGGTACTTACTAATATTTAATGAAATAATATTGGATTTCCACATATTCCTTAAGTTTCAAACGCAAAAATGGTAGTTGTAATGAAAATAAGACTTAAGTTATCCCTGTTTTTCTTCCATTTCATTATTAAATAGCTAGTAAGTTCCGTAAAAAATTCGTGACGCCAGTGACGTTGTAAATACATCCGCCAACAGTATGTATTTCTTGGAAGAAAGTAACAGAAGGTATTAGCTATAATGGATGAATTAGTAATCAGCTGAATAAGTTATTTAAGTTCAAAATATTATATTCCTGATGTAAAGAAAGATGCCCAGGTCCAGCTGTTTTTGTGCGCTGCATCCTGCAACAAATCTGCGTGTACAATAAAAGAGGAATGAAGGTTATTGTATTCCACTCGTGAATGATGTATAAAATGTTGCTCATGCGAGAAGAAAAATCTGAACTCTAATAATTAAATATGAATAAATGATAAAAGCACTGCAATTATGAGTGACGAAAAAGTGTATTATCGTTTTCAAGTTGTTTTAATGAGCTCAAATATTTTCTTGTAAAAAATGTTTGTCACCAAATTCTCTATTGGAGGTCTGATTTCAGCCAGTTAAAATGTAAATGTTAACAAACTATAATGTACTGGGTTTACTAAAATTTCAATTTGCGCAAAATATTGTTAGGAAAATGTGAAGGAAAGGACGAGTGGGATACCGACACGAGCTATGTATACTCTGGCCATTTGAAGTACCTTTACTATACTAGAGATGTAAAAGCAGGATCGTTGAGCCTTCCTGTATGACAAATTTTAGTGAAAGATACTGTACCAACCATGAATTTACCAGTGAAAAATGGATAGCCCTGAACATGCTCTGCATCAAGAAGAATAGAAAAAATGCTCTTCAAGGTTTATATTCTCCTTGAATGTCAATGAATGCTCACGTTTGGTGGCTTATATTTATCATATTTTGTCGTATTTGTTAAAAATTTGTGATAAGCTGCATCCAATAGAAGTCTTTGATATTGACATGTTGATATTGACATATTGATATTGACCCTTAGAAGTGACTAAACTGAGAGAATTTCCCTGCGAACGTCTTTCAATCACAGGAAAATCTACGGAAAATGTGCGGGCGAAGCGTGAATTGCCCGGGGATGAATCGCCAGCTGACTTCTAGGAAATGAACCGTACATCAGCGCATGGTTTCAATCGATCGCGTGTATTTTTAGAGGCATACGGCCGCTGACTGCTGATGGGCGTATTACTTGGGGGAATTTAAATGCTGAATCCGGGATGCACGACGGTAAATATTGTTTATTCACTTTCATTATAATAGATATTGACATTAAGGTTTCTTGCCGTAACGAAATAATGATATAAGTGGGAGTGGTTTAGAGCAACTGTGCTTCGTTACAACAACCAGTGTACCCAAAACCACATGCATTCCCTTCACCATGAATTTAATGTATAAACTCTTATTCTTACTCCAGGAGTTTCAAAGAAAGTCGAATGGTCAGCGGGTGATATTCCTCATAATAAGACCTCCTGAATCCATTAGACATTTTTCTTTGCTCGGGTTGGTTTTTATAAACAAATGACGTACTTATTTAGCCATTAAACAGAAAATCAGTTGACACGCCAATATTTAGCTCGTCATGTATGATTTGCGTCGCTCTAATTTACATTTGCCATCCGGGACGCCATCGCTAACCATACACAGATAGAGCACGAGGTCGCGCATTCAAGTATCGCTTTTGAATTACGCGCGTGCGCGTGAGCTGTGGAGGGGGAACCGGGACGCTGGCCAATGATTGCCTCGCATCAACGAGGAAATGGGAAACGCGGTGGTTTGGGCGTCTAGACGGGCAGGCCCTTCGGTTACTTCCACCCGGGCAGTGAGTGAGTTAGGTCGCGGCCAGTCTGTTTGCCGTCTCTCAGCGGGCAGCAAGGCTGGGCGGTCGCCAATCCCCTCAGGCTGCTTATTAGGCCAGGTCGTGTCTTGCATCCGTTTTCCACGCCAGGGGTGGCTCTCCAGGTGTCATTTTGGTTCATCTTTCGTTGGCGCCACCACGCGACGACTTGAACACGGGAAAAGCTAAGTACTAATCTAATCTTGTGTCGGGTGCTGTTTATTTGTTTCGGTTTCACGATTTAATGAAATTGCATGGTATTTTATGTCATATTATTTTGTGAATGCCACTCCAAATTGTTCCAACTGAACGTCTTTTCAAGGTCTTTGGTCAAAAGAATGATTTGTGAGTATATAAAAGATCTAATTTTTTTACTTATTCAACGGTTATTCAAATTCGTCTTTTTACATTTGCAAAGTCTATTTACTTATTCATCAAAGAAATAATATATAATTTTAAACGCGATGCAGCATTTTTATCAGGCCATGAATAATCTCATTCGACGCTTTTCAGGAGTGAAAAGAAAAAATGAAATTCGGAGGTTGTTACCGCAACACTATCTGGTTTATTGCATTTTGTGAATTGAGAATATGCGCAAATTAATATGGCTAAATGAAAGGTTACTGTTGATGTCATTGATTATTTGTCCATATATAATCGGCGCTGAATTGGCTATTACACTGAGTTACTGTTAGTCCTGAAATTTTCAGGAAAGACATTTATATTGAGTCTTGGCGTCTTAGAATCGGAAATTTTTATTCTTTTATTTAACGACATTTTTCCCTCTCGGCATCAGTTATCTTATGATGGAGATATTAAGACATTCCCTCCTACGCATACTTTTTTAAATGAAGCTCAACTCGTGTATTTCAATATTCCTTCAGGAATTTGACGAGTTTCGTGGTTTCACCTTATAAAACGATTAGACGCTCTCAACTTGACCTACCCACAGTTTTTTGCACAAATTTACGTCGAGATACAGTAATTATACGCTGACCGCGATGCGTTACTTTTCTATAAAAATCATTAACGGCCATTACTTCAAAGAAAAATGACTATTTTTTCAAATAATATATCATTCACGTCGATGAATCACAGAACCCATACCAAGCTCTTCCAGGGGGATTCGTTAAAGCTTCATGACGTAGCTGAAGGACTAAGGGTATGGGTGACAGTCCCTGGGGATCGCTGTGAATCCCCCGCCCATTTATAGACTCACGCGGAAAAGCGGCGGTCCGTGTGACGCGCCCAGAAACCTTTCAATTTCCTAATAAAATATATATTTTTATTTGTGCTTTTTTGCGAAATTAACTCATTGACCTCGCGAATCTCAAACAATAATTTTGCCCTCAATTAATCATCCTTAGTGGTGTCAACGGTTTCGCTTTGTTAAAAATCACATTTGAAGAGATCAGTCCACGTGTGGCAATACCTCTAAATTACAGCACTGAAATAACAAGACGCTCCTTATGCGCTCCTTATGAAGCGAGAACGAGAAGGCTGCTGACAATTAGAATAACTGACATGAGGAAAAGGTTCCTTATTATTTACGGAAAGATGTTCTATGATGAAGTTGATAATATTTTTAGCGTTCGGAGACACGGGATCAATATCGAGAGACTTTGGTACATGGAGGGGAGGTGGAAGAGGGGTGGCGTATAGTGAGTGGCTATCTGGACGTGGGAGTGTGCAATAATGTGAATATTGGGTGGAACCCGAAGGCACTCTTAAAACTATTGGGATGAAAGTTGAATCAGTGAGGGGTATTTGGAGTTTTTTCGCCGATTGTCAGTTTGAGTGCGATAGTCTAGTCATAAATGAGGCTATACTCGAGAGTTGTCCTTAGATAGTAGCTACTGTAAGAAACTTTTAGGTAGCATAATAACATTTATGCTGGAAAAACTAGTCTTATACTGCAGAAATTCTCAAAAAATTAAGTAATATTTCATAATTTGGGCTTAGATATAACTTATTTTTCCCATTTTGCTTGCTACAAACTCCATTAAGGCTTTCATAGGCTTTTAGGCTTCGCGAGGCGAATAGAGATATTTTTAATAATTATAAAACTTACGATCCACACAGCTTTAATTTTTAACGCAACCTGTGTCTCAGAAATCTATCTTATGTCTAATTTCTAGTTTCACATCGTAATCACTTTACATCAACATCTACATCTAATTAATACCCTGCGAGCCGCCACATGGGCGTGTGGCAGGGGGTGTTAGGTCACCAGCCGTGTAAAGATGTAAGGTTTTGGGAGGTGAAATGGTGACACGTATTATGGGAGTGTATTTTGTGGAGCTCTTTTTTTATTGTGGTCACTTATTGTGCGCGGAAAGAACGAGTTTTTTTTAACATATCTGTTTGGCAATGTATTCCTCTTATTTTATTGCTTCAGTCACACCAAGAGATGCAATATGGTGCCATGATAATATTCTCTGTTTCGCTGTAACACCCACCAGTTCTGAAATTCTCAAGCAATCTAAGCCTAGTGTGCAGCCACCGAGTCTCTAGGGGCTCCCAACTTAATCCATCTAAAAGTTGTGAGACACTATATGTACGCTCGTAGCAGTTTTTAACGAAGCGTGCTGCTTTTATTTGTATTTGATAAGTTTTTTGGTTAAATCTTAATGACCAAGATCCCAAATGCTCGCGGCGTATTCGAGGTGTGGCCTAACCAGAGCGAAGTACCATGTGTCTTTTACTTTTTCATCCGAGGACCTTCCTATTATACGCTTAACAAAATCTAGTTTCTTTGTTGCTGTGCCGCATATGTTTTGTATGTGTGTTTCCAACGCAATTAATTTACATGTAGTAACTGGTCGGAAGTCAACAATTCTCTGCCATTTTTTTCTCTTCAGAATTTAGATAAGCGTGAGTTAAAACACTCGTTACCTATGATTGACCGGAGACTTAAACGAGATTAACTCTTCATCCATAGCTTAGAGACCGTCATTTGCCTCTTCTACCTGTTGCATGGTGACCCATTCCCTTTTTGATCTGCATGAAATGGAATTTCGTAAACCTTGCAATGGCGGGAGCGTTGAATCTCTTTCTTGGACGACTGTTTCCCGTGGAATTTTGCCGGCATTTCCTTCTGAGTCGGCCAGCGATTTGTCATGCGAGGTCATCGGTTTTCATGAATCATTTAAAGTTTAAGTGCGATGGAAGTGAAAAGTGGTTTAGGTCACATAAAAGCGTGGTTTGGAACTAAAAAACTGAAAACACGGCCGTTAATAGTATAGAGGCAACACTTAAGTTACCTCTATGAGCCTTTTGGGCCTTGTTGCTGATACCATCGCAACCATTAGGTGACATTCATGTCAAGAGTTTCAAAGTACAAGTAAAAATAAAGTAGTTTATTTTCGATGAAATCAGAAATCTCGAATCCATGAGACATATTTCCATGCTCAGAATAGTTTTCACAGCAAATAACATTCGTATGTAGTCATTTAGCACAATTACGGTCTCCTTATATTGTGCCATATTTAATTACCGATGTGAGTGTCTTGTTTGATATGCGCCATATTTGATCGTTCGCCTTTCCTGTTTCCCCACGGCACCCCGCCGTAAGCTGGTGACTATGGCAACGGCAATTTACGCGTATGTTTCGTGAATAGCCGTAACGTATTTGTAATCCGCGCGTGCGCACGCAGTATGGTTGGCAGGGGAGGGGAACTCGATGTCAACCAATGAGCGATTTGCGTCGAAACACGGAAAAAAGCTGTGATTTATTTTGCCTGGGCGCCGCGAGACCTCATTTCAGTCCGGACAGTCAGTGCGGCAGGTCGAGATCAGTCTGGTGGTGTCTTAGTCATGTGGTCTGCAAGAGTGGGTGGCTGCCACCCCCTTCGGGCAACGTATTAGGGCGGGTCGACTCCTGCAACACCTTCCACGCCAGCGGTGGCTTTTCGGGTGTCATTTTGGTCCATCTTTCTTTGGCGTCGACGAGGAAAAAGCTAAGTATCATTGGATTTGGTTTTGATTGCTGTTCTTTTATTTCAGCTTTGGAATTTATTTTCTGGAAGTGCATCGCATGAAATGGAGAATCAGTATGTGAATTAAACCATATGATTCAAATCCGCCATTAATAAGTATTTTGGGCACATGATTGCTTAGCAAATAACGGTCGGCGAGATATAAAATGTGTGATTTACAAAGTGATATTTCAGTTTTCGTGTTTATGGGAATACTCTTATTTGACGTTTATCCATTTTGCGAGTCAATTGAAAAAAAGCTGCAGATTATGTCCGCGATGCTGGTTGGTTAATTGCGTCAAGCGTCATCTTTTGACTTAAAGATGGGCGTTAGCTGATTTGCCTAATTGAAAGCTTCACCTTCATCGTCCGTTACTACTGAATGTACCCTTGATGTAGGAGACAACTCAGTTATCGCTCTGAGTTGCGGTGGCAGTATTTATGGAAAGGGCAGTTAGTTCAATTAGCGTGATTTGAAATGAAATAATAGTATCGCCATCATCATTTAAGCCTCCATGGCCAACAACCTTGGAGCTGACACTGACTCGGCTGTCGCCTTGAGTTCCTGTCGCTCCCAAAATTTTCTAGAATGCCTGTCTGTGAGAGCCATGACGTTTTAGATTTGGATTCAGGTATTTTTTTATAGATCAATCTCATTTCTCTGGGTATCAAACTACTCAATTATATTTTATTTTCTCAAGAAAATTAGTCATTTTTATTAACTACTTTATCGCTCAGATTTTGAACCTTCACGAGTTCGACTAATTTTGGGACCAAATCTCGAACTCTTTGCGCAAATTTACGTCAAGCTACGCTTACTTTATGCAGTCTGCAACACGTGATATATATATACTCGTCACTGGCGGCCATTACTTTCAAGAAAAATTACTACTTTTGCCAAAAAATTTTCTCAAAGCCAGTGAATCACAAAATTTATACCAATCTCCTCTGGGAGAAGCGTGAGAGTCTTTTGATGTAGTTGTTGGACAAGGGGAAGGGGAAATGGTCCCTGGGAATCGCTATGCAACCCCCACCACGTACTTGGCTGACGAAGGAAAATGGCGGCCAGGATGTAGCGCCGAATCATAATTCGAGCTCCTCACATTTATTTTATTATTATTATATTTATATTATTATAATTATGTTTTGCGGAACAAAATCAGCCAATTGCATCGATGCGCTGAAACCGTTTTCAGTAGCGCTCATTCAAAAATGTGAAATATCTGCTACTCATTCTCTGTAAGAATTTGAGGAAACTTTTTATCCAGACATAACTGAAATAATACTAAATTCTTATTAAAATTATTGAAATCGTTTGGAGAATGAAGTAAATGGTATTATATTATTGGAGCAAAAACTCTTGACAGCCAAAAGCTTTCTGCTATTTTATATGAAGTTGTACGGTGAGTTGGAAGCCAATTTTTAATAAGTGTGAAAACATACGAATTGCATACCATGACATATCTGTAATGATACTTCCTTCGGGCATTCCTCATCTTTGGAATAATATTCTCTAGAGCATACAGCCGTACCAAATCAAGTATCAGGGCGTTTATCAGCTTCAATTTTTTCAACGATCCGGCAAAGAATTTGGACAAATATTCTGATATGATTAGAAAAATGAAATTTTTTCCATTTAATCATCGCCAAGATCATTAATTTTATTGTAGAATTCTGTTATACTCGAGAAACTTTGGGCATGTGTAAAATTTCCTCATACTTAACTTGGAAACCATTCTGGTTAAATGATTCACACCCATTTCGAATATCTAGTTTCAGCTCGGGAAACACCTTTTGCATTTAGGGAACGATCGAGAGGTCCATTTTGTCTTTGCGTCCTCCTTTTTTTTACGCCATTGTTTTCGCATTCGTGACGTAGGATTGAATAGCAACTCTGACAAAATGGAAGCTGCGCCAACTTTTCATGGAAAGATACGATCTGGACACATTAGTTTAGTTCATACTGGAGCACTGAGAAAATGGATCAATATCAACCGGGAACGACTTATTTTACTGGGAGGAGGGACGGAAGAAGGAAGAACGTTTAGTGAGTGCTAACCTGCAAGTGAGCGTTCGGTGTGACGAGACTTCGGATGGAAAGCGGAGGCTCTCTAAGACTGATGATGGGTGTACTTGATAGCTTGACTTAGAGGTTACTATATTTAAGGGTATAATCAATTATATCTGGGTTGGTAAAAGTCTATGGTAGGGAGGCTACCGATGAAGAGTTAAGACAGATTTACATAAGTGGATATTCGGCGTAAATGGTGGTTTTTTGTAGGGATATGACCCCCGAAAGATATGATGTGAAAGCGTTGAACATGGTTGAATTGGAAAATTGCTAAAACATTGAGGCTTATACGAAGTTAATGCTCTTACAGTGAGCGAGAGCTTTACTTACCATCTACATTTTTATTAGTCTATTATAAATAATAACTACACTCAAGCGCTATTTTAGTAAATAAGTACTTTTAATAGCCAGTTGCAGGAACGTAACATATGTATTCCATAAAGTTATGGGACCCATAAGCCATGGAAATCATTCAATAAGTGTTGCACAAATATTCAATAAATTCATTGGTCTCATAACTTATGGCATGGAGTAATGAGTTCCATAAGTATCCAAGATGGCGGATGCGCAATGAACCGCTTGGAGTCTTAATTACTTGATTAAAGAGTTGTTTTGAGACAAGTGACCAGTTTGTTTACTCCTGCTGACTAATTATAATGTGCATTATTAATTATTCATAGGCTAAACTTTCATAACTTTTATCCGGCGGTGGAAGATTAGATCAAATATTCGAGGCTATTAACTATTGGTAAATAAATTAAGTAACTAATAGATGTGTTCATGCAACCCGAATATAGTTATGAGTTCTATAACTTTATGGATCTCATAACTATTGATTCCATAACTAAATTTTCTTGCAACCGGCCATAAGTCGAATAAAATACATGTTATTATATTAATACGACTTAACATGCGAAATATGTTTTCAATTTTATGAATAGATTACGACGTTATACTCGATTAGTTTATTAATTGCAAGCACAAATGCCCTTTGCTTCTCAGCGGGAAAAATATGAGTTAGAAATTACACAGTATTTATCGTTTGATTTTTAAAACCTTACAGAAGGTTCTACATAGTTCTATGCATTTTCACAATCATTTCGAACGTTATACTTAGTGCTATTCATTTCCAGAACCTTCAAATAAGGTATTCAAGAGTTGTATTGATAGCTAAGGCAAAATATCCTAGTTAAATTCTTTCGTTACGTAGCCAAGGAAATTTTCTGAAGTTGAAATCGGAGAAAAATCGATAATTTTCGCTATATTCGCGTAAAAAATTAACGAAATCGAAGCATAGAACGAAATCAGTCGCAGGAATTTCATTAGCCATTGTTTAAGCCAACGGGTTTTTAAAAAGTCAATCTTATATCTCCAGTGCAAGTAATTTATAAAACTAAGAAAAAGTATCCGCACCGATTCCCCTGCTTTTCTTATGGGAGTTCTTATGGGTCCCGATACAGGGTCCTAAGGATATTTTGACGTAACTTAGTCTCATCTCAGTGCAACAGTAAACACACCTGAAAAATTTCAAGTCAATTGGTCTTGGCGTTCCGGAGCGTATGAGGAATATATGCTCACACATAACCGCACACATTTTTATGCATATGGAATTGTTTCAAAACTTTATAAATCATACGAAGTACACACCATTATACACTGATGACATTCGTGCTTTAGCAATTTCTATTTTTAAAGAATATTCACTGATTTTCAGTCGTATCAAAACAAGGAACTCAAATTCCAATTTTGGGCAAATATCTCGTCGAAGTGTTTGGACGTATGTCGCAGTGCACTTATTAAGATGAGATCTTTCATTATTATTGTTAAATTCAATGAAATCTCTTGGGTAATTGATGTGTATATTGCTTGAGTATATTGATGAAACAACGTTGGAAATGCCATAAAAATTCTTCAAACACTTCTCGCCAACCGTTTAAATTATTAGATTCCTGCCAATATCTAATTACTAGTCGTGGCTTAGAAAACCTCATCACAACTAAGGAATCTCTGGGAAGTCATCAACTTTTTAAGAATGGTCGCCCACTTAAATAAAATAAGTCGCGCGTCTTTGCGTGCTTTGAGTCAGCCTTTGCAACCTGTTGCATGCACCCACTTGTAGATCTCCCACATGTAGGATTGCCCAGGCCCGATTCTATAACTGGGCAAAATGGACACTTGCCCAGGGGCGCAAGGGTTTTGGGGCGTAAAGGGGGTGCAAGAGAAGATTACAAGTTAATTACCAGATGACAAAAGTAAGGTAGAAAAAAAAACGCCGATAAGAGGTTAACACACAGCAAATCAAAGTGTATTATTTTCGTTAAGGTTTTACTGTAGAGCGATGTCAACAGAATTGCCACCACTACAGAGGAGCCCTTGGAGCTGTTGAGAGGGCGCGCGCGTACTACTGTAATCGCCTCTATCGCCACTCCGCCCTGGGGGCGCAACTGTTTTATTTGCCCATAGCGCCACGAGGGTTAAAAACGGGCCTGGGAATGCCGTAAACGCCGTAAATGTTGCAATGGCGGGAGCGCTACATCCATTCGTTTGACTGTTGATTACCGTAGAGTTACACCGGTTATACTTGCACGTAGCCCATTTGTTACACAATGTCATCCATTTTCATGGACCATTTAATTTTGGCGAAAGATTAAATTGAAAGGAGGTTTCAGAGTAGCCCGACCGGTTTATTTTGTGATACGGAATTTTAATGCCGTCACCATAGTCAGTGGTGCTCCAGAGCAATGAATAAAGAGGAGAGAAGTTTAAACAAATGGCATTATTAACAATTAAAAGCTTTTTACAAATTTATATTTTTATCTAATTCAAAATTTACTATGTAATTAAGTCGGTTGAAGATACGCCTAATTGATTGACAATATTGTACAGAGTTAATTCCATTAAGTGTATTTTGAAAAGTATACCATGGGGGATCGCATTTATAGTTTTTTTCCATCAATTATTACAGCTTAATTACCTATTTTCCAAAATTAATATTTTGAGTCGATATATTTATTCATAATACATGTGTTTACTTCAGCCTTTAGTTTCCACAAATTATTGGACTCGATTATTTATTTCCGTAAGCTCTAACTTGGAAAAAGATATTTTATCATGACAAATATTGCAGAGGGTTTTCTTTGAAGATAAGCGCTGGTTGCTTTTTCATTTTTCTCGATTCTGAGAATAAATAATACTCTGGCGGATAGAAACTTTTGTTTGTGTCAACAAAATTTGGCGCTTCATATGTTGACCAATACTGGAGTCCTAACACGTCAGTCGCATTGCTATTAGCAATTAAGCCGCACAGTTAGTGGGGAGAAATTCCTTTCAATTTTAAGTGTTTTATGAGCGTGTCAAATTTTATAATTGTACATAAATTATAAGAATTATCATGAATTTTAGCATAAAATAGTATTTTAATGAACTAATGACTGGTCTGTAAAAGATTTTTGATATTTAATGTTAGTAATTGGAGCCAGACCTGTAAACAAACACACGTCAGGATTTTTTCTCTTCATAAATCGTATTTTTTTTAAATTTATGGATTCGAATAGCTGTAACCAACAGAAAAACAGCACCAACGCTTTGAACTAATTATATCATCATTAGTCATTGAATCCTAATATTGCGTGCGGCCTTCAATTCCATACACTTTTTATCCTTGATATCTTTGTAGGTTTTCTGCTGAATGTATTTAACGGAGTGGACTTTATATTTGTCAGTTGGTATTTCTCAACAGACAAAACTTGGTATGTTAGCTACTATTTTATTCTTTTTATTCAGGATATCGCACAAATATATAATTTAAGATATTTTTAAAGCTTAAATTCAAGGTTGTTTATTATTTACTCAAGATTTTGGTACTCAAATGGAATATTTTGGCTTATAATAATGTATACTTTTTAAACGATACGACATAAAATGAAAATTAAAAAAATAATTTTTTCCACTATTTGAATGGATACCCAATTCGCTAGTCTAATCTAATGCGTTTGAATATCGAAATTTCAGATAAAAGTACTACTCTGGAACTAATGCTCTTTTTTGCATTGATTTAGAGTATGTTATTTTGTTTTTCAGAAAAGACTTAAAAAAGAAATATTTTCGCTTGTAAATTCACTATTTGACTTGTCTTACCAATCGATTTTAGATGAAAATTCGATATCATATTCCACATTTTTAGATTGATTTCAAATTCGATCTTTCAGTGTCGAAAAGAGAAACATGAGATAAATTATAATTTAACTATTTATGTTACGTGTTTTTTCTCGTTTGTATATTTAGTTTTTCTCTTTTCAAACCAACTGTTTTAACTTAAAAATAAATATTAATTATAATGAATCATTTGCGGTAAAATATAAATAATTCAGGTAAATGCAAAATTTCTATATTTTAAGCTATAAGTCTTGTTTGATTAAGTAATTTGTTTGGTTTCATTCTAACTCAGACAAACAAGAAAATATTTTTGCACGTGGATGCAGATTTTCCATTTTCAGTCAATACGATTTTCAATGCAAATGGAAGAATATTTTAATCTATCGCTTTTTTAAAGGATATAAAATTTGATCTATGGCTATAAATACTAAAAAAACAATACGTAAATGCACAGTTATAGAAATAATCTTCTTTTTCACTTGATTTAGAGTATATTTGTGAATTTTATATTCAGACACTTTTCTATTTCCACACACAGTTTTTTTACCTTTCCAACGAACCTATTTTAAATGAATACAGTAAATTTTCCTTTTTATTGATTGCATTTCAAAACAGATTTTTTTAATCCGAATAAAATAACTCCAAACATGTGAATGTTGTGTGAAAAAACAAAAAGCGTCATATTCTCTACTTTCTTTGAAAAAGACAAAAATTATTTATGTTCGTGTTTCTTTTCGCCAATATATACCCATAAGAGTACTTATAAAGCTTATTGTTTTATAGTCAGCGACTTAAAGCGGTTTTAGTCCATATTTTTTTCGAAAGCATCATATTCTCTATTTTATCTGTTGTGTAAAATCGAGAAACTTATGACGATGTATTATTTGCCAAGTTTCAACGATAAAATTTTATGTTATCATTTCAAATGGTATAAAATATCATATTTATGCGATGCGTTTCAACAAGACATACGAAAAACGTTATAATTTCCATTTAGCGTGGATTATAATTATAAGAAAAAATTTCCTTGGACATTTTAATTTAAATGACAATAATTTCACTTTAATTTTTTTAATAGCAACACGCATAGTAAAATATACATTTAAATATGTGCTACTTTTCGCCATTTCAAATGAGTCATTTCGTAGGAAGTGGCTTTGAAGAGTTTCAACATTTAAATTTAATATTTTCTCTTGAAAAGGTATTAAACCTTTAATTATACATTATAATAAAACCCCGAAGTTTATTATTCGATTGTAACAGATCATGTGTTAAATCAAGGTTCAAATTGAAATGATAATAAATCTATATTTTAGATAAAATCTGTTCATTCGAAAAGTTAAAATCTGTATTCCCAGGCGAAAATATTTAATGTGCTTGTCTAAAACTGGAATTTACTAAAGTATACACTGAATCATAGAAGTAAATTTGCCTGAATTCCAAAGTTGTTCATTTAACTATAGTCTCGTCATTCAACCACATAAGATCGAATTAAAAAAAAACAAAACATTAAAATAGAAGCAGAAAATTATAATTATATTTCCATTTTCATTAAAAATCAGGTTGTTAGAAAAGTAAAATTTTGATTCACAAACGAAAGCATTTCATATTCATATTTCATTAACCAAAAAATATAAACAATAAAGCATAAATATATTGATAAAATTCCAGAATTTTGCATTCATCTGAAATTTCTATATTTCTATTTATATTTCTGGAAATTAAAATCGAGTAAAAAGCAAAAAAAAAATGAAATTTATTTTTCATTTAAAACTAGATCGTTAAAAAAATGAAAAACCTTCATCCACATGCAATGATTTTTATTTCATGTGAACTAAATCCAAGTGAAAAAAATACACTAATCTCGTATTTTATCGTAGGAACCAAGCAAATTAGACTAAAATTATCGTCAAAGTCATAGGTTTTATTCTTGAATTGTGTATTTATCTAAACTTTATTTATATGATCGCAATATATTTATTACCTTGAATTTCAATTTTCAATTTTGATTAGCTGGATAGGAAAGTGAAAATCTGCATTCTAATGCAAAATAATTTTTTGTGTACCTAAATATAAAGGGATCCAAAAAATACTAAAAATTAAAGAAATAATAATAACATATTTTTTCCTAATATTGTAAATTTACGTGAAGTTTCATAATTTACCCCCAAGCAATTGATTTTTAAATCAAGTTTAAAAAAAATGCAGATCATTATGATTAATTTCCATTTCCATTTAAACTCGCTTCACTAGAAAAGTGAAAAAAAATGCATCCACAAGCGAGAATTTCGTCGTCTTATTAATTCATAATTATATATTGTACCCTTTCCATATGTATTTTTTCTTCATGATAGTGGCCCATATGGTTTTCTCCTCTCCTATTCCTCTGCTTACCACCTCTTGTTTCCCAACATATCCAACTATTTCATTTTAATCATCCTCACCAAGTATTGAAAGCCTCTATTCTCTTCAATTTAGATTTCCAATAATCCATGTCTCTGCGCCGTATAGTATCACCGCGAGAATATTTTCAGATACTGCTTCATCCTCGGTAATTCTATTTTCTTGGGATGCATCTGCTGATTTTTATCACTAATGCTTTATTCGATTGAGCTCTTCTCCGCTTGATGCCCATTGCACTTCTTCCAAACCAAGTCATTCAGTTGCGGAGGTAGGTGAAGCATTCGACTTGTCCAACCACTTCTATTATATGCGTAATATCTACCTTTTTTTACCGAGAGATGCAAATTAGACGAAATTTGAACGCCAAAAGTTACAAATTATATTTTTTTTAAATTGACCAGTTGAGATAGCTGAAAATTTACGCTAGTGTTTTTGATAAGTTAACTGATAAATTAAACTGCACATATGGTTGTATTAGATATTAATTAGCTAGAAATGAATGCTGCACCTTGAGACTTAGCGTCGAATCACTCACTAAAGCTTGATTTTAAACGCGTAAACCTTAGCAAGAAAACATGTCAGAGCTTCATAAAACTCCGCGTTATAAAAAGCCAAGTTACCATGTTTGTTGGTGTTCTTTTGCTGTCTGTGTTTGTTTACATGACATCAACAACGGAAACAACGTAGCTGCCGGGAGTGTCAAGCACGCGCACTATGGTAAGTGATTGGAAAAAAGTTTTAGGTAGTGCCATCTCGAAAAAGGAACCAAGGTTGACGAACGAAAAATCTTGTTATATTCCAACGTTTAAAAAATAGTAGCGGGAATGAGAAAACAAGGCTGGCGTTGCTGTGTTGGAACCTCCGAGGTTAGAGTTGCGATAGCAGCCTCGTAGGTAATTAATGGCTAATATATTGAATGCGTATGCACAATGGTGAGAAGTCACATCTGAGTCAATTTACGTAACAATTTTAAGCATTTGAAGTGTATTTTAAAAATTTTTGGAGATGACGCGTCAGAATAGACTCAATGTTTTCGTTTTATCACACAGGTTCGCAAAACAATCGCGAGAAAGAATCATTATGATGTATTTTTCAAAAGTAATGATTTTGGAAACATAATTATGAATGAATTTTTTTCGCCTTTTGGTAGAAATCCGTGGTATCAGTTCGCGATTTTTTTTATTCAATACATATTTCTATTTGATTTCTACATTAGCGTCCCAGGTCCCATATCACTACAGCTGCGCTTTCACGGTGAATTTCTGTTTTTATTTAGTTTACGAAGTTATTTTTATGTTGTCCAATTCTCACTCCTAATGATAAAAATCTTGGCAGGAGTGACTTGGTGTATAAAAGTCACACCTATAACCTTCTTAATTTAATAAGAGATATTATAATTCAAGGTTTTTGTTGGTGAATATCAAGCTGGATTTAGGAGTGGCAGGTCAACAATAGACCATATTTTCACAGTAAAAGAAATCCTACGCAAAGCCTGGGAATATGTCATTGATGTATATAATGTATTCATAGATTTCAAACAGGCATATGACTCACTTGATAGAAGAAAACTTTATTTAATACTGCTCGAACTAAAAATCCCACACAAATTAATAAGATTAATCAAAACGATAATGGAGGAAAATGTAGCAGTGGTACGTATCCGAAACCAACTGACAGATGTATTCAAAATCTCGAAGGGTCTGAAGCAAGGAGATGGTTTGGCTCCTACCCTATTTAATATAGCTCTGGAGTACGTAATAAGACAGATGGAGTCAGGAAGAGAAAACTTACTAACCAACAAATTAACGCAACTGGTTGCCTACACAGATGATATTAATGTTATGAGCCGAAGAGCAGTAGAGTCACAGCAAACCTATCTACAAATAAAATACCATGCTAAGAACATTGGCCTTGAGATTAATACATCAAAAACCAAAATTCTACTACAGAAAAGAGGGAACAGGGGCTCACAGATAGTGCTAGATGACTCCATTGAGTCAGTGGACCGATTTATATACTTAGGGGTGGAATTAAATGCAGGTGGCATCCATAAGTTGCAATGGATAAGACCCATTGCAACTTATGGATGTGATGCATGGAGTGTGACAGAGAAGACGAAAAGCATACTTGATCGATTTGAAAGGAAAGTGCTTAGAAAAATTTTAGGACCCATTCAGGAAAACAATATCTGGAGAATCAGATTCAACCATGAATTATATGGTATTTTTAGAGAACCCCCTGTGTCAAAATACATCCGACTACAGTGATGGCAGTGGGCCGGACATGTGGCTGGGATGGATGACAAAAGAATACCAAAGAGAACATTAGACAGCCGAATGTACGGTAAAAGACCAGTAGGAAGACCACGTAAATGCTGGGAAGATTAAGTACAGACACATGGAATCTCCTAGGACTACGACTCTGGAGGAGAGCGGAAACTGACAGAAAAGCATGGAGGCAGAAGTTGAAGGAGGCCAGGGCCCAAACTTGGGCTGTAGCGCCATAGGAGAGAGAAGGTTTTTGCTGCTTGCCATGAAACATGGTTGTATGTTCTTTTGATTAAGCTACATTTAGTTGATTCGAAATTCACCACTTTCTTCTAATCACTAACCAAAATTAGGACAAAAATAATTTGAATTAGGCTTTGTTATCATTGGGAAACATTTTACCATATTATTTTCTCGAGAATGCCTATTTTGCATTAGTTTTGTTCGTATTCTGTTCCTTGGTGGAATCATTGAAAAGGTTGACCATTTTTTGGACCTTGCATGGTCAAAGAGTTCCTGGCAATACTTTGGGGATTTTGTGAATCATGATAAAATGATGAATCACAACCTTCCTTTAAAAAATCTAGCTTTAATAAAAAAATCGTTCAACATTAAGAATATGTGGTCACACAAAACCCTGGTTATAGTTTAACCCTTTGAGTGCCACCAATTTTTTGGTGGGTACTCCCAGAAGTGCCATGGGTATTTTGATATATTTGAAGGCCTTTATTCATAAAATTATTATTTGTTTATTACGGCAAATTAATTAATTATTATTTTTACTATTTTTACATGATCATTCCTGTATTTGAAAGTGAATATTTTTTCCTAATGAATGTGAAATAAATAATTTTTTAGCAATGACTCATTGTTTAAACAGGTCTCCTCATAGACAACGATATATCGTCATTGGCACTTCTGGCACATTCTGCAAACGACGATATATAATGTCGCGTGGCACTCAAAGGGTTAAGTTATTTTTGATGGGAAATTGCAATTTGTGCAACGTGGCTAAATGCTTTTAGAATGACCATACGGAAAGAGAGAAGAGGAGAGCACTGGATAGAAATTTTTATATTCTCATCTATATCATACCCTGTGATACTCCTCAATTTTGTGCATACCAAAAAAATTTAAATATTTTTGAGTAGAGAGATTTCACCAGCATGAATTGTGGGCATCTACTGGGCATTCAATCTGTGCGGGAGAAACTATTCAAATTAAATAATTTTGTAACTGAATAAATGGACATAGATACAAGAGTTATACCAGAAATATGCACCAAGTAATGCATGCAACACAATACATGCATGCAATACTGCCTGCAAGTAATGCATGCAATGAAATTCAGTGCCCTCTATACTAGGTAGGTAGCAGATAAGGAAAAAAGCTTTTGTGATTGAATTAATGAATGTTTTCAGCCCAAGGCCTCTTAAATGGCCATTTTCTCAAAGACCTGCAATTTTTCAGTGTTTTTCAGGAGGTCTCACATTACTACAATATAATAGTCATACTTTTTCAGTTTTGCAGAAGATAGCTTTATTGATGAATGAAATGTTGCCAAGGGAAAATTGGTAGAAATATTGAATTATAGTTTGAAATGTAAAAACTATATATTTATGAATAGAAGGTGAATTACAGGAACCCGAGGTAAAATTTTGGTTGGGCGATATAGAAATTTCTGTTGAAAAGATATTGCCCCACCTATGCTCGGGCTTGGTATTGAAAGTGGTCATTAGCTACATCACCTCATAGTTGCTTCTAAAATTGAATAAGTAAGTGGGAAAATGTCAAGGCATGAGTGTTTGTCTTGAGTAAATCGAAGTTTCTCTAGAAGTAGTGTTCTCTTTATCACTTCTTAATCTTAGTGTATGAGACAATAAATAATTAGTAAATAATTTTCTCAGTAGTTTCATTTTCAGATGACCAGTTTCATCACATTTTTGGTAAGATCAATCTGAATGAAAATAATATCGGTTGTATGAAAATAACAGCATTTTGAATTTTTCAAAGCTATTTGTTTTTCAGTCATTTTGAACATTCACCATATAACGCCTTGAAATATCAGGTTTGTGTACAAGAATTATATATGCTGTCTTTAAAGCCTTTTTGACCTAATATTAGTGCAGAGCATTTAATTTTGTTAAGCCTGCTGGTTATTACATTGGTGCGCATAATGGTTAATGTTTTTACCTGAAGCATTTATTTATATCCTTCTTAATAATATTTCAATTAAATATGTATGTTTTGCTTACAAAATTTCAATCTACCTAATAAGTATTCGATAATCATCATCACTCATAAATCCGAGAGTTGGTTTGCTTCAGCTCTATAATATTGCAGAGTTAATCATCTGGAGTTCACAATCTCAAGTAAAATAAATTTAATAATTGAAATTATTTATAGTAATCGACAAATTTCACCACATCACATCCACTATTTTAAAGTATTGGTAAATTTGTATAAGTAAAATATCCATGCATCTCTATGGCATCCAGTCATTCTGGTATCCACAAAATAATTTGGTATTAACATTTATTATTTTTGCTCGATCATTTGAAAAATTATTGCATACATCAATGTTAGTCATACTTTGGCGTAGGAATGTGGCGACCCCATTACCCAGTGGGTTACCATTACAATCAGCCTCCTTAGTGTTGGCGGGAAAACCGCATGGCCTTGAGGCAGGAGGAAATGCCTGCCCATAAACAGAAAACACCTTGAGGTACCTATGAGGCAAGCAACCTATTTTGGTTGGTATCCTGTAAAATTTAGGGCATCGGCCCAAGAGGATTTTTTTCTGTTAGTGTAGTACATATACTGGTAAATATTTCAACTTAAATCATATCTTGTCTTAAAATAATGTTTCATAAAGCATATAGTCATTATTAGCAGTCACAAATCTGAAGTTTGGTTTGCTGCACCTCTCTCTTATTGAAGGGATATTCTTCTGAAGTTGACACTTAAATGTTACAGAAAATTTAAATAGATGGTCATTTATAGATAAGAACTATTTCCACTTCAACATATTTGCTATTTTGATGCATGGGTAACTATTGTAATTGGACAAGTCCTTGCATCTGTAGTCAGCCCTTCAGTTTTCCGTCCAAGAGTTAGTAAGTAAGCAAGTAATTTCTTGTGCTTGACACAGAAACTTTTCATGATATTTTAACGAAAGGTGTAATGAAACTTTTATACAATGTGATTTGAGAGTAAATTTTACTAATAATTATTTTGTAATATTACATAGGTATATCAGATATTATATAGGTATATCAGGTATCACGCATTGTTTAGAATTTCTATTATGATCTGATTCGTTGCGTAGCATTCATAAGTCGGAAAAAGCTGGCCTCAAGTCCACAACAGCTTTTTTTGATATGCTGACTTGAAATTTCGCATAGACATCATGTAATTGTCTATTGCTTGAGACATGCTATGAAAATTTAAATAAATGGTCATTTATTTTGGTAATGGTTATGGTAAATGTAAAGTAATGGTGAGAACGGAATAATTTACATGGTTTGTGCTTCTAGAGTGACCCACTACTTTCCATGGTTCTCACCCATTACTTAGATGTAAACGCTCAAATAATGCAAAATTTCCCAAAAAATGCCACTCTTCAGTTTTCTGTAAAAAATCTTCTTAGCTGACGAATATGAGGAAGGATTTTTCTGGCTAATTAAAAAAGGTATGATCTATTGAATTGGCATTTTCCTTTTCTTGGCTATTTTTAAAGAGATTATTTTTTATATCTGCGAGCTAAGAGATCACACAATAGGGGACACTAGTTTTTGACACACTTTAATTATCAATAGTAAACATGAATGAGTTTTAGGCCTGTGCAGTGACTTATATCTGAGCAATTTTGAAAGAATTTCAAAGGTTTACCTGAAGAGAATGTTGATAACCAGCAGCAATTCTGTAAATAAATTGGATCCCATGTCTCGGTCCTGCTCCACATTCTGAAGCTATGAGTGCTGCACTGTTATCCTAGCAGCCTGTGATCAAGGCATTGCAAAACTATTGAACCGGGAAAATAGATAAGTGTACTTGTAATAAAATCTTAAAATAAATTTCAGAGACATACTTTATACTCACATTTTTACCCTTTGAAAGGTTGCATAGTTTCCTATTGGTCATGTATGCTCTTCCTTAAAGGCAGCTGGAATTCTTCAACCTTTCCTTTCCTGCCCCTCTAACCCACATCTTCTCATCAGTCCCCAAAGAGAATAGACAAATATTTATCACTGAACTCACATCAACATTCCTGTTTTGTGATTGATTATGGAATAAACGTTGCTAACGTAAAGAGTCAGTAATTTGGCAATTTCAACAAATTTTGGCCTGTAAATTAAGCTGTTTCCATTCACAAAAATACACTTGCCTCTAATTCTGAAGAGCATTTTCTTGAAGATCTTGGATTATGTAACTGTTCAACTGCAAGCATCATTTCATAATAAAGCAATAGAAAATTATTTCCCATCTGCATCCCCTCTTTTAATATCATTGTAGCATCTTATGCCTTATTATATGGTTTTTTAGTTAATATTTTTCTAATTTAAATTACAAATCTGATCATTCATTATTGTTTTTTCATTGTTGAAATTTCATTGTTGTCGCCCCATTGTTGAAATTCTAATGCAATTATTTTCCAATGAAACTGCTTACATTTATGTCCAAACTAAAAAAATGACTGTTAAAATGAATTTTCACTATCTGCAAAGAATGTGGAGTCTTTAAAATTATTGTGAATTTGTAAAATTTGGATGGGAACAAATTCTTCATCACGCACTAACAACGTGGATGGCCCTCTTTGCAGACTTGTGGAAAAGTAATCAGATGTAATGGTATAATTCTTGAAGCCAGGTAAAAATGACTGATTCATTATTGTTTTTAGTAAATACTACAGTGATGAAGTGTGAAAGATGTATCCTTTGTTTGAGTGAATTGTAGATAACGATGAAGTTGCAGAGATTAATTTAAATTCTTTTTAACAGATCTTTATTTGTTAATTTTCACAAAAAGTTTTCTCATTAAAATGCAAGTCTTGAACTTCTGAAATTCTATGCCAAAATATGAAGGATTGCATTGATTAGTTAAATCAGAGAACAAAATTAGGAGTACTATCTTTTAATTGCTTATGCAGCATTTTGAAATATTTTAAATTCACACGCTAGAAAACTAGTAGTTGGATACACTGCCAAAGACTTACATGATGTAAATTTTAATCCTATCTGAATGGTATGTATAGCATTTTCGAGGTAATTGGTAGTATTCAATGGAAGCAACTGGATTTTTATGTTGATGGTTTCAAATTGACTGACAAGGATAATTTTGTCACTTATCATTTGAAATTTTCTTTAGTAGAAGCAGTGCTACTGGGAATTATTAAAAGAGAGGAGGCTGGTATTGAGATGTGGAAAACTTTGCTCAAAAAAGCTAAAACTCACATATTTTCCTATTTATATAAATCACTTATATTTATGCTTTCAATTTCATTATGAATGAAGAAAGATTATTTTCGTTCATGGGAAATATTTGGACAGTAAACAGAGAAATATTTTTCCTAGATGAGGTCAATTCTAAATTAAAAACTAACCTTAGCTTAATATAAGTTAGGCTCAGAATTGTTTGATTTGATAAAAATGAAACCAAACATTCCATAGGGTGCTAAAAGTAATTCAAATGTGTGAAGAAAAAGATAGTGTTAATATTATTTTTATATTAAATAAAATTTCTAAAATTCATTTATGTCAAACTCAAAATTTACTCTAAGTATATATATTTGTGCCATATGACATTACTTTACCACTAGCCGAAGACAATTTTTATTGTTGATCAAAGTCCACTTGAAAGATTAAAATGCAATTACTTAAGAGGTTCCCTACATGTTTGTCTAACGTGATCAACATGCCATTTTTTTCTCATATGAAATATGCAGATTTTAAACTTTTTGCATACTCTTTGATATATTGCATTTTTTGTATGATTTGCATATTTTTAGTTCTTTTTATTGTAATTTTATAGTAGCATTATTATTACTTGTTTTACTCTTATCTCTAGAAGGATTAGATACTGTTCTTTTCTTGAATGCATTAGGTTTTAAGAAACATGATTTTTTCATTTAAAAAATAATTACTGATTATGCTGTGAACACTATTTAAAATGCTATGTAAAATATTTCTTCAAACTCATTTTAATTGCATTTTAATCTTTACATTGAGACTCAAATGCATAAATTATGCTTGTAAAAATTATACTTTACAACTAGTTATTGTTTTCTTTAATTTCTAAAAATAGAGGAGTGGTTTAAGAGGAAAGGAAACATAATTTTAATTTTATGTTCAGTAATATCACCATAAAAAAAGGAAACCCTATGCATATTAAAAGTACATGGCCTGACTTTTTATCACATTTTTTCATTTTCTCTGGCGTAAAAATTTAGTTATTACATGTCCAAATATTTGATATTTTGGAATTGGAAGACAGCAAAAATTTGTGTCGCTTTGCTCTGTTTTACAACTTCAGATCCTCATGTCTACCTAATACAGCGTTTGATGTGACTTCCAATACAGTCTTGTTTGTCTATCCCTTTGTCTCAGTTCCCATTTAACTTTCCCCCCCTTCTCCATCTGCCATCCTTCCTATTATAGGAATGCCCCCTTACCTACTACTTTTATCCTGGCCAATTATCATCGGCTTCTTTCTCCAAACTCGCATGTAATATATGTCAGCTTCAACCTGCTAATCATGATCACCAGGTTGAAAATCTTAAGACTGGGCTGACCATAGAATATTATTTGGTCTCTACTTGGAAATAGCGCATTGTCAGCTTAAAGGGTGCATTTATAATACTTAATCACTCAATTGGTTTCATTGATGTATTTCTCTGCTCTAACTGCATTAGTTTCAAAATATCTGTATGCTGAACAAATAATGTGCAGGTAAGGAGAGTTAAACAAATAAAATGCAAATAGGTTAAATAAAAAAATGATACTAATTTTATCAGCTTAGCTTGTGAGGGGCAATGGTAAGTTGAGGGGACTTGACACGAAGATATCCTAGTATGTTCTCAAGCTATACTTCCCGCTACTACTTTACATACTTATTTTCCAATTTGGGCTGGATCGGATTGGTGGGGTGGCAAGAGGTTTGACTTTCCACCTTGAAGGCACGAGTTCAATTAGCAAAAGTCCTGATCGCTAGTTGGTTGTTTATTTCATAACAACAACCTAGGTCATTTTCCCCATTATGAACATCTTGGAAGTTTTGGGGCATGGAGGGTTGGTGAGAGAAACCTGGCATTAGCATTAGCGAACTTATGAGCCCTGAACACATGATGAGATTACTGGTATCCGAGATAGCGCCAGCGGTGGCGAGCAGTAAATTTTTCCCTGTATGCAACCAAGTGTCATGGTATCTGCAGGTATGCAATTATATCAGTAATGTGGTTATATCTCATGCCAGCAGATGTGATTGTAGGAATCAAATACAGCAACAACATTGTTTGAAGAGGGTGATATTGATCTTGAATGGTTGAATGTTGATCTAGCTAATTGGTGAGCCTTAAAATCAAGGTTTTATATTTAAATTTTTTGCTATACATTCATATATGCATTTTTGTTCTGATACAAAGCATGATAGTAACTGTGGAAAAAATCAATATAGTAATTTAGTTAAAGAAAAAATTCATATTTTGTGATTCGTTTTCTGAATCTCGCCAATGTATTGTGAACGTCATCCATTTCTATGCAAAGCAATTACCCGCGCCTCACTGTTGCCACAACCTGGTCACTTCTTGTAGCTGTCGGCCATCCCTCTCCCTCCCACTTGGGCAGGTGCTGGATTGCAGGCCAAATCTAGCACAAGAAATGATCCCATCTGTACAGGGCTTTGAAAAAATCAGTGCAAGGATATCATTTTATCGTCCCATTTGATGGACGGAGCACTGCACTTGAAGTATCTTCCACAAGACACGAAAGTCAAATTCAGGATGCCATGGAAAAATCTCCCCTACAACCAAGATCAGAATCTAGGCCTGGGGTGGGCAATGCTTGGCAAGCGTGCTAAATGTGGAACATTGATGACTTGTTCCTGGCACGCAAGACAAGTCCTTGCCAAATGTATTTAAAATTTTGGTGAGACTACTTATAGCAGTGGGGATAGTCCAAGCATGCACCAACTAGCCTACTTAAGTAAATAAAACAAAGTAAACTAGTCATTAAGCTGTAAATGTGGCTGCGTGCATCAGGAGCAGTCAGTTGTCTTGTCTAGTTAATTTTTTCATTCAGCCATTTTTTTACTATTATTCAATAACAAACTAACCAAATACCAAGATACTAAGTAATACACTCTCAAAAAAACTTAACTAGGTAGCATGATGTTGTGATCGAGATATGGCCTATTATGGCACACAATCTCAAAAAGGCTAGGCTCTTGTCCAAGGCACTCAAAATCATGGCTAACACTAAGACCTTCACCTTCCTGATCCCTTATTGAGTTCAACAAGGAGAAAACTTAAAGTGCAGTATTCTGTCAGTCAGGTTGGACATTAATCTGAAGTCCCATTGCCACTTACCTTGTCAGTGAGCATGAGTGTAATCATTACAACTTTATGCATGGAAACAATAATGGATTATGCCAGGGGATTAATAATATGGCATATATTCTCAGAGGGTATGTAAGTTTGCATAAGTGCTTATGTATGTTTTATCAATAGTGTAGCATATCAGAGATGTGCTTGCAGTAAAATCAGAAGGTTCAGGATCAGGAATGAATGAGTGATGAAAATATGAGGTATGGGTGCTCCATAAATGGACTTGCATGAAAAGATCGCCCTTTGTTCGTTCGGCCATGTCACGAATGTGGATGAGAATCAAGTAACAAAGCAGACTAGCCATAGAGGAGTGAATGGTAAATGAGGAAGTGGTAATTGGAGAGAGATGTGGGTGAGTGTGGTGGTTTATACTCTTGAGAGAAAGAATATTGGGACTCTTGGGAGGGTGCATCTGAGGTAATGCATGAGGGTCACTGAACCAACAGAGAAGTGCAAGGAGTGTTGCATGCCGGAAATGATTAAATATTGAGTCAGTTTTACAGATCTGTCAACAGCAATTAATTTTCTTTGACTTTAGTTTATAGTAGACGGCTTGGTAGTAGACTTGTTCGGCGAGAGAATGATCATAGATACTTTAATATCTAATATTTAGTATATGTACTTAAATATTTAATAATTAGCAGTGATGGGCAGAGGATTATTGAAATGAATAGTATTTATCTACCTTGTGGGTAGTATTCAGAAGGCATGACCTTCAACCCCATCCTTCATGCAGATACAATTTTGTCAAATTTTACAACGCTACCAAAAATAACAAGTGATCTTATTTAATTGTGACATTTTTCCATTTTGCATTTTTCCATGCTATTGTATGCTTCTGTCTTTGAATTCTGATTCTTCTTGATACCTTAACTCAGGTATTACATTGTAATGAAAAAACAGAAAGCAACCCCTGGAAAGAAGTAATGCTTTGTTTGATCTTCACCGATTATGGGTCGCGTCAGAAGAGTCAGAAGGCCAGTGCCTGCTGATGACAAAAATGTCATCTGTACGCATTTCTAGTGTGTATGTTGACTGTAGGATAGTGTCAATGCCAAGTTTCTCTACTCCCTTTCTTCATTCCCCACATCATGCTGCCTTGCCAACCACGCTAACCTCAATGACAAATCTCCTTTGTCGATTGTCTTCTCCAAATTACCAACCAACCGAGTTAAAATAAAAAGATACTATTTTTATTTACTCAGTTTTATCTGGTGCTACAGTGCTACAGGGATTATCTTATTATATATTATTAAATTCATTTCCTTAGCCATCCGATCATTACGCAATGTTTGAGCAGCATTGGCTTTACAGCTTCATTTACTAGTGACTCACAATGCGGTTATAAGTGTAAACCACCGAGGCAAATTACAATTACAAACACAATGATGCAGAATTTTTCGAGTCAGTGGGTTCGTGAAAATCGGTATTCTCTTTAAATATATGAAAAAATATCAAGAAACTGAATCCAGAAGGTTCGGTTAATAGAGACTCTAAATTGCATGTTCTGCAATTATATTCAGCATTATGTGGGAGACCCTTTTAATAGTTCATTATATGGTTTCATACACTCATTTGGTTGAGGTAAGTCTGCTTATGATGTCAGAGGAATATCAGCCTATATCAGAACATTAACA
Organism: Ceriagrion tenellum; assembly: GCA_963169105.1. Taxonomy (NCBI): domain Eukaryota; kingdom Metazoa; phylum Arthropoda; class Insecta; order Odonata; family Coenagrionidae; genus Ceriagrion; species Ceriagrion tenellum. The sequence continues at coordinate 97,456,022 of OY720638.1, read as the reverse complement.
GTTTAATTGGATGCATATATGGTCATTGTTTCATATGTTTGACAGAATTGTTGCTCATAGTTTTAGATCATTTTGTCCTAACTCAGAATCCCGTTGTATCCATACTTCATTCATGGACTTTGCCTGAAAGAGTATAATTACTTTCTCATCGTAATTGGGGTTATGAATAAAAATGCCTCAAGGAGTTGAGTCAAATATAGAGATGATGAAGTCGGCCAGTGCTGAGGAGCACTTGGATTCATCCAGGTTGAGATGTTAGTGCTCTGAATGATCAACATACTGAGGTTGTATTGCACCCATGGTAGTATTTCAACTATTAGAGGTTCTGCTGTGACTGGGTCAGTCAAAAAAATTCGTCTTTTCCACTTTTAATGTATTTAAAAAATATTACTGACATCGATGACAGTCCTAATTTGGCGTAGGGATGTGGCGACCCCATCGCCCAGTGGGTAACCACTGCAGTCAGCCACCCGAGCATTGGCGGGAAAACCATATAACCTTGGGGCAGGAGGAAATGCCTGCCCACAACCACAGTACACATTGAGGCTCTTACGAGGCTGACTACTTCGGTCATAATCTTGCTGACCTTCAGGCGTCGGCTCTGAAACATAAGTTATTGGATGCTGCCAGTTGGAAAGTTCAAGCTTTCGATTTACTACCCAAGGTCAATAACTAATACACAATTGTCAAAAAACAATGTAAGCTAGGCATGGGAAGCTAAGCAAGGATTCTGTGCAGCTCAAAACTACATGCATACAATTAAAGAGTAAGAAAGTGAGTCACTTTTCAATCTTTTACATTAACTCACTCCTCAGAATTGAGAAATGCAAATGCCTAACAGACACATCATAACAGCATTACAAGAAACCAGGAGATGAGTCAGCCATCGAATCAGAGTGGTATCTCATTCTGAAAGAAAAAGCAATGAAAAAGTGACTATGAAAATTCTGAATCTAATAAATTGTTTTATAATAGATGAAGAAAGCTCCAAAGATCCTTCATCAGTCTCAAGAGTGAACAAGATCTGCACATTGATAAATGCACATACTCCATCAACAAATCCAAGATATCTAAATATGAGATGGAAGTTGATTTTAGGAAGGAATTGGAGGAAACCTTGGGCAGAATTCCAACCAAAAATGTGATAGTTTTTTGGAAGGCTTTGATGCACAAGTAGAGAAAGAAAGAGCATTTAGGAATTTCGCCTGTGACTAAGCTGTCCAAAACATGACTAAGTGAAATGGCAAGTGACTGGTGGAAATGTGTAAAAAGCTTTGAATTGGTAATGAAATTGACAACCTTTAATCACCACCGGATGAAAACATTCTGGAATATTTTGCTAAAACAGCATCAACCCAAAACTGAAATCAATGTGGAAACACCTGCACCCAAGCCTAGATTTGAACCAGCAGCAATTGATTTCAAGGTCCAGCATGAGGCCAACCTTGCGGCCACCACTTTCCGAGGTATATAAAATTTTGGGGAAAGCATCTCAGATCATGACAGAAAAACCTTCAGAGGTTTTTTGAATTCTCATCCTTTGAGATTCTTTTTCACGATTTTGAGCTGATTTTTTAGGCGCTTAGGGAATGAACTCTTTCAAGAAGCCACTGACGTGCCTGAATCACTTTCTAGAATCTTAGGAGAGTCTCATGTGCACACTTTGGTGGCATCTTTGTGCCTATGAATAAGTAAATTAACTATTTCACTACTTTCTCAAGAAAAACTGAACCAATACAGTGTCTACCATTTTTGTATAACAGTAGTAAAATCAGTATTTCTAGCTTAAAAGTTATGAAAACAACATGTAAAAATATGATTTTTTACCTGCTAGTACAGTTTTTAATATTCTACTTAACGTAAACATCCTCTGCAACACATAAAATGTTGTGAATTCCTGAGAAAATAGAAGGCGGGCATTTATTGGCAAAACCTGTTCAACGCAAAACCCTTATTTTTAGCTTATGCATTAGAATTGATATGAATGAATGTGTCACCGCAAGCACCAATCAATGGTAAATGAATTTTGTGAAGTTTCAACTACTGGTTTGCAAAATTGCACTATGCTATTTGGCCAGCTTTTTTCCACCTCAGCTCAGTGGGCGATAATACATTTTTATGTATTGTACCAATTTATTGTAATAGCCCTAGTTTAGGCGATCAATTTAGAACAGCTGTTTGTAGTTCTGCATAAATTTGACAGGTGATTGTGGTCCCATGAGTGCTCAGGGAGCTCACATTTTATAGATACACAAGGGTTGAATTAAAAAAATGCATGGCATTCTTACAAGGTACAATGGTACAAGAATGCATTTCTCAATCTCAATTTCTCAATGCACGCTTTCTCAATCATTGGTTAATTGAGAGGAAGAATACCACATCAGAAATGACTTTTCATTTGCCATGGTTCCTTGCTAAAAGATTGTTTCAAATACTATTTTCAGATTATTTGAAGTATGCGAATGTTTTAGAAAATTCCTAGATAAAAAAAATTTACCTTTACTATTCAGTGCTCAGATAATGTGGTGAACCTTTGCTGGTGAAGTAAATTGATGCAGAATTTTGCTTGGATTGGAGGTAGAGGTGTAAAGGGGGTAAGCCCATTGTAACTGCCATGATGAATGAAACACTAGGTGCTCCTCCACAGATATATTTGGTTGGCAAGATGCGTTTCTATACTATATGGTACAATCATGTGCAAGGTTTCCGGGTTGAAGTCAAGGGTATGTAGTAATGCCTCATTTAGCCTAAATTTCTTTATGCACATTCACTATAGCGAAAATTTGTCTCCCTGTGATATTTTTCCAATATTGCCTTCCTGAACTCTTTCACCCCCCTTTGGTCAAAGGTGAACTTGTTCCAACAAAGTTGCTCTCACCCAAAGCAACTTGATATCATTGTTGGCCTTTGATCATATATTTCTCTATATTTCTGTCGAAAGCCTTTAGTGTACACTGATCACCTGTATTGTTAAATAGTAATACCATTCCGGCTAGCCAGTTAGTGGAAGTAATGCATGCTGCCTCCTACATTGTATGACAAGCTGTGAACCCCGACCAGTGAATGATCATGTGTCTTGGTTCGGCTTTGCAGTTTGTCACACTGCAGAGGCCCTTTGTCTTGTAGAATACACTGTGCCAGTCGGTAAACTTTGTGTAGGTGATTGTGAATGTGCCAGAGATTGTTAGAGTCAGATGAACCATAGTTGAAGAAATATCAAGGCATTAAGTGAGATATAGTGTTTTCTAGAAAAATGATTGACCTAGTGCAATTCTATAAGTGCACAAATGCTTCAAAAATGGCAAGCGAAAGAGGGATATTGCGTGTAACCATAAACTCAGATATCCTCCACTGATCATTTCATCAAATCAAATGAAGGCAAAGTTAAAACGCCAGCGTCGTTAGCCTGGCCAACCACTGTGAGCAGGTTAACGCGTTCACAAGTATCATGGAAGAAATGGAAAAGCTTCTAATGCAAAGGATTGATTCTAAATGCTCAAGCAATATCCCTCTTACTCAGCCAGTGATTTGCATGATAGTTAGTGCTTTCATTTAAGTCCTCCAAGGAAGACGAGGATGATGACAAATATGCATGCATGAACCAAAGCAGAAGGGGAAGGGGTGACGATTAACATTGGGGGGGTGAGGTAAGGGGCGGAAACCCTTCCTACCCCGCTTTCCTTCCTTTCCTCCCCCATTAACACCCCACCCTTCCCTTCGCTTTAGACAACAATGACCTAAACCCGTAAACCTTGATACCATTTCTTAGATCCCTAAAAATGCATGAGAACTCCATTTTGTGAGTTTTATATTTCAATTTAACATGGCCACTGTGAAATCCTTCTCTGAAACTGTGGATGAGAACTTAGATGTATTTGTCATCATGAATATGGACAATCCACATGGTCAAAACTAAATTGGTTATTTCCCTTATAGCTCGTAGCATCAAGGAACTCCCCCAAAAGTCTGAGGTGGATAATGGGGCTGGTGGAGGGAATTGTGAACTAGAGGGGGGCAGCTTGTGTTAGATATGGTGGTGTGGGGAACAGGTGGCACTGAGTAATTTGTTGTACTTCTTATAAAATTGTACTCAAGAGTTTGGGAAAATCTTAGCACCTGCAACTACACATTTCATGGTGAAATACAATTCTTTAAAAACCACTTAAATCTATCTCCTCTTTAAAGTCTAATTTTTAGATTTGTAAATGTTCTGAAGATATTCCTATCTACCATAAATGCAATGATGACATATGCAGAAATTGTCACCAGAAATATTTGGCTCAGTCTGGGAGTGAAACCATGGGCCTTTTGCTTGCTAGGCCATTGTGAATTTGGACCGCTAAGGCTTAACATCTAGTGCCCTTGTTTCCTTCAAAATGCTGGGAGAATTAGGAAGCCTGGGTAATTAGTGGTCTGCATATTGGCCCAGAAAACCAGTGATCTGTGTTTTGATTCCCAGTCTGTGGTGATATCTTGCCCCCCCAGAAATTTCTATATGAATATTATTGAGTTTTGGGCAGTACATTGGTGATGTCCCTTAATTTTTCCCACTTGGAGGCCTAGAAGCCTTAAACCTGGCCAGCCTACTAATTTTCATTTTCGGGATCTGTGGATGGTTTTTGTGGTCTTTTATTATCAGAGTTAGACAGACATTTTTGTCATGTATGAGATGTGATACTGGAAAAATAAAAATGCTGGGAATTAAACAGTTTTTTTCTCAATATTTCCAGCACTAGAAGAAAATGGAAATTTTGGGAAAGTTTAAGTTAGAGATCTAGAACCAATTTTGTCCTGGTGCACATGTGAATATTTATTTAAATCACTGAAACCACATTTGTAAGTGCTATGAATTGATGGATATAGATTACCATTTTTGTCAATGATATGTCACTCCATGTCAAATTTCATTTTTTGCTATCCTCTATTTTGATCAGTCAATGATTGTGACCTAAGTCTTTGATGTCCTGTTCTATAGAGAGTGTTTACTCTTAACTATCATTTTTTGAGCTGTGTAATTATTGAGATCAAAATTATCCATGTTCTGAGTTTTCAAGTAAACTCAAATGGAAAATGATGAGACGTATGGAAGAGGGGGTGAAGCATATTATGTTTATGCTAAAATAATGACATATAGTAGCATTCATTTATCTTTTCTCATAAATTTGACAAATTGTTGCACTGATCTCACTCAACAGATTAACTGGCTGATGAGAGACACTAACGACAAGGCAAACTTCACAAATATCTCAAAAGCCATTATACCTCTACTTATGCAGACTTTTCCCTTTCCTTTTCTGAGGCATTAAAATAAAATTCTAAATGATCAACTGCAAATTAATGGAAATCCATTCCTACAAAAGTACCAGATTCATATGATACTTCAATCATTTTTGTCTGGAAAGTTTTGCTTTGACTTTGAGTAATTTGAGTAGATGCATGTAATTAATCCAGTTTGGATATTCTACTTCTGCCAGAAGCTGGAGAACACTCTCATATTTTAATTTTCTATAAGGTGTTAGTTGAGTAAGTGTTTAGTAAAATGACAGATTCAGTGATAATTGTGTGGGCAGGACTTCAAGAGTTAAACAGTATATGTCCTATTTAATTTGACATAGCTGTGGCGTTGAGAGACTTGCTACTTCATACTCGAGACAATAAAGTAATGTAGGTTCTGAATCAACCACAACCTCTAAAGGGTTAAAGCAAAAGAAGATGATTCCAAAATTTGCTAAGAATTTATCAGATTCACTGTTATCTGTCATCAATTGTTCATAGAAGAGAATAAAAGGAATTATTCTGGGTTGCTCTAGTCTCTTTATCTAGATTCATTATGGCAATCAATACATTCTGTTTCATGAAATTTTTTTCCCATTTTGAAAAGTTCAAAACATAACATCAAAGTTTCTGTATTTAGTTTTGGTCAAATGTTATGAGACTTGCTAAAATTTATTGCCTTGTTGATATTGTTTTCATTTGAGTACTATAAGAATAGCATGATATATTCCATGCTCTAGACAAAGTGGGTATCTAATTGGTGAGGTGGCTAGAGTGTTTGCTCTACATCCTAAGGTCATGGCTTCAAATCCTGGCTGTGATAGTGCCCTTCAGAGGAGTTCCTATCCCTAAATATATGTTTTATTGAATGTTTTTCAAATAACTTTCTCTGTCTGTCAGATGGGATATAAAACTATGGCCCCGGTGACACTATTCATTTAGTGTAGGTAGGCCAATGCTATTGCCAAGTTTTTTCCTCCTATTTTTCATTCTCCAAGCAACCTTTTTTTGTACCTGCCTGCCCACTCATCCTTAATAATGTAGATGATATCAATAATTCACCATTTTTCATATAAATGACTTTCATATATGACTTGACAATGGGCCTCATTTCTTTGAATAGTTTATGCATTAAGACTATTCTCATGATTTCTTTCAGCTATAAAGTAAGCTTAAGAGCAGAAAACATCTTGACAAGTGCACAATACTCATCAGTATGGAAATTGTGTTGACTTAATATGTTTGAATTATAATAAAAGCAAGTATTTTCATTACCTTCATTTTCTATAGTGTTTAGGGATAATTTAGCTATTTATATAGCCTGCACATCTTGTTCTTTGGTTTAAAGACATAATTAAACATTGAACTAGGTGCTGTTAATTGAAGATGGAGTTGATGATGCTGCATCCTAGAAAATTTTGCCATACATTACAGAACAATCGAAGGATTATGAGTGGGCTCCTCTAATTTTTCCCCTTTTTTATCCATTCCCTTTTTTTACTAGGCATTAAATAGCAACTGGTTGATAATTTGCATGAATGATACTCATAGGACAGCTTGTCAGTTTGATAGCATTATGGCAATATTCTGGGATCATAACTAGCTTCTCTATCTAGTTCCATACCTAACCATTCATCAGAGCAATTCAAGTCTCTCTATATCATGTAGAACAAATCCATCACTGACTAGAAAATGCTAGGTGCACTTGAGACCCATTACAGCAATCAACGTGCTTTATAATGGCCAAAGATTGTATTTACCTCCAGAAGGGCCTTTGATTCTTCAGAGAGTTATAGTTGAATAAAAGATTGGCTTATATCCAAAGTTTTGAATACCTTTTTCCCTGACAGACTTGACAGAATATCTTATAATCTAGGCAGTGGGTACTAGTCCCTCTCAATGTCTATGTTAACTGTATTTCTGAAATAAATGCACAAATGAAGTTCCTCATTTTTCTTTGGCACCACTGCTTAAGGGATGACTTATTCAGAATGCATTATAGGTTCAAAAATTCATGCTTCAGCCAATTTAACGAACTCTCATTTAGCTCTATCCCTAATTTTTAAGAGCACATTATAAGCTTTTCTAAAGATTGGTGCTGTCTTCCATAATTTTAATATATCTTTAAAGGCACTAATTTTTGTATTTTGGTTTGCATCAAAGACTAATGGATATGACCTCACAAACTGAGCTACTTTGCTGTCCAAGTAGTTTATTCTGAGATTGTCTCTCCATCCTGGCAAAAGTACATCCAACTAAGACTGTCCCAGTATGGGCAGTTTCAAGGAAGAAATTACAACTATCAGTGGAAGTGTTTCCTTCTTAGAGGAATATTCTACTCCTACTTGGACTTGACCCTCTATGTTCAAATCAAGACCTGAGGCCAACTAAAGGAACACTGAACTATTAGATTCACCCTTTGGAAAACGAAATCAAATAACTCTACTCCCATATGGAGGCACCACTATGGACCTCTATCACTACAAGAACCATCTCTTATACTTATTTCATAACAAACTGTTAATATAATTTTGTTTTTTTGCCCTTGCTTTAGAATTGGGCCCTGGAATTGAGACATTTTGATGAAATTTTGTTTGGATGAATGGGTTGATTATTTGTGTTTGCGGATAAGACTTTGGATGGACTGGATTTGTTGGATACAGGAAGTCAAACCTTTAATTGAGGAGATTATATAGAGGGGCTGAGACTTCAGGCAATGCCTAAAGGCAGTTGTGTCTTTTATTAAAGCTATCTTGGGAAGAATAAGTTGTTGAATAATGGCAGTCCTCGATATTTAATGCATGCTTTGATTGTTAGTGTTAGTCAAATTTACGTGTTAAATGTTCTTGGCTTAGATTGAAGCTCCTTCATTCCTATTTTCAGTTGATTGCTGATTAAAATGAATTGGCATCTATTTTATATGTTGCAAATTTTGGCCAGTCAAAGGCATATTAGGAGGATTGGGGATATTTTTTGCATCTTACATCCTCACTAGGTGCTGAAATGTCACATAAAAAAGGATTCTACATCTACATCTACGTAATACCCTGCGAGCCACCACGAGGGTGTGCGGCAGGGGGTGAAGATCACCAAACATTGATTGATGGAAGTGAAGCATCTTCTGTAATTACAATATACATCTTTTCTTGGCGAGGCTTGACTGCAAAGATTATTTCAGAAATTGAGGATGAGGCTATTGATTATTCATCAATATACTATTATTCTTCTTGCACTACACTCTATTGCTTGTCATATTGACAGTTGAATTCTCATACACTTTTGGATTTCATTTATTTCTCTTCTAAAACATTTCTTCGTAACAGCCATTGTAGAGAACTGGTGTCTCTTTTCAATGATTGCCTGAGATCAATTCATATGTATTGGTTTCATCTAGACTTGGAGATCTGGGAGGAATGTTTTAAAGTTATGCATTGAAATTAATGTCTATTGAATATATAAATTGTGTTGTGAGTTTTACTACATTGTAGTTTAGTCTGAAGAGCTAATGCTTAATTTCTCACCTTATATGTCCTTTTAAGATCAGCTAAAAAGTTGGCTTTCACTTATTCAAACAAAACAAGTAGGTTGACTTGTTGGCCACCCTAGCTTCATGAAGTGGTTTTAACTGGTGCTCACAAAACTTTAAACCTATTTTTTCTCATTCCTTCATGAGATGGGATCATCAAAAACAGTGTAAAAGATTTATCTTTAATAATCTACTTTTATTTCCAGTGTTAATTCCTCCTTTACTGTTGAACTTGATTGGGCGGTCTCTTACGCGCTTGTGTCCTCTTTGTTGCAGAGATACCTCAAATTCATCAAGGTGAGATGACTACTCAAACCACCCAAGTTGTGCCAGTGGAGGAAGATTGGTAGTGTTGGAAGATTGGAGACAGCCATCATATGTGTGGAGAAAGATGTTGGAAAGGAAGATGCCGAAGGAGCTGAAACAGAAGAATGAAGAGTCAGTGACCAATGAGCCCTTGGATGACGACACGAGTAACTGCTACCTGGTTTCTGATGGGGAATGTGATAGTGGACTGGAGCTGATTGAAATACATTCTGACAGCAGCTTGGACAATGAAGATATGGAGATTCAGTGTCTCACTCAACAACTACAGGAGCTGGGATCTGAGAGAATCAACATTCACTGATAAATGAAAAACATGATATACATATCAATGTTTCATTTGAGGATAGATAATTTATTCTCACCCTCTTTTTCCATGAATGCTCATCGCTATTGTGATACCCTCAGTGTTGTACTCCTGTCTACTTAATAGTTTTTTGGCTCTGATGGCTCACATTGTGGGCTAACCATTAAGAGTCATATCAGTATCAAATGAAGATTTGCCATCATCATGGAGAAGTGTTGTTCACGAATTTGAGAGTAGCACTGAAATAGTTGATGAGTTAACCAATATCTGAAAGTGAGTCACTACATCTTAATAAGCTTTTTGGAAAGTGGCTTGAGCTAAAATGGTATTAAATCCACAATTTTATATTGCCATTTCAAATTAAATAATCTATTTATCAAGGAATTACTGTGAATGGGATGGGGTATATAATATAGCTTGCAGGTCCTCTATACTGGTATTCATCTAAAAACCCACCCACTTGTGCACTATTGCTGCTCACACAAATAATTTGTAATGATGTGGGTTGGGATCAGAGGTACCTTCTCAAAGTATGCAATAATTTTCACTTTCTCTCATTCATTTCTGCCTCTTCTTTCGTGACATCTTCTTGTTTTTGTTATTTACCTCTTTATGTGTCATTAATGGGAATCCTTTCATCCTTATTGTCAGAGGCTGGATCTGACTCTTCAGGGCCAGTATATGGAACTTTTTGCTGCATGAAGGCTTGGTACTTCATTTGTTAGTACAAACATTCCTACTGACTTAGTTTTAGGATTTTTAGGGTTTTATTTGCTTTTTTTTGTGGCTTTGTAATTGACATAGTATTTCCAACCATCTGTTAGTGGACATCATAAAAAAATGGAAGAATAACTCAAAAACCTGTCTTGTATTCCTTCTTCCTATTCTAACAAAAGTCAATCATTGAACAGTAGAAATAAGAAATGCCAAAAATAGGGAAGAGCAGGAAGCAACAATTACAAAAACTGTTTTCTGAGCAATCTAAACAGTTTCCCGGCAATTTTTTATGCCACACTATGTCATGAACATGCTGATTTTTTAGCAAAGTATTCAATTTAGATGCATTCACTTTGAATAGTGCATAGAGAACTTAGATGTAATTATGTGTGGTTGGGCCATTGAAATACCTACTTCATGGAAGGATTGGGGAATGAGATTTCTCAGTCAGATTGGCTCAGAGTTTTTTTTTAATTGCACCCACCTAAGCATCTCTTTAGAATGCTTTTCATATTCAATGTTTTGGAGAATTATGTCATCCATAAGTTGTGTTAGAAATATGGCTTTGATATAGCTCCAATAATTTAGCAAAATCATGTGCTTCCTGTGTAGTTATAACAAAGCAGATTGCCACCGAGGTTATCCTGCAGAAAATAATCTATATGAAGGTAGAAATTGGGAAAAGATGCATCATTTTTTATGAAGAGTTTCCACCAAATCCTCTCAGTCAGTTCTTTAAAATTATGGTAACAAGCAAACTAGAAAGTGTTTGATCACTTTTAGGTTGTTATGGATATATTTAAAATGCTTTTGTAAGAGAAGAAAGCAAAAACAATGCCTCCAACTAATATTTGAAAATTGAAGCGCCCATTGCCTTAACAGTGCGAAAATTGTTTTCTTTCAGGAAAAAAACTGAATTTTATGCAAAATTTTACTTAATTAATATAATTTTTCTTATAAAGTAAGGGGTCATAGGCTACTTTTATATGATGATTTAGTGTCCACCTGAAAATAGATGGCACTAATAAAAAATATTTGAGGGTTTTAGGGATTTCCAGTTGAATGAGATCAATCTGTATCTGTAACATCAATCTGTATCCGTTATCTTACTTTAAACTTCTTTTACTTGAACAATATTGCATGGCAACAAAAAAGCATAGTATTTTCAACCATATTCCATAGCAATCTGTATATAAATGAAAATGGCAGTTACAGCTTATGGAATTGCAAATTTGTGTGCTTCACATATGATTTTCCTTGATACTGTACTCCAGATGATTCTGTATTTAGGATTGGTATTTAGGATGAATGGTGAAGAAGAGAGGTGTATGGATGGGGAGTTGATTGATCAGAAGGAGATAAGTGATAGAGCTTGCTTCTGACTTGGGTGTTGGCAGGGAAAGGTGTTCACTGCAGGGGAAAATCTATGAGGAGGTGCATTGGCATAATTGTTTGGAGACTTCAGGATATTGGGACTGCATTTTGTATATTGAAACTTTGGTTAGAGAGTCAGGGATTTACATACATAAGATAGAACTTAGTGGTGGGTATGTGAAATCGTAAAAGGGAAAATGGAATGAATGAATGATCTGTTGATGAATGAAGATTTTTTGACTTGATGGAAAATGTATCATAGATAGAATTGGTCATTACTATTGATTTTCTAGACTCATTTTGCTTAAGCGTTTCTTCTTTCTCTTCATTTCACAATAGCCACTCAGTGTTTGTGAATCAAAGATGGTTAATCTTTTCTAAGGGTATATGTAGGATCTTATCCATTTTTGTGCCATGAGCTGATATATTGGCTTCACCTTCTCTAGAGTGAAATCACAAGGGCTGATATATATATTGGATGTTGCAAATGTTGGTTATTCAATTTTCCAAGGTTAATCTGATAGTGTTTTTAGTGAGGCACTGGAAGGGTAAAGGGGATCAATGCCCAGCACATACATGTGTGATAATGAAAATTAACTTCAGATTGATAATGCAAAAGATTTATACCCAACGCTGTCATTCTCCAAAGAGTGTCCTGAAAATAGATGGCACTAAAATATTTTAGGGTTTTAGGGATTTCCAGTTGAATGAGAGTCTTTGCTAATCCATGTTCCTATCTCATTAAGTATGTCTCTCTTTGTTTTTTATATCTATTCTAGCCTTTGGAAAGTAATGCCTAATTTCTATAATATGTATTTTTGGTGCTTTCTCCCTTTTTCATGTTAGATAATTATTTGGTCCAGATTCAAAATTGATAGTCGCTGTGATTGCTTGTAGTTAAATGCTTTTTTACATCATCGTATGATTTTAGCTAAGAAAAATTTTGATCCATCTGTGAATATTGTTTTGTACATCATTAGATTTACTTCTTAGACCTTTGAGACTGTTTTTCAATGAGGCACACAGACTTGAGTTGAAAGAGTCCTTTGAATAGCAAAGTCCAATAAAAATTACTTTTTTAGAGAAGTTTAACCAGTGAAACATATGTTTAATATCTTATAAGAATATTGAACTCCTCATCCATGAAATGTGGATACTTCATTGCAGTTGCCTATGTGGTGAGACAGTTTTGTGATCTGCGAGAATTAAAACTATTTTTAGTAATATTTTCCATGTGTATGAGTGTGGGCTACTAAAACCTTTAAATGCCAAAAATTCCAATATTGGCATGCTGTTTGGTACTTCTCACTGCTGAAAGTGCCATTTTTGGCTCATTCATTACAATAAAATGCCATGAGGGCCAATTTAAATCCAGCAGGGAGGAACTTTGAAGGACATTAAAATTCGGCGTTTAACGGTTAAGTATCCTTTCAGTGCCAGGTATGCCAAATATGATATATGCCAATTTGTATTTAGATATGGAAATTATTGTTGTCTATTGGTTGTATGTTATTGAAAAAAATATGATGACTATTACATCTAAATATGACCCTGATATGACCTTAAGCTCATTAGCTCTTTTGATCAAGATAAATAAGATTGATATAGCATTTGAATATTTGGCTGTTATGCTGCCCCATCTAAGTAAAGGGAGTCAGAATATTGTGTGTTGGTTTGCCTTTTTGAAAGTACTCTTCAGTTATTTTAGACATGATGCCCTCTGCTGTAAGCATCAATATATATTTTTTCTTCTGAAGGGATGTGACACTGGAATAAAATATGAAATATTTTATTCCAGTGTCATTTGTGCTCTGAGAATGGAAGGAATATTGCATGAAAACTAAAGTCTTATGATTGGTCAGATCGAAGAGCTAATGTAATTATGATTAGTCCTTTCAAGTGTGAAATATTTGTGGATGTAGTTTGGTATTTTGTGTACTAATAGTCTCTATTCTAGTGGCAGGAGGTTTATCTGTGCTGCAGTATATCTGGCAGAATTACTTCTTAAAACTAACCTCTTGTGTTAATGTTAGTACTTTTCCTTCAGCATTTATATGTGATTGATATTATGCGATTCTTCTGTTTAATATTGTATAATTCCTCTGTGTTTGACATTATGTAATTCCTCTGTGTTTGATATTATGTGATTCCTCTGTGTTTGATCTTATGTTCCTCTATGTTTGATAATTACCTTTCTCTGACTTTGAAGTCTGGGAGTATCTTAGCTCCCTCCTCAAAATTCCACTACAATCTGTGTCCATTCAGTTACACTTGTTGTCATTCATGTAATTTGAATAGCAAGGGATATGCGTAAATTCTTAAGTGTTCGATGTAATTTATGGATGAATTATTCTTTGCTTTTAAGATATTTTGTCAAAAATAAAGTCATTGCTTTTGATTATTAAACTACCATTTTAATTCAGAATACAAATACTTTTTAAATGTCCTTGATATCTTTCAAATATTTATATATAAGTTGACGAAGGTTCACTTGAGTGACGACATATGAGTATATAAATTCCGCAAGGAGGCAGATGAAAAACATAGAAACACGAAATAAAGAACACTCACAAAAAAGCTCCTGATATTTCGACGGTTTAGCACTTGTCTTTTTCAGAGTAGAGCTAGGGAGGGACTGAGGCAGAAGGATGTAAGGAGGTGGATGGAAATGAAGGAGGGAAGGGGAGGGAAAGTGAGGAAAGTAAGGGGAGGGCAGGAAATTGGGAAAAAAGAGAATTTAAAAGAGAGAGAGGTTGGTAATATGGGAGGTGATGGAAGAGGTTAGTGTAATTTATTGAGTCCCAGCGGAAAGAAGGCTTGGAAAAAGTAAATACATGAGGACTCAAGGTCTTTAAGTTGGAGGGGAGAGGAGGAGGGTGGAAGTGAAGCAAGAACACCAACTTTAAAAGTATGGTTGAATGTGGAATTGTGCGAAGGAACGTGGGTGGCGACTGGGAGGGATACGGAGAGTGAGGGCGGATCGTTGCAGCTGGAACGGTGGACATTCATAATTGTACATATTTTCAGGGGACAGGTACTCAGGCCGATGTAAAAATTAGGACATAGTTGGCATAGGAGAACGTAGACGATATTATTTGTGATACAGGAGGGTGAGGGGATGGAAGGAAGAGAAAAAACACAGAATTTATCGGGAAGGGGTTGGGTGATAAGGATGCAGCAAGTTTTGCTACTTGTGATAAGGCGAGGTAGGATAGGGGCTGTACAGAAGGAGGAAATCATAAAGGGAGGTAGTTTCCTGCTCTTAAATGGAATGTTAGCCATAGTAATTTCATAAGAAATTTATCTCTCTGATTCAGTAGACGCTTATGGTGACCAGTAAAACACATTATATTCTACGTTATTTCCATACCCATCAGGTGAAATTGCATTTAAATGATTACCACTGATCCAACAACTAAGTAACGAAAATGATTGCCACTGATGTAGTCTATAATTTTGCATCATCACCATCGGTATTGGATCAGCAGTATGGAATATTGGCTGGGGAGTTATTAGTATCGGAATGTATTGGATAATAGTTTGAATAGGTTCGGCTCTGATGATAACCTACCTCTAGATTGGCAATGGTGATCAGCAAAAGAGAGGATTTATTAGAGCTATGACATCCTTAGTGTTACGCAACACGCATTTTACGGATGCAATGCCAAATTGTATAATTGTAGGATCGCAGTCGGAAGGAAGTGAACTACTAACATAGTAAATATAATTTTGATTCCACTACATACGTCGGTTTATTAGTTTTTTGGGAAGGTGAACGACAGCTAACATTATTTGCGCATTTTCATGATAGGCAAGTGGGCTGGTAGATGAGGGGTGATTTAGGGAATGAAGGAGGAGTTTTAGAAATTCGTAATCAGCCTGCTGCTAGCAGAAGCATATTTTAATAGGGGTGTGCCGAATCGGGGTTGACCGATTCGACACATTCAAAGAACGCGCCGGAGCTGAAGGCCAGGTTCGGCGCGTTAACAAGAGGAGGCGCGGACAGCAGTTCGTTGTCCAGGGACTGAAGCGTACCCACCTAGGCTAAAGGGAGCAGAAAGTGACGAGGCTCGAAAGGAGAAGGATCTCCTTTGTTCTGTACATTTGTTGAAATTATAAGTCTGTTTTCCGAAAGAAACCTTGGTGCTTCTTAATTTCCCGTTTTCACGTCACAGGGGCAGATCATATTTTTATTTCCTTACAATATGTTTTATTTTCATATTAATTCACGAAATGATCTGCGAATGCCATGAATGATGGAAATCACATACATGGGGGAACCTAACGTCTGTAAAAACAATTTACCACTGAACATGAAATCACTTTGAGATGCACACACATTAAATGCTTTTACGAAGTCTATCGCTATTAGAATATCAATAAGTATTGTAAGGGAGTAAGGGGTGGGATGCGACTCAAAAAGCCTCTCCCATTCAAAAGTCAACCTCTCCTGGTGGTGCTCCCTGCGCTCGCTAACGAGTCTCTGGCTACTGAGTATCTCCCGGGATAATGAGATTCCCCTACTAAGTGCCACGGCCTCTATGAAGAGCGGAGGAGCGGGTAGGCCACTCTGATGACCTTGGGGTAAGAAATGACCCCTAAAGGCGGATAAACTACAAGAAGTGAACGGCACTAGGATGCAGAAGGCAAGGGAAACCACTGCATTAAAGATTCTCTTAAGAATATCTACAGTAACAGCAGCCTCAAGACTACTTCTCAATTTAAATCATCCGAAGGTAAAATAGTCCCCCGTTCGGATCTCCTATTGGGGAAAACTAGAGAGATTACACTGAATAAAAATGGACTACAGTAGAAAATAGGGACGTGGATGTAAGGACACTGTTACACTCTGGAAAACTAGAAAATTAAGGATTAGAAATCGATAGGCTAAATTTCCTTCCCTAAAAAATTTCCTAAAATAGATTTCTTTGAAATAACAGAAATAAGATGGCCTAAAGCATGGGACTTCTGAAGTGGAGATTACCAAATTATGCATACAGGTACGGCCGCAGATAGGCCAGGAAAAGCAGGTGTGGGCATTATACTGTACAAAATCTGGGGAAACAAAGTCATAGGGTATGTGCAATACAATGAGAAATTTATCCTAATCAGATTTAGCATGAAACTAAATGACGCTGTGATAATACAAATATAGATACCAACCACGCAAGAGGAAGATAACTAAATAGAGAAGATCTATGAAAAAATTGACAGCATTATTACCAAAATATAGTGTGAAGACAATATTATAATCCTTGGGGACTGGAATACAACTGTTGGTGTGGGTAAAGAGGGAAATGTGGTTGGCTGCTTCGTACTTGGTAAAAGGAACGAAAGGTGAGAGATGGTAGAATTCTCCTCAAAGCTCAAAATGGTAGTAACCAACCATCCCAGAAGAAGATACTTCAGGAGAGCTCTTGGTGAGATTATGAGAGCGCAAAAAGATTACATTCTAGTATGTTCTACTCAATGTTGCCCATATCCATCACATTATTATACCCCTGGACGGCTTTCTTTTTTTGAAGCAGGACGTTAGTACCGATGCCAAATAAGCTAGGAAAAATATTTAAACATTTTTTAAAGATTAAATTTTTTAATTATATGCATTTTAATTCATTACGTGTTATCGCATCATCAGTCACGGGACTAGCCACGTAATGCGGGTTGTATATTCTGAACATCCCAATTGTGTGCTGTATATTCAAACTTTTTGCTGTCAAAAAATTCATGTTTTGCTAAGTGGAGATAGAAATATAAATAAGCTGATGTATTATGTGGGTTTTATTTATTAATTGAACCTATAGTGATTCGGATACCATGAGAGGGGCTCATTGATATTTACCAATAAAGAAATTCGTAAAAGGTGTTTGTCATCCTTATCCGGAAATTCCCAAGCTACATAAATTAATTTACGGAGATATTACGAGTAATAAAAATATCTTAATTTTAATAGCTAATTGTAATTGTTTACTCAATAATAATGAATATTCTATCACTAAAAGCCATCTAAAACCTTGAATTTCACCATCTTATATTTTCGATTACGCTTAATGTGCCTTGGGTTACTCATGAAATGTCAGGGCATTTAATGGAAAATGTTGACGAATTTTGACATATTTATTTTTACCATCATATATTAATATACTTAATAATCTGTAAATATGTACGGCTGGAAGATTAATAAGTTCTACAAATAAATCTATATATTTCCTCTAAAGTATTTGGAAATTTTACTGAACTAATATCATCACCATTAGGTGTTCTGTCGAGTAGCAGATTCCATCCACCACCGTTGTCTCCATCTATTTCAGTCCCTTGCCTTTTTTCTTGGGCCTTTTTTATCCATCTTTCTTAAACTCATTTACCAGTTTCAGCCTTCTCCTTACACTTCTCTTCTTATTCAAGAGTTATATTTATTACCTTGATACCCATCTCACCGTATAGATAAACTAGTGATTAAAAAGTCCAAAAAAGCGGCCATAAATCTAATATTCTCCGGTGATCTTTCCTCCAAAACAGTTCAAAAATGGTGTTCTCTTAGAGCATTCATATAATAGTTCTAATGGAAACAGATCCTTTACACTCTGTCAGGTGCATTACCCACGGGGAATGGTTAACAAGCTCGTAGAGTCCTTGTTAAGATCACGACTAATATTATGATATTAAAACCCAAACGCATCTTTCCATGCTCTAGAATACATAGGCATGCATAAAAATAAATAATATGAGCTTTTCAAACAAAAATACCTACCAGTAGCAAATATAGACGGGCACTTAAAGAATTTCACGTGCGTGTCGCAGCCGTTCGTATGTTTATTTGAACCAATTTCCCGCGCTTCCGCGGTTTTCTCCTCGAGCAAAGTGGAGCAATAGTGAGGAAAGCTCACGTTCCCGATGTTTGGTGTAATTGACTTACGAAATGTGAAATAAAGACACGGATCTAGAGTCACAAGATACGGATGAAGAGTCGAAGGAGCTAGTGGGTCACCGGAAAGAGTCAGTTAGTCATGTGAAAGAGCCGTTGCCTCGTGGAAAAGACCCGCAAAATCACCGCGAGGAGATCCTAAGTTGGGCTCGCCGCCCTGGATTTTTGGAGCTGAAACACGAAAGATGGCGTATATTCCACAATTATGACGTCAATCTCATGCAAGTGGAATTACAATATAATCCCCCAGACAACAAAATAAATAAAGGGGGTTACCAATAGCCGTAAACAATTGGCACCACTCGTCAGAAATCACCTACCGAGTAGTACTTATTTTGCCGAGTAGTAGTTATTTTGCGAATTTATATGTCTAAACTGGAAGACAGCGGTCAAGAATTACAATATTTTTAGGATTTTGAAAATAAAAACGTGCCAGTTCTTGAGTATGTCGTATATTATACGGCTTGCCATGGTCCATAAATATACATGATGTCTCAAATTTATGGACAATGCGATTTCCTGGTTCTCTCTGTAAATGGCATTTCTCCTGACGTCAGTGAGATCGTTAATACATCCGTGAATAATCTGTGTTACTTCGAAGGAAGATACAGAAGTTTTAAGCGACATGCGTCGATTAGTTTTCCGTTTAATCAGTTATTTACGAGGAAAATTTCATATGCTTCATACATATAGTGATGCCGGGGTCAAGCTGTTGTTGTACATTGCAACCATTAACATCTGCGCGTACTGTGAACGAGGAAAGGAGGCGAATTGCATTGCATACGTGAATGATTTATAATAAGGAACTCATGTCAGAAAAGAAATCGGATTTAAATTGGAAAATGAAAAATAAAGGAATGAAAGCAGCAAAATTTTAACTGATTTACACAGTATATTATCATTTTCAAATCATTACAATGAGCTCTAAATATTTTCGTGTATAAATATTTCTCACCAAAACCTCCACTGGAACTCTGATTCCAGTCAGTTTAAATGTAAATTGTGACAAATTTTAATGCTCTGGTTTTTACTGAAGTGCAATTGGCGACAAATATAGGTAGGACGACGCATAACGAAGGACGAGTGGGATCCCGACTGGCTATATGCGGAAAACATTCCCTTGCGAGTATCACTTAATCAAAACTCAACCTCAATAAAATGCGGGCGAAGCGTGGATTTCCCGGAAATTCATCTCCTGCTGTATCCATGGTAACAACCGTACATCGGCGCGTGGTGTCAATCGATCGCTTGTGTTCTTAGAGGCATGCGGCTACTGATTGCTGATGGGTGTATTAATGTAGGGGAATGCAAATGCTGAATCCATATTGCAAGAAGGAAAATATTGCTTATTCATTGCGTTATAATTTATATTACCAAATGGATTTCTTTTGCCTAAAAATTTCGCCTTTTAGAAGACGGTGAAACCATTTTAACTACATAAATTCATGGCTTTGTTTAACAAATGGTTATTTTTTGCGGGTGCGCTCAGTTCTGGAGCAATGAGGTAGAGGAGG
This sequence comes from Ceriagrion tenellum, assembly GCA_963169105.1. Taxonomy (NCBI): domain Eukaryota; kingdom Metazoa; phylum Arthropoda; class Insecta; order Odonata; family Coenagrionidae; genus Ceriagrion; species Ceriagrion tenellum. The sequence continues at coordinate 97,436,061 of OY720638.1, read as the reverse complement.
TAGTGCCAGGAGCAGCTGCGTGTCGTTACCACAACCAGCGGACCCAAAATCTCAAGCATTCCCTCCATTTTGAGTAAAATGGTAGAAATTATTGTTCCTTCTCCAGGAATTTCAAGGAAAACTAAAAAGCCAACAAATATATTAACACCTAATTAGACCTCCCGAATCTATGAGACGTTTTCTTTGCTTTGGTCTTTTTAATAGCAAATCTAGGCCAATTGGCAATTAAATGGAAATCAGTTGACACACAACTACACAGTTCGTTCTGTGTGGTTTTCGTCGTTCATATTTATATTTTCCATTCGTAACGTCAACGCTAACCTTTTACAGATAGCGCGCGGGGTCTTGTATTCAAGTATCGCTTTTGAGGTACGCGTTTGCGCGTGTGCGGTGTGGAGGGGGAACTGGGACGCTGTCCAAGGCCTTGCGTCGAAGGAGGAAAATCAGGGTTTTGGCCGTCTAGACCCGCAGTTACTTCCACCCGGGTAGCGAGTGCGTTAGGTCACGGCTAGTCTGTTTGCCGTCCCTCAGCGGGCAGCCAGGCTGGGTTGGCTGCCACTCCCTCTCGGCGGATAATTAGGCCAGGTCGCGTCTTGCATCGTTTTCCACGCCAGGTGTGGCTCTCCAGGCTTCATTGCGTTTCATCGTTCGTTGGCGTCTCCTCGCAACAACTTGACCTTGGGAAAGGCTAAGTACCTATCTAATCTGATGTCGAGTGCTGTATATTGGTTTCGGTTTCAAGGCTTAATGGAATTGCATGTTATTAAATGTCTTATTACATTGTGTGTCAATTTCACTCGTCAAATGTTCCCATTGAACATCTTTCTGAAGTCTTTGGTAATGTCATATTTTAAAAGTATGACACATGCGCAAATTAAAGTCCAAATATTTTTCCTTTTATTATTATTAAATCTTAAAATCCAATTTTTTACATTTGAAAATACTATTTACTTATCTTTACGTAAATGAAATAATATATAAATTTAGAAGTGATGTATCATTTTCGCCTTGCTATGAATATCTTCATGTGACGCTTATCAATTTCAGGAGAGAAAGTGAATGATAAAATTTGCAGGTTGTGACCGCAACACGAACTGGTTTATTACGTCTAGTGAATTGAATTTTTGCGTTTGTTAATACGATTAAACGACAAGTTCGTCATTGCTGTCAGTTTTTATTATTTGCCAATGTGTGATTTGCGCCGGTATGTCTTTCTTTTTCAGTTTCCAATGAACCTGTACTTTTTCGGAAAGGCATTTCTATTGCGTCTGGGAATCTTAGATTCTTAAATTGGTAATGTTTCATAAGAAGATATTTTTTTCTTTTGTCATCGTGTATCTTATGATTGAGATATTAAGACATATTTCCCATAAGTTACTATTTTGTAAAGAAAGCTCAATTATATCTTTAAATATTCCGTCAGATATTTGACGAGTTTCGTGATTTCACGTGATTATACGATTAAAGGCTCTCAAATTAATCCACCTACGATGCACAAATTTACGCTCAACTACAGTAAATATACACTGATGGCGACGTGCAATCTTTATGTGACAATCATCATCGGCCATTCCTTCAAAGAAAAGGACTACTTTCACAAATAAAATATTTTTCACGCCAGTTCATCACAGAATCTATGCAAACTCTTAAGGGGTAAGCTAGTATGCTTCATGACGTAGCTGAAGGACTAAGGGTATGGCTGACTGTTCCTGGGGTTCGTTGAGGAATTCCCGCCCCGTTACTGGCTGACACAGAAAACCGGCGGTGCATATGTCGCGCTCAGAAACCTTTCAAATTTCTCATAAAATATATTTTTTTATTTTGTGTGGTTTTTGCGAAATTATCTCATTGACATCGCGAATCTAATGCAATAAACTGAGTTCTCAACTAAGTAAGTCCCCTGGGTGGAGTCAAAGGCTTAGCTTGGTTAAAAATCACATTTAATAAATTAGCCTAACTGTGGCCATTCCTCCAAATTACAGCACTCAAATTACAAGACAAAGTGTAGTGCGCTCCCTATGATGCAATGATAAGAAGGCTACTAACTACCAAACAAGAATGAAAAACAGATTACAAATTATTTAGGGAAAGATATGTAATGGTCAAATTGATTAAATTTTCAGGGCTTGGAGACAACGAATTTTTAAATTTTTTTATTAATTTTTTTATTTTTACGAACAGTATTTTGAAAAACGTGATTTGATCTAGAGACATTGATACATGAAGGAAAGATAGGAGAACGATGGCGTAGAGTGAGTGGTGGTTTAGACGTGGGAATGAGGAGTAATTAGATTAATGGGTGGATCTAGATGGTTTTGTGAAACTGCTGGGAATAAAATAAATTCAATAAGAAATATTTTCTAGGAAAAATTCAATTTGAAAATATGTTCGCTAATAGTCAGAGTGAGATAGTTTAGTCTTTAATGAGGCTATTTTTACGAAAAATTCTTTGACATATGCTTCTACAAGAAACATTAGGCGGGAAAATAACATTTACGCTAGAAATACTCGTGTCATACTGCTTCACTTCTCAGAAATTATGTAATTTAGCATATTTTTTTTTATTAATATGACTTATTTTCCGATGCCGTACGCCTGAAACATTACTGCTCCCAGAGGCTTTCAGCGATTTGGTTCGATACTAGGTGATAAGCGATTTTTTAATAATGTGAAAACTTACGATTTCTACACCTCTAATTTTCTAACGCAATCTTTGCCTCTGAAATTATTTTTTATCTAAAATATCTAGTTATAATGAGGCTATATTTGGAAGAGATACTTTGATAGAAGCTGCTGTAAGAAATATTGAGGTAGCAAAATAACGTTTTAGGTGGAATAACTAGTGTTATACTGCTCCACTTCTCAGAAATCAAGCTACGTAGCATATCTTTGACAGTGATTTAACTTCTTTTTCCCATGTTATACGCTTGAAACTCCATTAATGCTGTTATTGCTTTCGGGGATTTGGTTCCATATTTGGCGATTAGCGGTTTTTTACTAATTATAACACCTACGATTTACACACCTCACATTTTGTAACGCAATCTTTGCCTCAGAAATCTATTTCATAATTAAAATCTTGTATGTCATTTCTAGTTCCATATGGTAATACGTAGTAGATGTAGTAAATGATCGGAAGTCAATACCCGTTTGCCATTATTCTCTTCAGTATTTTGATGAACGTTAATCAATTTTGCATTCGTTACATATGATTGACTAGAAATGCAAACGAAATAAATATTTCATCCATAGGTTTGGGACCGTAATCAGCCTGCTGCAGGCGAGCCCATCCCCTATTCGATCTATATGTAGTGGATTGTCGTAAACTTCGCAATGGCGGGAGCGCTGTACCTATTTCTCGGACGTCGGTCTCCCGTGGAATTGCGGAGGCGTTTCTTTTCCACCGATTTTTTATGCAAGAATGTCTATTGTTTCGAAACATTTATAGTTGAAGTAAGATGGAAGTGGAACGTTGTTTACGTCTCATAAAAGCGTGATTTGTAACTAAAAAACCGTGGCCAAGGACATGAGTTACACAGATGAAACTGTATAGTTATCGCTATGAGCTTTTTGGCCCATGTTACCAATACCATCGCAGCCAATAGGTGACATTTACACCAGGAGCTGCAAAGTATTAGTGCAAAGAAAGTCGTTGTTTTGTTGAGAAATTAGAAATCTGGGATCTATTAGATATATTTTCAAGCTCTGAATGGTTTTCATAGTGAATAACATTCGTATGTGGTCATTATGGTTACAATAATGGTCTCGTTATAGTGTGCCGTATTTTATTACAGTATCTTTTGTGCCTAGTATTTGATACGCATTATGATTAAACGCTTATATTTTAGTTTTCCCATCGTCAGCACGCCATTGGTGACGTCAATTTACGCTCATGTTTCGTGCTTAGACTTATCAGAAATCAGCGCGTGCGCAAGTTGAAAGGTAGACAGTAAAGGGGAACCCAGACGTGAGCCAATGAACGATGTGATTCTTTTGCCTGGGCGCCGCGAGGCCTCATAGGGAGTGAGGTAGGTCGAGATCAGTCTGGTGGTGTCGCTCCTGTGTGCTCTGCAAGAGTGGGTGGCTGCCATCCCTTCGGGAATCGAATTAGGGCGGGTCGACTCCTGCATCGCCTTCCAGGCCAGCGGTGGCTTTCTGGGTGTCATTTTGGTCCATCTTTCTATGGCGTCCTTACACATCAACGAGGGCAAGACTAAGTACCACCAAGAAATCTTGTGTTTTGCTGCGTTCTTTCATTACAATTTCAGGATATATTTTCTTTTCTATCTTTCTTTGGGGTCTATACGTATCGATGAGGAAAAGTAGTATAAGTACCATTGTATTAGGTATTTGTTACTGTTCTTTGATTACCAAGATATATTTTCTGGAAGTGCATGCAAGACTGAAGACATGGAATGACGTATCATTATGTGTATTCAACCACGGTGTTCCCATTCATCATTTATAAGTACATTGACAAATAACGGGCGGCGAGAGATAAAATTCGTGATTCACTAAGTAATTTTTCAATTTTCGTGTTTCTATTAATACTCAAATTTGAGGTTTGTCAATTTCACGTGTCAACTGAAAAATTGAAGATTGTAGCTGCAATACTGGTTGATTTATTGCTTCAAGCGTCTTATTTTGACCTAAATATGGGTTCAAGTTGACATTCATAACTGAAAACATCACTTTTATCGCTCATTACCTCAAAATGTAGCCATGGTGTAGGAGCCAACTCAGCTATCACGTTGAGTTTCAGTCCCCAAATTTTACGGAAAGGTCAGTTTGTTAGATGAGCGTGATTTGAAATGGTATATTTAGGAAAGTCTTCAAAACTTACGCTTGCTTGGCCAACTTCCTTTCATTAGTCACTGTCGCTGTTGCTTCGAGTCTCTGTCGCTCACGACATTTTCTGGTCACGTCGGTTTGTGAGAGTCTTTGCACCTTGGATACGGAATCTGGTGATCTTTTATGGAACAATCTCGTTTCTTTGGGTTTGTACTTTCTCATTATTGACGTGTTTATAAATTTTATTTTAGTTCCTTTTGTTCGATATATATCACATCGTAAAGCGCTCAGTTTTTCACCTCTCATGAGTTAGACTAGCTTCAAGACCAAATCTCGAAATCTTTGCTCAATTTTACGTCGATCAACAATAACCTAATTTGGTTTGCGACGAGTTTTGTTTCCTGGATTTGTATTTCCATCACTGGCGGCCGATATTTCAAAGAAAAATTACTCATTTGACCAAAAAATAATCTTAATGCCTGTGAATAACCAAATACAAATCAATCTTCTCCGGGAAAATCATGCGAGTCTAGTGACGTACTTGTTAAAAAAAGGGATGGGGTGATGGTCCATGAGAATCGTTATGTAACTCCTACCGCACACAAGGCTGACAAAGGAAAATGGTGGTCTTGATGTAACACCAAATAACCATTCAATTTTCTTGCATCTGTTATATTTTGAATCATATTTTGCGGAATAAACTCGGCCAATGGCGCTATAGCGATGAAATTGTTCTCTTAAAATTATTTTAAGCAACCTTTTTACCCAGATATAACTGAACTTATACTCCAGCCTTATTTTAAAATAGTAATTCTATGAATAATATAGGAAATGTTGCCATATGGTTGGAGCAAAAGATCTTCGCAACCAAAACCTTTTTGCTTTTTTATACAATGTTGTAAGATAAGTTAGAGGGTTTTTATAATTGTAAAATCATAGGAATAACATACCAAGACAATACAACCGTGATCTTTTCTTTGGGCATTATTCATTTTTGAAATTTATCCTCTCGAGCCCTAGGATGCACCAATGGGAGTAAAAATGAACTATAATATTTTTCATCAGTTCGACTGAGAGTGTGGACAGATATTGTGACATAATTGGAAAAATTAATTGTTTTACTTTTTTTCATCACTCAAGTCATTCATTGTTGGTGAAATTCTATAATGTTAAAAAACGTGGGCATGTTAAAAAGTTTCTCATTCTCAACTTGGAACCCACCTCAAGACATTCAATGACTAGTTTCCGTGCGTGAATTGCCTTTTGCTGCCAGGGAACGATCGGTTGGTGCATTTCGTTTCTATTCTCCGGCTCTTCATCTCCGCCATTACTTTTTCATTCATGAAGTAAGATTAAATAGCGACGCTGACAAAATAGATGCTCCACTATATTTAATGGAAAGATAGGAAATTGACTTATTAGGTTAGTTTTCATAGGAGCACATAGAAAATGGATCAATCTCAAGAAGGAAGGAATATTTTTACCGTGAGGATGTATGGAAGAAGGAATGACGTTTAATGAGAGCTAATCTGCAAGGGGGCGTTTGGAGTGACGAGACTGTTCCGATGGAACTCGAAGGCTCTTTGAAACTGAAGTGTGAAAGGTTTTGTTGATACACAGAGTTAGAAGCTACTTAAAATAAGGGTATAGTCAATTATATCTTTTTTAGTTTAAGTCTATGATGGGGAGACTAGCGATGGAGAGTTACGACAGGGTGGCCCGATTGGACACGTGGAGTAAATAGTGAATTTTAAGAGAATATTTTTCCACTAGACCCTTCAAAGATGACAAGAAAGTGTTGTTTGGCGTATACTTAAAGCATTGAATAATATATGAAGTTTAATATTTTTTAGGTAAGCGATATTTTACTCATTAGCGGGATTTTTATTCTTCCATATTAAGGGCTTCACTCAAGCATTGTTTAAGTAAATAAGGACTCTTTAGATGAGTTTAATACGTATCATTAAATGAAAACGTCTTAACATCATAAATATATTTCTCAATTTTATAAATAGTTGGGAGACAATATACTCGATTAGTTTATTAATTATTGGCAGGTATGTCCGTTGATTATAAACAGGAGAAATACATGGTAAGATATTACACAGTAGTTATTAATTGATATGTGAAACTTGAAGAAGGTTCTAAATAATTCTTTACATTTTCACTATCATCATGATCGTTATACTTATTGCTATTCATTTCCTCAACGTTTAAATAGGCTATTCAGAGCTGTATTCATAGCAATTCCAAATTTACCCTGTAAATCCGTTCATCACGTAGCTAGGAAAATTTGCTTTAGTTGTAATAGGAAAATTTTTAAAATTTTCACTATATTTTCGTAAGAAATTAACAAAATCGAAGCGTAGAGTGGAATAAATCGCGAGAATTTAGTTTGTCATCGGTTAAGAATAAGTGACTTTTAAAAGTCAATTTTATATCTCCATTATCTTACTTATAAAAGCAGAAATCAAAATATCAGCACTGAATCCACATACTTTGTTATGGGGGTTAATAATAATAGCTAGATCCAGGGCCCAAAGGATATTTTAACATAATTTTTACTCATCTCACTGCAAAAGTAAACAAACGTGCATTATTTCAAGTCAATTGGTCCAGGCATTCCAAAACACATGAGCAACATACATGTACACACTTGTACCCACACGCATTTTTATGTACATAGATAAGTTTTGAAACTTTAGAAACCATACGAAGTACTTATTGTTAAAACTATAACGCGATTTATGCTTTAGAAATTCCAATTTTTTAGTAATATTGACTAACTAGCACTATTAACTTATGTTGTGAAGTCTTAAGTAAGGTGTGAAATCTTTTACTCAATGTCAAATTAGCGGAAATCTATATCGAATGATATCTGGCTGAAACAAGTTTGGGCGTATCAATACCATTTCTCAAACTCATCTCACAAACTATTCATATTATAAGATTCCATCCTGTACTAATAAAATGCTGTGGCTTGCTAAACACATTTCACAGCTAGGGAATCAGTTTAAATTCACCTTCTTTTATAGGATTGACAGGCCATTTTAATAAAATACTGCACGCATCTTTCAATTTATGAGCCAGTCTTTGCTACTTGTTGCATTCAGGCCTCGTCAACGCCCACCTGTTGATCTCATATGTGTATGAATGTCGTATATGTTGCAGTGGCGGGAGCGCAACATCTTTTCATTTGACAGTTGATTTTCGTGGTATTTCGCAGGTTACTCTCGCACGTAGTCCACATATATGTCATACAATTTCATCCATTTCCATGGACCATTTAATATTGGCGAAAGATTAAAATTAGAAGGAAGTTTTAAAGTAGCCCTAATAGTTCATTTTGTGATACGGAATTTAAATTCTGTCTCCATATTCAGTGCTCCAGAGGAAAGAATAAAGAGGAGATCAGTTTGAGAAACAAATAGTGGTGTGATATATAATCAGAAGTTTCTTACAAATTTACATTAATAACAATGCAAGATTTACCATGTAATTAAGTCTGTTGAAGGTATGCTTAATTGAATGACAATATTGTACGGAGTAAATTACATCCAAGTGAATTTCGAATAGTGTATCAATTTTATTTTTGCTCCGTTAGATATCAAAAGCCTATTGACTTATTTTCCTAACGTTAATTTGAGTTGATGTATTTTACCTATAAATCAAGGCATCAAGTATATTTAGATAAATGTATGGATATGGATAAATGTAATTTAGTAAAAAGTATGGAAAATATATTTAACAATATCTTTTTCCAGATATAAATTTAAATATTAAGTATTTTTATAGTCCTAGTCCGAAAAAAATCGACGTGATGGGTAGCCAGGTGTAGTAGCCGTGAGAGGGGAAACATTTTATGGAGATTTGGGAAGAATATCTTGAGGGAATCGAGATTTCGTCAGGAGTCCTCATTTCATGCATCTGAAGGAGGTAGTGATTGATAACTAAATTGAATTAAACATTGCTTAGAATTATGGACAGAGGAAAAGAAATTAGATTAATATTTTCATCAAAATTAATTTTTTCTCGATTAGTTTTATTATGAATTAAATACAACTTATATCATGTTCTCTCTTTTATCTCTTCTTCTAAGTTACTGAAGTTAAATTGATGAATTTTTCTTAGCTTTATCAAATTAGGTTAGACAAAGATTTTCTTCGAAGCTAAGAAGCTCTGTCCCATATTCCTTTTTTCTGCTCTTTCACTGTGCGACTCATGCTTGAATGCATTCCACAATTCCTTGCACACACAGCATTCCACAATGCCTTGAAAATCACTTAAAGATAATTGGAGGGGTATACATTAGTATTTTGTATTAACGTTATTGAATATAATTCATTGATATGCATGGATCAAAAATTATAAAAATAAAACACGGTAGTGTTCATTTGAAAATACTTAAGTAACTGAAAATCTAGATTATCGACGGAATGGACTCATTTTCCTGGGGGCTCCGACTAGAGATGCGTTCACAAAAATAAATTAATTGAATGATTACTACGTCATAATGTAAGATAATGTAAGATCGAAAAGGTCATATGGCATGCATACTTAATTCAGCAAAAAATTCGTATAGACTGCACAAACATATCTTTTAGGACATAATAGAAAACTATAGCATGGTGAAGCTCAATAGCGCAAGCACAATCATAAGTAGACGATAGCTTTATTCAAAGATTGTTTTTAAGTACTCATATCAGGTATAGAAACCAGTAACTAATTGAAGTTTTTAAGTGATAAACTTAAAACTTCTTAGATGGCTAGCCTATACTCATTTGGTGAGTTTTTAGTGGAATAAAGAATTAGTTTATTACCGGATTCAAGCCATCAAGACACGAAGAGAAAGGCCATCTAGAAATGCCTCTGAGACTCCACACATCGACTAACGGTTTAAGTGAAGTTCAAGTTCAAGTGAACTCTCATTCATAATTGAGTAAAAATCAATAATTCATGCACGTTAATATCAAGGAATCATTTTTCCTCAATCTATTGTTATTTTCCAATTACAAAACGCTCCATGCTTTTGAAGCTGTATCCGTCAGAAAATAGATACTAATTTTCTCGGATGTTTTGATTGATATTAGTAAAATGGCCTCCATTTCCTGTTTCAAACTTCTACTTACACTTCTTTTCTCTCCTTATACCGTTTCTTTAAGAGTTGTATTTATACTCTCAATCTTAGTATATATCAAATCCAGTTTTATTTTCTCTGGGTAATGGTGGTCAGGTGTTTTCCACTCTTTCCGACGCTGCTCAGCACCTCTTCATTCCATATTCTGTCCCTCTATATTTTTATCTCTTACCTCAGCCATGTCTAATTATCAAACGCCTCCATTATTTCCTGCTCTTTATTCCCCAAAGTCCAGGTTTCACATTCAAACCTTACGAACTATCTACATTGCAACGGGCTAGTCTATTCCTCAACTCCATCGTCAAGCAGCTGCATAACTGACAGATAGTTTCTGAGTGGTTTATTATTTCATGGCTGTTCTTATTATAGTCTATTAATCACAATTCAAATTCTCTGTTAGCAATCGCCTAAGATATCTGTACCTTTAACTTTTGAAATATTTCTGCCTGTAATAATACGGTCATGCCTTCCCTGTCATTTATTTTCATTACTTTTGTTTTCTCAACATATATCGAGATAGCGTTTTCCTTCATTTCTCCCAGCTTTGAATTACTCCCTGGAGTTTAATTTACCATCGGCTAATATTACTATATCATCATGAAATATGATTTATTTTACATTTCCTCACGCGTATTTATTCCTTATTTTTTTCAATATGTTACACTGAACAATCAACAATCGTTCAATCCTAAGATTGGTTGACTGCAGCCCTCCACCATTCCATTTTTAATGCTTGTTCCCTTACTCCCTGGAATCTCTTTCCATGTAATTTCCTCTTTATTTGGTCCATGAACTTATTGTTGAGTCTTCTTCTGGGGACTTTCCCCTTGATTTTATCTTCTATCATGTTCTTCACAGATGTATTGTGTCTAAGGGTGTGTCCAATTCATCTGGTTCTTCTTTTATGTATGGTGTTCCTTGGTGCTTGCCTATGGTCCTTTCCCCCAACCCTTCTGTACACTTCATAATTTTTTATTTTTTACGTCCATTATATCATGAAAAACCTCCTACAACACCAGGTTTTGAAGGCCTCTCGTCTTTTCTGGTCAAATTTTCCAAATGTCTGTGCTTCCGATCCATAGAGTGCCACGTTCCACACGAATTTTTTCACACTTTATACTTTTTTTCTGGGTATTAGTCCTATCTCCTTTAAGAACAGCAGTTGTCTTCTACTCTTGAACGCCTTCTTAGCTTTGGGCAATTGTCCGCTTAATTTCCGTAGTACTTCTTCCATCCCATATTATAGTACTTCCATGATAGGTGAAGGATTCAACTTGCTGTAATTCCTCTCCTTCCGAGGTGACTTCTACATTCATCTTCTTTCTTCCACATGCTAGGAATTTAGTCTTCCTCTTCCTTATTTCCAATATTATTCTTTGAGTACTTTTTCCATTACGTTTAGTCACCTTTGAAGATCATCGCGAGCTACAGCTATGAGTGCGATGTCGTCTGTGAAGCGGAGCATGTTTTTTTTCTCCGTTTATATTTATTCCGCTCAATTCAATTTCTCGTGCTTCTCCTAAGGCCTCTGCCTTTTTGAATTGTTGAATGTTGAATTTTTGCTGGTGAGAGACTACACATTGTTTCTTATGCATTTGTTTATTTTAGCTTCTATATGACTTCCGTCTCTTATTTCTATTTTGACTACTTGCTTCTTGAATAGTTTGCAGGTTGTTCTTCTCTCGTCATAGACTAGTCCGAGTTTTTCCAGCAGTCAGCAGTTCCACTCAATATTGTCGAAGGCTCTCTCCAGATCTAAAAATGTGACATACAATTTTTGGTTTGCATGCATTGTTTTCTCTACCATTACTCTCAGGCAGGGATTGGCCACCCCTGATACCCCTGTTCTTCCTAAATACAAACTGGTTTTCCGAGAGGTTATCTTCAATTTTCCTTTCCATTAACGGATTCATTATTCGTGTGAGTATTTTTTATGCTTGTGACACTAGACTCAAGATTCGATGCTACCATGCTTCCATGCTTTTGAAGCTGTATCCGTCAGAAAATAGATACTAATTTTCTCGGATGTTTTGATTGATATTAGTAAAATGGCCTCCATTTCCTGTTTCAAACTTCTACTTACACTTCTTTTCTCTCCTTATACCGTTTCTTTAAGAGTTGTATTTATACTCTCAATCTTAGTATATATCAAATCCAGTTTTATTTTCTCTGGGTAATGGTGGTCAGGTGTTTTCCACTCTTTCCGACGCTGCTCAGCACCTCTTCATTCCATATTCTGTCCCTCTATATTTTTATCTCTTACCTCAGCCATGTCTAATTATCAAACGCCTCCATTATTTCCTGCTCTTTATTCCCCAAAGTCCAGGTTTCACATTCAAACCTTACGAACTATCTACAGTCTCAGTCAACACAGTTAGCATCTCTCAGTCCTAGTGTTGTTCGGTGCCTCAGTCCTTTGTAGCAATTTCTGATAAAATCGTCCTGGCTTTCCTTGGCTCTACTTCAGGGTGCGTTGACGAATTCTACGTTTATGTTGTCTGCTCCAGGTGTTTTGTTTTTCTTGAGATTTTCTATCACTCTATCAATTTCACTCCTCAGTATGAGTAAACCTATACTTTCTCGTATACCACCCGTTTGTTATTCACAAAGCTTACTTCCACCGGCGCTGATCCTTGGAATATTTCTTCGATGTATTGGTTCAATCGAACCACAATATTTTCATTCGCTATCAGTATATCCCAATTATTTTCCCGATGTTGTAGCTTTTCGCTTACCTCTCTTCGAAATGTTTGCTCACTAGCTTGTATGCTGTTTCGGTGTTTCCTTTCTTCCAATCCCCCGCAACCTTCTTTAATTCTCGATTGACATGATTCCTTAGCTTGTTCGAGAGGGTTGCCTTAACTTTGTTTCTAGGGTTCTTATATTATTTTCTTTCTGCTATTAGTATCTTAATTTCAGTCTTTATTAATGGATTTTTCGTCTTGGCTGTGATAATCACCAGGAGCTCCTCTGCTCATTCCGCGACTGTCCTCTTCAGCTCCTTCCATTATTCTTAGACACTCATTACTGCTACCTCATTTTATAGTTTTCTGTTGACTTGAACTTATGCTGAAAAACATGTATTGAAAATACAATTGGATAGTACAGTTTTCCTGATTTTGGATGGCTCTGTAAGGAGTGTTGGCATTTCCAGTGTCACTATTTGTACATAGTTGAATAAATTGTGTTGAACATATGAAAAACTCAAGCATTTTCGGTTCAGGTTTCTTCTTCTCACGACCATTACATCTTACCCACAAAAACACAATTTAGCAATGCCAAACTTAACTAAAAAATATTACTGTTGCATCTTCATTTACGTCGCAAATTCTATTTGACTCAATTGCAAAATACTGGAGACGCTTATTCTTGGCTGTAGTACGTCTGCCATCATTACACCTGAAACTCTAACCTCTTCGCCAAAGACTTTGGCTGCGTACTGTTTATTTGGATCTTTTTCTCTTTGTAAAGCTCACTAAAACATCCAAACCTGTCTCCAATTTTAAATGGATTCCTTTGAAAATCTTCCGGTTTCTGGCATCAAATATTTCTTTATTTAATATATTTTAAAGAAACATCCATAGTCATTCACATTCAAAGTGTAATATACTCATAACCGTTTTAGTTCTGGAAAATTTATCTTTAGTAGTATTTAAAATTTCAATATTTGCTAAAAATATATTTTTTCTTCCTATATATTTCATTTTTTCGGGTATATCTGTATCAAATTTATCCTGTCCAGGCTATCTTACAATATTCTTAATTTTTCTGGTTCTGTCTTTTGAGAATGAGTAAATATCATTAGGGGTATTTTCTGACACAACGGATCTCGCAATAATGCCAGCAGGATTTCGTGGTAGAAACCGTGGGGCTATTATGGAGGTTTAAGAGTGAAATTTAATGGTAGAATGTAGTATTATCTTCTGATTTAGGCTCATTTAGAGAACATAACCGCTTATATTTATTCCGCTCTTCCTTGACGTCTCCTTGGACTGTTGTTGGTTGGGTTGAACTGATAGATGCGTGGATAGATTTGACTAAATACATCAGTGATACGATAAATAGCTAGTGTTTTACGAGGATTACTCATCAGCCAGCCGTCAAATGCCTCATTGTAATATCACTTAGAGAGGAAATAATTTGACAAGTGTCAAGGTTGTTGCTTTTGAGAAGTGTGAGGAGGATATGTCACTCCACTACCATATCCTAAATTGCACGGTATTTCGTGGTAGAAACCGTGGGGCTATTATGGAGGTTTAAGAGTGAAATTTAATGGTAGAATGTAGTATTATCTTCTGATTTAGGCTCATTTAGAGAACATAACCGCTTATATTTATTCCGCTCTTCCTTGACGTCTCCTTGGACTGTTGTTGGTTGGGTTGAACTGATAGATGCGTGGATAGATTTGACTAAATACATCAGTGATACGATAAATAGCTAGTGTTTTACGAGGATTACTCATCAGCCAGCCGTCAAATGCCTCATTGTAATATCACTTAGAGAGGAAATAATTTGACAAGTGTCAAGGTTGTTGCTTTTGAGAAGTGTGAGGAGGATATGTCACTCCACTACCATATCCTAAATTGCACGGTCGACAGCATTAAGAGAGATGAGTTTTATTTGAGTCCAAAAGTCACAAAATATTTTCTTATTTTTCTACGTGTTTTAGGTTAAACATCTTGACTCAAGTGGTCTGAGATCTAAGAAAAAAGCTCCCTGTTAGACCTTCTCGAAGGGTCTGCCTCTCCAATACTTCCTGCAGGTGTTCTACTCAACATAAATTGACCATGAGAAAAATATACCATTGGGGTGTATTATTCCAAATGTATAGTCATAAAGGTCGTTCCCAGCATACCTTATCAACCTGTTTCACACCTTTGGGAGAAATTATTGTTATTTATTTGGATTATTAACTGTTGTATGGACAGTTTCATTGAAGTTACATGTCCAACCTTTTATTGAGCATTCATAAAGTGATCAAATTATTGTTTATACTGAATTTATTAAACCTGTTGGAATGGTAGTACCATTTTTCTGGTAATCTCAAAGAATATGAAGCAAAATGCATAAAAAATGGTGTATTCATTCCTCACTTGCCAATATCTTATTATCCCAGTTGGTAGGGTACTTTTTCTTATGTACCACAGCCTATTCATGTGGAAGTTGATGTTGGTACCATTTTTAAAAATACCGTATTGCTCATTGGAGACTATGGTTATATATTAAATGGTAAGCTTTTCTTCTTCGTCGGTTGTTATTTTGTTGAATTGAGGTTAACCAATTATTCCTAGTTGGAAAGTCCTTATTCAAAGTGAATTATGTTGACGTACTATGGCGGAAAAATTCAGGCAAATATACTTTCATTCTTCCCTTGCAAAGCTTATCTTCTGTGACGATGCTGTGACAACCATTGATTCAGAATCAATAGAACCTTTGTTCTCCATATAAGTTTTACTGATTCGTTGCAAATCTTCCTGACGCAAAACACACTTAAAATTGTGGTATCGTGCTCTTATGTTACTGATCCATGATATATGACATAATCTGGTCCGAGTTACGCGATGGTTCCTCAGAACATTAGTATAGCCACTTTGAATTTTGGACATGAATTGGGCATGTAAATAATATACACTCATACACATAAATAGTTATCAATATATATTGGAGATGACTTACTCAATCCAGTCACTGAACATCAGAAAGTAATCAAACAACAAAAGAAATTTTTGATGATGAATATCAAAATCTGAATCTTTCTTTAGATCAAGGTGGATAATGTCAGCACAATAATGATTCTTACTTTACTCTAGGGAGCTCAAAATAAACTGTTTGACGTTGCATGTTCTTGATATCAGCCAAAAAGGAAAGATAAACGTGAGCCAGGGTACAATGCGGTCAAGGTACGTGTAATGATCTCTTTTACAGGTGTTTTCCATAAGACATGCATATAAGTGCAAGAAATTCATATAGATATCTTTGTTTTTATTCTTGAAAATCATCCAAAATCGAAAAATTATAGCAAAATTGCCTCTTAAGAAAGAAGGCGCTTTTGTCACGTTCTAACTCACACGTATTCCCTCCATATTGATTAGTTTTTTATTGGTTATGGTGATCAAAATCTATTATTGTTTTTCCTTGAAGTAATTAAATCAAGAAAAGTCGCGAAAAGCAGACCCTTAAATTTATCCACGAGAATAAAGTTGGGTGGTTGGTCTCTGTGGGGTTTCTGAAAAACATTGGTTCAATCGCCCATTTATTTTTAGTTTTCGCTGCGTCCTTTTATTTTCCAGACAATATTTCAAACGATACACTGGTCGTTGATTCAAAAGAGTTGCGGAATAGCCGGCGAAATGCAATCCAGGAAACGGTACGATGCGGCTGAAAAAACAATAAACAAAAGATCCAACCTTCATATTCTCTTCTCTGACTTTAGCTGTAATAATAAAAAGAAGACACACGTTATAAAATTTGATCATGCTTTTCCCACCTAGTACTTTTCGTAGGCCTTATTTATTAACAACTGCAATTTTAAGGGATAATTCTTACAGGGATAAGTTCTAAATTTCTCCTACCAGTATCTAGAAATATTTTTAAATATCACCTAAATCAAGTGATAATCTTAGTGTATGCAACATAATCAGTAATTAGTCCATAACTTTCACAGTTATTTTATTTTCAGACGACCTGTTTCGTCACAATTGTGGGATGCTCAATCCGAATGAAAAATGAAATCGTTGGTATGAAAATAAAACCATTTTGAATAATTCAAAGTAATTTGTTTTTCAGTCATATTGTACTTTCAGCATACCATACTAAGAAAATATCGAGTTTGTGTACCACACTTATATATGCTATAGTTAAGGCCTTTTTGTCCTCAACTTAGGGCAGAGATTTAATTTTGTTGTCTACCGGTTATTTACGTCTGCGCACATACCGATAATGTTTAAACTTCAAGCATTCGTATATTTTCTTTTTAATTATAATTAAACTTAATAAGCCATTCCACGACACATGAAATTGTATACTTAACTATCTACTATGTACTATTTCTCCATCATTTCTTTATATGTAACTAATAATGCCTTTGTAAATTATTTCCAACTCAATTCCGCTCTATAATTCTTTGTAATATTAAAATCATTCCAATGTTGACCCTTGACCGCTCAGATATTCACAAAATGTTTAGGAAACTTTCGCCTAGTGAAGTTATGAATTCCATTTCATACTTTTTGCGAAAATATTTAAAACATCAAAATAAGGCCTTTTTTCAAAATTACGATTTACACTGTCATAAGATTTTCGTAATCACGCATTTTAGGGGAGAACCAACGTAAACGAACGTTCAATTTTTTTTAAATTCGATTTTTTTAATGTATGAATTTTTTTTATTTTTTTTAAATTTATAAAATTTGTAAATTTTAAATTCGAAAAAGTAAAGAGTTCACCTCGTCCAAATACAACAACATGCTTTACTTTTGGGGTCTTTTTGGGAGCAGTAAGTTGCACAACACGGTGGAATGCTTGAAATTTAAAACTATTAAATTAAAAACCTAGTTTTTAATTTAATAGTTTTAGTCAAACGAAATTTAAATATAAATAGCAGTAAAACTCTGATTTGATTAAACAATTTAATTTAATAAAAACGTTTTATGGTTTACATTTTTTGTGAATCAGATTTTTTCGAGCTCTTTTTCCTACTTGACATACCTTGTTGTATGCATGTGATGTAAAAATTTTAAGTAGGTGTTATTCCATTCAAGAGAGTAAAATTCAAGGAGAACGGACTCCTTTTGCAATAGGTAAAATTGTAATCTCAATAACTGAAATTTCTTTTCAAATCTCTCCATTATTTCTTTATAGGTAGCAAATAATTCCTTTGCAAATTATGTCCAACTCAATTCTGCTTTTTCATTCTTTACATTATTGAAGTCATTCCAAACGTATTTGCTGCAAATTCTTATTGCTGAATGAATTTAGAATCAATTAGTGTTAGAATTCAATTCCTGTAATCGGTTAACTCGTAAATTGCAAATTTATAAGCAGAAATTAATTCAACTATGTGAAATTCAGAGTAGAAAAATCATTCGCGAAATCAAGGGATCTGATTGAATTGCCATTCCATGCGAATGATTTTTCCACAGTGAATTTCACATAATTGTGTGATCCCTAGCGGGTGACACCGTTAAAGTTACTGCGCAGCTAGTTACGTAGTTATATAAAAAGTGAAAGTAATGCTTCATTGTTTAAATTATAATGAGAATATTTTCCCATCAAACACTCATATTTGGATTTCCAAACTTAAAAAAAATGAATATTTATCATGACTTTTCATCATCTGCAAAGAGTGTTGAGTGTCGTAAATTGTTTTGAATTTGTAGAATTTGGATCGGCACACATTCTTTGTCACGTACTAAAGACGTAGACGGTCTTCCTTGCAGACTTGTGGAAGAGTGGTTGGCTGTAGTGCGATTTTTCCCTTTGTGACTGTAAAAATGCACGAATATGTTATTTAGTTCTAGTTTTAAAGCTACCCTGTTTGGGAGGCACAAAAAGCCCTGTTTGTAAGACACAAGTTATGCTACAGCTATTGCACTGTAATTAATGAATCCATGATGTATGATTTCTGTCCCGTTTGTTTATATTGTCGTTCATAAATTGCTAAGACTAATTTAGCCTATAATATCTAGAAAAAACTAAGTTTTAGCTCGAAAATTTGTGACTTTCAAAGGTGTGAAGCAATCGAGGTGAGAGTCAAAGGTGTCTCTCTCCGAGAATGCCCTAAAAAACAAATTCTTCCCAAAAAATACGAGTGAGACAGACAGGAGGAAATCGGGAACAATCAAGTATATTAAATTACCACCAAATTAAAGATAATATATTTCAGCAGCTTAACACATACAAACAAGTAAGGGTCAGCCAACCTGTGTTCTGACGTCTAAGTTTCAAATTCAAACACCTGCTATACGAGACAGCAGACAGCAAGAGTAGAACCTCTCAAAACCACGGTCTATCTCAAAGAGACCGATTATCAATTTCCGTCGAAGGAGGGGAAGTGCAGACGGCGGGAAAGTGGAAAGGGTAGGTAGAGGAAAACGAGGCGATTTGTTACCTCGGAGGGGAAATTTCGGCGAGGTCAAAAAAGAAAGTTGCGAATGGAGTAAGGGGGAACAGGTGATTGGCAGTCTTGGAGGGGAGGTAGTTTTATGGAAAGGGAACCCATGCGGTGTAGGAATGCAATTGGAGAAAGGAACTACTTTTCATCTCCGTTCGCGGATTCCTGGTATGAGGCCGTTTTGCCCAGGACAGAAACCATATCACATCCTCCTATTCTTCCGTCTCCAACTGCTATATAAACGAGAGTAGGTCCTCGGGAGGGAGGGCAGGTCACCGAGGGCAGGTCACCGAGGGCAGCAGACGCCGAGGGCAGAAGACGCTGAGTTCGAGAAGACGGCTGGAGTTTCGCGAACGTCGTTGGCGCGACAGATGTCGTTAGCGTGTCAGTGGCGGGGCGCGCCTGGGCGCGCCTCGGGCAAGTCCTTCGGCTAAGTCCGGAGGATAAATAGTCCGCAGAGGATAAATTGTCCAAAGAGGGATAAATGGGGGGGGGGGGTATGCCCAAAAAATGCTCCAGGTGGAAGGCATAAGAATGTGATTTGGTCTAAATTATGCTTTTCTATGACTCGAGGATGGTATCGTAGATCATTCGTTCCATTTTATTTTTTCCGTATCTTTTTAAAATATTTATCAATTTTTTGGAATGAATAAAGCTATTATTTGTGGAAAAAAGCTTCACTGTCCGTAGCTCCTGGTTAAATGTTGTGACATAAAGTGGTATATCAAATGGCCTCTCAACCATGAAGCGGAGTGCTGTCAACTCATAAGAAATGTGTTGTCGTGAAGAAGCGTGGAGGACGTGGTTATTGCCGGTGGGTCTCCTAAATATGTTAAAGTAAAACAATATTTCGACAGATTGCAACATCTATATAATTCAAGGAGGAATTAATACTTTTTACCAACATCTATGAACAGAATTCCTGGAATTAAGCCTCTTGACCAGCATGTCCTAATATATTTTATTTCCCGTCTAAAAGCGACATATATTGCCCCTTTAGTGATGGTAGGTGTAAACGTATTTTAATTGGGGCTAATCGTATTTATATTTCAATAAAAAATAATTTCCGTTCATTGTAATGAAATAATCCGCAAAAACCTTGAATAACGGAGATTTCATAGCTATACCTAACGACTGTGGAAACAATTTAACGTTTAAATAAAATATTTTTGAGTTCAGACATGAAATTCTACGAAGAAGTCATTCGTTATGATAATGGGGTATTTCCGTGCTTAAGGACAGTCTCTTCTATATTGTGGCCTCCATGGCGTGTAAACTGGAAAAAAGTTCACCTCGTCCAAATACAACAACATGCTTTACTTTTGGGGTCTTTTTTGGAGCAGTAAGTTGCACAACACGGTGGAATGCTTCAAAAACATACGCAGAGACAAAAGAGTTTTATTTTCTGAATTTTCCGTTGAGTTCCCGGGAAATAGCACAAGAATGAAAGGATAAATTTGAAACCACTGAACTAATTGAGGTATAAATTTTATGGATTTGGAGCAAACCAAAAAACTTGAAAGATGGATTCAAATTAAATGGCTTCCAAATTTCATTTTAATGAAGAAAGTTATGGCCCCTTTTCAATTTTCTTGCATTTCGCGTTGAAATCGACAGCTTGAGTCTCTGGGTGATTAAAATGTGCCAGGATGTTAGTGGCACCTGATGATACGGTACTTTTTTCTAGTATTAAGACTGCGTCTCCGATAGTTCTTAAAATGCCATTCAATTAATAAACCACACAAACCGTTCTTCTATCAAGAATGGCCGCTGCGACAGGCATTTTTCTCTCAAAGCCGAGGATTTGAAGGTGAGGCACATTCGGACGTGAGTTAAAAAATTGGTATTGGCATATATTTTTGAAATACCTACTACCCACAATGTAGCGGGAAAAAACTTTACCACTCGAACGTTAAGTTCAAAATCGGCCCCCTTAATAGAATTTATATTCAATAAATTCTTTGTAGCATAAATATTAGTGTGTTTAAAATCTCAAAAAAATCAACTTAGTTTAATATTATCAAAATTATCACATACTTCAGAAATGTTCGCCATTCGACTTCAACAAATATCATTTCATCCAAAAACATGAATCGGGAACCCATTGGTCCTGGATGAAGTATCGAAATATTTTCCGCACTCCGTCAAACGTTCTCTAAAAATTTTGTGCCGGTACTAAAATTACAGTCTCACACTCAGACATATTAAGATCTTCAAAATGATTTCTAAGGTTTACTTTTCGCGAGATGTGCGAGTAAGCATTCTTTGTTTACGAGAATTTTCGTTTAGGACTTCTGTAACTCTGGTATTTTCCTTCAGTTGTTGTCGGCTTGTTTTCACAAGTATTATTCTGCCATCCTTCTTGGTTATAATTAATCTCTGCATTTCTTCAAATTTACTCGCAAACTCACACACTAAATGAGCTTATTTTCTGAGATATTTCTTCGCTGGACGGTGTGCCGTGAAGAAAAGTCACTTCCGTTCTGGGTTCGTCAAAAGTTGAATGGATCTTCATGTTCTTATTTTGACACATTCAGATGCAACACACTGAGTAATTTTAAACTTACATCTTCCTTATCCAAAACGGCAGTATTCCACCAAAATATCCCTGCAAGGTATTTAGACTGGAAGAGGCTATTAATCCCACATTCTCTCGCTCAGGCAGGCGGCGAGAGTGAGGGAGAATTTGGCGAGTAAATTAAGTGAAATTGCGGGTGATTATAATTACTGGATGACCAGTTGAGTGAGGATTATGAAGTGTAAATGGTGTGATCCACGAGGGATGTCGATGAAAAGCATTGTTCCTCTGCCCTTGGACTTTGCGGGTTTGGAGATAAGGGAACGACTTCTTTTTTGGGGCAGGAGGTATCATGTGGGGATCACTCGTTACGCTTTAGGCATGATACCCTTATCCTTTTAAAGGTTACTTAGGTATTGTTATTTTAGAAATTATTCCTCCAGTTCTAATGTTATAACACGCGGAATGAGAACACTGCATACTTTACGCTTGTCTACTTCAGGATTCTGCGGTTGCAATTTTCCTATACGTAAAATAACTAGTGTTCTTGCCATCTCACTATTAGTAGAATTTTCTTACAAAAACTAAGCGAAATACATATACGACCTATTCTACTCCAGTCTTCTGATATCTTTCACCTTGTCGAAGTTTACTTACATGCAAAATATTTTGAGCCACACTTTTTAAAGTGCCTTCACTCCATTTCTCTCTGTTATTCATGTCCAAAGCATAACATTTTTTAATAATTGGCGACTTCGACAATTTATTAATATATAAACGTAACATTACCAAGCTATATGAATTGAAGTTTCTGAATTCTATTTCTGTAGCCTTTAACATGTTGAAAACCAAAGGCAGTTTTAATTCCTGGCAAATATATTCCGGTTGACATATTCCTACAAGAAAAAGAAAAGCACTTCATAGTTTGAGGTTTCCTTCCTCAATAGCTACGTCATGAAGCTTACGCGCATCCCCTGGAAGAGCATGGTATGAATTCTGTGATGCACTTAAGTAAAAATATTTCATTTGTACAAGTAATCGTTGTTCTTTGAAATAATGGCCGATAATGATTATCGTATATAAATAACGCGTCGCCGTCAGCGTATAATTACTGTATCTTGACGTAAACTCGTGCGAAATATCCTCCGTGGGTAATGTTGAAATCGCTATATCAGACGACATTACGAAACTCCTCAAATATCTGGAGGAATATTGAAAGACATAAATGGAGCTTTATTTAAAAAATAGTAACTTATGGGAAATATGTCTTAATATCTCAATCATAAGATAGATGATGGCAAAAGGAAAAATATCTTCATATGAATGATTACCAATACCTGAATCTAAGATGCCCAGATGCAATAGAAATTCCCTTCCAAAAAAGTACAGGTTCATTGGAAACTCAAAGTGAAAGATATATCGGCACAAATTACACATTGGCAAATAATGAAAGCTGACAGCAATGACGAACTTTTCGTTTGATTGTCATAACAAACGCAAATCCTCAATTCAAAAGACGTAATAAACCAGCTCGTGTTGTGGTCACAACTCACTAAATTAATTTTTACTTACTCACCTGAAAATGAGAATCCTCACAATAGTATTCACAGCAAAACGAAAGATAATAACTCACTTTTAAAATTATATATTACTGATAATAATATAGAATTTTCAAATGTAAAAAATTAGATTTTGAATATACAACATTTTAAAAAGAAAATATGTGAAAATATTTGGACTCTTATTTGCGCCAATATCATGCTTTTGAGATAAGACATCACCAAAAATCTTGGCAAAACGTTTAATAGGAGCAATTTGGAGTGGAATTCGCCAAGTGATATGACATTTAATACCATGCAGTTCCATTGATTCATGAAACAGAAGCAATTGAACAGCACTTGAGTTTAGATAGGATTGGTACTTAGCCTTTCCCACGATCAAGTTGACGCGTGGTGACGCCAACGAATGATGAACATCCCTTGCGTGGAGAAGGATGCAAGGCACGACCAGGCCAAATTATCCGCCCGAGGGAAGTGGCAAACACCCGGCCTTCCGGACGAAATATTTGTGAAGAAAATGAACAAACTGAGTAGACTTAGGCTCATCAATTTCAGTCCCTACTCATTTTCCACGAAAAAAATATAAAAAGGTTACAGTTCCTGGTCGATATTCTCCATTTGATACACATTAACACAAAATTAGATAGCGCTTAATAGATTTTGGCTCCTCATATCCAGTAGTATCAAGTTGTACTTGTTCAAAATCAAAATATCTCGTAATTTCTGACATATTAATTTAATTTAAATATTATAATAAGCTAAATAATTTTGTGAATAGATTAAGGCTCAACAAATCAAGTCCCCCAACGTTAAATTGGTCAGAAACCTAAAATGACCATACTTTCTGACTACTCTCTGCTAGGATACTTACACTTTTTAGCGTTCTTATTTTGCTTTTTGGAAAATTGAAAATGGGAGAAAGGTGTCAGGAATAAAAAAAAATTAAGGTTTTACGCAAAACGAAACTGAATCAGATGAAGTCAATGAGCCTAGAGCCGAGTACTACTCTCATTGGTGTATTAATATGTTTAAATTGGGAAACAGCGATCAGGAATTCCAATATTTTTAGGTTTTGGATAAGAAAACGTGAGAGATCTGGAGTCAGTATACCTAAAACTATGATGCTCACCTTGGTCTGTAAAATATAAATCTTGCTTCATATTTATTGACAATGAGATTTCCTGATTCTTTCTACAATTGGTTTTTAGCGTGAAGTCAATGACGTCGTAAATTCATCCATCAATAGCGTGTACCACTTTGAAAGAAGGTACAGAAGTTTTTAGCATTGATCAACGATTAAGTTATACGTATAGCCAGTTATTTATATAAAAGAGTTATTTACATAATACATTACATATCTTTCATGCAAATGTGTTACCAGAATCACGCTATTGTTGTGGTGCGCTGCAACCTTCAACAACTACGCATACAGTGAAAGAGGAAGGAAGGCGTATTGCATTGCATACGTGAATGATTTATAAAATGTAACACAAGTCATAAAAAAGTCGGATTTTGTTTGAAAATGAAATATAAGAGAATTATCTAGCACTACAGTTAAGAGTGATTTGAAAAGTAATTTGTTATTTTCAAAATTGTTTTTATGAGCTCTAAATATTTTCGTTTACATTTTTGTAACCGAATTCCCTATTTACGCTTGGATTTCAGTTATTATAATTGTAAAAGATAAGAAACGGTAATGCGCCGGTTTTTCTGAAAGCACATTTTGAGAAAAGAGTAAGTAGGACATTGGTTCATATTGGACGAGTGGAATCCCGATACGAACTTCATCTGAAAAACATTCCATTGTGAGTATCATTTAGTCAGAGGTGAACCTTCGCAAAATGAGGGCGAAGCGTGGATTTCCCGGAAATTCATCTCCTTCTGTCTCCATGGTTACAAACCGTACATCGGCGCGTGGTATCAATCGATCGCGTGTATTTTTAGAGGTATATGGCTGATAACTCCTGATGGGTGTATTGATGTAGGGGAATGCAAATGCTGAATACGGAATGCATGAGGGAAAACATTGTTTATCCAATTGAATTATATTTATATTAGCAAATGGATTTCTTTTGTCAAAAAAATTATAGAATACGAGTTTACCATTTCAACTTACGTGAATTCTTGTCATTGTAAATCAAATGGTTGATTTTAGTAAATACGTTCAGTTCTGGAAGAATAAGGATAGAAGAGGGAGTTCCTTGGAGCAGCTGTGCTTCGTTACCGCAACCAGCGGACCCACATCCACATGCATTCCGTTCATTGTGAGGTCTACGGTAGAAATAATTTTTCCTCCTCCAGGAATTTCAAAGAAAGGGGAATAGCAAGCGAATGTTTTCCCACCTAATTAAACCCCCCAAATCCATGATCAATTTCTCTTTGCTCCGGCTGATTTTAAAAGAAAATGTAGCTCAAATTTGGGTATTAAATAGAAAATCAGTTGACACGCCACTACACAGTTCGTCACTTGTGAATTTTGTCGTTCATTTGTACATTTTTTCGTTAGGAAAGCCAACGCCAACAAATTTACAGATATTGCGTGGGGTCGGGTATCCAAGTATCACTTTTGAAGTACGTGTTTGCGCGAGCGCGGTTAAGGGGGGACACCCCCTACACCGCGCTCTGGTGTCTGCCCTCCCCCACCCTACACCGCGGTCTGGGACGCTGTACAATACCTTGCGTCGAAGGAGGAAAATCAGGGTTTTAGCCGTCTAGACCCGTAGTTACTTCTGCCCGGGCAGTGAGGGCGTTACGTCGCGGCTAGTGTGTTCATCGTCTCTCAATGGGCAGCAAGGCTGGGTGTTTGCCACTTCCCTCGGGCGGCTAATTTGGCCTGGGTCTTGCATCCTTCTCCACGCCAGGGATGTTCATCATTCGTTGGCGTCACCACGCGTCAACTTGATCGTGGGAAAGGCTAAGTACCAATCCTATCTAAAGTCAAGTGCTGTTCAATTTCTTCTGTTTCATGAATTAATGGAACTGCATGGTATTAAATGTCATATCACCTGGCGAATTCCACTCCAAATTTCTCCTATTAAACGTTTTGCCAAGATTTTTGGTGATGTCTTATCTCAAAAGCATGATATTGGCGCAAATAAGAGTCCAAATATTGTCACATATTTTCTTTTTAAAATGTAGTATATTCAAAGTCTAATTTTTACATTTGAAAATTGTATATTATTATCAGTAATATATAATTTTAAAAGTGATTTATTTTTTCGTTTTGATGTGATTACTATTGTGAGGATTTTCATTTTCAGGTGAGAAAGTAAAAATTAATTTAGTGAGTTGTGACCACAACACGAGCTGGTTTATTACGTCTTTTGAATTGAGGATTTGCGTTTGTTATGACAATCAAACGAAAAGTTCGTCATTGCTGTCAGCTTTCATTATTTGCCAATGTGTAATTTGTGCCGATTTATCTTTCACTATGAGTTTCCAATGAACCTGTACTTTTTTGGAAGGGAATTTCTATTGCATCTGGGCATCTTAGATTCAGGTATTGGTAATCATTCATATGAAGATATTTTTCCTTTTGCCATCATCTATCTTATGATTGAGATATTAAGACATATTTCCCATAAGTTACTATTTTTTAAATAAAGCTCCATTTATGTCTTTCAATATTCCTCCAGATATTTGAGGAGTTTCGTAATGTCGTCTGATATAGCGATTTCAACATTACCCACGGAGGATATTTCGCACGAGTTTACGTCAAGATACAGTAATTATACGCTGACGGCGACGCGTTATTTATATATGATAATCATTATCGGCAATTATTTCAAAGAACAACGATTACTTGTACAAATGAAATATTTTTACTTAAGTGCATCACAGAATTCATACCATGCTCTTCCAGGGGATGCGTGTAAGCTTCATGACGTAGCTAAAGGACTAAGGGTATAGGTAATAGTCCCTGGGGTTCACTGTGAATCTCGCCCCGTTTTTGGTTGATATGGGAAAACGGCGGTGCATATGTCGCGCTCAGAAACCATTCAATTTTCTCGTAATATATATGTTTTTATTTAGTGTTGTTATTTGAAAAATAAACACAATGACCTCACAAATTGTATGTGATATTTGAGTTCTCAACTAAATACCCTGAGCAAATTTATCGAATTGATTTAAAAAAAATCACATTTAAACATTAGCCTACGGGTGGCAATTCCTACAAATTACAGCACTCCAATGACAGCACGAAGGGTAATGCGCTCTCTATGAAGCAATAACAAGATAGTTACTGACTAATAAACAACATGAGTTAAATTTGGTTCCTAATTATTGACGGTAAATTGTGTTATGATCAAGTTGATAAGTTCAAATTGAAAAAACTCGTATTTTCTATCTTTACCTCCGAAATCTATCCCAAATCTAAAACTTCATATCTCATTTCTAGTTTTATATGGAAATCACTCTACATCTAGTTAATGTTCGGGTCGGTCATTACTCATCTTTGTAATAGTACCTTCTGGAGCCCACGGATGTACCAAATGAAGTATAACTCAAATTTTACATTTTTCAACAATTAGACGGAGATTTTTGACACATATTGCGATTAAATTAGAAAAATAATTCTTTCTATTTTATCATCGCTAATATTATTAATATTTTGAGCAATTCTATAGTGTCCAAAAAATTGGGCATGTTTAAAAATTTCTTATTCATAACTTGGAATCCATACTTTATAGATGACTCTAACCGTAATCCAATAACTAGTTTCGGCTCGGCAAATACCTTTTGTAACCAGAGAACGAAATGTAATTGGACGGTGTGATATATCCTTAGCTGTTGGAGAAAAAACCCAAAATATTGGATCTCCTTAAAAAGTCGTCTACTTGAAATAACCACCAAATCCGCTTCAAAGGAGAACGTTTGTCATTTTGCACAGAAATATACAAAAATGAATCTGGTGGTCCATTTCGTTTTTAATTTCTCAAGATCTACTTCTCCACCAATACGTTTGTATTCGTGACGTACGATTGAATAGCGACTGAATAGTGAGAAATTGAAACTCCACTATATTTTTAGGGATAGATACGAAATGGACTTATAAGTTAGGTATTAGAGTATCGGAGTACAGAGGGCAGACTCTTGCCTTCATCGTGGCGTTCCAACGTTTCATAGCGTGACGAGGAATTCCACGTGGCATTCATTCGGACTGTGGGATTAATTTTGTCGGAGTGGATCGTTTTTATAGGGATTTATACAGATTGATTAGATCTACCTCCCACGTAGAAACTCTATCGTCTATTTCTCCCTCTGCTACAACTGTGTGGAATTTTAACCCTTAAGGAGGGGCGCGGGGATCTAACAGACCCCCTTTCATAAATAATGGCTTATAACTTTTTAACTGTACTATGAACATTTTTGAGTTTTTCAGTGCCTTCAAGAAACTTGATCATCTCCTATAATTAATTTAAGAAATTGAAGTCGTTGATATTTTATCTCTTATTTACAATTTCTACGTCATGGGGATCACAGTGACCCCCCGCGCCTACTAACGTTGCACCTTGTGTCCATGGCACCCAAACGCAAAAATTTCTGCGTGCGGTTTTTTCTGTAAGATTTTTTGTATTTTACGCTTAAAACGTTTTTAGTGTACATTTTTGCGTAACCGTAATGCTTATTCATAATTCGATATTTTTAATGATAGTATGAAACTTTTGCCTATTTTTCTGAATATGGTGTGTAATTTCAGTAATAATAATATACTGCGAAACCATCCTAGGTCTTTTTGCCTCATGCTCTGCGACACATAAATCAAGGGAAAATTAAACTTAGATTGGGCGAAAGGTGGGATAAAATGGTTGAGGAAGTGATCAAATGACATCCCCTATAATTTGTCCTTGGCAAGTACTAGGCAGCAGTGGTGGAAAATGATCGGAAAAAGACACGAATAATTGGAAGATGAGTTCCGAGAATTTGTGAAGCAAGAGAGTAATGTGTAGGGGAACATGAGGGGTAAGGGAGCCAAGGATCAATTAATGAGTTCCGGGAAAAACGTTTTGTCCAAAGAGGGTGTACGGGGGATACTACGGTCAGGTTGGGCTTAGCGGGGGGGACGAGCCTCCTCTTCGTCGCTCGGTTTTCCTAACGATTGAGCTTACACCTGTTGTTCAAATTCCCGCACACCCAAGGAGGGTATGCTGGGGGGACAAGGATTAAGTTGAGAATCCTCTTACTGTGGGGGTAAGCCTCCCTCTTGTCCCTCAATTTTTTCGCTTATTTAGCACATCAATTTTTCCAATTCTACTTTTACAAGAAGTTAGTGGTAGCTGCACCTATACAAATGTCTCATCGTCTCGGAGACGCTGGAGACAAGTAAAGAGGTGATTAAGGATAAGAATAATGAGCGTGGCTAGAGCGTCAAAGAGGATAGAGAGTCAAAATACAGAAAATTTTTGTTGGGGAAGTCTACTTGATCACTTGTTTGTGTTATGTACCTCATACAAGGCCGTTGAAGAATAAGGGGAGTGGGTTTTCCCTAGCAACCCCAAACCCTTCTTCACAGGACCCACTTCTCCTCTCCCCGACCCCCCTCCTTCACACACTCTTTTTTCACTCTACTGTCCTGTCACCTCGCCCAACTGTATAAATTGCATATATTCGGAGGAAATCATTAATTTTGTAGCGTGTCATTCTGTGTATTGAACCCAAGTCGTCCACTTCTGGTCCCCTTACGCTCATTTAGTCCCTTACACTTTCGTGAGAAAGCTCCAGTCTTCTAGTTATTATTTTCCAGTAGTCGAGAACAATAGGCTGTTTGCAAATCTGAAGTATCCACGATTTCATCAATCAGGTAAGGGAAATGCTTTACGTATTTGAAAACTTAAATTTGTTAGTTTTCTTGACGTTGTTTTCTCTGTTGATACAAAATAGAATATACATTCTAAATATTATTTGCAGTATCACTACACCATAGTGCCTGGGATCGTTGAAAATCTGCTGACTCCTTGTATTTCTGGCTGATATAAATTTCTGTTGGTAAGTAACATGTAATTCATGTTCAGTATTTGATAGGCAGAATATTTAGCAGACTGAAGATTGCTGTACAACAATGTATAAATATCTCTAATATAAAATTGTTTGATACTTTATAGGTGTACTCTCAGATTCTTCAAATAATTTAAAAATGGCTGATACAACTGACGAAGGAGAAAGAAAACCTATTCTTTATCATCTACAAGACATATTATCGGAGGAAGAATTAGATAATTCATCTCCTAGTGAGAAAAACCTTTTATATAACTCAGAACATGACACAGGATCTGAACTAAGTGACACATTGGATGACAATGACAACTCCTCTCACCAATCTCTGCAGTCATCAGTCATCGCTGCTCTGATATTTTACTTGGTAGATTTTTAGTGGATTTTTAGTTGAGGTAGCCTTCGACAGGAGCTCGGGCACCTGGACCATGAGTGGTCCATTGTGCCAACCCCATTTTTAACCTGCCTGCCACATGCAGACAGGGGACAAGAGCGCCACGGTGAAGGTATGAATGGTCACCTATCCAACCCTGGTCAGGGTCCAACATTGCTTAACTTCAGTCATCTTACGGGAACTGGTGTTCCAATGAGGCTAGGCCCTTGACCATTTCTTTTACTTGGTAAGGATTGCACGTCGCTGTGAAAACTTCCCCAAGGAAATGTATGAACCCGTGCAGTGAATACTGTGAGGAAACGCTGGGTTCCTCTAGGAGTGCAAAGTCTCCTAATGAATGCCTTTTGCTCCTGGTGAACGACATTATTTTACGGACAATTGTAGAGTCTACAAATCTGTTCATTTCACGTATCTCCCAGTTATTTGAGAGGGAACGCAATACTTAACTCACAGATGAGTGTGAAATAAAATCATTAATTGGGTTGCTTATATTGGCTGGATCACGCCGCTCAGGGCATAAAAATGTTCAAGATCTCTGGGATCAAAATGGTATGATATATTTTATTAAAAAATGAGCTTAAAGAGGTTTTTATTTTTGCTTCGGTGTATCCACCTTGATAATAAAAATGACAGGCAACAACGGTGTGAGTTAGAAAAATTTGCTCCTTTTCGTTAGATTTTTGAATTATTTGTTCAAAACTGTGAGGAAAGTAATCAGACAGGAAGCTTCAATACAATAAACTTTGCCAAAGAAACATGTTGCCAAAAGTATTAATTTCTCTTTGAATTTTATCGGTAATACGACCTTTTTCAAATTGTTTTTTTTTTCCTTTAACAGATTTAGGAAATCCATCGGCAATAACCACGTCCTCCACGCTCCCTCATGACACTACATTTCTAATGATGGGCAGTCACTCCATGTTTAAAAAGGTATTTGATATCCCACTTTAACTCGCAAATTATAACCAAAAAACTACGAACCGTAAAGATTTTTACCGATAATAATTGCTATCCACTCCAGTTAATTGATAACAAAAAACGGAAAAGAGTGAGCGGAACGAATGATTTAAAAAACCATCTCCGAGTCATAGACGAGCATATCTTGGACAAAATCACATTCTTGTGCCTTCCGTCTATTTTTCTATCTAGAACTTCGTTGTTCTAGCTTTAAATGACTATTGTATTCCTAAACATCTCTAAAACGACTATTTCGACAAAAGGGACCAGTAGCATCTATCCATGATTCATCAATTACAGTGCAATGACTGAAACATTACTGAAGTCTTCCAAACAGGGCGTAATTTTTAAACTAGAACGAAATCACATATTCGTGCATTTTTACTGTCGCAACCGGAAAAACCGCTCACCGCCAAACACCTCACTATCGCAGGGTACTGGAGTAATTTTTTATGCATACCTCTTTGTTGTTTGTAGTGAGCAGGGAAGGGAAAAAGTCATAAAGGTCATATTTATTGGTTTTTATCATGAAATAGTCGGTTCCTGCTAAAAAGTCATGAAATGCAACTTTGCGGAATAAACAAAATTGATCAAATATAGGCAAATAAGCCACAGGAACCTGGTGCGTAGGGGCCATTGTCGGAGTTCTCAAAGCTGTGGGCTTCTAATTAGAGTAAGAAAAGTCCCGAGATAAGTCCCGCAAAAAGTGTCTACGAGAGAAACAAGGTGCACCAAGTGGTACATGTTAGGCAGACGTGCTAGAAGGTGCTCTCACAATAAAGCTACATTGTAAGCAAACAAACAAGGTGCACTCACAATAAAGCTACATTTTAAGCAAACAAACAAGGTGCACTCACAATAAAGCTATATTGTAAGCAAAGTGAACAATTTGCTACCAAAATCCAAGAAGAAATACTACCTCCAAAGACCACACGTGATCGGCGTCACGATGTTAACTTTTAATTTATTTCGTATTTCACTGAATATACGTTTGTGACATTTTCGAGTTCTCTGGTTACCTTGATATCAAATGTCCGTTATGGCCTCCTGCTGTTTCAGCTTGGAGATATTGAATTATATCTCAATGACTGACGATAAGACTTTTTATACAAATAAAGGTGGAACTCGACGGGTGAAAAAGTAACAGGAAGTGACCTCAGCGGAGAGAGATTTTTGATTTTTGGACAGGTTCGTCAAGTGGCTGAATTCCAGGAATTCTGAGCATAATTGTTTCCAAAACTTTAAAGAACATGAAACAAAAACCTTGGCGCTGGATGAGCCGTTTATACGATTTCTGCAATCCCCCGGATGTTCTGGAAAAATTTAGTGCCGGTACTAACAGTACTGGCTGACTCTCTCCTTCTACTCAAATCTTTATAATGATTTCTGAGAGCTACTTTCGGCTAGATGAGGGACTAAGCAGGCTTTAGTTTCGGGAATTCTCACTAAGGTCTTTTGTCACTCTGACATCTCCCTTCAGATTTTGGCAGCTTAATTCTACAAGCGTGATTCTGCTGACCACGTTAGTTTTTGTTTATCCCTGCATTTTAAAAGTTTATCCGCATATTCAAACACTAATTGACCTTATTTTCAGACAAATTTCTTTGGAAACGGTGTGACGTGGAGAAACTTTACCCCCATTCACGGTTTGTGAAGTGTTGAATGGTTTTGTTGGTGAAGTGTTGAATGGTCGTTAGTTCGACATTCTCAAATGCAACACTCTAAGGAGTTTTTAACTCCCCCTATTCTGAAATTGCAGAATTCTACCAAATTATTTCTTTAAGGTCATTCGACGGGATTGAAGCTACAAATCCAACATTCTCTCGTGCAGGTAACAGCATGAATGAGTATTGAGAAAGCAAGTTAAGTGAAATTGCGGGTGATCATAATTACTAGATGGCCAGTTATGTAATTAATGTGAAGTGTTAGTGGTGTGATCTACGAGGGTTTGTCGACGGAAAGCATAGTTCCTACGCCGTTGGACCCTGAGGTTATACGGAGATAAGGGAACGACTCCCTTTTTAGGTCAGGAGGTATTGTGAAGCTTTCACTTTAGAGTTTCACTTAAGGTCTGTAGTGAATATACCAAGAACTATGAGACTCGCCAAGATCCGTAAAATATCCATGTTGTTACAATGCGATTTTCTGATTCCCTATGCAATTGGTCTTTTGCGTGGCGTCATTGACGTAAATGCATCCGTGAATATTATATACTGCATCGAAAGAAGGAACAGAAGCTTTTAGAAATAATCGGCGATAAAATTATCCGTTTAACCATTTATTTACATAGAAAATTTCATTCCCTTTACGTAAAGAGTGATGCCAGGGTAAAGCTATTTTTGTGCCTCGCCACCTTCAACAACTGCGCGTACAGTGATAGAGGAAAGGTTTATTGAATTGCATGCGTGAATAACTTATAAAATGTACCTCAGGTCAGAAAAGAAATCTGAATTAAATTTGAAAATGATATATAAAGGAATAATTTAACAATACTACAATTTACAGTTTTTTGCAAAGTATATTAAAATGTAAATGGTAAGGAACTTTTGGTTTTACTCAAAGTGAAATTTAAGGAAAATAGGTAGGGCAATTCATAATGAAGGACGAGTGGGATCCTGACACGACCTATATCTGATAAAAATTCCCTTGTATCATTTATTCAATGCTCATCCTCAGTAAACTGCGGGCGAAAGCAGGAGATGAATTTCCCAGATATTCATCTCCTGCTGTCTCCATGGTAACAACAAACCGTACATCGGCGCGTGGTATCAATCGATTGAGTGTATTTTTAGAGGAATATGGCTGCTCACTGCTGATGGGTGTTTTTATGTAAGGGAATGCAAATGATGAATCCGGGATGCATACAGGAAAATTTTTCCGGATGCTCTCAGTTCTGAAACCATTGGGATAAAAGTGCAAGTGCCTTGGAGAAGCTGTGCTTCGTTATCGCTACCAGCAGGCCAATAACCTCATTATTTCCCTCCTTTGTGAGGTTACGGAATAAATTATTGTTCCTCCTACAGGAACTTCAAAGAAAGGCAAAGATATAGCAATTGTTTTTCCACATAATTAGACCTCCCAAATCCATGGGTCATTTTTCTTTGCTGGGGTTGTTGTAAAGAGCAAATAAGTGCTATTTGGAAATTAAATGACAACCAGTTGACACAACGCGACACAGTTCGTCTTGTGTGGTTTTCCTCGTTCAAATTTACAGTTTTCAATCGGAACGCCATCGCTAACCTTTGCACATAGCGCGTGGGGTCGTGCATTCAAGTATCGCTTTTGAAGTCCGCGCTTGCGCGCGTGAGGTGTATTGTGGGTGGGAGGGGAACTGGGACGCTATCCAATGCCTTTCGTCGAAGGAGGAAAACCAGGAATTGGCCGTCTAGACCCGCAGTTACTTCCACCCGGGCAGCGACTGCGTTAGGTCGCGGCCAGTCTGTTTGCCGTCTCCTAGCGGGCAGCGGGATGGCTGCCACTCCCCTCCGGCGGATAATTAGGCCAGGTCGTGTCTTGAATCCTTTTCCTCGCCCGGGGTGGCTCTCCAGGTGTCATTTTGTTTCATCATTCGTTGGCGCCACCGTGAGACAACTTGATAGCGGGAAAGGCTAAGTACTATCTAATCTGTTGTCTAGTGCTTCATTTTTGTTATAATGTCACGACTTAATAGAATAGAATGGTGTTAAATATATTACTACTTTGTGAATTTAACTTCAGTGTGTGCCCATCAAACGTCTCTCCAAGGTCTTTCGTGATGTCTTATTTCAAACTCGTGATTATTTTGCGCAGATTAAAGAGTGGAAATCTTTTATTATTACAATGTTATTTAATCAAATTCAACTCTCTGCATTTGCAAATTCTATTTATTTCTTTATCAAAGAAATTATATGTATTTTTAAAAGAGATGCATCATTTTTCGCCTTGCTGTGAATATTCTTGTGACGCTTTTCAATTGCACGTAAGATATTAATTGAAAAAATAAGCAGGCTGTGACCGTGGTAGTATATGATTAATTACGTCTTGCGAATTGGGAATTTGAGCTAGTAATTGCGACTAAATGAAAGGTTCACCATCAAAGGTTCACTTCAATTTTCATTCTTAGCCAATGTGTACTTAGCGCACATATGTCCACTTGGGGTTTCTAACTATCCTGTAATTTTCTGGGCATAGTCATTTCTATTAATTTAAACATTTTAGATTCAGAAATTCGTGCTCTTTTATAAGAAGTCCATTTTTTCTAGGCTTTATTTATCTTATGATAGAGATGTTATTGCACATTCCTTAAATAATGTTTCTTAAATAAAGCTCAGTGTTATCCTTTCAATGTTACTTCATATATTTGACGAGTTTCATAATTTCACCGGATTAATCGATTAATCGAATGCTGCTGGCGATGCGTTATTTTTATATGAAAATCATTATCAGCCATTACTTAAGAATAACTACTTATTCAAATAAAATATTTTTCACGTCAGTTCATCCCATAATCCATGCCAAGCTCTTCAGCTCTTCCAGGGGATGCGTGTAAGTTTCATGATGTAGGTGAAGGACTAAGGGTACGGACGACAGTCCCTGGGGATCGCTGAGAATCTCCTGCTCCGTCATTAACTTAATTGGGCAAACGGCGGTGCGTATTTCGCGCTCATAAACCTGTCAATTCCCTCATCAAATGTTTATTTGAATTTTGTGTTTTGTTTGCGAAATAAACTCATCTCCCTCATGAATCTCATGCAATAATTGATTTCTCAACTAAGTACCCTGAGCGGAGTCAACGGATTAGCTTTGTCAAAAATCACGTTTGTAAACATTTACCTAGGTGTGGCAATTCCTCCAAATTACAGCAATCCAATAACAAGACAAAGGGTTGTGCGCTCCCTAGGAAGCATTACCAGGAAGGCTACTGACTACTTAAGAACAAGAATAAAAAAGAGGTTTTTAATTAATTACGGAAAGATGTGTTATGCTCAAGCCGATAATGTGCTTTGTCTTTGGAGACGGGGGATCAATATCGAGAGACATTGATACATGGAGGGGAGTTAGACGAGCGGTGGCGTATAGTGAGTGGGAGTCTGGACGTGGGAGTGTGGTGTAATTAGAATGTTGGGTGGGTCGCAACGGAACTCTGTAACTGCTAAAAATAAAATTAATTCAATAAGAAATATTTTTTAAAGAATGTATGTTCGCTAATAGTCAGTTAGATTGAGATAGTTTAGTCATAAATGAGGCTATATTTATGAAAGATTCCTTGATATATCCATATATTTTATACAATAAACATTAGGTAGCAAAATACCGTTTACGCTGAAAATACTAAATATCATACTTCTCCACTTCTCAGAAATAAAGTAATTTAGCATATTGTTTTATATATATGACTAATTCTCCGATGCCGTACGCTTGAAACTCCATTACTGCTCCTAGAGGCTTTCGGCGATTTGGTTCTATGCTAGGCGATAAGCGATGTTTTTAATTATAGAAAAACCTACGGTTTATACAACACTAATTTCTTAACACAATCTTTGCCTCAGAAATGTATTTTTATATAAAATCTCGAATTTTAATTCGAGTTTCATATTGTAATTTGACAACATGTAATAATATTGGAATTCAATATCTGTTTGCCATTGTTCTCTTCAGTCTTTTTATAAGGATGAATCGATTTTTCATTCCTTACATATGATTAACCGGAGACGCAAACAAAATAAGCTCTTCATCCATAGTTTTGGGATCATCATCAGCCAGTTAAATGCGAACCCATCCCGTATTCGATCTGCATACGGTGGATTTTCGTAAACGTCGCAATGGCGGGAGCGTTGTACTTATTTCTCTAACGTCTGCTACCCTTGGGATAACACCGGCGTTTTATCCCAGTGGTTTTTCCTGTGATGTTATTCATTGCTTGTGTAACACTTATCGTGGAAGTTAGATGGAAGTAGAACGTGGTTTAGGCCGCATAAATTCGTGATTTGGAATAAAAAACCGTAGCCACGGCCAGTAGTAGCACAGAAGATATAACAAAGTTATCGCTGTGAGACTTTTGGACCTTGTTGTCAATACCATCGCAGTTAATAGGTGACATTCACTCCAAGAGCTACAAAGTGTTAGTAAATAGCAAGGAAAGATAAGGGCGTTGTGAGCGGTTACTCTGTGAGCGGTGAGTGGCTGGATTGTTCATTTGTGATGCAATTAGAAATCTCGAATCCTTGAGCCATATTTCTATGCTCGGAATGTTTAACATAACGAATAGCATTCGTGTATGTTCATGGTGGTCACATTAATTCTCTCGTTATATTGTGCTATGTTTGATTACCGTGTATGATATCTTATGTGCCTTATTTTGTTATTCACCTTTTTTTATTTTCCCTCGGCATCTCATCACAAGCGACGGAAATTTACGCGAATGTTTCGTGCATTGCCTTATCGCCTTTGAAACCAGCGCGTGCGCAAGTAGGAAGGTAGGCAGAGGAGGGGACCACGGACGTGAGTCAAGAAGGATTCGCGTCGAATGGAGGAGATGCAAGGAAATCAAGTTGTTATTTTTTGGCCTGGGCTCCTCGAGGCCTCATTTCAGTCCATACAGGGAGTGAGATAGGTCGGGATTAGTCTGGTGGCGTCGCCCCTGTGTGCTCTGCAAGTGTGGGATGCTGTCACCCCCTTCGGCCAACGTACTAGGGCGGGTCCACTCCTGCGATACCTTCCACATCATCAGTTGCTTTCCGGTTGTCATTTCGGTCCATCTCTCTTTGGTGTATCCACGCGTCTAAGAGGAAATGGCTAAGTACCATTAAAATTTGTGTTGAATGCTGTTCTTTTATTACAGCTTCAGGATATATTTTACGGAAGTGCATAGCATAAAATGGCGTATCGCTAAGTGTATCAACTCTATTGTTCCCATCCACCATTTAAAGCACTTCGGGTATGCCATTGCGTCACACATAATGGTCGGCGAGAGTTAAATTTGTGATTCGCTAAGTGATTTTTCAATTTTCGTCTTTCTGTGAAAACTCAAATTTGAGGTTTGTCAATTTCACGTGTCAACTGAAAAATTGGAGGTTAGGTCCGCAATACTGGTTGGTTTATTGCGCCAAGCGTCTTATTTTGACCTAAAGATGGGCGCTAGCATGCCTAATTGAAAGTTCCACCTTCATCGCCCATTACTTCAACATGTAGCCATGATGTAAGAGCTACCTCAGCTATCGCGTTTAGTTTTAGTCCCAAAATTTTATGCAAAGGCTAGTTTGCTAGAATAGCGTGATTTGAAATGTTACAATGGGAATGTCGGATTCATGGCTCAACTGACGGAGAGTCATGACAGGGTGGCATTAATGGACATGTGGTGTAAATGGAGATTTTTAATAGACATAATATTTTTCCACGTGACTCCCAATATTGACGTGAAAGTATTATAAATGGTCCATTTGGCGTATTATTTAAGGCACTGATTAATATTCGAAGTTTGTACTCTTAAAATGAGTGATAGTTTGACTCATTAGCATGATTTTCATTCTTCCATAAGACGGCCTTCATTTCAGCATTTTTTTAGTGAATAAGGATTTCTAGGCGACTATTATATTATTAATATATTGAAAAATCCTGAACATTTTTTCAATTTTGTAAACAATAGTGCGATATTTTTCTTGAATAAGAATTTAAATAGTTCTTTGCATTTTCATGATATTCTCGAACGTTCTACCCAGTGTTATTCATTTCCACTACTTTATAATAGGTTCATTTTACCTCTAATAGGATTGGTTGGACATCTGAATAAATATTGCACGCATCTTTCCAGTTTTTGAGTCACTCTTTGCTACCTGTTACATGCAGGCCTTTTCCTCGCCCACTTGTTGATTTCACCCGTGTAAGCATATCGTGTTTGTTGCCATGGCGGGAGTGTTTTATCTTTTCATTTGCCTATCGCTTTTCGTAGTATTTTGCAGGTACACAGATAAGTCATAAAATACCTTCCATTTACATGGACCATTAAATCTTGGTTAAAGGTTATATTGGAAGGAAGTTTTAGAGTAGCCTTTTTTTAGAGTTTTAGAGTTTAGAGTACTAATTAATTTTGTGATACGGATTTTTTTATGCGGTCACCAAAGTCAGTGGTGCTCCAAAATGAAGAATAAAGAGGAGTTCAGTTTGACAAACTACTTTTGGCATGATATATAATCAAAAGTTTTTTACATATTTATATTAACAACCAATGCAAAATTGACCAAATAATTAAGTCGGTTGAGGGTATGCTTAATTGAACGACAATTTTTACGGATTGAACAACATTTACGTGAATTTCAAATGGTATATCGTGGGATTTTGCTTTTTCATTTTTGCTCCGTTAAGTCTCATGCGCACATTGATTTATTTTCCTAACGTTATATTTTAAGTTGATATATTTTATTCATAAAACAAGGCATCAAATGAATTTTGTAAAACAATTCTTAGGGGATAAAACTTTTAATAATAATTCATGAATTATTACAGTTCATTGATCTCAGACCCAATTGTTAATATACGTAAGGTCTAACTTGGCAAACGATATATTTACTTTACGAATATTGCCACCGGTTTTTTATAACTACGAATGCTGGCTGATTTTCTATTTTTATTGATTCTGAGAATAAATAAGACTATGGCGGATGGAAGCTTTAGTCGATATAATTAATATTTGGCGCTTCAAATTCTGGCTAATTCTGGACATCTTATGCCTCAGTCGCGCTGTTCAGTTGCATTGAAATTTACCAGTCAACCGTATAGTAAATGGAGAGATACTCCTTTCAATATTAACACTGTATTATAAGCATTTAAGATTTTTTAACTGTACATAAATAATGAGGATTCTCATTGCTCAAATTAGAAAAAGTATGTAAATGAAAGAATAGCCTAAAATTTGTTTGTTATTATGGCAGGAAAAGATCATGGCCTTGATTAGTTGCAACCGAAGGAACAGTATCACCAACACTTTATACCAATTATATCAATATAATTCATAGAATCCCAATTTTGGTGTATGGCCTTCAATTCAATTCTTTCCGTTTCTACATCCTTGATGCCTTTTTAGGTCTTATGTTGCATATATTACCTTGATTGGACTTGATTTTTTAAATTGGTCTTTCTCTAGAAATATAAATTGTTGTGGTCGCCAATTTTTTATTAAAACATTTTGTTTAATCACTCATAGGCTTTCATTTTACCCTGTCCATTTGGATTTTTCCTTCAAAATAGTGACTCTTATGGTCCTCCTCTCTCCTATTCATCTATTAACCCAATATTTTTCCATCCTATCCAACTATTAAATCTTTGTTATCCTTACCAACTTTTTAAAGCTTCTACTCTTTTCTGTTCCAGATATCCAGTGATCCATGTCTCTAAGCCATATAGTATCCCCACGAGAATGTTATCAGATACTCCAGCATTCTCGAGAATCATATTTTCTTGGAGCACATTCGTTGTTTTTTCATCACTAGTGGTTTCTTCGCTTGTTGCCCATTGCTGTTCTTCCAATCCATATCATTCAGATGCCGAGGTAGGTGAAGCATTCTATTTGTCAAATTACCTCTACTGCATGCGTATTATCAACCTAATTTACCGAGAGATACAAATATGTTATACAAATATGTTATACAAATATATTAACAAAAAATGTCAAAATAGACTTTCTATAAAATTTCGCTCAGTTGTCTTTTTGAGAAGTTGCCTAATCAATAAAACTATAAATCTGGTGTAATTTGATATTCATTTCCCAGAAATGTAGGCTCTATATTGTAATATAGCGTCAATTCTTTAAGTTAAGCTTAATTTTTAGCGCGTAAACCTTAGACTTAAATAATGGTAGTGCTTTCTAAAACTTAGATTTATAAAAAAGATTTTCCATGATCGTTGGTGTCTATTTTCTGCATGTGCTTATTTACATAACATCAACAAGGGAAAAAAGGGAGTTGCCGGGAGAGTCATTCACGCGCTGCAAGGTAAAATATTGCAAAAAAAATTTGGTAATGCCATCTCAAACAAAGAGTCTAGGTTGTTGAACGAAAATTTTTGTTTCCAGCATTATAAAAATGTTAGCGGGGATGCAAATAGAGGTTGTAAATTTTGGAACTTTCCGAGGATAGAGGAGCAAAAGCAATCTTGTTGGTGATAAATAAGTAATATAATAAATTCGTATGAACAAATGTGAGAAGTCACATCCGGATCAATTATCGTTACGATTGTAGGCAATTTATATGCATTATTTTTATATATATATATATATATACATTTTTTTGGAGGCTAAGGCGCAGTATAGTTTCATTATTTACTTAGTATTACTCTGAGTCGAATAGTACTCGCGAAAGTGAATCAGTATGATGTATTTATTCAAAATTGATGATATTGTAAATATTATATTTGATTATTTTCGCTGTCTAGTGGGAATACGCGGTTTTAGTTCGCGAATGTTTTCTTGAAAACAAATTTCAAAATAATTTTGAAATTAGCTTCCAGAATCCCATATCGCTTCTTTGGTGAATTGCTGTTTTTTATTAAGTTTACAAAATAATTTCAAGTAAAGAACAGAATAATAGGATTGCCATATCTTACTCCTAATAATGAAAACTTGGCAGGAGTGATATGGTGTATAAAATCCACGGATGAAAGTTGTTTAATTTAATGAGACATAATATGCAAGTTAGTTTCGTTACTTGATACTAAAATTGGTCGAGATTCTTATTTAGCTGCGTTTGGTTGAATCGATATTCACTACATTAATTTAACCACCAGCCTAAATTGTTAAAAACAAATGTTGATTTAGGCTTTCTTATCGTATGAGAGTAATTTACCATATTCATGTCCTAAAGAAGGTGTTTTTCGTCAAAGTTTTTTCATATTCTGGTCGTAGGTTCAGTCATTGGAAACATGAACCATTCTATGCACCTTACAGGTTCGGAGATTTCCTGTCGATATTATGTGGGCTAACTGCATCAGATAAATTGATTTATAACTTTCCAAGAAATAATATACCTTTAATAAAACTTGTTTGCACATTTATAAAATATTGCTGCGCAAACCCATGTTGTAATCACATTTTTCTATTTTGGAAATTTGAGCAACGTTTGCAAATGTATGCGAAGACATGACGGGAAGGTAGATGAGGAGACTGCTGGAAGGAAATTCATATATTTACGTCTTCATAATACCATGTGAGACTCCTCAATTTTGTGCATTTGAAAATAATTCAAATATTTTTTTAGGAGGCACCATTTATAGGCATGCATTGCTATATGGGCATGTAATGTGAATTCCAACAGTGGTAGAGAAATTATTCACATAAAATATTTTGTGACTGAATAAATGTACATAGATACGCGAGTTGTACCAAAATCATCTTTAAAGTAATGCATGCCACACAATGCATCCGTTAAAATCTAGGTAGCGAATCAGGATCGAAGCATTTGTGATTGATTCAATTAACGCTGTCAGCCTAAGGCCTCATAAATGGTCGTTTTTCGTAGACCAGCGTTTTTAGGCTTCTTTCAAAAGATCATATATTATAACAGTAGAGCATTACAACTATTTTTTCAGCTTTGCAGACAATGGTTTTACAGTGAAGGAAAGGAAGAAAAGGAAAAAAATGGTCGAAATGCTGAATAATTGTTAACATGTGTTAACTGTATGAATAGAAGGTTTAGTACAGAAAGGCGAGATAAATTGTGGTTGGGAGAGAAAGCTAAATCTATTGTAAAGATGTCTCCCCACCTATTCTTGTACATGATATTAAAAGTGTACACTAAGAATACAACCTTGTAGTTACTTTGAGGATAATGCCTAGGCATGAGTGGTTGTCTTGAGTAAACGAAAATTGCTCTACAAAAAGTGTTCTCTTTCCCACATTGTTATGTGGTTGTAAAACTTGAGTGTGTCACGATATGACAGAGTGGGCCTAATGGATTGGGTCATTGTTTGATGTGATGATTGATGTGATCTTTGATGTGATTGCGGTAAATCTGGGGTGGATGTGGTGAGATTTTATTGGGTGATGAATGCAAGTAGATTGGTGGTGGTCGTATACGGAATAAACCTGATCACGTTCTGTGTTGAAAGGATATGTGCGAATAAAATAACAAAACCAAGCATTAATAAGAATTTGCGAATGGTATAAGCAGACGGGTTAGAATGTTACGAATGAGTGCGGTGGAAGAGATTCCCAAGAAGACATTCACTAAATCTTCAGAAGATGGGAGCGTGTATGAAAAAATTCGTAACTGTAGAAGAGTTAGTAGAATATTGAAAAGGCTGGGATAGTATGGGTAACAAAATCATTTTCCAGGTAAAAAGTTGAATAATTAGCCTTCTGATTGTCCTAGCCCGAAAAGGAACGACGTGATGGGTAGCTAAGAGATGGGTAGCCGTGAGAGAGTCAGTATTTAAACGAGAGCGATGAAAAATATCTTGAGGGAATTGTGATTTCCGTCAGGAGTCCTCCTTTGATGTATTTGAAGCAGGTAGCAATTGACAAGAATGATAAATTAAACAATTCTCA
This sequence comes from Ceriagrion tenellum, assembly GCA_963169105.1. Taxonomy (NCBI): domain Eukaryota; kingdom Metazoa; phylum Arthropoda; class Insecta; order Odonata; family Coenagrionidae; genus Ceriagrion; species Ceriagrion tenellum. Next base: position 97,392,086 of record OY720638.1, on the reverse strand, counting down.
GGGTTGTAAATAGAGGAAAAGGAAATTAGAGTTGTATTTTTTAGTAAAATTTGCTTCATGTTCATTGACTACCAAAGGAGACTGAGAGACACTATCGATATAATACAACTTATGCCATGAGGCACCCTTTTCCTAAGTGTACGGAGTAAAACCGATTCATTTTTCTTAGCTTAGTCAAATTTAGGCTTTTGACTACAAGGTAATTTCCTAATTCTCAAAATATGCTATTATGACTTCGAGGTGATCGAGGTACTCCAAGTGGCGAGCTGTATCCCATATCCCGTCTTTCTGCTCTTTCACTGTGCGTCTGATGCTAGAATACAGCATTCGGAAACGTCTTTCAAATATGTAAACGATAATTGGGCGAATAAATATTAGTACTTTGTATTACCAGTAATAAGTGTGTTTCATTGACAAGCATAGTTCAGAGAATTATAAAATTTGAACAGTTATTAATTTGAAAAGTGCCTTCTTACCTCGATTTGTTCGAGAGCGTCCATCTTCAATCCTTTGGGAAGGGTGTGTAGGATTTCGGGGAAAAAATCACTGATGTGGTTGCACTATTGAAGGTGTTTGGCGAAGAGGCTCCCTTGACTGAATTTTTGTACCTGATGATGCCGCAAGTCGATGAAACGCGTTGTACCACACAAAATAAAATTTTGTGGAAAAGAACGAAAGTGTATTATCTAATTATGGATACTATTAACTTCCACGAAGTGAAACCTGAAATTTTAGAGTGTATTCGTAACCTAGTTCATATCTAGCTATCAAAGGCCTAAATTTTCTCTTGCTTTTTCCTATCTGTGGTCCCTTTTTCACATTCAAACATAACAAAATCCTTGCATTGCAACTGGCTAGTCATTTCCACTACTCTATCGCCAAGCAGCTGCATTACATACTGTTTATTTTCTGAAAGGATTATTTTCCACGGCTACGCTTATTTTAATCTTATTGTTCTTATTCCAATTCTCTGTCACCAAACGTCTTAGGTATTTTTACCTTTATGACTTTCAGTATTTCTAATTTTTATAATACGTTTATACCTTCCCTCTCATTTGATTTCATAACTTTTGTTTTCCCCACATTTATTTAGATACCATTTTCCTTCATACCACTTAGTTTTGTAATTCATCTATAGAGTTTTGGAGTGCCATCTGCTAGTATTTCATATCATCAATAAGTATGATTAATAATAATAATAAACTCTTCTCGGGCTCTGCACCAGGTGATTGGCTTCATGTTTGCCGACGTTTCGGAAAACAACTTGTTTTCCATTTTCAAGGCGTGTTACTCTGTCCGTGTCAGATTGTAAAGTATGATTTAGCTTACCTTTTCTCTCCTGCGTTTATTTCTTATTCTTCGTATATGGTCTACTGAACAATCTTCATTGGAGGTTCAATCTTAACATTGGTTGACTGCAGCCCTCCACCCTTTCCTATCTAATGCTAGTTACCTTAGCTCCTAGAATCTCCTTCTATGTATATTCTTCCTTAAATGGTTCATGAACTTATTCCTGTGTCTTCTTTTTGTGACTCTTCCCTCTATTTTACCTTAAAATATGTTCTTTACAAACCCATTTTGTCTCAAGGTTTGTCCAATTCATCTGGTTATTCTTCTCTCAATGGTCTTCTATATCGTTTCTTTCTCCTCAATTCTTTTGTGCACTTCATCATTTCTTATTTTGTCCGTCCATTTTATCATCAGCATCCTCCTACAGCACCAGATTTCGAAGACCTCTGGTCTTTTCCAGCCAGCTTTTCCAATCTTCCGATCCATAGAGTGCCTCGCTCCACACGAATGTTTTCACATACGATTTCCTGGTTTGTAGTCATAATGTCTTTGAGAACACTAGTTGTCTTTTACCCTTGAACGCCTTCTTAGCCTGGATAATTCTCCGCTTGATTTCTGTTGCACGTCTTTCATCCTACGTGATTGTAATTCCAAGATACGTTTAAGAATCCACTTACTCTAATTCCTCGGCTCTCAAGGTGACTTCTACATTCAGATTCTCTCTTCCATATGCTAGGACTTTAGTCTTTATCTTACTTATTTTCATGTTGTATTCTTGGAGTACTTTGTTCACTACGTTTAGTAACCTTTGAAGATCATCGCGATTTACAGCTATGATGACTGCAATATCGTGTGTGAAGCGGAGCATGTTTTTTTCTCCTCCATTTATCTTTATTCCGCTCAGTTTAATTTACTGTGCTTCTCCTATGGCCTCCGCCAAGTACATGTTGAAAATTGCAAGTGAGAGACTGCACATTTTTCTCACTCATTTGTTTATGATTCCAGCTATCTGACTTCCGACTCCCATTCCCTCTGTGATGACTTCTTTCCTGAATAGCTAGTAGATAATCTTCTATCGTCATTAGCCATTCCGAGTTTTTCCAGCCGTCGGAATATCTTGTTCTACTCAATATTGTCGAAGGCATTCACCAGATCCAAGAATGCGACATACGAGGGATATCCAGAAAGTAAGTGTACTACATTTTCGTAGGTTACATAAAATTATTAAAAAACATTTTTTTACAGGATTACATCAGTCAGCCATTTTTCCACGTAGTCACCATCACTCTCGATGCAAGTAGCGCGACGAGAGGTCAATGTTTTGATGCCTTGGTCATAGAACTCTCCCGCCACCTCTTTCATCCACTTCTTCACCTCCTCTTTCACTTCCTGGTCGGTTTTAAATCTTTTTCCACCCATATGTATCTTCAGAGAGGTAAAGAGATGATAATTTGACGGCGCCAGGTTAGTAGAATGCAGGGGGTGTAAACCACCTATCCAATCCTATCAAAACGAGTTGAGAAGTTCCTTCGTGACGTTGGCCGTGCGGGGCCTGGCGCTGTCGTGCAGTAGGCAAACTCCCTTCTGCAGCATTCCCCTCCTTTTGCTTTGAATCGCCCTCCACAATATTTTTAGGGTCTCACAATACCGTGCAGCATTTATGGTTTCATATTGAGGCAAAACATCGATCAAAATTATGCCGTTGTGGTTCCAAAACACGGATACCATGATTTTTTTGGCTGAAATTGTGGCTTTGAGTGTTTCCGCTGAGGGTGATGAGGTAATGGACGTCAGTACGGCCGTTTTTAAATTCACGACATCATTTAAACACACTCGTACGATTCATAACTTCTTCACTATAAACCGTTTTAATCTCATTAAACTTCGGACGGTGATTTTCCCTTCACAATGAGATAGCGGATGACGCTTCAAATTTCGCACCTGGCGGAAGGAACCAATGATATTGTTTACGCAAGATGATGCCACGTCAACAGTTCTGAATGTACTGACACCCGCGTGATTTCGTTGGAAAGGGAAGGAGATAACCTACACGGTAGTGTGACCGACATATCAAAAATAAATTTCCTCTGCCCGTAAGAACCCTAGTACACTTACTTTCTGGATATACCTCGCACAATGGATTTTTCACATGCATGCTTTCTCTGCCATTGCTGTAGGGCAGATTATGGCCACCCTGGTACCCCTATTCTTTCTTAACCAAAACTGGTTTCCCAAGCATTTGACTCCAATTTTCCTTACCATTATTCTGCTCATTATTCGTGAGAATGATTTCGATGCTATCGACACTAGACTCAAGTTTCGAGGTTGCTCACTTCTCAAAGTTTAGATTTTTCATGAATTTTCGTCATTTCCTTCATACAATGAATGTCAATAATTCTTACATCGTGCACTCAGTGCATCTAGAGATGAACAATGGTATGCATATTGGTCGCGCAGGGTTTTTAGTTTCAAAGATATTACGTTTGATTGTTTTTGATGACGAAAAGGAGGTCAAAAAGGCACTTATTTCGACGTTCAATCGCTCGTATCCTATAAACTATGCAAGGTACGTGAATGCCCTATCCTGGTCATGAGCCTTTTATCCAAATACATGAAAAACTATGAAAGGTACATGGACTTCCTATTTTTGTCATGAGTCGTTCATCTAACTATACCTCCATGCGAAACGTGAGGGATGTGGGTCATTCGATTTTCAATCTACGAAGGCAGACATATCCAAAAATCCTTGGGTTTACATTTTTTGTGATTTTTCGAAATTTTCTTAATACAATGAATTTTAATAATTCCTACATCGTGCACTCATTGCATCGAGAGATGACCAATGGTGTGCATTTTGGATTGCGCAGGGATTTTAGTTTTGAAGATATTACGTTTGATCGTTTTTTGATGCCGAAAATGAGGCGAAATAGCCTTTTTTCGACCGTCGAATGCTCGGTTAAAAATTTTCGAATTTGACGGTATGTAATTCCCAAACTACGGGACGTAGAAACAAACGGTATTTGTCATTTTTAGACTGTTTTTCTGTTTACTAGAAAAAGGTTGATTTTAAGTCAGCTCAACCGTTTGAAGGATAGAGCTTCAATATCGCGAAAAAGTCACAATTTTTACGTAAATATCGAATTCGAGTTCTCGAGTCGAAATGAGTCATTTAGCGTGGTTTCCTTCATATAATGATATTCAATGATTCTTACATCGTGTACTCAGTGCATTGAGAGCTAAACAATCGTATGCATCTTGGTCGCGCAGGGTCCTTATTTTTGAAGATAATACGTTTGGTTGTTAACGCGGAAAACGAGGGAAAATCGAATTTTTTCATCCTTCAATCGCTCGTATCCTACAAACTATGTAAGGAACGTGAACGTCCTTTCCTGGTCATGAGCCTTCTATTGAAATACATCTCTATGCGTAACGTGAGGGATGTGGGTCATTCGGTTCTCAATCTTCAAAGCCAGGCATATGCAAATATCCTTAGGTTTTAGGTTCACATTATTCGTGATTTCCTTCATACAATGGATTTTAATTATTATAACATAGTGCATTCATCGCCATGAGAGGTGACGAATGATGTGCATCATGGTCGTATAGGGTTAAAACTTTTAAAGATATTAGGTTGATCGTTTTTGGACGTCGAAAACGAGGCCAAATTCTTAATTTTTTCGACCGTCTTATGCTCGGTAAAAAATTTCCGATTTTGACGACTTGTAACTTCTCAACTGCTGAACGAAGACAAATGGCTTGCATTATTGTTTAGAGGGTTTAGCTGCCTACCAAAAAAAGTCTGATTTTGGATGAGATCACGTGTTTCGAGACTAGAGCCTGAAAACCACGAAAATGTTCCAATTTTTATAGTAAATATTAAATTTGAGCGCTTGTATCTAAATGAGTTTTTTTTCGTGATTTCCTTCTTACATTGAGTTTAAATAATTCTAAAATCGTGCAATAAGTGCATCGAGAGATGACCAATCGTGTGCATATGGTCGCACAGGGTTCTTAGTTTGAATTATACTACTTTTGATCGTTTTTTGACGCCGAAAGCGTGGCCTAAATTACATTTTTTTCGACATTTAATTGCTCGTACCCTGCAAACTATATAATTTACGAGAACATCCCATCCTGGTCAGGAGTCTTTTATCCAATTACATGTTCATGTGTAACATCAGGGATGTGGGTCATTCAGTTTTCAGTCTACGAAGGGAGGTATATTCTAAAATCCTTGGGTTTACATTTTTTGTGATTTTTCGTAATTTCCTTCATTTAATGAATTTAAATAATTCTTACATCTTGCACTAAGTGCATCGAGAAGTTACCAATGGTGTGCATCTTGGTCATGCAGGGATCTTAGTTTGAATTATACTACTTTTGATCGTTTTTTGACGCCATAATCTAGGCCAAAATCGCACTTATTTCGACCTTCAATTGCTCGTACCCTGAAAACTATATAATGTGTGAGAACATCCCATCCTGGTCAGGAGTCTTTAATCCAATTACATTTTATGTGTAACATCAGGGATGTGGGTCATTCAGTTTTCAATCTACGAAGGGAGGCATATCCTAAAATCCTTGGGTTTACATTTTTTGTGATTTTTCGTGATTTCCTTCATAAAAAGAATCTTAATAATCTTAAATTGTGCACTCAGTGCATCAAGAGATGAGAAATGGGGTACATCTTCGTCGCGTAGGGTTCTACGTTTTGTAGATATTATGTTTAATCCTTTATGACGCCGAAAACCCGGCAAAAATCGCACTTTTTTCGACTTTCGATCACTCGTATCCTACATCCAATGCAAGGTGTATGGACGTCCTATGCTGGTCATGAGTCACTTGTTAAACTACATCTCCATGTGTATCGTGAGTGATATGGATCATTCGGTTTTCAATCTACGAAGGCAGGCATATCCAAAAATCCTCGTGTTTTTGGTTATCATTTTTCGTTATTTTTTGTCGCTTCCTTCATACAATGAATTTTAATAATTCTTACACCGCGCAGTCAGTACATCGAGAGATGAGCAATGGGTTTTTGGTAATAAATATATTACATTTGATCGTTTTCTGACGCCAAAAATGAGGTCAAATTTGCACTTTTTCGAACTTCAAATGCTCGGTTAAAAATTTCCGTTTTTGCCGGCTTGTAACTCCTAAACTATGGGACGTATGAAAAATTGGTTTGCGTATTTGTTTAGCACATTTTGTATCTGTAAAAAAAGAGTCTGCTTTTTGGATTAATTTAACCGTTTAAAAATTAGGGCCTGATAACCGCGAAAACGTCCCAATTTTTACGTAAATATAGAATTCAAGTGCTTGTATCGAAATGAGTCTTTTTTCGTGATTTACAATGAGTTTTAATAATTCTTAAATCGTGCACTCAGTGCATCGATAGATGATCAATTATGTGCATCTTGGTCGCTCAGGTTTCTTAGTTTTAATGATATTACGTATGATCGTTTTTTGACGCCTTAAACGAGGGAGAAATAGCACGTTTCTCGACTATTAATCCCCAATATCCTACAAACTATTCAAGGTACGTGTACGTCCTGTCCTGGTCATGAGTCTTTCATCCAAATACACTTCCAATCCCTCCTATCATACAAACTATGCTAGGTACGTGGACGTACTTTCCTGATCATGACTATTTCGTCCAACTACATCTTCATGTGTAACGTGAGGGATGGGGTTCTTTCGGTTTTCAATCTACAAATCCAGGCATATCCAAAAATCCTTGGGTTTAAGGTTTAAATTTTTCGTGATTTCCTTCATAAAATGAATTTTAATAGTTCTTACATCTTGCACTCATTTCATCGACAATTGACAAATGCATTTCATCTTGGTCGCACAGGGTTTTCAGTTCTAAACATTCTACATTTGAACGTTTTATGACGCCGAATACGAGGCCAAAATCGCACTTTTTTCGACTCATACTCGGTTAAAATTTTCCGATTTTAGCGGCGTTCTAATCTTAAACTATGGAACGTAGAAAAAATAATGCGTCATTGCTTAGAGCGTTTAGTTGCCTACAAGTTAAAAGAGTCTGATTTTAGACAGATTAACCGTTTAGAGGCTAAATCCATAAAACCGCGATAACGTCCTAATTTTTACGTTAATATCGAATTCGAGTGCTCGTTTCGAAATGAGTCTTTTTCGGTTATTTCCCCCTTACAATGAGTTTTAATAACTCTTACATCGTGCACTAATTGAATCGAGAGGTGACAAATGGTATGCATCTTGGTTGCGTAGAGTTCTTTGTTTCAAAGATATTTCGTTTGATCGTTTTTTGACGCTACGAGGTTAAAATCGAACATTTTTCGACCTTCAATCGCTCGTATCATACAACATATGGAAAATACGTGGGCGTCCTATCCTGGTCATGAGGATGGTCTTTAGTTTATAAGATATCACGTTTGGACTCTTTTTGACGCCGAAAACAAGGCCATAATCTCTCTATCTCTCTCCTTGACAGTTTTCAGTAATGTTACTGCCAATTAATTTCCTTGAACCTCCCTCAAGCAAGATCAAAATACTTTTGGGTTATCGTCCAAAACTTCACTTAATATTTTACTCTTGAATTCCATTAGTGCTTTTATTAAGGCCGCTACCGCTGTTATATTAGCTCCCCTATACAGGGTGTCCCATAAATGTCACGCCACAGTGACAATGGAGCTAGGGCAGCCTAAGAGGAACCGAACCAGCCTAATATGACCTCAGTAAAAGTTGCACGGTTTTCGATATATTGCCAAATTAAAGCTTTTTCAAAAATTTCACTTTTTTTACATTTATAGTCCCAGAATTCACTTGAGTAGCTCTCAATTTGGATCTCTGATGGGACAACAAATTAACAAACAAAGGACTCTATCCATCCCATTTTTTGAAAGCCGATAAAGTTAGACAGGTATAGCGGCTTTCACGTTTCTTTTGTTTGATCGGACCCCATGACCTCCCTCCCTCTCGGGCCTCTGTTCCAGGTAGAAGTCGGCACATGAGTCACAGTTGGAAGATTAAAAGAGCGGCCCTAATGACAACGTTAAATTATCCGATTGAATTCTGGGACTAGAAATGTAAAAAAAGTGAAATTTTTGAAAAAGCTTTAATTTGGCAATATCTCGAAAACCGTGCATTTTACTGAGGTCATATTAGGCTGGTTCGGTTCCTCTTATGCTGCCCTAGCTCCAGTGTCACTGTGGCGTGACATTTATGGGACACCCTGTATTTATCATAAATTTTCATAAGTTCCCCGTCGGGTAGATCCTATTGGGTGTTTTTCATTTTTGCACGCAAGTTTCGTTGTAGCACTCTTTCATGAGTTACTATTTTTAAGCAATTGAAATCCACCTGGTATTATAAGTACACTTTTCTTTTAGTGGATATCCTTTTGTCAGCATTTATATGAAACTTAGTACTTACCGCTTTGTGGTCACTAACTCTGTTCACTGTTTTAACATTAATGACGCCTTCATGCATGTTTGTCACCAAAAGATCTAATACGTTCTTCCCTAACATGGGATTTGTTATTAATCGATGCAAAGAGTTTGAAGTGAAAGTATATGGAAGTGTGTTACACTGCTCCTTATTTTTTCCGCCAATATGTTCATTAGTGCTAGTTTTAAAATTATGCCCTATTTGGAAGACATTAGTTATGTTACATCATTGCACTGTAAATAATACATCCATGATTTATGCTTTTTTCCCTTTTGTCAATATAGTCGTTTCAGAGGTTGCTAAGACTATTATAGCCATTAAAATATAGAATAAACGAAGTGTTGGATAATAAATTAATGATTTTCAAAGAATGGACTCATAAGAATGTGATTTTGCCTATATTATGCTCGTCTTTGACTCGGGTATGGTTCTGTAGATCATTAGTTTCACTCTTTTCTCCGTTTATTTTTAAAAATGTCATCAATTAAATGGAGTGAATAGCTATTATTTGTGGTAATAAGCTTTACTCTTTGGAGCTCGTGGTTAAAATTTACGCCTTAAAGTTTGACAACAATAAGCCTTTTAAGCATGGAGCGGAACGCTGCCCACTCATTAGGCATGTGATGTCGTGAGGAAGCGTGGAGGACGTGGTTAGTGCCAGTGGGTTTTCTAAATACGTTAAGGTAAATAAATCTATTATTTAGACAGAATGAAACATTCATATAATTCAATGAGGAATTAATACTTTAAAAAAACTAAGTTTAATATTTGAATTTCTGTAAATCAGTATCTAGTGAACATATCCAAATGTCTTTCGGTTCCGGTCTACAAATAAAATTTCCCTTGTAGCGATGGTGGGTGTAAACATATCTGAAGAAAGAAAACATACGGGGGCTGAGCGTTATTATAATCTCATAAAAAAATGTTTAGTTTTTATACTCATGAAAAAATTCGCAAAAATTTGGGATAATGGAGATTACATAGCTAGACCTAACAACTGTGGCAACAGTTTACCGTTTAGCATGGAATAATGTTGAGAGTTATGAACATAAAATGCTTCGACGAAGTCATTCGTAAGTTAATAGGATTTTAAATGCTTTAGCACAGTCTCTTCTATACTAAGGACTTCCATGGCGGGTAAACGATGAAAAAAGTTTACCACGTCCAAAGACAGCAACATGCTTTACTTTTGGAGTCCTTTTTGGAACAGGAAGTCGCACAACACGGTGGTATGCTTCAAACTATACGCTGGGGCAAAGGATTTTCATTTTCTGACTTTCTGTTGAGTTCCCAGGAAAGGGCACGAGAAGAAAAGGATAAATTTGCAACCACTGGACTTATTGAGATATAACTTTAATGGATTTTTGAGGAATCCAGAAAACTTGAAAGACGGATTTAAATTGATTGGCTTCCAAATTTCATTTTAAGGGAGAAAGTTTTGGCACATTTTAAAGTTTATCGGATTTTAGTTGGAATCGACAGCTAAGGTCTCTAGATAATTTAAAGGTTCGAGGATTTTGGTCACACCTGCTTATACAAAGACTCATTTCTAGTACTAGGACTGTGTTTACGATAGTTCTTCAAATATCATTCAATTGAAAAACCAAATAACCGTTCTTAAATTCAAAATAGCATCTTCGACTGATATTTTTCTCTCAAAGTCGGAGATTCGACCTTGAGGCAGATTTTATTTGAACGTTGGTTTTTTAATTTATTGTACTCTTTTACAGTTCCGTACAATAAATTTGCACAGTTCCGGCCGGCTTTTAAAATATCTGCAGTTTCAGCAGTAGTACTTTAAAATATTTCGGCCTGTTCTCTTAAATCATGCATTTTTTCTATAAGATCAAAAAAATGTTTTTTGCCTTTATTATAAAATGCTGACATGGTATCACATCCAGTGAATGCGTGTGAAAAAGCTATTAATTTTGCACTGTTAGGGTAGTCTACTTCGAAACTCTTATTGGAGTATACTGTTGATGGAGCAGTTTGTTTTCCAAGTTTAAGAAAATAAATTTCTTCCTCTATTTTGGCTCTGGCAGTTAAAATTACAAGAATATCAACATCTTCTGCTACTATAATTTTCTGCAAATCTGACTCATCCTGCTGCATAGCTGCTTCAACAAATAATTCGTCAGCTTCACCTTCACCTTGATAGCAGCGGATAGATTGTTTATCTAATTCTACCATAAGTTGTTCTATGAATTGGCTTTTATTTTCGTAATTTGATAAAAAATTTTCTTGAGTTACAAAAACAACCGTGTTTTGCGTAAATTGATATAATTTAGAACTGCATTTGTATGAACGACGGTTTCTTTCTAATATCTTTGTACTTTGTTCATTATAACTATCAAAGATAACAGCAATGTGATTCCCAAAATTTCTTTTTAGATATGAGATGTACTCTTGAAAAACTCGTTGAAACGTACAATTTGATGGCCATTTAATGCGGTAAAATGGCATGCCTCCATCAATGAAATACTTAGAATTATTTTTATCTAAGATGATGTCTATAGATTGAAATAATGAATATAATGAAGCTTTAGCTGTTTTCCTCATTCCTACATCATCAAACAAAGATAGAGGATACGGTGCTAATTCAAATTTTAAGTAGGATTCTAATTCTTCATCGCTCTTTTTCATTACACAAATTCTTTGGAATAACAAAAGCGGATCGACAGGAATCGTATTGTCGCCAATTTTTAATTTACTATTAACATCATGCAGTGAAATTACTTTATCTTTTGTAGATAGTTTTATTTCATTGAAATATTTGCCTTTGATTGATTTCATTGCTCGAATTCCAATAGTCAAAGCATCGTGGCAATTTACCTCCTCCGTTCCAGTTAATCCAGTGACAATGTTTCGTAAATTATCAATATCTACACATGGGTTATGTTCCAATAACAAATTTTGCAGAGTCTGAACATCTTTCACGTCTCTTTTAATCCTTGAATCTCTGGAATCTACGTGCTGGTGACTTTTACTGAATTCTAATTTACAATTTTCTAAGCCTTCAATAATATCTTTTGTATATGTAATACCTTTTATCCATTTAAATACTACGCTTTCTGTACACCCTCGTTTAAATGGTCCACCTTCGACACTCATGGATCTCATCAATGTTTGTTCAATCGTTTGATCAGAAAAAATTCCAGACCAATAAGAATTACTTCTACGAGAAGTAAAAAATCCATCATCAGTGAATTTTTTATATTCTGCTGGATCCATTTTTTCTTTCAAACTTCTCATATCTTGTAAATACAACCTCGCAGATTTTTCGTAGTTGAAGTGACCAGCTGCATGAAAAAAAGGTAACATAAGCTCAATACTTTGAAGGTGCAATTCCCAATCACCCATCCTCTCAGCAGAAAGAAACTGTTTCATCAAAGAAATCATTCGAAAATATTGGACCCATAATTTGGATGTTTTTCCTCTTTTTTCGATTTTTTCAAGATGACTTTCAAACAACTCATTAAGTCTTTTAAATGCCTCATTTGAATGTATTTCGTCAATATTCATCTCATAATTAAAATTATCTTCACTTTCAATAAGTTTTTCAAATTCAACACAGTTATCATTTAATTCATCAAAAATTAACTGTGGCAATGCCTGTTGTAAAAGTACATGGGCTCGCACTGCACGAGCATAGGACTGTCCATTCAATATTTTATCAACTGATCCTTCTGCAAAAATGAGAGATAAAACGTACCTAATACCGGATCCACCCATAATTACTCCAATGCACCCTAAGAAGGACATTAAAAGGTGAAAACCTCCAAGACGTACGACAATTAAAATTTGATCAAAAATGTTTGCTCCCACTATATCGCGAGCCTTTATATATAGTGGCTGGTCAAATGTGATGAAGCAAGTTTTCATGCCTTCTTTCAAAACTATTCGAATAGCATTTTCTAAAGCAGTGTACAGTGTGTCATAATTACTGGGCGGCGAGTTGATAAAGGGTAAAAAATTTATCACTGATACTTCATAATTAGTTCGACTACTAAAGAGCATCGACATAAATCCATTCCATCTCAGAAAGTCATTTTCTCTTATATACTTGTAAAACATCCACAAATTATTCAGCTGGACAATCGTAGTTGCTTTAAATGAAGGTTCTATTTCAATACATTCAATTTTTATAAGCCCTAAACCACTTCCTGGTTTTTGGGTATACAGTAAGAGGTCGATTTTATTTTTTTCCACCAATTCAGGCTCTTTAGTAGTTTCAGATATAAGTAAGCGTTGTATAGGATTTCTTTCCTGCAGACTAGCAGCTGGTGTAATTATCTCTATAGTACCTAAATTATGAAAAGTCCCTTTGCCATCTAATGTGGAAACATTAAAGTCACTATTGTCGCTAACAATCTGTATAAAAGGCTTTTTCAATTGTCTCTCCATTTGACTTGAAGCACATATTTCATATAATTTCACTTCAGAGTAACTGCAGGAAAATCCAAGCTGATAACATATTTCTACAATCTTTTTTGACCCAAATTTTCTGTAAAATGTAGACCCTACAGCAAGCTGAAGAGGAGATATAAAAGTTTTTGGCCGAGCAGCAGACATGATGGCGTGAGCAATAGATGAAATTTTTCTAGAATAGTATGTATTGTTGCTGTCATTTTGTGTTTTATATTTGTAAATGGCGTTGTACAAAAATCTTAGCAAATGACGTGGAATATTTTCGTCAACGTTATCGAAGACCTTGTCACTGGCAGGATATTCATCCAAGAGACATATTGTGCTTCTAATTTTCCAGCGGACTAATTCCGAAGCAGAATCGATCAATCTATCTTCTTCTTCTTGGATATTTCGCTTCCTATTATTATACCATGCGTCAGTGAGTATATCATATAAATTATTAGCAAAACATACATAAGTAACTCCACCTAATCTACTTGAAAAGACAACTTGGTCCGAAAATCTATTTTGTAAGCGTTGTTTGATTGTTTTATCACTTGGAATAACATCTGAAAATTTTACAGCTTCTTTCAGTTGCGTAATGGTAAATTGACATTCTTGACTTGAAAGCATAAATTCGAATATCTCTTCCATAGCTTGATCTATTTTACTTGTGTATAAATGTTGAGGAATTTTTATTACCTCCAAATATTCGTTGCACAACTTCACTAAGCAGTCACGATGATATTTTGCGCGCAAGCTTACTAAATCTCTTGCATCGCAGAGACGCTTATAAATTTATCGATGAAAATTATCTTTTAAAAGGGAAAGTTTCTTCAAAGTGCTATTAACAAAATCAGTAGAATCAACAAAAGATATTCTTTTTCAAAATTCTTGGCGTTTTTTCTTCTCTTTTTCTATGATAGCTTCTTCTCCACAGAAAAAACAATTTTCCTCCCAATCAAAGGTACCACTAACATTGAAAACCTCTGAATCGTCAGAACTCATAGAACTCATAGACCTTCTTAACTTTCGCTTTGGAGGGCTAATAATAGAGGTATTTTGATTTGTTTTTCGCTTAGTAGCTTCAACATTAAATGGATGTGTATAATGCTTTCTGCAGGAACTATGAACAAACACTGGTTTTGAACAATCGAGCTTTGCAAATTTATGATCGTCTCTCTCAATTGATACATCTTTTAATTTTTTCCCCCTTTTGCGCTTACATTTACAAGTTTTTCGTCGCTTGTAGAAGAACAAATGTCACACAAATCATGGGTACTATTGCTTGTACTAGGTTGATCCATAATGATACCTTACAATTTTGAGATGAGCTCTGAAAAAATTATTAGATAAATCTAATATTTTTTGTATTTTTGTAATTTTATTAAAGATTTTAAAATTTTCCAAACTACTCATTTTTTATGATACAATAAATTTTGTCATCAATAGCTTTAATTTCGGATAATTTTAAACAATCGCGATAAATATGTTAAATTATTTAAATTTTAAAAGAAAAATAACTAAAACTTACCAATAACATTAAATAGTATTCGCATTTACTCAATATTTGCAGCACTGGTGTGTTAGTGATTCCAAAACATGAATGAATGTGTAAAGGTGAATCCTATAATTGTAAAGATATTCTTAATAATCATTAAATTCGGACAGCTAATATAAATAAAAAATATAATTTTGAATTTTTTTTCACACAAAACCGATTTATTCTTATAACTATAACAAACATAATCCAGACAATCAACTAATACATATATTAAAAGTAATCCATTTTACAACGGATAGCAATAAATATTTTAAAAATTCAAAACCGTAAAAATATTTTTAAAAAATGCTATATAAGTTTTAAAAATGTGTTAAGTTATGTGTATTGTAATAGATACAATTGTGTCATCAAAAACTTTAAATTCAAATAATTTCAAATAATCGTAAAAAATATGTTAAATTATCTAAATTTTAAAAGAAAATATAATTAAAACTTACCAGTAACATTAAATAGTATTCACATTAATTCAATGTATGCAGCACCGGTGCGTTAGTGATTCCAAAAAAAGATTGAATATGTAAGCATGAGTCCTATAATTGTATAAATGTTTGTTAAAAACTCATATTCAGACAACTAATTGTAACACACACAATCAAATCATAACGCGTGCGTCACCCTCAGTATCAAGAACACAAGAATATATTTAATTTCAAAGAGTTATCGGGCCCAATCCACTCACCACTACACACACAAGCACACGCACACAAACCAAGGTCAACTCCAACACTCCCTCAGCGTACACCCACCTGCTGCAAACACACACCGTGCCAAGGTCAGCCTCCTACTTCCCCAGGCTCGCGGCACTCAGGCTCTAATAGCTCTCCTTCCTCTCGCACGCGTCGCGCCCGTCCGCTCGCCACCGCAGGTTACTTCTTACTCCCCCATTCCTATTGCTAACCTACCTTTCCATTGGCGTCCCTAGCGACGGCTCCCCATGTCGATATTGTTGTCGATATCGTTGTCGATATTGTTGTGATCCAGAGTTGACCTTGGGTCTATGTTTACAATGTTACATTAGCCCCACGAAAGAAATAATGCCGTCAACAAGTTATTTCTTTCGGAGCCTTCAAATAATATCCCCCATATTTCATGTTGACTAACATCAGATTCCTTTGTCAACATATGATTGGAGTACGCTCTTGGCCCCAACGCCTTCAAAATATTGACCATACGTGGAATTCCTATTTAGATATATATCTATTTTAGAGTGATAAACAAAATTCTCTCGTAAATTACAAATATAAACCGTCACCAAACATTCAAATTTCTCCCAACTAATTATAGATGTGAACCCTTAATCAATCAGACCACATTGCAGAACGTAACATCAGAACTCCCGAAATAAATATTCACAACAATAATAAATCCTCAAATCAATAACCTCTGACATGTTTATAGAATCTTTGAAACATTAAAGCACTTGTAAACTCTTCGTGTCATTACCGTTGATTTATTTAGCAAGTTTAAACCCATGGTCTATTTATGACACTACTCCGCATCACACGCATCGCATCCTTTGTTTGTAAACACCCCGCGACACTCCCCCCACACAACACCCTCGAAAGAAAATGCACAGTATTGTCTTGAATACTTATGAAGCTGGATTTGATAAAAACTCTGCGTTAAGTCGATGGAGGTCATGAATCTTGCGCCAGCACACTGCTGAAATAATTCTTCTGCTGTTCTGGAGGTTGCGTAATATGGTTTTATCAATTTATTTATTGATCTCGCGTCCATGCAGAGTCTGATAGCTCCATCCTTCTTTATAACACATACTAATGGTGAGATATACCGGGATGTGCTTCCCTCAATCGTCCATTCCTGTAGCATCTCTCGGATCACCTGCCTCGCTTGACTCCGAAAATTCAATGGAATTCCATACCCTCGTTGACAAAATTCTCCCTCCTTAATTAAAGCTTTATATGCGTATCCTTTTATCAATCCGGGCGTACCGCTGAAAATATCTCTATACTGCGCTTGTATATGTGTATATACCATACCGTGAATATATATATATATTATATTATATTGTATATATATATATTCACGGTATGGTATATACACATATACAAGCGCAGTATAGAGATATTTTCAGCGGTACGCCCGGATTGATAAAAGGATACGCATACCAAGGATATAGAATCTTTGAAACATTAAAGCACTTGTGTGTATATATATATATATATATATATATATATATATATATATATATATATATATATATATATATATATATATATATATATTCACGTGAATTTATACAGAAAGGTAGAAAGAAAGTGGATAGGAACACATAAAATTGACAGACACAATGGTGGTGTGAAGATGTAAAGATGGCCGATTCCAAGCAGAAAAAATTCGACTGGACCGGGAATCGAACCTCGGACCTTTGGATGTCGCGTCCAATGCTCAGACCACCGAGCTACCCAGTCTACTAAGAATCCACTGGAATCGGCGGAGGTTTATATGATTATGAACAAACACTCCCCAAGGCATGACCCACGAGATCGGCCAATAGATGGCGCCAGGGCAGCTTTTCACCCACCGGTAGAGAGAGAATGACACCTACAGAAGGCGAAATGAAAGAATAACTCAAGCACACAGACAGTGGTGACAGATATAGAACTTTAATTAGTAGATTTATAATTTTAATTAGGGTGGTAATTAGGGGGTTGTTACCGCTAATTTTTTCGCTAAAAAAGTAGAGATTGACTTTATTTTCATCATAACTCACTACATTTAATCCATTTTCATTCTTTGTGGAAGATTAAATTGGAAGAATTGGATCTTCTCTTTTATTTTTTAAATTTTATCCTCTAAATCCTTCATAGAATTTAATTGTGCCCTGTCCTTACGGATATTTACTTCAAATTTATGTCACATATGCTATACTTCTCTCCTATTAATCTATTCTCCCCATCTTCTCCCATCCTACATAACCATTACATCCTCATTATACATACCAAGTTTCTAAAGTCTCTATTTTTTTCTCTTCCAGGTCGGACCCATATCTCTGAGCCATCTGGTATCCCCACAAGAATGTTTCCAGATACCGCTTCATACTCGGTAATCATATTCCCTTGGACCACATCTGTTGTTTTTTCATCACTAGTGGTTTCTTCATTTGATGTCCACTGTTCGTCTTCCAAACTAAGTCATGGAGTTGCCGAGATAGGTGAAGCATTCAACTTGTCCAACCACCTTTACTGTATGCGTAGTATCCACTTCCTTTTTCCCGAGAGATATAAATTAGGCAACATTTAAACACCAAAAGTTACAAATTATATTTTTAAAATTTATCAGCTTAAATGGATTTTCGCTCATATGTCTTTTTCACAGGTTGCCTAATTAATAAATTGGTAAATATGGATGTATTACATATTTATTAGCTAGAATTTAAGGCTGCACAATGGCACTTATCAAATAAGCTTGATTTAAACGAGTGAATCTGAGCTCAAAAAAATGTCAGTGCATTTTAAAATTCCACCTTATAAAAAGTGGAGTTTCCGTACTCGTTCGTATTATTTGAAATTACGTTATTATTTACATAACATAAACAACAGAAACAACGGAGCTGCTGGTAGGTTCAAGCACGCGCGCCAAGGTAAGTCATTGCAAATGTTTTAGGTAGGTAATACCATCTCAAAAACATGTTCCAACCTTTAATCAATGTAACCAAGGATGTGAAAACAAGTCATTAGTTTGAAACTTTCCGAGGTTAAAGGAGTGAAAGAGAAATCGCTGGTGATTAATAATCAATATACAGAATGCGCATCCACTAAAGGTGAGTCACATCTTGGTCAATTAACGTAACAAATTTAGGCATTTAAAATGTATTGTTTTGTAGAAAAAGCTTCAGAATAGTTTAAATTTTTACGTTGTCATAAAGTAATTCACAAATGGCAAACTTGACATTCGAATGTGTCGTCGTGTAGTGGAAATACGTGGTGTTAGTTCGTGAAAGTTTTACTCATAGCGAATTTCTAAATTTATTATTAAATTATTATCCTATACCCCATATCACTGTAGCCGCGCTTCCTCGGTGAAATTCCGTTTTTTATTTAGTTTACAGAGTGATGTAATATAAATAACAAAATAATAGGAACGCCATTTCTTTCTCCTAAAAATTAAATCTTGGCAGGAGTGAATTGGCGTATAAAATCCGGAGCTGAAACTTGCTTAATTGAGTGAGAAAAAATATTATGGAAGATAGTCTCAATGCATGCAACTAAAATTGGTCGAGCGTCTTACGAATGATTTAGCAGCATTTGGTTGAATTAATATTCACCAAATTCATTTCATTTAAGCTGAAACCTAAATTATGAAAAAAGTGTGTTAAGGTGGGTTTTCTTAACATTGGGAAGCATTTTAGCATATTTTTTCCTCGTAAAGGCGTTTTTAGTTAAAATTTTTCTCATATTTTATTCCTTGGTCCAATCATTGGAAACATGGACCATTTTATACACCGTGCAGGGTCAGAGAGTTTCTTGAGATATTGTGTGGACTTACTGCATAGTAAAAATATACCTAACGTTCCACTTCCAACTTAATTCAACTAAAAACTTTCCAAGAAACAATATAACTTTAATTATAAGGTTCAACATTTTGAAAATGTAGTTACAGAAATACCAGTTTGTAATAAAAGTTTTATTGCTGTAAAATTGCTAATCACTCTTCTAATTTTCTATCAACATACGCATTAGTTATCTGTACCTTCATATTTTTTATTATTTATGTTTGTTACTGCACATTTGTTTTACTTTAGCTTCTATCTTACAGTTTTCTTTATGTAATGCAATAAACGTTGTGCATTTAAAAAAGACTCGAAAGAGACTTTGCAAAAAATCGAATTTATAAGGTTCACGTGATTAACGTACCTTTTTTTTCTCATATGAAATCTTTAGTTTTTCCAAATCTCTCATTCTTATTATGGCGACTTGCTTCCTGAATAGGTAGTGGATTATTCCTCTGTTGTCGTAAACCATTCAAAGTTTTTCCTGTAGTCTGAACATAGTGTTCTACTAAATATTGTAGAAGACTCTCTCCTATTCCACAAATGCGGCATACAAGGGCTTGTTTACGTGCATTGTCTTCTCTATCATCACTATCAGGCAGCGTATGGCCATCCTGGTACCCCTATTCTTCTTTAATCGAAACTGGTTATCCGAGAGGTTTTCTTGGAATTTCCTTTCCATTATTTGGCTAATTATTCGTGTGAGTATTTTTGATGCATTTGACACTACACTCACGTTTCTGTGCTCCTAACATAACTCTGTCCTCGTGTTGTTCGGTATCTCAACCGTTTAGTCCTCTGGAAATGTTCCGCCATGGAGTAATTTTTGTAAATTCTTACAGTTTATCATAAATTCTGAAATAATGTGCCTCAACATGAATAATTGCAGTGAATAGTTTATTCAGGGAACAAAATAATAAGTACTATATTTTATTTTCTAATTCAGCTTTAAGAAATATTTCATATTCATACGCTAGAAAACTGACCGATGGGTACTTAGCGAGAGACTTACTTAATGTAGATTTTAATCCCATCTCAATGTTCAACCAATTTTAAGTCAATTGATTTTATTCAAAGGAAGGAACTGGGTTTGTGTGTCTATGGTATCAAATTGACTGAAAAGTATCACTTGTTATTCTAAATTAATAAGTAGAAGCAGGGCTGCCGGAAATTATTAAAAGAGAGGAGAATACCATTGAGAAGTGGAAATCCTAGCGCAAAAATGCTTAATATTTCCACTTAAATTTCTATATTCAATTTATTAATGCAAGGAGGGTGATTATTTTCATTTCAGGGGAAAAATTTGGATAGTAAAAAGAACACAGTGGTTCCTAGGTGATGTAAAATCTAAATTTTATACTAAACTTAGCGTATGATAAATCTTGCTCGGAATTCCATGATTTGAAAAATACGAAAACAAATATTCACAGGGTTTTGAAAGCAATCCAAATGTAGAAGGAGATACGGTAAATCTCACTTTAATATGAAAAGAAATTTCAAACATTCCTTTCTGTCAAACTCAAATTAAAGCTAGGTACCTATTTTTGTGCCATATTATGTGACTTTGCAACTACTCGCGAACATATTTTTATTATTAAAGGCCTCGTGATATATTAAAATTAATTTACTTAAGAGGATTCCTACTAGATTGTCACGTGGTTAACGTGCCTTTTTTTCTCATATGAAATCTTTAGTTTTTTCCACTTTTTGCATACTATTTGAATTTTATCATGTTGTTATGAGCGCAGTTTGTGTCTTTGTAGCTCTTATTACTGTAGTTTATGATGAGCATACTTTAATTTTGTAAATATTATCTTTAGAAGGATTTGTTGCAGCTGTACATTTATTTGCTTAACTGTAAGAAGTTAAAAGAACCAAATATTTCTACGTTCAAATGATAATATTTGGATATGCAGTCAGCACTATTGAAAATGTTATACTTTTTTAAATTCATTGATTCATTGAAGTTAATTCAATATTAAACTATGAATCGTATGCATAAGTTATGCTTTAAAAGATAGTGTTCTATAACCAGTTACTTTTTTCTTTACTTTCAAAAAAAGAGAGTGCTTCCAGACGTGAGGAACCATCATTTTTATTTCATGTCCACTAATGTCACCATAAAAAGATGGAACTTCAACGTATCTTAAAAATACATTGAATACCTTTCTATCGTATTTTTGTCAGCTTTCCTGGCGTTAAAATTTAGTTGTTGCATGTCTACAGATTTGATATTTTGGAATCATTAGGCAGGACAATTGATCGTCGCTATAAACTGTTAACAACTTCCGATGTACTTTTTATCGCATTCGAAGTGACTTCCGATACAGTCTTGTTTGTCTACCCCTCTGACCGAGATGGAAATTAACTCTCACTCCCTTCTCCATTTACCTTACCTCTTACTGTGGAAATTTCCTCTTTTTATCTTGACCAATGATCATCAGCTGCTTTTCGCGAACTCGTTTGCAATGTATGTCACATACAGCCCGCTAATCGTGTTGCCAGGTTAATAATATTATGTCCGGGCCACTCAAATTTCTGGTCATTTTCTGAAAATCTGACGTTTTAGGCCTAAAAGGAGCATGTAGTTCACTGTTTCGATTTCTTATCCTGAAAATTTTACAATTCTTGGCCTTTTCCCTTCATTTGATACATTTCAATAATAAAAAGGGAGCAATACATAGATTTTATTTTTTTATGTCAAGTCCGTCAAGTTCATCTCGTCCAAAATCAAAATTTATTATATAATTATATTATAATATTTGGATACGTACAGTAATAGTGTAAATTGATTAAGACTCTACAATTCCAAATCTCTAACGTTCAAATGGTCAGTTACGTAATATATCTGTACTTTCTGACTGCTCCTTCTTCTAGGAGCCTTCAAATGTTTATCGCTCCAGTTTTGCATTTTGGAATATTTTAACCTAGTTAATGTAGTCAGGAATTGCAATAAATTTCAATTTTGCACTTGTAGAATCTGAAATGGTTGGAGTCGTTTAGCCTAAAGCCTCCTTTTGATATGTTTAAACTGGAAGACTGCGATCAGGATTTGCTATATTTATATACGTTTTTCTCGGTTTTTGATCATTAAAACGTGGGAAGTTTGGAGTGATAAAGCCTAAAGTTATTAGCAAGCCAGGATACATAAAGTATACCTACACATTGCCTCAAATATATGAATAACGCGATAGCCTGATTCTCTCTGGTACTGGCATATTTCGTTACGTCAATGACGTCGTGAATACATCCGTCAATTGTCTCCACTACTTCGAAGGAAGAAACTGAAGGAAGAAGAAAAAAGAAGTTATTTGCAATATTAGACGGTATAGTTATCGGTTAAACCAGTAATTTACATATGAAATCTCATTTCTTCAATGTAAAGAGTGATGCCAGGGTCAAGCTGTTTTTGTGCGTTGCAACTTGCAACAACTCTGCGCGTGGGGTGAAAGGGGAAGGAAGGCTGATTCCATTGTACACTCGAAAGATTTATAAAATGTAGCCAATGTGGGAAACGAAATCTGAACTTACATTTAAATTAGTTATAATATGACTTGCAAAGTTTAATATTGTTTTCAAGTTATTTCAATTAACTAAAATTATTTTCTTGTAAATTGGTTTATAACCAAATTCTCCACAGGAGCTCTAATTTCAGCCAGTTAAAATGTAAGTGGTAATAATCCCAGCGAAACGAAAAATGTAGGGAGGACAATGCAAAAGAGAAAACAGGTGGGTGGGATCCTGACACGAGTTTTATCTGTGTTGTATGTCTGAATTTCGCTCCGATTTGTTTCCATGGAACGCATTCTCAAAGTTTTTGGTGATGAAATATATCACCAGAATCATTTTTGGCATTTAAATTAGTCCATTTTATTTTATCTTTCCAATTCTATATATTCAAGTATAAATTTTCACATTTGCATATTCGATTTACTTATTTATCAAAGAAATAATATATAATTTTATGTGTAATGCATTATTTTTCGTCTTGATGTGAATATTCTCATTCGACCCTTTTCAAATTCAGGTGAACATTAAAAGAGAAAATTAGCAGGTCGTTACCGCAACACTACCTGGTTTATTGCATTGTGTGGATTGAGAATATGCGATAGGTAATATGAATAAATGACAAACTAATAATAAACTATTGATGTCAGGTTTCATTGTTTGTCCATGTGTAATAAGCTTGCTTATGACTTTGTGTTACTGTCTATTCAGAAATTTTCTTGAAATTTATTTTTTTGAGTCTGGGCATCGTAGATTCGTAAATTTATAATCTATTATCTGACGAACGTTTTGTCTCTGGACATAAACGATCTTATTATAGAGATTTTAAGACAATTCCTATAATTTAAAATTTTATATTTGAAGCACAACTCATGTTTTTCAATATTCCTTAAGATATTTTCGAGTTTCGTGATTTCACCCGATTAAACGAAAAACACTAGAGACTTCATCCAATCGTGATTTTATTTGCACTAATTCACGTTGAGCTACAATAATCATATGCTGTCGCTGACGTGTCATATTTAATCACCAATAATTATCCGCCAAATATTCAAATCAAAATGACTACTTATACAAATGAAATATTATTCACGCCAATGAATCACAAAATCCATACCATGCTCACCCGGGGCATGCGTGCATGCTTTATGATATAGCTGAAGGACTAAGGGTTTGAGTCGCAGTTATAGGCAGATATGGGAAAACGATGGTTTAATTTTTTGTAAATGTAAAAATGCATATTTTTGTGTTGTTTTTTACGAAATAAACTCATTTTTTTCGCTTATTCCAAACAATAATTGCGCCCTCAATAAAGTATCCCGAGTGGTGACAACGGTTTCGATTTGTTAAAAACCATATTTGGTAGAATTAACCCACCTGTGGCAATGCCTCTACATTACAGCACTCTAATAACAAGACAAAGGGTATAACGCTCCTTATGATTCAAGAACAAGAAGTCCACGGACTACTAAAACGAATATAATGAAAAAAGATTTCTATACATTAACGGGCAGATATTTCATGATCAAATAGATAATATTTATAGGGTTCGGAGACACGGGATCAATACCGAGATCCTTTGATACATAGAGGGGAGGTAGAAGAGGGGTGGCGTAAAGTGAGTGGCGATATGGACGTGGGAGTGTGGCGTAATGAGATTATCGGGTGGAGCGTGATGGCACACTGAAACTGATGGGAGTAGAATTGATTCAATGAGGAATATTCAAGTTATTTCGCATTTTGTATAGTCAGACTGAGATAGTTTAGTCATAGATGAGGCTATACTTGAAATTATTTCTTTGATAAAAGCTGCACTTTATGGTAGGGTAAGAAACTTTATGGTAGCGTAAGAACATTTATGCTGAAAAAACTACTCTTATACGACTGGATCAGGAAACAATTAATCTAGAATATTTTGTCGTGGATTTGACTTTTTTCGATAAGCTAGGTACTTCATTATAGATCTCATAGGCTTTTAGCGATTCCGTTCGATGTGAGGTGATGAGCAACTTTCTAATAACTAGAAAATTTACGATTTAGGTGCCTCTAAATTTCTAACTCAATCTGTGCCTAGAAAATTCATCTCATCTGTAAAATCTCATATGCAAAATCTCATATCTCACTTCAATTTTCACATGATTATCAATTTACATGTAGTAAATGATCGGAAGTCATGAAATTTATGCCATTGTTTAATCCAGTTTAGAGATCAGCGTGAATCTTTTATCCATCGTTATGTATAACTGACCAGTTACTCAAACGAAATAAAAACATGTTTTCAATAGTTTTGAGACCGACATCAGCCTTTGCTACACGCTACATATGGGCCCATCCCTATCCCATTCGACCTGCATTTAATGGAATGTCGTTAACGTCGCAATAGTCAATTTTAATTGCCAAACCTTATGTTCCTCACATTTGACATGCACCATATTTGATTGTTCATATTTTCTGTTTCCACTCGATATTCCGCCGTAAGGTGGCGGCATTGGCGATGGCAATTAACGCGTATGTTTCGTGCATAGCCGTGTAGCTCTTGAAATCCGCGCATGCGTACGCAGGAAGGTAGGCAGGGGAGGGTAACGCAGATTTGATCCAATAAACATCGAAAGGAGGAGCCTCACGTTGAAAGGAGGAGAAACGCCAACACAAGCTTTGATCTTTCGCCCGGGCGCCGCGAGGCCTCATTTCAGATAGGACAGAGAGTGAGGTAGGTCGGGATCAGTCTAGTGGTGTGGTCCCTGTGTGCTCTGCAAGAGTGGGTGGCTGCCACGACCAACGGGGAACGAATTCGGGTAGGTAAAATCCTGCAACTGCTTCCACGCCGGAGATACATAACCGGGTGACATATTAGTCTATCTTTCTTTGGTGTCTCCGCGCGTCGACGAGGAAAAGGCTAAGCATGTACCATCTCATAAATTGTTGGGTGCTGTTCTTTCATTACAGCTTTAGGATAATTTTCTGGAAGTGCACTGGAGAAATTAGAGTACACCATGTTCATTTCGCTGCGCATTTTTCCCATCCACTACTTTAAAGGTCTTTGAGTATGTCATTATTAGACAAATAATGATCGACGAGAGTAAAAATGTGTGGTGAATGAAGTATTATTTCAGTTTTCGTCTTTCTATGCATACTCGAATTTGACGTGCATCAATTTCATGTGTCAATCAAAGAAAGTTGGTAATGTCCACGATACTATTAGGTTCATTGCGTCAAGCGTCTTCTTGTGACTTGAGGATGGGCACTAGCTTACATGCCTAATTTTAATCTTAGCATTCATCACCCATTGCCACAACTTTGTAGTAGGCAATGACAACACCGTTGTAGTAGACAACGACCCGGCTGTCGCTCTGAATTTCAGTTGCTCCAAATATTTTCTAAAACGGTCGGTTGATGAGAGACATGACGTCTTAGAATCGGACTCTGATGATCACTTTCTTTCAGGATCAACCTCATTTCTCTGGTTATCAAATTTCTCATTATTGTAGAATTTAAATAGTTTTCCTAGGATTCACTATTTTTTGTGAGACAATAGGTCACACCGTATATCGCTCGGTTTCTCAACCTACACGAGTTCGACTAGTTTCAAGACCAAATCTCGAACCTTTTGCGCAATTTAACGTCAAGTGTCAGTAGATAACGTAGTCTGCGACGTTTCATCTGTATATCTGTCAATGGGATCATTTTTAAAAGATCATTGCTACTTTTACCAAAAAATATTATTCACGCCTGAAAAATCACAAAATTCCGAGCAAAGCGTGCAAAGTCTTGCAACGTAGTTGACGGACAAGGGGAAGAGGCAATGGTCCTTTGGAATCGTTATGTAGTACCCACCTAGGCTGACGACGGAAAACGGCGGCATGCATGTTCCACCGAAAATCCCTCCATAATAATATTTAATCCCAAATAAAATTTAGAGTCCATGTGTTCACATTTGTTTAACTTTTAATTATATTTTTCGGAATAAACCCAGAAAATTGTTCAGTTTTTAAAGTAAAAGTTCAAGTAAAGTTAAAGCGTTAAATTGTTGAAGTCGTTTTCAATAGCGCTGATTGAGAAATGTGACGTATCCGCTACTTATTCTCCCAAATTTTTCTCAGCGAATATTTTACCCCACCTTAACTTAAATTATAATGAGTCACCATGATAATTATGTCGTAATCCTTTCTTTGGGCATTCCTTATCCTTGAAATAATATTTTATGGAGAACACGGCCGTACCAAACTAAGTTTAAATACACATGAATTATTTTCTAGAATTTGATGCAGAGGTTGGTTAGGTATTTTAATATGAATGGAAAAATCAAACATTTTTTCCATTTTATCATCCACAGATAATATTTTAAAAATTTGTTTGTGCTCAAGATTCTTTGGGCATGTGCAAAATGCATCATACTCACCTGAGAATTCATTCTTGTTAGATGACTCAAACCCATATACAATAACTAGTTTCAGTCTGGGAAGCACCTTTTACACATAGGGAGCGATGGGGAGGTCAACTTTGCCCTTGTGTCCATCATATGTTCTTCTCCACATATGTTTGTTCTGTAGGAAGAACGTTTAGTGAGTGCTAATTTACTAGTGAGCATTTGGAGTAGAGAGACTGCTCGGTTGGCATGCGAAGACTCTCTGAAACTGATGATATTAGGATGTTTTTGATATCCAGAGTTAGAGTTAACTATAATTAAGGGTATACTAATTAAATTTCTGTTGGTTAAAGACTGGATAAAAGTCTAAAATGGTAGGATACCGATTGAGAGTTAAGACAGCATGGCATGAATGAACGTGCGTAAATCGTGATTGTTAAGAGTGATAAAATTTTTCCACGTGACCTTCCAACATATGAGGTGAAAGCGTTGACATATAATGAAAACGGGGAGAAATTACGAAGTTTATTCTCTTAAAGTGAGCAAGTGCATACTCGTTAGCTAGAATTTCCCTCTTCCATAATAAAGCCTGCACTGAAGCGTTATTTTCATAAATATGCACTTTTTAGAGGAATGAATTACATGTTCTTCTATTAAAACGATTTTTCATCAGAAAAATTTTCTCATATGCATGAATGGCAGCACGACATTTTAATCGATTTTTGTATCAAACACTAGTAGAAATGCCCGTCAATTCTGAACGTGAGAAATAAAAGTAAGGAAGTACACAATAGTTATCATTTGATTTTTCCAAACATCCAGAAGGTTATACATTGTTCTATGTATTTTCAGTTCTATGTACTCGTCTCAGTATACCAGTTCAAAATCTTAATTCATCGTTATTTTTAAAATCGATCCTCCAGTTCAAATAATATAGGACAAAAAATAAGAATGCTGCATAATTTATGATTGTCAGCTTCAATAGTCTGTGGTTGCAAATGTCCTGTACGTAAAGGTACTTATGTTGTTGACATCTCACTTTTAGTAAAATTTTCTTATACAAAATAAGCGAAATAAATGTACGACTCATTCCACTCCAGTGTTCTTGATATCTTTATCCTTGCTGGAGTTTGTTTGAAGAATTTGTGATCCACACTTTAAGTTCTTCACTCCTTTTCTCTCTCTTTTTCATGTTCAAAATCTAAGTTTATAATAAATGGCAATTTCATCAATTTAATAATATTTATAGTATAGTATTAGCAAGCTTTATGGATAAGGTTTCTGAATTCTAAACCTGTAGCTATTTACTTGCGAAAATCAAAGGTAATTTTAGTTTCTCGCAAGTAAATTCAGGTTTTTATAATTCCCCAGGAAATATATGAGTGCTTTATAGTTTGAGACTTCTGAACTCAATTCTTTCTGGCTCTACTTGTCCAACGCCTGAATTAATTTGAATTCCTAAATTCTACCTTCTGGAAGAAATATTTGTGGAGCAAATTTACAAGATGAATCAATTTAGGCTCACATTTTCCTTGAAAAAAATTTAAAAGTTTTCAATTTCTGTGCACTTTTCCTCATTTGATATAATTTATCACAAAAATAGATGGCATTCCATAGAATTAGGTTCCTAATCCTCAGTCCTATCAAGGTCTACTTGTTAAAAATAAAAATTTGTCATAAATTTTTAAAATTGTATCTAGTTTAAATATAATAATGCGCAAAATAATTTTGTTCATTGATTAAGACTCCCCAAATCTTGTTTTCTAACTTTAAATTGATCAGACACCAAATTATATCGTAATTTATGAACTATTTTCTACAATTATTACACTATTTAGCGTTATTATTTTGTCTATTGGAATATTTAATACGAGAGAAAGTTGCCAAGAATAGAAAATCATTTAGCTTTTGCACAAAAATAACCTGAGACTGCTGAAGTCAATGAGCCTAAAACCAAGTACAGCTATATCTTGCGTGTTAATATGTTTAAACTGGAAGATGGAGATCAGGAGTTACAATATGTTTAGGTTTTGGAGAAGAAAAACTTTAGAGGTCTGAAGTGAATATGCCTATAACTATGAGGCTCGCAAAGATCCGTGATGTAAACATGTTGCCTCATATTTATGGACTATGCGATATTCTGATTCTCTCTGCAATTGGTCTTTCGCGTGATGCCAGTGACGTCGTGAATGTATTCGTGAATAGTGTATACTGCTTCGAAGAAACGAACTGAAGTTTTTAGTGATAAACGAAGATTTAGTTATCCGTTTAACCAGTTATTAATAGGGATAATATAATTCATTTAACGGGTGATGCCAGGGTAAAACTGTTTTTGTGTTCTGCAACCTTCAACAGCTGCGTACAGGGAAAGAGGAAGGAAGGCATATTACATTGCATACTTGAATGATTTACAATTTGTAACTCATGTCAGCAAAGAAATTTGATTTAATTTGAAAATAAAAAAATATAAATACACTACAATTTAGTGTGATTTGCAAAGTAAATTATCATTTTCATAATGAAAATAGTGACGTACTTTAATGCATTGACTTTACTAATGTGCAATTTGCGAAAATAAGTGGCTGGACAATGGGCAGGACAGGCAGGGCATAATAAAGGTCTAGTGGGATCCCGCCAAGAGCTATATCTGAAAAAAATTCCCTTTCGAATATCACTGAATCAAAATTCAACCTCCGTGAGATGCGGGCGAAGCGAGACTTCCAGGAAATTCATCTCCTGCTGTCTCCATGGTAACAATCCCTACATCTGCGCGTGGTATCAATCGATCGTGTGTATCTTTAAAGGTACATGTCTGCTGAC
Organism: Ceriagrion tenellum; assembly: GCA_963169105.1. Lineage (NCBI taxonomy): Eukaryota > Metazoa > Arthropoda > Insecta > Odonata > Coenagrionidae > Ceriagrion > Ceriagrion tenellum. Next base: position 97,362,188 of record OY720638.1, on the reverse strand, counting down.
CGCTGATGGGTGTATTAATGTAGCGGAATGCCAATGATGAATTCGTGATGCGTGAAGGATAATATTGATTATTCACTTACAGTGTAATTTAGATTAAAAAATGGACATTTTGGCGAAACATGTATAGAATATAAGGTAACCATAACAAGTTGCGTGAATTCTTGTTATTGTAAATAAAGTGGTTGATTTTTGGGGACGCACTCAGATCTGGAACAGTTGGGATAGAAGAAAAAATGCCATGGAGCAGCGGTGCTACGTTATCGCTCCCAGCGGACCAATAACCACACGCATTCCCTCCTTTGTGAGTTGACGGTATCAATTATTGCTCATCCTTCAGGAACTTCAAAGAAAGGCAAAGATATAACAATTTTTTTCCACATAATTAGACCTCCCAAATCCATGGGTCATTTTTCTATGCTGGAGTTGATGTAAAGAGCAAATAAATGCTATTTGGAAACTAAATGACAACCAATTGACACACCGCCATACAGTTCGTCTTGTGTGGTTTTCGTCGTTCCTATTTACAGTGTTCATTCGGAGTGCCATCGTTAACCTTTGCACATAGCGCGTGGGGTCGTGCATTCAAGTATCGCTTTTGAAGTCCGCGCTTGCGCGTGCGTGGTGTATTGTGGGTGGAAGGGGAATTGGGACGCTATCCAATGCCTTTCGTCGAAGGAGGAAAACCAGGATTTGGCCGTCTAGACCCGCAGTTACTTCCACCCGGGCAGCGAATGTGTTAGGTCGCGGCAAGTCTGTTTGCCATCTCTCAGCGGGCAGCAGCGGGCTGGATGGCTACCTCTCCCCTCCGGCGGATAATTAGGCCAGGTCGTTTCTTGAATCCTTATCCCCATCAGGGGTGGCTCTCCAGGTGTCATTGTTTCATTATTCGTTGGCGCTAATGCGGTACAACTTGATCGAGGGAAATGCTAAGTACCAATCCAATATGTTGTATAGTGCTTCATATTTGTTTCAGTTTCACGACTTAATATATATATGCATGGGATTAAATGTCATATTACTTGGTCAATTTTACTCCAAAATGTTCACATTGAACGACTTTCCAAAGTATATTGTGATGATATATTTTAAAAGTATAATATGTGCGCATTTTATAGAGTCCAAACTTATTTTTTTTAGGATTTTTATTTTTTCATATTCAAATTTTCACGTTTGGAAAATCTATTAACTTATTCATCAAAGGAATAATACATATTTTGAAAAGTGATGCATCTTTTTTTGTCTTACAGTGGATATTTCTTGTGTCACTTCTCAGTTTCAGGTGAGAAATTTTGTGATAATATAGCAATTTGTGACCGCAACACAAACTGGTATATTACTTTTCGTGTATTGAGGATTTGCGTTAGTTAATGCGATTAAACGAAATGTTCGTCATTGCGGTCAGTTTCAATTATTTGCCAATTCGAACTTAGCACAGTTATGTCTGTCACTCAGAGTTTCTTACTATCCTGTTATTTTATAGGACGGCATTTTTATTGAGCCTGGACATCTTAGATTCTGAAATTGGTGTTGTTTTTTAAGAAGACCTTATTTTCTGAGCATCATCTATCTTATGATGGCGATATTATTGTACACTCCTTGTAATTTAGTATTTTTTAATAAAGATTTATTTTTGTAGTTCAATATACTTCCTGAAATTTGATGAGTTTCATAATTTTACTAGAAAAACCGATTAAACTATTTCAATCTAACCCAACCGGGAGATTTTTTTGCATTAATTTTCGTCGTGCTACAGTTTCGCATTTCGCTACGCGTTTCTTTCATAAGACAATCATTATCGGCCATTAATTAAAAGAAAAAGGACTACTTGTAAAAATTAAATATTTTTCATGCCAGTGCAACACAGAATCCATAATTAGAATCCACAGAATCCAATCCATAATCAACCAAGCTCTTTCGGGGGATACGTGTAAGCTTAATGACGTAGCTGACGGACTAAGGGTATGGGTGACAGTCCCTAGGATCGCTGTGAATCCCTTCCTCCATTATTGACTGACACGGGGAAACGGCGGTGTGTATGTCGCTCTCAGAACCCTTTCTCATAAAATATATATTTTTATTTGGTGTTTTTTGCAAAATGAAGCCATTAACCTAGCAAATCTCATGCAATATTTGGGTTCTCAACAAAGTACCCTGAGATGAGTCAACGGTTTTGCTTTGTTAAAAGAATTTGAAAACATTTTTTTACGTGTGGCACTTACTTCAAACTAAAACTCTCCAATTATAAGACGAAGTGAAATGCGCTACCTATGAGGCAATAACAAGAAGGGTACTGACTACTAAAAATTATGAGAAATAGGCTCCTAATTATTTTCGGAAAGATATGTTATGCTCAAGTTGATAAAGTGTTGGGATTTGGAGACGCGGAATCAATATTTCGAGACATTGATAAATGGAGGGGAGGTAGAAGAACGGTGGCCTATTGGGAATGGTAGTCTGAACTAGGGAGTGTGGAGTAATTTGATTTCAGTGGGATGCGCGATGACACTCAGGGTGATTGCCGCGAATAAAATGAAATCATATCGTCATAAAAGAGGCTATATTTAGATATTAATAAAAGAGGCTATATTTAGATATTAATAAAAGAGGCTATATTTAGATATTAATAAAAGAGGCTATATTTGGGTGATTGTCTTTGATATAAGCTGCTGTAAGAAACATTAAGATAGAAAAATAAAGTTTACACTGGAAACGCTAGTGTTATACGGCTGCACGTGTCAGAAGTAATGTACTTATCATATTTTTCCCTTGGATATGACTTATTTCTCTCATGCCGTACTCTTGATACTCCATACTTCTCTCATTGGCTTTCGGTGATTTTGTTGGATGTTAGGCGATAAGCGATTTCTTAATAATCAAAAAACTTAAATTTAGCACCTCAAATTGTTTAACGTAATCTTTGCCTCAAAATCTATATCATATCTAAAATCTTGTACCTCATTTCTTGTTTCATATAGTAATCTTACAACATACAGTAAATGTTCGGAAGTCCATCCATTCCGAAATATATTAACCATTGTTCTCTTCAGTTGTTTAATAAGCTTGAATTGATTTTGCATTCATATAATATATTATTATAATATAATATATTATATATTATGAATATTATATAATTGACCAGGGACTCAAAAGAAAGAAACCCATCAATCATAGTCCTCAGTAATGCAGGCCCATCCCGTATTCGATCTGTATGTAGTGGATTGTCGTAAATGTTGCAATGACGGGGCGTTATTTCTATTTCTCGGATGTCTGTTTTCCGTGAAACTGTGCTGGCGTTTCTCTCCCGGCGATGATATCCATTGTTCATGAAACATTTATCGTTGAAGTAAGATGGAAGTGGATCGTGGTTTAGATCTCATAAAAGCGTGATTTGGAACTAAAAAACCACGCCCACGGAGGAAACAATAAAGTTATCGCAATGAGTCTTTGGGCTTTACCAATACCTTAGTAGGCAATAGGTGAGATAACCTCAAAGAGCTACGGAGCATTAGTAAAAAACAAGTTGTATATTTGTAATGAAATTGGAAATCTTGGATCCATAAAACATATTTCCATGCTCGAAATGTTTTTCATATGGAATAAGATTTAGCACAATTAGTCTCGTTATTATGTGCCTCAAGTATGATACGCACCATATTTGATTGTTTACTTTTCTGTTTCCTCTTGGCACCACGCCATTGGCGACTGCAATTTCCACTAATTTTTCGTGCATAGCTTAATCTCATTTAAAATTAGCGCGTGCGCACGTAGTAAGGTAAGCATTGAAGGGGATCCCTGACGTGAGCCAATGAACAATGTGATCTTTTTGCCTGGGCCATGCGAGGCCTCATTTCAGTCCGGACAGGGAGTGAGGTGTTGTCTGTGTGCTCTGCAAGGGTATGTGGCTGCTAACCCCTTCGAGCAATGTATTATGGCGTGTCCACTCCTGCAACACCTTCCACGCCAGCGGTGACTTTCTGGTTGTCATTTTGGTCCATCTTTCTATGGCGTCCTTACACATCAACGAGGGCAAGACTAAGTACCACCAAGAAATCTTGTGTTTTGCTGCGTTCTTTCATTACAACTTGGCATGAAATGGAATATCATTAAGTGTATTCAAGCATATTGTTCCCATCCAACATTTCTAAGTACCACGGGTATGTAATTGCTTGACAAATAATGGTCGGGTAGAGTTAAAATTTGTGATTTACTGTGTGAGTGATTTTTCAATTTTCGTCATTCCGTGAATACTCAAATTTTAGGTTTATCAATTTCACGTGCCAACTGCAAAAACTGGAGGTTAGGTTTTCAATACTGGTTGGTCACTTGCGCCAAGCATCTTATTTTACTTAAAGATAGGCGTTAGCTGACATGTCTAAATGAAAGCTATGCCTGGATTGCCAATTACTTCAAAATATAGCCATGATATAAGATCTAACTCAGCTACTGCGTTGAGTTTCAACCCAATATTTTATGGAAAGGCGAGTTTGTTGTGTGAGCGTAATTTGAAATGTTATAATAGGATCACGAATAATACGCATGCTTAATTGGCCAACACCCTCATAGAAGGCACTGGCTCGGCTGTCGATTTGAGTCTTTGTTGCACTCAAAGTTTCCTGTTAACGTCGATTTCTGCGAGTCTTGGCGTTTTAAATTCGATTTTTGGTGATCATTTATGGAAAAACCTCATCTATCTGGGTATCAAGTTTCTCATTATTGAGGTATTCTATTATTTTTTAAATTTAATTAATTCTTCATTCCCCTATTCCGGTTAAAAAAGTTGTTACTTGTTGATATTGATCCACTTTTTCTGTGCTCCTAAAATAACTTAACTATTGTGGCCATTTCGTCTTTTTCGGAAACATATTCGCTATTCGAGTTAAATTTAATTTAATTTAATTAATAATTAAATAAAGGTAATCTAACTTTTATATTAATTACTTTTGTTCGAAACGTATCACATCGTAAAAGGCTCAGGTTTTCAACCTTCATTAGTTCCACTAGTTACGAGACCTAGTTTCAAACTCTTTGCGCAATTTTACGTCGGTCTACAATAACCTAATATTGTCTGCGATACGTATTTACACGTCCATAAATAACGTCCATTATTTCAAAGAGACTAATTATGCTAAAAAATATTCTGAACGCCAGTGAATTATAACTTCATACCAATCTCAACAGGGCGAAACGTGCAAGTCTTTATACGTAGTTTATGGAAAAAGGGTAAAGGTCCTTGGAAATCATTATGTAACCCTCACCGCGTACTAGGCTGAGGAAGGAAAATGGAAGCCTGGATGTAGCACCATGCAACCATTTAATTTTTTACACTTATTTTTATTTTGAATTATGTTTTGCGGAATTTACCCAGCCAATGGTTGAAAAGGTTTTTAGTGACGTTCATTCAAATTCGTGAAACATCCGCAACTCATTTTCTTAAATTTTATTTAAGCGACTTTTTTTTACTAAGATGTAACTAAAATTATACTCCAGTCTAAGTCAAATTGGTAATTGTGTGAATTATGAGGGAAATGATGCCGTATTGTTGGAGCATAAAACGTGCTGACCTTTTTTCCCTTTTCCCGTTTCATATAAAGTTGTGCTGCGAGAAGGAGTTTAGTTTTTTTACAATAGTGAAGGCGTACAAATAGCATACCAAGACAATACTCTCGTGATCTTTGGATCTATTTTTTTGTCTGATATTTTTAATAAAAAATATCCTTATAATAAAAGTAAAGAAACTGAAATCTAAAAAATCTTGGATGAATTCCTATAAATTAGTACGACCATCAGCAGACAGCACCCTCTAACTCTATATACCTCTAAGAATACACATGATCGATTGAAAGACGAAATTCGTTTCAACTGCATGGAGAAAGCTGGAGATGAATCCCCGGGATATCCACAATCCCTGGCTATTAGAAATAAAAATAAACCCACAAAAATAAAAAAAAACTCAGCATTTCTTGCTGGACCAACCTAACCGTATTCCAATAATTACTTTTCATTCGGTAAGTACCTTTTAATGCTAGGAAATGACTCGCCATTTACTTAGATTTCTTAAGGTATGATTGAATAGCTACACAAATAGCGAATTTGTGTCGGAAAAATACGAAATGGCCACAATATTGAAAGCAATAGTACGCCATGTAGTACGTCTGTTTTTTTGTAATTGAACTCGGAAAATTATTAAAACTTTCACTACATTAGCGTAAAAAATTATAAAAATAAAATTTCTTGCTGGATTACTCTAACCGTAAAACAATAAATAGTTTTCAATCGGGAAGTACATTTTAATGCTACGGAATGATTCGCAATTTACTTTGCATTCTTGAGGTATGATAAAATAGCTACTCGAGTATTTGTGTCTGAAAAATACGAAATCGCCACAATATTGAAAGGACTAGTTCGACTTGTAGTACGGGAAATTTTTTTCTAATTGAACTCGGAAAATATTTAAATTTTCGCTACATTAGGGTAAACAATTATACAAATCAAAATTTGTGTCTAGATTACTCTAACCGTAATCCAAAAACTAGTTTTCGTTCGGGAAGTACCTTTTGATACTAGGAAATGATTTGCCATTTACTTTGCATACTTGAGGTATGATTGAATAGCTACTCAAATAGCGAATTTGTGTCGGAAAAAAGCGAAATGGCTACAATAGTGAAAGGAAAAGTTCATCATGTACTTCGGGAAATTTTTTATAATTGAACTCGGAAAAATGTTAAAATTTTCGCTACATTAGCGTAAAAAATTATAAAAATAAAATTTCTTGCTAGATTACTCTAACCGTGTTACAATAACTAGTTTTCGCTCGGGAGGTACCTATTGATGCTAGGGAATTATTCGCCATTTACTTTGCATTCTTGAGGTAAGAATTGAAAATCTACTCGAATATCGAATTTGTGTCGGAAAAATACGAAATGACCAAAAAATTGAAAGGAATAGTACGCCAGTTGGTACGTCGGTTTTTTGTAATTGAACTGGGAAAAATATTAAAACTTTCGCTACATTAGCGTAAAAAATTATAGAAATAAAATTTCTTGCTAGATTACTCTAATTGTAATACAATAAACAGTTTTCGCTCGGAAAGTATCTTTTGATGCTAGGAATGATTCGCCATTTACTTTGCATTCTTGAGGTATGATTGAATAGCTATTCGAATAACGAATTAGTGTCGGAAAATATACGAATTGGCCACAATATTGAAAGGACTAGTTCGACTTGAGGTACGGGAAATTTTTTTCTAATTGAACTATGAAAATATTTAAATTTTCGCTACATTAGCGTAAAAAATTATACAAATCAAAATTTGTGTCTAGATTACTCTAACCGTAATCCAAAAACTAGTTATCGTTCGGGAAGTACCTTTTGATGCTAGGAAATGATTTGCCATTTACTTTGCATACTTGAGGTATGATTGAAAAGCTACTCAAGTAGCGAATTTGTGTCGGAAATATACGAAATAGCCACAATATTGAAAGGAGTAGATCGACTTTTAGTACGGGAAATTATTTTCTAATTGAACTCGGAAAATATTTAAATTTTAGCTACATTAGCGTAAAAAATTATACAAATTAAAATTTGTGTCTAGATTACTCTAACCGTAAACCAAAAACTAGTTTTCGTTCGGGAAGTACCTTTTGATGCTAGGAAATGATTTGCCATTTAATTTGTATACTTGAGGTATGATTGAATAGCTACTCAAATAGCGAATTTGTGTCGGAAAAAAGCGAAATGGCTACAATAGTGAAAGGACAAGTTCGTCATGTAGTTCGGGAAATTTTGTATAATTGAACTTGGAAAAATGTTAAAATTTTCGCTACATTAACGTAAAAAATTATAAAAATAAAATTTCTTGCTAGATAACTCTAACCGTGTTACAATAAATAGTTTTCGCTCGGGAAGTACCTGTTGATGCTAGGGAATGATTTGCCAATTACTTTGCGTTCTTGAGATATGATTGAATTGCTACTCGAATGGCGAATTTGTGTCGGAAAAATATGAAATGGCCACAATATCGAAAGGAATAGTACGCCATGCAGTACGTCGGTTTTTTTGTAGTTGAACAAGGAAAAATATTAAAACTTTCGCTACATTAGCGAAAAAAATTATAAAAATAAAATTTCTTGCTAGATTACTCTAACCGTGTTTAAATAACTAGTTTTCGCTCGGGAAGTACCTGTTGATGCTAGGGAACGATTTGCATTTATTTTGCATTCTTAAGGTATGAATGAATAGCTATTCGAATATCGAATGTATATTGGAAAAATACGAATTGACGACAATATTGAAAGGACTAGTTCGACATGTAGTACGGGAAATTTTTTGTAATTGACCTCGGAAAAATGTTAAAAATTTCGCTACATTTGCCTAAAAAATTATAAAAATAAAATTTCTTGCTAGACTACTCTAACCGTGTTAGAATAACTAGTTTTCGCTCGGGAAGTACCTGTTGATGCTAGGGAATTATTCGCCATTTACTTTGCATTCTTGAGGTAAGAATTGAAAATCTACTCGAATATCGAATTTGTGTCGGAAAAATACGAAATGGCCACAAAATTGAAAAGAATAGTACGCCATTTGGTACGTCGGTTTTTTGTAATTGAAGTGGAAAATATATTAAAACTTTCGCTACATTATCGTAAAAAATTATAGAAATAAAATTACTTGCTAGATTACACTAATTGTAATACAATAAACAGTTTTCGCTCGGGAAGTATCTTTTGATGCTAGGAATGATTCGCCATTTACTTTGCAATCTTGAGGTATGATTGAATAGCTATTCGAATAACGAATTAGTGTCGGAAAATATACGAATTGGCCACAATATTGAAAGGACTAGTTCGACTTGAGGTACGGGAAATTTTTTTCTAATTGAACTATGAAAATATTTAAATTTTCGCTACATTAGCGTAAAAAATTATACAAATCAAAATTTGTGTCTAGATTACTCTAACCGTAATCCAAAAACTAGTTATCGTTCGGGAAGTACCTTTTGATGCTAGGAAATGATTTGCCATTTACTTTGCATACTTGAGGTATGATTGAAAAGCTACTCAAGTAGCGAATTTGTGTCGGAAATATACGAAATAGCCACAATATTGAAAGGAGTAGATCGACTTTTAGTACGGGAAATTATTTTCTAATTGAACTCGGAAAATATTTAAATTTTAGCTACATTAGCGTAAAAAATTATACAAATTAAAATTTGTGTCTAGATTACTCTAACCGTAAACCAAAAACTAGTTTTCGTTCGGGAAGTACCTTTTGATGCTAGGAAATGATTTGCCATTTAATTTGTATACTTGAGGTATGATTGAATAGCTACTCAAATAGCGAATTTGTGTCGGAAAAAAGCGAAATGGCTACAATAGTGAAAGGACAAGTTCGTCATGTAGTTCGGGAAATTTTGTATAATTGAACTTGGAAAAATGTTAAAATTTTCGCTACATTAACGTAAAAAATTATAAAAATAAAATTTCTTGCTAGATAACTCTAACCGTGTTACAATAAATAGTTTTCGCTCGGGAAGTACCTGTTGATGCTAGGGAATGATTTGCCAATTACTTTGCGTTCTTGAGATATGATTGAATTGCTACTCGAATGGCGAATTTGTGTCGGAAAAATATGAAATGACCACAATATCGAAAGGAATAGTACGCCATGCAGTACGTCGGTTTTTTTGTAGTTGAACAAGGAAAAATATTAAAACTTTCGCTACATTAGCGAAAAAAATTATAAAAATAAAATTTCTTGCTAGATTACTCTAACCGTGTTTAAATAACTAGTTTTCGCTCGGGAAGTACCTGTTGATGCTAGGGAACGATTTGCCATTTATTTTGCATTCTTAAGGTATGAATGAATAGCTATTCGAATATCGAATGTATATTGGAAAAATACGAATTGACGACAATATTGAAAGGACTAGTTCGACATGTAGTACGGGAAATTTTTTGTAATTGACCTCGGAAAAATGTTAAAAATTTCGCTACATTTGCCTAAAAAATTATAAAAATAAAATTTCTTGCTAGACTACTCTAACCGTGTTAGAATAACTAGTTTTCGCTCGGGAAGTACCTGTTGATGCTAGGGAATTATTCGCCATTTACTTTGCATTCTTGAGGTAAGAATTGAAAATCTACTCGAATATCGAATTTGTGTCGGAAAAATACGAAATGGCCACAAAATTGAAAAGAATAGTACGCCATTTGGTACGTCGGTTTTTTGTAATTGAAGTGGAAAATATATTAAAACTTTCGCTACATTATCGTAAAAAATTATAGAAATAAAATTACTTGCTAGATTACACTAATTGTAATACAATAAACAGTTTTCGCTCGGGAAGTATCTTTTGATGCTAGGAATGATTCGCCATTTACTTTGCAATCTTGAGGTATGATTGAATAGCTATTCGAATAACGAATTAGTGTCGGAAAATATACGAATTGGCCACAATATTGAAAGGACTAGTTCGACTTGAGGTACGGGAAATTTTTTTCTAATTGAACTATGAAAATATTTAAATTTTCGCTACATTAGCGTAAAAAATTATACAAATCAAAATTTGTGTCTAGATTACTCTAACCGTAATCCAAAAACTAGTTATCGTTCGGGAAGTACCTTTTGATGCTAGGAAATGATTTGCCATTTACTTTGCATACTTGAGGTATGATTGAAAAGCTACTCAAGTAGCGAATTTGTGTCGGAAATATACGAAATAGCCACAATATTGAAAGGAGTAGATCGACTTTTAGTACGGGAAATTATTTTCTAATTGAACTCGGAAAATATTTAAATTTTAGCTACATTAGCGTAAAAAATTATACAAATTAAAATTTGTGTCTAGATTACTCTAACCGTAAACCAAAAACTAGTTTTCGTTCGGGAAGTACCTTTTGATGCTAGGAAATGATTTGCCATTTAATTTGTATACTTGAGGTATGATTGAATAGCTACTCAAATAGCGAATTTGTGTCGGAAAAAAGCGAAATGGCTACAATAGTGAAAGGACAAGTTCGTCATGTAGTTCGGGAAATTTTGTATAATTGAACTTGGAAAAATGTTAAAATTTTCGCTACATTAACGTAAAAAATTATAAAAATAAAATTTCTTGCTAGATAACTCTAACCGTGTTACAATAAATAGTTTTCGCTCGGGAAGTACCTGTTGATGCTAGGGAATGATTTGCCAATTACTTTGCGTTCTTGAGATATGATTGAATTGCTACTCGAATGGCGAATTTGTGTCGGAAAAATATGAAATGGCCACAATATCGAAAGGAATAGTACGCCATGCAGTACGTCGGTTTTTTTGTAGTTGAACAAGGAAAAATATTAAAACTTTCGCTACATTAGCGAAAAAAATTATAAAAATAAAATTTCTTGCTAGATTACTCTAACCGTGTTTAAATAACTAGTTTTCGCTCGGGAAGTACCTGTTGATGCTAGGGAACGATTTGCCATTTATTTTGCATTCTTAAGGTATGAATGAATAGCTATTCGAATATCGAATGTATATTGGAAAAATACGAATTGACGACAATATTGAAAGGACTAGTTCGACATGTAGTACGGGAAATTTTTTGTAATTGACCTCGGAAAAATGTTAAAAATTTCGCTACATTTGCCTAAAAAATTATAAAAATAAAATTTCTTGCTAGACTACTCTAACCGTGTTAGAATAACTAGTTTTCGCTCGGGAAGTACCTGTTGATGCTAGGGAATTATTCGCCATTTACTTTGCATTCTTGAGGTAAGAATTGAAAATCTACTCGAATATCGAATTTGTGTCGGAAAAATACGAAATGGCCACAAAATTGAAAAGAATAGTACGCCATTTGGTACGTCGGTTTTTTGTAATTGAAGTGGAAAATATATTAAAACTTTCGCTACATTATCGTAAAAAATTATAGAAATAAAATTACTTGCTAGATTACACTAATTGTAATACAATAAACAGTTTTCGCTCGGGAAGTATCTTTTGATGCTAGGAATGATTCGCCATTTACTTTGCAATCTTGAGGTATGATTGAATAGCTATTCGAATAACGAATTAGTGTCGGAAAATATACGAATTGGCCACAATATTGAAAGGACTAGTTCGACTTGAGGTACGGGAAATTTTTTTCTAATTGAACTATGAAAATATTTAAATTTTCGCTACATTAGCGTAAAAAATTATACAAATCAAAATTTGTGTCTAGATTACTCTAACCGTAATCCAAAAACTAGTTATCGTTCGGGAAGTACCTTTTGATGCTAGGAAATGATTTGCCATTTACTTTGCATACTTGAGGTATGATTGAAAAGCTACTCAAGTAGCGAATTTGTGTCGGAAAAATACGAAATGGCCACAATAGTGAAAGGTCAAGTTAGTCATGTAGTACGGGATATTTTATGTTATTGAACTCGGAGAAATATTAAATTTTTGGCTACATTAGCGTAAAAAATTATAAAAATAAAATTTCTAGCTAGATTACTCTAATCGTAATACAATAAAAAGTTTTCGCTCGGGAAGTATCTTTTGATGCTAGGGAATAATTCGCCATTTACTTTGCATTCTTGAGGTTTGATTGAATAGCTATTCGAATTGCAAATTTGAGTCTGAAAAATACGAAATGGCCACATTATTGAAAGGACTAGTTCGACTTGTACTACGGGAAATTTTTTTCTAATTAAACTCGGAATATATTTAAATTTTCGCAACATTAACGTAAAAAGATATAAAAATCAAAATGGTTTCCTATTTTACTGTCGCCGTAATTCAATAACTAGTGATGGCTCAGGAAGAACCTCTTGATGCTAGGGAACGATTCGCCATTTATTTTGCATCCTTGAGGTTGATTAAATAGCTACTCGAATAGCGAATTTGTGTCGAAAAAATACGAAATGGCCACAATATTGAAAGGAGTGGTTCAACTTTTAGTACAGGAAATTTTTTTCTAATTGCACTCGGTAAATATTTAAATTTTCGCTACATTAGCGTAAAAAATTATACAAATCAAAATTTGTGTATAGATTACTCTAACCGTAAACCAAAAACTAGTTTTCGTTCGGGAAGTACCTTTTGATGCTAGGAAATGGTACGCCATTAAATTTGCATACTTGATGCATTTTTGAATAGCTACTCAAATTGCGAATTTATTTCGGATAAATACGAAATGGCTACAATAGTGAAAGGACAAGTTCGTCATGTAGCTCGGGAAATTTTTTATAATTGAACTCGGAAAAATGTTAAAATTTTCGCTACATTAGCGTAATAAATTATAAAAATAAAATTTCTTGCTAGATTACTCTAACCATGCTGCAATAACTAGTTTTCGCTCGGGAAGTACCTGTTGATGCTAGGGAATGATTTGCCATTTACTTTGCATTCTTGAGGTATGATTGAATCGCTACTCGAATGGCGAATTTGTGTCGGAAAAATATGAAATGGCCACAATATTGAAAGGAATAGTACACCATGTAGTACGTTTGTTTTTTTGTAGATGACAAAAAACCGACGTACCAAATGGCGTACTATTCCTTTCAATTCTGTGGCAATTTCGTAATTTTCCGACTCAAATTCGATATTCAAGTAGCAATTCAATCATACCTTAAGAATGCAAAGTAAATGGCGAATCAATCCCTAGCATCAACGGGAGCTCCCAGAGCGAAAACTAGTTATTGTAACACGGTTAGAGTAATCTAGCAAGAAATTTTATTTTTATAATTTTTTACGCTAATGTATTGAGAAATTTTAACATTTTTCCGAGTTCAATTACAAAAAATTTCCCGATCTACATAACGAACTTGTCCTTTCAATATTGTCGTCAATTCGTATTTTTCCAATACACATTCGGTATTCGAGTAGCTATTCATTCATACCTTATGAATGCAAAATAAATGGAAATTCATTCCCTAGCATCGACAGGTACTTCCCGAGCGAAAACTAGTTATTTAAACACGGTTAGAGTAATCTAGCAAGACATTTTATTTTTATAATTTTTTACGCTAAAGAGCGAAAATTTTAACATTTTTCCGAGTTCAATTATAACAAATTTCTCGTACTACATGTCGAACTAGTCCTTTATATATTGGGGCAATTTCTTATTGTTTCGACACAAATTTGCTATTCGAGTAGCTATTTATTCATACCTCAAGGATGTAAAACAAATGGCGAATCATTCCGTATCATCAAGTGGTACTTCTTGAGCCATCACTAGTTATTGTATTACGGCTACAGTAATCTACGAAGAAATTTTATTTTTATAATTTTTTACGCTAATGTTGCGAAAATTTAAATATTTTCCGTGTTCAATTAGAAAAAAATTTCCCGTACTAAAAGTCGAACTAGTCCTTTCAATATTGTTGCCATTTCGTATTTTTCAGACACAAATTTGCAATTCGAATAGCTATTCAATCAAACCTCAAGAATGAAAAGTAAATGGCGAATCATTCCCTATCATCGAAAGATACTTCCCGTGCGAAAACTATTTATTGTATTAAATTAGAGTAATTAACAAGAAATTTTATTTTTATAATTTTTTACGCTAATGTAGCAAAAATTTTAATATTTTTCCGAGTTATATAACATAAAATTTCCCAAACTACATAACGACCTTCTCCTTTCCCTATTGTGGCCATTTCGTATTTTTCAGACACAAATTCGCTATTTGAGTAGCTATTCAATCATACCTAAAGAATGCAAAGTAAATGGCAAATCAATTCATAGCATCAAAAGGCACTTCCCGATTGAAAACAATTTATTGTGTTACGGTTAGAGTAATCTAGCAAGTAATTTTATATTTATAATTTTTTACGCAAATGTAGCGAAAGTTTTAATACTTTTCCGAGTTCAATCACAAAAAATTTCACGTACTACATGTCGAACTATTCCTTTCAATATTGTGGCCATTTCGTATTTTTCCGAAACAAATTCGCTTTTCGAGTAGCTATTCAATCATACATAAAGAATGAAATGTAAATTGCGAATCATTCTCCAGAATATCAAGGTATTTCCCGCACTCAAACTAGTTATTGGATTACAGTTGGAGTAATCTAGCAAGAAATTTTAATTTTTATAATTTTTTTTCCCTCATGTAGCGAATATTATATTATTTTTCCGAGCTCAATTACAAAAAATTTCCCGTACTACATGTCGTACTATTCCTTTCAATATTGTGGCCATTTTATTTTTTCGACACAAATTCGCTATTCGAGTAGCTATTCAATCATATCTCAAGAATACAAAGTAAATGGCGAATCATTCCCTAGCATCAACAGGTACTTCCCGCGCAAAACCTAGTTATTGTAACACGGTTAGAGTAATCGAGCAATAAATTTTATTTTTATAATTTTTTACGCTAATGTAGCGAAAATTTTAACATTTTTCCGAGTTCAATTATAAAAAATTTCCCAAAATTAATAGGAGTTAATTACAAAAAAACCGACGTACAAAATGGCGTACTATTCCTTTTAATTTTGTGGCCATTTCGTATTTTTCCGACACAAATTCGATATTCGAGTAGCAATTCAATCATATCTCAAGAATGCAAAGTAAATTGCGAATCATTCCTTAGCATCAACAGGTACTTCCCGAGCGAAAACTAGTTATTGTAGATTCTTGGTAGATAACTCTAACCGTAATAAAATAAATAGTTTTCAATGGGTAAGTACATTTTGATGCTAGGGAATGATTCTACATTTACTTTGCATTCTTGTGATATTATTGAATAGCTATTCGGATAGCGAATTTGTGTCTCATAAACACAAAATTGCCACAATTTTGAAGGGACTAGTTCGACTTGTAGTACGGGAAATGTTTTTCTAATTGCACTCGGAAAATATTAAAATTTTAGCTACATTAGCGTAAAAAATTATACAAATCAAAATTTGTGTCTAGATTACTCTAACCGTAATTCAAAAACTATTATTCGTTCGGGAAGTACCTTTTGACGCTAGGAAATGATTTGCCATTTACATTGCATACTTGAGGTATGATTGAATAGCTAATCAAGTAGCGAATTTGTGTCGAAAAAATACGAAACAGCCACAATAATGAAAGGACAAGTTCGTCATGTAGTACGGGAAATTTTATGTTATTGAACTCGGAAAAATATTAAACTTTTCGCTACATTAGCATAAAATATTATAAAAATAAAATTTCTTGTTAATTTTTCTAATTGTAATACAATACATAGTTTTCGCTCGGGAAGTATCTTTTGATGCTATGGAATGATTCGCCATTTACTTTGCCTTTTTGAGGTATTATTGAATAGCTATTCGAATAGCGAATTTGTGTCTGAAAAATACGAAATGGCCACAATATTGAAATGACTAGTTCGACATGTTGTAGTGGAAATTTTTTGTGATTGAACTCAGAAAAATATTTTAATTTTTGCTACATTAGAGTAAAAAATTATAAAAATGAAATTTCTTGCTAGATTACTCTAATCGTAATACAATAAAAAGTTTTCGCTCGGGAATTATCTTTTGATGCTATCGAATAATTCGCCATTTACTTTGCCTTTTGAGGTATCATTGAATAGCTATTCGAATAGCGAATTTGTGTCTGAAATATACGAAATGGCCACAATATTGAAAGGACTATTTTCACTTTTAGTACGGGAAATTTTTTTCTAATTGAACTCGGAAAATATTTAAATTTTCGCTACATAAGCGTAAAAAATTATACAAATCAAAATTTTGCCTTGATTACTGTAACCGTAAACCAAAAACTAGTTTTCGTTCGGGAAGTACCTTTTGATGCTAGGAAATGATTCGCCATTTAATTTGCATACTTGAGGTATGATTGAATAGCTACTCAAATAGCGAATTTGTGTCAGAAAAATACGAAATAGCCACAATAGTGAAAGGACAAGTTCGTCATGTAGTTCGGGAAATTTTTTATAATTGAACTCGGAAAAATGTTAAAATTTTCGCTACATTAGCGTAAAAAATTATGAAAATAAAATTTCTTGCTAGATTACTCTAACCGTGTTACAATAACTAGTTTTCGCTCGGGAAATACCTGTTGATGCTAGGAAATGATTTGCCATTTACTTTGCATTCTAGAGGTATGATTGAATTGCTACTCGAATGGCGAATTTGTGTCGGAAAAATACGAATTGGCCACAATATTGAAAGTAATAGTACGCCATGTAGTACGTCGGTTTTTATGTAGTTGAACTCGGAAAAATATTAAAACTTTCGGTACATTAGAGTAAAAAATTATAAAAATAAAATTTTTTGCTAGATTACTCAAACCGTAAACCAAAAACTAGATTTCGTTCGGGTAGTACCTTTTGATGCTAGGAAATGATTCGCTCTTGATGCTAGGGAATGATTCGCCATTTGTTTTGCATTTTTGAGGTATGATTGAATGGCTACCCGATTAGCGAATTTGTGTCGGAAAAATTCGAAATGGCCACAAAATTGAAAGGAATAATACGATATGTAGTACGGGAAATTTTTTGTAATGAAATTGTGACAAATATTATAATTTTCGCTACGTGAGGGTAAAAAATTATAAAAAGAAAATTTTTTGTTAGATTAGTCAAACCGTAATGCAATAACTAGTTTTTGTTTGGGAAGTACCTCTTGATGCTAAGGAATGATTCGCCATTTACTTTGCATTCTTGAGGTATGATTGATTAGCTACTCGAATAGCGAATTTGTGTCGGAAAAATACGAAATGGCCACATTAGTTTAGTTATTTTCGGAGCACAGAAAACGTGTATCAATATCAACAAGTAAAAACTTTTTTTTACTGGAATGGAGGAATGTCGAATATTTTTTGCTGATTTTGAAGTGAGCTTTGAGGGTGTCGAGACTTCTGTGGAACGCGGTGGCTCTTTGAAACTGATAGTATTTTTGATTGCTATAGGTAGAGGCTACTCTGATTAAAAGTAAAGTAAATTATGTCTTGGCTGGTGAAAGTCTGTGATAGGGAGGCAACCGATGGAGAGTCATGTCAGGGTGGCATGATTGGACATGTGGCGTAAATGGTGATTTTAGAGAGACATAATATTTATAACCTACACCACAACGTGGTGAGGGTGTATTGATTTAGTCATAGCAGAGATGTAACGCATTGAAGGAGGCGTGGCAGGTATGGAAAAGTATATAAAGAAATGATCAGCATCACCTAAAGGGTCAATCTAGCAGTATCCGTCCTTCTGTCTGTCCCTCTGTCTCTTTTCACGATAACTGCCGTAAAAACTGAGATATCGAGTTGAATTTTGGGTCATAAGCCTCTAGCAGTCCACAGACGACAAATTTTTAAATGGGTTGGATCTGATCAAAACCATGTTTTTTTAAAGCAAAATTGATAATTTTTTAACTATTTTTCCAAATAAATCCTCAATGTTCATGCGCAAGTGTTAAAATGGTCCTTTTAGCGTAGAATTATAGCATGGAATAATATTCGAAGTTTATAATTTTTAAGGTGAATGAGAAATTTACTCATGAGCGATATTTTCATTGTTCCTTTATAAGGGCTTTATATAAGCGTTCTTTTAGTAAATAAAGACTAGTAATATGAATGTCATACATTAAAACTCCTTAATATTTAAATATTTATTTTTATTTTTATAAATGATAGTGTGACATTATACTCGATTATTTTATTAATTATTTGTAGATACGCCCGTTTCTTATCAACAGTAGAAATAAAGGGTAAAATATTACACAGTTCAATCATTTGATTTTTAAACCTTGGAAAAGGGTCTAAATAGTTCTATGCATGTTTTCAATTATCTCTAGCGTTGTTCCTAATGCTATTCATTTTCACAACTTTTTAATAGGCCATTCAGATATTTCTTCATAGGCATTGCAAAATATTTCCTTTAAATCCGTTCAACAAGTAGTACGGGAAATTTTTTGTGATTGAGCTAGGAAAAATATTAATATTTTCGCTACATTAGCATAAAAAATTATAAAAATAAAAGCGTAGAACGTAATCAATCGAAAGAATTTAGTTTGCCATTTTTATGTATATCTCCAGAGTAATTAATTTTTAAAAGCAAAAAGTAAATTTATCAGACCCAATTCCACAGCTTTTCTTATGTGAGTTAATATAAAGGGCTCCATCCAAGGACCAAAGGATATTTTGACTTTTTTTATACTCATCTTACTGCAAAAATATATAAACATGCGTTACTTCATGTCAATTGCTCAGGGCCTGCCATGACGCATGAGGAATGCATTTTTCATGCATTTGAGGAATGCATGCATGCCCACATGCATTTTGATGAATATAGATTAATTTTAAACTCAATCTTTACTCAATTAAACAGTCAATCATACATCTCCAGAGCAATTTAGTTTTAAAAGAAAAAAAGAAATATCAGCCTCAATTCCACAGCTTTTCTTATGGGAGTTAATATTAAGAGCTCGATCCAGGAACCAAAGGATGTTTGACATGTTTCATACTTATTTCACTGCTAAAAATATGTAAACATGCGTTACTTCAAGTCAATTTCTCCAGGTCTTCCATGGCGCATGAGGAATATACACATACCTACATGCACTTTGATGCATACGTTTTAATTTGAAACTTTATATACTATAGAAAATACATTTTTTTTGACAACTCTGAGACGATTCATGTTTCAAAAATTTCTATTTTTCACCTAACTGGTACTATTAACTATTGCTGTAGAGACATTAGAAAGATGTGATATTTTTCATAAGTCCAAGTTTTACAAAATCTTTAACGTATGATATCTGGCTGAAACAAGTTTGGGAATATCAATGCAATTTCTCAAATCATAATCACAAACCATTCATTTTATAAGATTCCTTCCTGTATCTAATAATATGATGTGGCTTGTTAAATGCATTTCAAAGCTAGGGAATAACTGGGAAGCCATCACGTGTTATAGGATTGGCAGGTCATTTAAATAAAATATGGCACACATCTTTCCATTTAATGAGTCAGCCTTTGCAACCTGTTGCATGCATGCCACTGCCTTGCCCATCTGTTGATCTCACATATAAAAGAATGTAGTATATTTTGCATTGGCGGGAGCACAATTTCCGTTTGTCAATTGATTGTTTCACTCGCACGCAGCCCACAGATTTATGAAGTGATTTCATCCATTTTAAATTTTGGCGAAAGATTAAATTGGATGGAAGTTTTAGAATAGCCTTACTAATTCATTTTGTGATACGTTACTTTAATGCCGTCACCAAAGCCAGTGTTGCTGCAGAGTAAAGAATAAAAAGGAGATCAGTTTTACGAACAAATAATAGCATGATATACAATCAAATGATTTTTTACAAATTTATATTGACAACCGATGCAAAATATACCATGTGTTTTAGTCGATTGAGTATATACTTAAATGAATGACAAGATTGTACAGGTTAAATTATAGCCAAGTGAATTTAAAAAAGTAAATCGAAGGATATCGCATTTTTATTTTTGTTCCGTTAAGTATAATACGCTTATTGATTTATTTTCCTAACGTTATATTTTAATTTTTTAATGTATTTTATTTATAAAACAAGGCCTAGAAAAATATTCCTGAGGGATAAAATTTTTAATCACGATGAATGAATTATCACAGTTCATTGACTTCATTTCTTACTATTAATATTCTGAGTTATTATATTTAATTTGGAAAGATATTGTTCATTAAACTATTTACTCTTCCACTAAGTATTGAACTCGATTATTGATTTCTTACTTTCTTTTACCTGGATAGCTATATTTTACCTTCACTAATATCGCCACAGTTTTTCGATACTGAAGATAGCTGGCTAATTTTCCATTTTTCTCGATTCTGAGAAAAATTAAGGCTCTGGCAGATGGAA
Source organism: Ceriagrion tenellum (assembly GCA_963169105.1). Classification (NCBI taxonomy): domain Eukaryota; kingdom Metazoa; phylum Arthropoda; class Insecta; order Odonata; family Coenagrionidae; genus Ceriagrion; species Ceriagrion tenellum. The sequence continues at coordinate 97,341,390 of OY720638.1, read as the reverse complement.
TCATTTGTTTATATCATTAATATTTGGCGCTTCGAATGGTGACCAATTCTGTCCACCTAATGTCTCAGTCGCGTAGTTTAGTTGCATTGCAATTTGACACTCAACCGTACAGTTAGTGGAGAGAAACTCCATTTAGCAACATCTTTGTTTTAATAGTCTCCGAGATTTTTTAATTGCACATAAACAATGAGGATTCTCACAGCTTTTAATTGAAAGTAGTAGGTAAGAGAGCGAATAATATATATGCTTATGTTTGTTTATTTTTGATGATAGAAATAGACTATGGCTAAAATTAGCTGTGACCAAAACCAAAGCAGCACCTACACTTTAAACGAATTGTATCATCATTAGTCAATGATTCCTAATATTGTGTGCGGCCTCAGATATTATCCTTTCTCTTGCTACATCCTTGATGTCTTTTTAGGTCTTCTGTTGCATGTATAATATTGAGTGGATTTTATATGTTTGAGTTATTCTATCTTAAGAGATATAATTAGGTATATCATCTCCTCTTTTATTTTTAAAATTTTATTCTCTTAATCCTTCACAAACTTTAATTGTACCCTATCCATACGGATATTTTCTTCAAAATAGTGGCCGATATGGTATTTCTCTCTCCTATTCACCCCATCTTTCCCCATTCTACATAACCATTACATCTTCATCATCCTTACCAAGGTTTATAAAGCCTCTATTCTTTTCTCCTCCAGATCGGCAAGGATCCATATCTCTTAGCCATCTAGTATCCTCAAGAGAATATTTTCAGATGCCGCTTCATTCTCGGTAATCATATTTCATTGGAGCACATCCTTTGTTTTTTCATTACTAGTGGTTTATTCGATTGATGTTCATTGCACTTCTTCCAAACCATATCATGGAGCTGCCGAGATAGGTGGAGCATTCAACTTATCCAACCACCTTTACTGTATGCGTAGTATCTACCTCTTTTTTACCGAGAGATATAAATTAGGCGATATTTAAACACCAAAAGTTACAAATTCTTCTCTTATAAAGGTTATCCTTGTTGTTGCAGCCACAACTTCCAACAATGTCTTTTTCAGCCTTCCTCTTCATTTCATTGTACGAGGTGCACCTATTTCCATACTTTTAGGTACGAAGTTTTTGGTCGTCCTCTCTGTATTTTGCCTAGAATTTTTCCTTTCATAATATTATGCATGAAGTTGTCGTGCCTGAGTAAGTGTCCGATGAGCTTTGCTTTTCTTGATTAATTGTTTCCAATAGTTCGCTTTCCCTTTGGATTTCATTTGGTACTTGCTCATTAGTTTTTCTATTGGTCCACCTAGTTCTTGTAACCCTCCTCTAAAACCACGTTTCTGCAGCTTCAAGTTTGGTCATTTCACTCTTCCTTAGTGCCCATGTCTCGCATCCAAATGTTAGCACACTCCATACAACGCTTATCAGGAATTTCTTCCTAGTCTCAATACTAATGCTGTTATTTACGAGGAGACTTTTTTTAATTGAAGGGCTTTCTTGGCTAACGTTATTCTTCTATTGACCTCAGAGGAGCAGTTGTTATGATCCTCAAATATGCTACCCAAAGGGCAGAACTCTGTCACTTCCTCCAGTCTCACTCCGTATATACGTATATTCATTATCTTTCCTCTTTTATTTCTTTCTACCACCATGATTTTTGTTTCCTTGGTGTTTATTTTAAGTTTCAGTTTTAATAAAATATTATTTAAAAATTTAAGCATTCGAATCAATTCCTTCTCTGAGTCAGCTACTAGAGCTATGTCGTCTGCAAATCGAATGCAATGAATTTGTTGGCCATTTATTTTACTTCCTCTTGTCTTCGTTATCATTTCAGACATTGCTTCTTCTTTGTATAGGTTAAATAAGTAAGGCGAAATTGGGCAACCTTGTCTAACACCTCTTCTTATATTTTCTTCTTTCTTGGTGCCACTGATTTCTATTTCCGTACTTTGGTTTTTGTAGAGGTTTAAAATCAATCTTTTGTCTCCCCAATCCAACCCTATTTTGCACATTGCTTGGAACAGTAGTCTTCAGTCAACATGGTCAAAAGCCTTTTCCAAATCAGCGAAAGCTATATAAGGTTTCCTGTTAATTTCTAGTCTCCTCTCTAGAATTTGTTGCAATGGTAAAATTGTCTCTCGAGTGCCTTTTCCTGGTCTGAAGCCGTACTGATCACTATCTAATATCGCATCAATTTTCTTTTTTATTCTATCTTTAAATGTAACCAATAAAAGTTTTGAAGCATGGGACAGAAGCGTTATTGCTTGGTAATTCGTGAAATACTTTGCATTGCCTTTCTTGGGAAGTGTAATGGTTCCGTTTTATGTGAAACCATGTGGTACTTTTCTTTTCTCATAGCAATTGGATACAATCATGTAAAGTTTATTCTAAATTGTATCATTACTACTTTGCAGTAGTTCTACTGCAGTGTTATCCACACCAGTGGATTTATTTTTCTTTAATTTATTCAGGGCATTGTTCAACTCAGCTCTTGTTATGGGTGGCCCTTTGCTATCAGCGACATTAAAATTTTCCTCCTCAAAATACTCTTCCATTTTTTCAATTTCCTTACCATCATACAAGTCTTAAATATATTCTTTCCATCTATCACACACCTCCTCTTGCCCAAATAATATTTTCCTATTTTTATCTTTCACTAGGTTGCTCTTACTTTTCAGTCTATATTGTAATGTTTTTACTTTGCTGCAGGCTTTGTCAAGTTTCCCATCAACTAAATCTTTCTAAATTTCTTTGTTTGTTTCCTTTACCTATATTTCTTTCTGTAACCTACACAATGTTGTTATCTTGTTATTAACAGACTTGTATTTAGTATAATATTTGGACCTTAACTTATTTCTTTCTTCAATGAGTTCTAAGATTTCTTGGGTCATCCAAGATTTTTTAGGTTTCAGTTTCTTTACCTTTAGAACCTTATTAGCAGCTGTTATTAGACAGATTTGATACTGCCCCATCCATCATAGTCATTCATTAGCTTGCCAGCTGATAAAAATTATTTTTTAAATTTTATCGGCTTAAATAGATGAAAATTTTCGCTCAATTCTCTTTTTCACAAGTTGTCTAATTAATATATCGGTAAATATGGATATATTACATATTTATTAGCTAGAAATAAAGGCTGCGCAATGACACTTATCATAGAATCACTCAGTTAAGCTTGATTTAAACGAGTGAACCTTAGCTAAAAAAATGGCAGTGCATTCTGAAATTCTGCGTCATAAAAAGTGGAGTGGCCATGTGCGTTGGTGTAATTTGAGTGTATGTGTTTATTTACATAACATAAAAAATGGAAACAACTCTTGTAATTTCTTGTAAATTCTTCCATTCTTGGCCTTTTTCCTTCATTTGATACATTCCAAAACTAAAAAGGAAGTAATAGCATAGATTTAAGTTCTTTATCTCCAGTCCTTTCAAGTTCTACTCGTCCAAAATAAACATTTATCGTAATTCCTGTCAAATTTCATTTAGTTTTAATATTTTGATACGCAAAATAATAGTGATTACACGCTAAGTAATTGATTAAGACTATTCAAATACAGTTCTCTAACGTTCAAACAGACTGTTACATAATATTTTCGTAATTTATGACTGCTTTCTTCTGATCCTTCAGCTAGGAGCCTTAAAATATTTATCGCTCCATTTTTTGATATTATGTATTGCTCTCACTGCATATGCTCTATTTGGAATATTATAACCGGGTTAATGTGGTCAGGAATTGCAGTAAAATTAAGTTTTGCACATACATGCACATGCACACATATGCAGAATCTGAAATGGCTGGAGTCGTTTGGCCCAAAGCCTCCGTTTGATATTTTTAAGCTGAAAGACTGCGATCAGAATTTACTTCATTTTTCGGTTTTTGTAAACTAAGACGTGAGAGGTTTGGAGTGAATACGCCTAAAACTATTCAGCTCACTGGGGAATGTTGAATATATATGTTGCCTCAAATTTATGGACATCGCGATATTCTGATTCTCTTTGCATTTTTCGTTACGTCAGTGATGTCATGAATACATCCGTCAATAGTCTCTACTACTTCGAAGGAAGAAACAGAAGGAAGAAGAAAATAGAAGTCATTAGCGATATTCGACGGTGTAGTTATTTGTTAAACTAGTAATTTGAATATAAAATCTCACTTGTCCGATGTAAAGAGTGATGCCAGGGTCAAGCTGTTATTGTGCGTTGTAACTTGCAACAACTCTGCGCGTGGGGTGAAAGGGGAAGAAAGACTGATTCCATTGTACACTCGAAAGATTTATAAAATGTAGCTAAATTGGGAAGAGAAACCTGAACTTATATTTTAATTAAAAATAATAGCACTTCATGATTTGCAAAGTTTAATATTGGTTAAAGTTATTTGAATGAACTCAAATTATTTTCTTGTAAATTGTTTTATAACCAATTTCTCTACCGGAGCTCTGATTTCAGTCAGTTAAAATGTAAGTGGTAATGAACGCATATGCACTGGTTTACTAGATTCGCATTTTTCGAAAAATATAGGAAAGATAATGCAAATGAAGTACAGGTGGGATCCCGATACGAGCTTTATCTGCACTTGCAATTTTTTGTATTGAAATTTTAATTTTATCATGTTATACGATCACGAGGGAATTAATAAATCTTTATTTTTGATTAAGAATAAATGTATAAAAAATACAAATATGTTTTTACCTATATAATTTAGGTCTTGTAAAATACAGTCCATATACATATTTTCCAGTCAGAAACCAAATAATGTTGTAATTTATTACAAATCTTATCCATTTAAAATATTTTAACACGCAAATCAAGAGGGTTTAGTGTATTTTCGACACTAAGATGTGACTAAAACGAAAAAATTGCCCCGCAAGTGTCTTTCAATCGAAAGGTAAGGAAAGGGAAGGGTAAATGCGGTAAGGATAAATGTGTGGCCAAAGTGTGGATAGCCCGGGGATTCATCTCCAGCTGTCTCCATGGAGATGAAACGAACATCGGTTTTCAATCGATCATGTGCATTCTTAGAGGTATATAGAGGTAGAGGCTGCTGTCTGCTGATGGGCGTATTAATTAATATGAATGCATATGCTGAATTCTGGATGCAATGTCGGCAAATATTGCTTACCGACTTACAATTGTTATTGAGAAAAGGATTTCTTTTGCCGAAACACTTTGCCTTTTCAAAGACGAGTTCTATACAGCCGTCGGCCGTCTCTCGCATCCTCTTCTCCAAGCCGCCTTGTCTCTCCAGTCTTCAATCTCTAATTGTCTCTTTTTCATATCTTGGGTGACTTACTTTGTCCAGTCTTCTGGTGGTCGTCCTCTCTTCCTCCTTCCGGGTGGTTGCCAATTTAATATCTTTTTTGGCCAACGTTTCTCCTCCATTCTTTTTACGTGTCCATACCATTTTAGCCGCCTTTTCTCTATTTCCTGTATGATATTTTCTTCTACTTGCATAATTTTTCTTATATTTTCATTTCTTATTTTTTGCAGTTTTTATTTTCTGCTGCTCCTTGAGTCTGGGCATCGTAGATTCGTAAATTTATAATCAATTATCTGAGGACCGTTTTCTCTCTGGACATCAACGATACATTCCCTATATTCCAAAATTGAATATGTTTAGCACAACTCATATTTTTCAATATTCTATCAGATAGTTGACGAGTTTTGTGATTTCACCTGATTCAACGATAAACACTTGCAACTGCACCAAACCGTGATTTTATTTGCTAAAAATCGCGTTGAGATACAATAATTATATGCTGTCAGTGACGTACCTATCATATTTATATACCAATTATTATTAGCCAATTCCTCAAAGTAAATGACTACTTGTACATATAAAATATAATTCACGCCTATGAATCACAGAATCCACACCAAGCACATCCAGGGGAACTGTGCCTGCTTCATGACGTAACTGACGGACTAAGGGTATGAGTGACAGTCAATGGGGATTGCAGTGTATTTCCCGCCCCGTTATAGGCAGATATGGGAAAACGGCGGTGTAATTTTTGTAAACATAAAAATAAATATTTTTCTTTTTTGTTATTTTAGGAAATCAACGCATTAAACTCATGAATTTCAAAAAATAATTGCACCCTCAATAAAGTACACTGGGTGGTGACAACGGTTTCATTTTGTTAAAAATCACATTTGGCAGAATTAGCCCATCTGTGGAAATTCCTCCACATTACACCACTCCAATAGCAAAACAAAGGGTAGAAAGCTCCTTATAAAAAAGAACAAGAAGGTAACTGACTACTAAAACAGCAATAATGATAAACATTTATATGTATTAACAAACAGATATTTCATGACTAAGTAGATAATATTTATAGGGTTCGGGGACACGGGATCAATATCGAGAACCTTTGATACATAGAGGGAGGGAGAAGAGGGGTGGCGTAAAGTGAGTGGTAACCTGGACGTGGGATTGTGGTGTAATGAGATTATCGGGTGAAACGTGAATGCATTCTGAAAAACTGTTGGGAGTTGAATTGAATCAATCAGGAATATTGAAGTTTTTTCGCGTTTCAAATATTCAGAGTGAGATAGTTTAGTCATAAATGAGATTACACACCAAAGTATTTCTTTGATATGAGCTGCTGTAAGAAATTTGATGGTAGCGCAAGAACATTTTTGCTGGACAACTAGTCTTATACGACTGAATTCAGATAGAAACTAACCTAACATATGTTGGCGTTAATTCAACTTTTTTCCGTACGATAGGTACTTAATTATAGATCTCTAAGGCATTTAGGAATTCGGTTCGATGCAAGAGAATAGCAATTTTTTAATAACTAGGAAACTTCCAATGTACACGCCTCTAAAGTTCTAACGCAATCTGTGTCTTTATGCAAAATCTCATATCTCATTTGTAGTTTCACCTGGTAATCAAGTAACATGTAGTAAATGATCGGAAATGATGAATCTTCTACCATTGTTTAATCTACATAGAGATTGGCTTGAATCTTGTTGTCATCGTTACATATGACTGACAAGTAACTCAAATGAAGTAAACATGTTATCCATAGTTTTGAAACAGTCATCAGCCTTTGCTACCTATTGCATGTCCTATTCGACCTGCATTTAATGGAATGTCGTAAACGTCGCAATGGCCACTTTTGGTTGCCATGCCTTGTGCGCCTCATATTTAATATACGCCACATTTGATTGTTCATATTTTCTCTTTCCACTCGTTACTCCGCTGTAAGGTGGCGGCGTTGGCTACGGCGAATTTACGCGAATGTTTCGTGCATAGCCATGTAGCTCATGAAATCCGCGCGTGCGTGCGCAGGTAGGTAGACTGGGGAGGAGGACGCAGACATGAGCCAATGAACGTCGAAAGGAGGAGCCTCGCGTTGAAAGGAGGAGGAACGTGAACACAAGCTTTGATCGTTTGCCTAGGCGCCGCGAGGCCTCATTTCAGTCAGTGCAAGGAATGAGGTAGGTCGGGACCAGTCTGGTGGTGTCGCCCCTGTGCGCTCTGCAAGAGTGGGTGGCTGCCACGCCCATCGGGGAACGCATTCGGGTAGGTCGACTCCTGTAACTGCTTCTACGCCAGCGATACATAACCGGGTGGCATATTGGTCCATCTTTCTTTGGTGTCTCCACGCGTCGACGAGGAAAAGGCTAAGTATGTTCCATCTCATAAATTGTTGGGTGCTGTTCTTTCATTACAGCTTCAGGGTAATTTTCTGGAAGTGCATTACATAAATTGGAGCACACTATGTTCATTTTGCAGCGCATTTTTCCCATCCACTACTTTAAAGGTCTTTGAGTATGTCATTGTTAGACAAATAATGGTCGGCGAGAGTAAAAATGTGTGGTTAATGAAGTGTTATTTCAGTTTTCGTCTTTCTATGCATACTCTAATTTGACGTATATCAATTTCATGTGTCAATTAAAGAAAAATGGTAATGTCCGCGATATTATTCATCTACATCTACATACTACCCCGTGTGCCGCCGTATGGGCGTGCGGCAGGGGGTGGTAGGTCGCCAGTCGTGTATAGATGTAAAATATTTGGAGGTGAAATGATGACATGTCCTATGGGAGTGTATTAAGTGGAGCTCATTTTTTATTTTGGTTGCTTAATGTGCGCGGAAAGAACGTTTTTTTGTACCTATCTCTTCGGCAGAGTATCTTTTTTATTTTATCGCTTCTGTAAGGCCTAGAAATGTAGTGAGGCGTCATAATAATATTCTCTGTGTCGCTCTAAAAAACACCAGTTCTGAATATCTCAAGCAGCCTAGCGTGCAGCCTCCGAGTCTCCAGGGGCTCCAACCTTAATCCCTATAACAATTGTGTAACACTATATGTCCGTTTTTAGCGAAGCGTGCTGCTTTTATTTGTATTTTATTAATTTTTTAGGTTAAATTTTTATGACCAGGGTCCCAAATGCTCGCGGTGTATTCGAGGTGTGGCCTAACCTCTCTCTCTTTTACTTTTTTATCCGAGTACCATCCTATTATACGCTTAACAAAACCTAGTTTTCATTATACGCTTTTTATACGCCTATTTTACGCTTAACAAAAATTATTAGGTTTATTGCGTCAAGTGTCTTCTTGTGACTTGAGGATAGGCACTAGCTAACATGCCTAATTTTAATCTTAATCTTCATCTCCCATTACCATACCTTTGCAGTAGGCAATGCACAACACCCTTGTAGTATACAATGCTGCAGCAAGCAGCTGTCGCTGACGATTGTCGTTTTGAATTACTGTCGCTCAAAAAGTTTTCTTGACCGGTCGGTTGATGAGAGACGTCTTAGAATCGGATTCTGATGATCACTTATGGATCAACATCATTTCTCTGGGTATCAAATTTATTATTATTATAGTATTTAAATATTTTTCCTTTGATTCACTATTTTTTGTCAAACAATAGGTCACACCGTAAGTCGCTCAGTTTCTCAACCTTCACGAGTTCGACTAATTTCAAGACCAAATCACGCACTTTTGCGCAATTTTACATCGAGCCTCAGTGAGATAATGTTGTCTTTGACGTGTCATATCTGTATGTCTGTTAATGGGAACAATTTTTTAAAGATCATTACAAGTTTTGCCAAAAAATATTATTCACGCCAGTAAATCACAAAATTCATACCTAGCTCCTACGAGTGAAGCGCACAAGTCGTAGTTGACGGACATGGAGAAGGGGTAAGGGTCCTTTGGAATTGCGATGTAGCACCCACCACGTTCTAGGCTGACGAAGGAAAATGGCGGCATGGATATTCCACCGAAAATCATTCCATATGCTCACATTTGTTTAATTTGGAATTATATTTTTCGGAAAAAAACCCAGAAAATAGCGTTAAATCGTTGAAATTGTTTTCAGTATCGTTGATTGAGAAATCAGCTAATTATTCTCCTAAATTTTTGTCAGAGAATGTTTTACCCAGGCTCAACTAAAATTATAATGGAGTCACCATGACAATTCAGTCTTAATCCTTTCTTTGGGCATTCCTTATCCTTGGAATAATATTTTCTGAATCACACGGCCGTATCAAACTAACTTTTAATCAACATGACCTGTATCGTAACATGAACATAAAAAAGAATTTGATATAGAGTTTGGTCAGCTATTTTAATATGAATGGAAAAATCAAACCCTTTTTCCCATTTTATCATCGACAAATAATTCTTTGTGAAAATCGTTTGTCCTTCCTGCTAGATGACTCTAACCCATATACAATAACTAGTTTCAGTTTGGGAAGCACCTTTTACAAAGTGGGAGCGATGGGGTGGTTCATTTGCCCTTGTGTCCATCATATGTTATTCTACACCTCTGGTTCGGCATTCGTAACGTGTGATTGAATAGTGACTTTGACAAAGTAGAAGCTTCAGTAAATTAATATGGAAAGATAAGATATGGACAAATTAGTTCAGTTATAAGAGGAGCACAGAAAAAATGGATCAATATTAACAAGGAGTGAATTATTATTGGGAACAATGACGAGAGTAGGAAGAACGTTTAGCGAGTCCTAATATGCAAGTGGGTGTTTGGAGTGGCTAGACTCTTTGGGTGTCATCTGAAAGACTTTGAAACTGATGATATTAGGGTGTTTGTGATAGCCATGGTTAGAGGCTACATTAATTAAGGGTATACTAATAAAATTTCAGTTGGTTAATGACTATGGATAAAAGTCTATAATGGATAGGCAACCGATGGAGAGATAAGACAGTAGCATGATTGAACATACGTAAATCGTGAATTTCAAGAGTAATAACATTTTTCCACGGGAAACTCCTACATATGAGGTAAAAGGGTTGACATATAATGAAAACGGTGAGGAATTACGAAGTATACATTATTCTCTTAAGGTGAGCAAGTTTTATACTCGTTATCTAGATAGAATTCTTAGGTCTTCCATCTAAAATCCTGCACTGAAGCGTTATTTTCGTCAATATGCACTTTTAAGAGGAGTAAATTACATGTTATTCTATTAAAACGATTTTTCATCAGAAACAATTTCTCATTTGCATGATTGGCAGTACGATATTTTAATCCAATTTTATTAAATACTAGCAGATGTTCCCGTCAATTCTGAACGTGAGAAATAAAATTAACGAAGTACACAATATTTATCATTTAATTTTTCAAAACTTTCAGAAGGTTTTACATAGTTCTATGTATTTTTAATACCCGACTCCTTATACTAGCCTAAAAACCTAAATTTATTGCAATTTTCGAAATCGCTCCTCCAGTTCAAATTAACAAATACGAAAAATAAGAATGCTGTATAATTTATTCATGTTTACTTCAATAATCTGTGTTTGCAAATTTCTTGTACGTAAATATATTAATGATTTTGACACCTCACTTTTAGTAGAATTTTCTTATACAAAATAAGCAAAATAAGTGTACTACCCATTGCACTCCAGTGTTCCTGATAGCTTTATCCTTGTCGAAGTTCTCTTAATCGCAAAATTTTCATCTACACATTTTTAAGTTCCTACATTCCTTTTTCTCACTTTTTCATGTCCAAAACTTAAGTTTTTAATAAATGGCAAATTCATCAATTTTATTAATATTTTCAGTGCAGACTTAGCAACATTTATGGAGATAGGTTTCTGAATTCTAGAACTGTAGCCTTTTACATATCAATAACCGAAGGTAATTTTAATTCCTGGCATATATATTTAGGTTGTCATATTTCCACAAGAAATATGAGAGTACTTTATAGTTTGAGGCTTCTAATTAGGTTCTTTCTGGCTCTAAACATGAATTAATTGTAATTCTTTAATTCTACCATCTGAACGAATTATTTGTAGAGCAAACTAACATGATGAATAAATTTAGGCTCAGGTTTTTATAGAGAAAAATCTAAAAAGTTTGCTATTTCTGTTCTTTTTTCTCCATTTTATATATTATAACACAAAAGTAGATGGTATTCCGTAGATTTTGGCTCCTGATCTCCAGTCCATCAAGTTGCGCTTGTAAAAAATCAAAACATGTCATAACTTTTCAAAATTATATCTAGTTTAAATATATAGTAATGCGCTAAATAATTTTGTGTATTGATTAACTCTCCTCAAATCTATTTCTCTTACGTTCAATTGATCAGAAACCAAATTTTATCATTTATGTTTAAACTGGAAGATGGGGATCAGGAGTAAAAATATGTTTAGGCTTAGGAGAAGAAAAAGTTTTGAGGTCTGGAGCGAATATGCCTATAACAATGAGGTGATACAAAATGATCCGTGATATAAACATGTTGCCTCATATTTATGACCTATGCAAATTTATGATTCTCTCTGCAATTGGTCTTTCGCGTGATGCCAGTGACGTCGTGAATGTATTCGTGAATAGTGTATACTGCTTTGAAGGAACGAACAGAAGTTTTTAGTGATAATCGACGATTTAGTTCTCCGTTTAACCAGTTATTGATATAGATAATATAATTCATTTAAAGGGTGATGACAGGGTAAAACTATTATTGTGCCTCGAAACCTTCAACAACTGCGCGTAAAGTGAGAGAGGAAGGAAGGAGTATTGCATTGCATACGTGAATGATTTCTAAATTGTAACTCACGTCAGTAAAGAAATTTGATTTGAATATGAAAATGAAAAATAAAGGAATTATAAATGCACTATAATTTAGTGTGATTTCAAAGTATATTTTCATTTCTGTAATGAAAATGGTGAGGCTCTTTAATAAACTGGTTTTACTAAAAGTGCAATTTGCGAAAAACATAGGCAGGGAAATGCATAAAAAAGGACGAGTGGGATCCCAACACGAACTTTATCTGAAAAAACTTCCATTTCGAGTATCATTTAATCAAAAGTCAACCTCCGTTTCCCAGAAATTCATCTCTATGTGTTTCCATGGTAACAATCCCTACATCTGCGCGTGGTATCAATCGATCGCGTATATTTTTAGAGGAATCTGGCTTCTGACTGCAGATGGGTATATTAATGTAGCGGAATACAAATGCTGTATCCGGAATGCATACAGGAAAATTTTTCCGGATACTCTTAGTTCTATAACAATACAGATAGAAGAGGAATATGGCCTTAGAGCAGCTGACCTTCTTTACCGCTACCAGCGAACCCAATATCACATGGATTCCTTCTCTTTTCCGTTGACGGTATAAATTTTTGCTCCTCCTCCAGGAAAATCAATCACTAAAAGATGAATGGCAAGCAATTGTCTTTCCAGATAATTAGACCTCCCGAATCCATTAGTAACCTTACTTTGCTGGGGTTGGCGTTTAAGGCAAATAAAGGCCATTTGGGAATTAAATGAAAAACAGTCGACACACCACCACACAGTTCATCTTGTGTGGTTTTCGTCGTTCGTGTTAACAGCCTTCATTCGGGACACCATCGCTAACCATTGTAGACGGCGCGTGGAGTCGTGCATTCAAGCATCGCTTTTGAAGTACGCGCTTGCGCGTGCGTGGTGTGAGGAGGGGGGGAACTGGGACGCTGTCCAATGCCTTGCGTCGAAGGAGGAAAACCAGGGTATTGGCCGTCTAGCCCCGCAGTTACTTCCACCCGGGCAGCGGATGCGTTAGGTCGCGGCCAGTCTGTTTGCCGTCTCTTAGCGGGCAGCGCGGGCTGGATGGCTGCCACTCCCTTCCGGCGGATAATTAGGCCAGGTCGTGCCTTGCATCCTTTTCCACGCCAGGGGTGGCTCTCCAGTTGTCAATTTATTTCATTATTCGTTGGCGCCAATATGGGACAACTTGATCGCGGGAAAGGCTAAGTACCAATCTAATATGTTGCCTAGTGCTTCATTTTTGTTTTGATTTCACGAATGAATAGAATACCATGGTATTTAATGTCATAATACTTTGTGAATTTCACTCCAGATTGTGCCCATCTAACGTCTTTGCATGGTCTTTTGTGATGTCACATTTGAAACGCATGATTATTTTGCGCAGTTGAAAGAGTGGAAATCTTTTCGAATTAAAATGTTATTAATTCGAATTCAGCCCTCTACATTTGGAAATTCTATTTACATATTCTTCAAATAAATAATAGATTTCTTTTAAGTGATACAACATTTTTCGTCTTGCTGTGAATATTTCTTGTGATGCTTTTTAGTTTCAGGTGAGAAATTTAATGATGAAATAGCAGTTTGTGACAACAACACTGACTGGTATATTACGTTTCGTGTATTGAGATTTTGCGTTAGCTAATGCGATTAAACGAAAAGGTCGTCATTGCGGTCAGTTTTAATTATTTGCCACAACTAAGCCCTGAAATTTCTGTCATCTTTAGTTTCTTACTATTCTCTAATATTCTGAAAAGGCATTTTTATTGAGTCTCGGCATCTTAGATTCAGAGACAGGTACTCATTTTTATCAAGACCTTTTTTTCTGGGCATCATGCATCTTATGATGGAGATATGGAAAAATCCTTGTTATTTAGTATTTTTTTAATAAAGCTAAATTTATGTCTTTCAATATACCTTCTGAGATTTGATGAGTTTCATAATTTCAACCGATTCTGAGATTTGATGAATTTCATAATTTCAACCGATTCTGAGATTTGATGAGTTTCATAATTTCAACCGATTCTGAGATTTGATGAGTTTCATAATTTCAACCGATAAAACTATTAAACGCTTCCAATCTAACCCACCCGGGAAATATTTTTTGCATAAATTTACGTCGAGCTACAGTTTCGCGTTTCGCTACGCGTTTCTTTCAATAGACATTCATTATCGGCCATTACTTCAAAGAATAAAGAATACTTGTAAAAATAAAAAAGTTTCACGCCAGTACTTCACAGAATTCATACAAATCTCTTCCGGGGGATGCGTGTAAGTTTCATGACGTGGCTGAAGGACTAAGGGTATTGGTGACAGTCCCTGGGATCGCTGTGAATCTCCCTTATTGACTGATATGGGAAAACGGCGGAGCGTGCGGCTTGCAGCGCTCGGAAAACTTTAAATTTCCTGACGTGACTAAAAAGAGAGAACTCTTAGTATTTTCCACACTTTAAACTTTAATTCCCGACCCAGGCTTCGACTGCCTTTCAATCATTTTCAAGGTACATATACATGGCATGCGACTTAATATATAGATCTGGGGAGGGTGGGTGGGGGAAGAAGTGGTTGATTGACGTCAGAGACGTGCGTCACGGTCAGTGGGAGGTGGTGGGGGGAAAGGTATGGATAATAGGGGAGAGTGGGAGGGAAAAACACATTCATTTAGGAGATTCTCACTTATGTTCTTGGCAGCACTTAAAATTTCGAAATGTTCTAAGTAGTCCAATTTGGCTCCTTTCTTCTCAACATGTAGCACTTCCGGCGAAAAGTCACTTAAATGGTCCTCTTCGATTAAATGTTTAGCAAAGGCTGATGAGACATCTCCTTTTACCCAACACGCTCTATGTTCTCGAGCCCTTACTGAGATGGCTCGACCACTTTGTCCAATGTATATCGAAGCACAATTGGGAGTAGTACATTTAGCTTATATACACCACTTTTGTTCACAGGTGTCACTTCGTCCTTTGAGTTGAACAACAATTTGCCCAGAGTTTTTGGGGTGTGAAATGAAACATTGAACTTGTTCTTTGGGAATGCGTCAATTAATTTATAAGATATGTTCCCCAGAAAGGGAAGTTTACACCATCGTTTGAGTGGCTCGTCATGTTTGTAAAAACTGAGTGAAGTGATTAATTTAATAGTTTCTTTCTTAGTTACACGTTTCAATATTTTGTCAATTAATTCTGTCTTATATCCATTATTGAAAGCGATCAATTTGATATGTTCAACTCGGATTGGAAGTTGGGCTCGGATAGTGGTATAGAAACAAGACGGTGGATCATGGAATAAAAGCTAGAATGCTTGTGGGAATGGTGATAGCAAGAATCATTTGAAATAACTGCGTCAGTATATATGGGTTTGCGGAGAATTCTTGGTAGCCATTCGTTATGTCTATTGCTAGATTAAGGAAATTAATCTTATTTCCTCCTGTTTCTACCGTGAACTTTATAGAATGGTGTAAATTATTTAAAACATTTAAAAACCTGTCTAGTTAACGAAGACTGCCAGTCCATACACACAGCACATCGTTGACATATCTGAACCAATAAAAAACGTTCTTGACAAGAATATTATTGGAGTTAAAAAGTTTTCCCTCTAAATTGTTCATAAAAATGTCTGCTAACAATGGGGATAAAGGTGATCCCATAGCAAGGCCATGAGTTTGTTTATAAAACGTACCGTCAAACAGGAAATAATTTTGGCTTAAACATGATTGCAACAAGAGTTCTAATTCTAAGGTCAGTCGAGGATTTGGGTTTGTATCTTTAACTAGGGTTAAGGCCAAGGAAACTGCCTCCTGAGCCGGGACAGACGTGAACAAGTTTTTTACGTCAAACGAGATGAGCTTTGAGCTGGGCGGGGGTTTTAGTCGTGACAATTTCTGGGCAAGTTCGGTGGAGTTTTTTACTGTCCACTTAGGTTTAAAGTGGGAAAACTCGCGAAGGAGAGAGTTTAATTTTGAAGCGATTTTATGCGAGGGTGCAGAGAGGTGAGAAACAATTGGTCTAATGGGTGCCCCCTCTTTATGGGTTTTTGGTAGCCCATAGAGTCTCGGGGGCAATGGGTTCATATTAACAAATTTCCACTTCTGAGATGGAAAAACAAGGGAAGAACACACATAAGGTATCTTTTAACTTATTTTGAAAGCATGCGGTCGGATCTTTTGGTAAGACCACAAACTGATCGTCGCTTAAAACTGATAGTACTTTTTTAACATAATCACTCTTCGCTAAAAAAACCATACTGTTCCCTTTGTTTGCCCTGATCAGAATCAAGTTACCACCGTTGAGAGAATCCTTTATCTGACGGATGGTTTGGGTGACTGGAAGGCTCCGATGCCGACGATCCTGATCACTGGTTGCGATGGTCGAGGAGATTCGTTCAGTTCCAAAATGTCTCCTGCCCGTTGACTCCTTGAGAAGAGCCGCGTCGCAGTCCGCCGCCAAGTTGATCGCCGTTTCGCGATGGAGGGGGGTGGTTGGGGCAAATTGGAAGTCCTTGTTGAGGAGCTGCAACTCCCTAGGTGAGAACTGGTGGTCAGATAGATTTACCACTCTTGGGTAAAAAGAGTGACCATTGGGTTCAGCTCTACCTGACGTACAGTTGGTTGGCTGAGATGAGGTGAGGGGGGGTACCAGTTGCGTAGCGCGGAGTCTTTCTAATTTGCCACAGATAACGGAGAATTTTTTGCTGGCTATGTAACTAACTGAGGCTTTCACTTTCTCCACCATGTAACACCACTCAACCCACTGTATAGTGTTCACCAGTTCTAAGTGAAGAAAATATAGATAGTGCGAAATCGAGTCCCAGATTGAGCACCAACACTTGAGTCACTGAGCACTCTCTTTTTAGTCATGTCAGTAGATACATTCTACAAAGTTACGCCTTCAACCATTAAGTTTATTTAAATTTCCTCTTGAAAATATAGGCATATTTTTATTTCTTGTTGTTTCTTGCGAAATGAAGCCATTGACCTTGCAAATCTCATGCAATAATTGATTTCTCTAAAAAGTACTCTGAGATGAGTCAACAGTTTTACTTTGTTAAAAATATTTGAAAACATTTTTCTACGTGCGGAAATTCCTTTAAATTACGACTCTCCAATTACAAGATGAAGTGAAATGCGCTACCTGTGAAGCAATAACAAGAAGGGGACTGACTGCTAAAAAGTATGAAAAATAGGTTCCTAATTATTTACGGAAAGATGAGTCATGCTCAAGTTGATATCTTTTTGGGTTTTGGAGACGCTGAATCAATATCTGAAGACATTGACAAATGGAGCGGATGTAGAAAAGCGGTGGGGTATTATGAGTGGTATTGGGTGGACAAGCGATGACACTCTGGGGCACTGCTGTGCATAAAATTAAATCATATAGCTATAAAAGAGACTATATTTGTGTGATTTTCTTTGATGTAAGCTGCTGTAAGAAACGTGAAGACAGAGAATAACATTCATACTTGAAATGGTAGTGTTATACAAGAGTGCAAGAGTAGGTGGCTGCTAACCCCTTCAGGCAATGTATTAGAGCAGGTCGACTCCTGTGACATCGTCTACGCCAGCGGTGGCTTTCCGGTATTCAATATGGTCCATCTTTCTTTGGCGTCTTGATACGTCGACCAGGAAAAGACTTGTATTTGGCTATGTTCTATCATCACAGCTTCAGGATATATTTTCTGGAAGCACATGTTCTGAAATGGCTTATCAGTAAGTGTATTCAAGCATATTGTTCCCATTCACCATTTCTAAGTACCACGGGTATGTCATTGTTTGACAAACAATGGTAGGCGAGAGGTAAAAGTTTTGAGTCACTAACTGATTATTCAATTTTCGTCATTCTGTGAATACTGAAATTAGAAGTTTTTTAATTTTATATGTCAACTGAAATAATTGTAGCTTTTGTCCACAATACTGGTTATTTTATTGGTTCAATCATGGGCGATACCTGACATGCCTAAATGAAAGCTTCAAATGCATCGCCAATTACCTTAAAATGTAGCACTGACGTAAGAACCAACTCAGCTATCGCATTGAGTTTCAGTTCCAATATTTTATGGGAAGGCAAGTTTGTTAGGTGATAGGCGTGATTTTAAATGTTATAATAGGAACGCGTATCAAACTTATGCTTTTATGGCCAACATCCTTGTAGAGAGCACACTGACTTGGCTGTGGATTTGAGCCTCTGTTGCTCCAAAAATTTCCGGTGACCGTCGATTTATGAGAGTCTTGGCGTCTTAGATTCAAAATTTTGTGATCGTTTATTAAAGAACCTTGTCTATCTGGGTATCAAGTTTCTAATTATTGAGGTATTTAGAAGTTTTTTTAAAATTCCTTTTGTTCGATACGTATCATACCGAAAAAGGCTCAGGGTTTCAACTGTCATGAGTTCGACTAGTTTCGAGACCAAATTTCTAACTTTTCCACAATTTTATGTGGATCTATAATAAGATAACATTGTCTGCGATACAACATATTTATATGCCCTCCAATAACGGCCATTATTTCAAAGAGATATATATTACTAATTATGCCGAAAAATATTCTTAACGCCAGTGAATCACAAAATTCATACCAATCTCAACAGGGCGAAACGTGCAAGTCTTTATACGTAGTTTATGGAAAAAGGGTAAAGGTCCTTGGAAATCATTATGTAACCCTCACCACATACTAGGCTGACGAAGGAAAATGGAAGCCTGGATGTGGCGCCAAACAACCGTTCAATGAAATAAATTTATTTCATTTTGAATTGTATTTTGCGCATTTAACCCAGCAAATGGTTCAAAAGGTTTTTAGTAACGTTCATTCAAAATGGTGAAAAATCTGCAACTCATTACTTAAAGTTAATTTGAGCGACCTTTTTACCCATATATAACTGAAATTATACTCGAGTCTTATTTAAAAATAGTAATTATATGAATAATTTGGGAAATGTTGCTGTAGTATTAGAGCAAACAAATCTCCCGACCAAAGACCTTTTGCCATTTTATATTAAGTTGTACTGCGAGTTAGAGGTTAGTTTTTTATAATTGTGAAGGCATACGAATAGCATACCAAGAGAATACTCTCGTGATCTTTACTTCCTGCATTCCTAATCTTTGAAATAAAATCAGCTGAAGCCCATGTATATACCAAATGAAGTATAAATCAAAATCAATATTTGTCAACAAATCGATAGATATTTTGGGCAGATATTGTGCTAAAATTAGTAAAATAATTTTTTCCATTTTATTTCCGCCAAAGTCATCAAATGTTTGGTGCAATTTCATAATGTTAAGAAAATGTGGGCCTAATTAAAAATTTCTCATTCTTCACTTGGAGTCTATTCTTTGCTAGATTTCTCTAACCGTAATCCAATAACTAGTTTTCGCTCGGGAAGTACCTTTTGATGCTATGGAATGATTCGTCATTTATTTTGCATTCTTGAGGTATTGTTGAATAGCTACTCGAATATCGAATTTGTTTCGGGAAAATACGAAATGGCCACAATAGTTTAGTTATTTTAGGAGCACACTAAAAGTGGATCAATATCAACAAGTAAAAACATTTTTTACCGGAATGGGGGAGTGACGAATAGTTTGTGCTGATTTTGAAGTGAGCGTTGAGAGTGTCGAGACTGTTCTGTTGGAATGCGGAGGCTCTTTGAAACTGATGCTTGGTGCTTTTGATTGCTATAGGTAGAGGCTACTCTGATTAAGAGTAAAGTAAATTATATATTGACTGGTGAAAGACTGTGATGGGGAGACAACCGATGGACCGATGGAGATTCATATCAGGGTGGCATGAATGGACATGTGGCGTAAATGGTGATTTTAGAGAGACATAATATTTGTGGACCCCAGAAGTCAAGGGGTCTAAGTGACATTAAAAAAAATAAGTTAGGTACAGGAATGGGATGTAAAAATATAACTCTTTTAGGCGGTAAAGGGATGCAAGTGATTTTTTTGACAGGTGATGCTATCATCTAGGGTAATGCCTCTTATCTAATTAGTGGGTTGTACCCAACATTTTCAACTTTGACTTAAGTTTTCACAAAACAACGATTGACCCCTTGACTTCTGGGGTCCTCATTTATACCCTACACTACTGCGTGGTAAGGGTGTATTGATTTTGACATAGCAGCAATTTAACAAATTGAAGGAGCCGTTGCAGGGATGGAAATGTATACTTAGAAATTATCAGCATCACCTTATGATTCCATCTAGCTAATTCGTATGTCTGTCTGCCTCTTTGCATGATGACTGCCGTAAAACTTGAGATATCGATCTAAAATTTGGGTCATAAGCCTCTAGCAGTCGACAGACCTCAAAGTTCTCAAATGAATTGGATCGTACAAAAACCACGTTTTATATTAACAAAATTGAAATCGGTGTAGGGTATTTAAGCTTCAGCAAGGCCGAAGATAATTATTTCACTAGATTTCCACGTGACTCCTCCATGTACACGTAATAGTATTAATAACGGTCCATTTGGCTTAGAGTTAAACCATGGAATTATATTCGAAGTTCATCATTTTTAACGTGAGTGAGAATTTTACACTTAAGCGAGATTTTCTTTCTTCCGTAATAAGGGCTTCATATAAGCGTTATTTTAGTAAATACAGACTTTTAATACGAATGCTATACATATTATTATATTAAAACTTCTTAATATCTTTAATATTTATTTTTAATTTTATAAATAATAGTGCGACATTACACTCAATTAGGTTAATAATTACTAGCAGATAACATTTTTAAACCTTGATGAAGGGTCTAAAAAGTTCTATGCCTTTTCCCGATTATCTCGAGTGTTATACTTAATGTTCTTTATTTTCACGAGTTTTAAATAGGTTATTCAGAAATGTATTCAGAGCCACAGCAAAAAATCCCCTTTTAATCCGTTCGTCACGTAGTAAAGGAAATTTCCGTAGTTGAAATCGGAAGCAAAATGAAAATGTTCGCTATATTAGCGTAAACAATGAACAAAATAGAAACGTAGAACGAAATCAATTGAAAGACTTTGGTTTGACATTTTTTAGTCTACGGGATTTTAAAAATTCAATCATACATCTCCAGAGCAATTAAGTTTTAAAAGCAAAAAAGAAATATCAGCCTCAATTCCACAGCTTTTCTTATGGGAGTTAATATTAAGAGCTCGATCCAGGAACCAAAGGATGTTTGACATGTTTCATACTTATTTCACTGCTAAAAATGCGTTACTTGCGTAAACATGCGTTACTTCAAGTCAATTGCTCCAGGTCTTCCATGGCGCATGAGGAATATACACATGCCTATATGCATTTCGATGTATATGTTTTAATTTGAAACTTTATATACTATAGAAAATACATTTTTTGACAACTCTGATGCAAATCATGTTTAAAAAATTTCTATTTTTCAGTAATATTAACTAACTGGTACGCTATTTTTTAAACTTTAAATTAACTATTGATGTGGAGCCATTAGAAAGATTTAATATTTTTCATAAGTTCAAGTTTTACAAAATCTTTAACGTATGAGATCTGGCTGAAACAAGTTTGGGAATATCAATGCAATTTCTCAAATCAAAATCACAAACTATTCATTTTATAAGATTCCTCCCTGTATCTAATAATATGATGTGGCTTGTTAAACAAAATTGATTCACAGCTAGGGATATAACTGGGAAGTCATCACGTCTTATAGGATTGGCAGGCCCTTTAAATAAAATATGGCATGAATCTTTCCATTTTATGAGTCAGCCTTTGCAACCTGTTGCATGCATGTCACTGCCTTGCCCACCTGTTGATCTCACATATGAAAGAATGTCGCATATTTTCTAATGGCGGAAGCACAACGTCTTTCTGTTTGTCAATTGATTTTCGTGGCATTTCGCATGTTACACTCGCTAGTAGCCCACAGATTTATGAATCGATTTCATCCCTTTTTAATCTTGGTGAAACACTAAATTGGAAGAATTGGATCTTCTCTTGTATTTTTTTAATTTTCATCCTTTTAATAGAATTTAATTGTACCCTGTCCTTACGGATATTTTCTTCAAATTTATGTCACACATGCTATACTTCTCTCCTATCAATCTATTCACCCCATCTTTTCCCATCCTACCTGACCATTACCTCTTCATTATCCTTATCAAGTTTCTAAAGCCTCTTTTCTTTTCTCTTCCAGATCGAACCCATGTCTCTGAGCCATCTGGTATCCCCACGGGAATGTTTTCAGATACCACTTCATTCTCGGTAATCATATTTTGTTGGAGCTTATCAGTTGTTTTTTCGTCGATACCACTATATAATTCTTCGCTTGATGCCCATTGCACTTCTTCCAAACCATATCATGCAGCTATTAAGGTAGGTGAAGCATTCCACTTGTCCAACCTCCTCTACTGCATGCGTTATACCTATCTATTTTTACGAGAGATACAAATTAGACGAAATATTTTCACCAAATTACATTTTTAAATTTATGAGTTTAAATAGCTGAAAATTTTCGCTCAGTTATTTTGTTTGAAAAGTTTTCTATTTAATAAATCGGTAAACGTGGCTGCATTTGATAAGGATCTGCTAGAAATTGTCCTAATACTTCTACTGTATGCGTTGCATAGTCTTTTTTACCGAGAGACACAAGTTATACGAAGTATTCTCCTAATTTTCCTTTTGACGAGTTTCATAATTAATAAAACTATAAGCATGGTTGTATTTTATATTAATTTCCTAGAATTTACATATTTATTTGCAGATCTCCAAGGATCCATGTCTCTGAGCCAAATAGTATCCCTGCGAGAATATTTTCAGTCACCTCTTCATTCTTGGTAATCATATAATCCTGGAGCACATCCGTTGTTTTTTCATCACGACTGGTTTCTTCGCTTGATGCCCATTGTACTTCCTCCAAACCATGTCATTGCGCTGCCGAGATAGGTGAAGCATTCAACTTGTCCAACCACCTTTACTGTATGCGTAGTATCCACTTCTTCTTTCCCGAGAGATATAAATTAGGCAACATTTTAACACCAAAAGTTACAAATTATGTTTTTTAAATTTATCAGCTTAAATGGATTTTCGCTCATTTGTCTTTTTCACAGGTTGCCTAATTAATAAATCGGTAAAAATGGATGTATTACATATTTATTAGCTAGAATTTTAGGCTGCACAATGACACTTATCATATAAGCTTGATTTAAACGAGTAAATCTTAGCTGAAAAAAATGTCAGTGCATTTTAAAATTCCACGTTATAAAAAGTGGAGTTTTCATATTCGTTCGTGTTATTTGACATAACGTTATTATTTACATAACATAAACAACGGAAACAACGGAGCTGCTGGTAGGTTCAAGCACGCGCGCCAAGGTAAGTCATTGGAAATATTTTAGGTAGGTAATACCATCTCAAAAAATGTTCCAACCATTAATTAATGTAACCAAGGATGTGAAAACCAGTCATTAGTTTGAATTCAGTGGATGAAATTTTCGCTAAATATTCTTTTTCACAAGTTGCCTAATTAAAAATACGGTAAATTTGAATGTACTACATGTTTATTAGCAAGAAATGAAGGCTGCACAATGACTTTTATCATAGAATCATTCAATTAAGCTTTATTTATACGAGTGAACCTTAGCTCAAAAAAATGGCAGTGCATTTTCAAATTACGCGTAATAAAAAGTAAAGTTGCCACGTTCATTCGTGTTATTTGACTGTATGTGTTTATTTACCTAACATAAACAACGGAAAAATTTTGAGCTGCCGGTAGGTTCAAGCACGCGCACCAAGGTAAGTCATTGCAAACATTTTAGAAAATTTCATCTCAAAAAAATAAATGTTACAACGTTTAAAAACTGTAACCAACGATGCGAGAACAAGGCATTAGTTTGAAAGTTACCGAAGTTAGAGGACGGAAAGCAGTCTCGTTGGTGATTAAAAAGTAATATAGAGAATGCGCATGCACCAAAGGTGAGAGTCACATCTTGGTCAATTAACCTAGCAATTTTAGGCATTCAAAACGTGTTTTTTGGAGCAAAAGAACAGTTAAAATTTTTACGTTATTATAAATTGATTCACAACTGGCAAAATTGATATTTGATTATGTTTTCGTGCAGTGGAAATACGTGGTGTTAGTTCGCGAAAGTTTTATTCATAACGAATTTCTTAATTTATTATTCAATTATAATCTCACCCCATATCACTGTAGATGCGCATTTTCGGTGAATTTCTGATTTTTTATTTAGTTTACGGAGTAATGTAATATAAAAAAACAAAATAATAGGATCGCCATTTCCTACTCCTAAAATTGAAATCATGGCAGGAGTGAATTGGCGTATAAAATCTACCGCTGAAACTTACTTAATTGGACGAGAAATAATATTATAGAAGATAGTTTCATTGGTTGCTACTAAAATTGGTCGAGCGTCTTACGAATGATTTAGCTGCATTTGGTTGAATTGATATTTACCACATTTATTTCATTTAAGCTGAAACCTAAATTATGAAAAAAGTATGTTAAGGTCGCTTTCATTTAGTTGGGGAGCATTTTACCGTATTGATTTCCTCGAGAAGGCGTTTTTCGTTTAAATTTTTCTAATTTTTGTTTTTCTATTTTGTTCCTTGGTCCATTCATTGAAAACATGGACTATTTTATGCACCGTACAGGGTCAAGAGTTCCTTGAGATATTGTGTGGACTTATTGCATAGTAAAAATATAACGTTCCACTTCCACCATACTTCAACTATGAACTTTCCCAGAACTTTTTGTATAACTACATTTAGGAAATGTAGTTACAAAAAACCAGGTTGTAATCAAAGTTTCATTTGTTGGAAAATTGCTCATCAGTCTTTCAATTCTCTGTCAGTATACGCCTTAGATATCTGTACCTATAGCTTTTTCATTATTTTTGTTTGTTACTACGCATTTGTTTATTTTAGCTTCTATCTGACTTCCGTCTCTCATTCCCATTATGGCGACTTGCGTCCCTACCATTACTATGACGTAAACCATTCCAAGTTTTTCCTGCAGTCTGAACATCTTGTTCCGCTGAATATTGTAGATGGTTCTCTCCAGATCCACCAATGGGGCATATAATGGCTTGTTCACGTGCCTTGTCTTCTGTACCATCACTATCAGGCAGCGTATGGCCACCCAGGAACCCCTGTTCTTCCTAAATATAAACTGGTTTTCCGAGAGGTTTTCTTCAAATTTCCTTTTCATTATTCGGCTTATTATTCGTGTGTATATTTTTAATGCATTTGACAACACACTCAAAGTTTTGTGCTGCTCACATCTCTTAATCCTCGTATTCATCGGTATCTCAACCTTTTTTTACATCGGAAGTGTTCCGCCGTGTAGCAATTTTGATAATCTCTTACAGGTTATCCTTGCGTGTATTTCCCAGTCCGTAAATGATTTCTCCGTTCATGTTCTCTAGTTGGTTTTTTTAGGGCTGCCACCGCCCTATCAAATTCACTCCTCAGTATGAGTGAGCTCCGTTCTTTCTGTAGATGTCAGTTTCGTACATTAATTGGTGGAATTCCTTGCTATCAGGGATAGAAGAATTAACGCTGCAATTCCATATGGTAATAGATTAATTCACACGACCGGTTTCGTCTCAGAGCAGCATTATTAAGTGCACTTACATTAAATTACATTCTATATATACATGACATTGCATGGGTGGGGGAGAGGGATTGGCTAGTAACTGAGTCAGAATTAACAAGTCCAAAATATTTAGCACGCCATTCGATTCCACTTCATTAGTGCATTGTATATTCGGGTCTATGGAGTTCAGCAGTGACTAAGACCGCAAAACTTGTCAATTCAATCTTTAATTGTTAGTTTGATTTTTCAATCAATAGAAAACCATGCCGTTCAAGTCAAGTGATATACTCCAATTTGCGACATCACGCAACACTTGGCTGGCTGCTTTCGACATTTTTTCTAATAGATTCTGCCACGTTCCAATGACAGAAACAAACAAAAGCAATTCAACGTAATTCAACCGTAATAAAACAGATTGATTTAAATAAGGGGTATCTTGAGGAATTAATAGATAAAATGTATAGAGGATAACGCATCGAGATTAAGAGATTAGATTCGGCCTTAAAAGAGATTTACAGTGTCATGCCCAAAGAAAAAGAGGCACCAAAGTGGAGCAGGATATCTTTATTATTATAGTGGTAATATTAGGGTGATTAGGGTGCTTCGACGACTAAGGTCATTCGCACCAACAGGATATCTTTCCTTGAAAATATTTCGTTTAAAGTTCAACGGTTATTGCCCAAAGTAGAAGTACGAGTCGCTTTCTACAACAGGCATACACAAAGAAATCTGATATGAAGCTACAAGAACAGGACGGAAGTTATATAAAAGAGCGGCGTCTACGAACTCCAGTGTGACGTTTGTGGTGCGGCGCATGTGAGACAAACAGGAAGAAAATTTGAAAAAAGAGTGAAAGAACATAAAGCCTAATACATTAACAATAACACAATACAATATTTAGATACACAATAACAATATTTCTCGGTTTGCTAAATATTTATTGGAGAATGGGCACTTTAAACAATTTTACGTCTAAAATTCTGCACATACAAGAAAAAGAACCGAAGTTGGACGCCTTGGAGGAATTATAAATTTTCAACAGAGGTAATTCAGACGAATGTAATATAGTCAACGAACTTTTGTATCCCTCTCGTTCCCTCCTCCTACACTTCCTGGCTCCTGCCAACAACACCCTTACTACAAGCAATCCGCTGTCGCTGCCATTGCCTCCTCTTACGACGCCCCAGCCAGCATTCGCTGCCCAGATTTACTCCAAATCCCTCGCTCCCCCTCACCCAATTGGAGTATTACAAGCATAACGCTTCCCCCCCGGCATCCAACCCAATACCCTCTTGCTCAAGTGACTCAGTCACTTGCCACTCCCTCTCCCCCACCCACACAATGTCATGTAAATATAGAGAGAAAATTAATATAAGTGCACCTAATGATGCTGTACTGCAGCAAAACCGGTCGTGTGACTATATGTATTACCATGTGGAATTGTAGCGTTAACTCTTCTATCCCCAGTCTATCTCGCCAATCTCGCTTTCATTATTCATTAGGTTTTCTTCCAGCGGCGCCGGCCCTTGAAATAGTTCTTCGATGGATTCATTCTATCGAATCTCAGTATCTTATTCCACTACCAGTATATTCCTGTTGTAATTCCTGATGTTATTGCTTCTCGTGAACCTCTCTTTTATGTGAATTTTCACTACATTTAATGTTGTTTCGGTGTTCCCCTTCTTCGTGTTTTTGTTGACTTCCTCGCAGAAGCTTTCGATCCAATACTCCGTAGCCTTCTTTGATTCTCGATTGACTTGGTTCCTTAGCTAGTTGCAGAGGGTTAATTTAAATATAATTATATAGTCAAATATAATAGTATTACTCTCGTTCCCTCCTCCTACACTTCCTGACTCCGGCCAATATCACCTTTACTCATCCAACTACCATAACCCTCGCTCAACCTATAAGCAATCTGCTGCCGCTGTCATTAACCTCCTCTCACGACGCCCCAGCCAGCATTTGCTGCCCAGATTATCTCCAAATCCCTCGCTCCCCCTCATTCAATTGAAGTATTACGATTTGCAAGCATGTTCGCTTCTGGGGTTCTAGTATTTTCTTCTTTCCTCTATTTATTCTGATCTCCGTCGTTATCCGTGGGTTCCTCGTATTGACCGTCTTACTCACCTCTTGTTCCTCTGCTACTTCTGCGATTGCTCACATCTGCTTATCCCATTTTCTTCGATGCCCATTTCATTTGCCTCATTTCCTGTCTACTTGAACTTAAACTGAACAACATACATTGAAAAATCAACTGAAAAGTACAATCTTTCTATGTTTTTTACGCTTCCTTTAAGGATTTTTGACATTTGTAGTCTAACTTGTTGCACACAATTGATAAAAAATTCTGTCCAAAAAATAAAAAGCTTAAACATTGTCAGTGCATATTTATCCTCCTTGCGGCCATTTTGTCTTAACCTGAAAGAAACACTATTCATCAATGCAAAAATTAACGATAAAAATAAACTGATGCATTTTCATTATCGTCGCTAATTCCATTTAACTCGATTGTAAAATTTCTACAGTCACATATTTTATCCTGCTGTACGTTTTCAATCATTGCACCAAAACTTGTCTGTTATGTCAAAGTTATTCATGTCTTTGTCATTAATTTTGGCTGTATTATTTTCACTTTGATGTTTTTCTCTTTGAAAAATTCTCTAAAACATCCAAGAAAGTCTTCAACTTTGAATGAATTTCTTTGAAGTTTCTTCCTATTTCGGGCGAAAATTATTTCCTCATTTATCATATTATAAACGAAAGGTTGATCATATCCATATTCATTCACATTTAAAATATAATATCCTCTTTGCATTTTTACTTTTTGTAATTATATCATTGGTTAAATTTCAAATTTTAATTTGTTTACTAAAATATATTGTATTTTTTCCTTTGTATTTTATCCTTTATGGGTGTGTCTGTAGCAAATTTACATTGTCCAGGTTATCTAACCTTTTTTCATAATTTTTCTGGGTCTAGCATTTGGGATAGAATGGACATCAGTTAGAGTTAGTAGTCATCAGTCAGTTAGAGTCAGTAGCCATCAGTTAGCAGTTATCAGTAGAGTTACTGACGCAACTGATTTTTCAACCTTTCCAGCAGGATTTCGCGGTAGAGTGCGAGAAGCATTTGGTTTTAGAGTTAAATATAATAGCAAAGTAAAGTATCATTTCCTCATTGATGCTCATTTAGAGAACATAAGTCAATATTTTTCTTGATGTCTCTTGGCAGGTTGTTTGTATTTTTCAAATATTGAAATATCTTGCACAGGATATGTATGTACATGACGTAGAGAGTCATTCTGAGGAAATGTTCCTGCTCTATTGACAGATCGTCACTCTTTTTAAACCACTGATTGTAATGAATAAACGACGATAGTTTTGACCCATTACTTAAGCGTAACGATAATTTTTTAGTGTTTACTAGATATTTGTCGTATGTTTAGTGAATTTGGAAGGATTACTCATCAGCCAGCCTACGACTACCTTATTGTTATATCACTTAATGAGGACATTAACTGACAAGTGTAAGGTAGTAGCTTTTGAGAAGCATGAAGGGGATATGTCACATTACTACCTCATCCTTAATTGCACAATTTAAAGCTTTTAGAGAAATTAGTTTTATGTTGTTCCAAAAGTCGCACAATATTTTCTTAATTTTCCTCGTATTCTACGTCCCACATGTTGACTCAAGTGGTCGGAGATATAACAAATGGGTCCTTACTACGCGTTATCAAAGGGTCTGCCCCTCCAGCAGTTCGTGTAGGTTTTCCTCTCAACATACCTATAGAACTGACCCGGGGAAAAATCTAACATTGGGGTCTGTTATTTCCAATTGCATAGTCATTGTGGTCGTTTTCTGGATAGATTACCTTGCTGTTCCTTACTGTTCGGAGAAATTACGATAATTTTTTTAATATTAAACTCTAAATTGGCCGGTTTCATCGAAGTTACAATTGAATTCTGGTGGGAGAGGTCCAAACTGTTATTGGGAATTTATTTAATGATGAAATTATTGTCTACAATGAATTTGTGAAACCTGTGGGTATGAAAATATTGTTGCCGGTAAGCTCAAAGACAAATAAGGAAAATACCTTTTTAAAAATGGTTCATTCATTTCCCACTTGCTAATCTGTTATCATCCCAATTGGCGGGGTACTTTCTCTTATTTTCCACAGCATTTCCATGCGCAAGTTGATTTTAAATATAACTTTTTCATTACCGTATTTCTCGTTGGCAACTGTAGTTATTTATATGGTGTATGTTTGACGGTAAGCTTTTCCTTATGGACACTAAATACATAGTTGATTTGAAATTCAACAATTATTCCTAATAAGAAATGGTTTTGGAATATTGTACTGATGTAAGTTGACTTTACGTCATTTATGACAAGTCTTCCTGTCGCAAAATACACTTAAAATTATGGTATCGTTTTCTTAGAATTACTGATCCATGATATATGACTTTATCCGGTCCAATATACACGACGATTCACTACGGCACAATACGGTCTAGGTACAAATTTTAAGCTATCCGGGACTAGCCACGGAGTTTCACTTTTACGGAGTCACCCGCAATACACAAATGTGCGAATTTCCACGGAGAAGGCGGATGATTTTTTCTCTGTGGAAATTCGCACGGTCTAGGTACGTGAAGCGACATCCCTAAAAGAAGTATTACGCACAAGAAACGCCTGCATTCAGATTCCCTTCTTCGTTCTTATTCTCGAAAATACTCCAATAGTCACGAAAAATGAACCCTTAAATTAATCCACAAGAATGAAGATGAGTGGGTGGTTTTTGCAGGGTTTCTATAAAATGGCAGTTTGATTGTCTGTTTATTTTGAGTTTCTGCAGCATCTCTTTTTTTCTGGACAATATTTCACACTGTAATTGGCTGAATAGAGCCTTTTGAATAGCCTGTAAAATGGAATCCAGGGAATGGTAAGACGCGGATGAAAATACAAAAACGGAAGTTCTAACCTAAGTATTTGTCCATAATAATAGAATGAACAAACACCGTATAAAATTTAACTGCATTTTTCCCCAATTACTTAATTCGTCGGACAAAGGGGCTTTATTCTCAAATACTGCGAATTAAAGCGATAATTGTTGAAGGAATATGTCTTAAATTACCTGTACGGATTCCTAAAACCATTATGAAACGTGCCTAAATAAACGATAATCTTAGTGCATGGGTCAGAATTAATAAATAGTTTATAATCTTCACAATGGCTAGATTTTAAGAAGACAAGTTTTTCTCTTTCTCTAATGTTTCATATAGCATGTTGTCATTATCAGCTGTCACAAATCCAAAGTTTGGTTTGCTGCAGCTTTGAATTATTGAAGAGTTACTCTTCTGGAGTAGACACTCAGAAGTTACGTACCCTTAAAATAGGTGGCCATCTATAGAGAGGGATTGTTTCCACTACATTATATCTTACATTTAAATGAATTGATGAGATCTAGTGATAATGAGAAGTCCTTGCATTGCAGAAGTGTTGCAAGTCCTTCATTTTTCCCTCCAAGTGCCGATTTTTTATGCTCGAAAGAGAGATTTTACGTGAAATATCTAACGAAACGTGTAATCAAACGTTTACACAATCTGATTTGGTAGTAAATTTAGCTAAAATATTTTGAAATAAGAACAGGTAAATCAGCTTCTTTGCATGGTTTTAAATTTCCATCATGATCTGATTCATTGCGTAGAGAGGGATTTTTTTGATATGGAGACTTGAAATATTGCATAGAAACTACTATGGTAAGTGCCTTTATAGTAGCCAGCTATTTTTCATAGCTCCTACCCGTTTCGTATATACAGAGGCTTAATTAAGACCAAATTTCCCATAAATAGCCGGTCTACAGTATTTTCCGAACAACTTTTTAGTTGAGGAACATGATGAAAGGTTTTTCAATTAAATTGAAAATTGTATGATCTATTAAATTGGTGTTTTTCTTTCCTTGGCCATGTATACCGAGAATGTTTTTGATATCTGCGAGCTAAGATGCTGAAAAGTGGTGGTTAGAAAATTTAATATTCAAAAGTAAATATGAATAAGTTTTTGGGAAAGTCCCGTGAAGTGACTTACATGAGAACAATAACGAAATGATTTCAAAGGTTTATCTGAAGAAAACTTCTAAAACCATCAGCAATTACGTACGTAAATTGTATCCCGTTCGCGGTTTTGCTCCAATTTCTGTAGCTATGCGTGCTGTCACTGATGTCCTTTCAGGGTGTAATGAAATTTTCTTGAGATTTTGAACTAGGAAAAAAAACAAGTGCCCTCGTAATCGCGGTCCTGTCATTCATTTTAAAATACGTTGCAGAAACATGCTTTATACTTTTGTTTACCCCTTATTAAGGTTGCGTAGTCTTCCTATTCACCATGGATGTACTTCCTCAAAGACAGCTGAGATTCCTTAACTTTACCGTTCCCGCCCACACCTATTATGCCCTCTTCAGATTTCAAAGAGAATATATGAATATTTATGGTGGAATTGACATCACCACACATATTTTTGGATTGACTTAGGAAAAATGCAGCGCAATGTTACAGAACTTTGTAAATCATAACAAATTATACCATGTTGAACAGCATAGGTTGTCTCCATTTGTCTGAATATACTTCCTCCTTATTCTGTAGATCATTTTCTTGAAGATCTTTGACACGTAACTTTTCCTTTGCAAGCGACTCTTCATATTAGGGCAACAAAAAATATTTCCCATCAGAATCCCTAATTTTATCTATTGTAGCTTCTTATGCCCAATGATATGTTTTTGAAAGTTTATATTTGTCAAATTAATAATACAATTGTGTTGCAACGTAACCGTAAGTTAGATGTTAAGAAAGATTCAAATAAAACGCCTTTTACAATAGAAAAAATTCTATCACAATTTAAGAAATTTCATTTAAAATCTCTTCTCATTTCTGTATGTGAAATTAATTATGCCTCTGTAAATTAGAGCAAACACAATTCGGCTCTCAAACACTTTAAATCATTTAAATTATTTCAAACGTGCTTGCTAAAATTGCTATTGCCACCTAAATTTTAAACCAATTAGTGTTAGAATTACAATCCTTTAATCGGTCGACAAATATACTGCACGTTCATTAGCTGAAACTATTTCTTAATTATGTTGAATTTTAATGCAATTAATCTCCCATCAAACAGCTTATATCTGAATAAAAATTAAATAGATGGATGTATTATTTGTGTATAAACATCGTCTGCATTGAATATTCACATGTAACTTAAAACGCCATAATCGATGATATTTATTATGAATTTCAATCATTTACAGTCAATTTTACATTTACAATCAATCAATGTAGAGCATTGGAAATCATTTTGAATGAAGAGATTTTAATGGCCTCAAATTCTCAGTCAAATTTAAATTCTATCCGGTGGAAGAGTTGTGAGAAGTAAACATAAAATTCCTAAAACCAGGTTATATAACTGATTATTTATTTTATTCATTTGTATGGTATAGTGGTGAAGTATAATAGATGTATCCTTAGTTATAGTGAATTGAAGATACCGATGATGTATCTATAAGAAAGATTTTTTTACATCCTATTTCACTTGATCTTGATTTGGTAATTTTCATGAAAAAGGTTTCTCATTAGTACCCAAGTCTTGTACTTCTCAAATACTGTGCCACAATTTGAATTATTGCATTGATCAGTGTACTCCGAGAGCAAAATAATTAGTACTATATCTGTTTAATTGCTTATACAGCTTTAAGAAATACTTCATACTCATACGCTAGAAAACTGGCAGATGGCGACTGCGAGAGACTTCCTAATTGTAGATTTTAATCTCATCTGAATGTTTAAGCATCTCTAAGGCAATAGATTTTAATCAAAGGAAGCAACTGGATTATTGTGCCTATGGTATCAAATTGACAGAAAAGTAACACTTCGTATTCGAAATTCATTAGTAGAGGCAGGGCTACCGGAAATAGTTAAAGGAGAGGAGAATATTATAGAGAATTGGAAATATTAGCGCAATAAATGCTTGAAATAATATGTTTCCAAGCTTTAAAAAACCCTTAAATATATATATTCAATTTATTAATGCATGGAGGGTGATTATTTTCATTTTACGGGAAACATTTGGATAGTAAACAGAAAACAGTGGTTCCTAGGGGATGTAAAATTATATACTAAACTTAGTTTATGGTATATCTTGCTCGGAATTCCATGATTTGAAAAATACGAAAACAAATGTCTAAACTGTTCTAAAAGCAACAGTAAAAGAAACCAATGGTTCGTACGGTAAAGCTCACTTTTATATGAAATAAAATTTCTAACATTCCTATTTGTCAAACTCAAATTAACTCTAGGTACCTATTTTTTCGCCATATTATGTGTATTTACAACTAGTCGTAAACTTTTTTTTACTATCCAAGTCCACTTGATACATAAAAATGAAATAACTTTAGAGGTTCCCTACTAGTTTGTGTCACGTGATTAACGTGCTATTTTTATCTCATGACAAATTTAGTTTTTCAACTTTAGCAAACTAATTTAATTGTTCTAAGTTGTTATGTGCGCAATTTACGTCTTTGTAGCTTTTATTACTGAAGTGCATGATAAACAATATTTACTTTTGTAAATATTGTCTTTGGAAAGATTTGTTGCAGCTGTAATGATATTTTCTTAACTGCATGAAGTTAGAAGACCATATATTTTTACATTAAAATGAAAATATTTGTATATACAGTCAGCACTATTGAAAATGTTAAGCTTTATTAAATTCAATAATTCATTGAAGTTTTAACATTTAAATTATGAACCTTATGCATAAGTCATGCTTCTAAGATTGTGCTCTGTAACTAGTTACTTTCTCTTTATTTTCATATAATAGAGTGCTTCCAGGCGAGAGGAATCATCATTATCATGTCATGTTCACTAATGACATCATAAAAAGGTGGAAATCCAACGTATCTTAAAAACACATTGGATAACTTTTTATCGCATTCTTGTTAGCATCCTTGGCGTTAAAATGTAGTTGTTGCATGTCTACAGATTTGATATCTTGGAATAATTAGACAGAAAAATTAGCGCCTCTATGCGCTGTCCACAACTTCAGACGTACTTTTTATAGCATTCGAAGTGACTTCCGATAGAGTCTTGTTTGTCTATCCCTCTGACCCAGATGGAAATTTACTCTCACTTCCTTCTCTATCAACCTTACTTCCTATTGCGGAAATTTACTCTTGCTCTTACTTACTATTGCGGAAGAGAATATGTCTGATACTTTTATCTTGGTCAATTATCATCAGCTGCTTTCCCCGAACTCACTTTAAAGGTATGCCATATCCAACCCGCTAAACATGTTGCCAGCTTGATAATCTTAATTCCGGGCCACTCAAACTTTCTTTTCTCTTCTTTACCTGAAACTCTGTCGTTTTAAGACTAAAAGGTGCATTTATAATGCTTAAGATTTCAAAATGTAGTTCACTGTTTCCATTTCGTATTAGCAAAATGTCATCACGCGTTAGTGTTGCTTACTTGACCTGAAGATTTTCCGTTTCAACTAAACAATGGAATTTTTTTAAACCAATTTTTTTCAAGTGAATTAATGAGTTGAATTAATTTGAGCTCAACTACTTCAGTACTCTTACGTTTTTTTCATACAAATCCTAAAAATTGGACAATTCTTGGCATTTTTCCTTCATTTGATACATTTCAATAATAAAAAGGGAGCAATACATAGATTTTAGTTATTTTTCTCTAGTCCTTTCAAGTGCTACTCTTCCAAAATCATAATTTATCGTAACTCCTGCCAAATTTCATCTACTTTTAATATTTTTATACACAAAGTAATAGTATGAATTGATTAAGACTCTTCAAATCCAGTTCTGTAACGTTCAAATGGTCAGTTACCTAATATTTTTGTAGTTTCCGACTGCTTTCTTCTGATCCTTATTCTTGGAGCCTACAAATATTTTGGAATATTATAACCGGGTTAATGTTATTATTATATTTAGTATATTTCCGTGAGCCACTGGCCTATGAGGCAATTTCAAATTACAATTACAAATCAACATAATAATTGAGAAAAATAATTAAATTTAAAAAGAAAGATAAAAGCACTTTTAAGTAAGGACATTGTGTGAGGACAGTTAACAGATGTAACTAAATAAGGCTATGCATTGAATTTAATAGAGTATATCGTTACAGTTCATTAGCCAACGAGAAAAATAAATACAGAGCATTACAAAATACAGAGAATAGGAAGCTTAATGACAAATAAATATTTCAAGACATTGTAGAATCTTGAGCAGTAAGTTTTCCTCAATAGTTCTTGCGTTAAAGATCACCCTTTTGCAGTAGCTTATATACATTGTTTTTAATTGATAAGAGTTTTGGCGTATCTTATTTGAACAGGTAGCGAATTCCAAACTCGAGAGGCGGTTACCTTTTTTTTATTACAAAGAATGCATTCAAGTGGGAGGTGCGGTGCTGAGGGATACGGAGGTCAATGACATGGTTTCTGGTGGATATGTTGTGCAGCTCTGATTTTCTTACAAACCTGTCGTATAGGTAAGGTGGGTTACCAGTGGTTAGGATGTTGAATGCCGAAGTTATTAAAAGATAGACACGACGCTCCTTATATTTGAGCCCGTTTAAGCGAGTATAAGAGTCGCTTACATGGTCCCATTATTTTAGATCACATATGAATCTAACAGCTGCATTCATAGTTACCAGTAGTTTGTTATTATTGTCGTCATCAAGGTTTGAGAGCAAAGGAGCTTTAATAAATAATTTAGCAAAGGAGCAAAGAAGCTTTAATAATTAAATAGTCTAAATGTGGAAGGACTAATCTTTTCACCAGAATAGAGCTCTAATTAGTTGGTGTAGATATACCAAACATTTACTCCTTAAATTTTGGCTTGTGGCTTCCAGCTAAGGGTACGGTTAAACATAACACCGAGGTTTTTAACCGTTTCTTCATACGGAATGGTACAACTTCCAATGTGAATTTTGGGCAGAGATTCTATTCTGGTGAGGTCTATTTGAGTTAGTAAGTGATTATTCCCGATTTATATTGCTTTTGCTTTACTTTTATTTAGCACCAAATAGTTATTCTGCGCCCCGCAGGTGATTCGCTCGATATCCTCATTTATGAGTGAAATGGAAGAGAATATGTCTGATACTGACTAGTGGCTACGCATGATGCTGATGACACTGACGTTGTCAGGAATTGCTATAAAATTAGGTTTTGCACATGTAGAACGGTTTTGCACATGTAGAACGGTTTTGCTCGGCTGGAGTCGTTTAGCCTACAACATCCTATTGATATGTTTAAACTGGAAAACTGCGATCGGGATTTACTATATTTTTCAGTTTTAGTTAGTTAAAACGTGAGAGGTTTGGAGTGAATATGCCTAAAACTATTTAGCTCGCCAGGGTACATAAAATATACATGTTGACTCAAATTTATGGACAACGCGATTTCCTGATTCTCTCTGCTATTAGAATTTTGCGTTGCGTCATTGACGTCGTGAATACATCCGTCAATAGTCTCTACTACTTACAAGGAAGAAACAGAAGGAAGATACAAAAGAAGTTATTAGCCATATTCGACGGTATAGTTATTGGTTAAACCAGTAATTTAAATATAAAATCTCACTTGTCCGAGTGATGCAAGGGTCAATCTGTTGTTGCGCGTTGCATCTTGCAACCACTCTGCGCGTGCAGTAAAAGGGGAATGAAGGCTGATTCCATTCTACCCTCGAAAGGTTTATAAAAAGGAAACAATGTGGGAAGATAAATCTGAACTTATATTGGAATTGACAATAATAGCCTTACAATTAAGAATAATTTGCAAAGTGTACTATTGTTTTCAAGTTACTTTAATGAACTCAAATAAGTGTCTTGTAAAATCGGCTTATAACCAAATTTTCCACCAGAGCTCAGCCAGTTCAAATGTAATTGGTAATGAATGCATATGCACTGGTTTACTAGATTCGCATTTTACAAAAAATATAGGTAGATCAATGTAATAGAAAGAATGGGTGGCATCCTGACACCAACTTTGTCTGCACTAGCCATTTTTAGTAATTAAATAATAATTTT
Organism: Ceriagrion tenellum; assembly: GCA_963169105.1. NCBI lineage: Eukaryota > Metazoa > Arthropoda > Insecta > Odonata > Coenagrionidae > Ceriagrion > Ceriagrion tenellum. The sequence continues at coordinate 97,303,748 of OY720638.1, read as the reverse complement.
ATCATGTTATCTGAGCACAGGGGAATTAATAAATCCTTATTTTTGCGTAAGAATGAATGCATAAACATACAAAGAATATTTTGAGCTTCATAATTTAGGTCTTGTTGAATAAAGCCCATATACATTTTTTCCAGTCAAAAATCAAATAATGTTGTAATTTATAACAACTCTTATCCATTTAAAATATTTTAACACACAAACCAATTTATTTTTGACCCTTAGAAGTGACACGAGAAAATTGCCCCGCAAGTATCTTTTAATCGCTGGGTAATCTCTGAAAAAAGTGTCACCAGCCACACATTTGCCAGACTTTTAGGATAGCCCGGGGAAACATCTCTCCAGCTGTCACAATGGAGATGAACCGAACATCGGCGCGTGGTTTCAATTGATCGTTTGTTATTGAGAAAAGGGTTTATTTTTATGAAATATTTCGCCTTTTCAAAGAAGAGGTAACCATTTTGAGTTGCGTGAATTCTCGTCTGTATAAATAAAATAATTGTATAATGCGGATGCGCTCAGTTCTGGGACAATAACGATAGAAGAGGGGCTTGGAGAAGTATTGCTTCGTTACAAAAACCATCATACGCAAAACCACGTGTATTCCCTCCATCTTGAGTTATCGGTATAAAACCTTGTTTCTACTCCAGGAATTTCAAAGAGAGGTTGAGCCCTTATCCAACAGCGGTTAGTTTTCCACATAATAACATATCCCAAATTCATGAGACATTTTTCTTTACTCGGGTTGGTTTTGTAGCAAATGAAGCTCTAATTTAGCCATTACACTAAACATCAGTTGACCCACCACTACATAGTTCGTCATATGTGATTATCTTCGTTCATATTTTTAGTTGCCTTGCATCCTTTTCCAGGGGTGGCTTTCCAGGTGTCAGTTTGGAATTATCTTTCGTTAGCGTCACCACGCGACGACCTAAACGCAGGCAAGCTAAAGTGCAAATACAATTTGGGTTCTAGTGCTAATTATTTACAACGGTTTCACGACTTTATGGAATTGCAAGATATTTTATGTCTATTACTTTGTGAATGTCGCTCCGATGTGTTTCCATCGAAGTTACTCTCCAAGATTTGGTAATTAAATATGTCAACAGCATCATCATTTTTGGCATATAAATTAGTCAATTTTATTCTTATTCAAAAGCTATTCAATTGTAAATTCAAATTCAAAGTAAAATTCAAATGTAAATTTTTACATTTGCATATTCTCTTCTCTTATTTATCAAAGAAATAATATATAATTTAATGAGTAATGCATAATTTTTCATCTTGCTTATCATTCGACCGTTTGCTAACTCATGTGAAGATCAAAAGAGAAAATTAACGTGTCGTTACCGCAACACTATCTGGTTTATTGCATTTTGTGAATTGAGTATTTGCGCTAGGTAATATGAGTATACGACTTACTAAAAGTAAATTGTAGATATCAACTTTCATTATTTCCCACACATAATAGGCGCTGACTTGCTTGTCACTTTGTGTTACTGTCCATCCAGAAATGTTCTTGAAATTTATTGTCTGAGCATAGCAGATTCGTGAATTAATAATTTAATTTTTTTCGCATTTCGAATAGTCAGAGTGAGATAGTTTGGTCATAAATGAGGCTATACTCGAAAGGATTTCTTTGACTTAAGCTGTTGTAAGAAACTTTATGGTTGCGTAAGAACAATTATGCTGGAAAAACTAGTCTTATACGGCTGGACACAGATATCAACTAATCTAGCATATTATGGAGTAGATTGGACTTTTTCCGTAAGCTAGGTTTACGAAATAAACTCATTGATCTTTTCGATGACGTGTCACATTTATATTCAAACAATTATCGGCTACCTATATCGGCTGTCTATAGACGCCCCATCGCGATTATAGTTCTCAAAGGCTTTTGGTGATTCGGTTCGATGTGAGGTGATGAGCAATTTTTTAATAATTAGAAAATATACCGTTTACACGCCTCTAAATTTCTACTGCAATGTGTGCCTCGAAAATTCTATCTCATATGCAAAATCTCATATCACATTTCTAGTTTCACATGGTTATCAATTTGCATGTAGTAAATTATCGGAAATTATGAAAAGTCTGCCATTGTTTAATCCAGGTTAGAGATCAGCGTGAACCTTTTTTCCATCGTTACATATGACTGACCAGTTACTCAAACGAAGTAAACACGTTATCCATAGTTTTGAGACTACCTGTTGCATGCGGGCCGATCCCCTATTCGACCATCATTGAATGGAATGTCGTAAACGTCGCTATGGCCATATTTGATTGCCATGCCTTAAGTGCCTCATATTTTACATGCACCTTATTTGATTGATCATATTTTCTTTTTCCACTTGTCACTCTACCGTAAGCTGGCGACCTTGGCGACGGTTTTTTAGGCGTATGTTTAGCACATAGCCGTGTAGCTCTTGAAATCCGCGCGTGCGTTCGCAGGAAGGTAGGCAGGGAAGGGGAACGCAGACCTGAGCCAATGAACGTCGAAAGGAGGAGCCTCGCGTTGAAAGGAGGAGACACGCGAATACTAGTTTTCATCTTTTGCCTGGGCGCCACGAGGCCTCATTTCAGTCAGGATAAGGAGTGAGGTAGGTCGTGATCAGTCTGGTGGTGTCACCCTTGAGCCTCTGCAAGAGTGGGTGGCTGCCACGCCCATCGGGGAACGCATTCGGGTAGGTCGACTCCTGCATCTGCTTCCACGCCAGCCATACATAACCGGGTGACATATTGGTCCATATTTCTTTGGTGTCTCCACGCGTCGACGAGGAAAAGGCTAAGTATGTTCCATCTCATTAATTGTTGGGTGTTGTTCTTTTATTACATCTTCAGGATAATTTTCTGGTGCATTGGAGAATTGGAGAATTAGAGAATTTGAGTTCATTTCGCACCATATTTTCCCCATCCACTACTTTAAAGTACTTTGAGCATGTCATTGTTGGACAAATAATGGTCGGTGAGAGTGAAAATGTGCGGTTTATGACGTGATATTTTAGTTTTTGTCTATCTGTGAATACTCCAATTTGAAGTGTATCATCTAGCGTTAATATGTCATTTGAAAAAAGAGGGTTATGTCCGCGATACTATTAGGTTTATTGCGTCTGCTTGTGACTTGAGGATTGGCACTAGCTATCATGCCTAATTTTAATCTTCACCCTCATCGCCCATTACAACAACCATGTAATAGGCGATGACAACACCCTTGTAGTAGACAACGACTCGGCTGTCGCTTGGAGTTTCTTTGCTCCAAATGTTTTCTAAAAGGGTCGGTTGATGAGAGACGTCTTAGAATCGGATTCTGATGACTACTTAAGGATCAACCTCATTTATCTGGGTATCAAATTTCTTATTATTATAGTATTTAAATATTTTTCCTTTGATTCCCTATTTTTTGTCAAACAATAGGTCATACCGTAAATCGCTCAGTTTCTCAACCTTCACGAGTTTGAATAGTTTCCAGACCAAATCTCGAACCTATTGCGCAATTTTATGCCGAGCGTCAGTGAGGTAATGTTGTCTTTGACGTGTCATATCTGTATGTCCGTAAATAGGAACAATTTTTTAAAGATCATGACAAATTTTACCAAAAAAATATTATCCACGCCATTAAATTACAAAACTCATACCTAGCTCCTCCGAGTGAAGCGTCTAAGTCGTAGTTGACGGACAAGGTGAAGGGGTAAGGGTCCTTTGGAATTGCGATGTAGCACCCACCACTTTCTAGGCTGACAAAGGAAAATGGCGGCATAGATATTCCACCGAAAATCATTCCATATGCTCATATTTGTTAAATTTTGAATTATATTCATCGTAATAAACCCAGAAAATCGTTAAGTTCAGCAGTTCCCTAGGTGTTCCTCTCAGCATAAATATGGAATTGATCCGGGGAAATATCTAACATTGGCTTACATTAATCCCAATTGCATGGTCACAAGGGTCGTTCTCTGCATACATTACCTTGCCAATCTATTCCTCACTGTTTAAAGAATCTTTATATTTTTTTGGATTCTGAACTGTAGTTTGACGGGTCCATCAAAGTTATATATATGTATTCTAGTGGTAAAGGTCTAAAGTGTCAGTGGGCATTTATGAAATTATCAAATCTCAAAGACAATGAAGTAAAATGCCTTTTAAAAATGGCTCATCCATTTTTCTCTTTCATATCTCGCATAATTCTAATTGGTAGGGTGCTTTCTCTTATTTTCCACAGCATATCCTTGGGAAAGTTGACGTTAGTACTGTCTTTTTTAAGACCAAATTGCTCATTGGCAACTACGGATGTATATTTAAAGGTGAACATTTCCTCTTGGTCACTAAATACGTTGATTTGAAAGTAACAGAGTATTCCTAGTAAGCAAAGCCTTCAAAGTTTTTAATTGACTTAAGTTGCCATACTAGAAGAGCAAATTCTACGCAAATGTAATTACATGCTTCCCTTGAATTTCTCTTCTCGGACGACGCCATTTCAGCTTCTTTGCCCTTTTCATCAATTCAGGGTGAATAGAATACCTTTTCCCCCATGTTTCTTTTTTTCATGTGCTGCAATTCTTTCTGTCGCTAAACAAAATTAAAATCATGGCATCGTGCTCCGAGAATCACAAATCCATGATAAATGACATATTTTGGTCTGAGATACACAGTGATCCCTGAAAATAATAGCACAGCCGTTATGGCATTAGAACATGAATCGGGAATTTAAATACTCTACTTTCATTTTAAAATAGTTATTAAAATATGTGGGAAACAACACTCACAATCCAATCACTGGACACCGGAAAATGATCGAACAGCATATGAAATCGTTGATGATTAATATCAAAATCGGAAAAATTTTGTGAGATCAAGAAGGAAGACATCATTACAGTATTGGTTCTCACTACACTCAAGAGAGCATATGTTTAACCGGTTGACGTCTCATGTTCTAGTTAGCAGCAAAATAAAGAAAGTTAAAGTGACCCAAGGTACAATGGGGTCAAGGTACGTGTAATGATCCAACAAAAAGTTGTTTTCAGTTCAAGAAAGGAATGCATTTATATGCTATTCTTCGTTCTCATCCTCGAAAATATTCCAAAAGCGAAGAGTGAGTATGAAATTGCATCTTATGCATTTTCTATTTTGTGTATTTATATATTATTAGTATTACATATAAACAATAAAATGTCTAAATATCTCAAAATACTATACAATGGTGGTAGGGAACAATGTGGTGCGAAATTAACATGTTGACACTCCTTTTTATGCTATGCACTTCCAGTAATATAAATCCTGAAGCTGTAATGAAAGAACAACAACCAACAAAAAATTAAATGGAACAAACTTAGCTTTTTCCTCGTCGACGCGTGGAGACACCGAAGAACGATGGACCAATATGTCACCCAGTTAGGTGTCGCTGTCGTGGAAGTTGTTGCAGGAGTTGACCTACCCGAATGCGTTCCCCGATGGGCGTGGCAGCCATCCACTCTTGCAGAGCACACAGGGGCGACACCGCCAGACTGATCCCGACCTACCTCACTCCCTCTCCGTACTGAGACGAGGCCTCGTGGCGCCCACGCAAAATATCAAAGCTTGTTTTCCTCCTTTCAAGTCGCTCATTGGCTCATGTCCGGGTTCCCTCCCCTGTTTACCTTTCTACGTGCGCAAGCGCAGGTTTGAAAGGCGGAAAGGCTAAGGAGGAAACATGCGCGTAAATTGCCGTCGCTAACGCCGCCAGCTCTCGGCGGGGTTTTGAGGGGAAACAGAAAGGCAAACAATCAAGTATGCTGCGTATCATACATGAGGCACATAAGGCACGATAATCAAACATGCCTCACTATTATGAGACCTTTATTGTTCTAAATGACCACAAGCGAATTCTATTTGCTATGGAAACCTTTCCGAGAATGGATATGTGTGCCATGGTTCCGAGATTTCTAATGTCATCGCAATTCAACAACTTGCCTTTTATTAATACATTGTGGAACTTGTCGTGAATGTCGCTTATTGGCTGCGATAGATTTAGTAACAAGGCCCAAATGGCTCATAGTGATAACTTCCTTGTAGCCTCTTTGCTACTGATACTGTGCTGTTGATATTATTATAGGTTACATTGCATCACCATTATACATTAGACAAATATGATCTAAACAACGTAAAATGATGCATAGAAAGCTACAAATAGATTGAAATAAGGATTGGAAGTAATTCTCAGTTTGCTTAAGATGAAGCGTCGCTTGCAATTGAAAAGTAACACGATCCAAGATCTTAAATAAAATCGTCTTCAGAATCAGAAGCACGTATATCAGATCAGAATAAGAAGCACGCAAATGGAAAATAACATAAGCGGCAGGGCAGCATAATTTGTTGTCATTTCCGATATTTTGTATCTTTGAGCCGCGTTAATTCCACAATCAATGGCTAAATAGGAATGTTGGCGTAAATTCCACAATTAATATTGGTCTATTATGTTTGGGGTCTGAGGAAGAGATATGGGGGGGCAGAAAAGGGAAGGTATCCCAGCTGTCTTGAAGAGAGTACATCCGAGGTTAATAGGAAAATTACGAAACCTTTCAAAGGGTAAAAATGTGAGCGTAAAGAATGTTTCTGTAACGTATTTTAAGATAATTTACTTGATATCTATTACGAGTGCACTTATCTTTTTTTCCCGGATCAATAATCTTGCAATGCCTTCATCAAAGGCTGCAATGATATCAGTGACAGTACTCGCGGATTAAGAACGCAAAGTAGGACCGCAGCGCGGGATCCACCCGGGAAGCACCATTTACAGCAAGGGAACGATCGAGAGTCTGTTTGGCATTTATGTACTCCAGCTCTCCTGCTGCGTCATGGTTTTTGCATTCGTGACGTAAGATTGAATAGCGACTCTGACAAAATAGATGCTCATATAAATTTACACGGAAATATATGTAACGGAAAAGTAATTGTACCATCTAGAAGAAGACAGAGAAAACGGATCAATATCAACGAGATGGCTATTTTTTCCTTGGAGGAGGGACGGAAGAAGGAAGGACGTTTAGTGAGCGCTAATATGCAAGTAGTCGATCGGAGTGACGAGACTGTTTGGGTGGAAAGCGAAGGCTCCCTGAAACTGATAATAGAAGGGTGTTTTTGATAGCCAGAGTTACGAGTTTCCTATAATTGACAGTATATTAAATTATATCTGGGTAGAATTATGCCCGTTCAGAACTGAAGAAATAAAGGTAAAGAAATTCCACAGCAGTTGTCATTTGATTTTTTAAAACTTCTAGAAGGTTTAAAATAGGTCTATGCCTTTTCATGATCATCTCAAACGCTCAACTTAGAGTTATTTACGTATTTCCATAACCTCAAAATAGGTTATTCAGAAAGGTATTTATAGCCATTGCAAAATATTCCGTTTAAATCCGTTCGTCACGTAGCCAGGGAAATTTGCTGTCGTTGGAATTAGAAAAAAAACTGAAAATGTTGCTATATTAGCGTAAACAATTAACAAAATCGAAGCGTTGAACAATATAAACCGCAAAAGCCTAGTTTTCCATTGTTTTAGGCACCGGGATTTAAAAAAGTCAACCTAATATCTCCAGTACAAGGGATTTATGATAGCAAAAATCAAAATCTACGCACGATGCCGCAGCTTTTCTAATGGGAGTTAATATTTTCTATAATCTCACTGCAAAAATAATAAAACATGCCAAACTTAAAGTCAATTCCTCCAGGCCTTCCTTGGCAGATGGGAAACATACATATACAAACATACCCACATGCATTTTTGTGTTCATAGATCAGTTTTGAAACTTTAGAAACCATACAAATTACGTATTATTACAACTCTGATGCGATTTTTGCTTCATAAATTTCTATTTTTAGTTACATTAATTAAATTAAACTATCGTATTAAAACGTAAGTAAATCGAATCCCAGTTTTGACAAATATCTGGACAGTGTTTAGACGTATTTTGTGGTGTAAGGTGTGATATTTTGTTATCAAAGCCAAATTCAATGAAATCTGTATATCATGATATCTCGCTGAAATAAGTTTTAGAACGTGAATGCAAGTCCTCTAACTCAACTTGCAAACTATTCATATTATAAGATTCCTTTCTGTATCTTATATTCAGCTATGACTTGGTAAACACATTTCACAGCCAGGGTATCAATGGGAAGTCATGACTTATTATAGGATTGGCCAGCCATTTTAATGAAAAATTGTGCATGTCATTGCATGCCTTAAGTAAGCCTTTGCTACCTGTTGCATTCAGGCCATTTGTAAATCTTCCATCAGTAGGAGAGTCGTCAATGTTGCAATGGCGGGAGTGCTACATCTTTTTTGTCAGACTAAATTTTTGTGGGATTTTACCGGTTACCCTCCCACATCACTCACAGATCTGTCACGCAATGTCCTCCATTTTCATGGACCATTTCATTTTGGCGAAATATAAAATTGGAAGAAGGTTTGAAAGTAACCTATCCAATACATTTTGTGATGCGGAATTTTAATGCCATCACACGAGTCAGTGGTGCTCCAGAGCAAAGAATAAAGCGGAAACCAGTTTGAGAAACAATCTTTGGCATGATATACAATTAAAAGCTTTTTACACACTGACATCGATAACCACTTGACCATTTAATTAAGTCGGTTGAAAATATGCATAATTAAATGACATTATTGTACGGAGTAAATTACATCCTAGTGAATTTTGAAAGGTAGTATATCACTAGGGATCGCACTTTTATATTTGCTCCGTTAAGTATCACACGCTTATTGATTTATTCTCCTAACGTTATGTTGTGAATTGATATGTATTTGTTTTATAAAACAAGTGATATAGTGAATTTAAAAATATCTTTCTTGGGGTATTAAATTTTTAGTTTTACCTCATGAATAATCACAGTTCATTGGTTGATTCTCCTACCATTGATAATATGTATTCCTTATATTTGACTTGCAAAGATATTATATATTTCAACCTTAATTCTTAACAACAAATTACTGGACTCGATTATTGATTTCGGTAAGCTCTAACTTGACAAATGATACTTTACCTTTATGAATTTTGCAACATGTTTTCTATGAAGACGAATGATGGCTTATTTTCATGCTTGTCGATTCTGACAATAAATAAGACTGGAGGATAAATGCTTACGTTTATACCCACAATATATGGCACTTCGAATGATGGCCAATACTTGATAATGCATCATCCTTACCAAATCTCTAAAGCTCCTATTCTTTTTTCTTCCAGAACTCGCATGATCCATGTCGCTGAGACATAAAAAATCTCCGCGAGAATGTTTACAGATACTGCTTCGTTCTCGCTACTAATTTTTCTTGGAGCACATCTGTTGTTTTTTTACCACAAGTACTTTTTCACTTGATACCCATTGCATTAATCCACCTCCACTGAATGCGTTATATGTACCTTTATTAACTAGAGATACAAATCAAAAGAAATTTTAACACCAAAAGTTAACAATTTTATATTTTTTTTAATTAATCAGCTAACTTAGCTCAAAATTTTTGCTTAATTGTTTATAAGTTTCCTATTTTATGAAGCTGTTCATATGGTTGTATCACATATCAATTACCTATAAATGATGGCTGTAAATTGTAACTTAGCATCGAATCACTCAGTTAAGCTTGATGTTTAACTTGAATCTCAGAAAAAATAGCATTGCTTTCTCAAATTCCGAGTTGTAAAAAGTCAAGTTGCCATGTTCATCGTTGTCCATTATCTATATGTGATTATTTACATAACATCAACAACGGAAACAACAAAGCTGCCGGGAGTGTCAAGAACGCGCACCAAGGTAAGTGAATGCAAAATATTTTAGATTATGCCATCTCGATGAAAAAGAAGATTGATGAACACAACTTCTTGTAATGTTTCAATACTTATAACTGTTTGCGGGGATGCGAAAACAAGGCGTAGGTTTGGAACGTTCCTGGGTTAGAGAAGCGAACGCAATCGCGTTGGTGATTATTGAGTAATATAGTCAATGCGCATGCATAACAGTAAAAAGTCACATCTGGGTCAATTACCGTAACAATTATAGACATTAAAATGCATGTTATGTATTTTTGGAGCCAAAGGCGCAGTTAAGTTTCATTTTTACTTCTTAATTAATTAATACCCTCAAGAAAGAATCATTATGATGCATTTTGTCAATAGTTGTGATTTTGTAAATATTTAATTGAATATTTTTCGCCGTGTAGTGGAAATACGCAGTGTTTGTTCATGAATGTTTTATTTAAAACAAATGTCAAGTTAATTTCGAAATTAGTATCCCAAATACCACATCACTGCAGCCGCGCTTCATTGGTGAATTGCTGTTTTTTATTTAGTTTACAAAGTAATTTATTCTACATTACTATTCAATTGGATTGCCATATCTTACTACTAATAATGAAATCTTGGCAGGAGTCATGTGGTGAATAAAATCCAGATCTAAAAATTGCATAATTTAATATGAGATAATATTATAAAAGATAGTTTCGTTTCCTGCTACTATGATTCGTCGAGCGTATTATGAATTATTTAGCTGTGTTTGGTTAACCAAAGTTCACTACATTCATTTAACCACAAAGCCAAGTTGTGAAAAACGTATTTTAAGTTGGGCTTTCTTAACGTTAACGTTCTTAACTTTCTTAACGTTGGGGAGCATTTTACCATTTTGTTTTCCTCGAGAAGGTTTTTGAAGGAAAAAAAAAGTTTTTTGTTTAAATTTTGTTTATATTCTGTTTATCAGTCTAATCTTAAAAACATGAACACTTTGGAGCACCTTACCGGGTCGAAGAGTTCCTGGTGATATTGTGTCGGTTTTCTACTTCATAAGAAATTAATGAGTTATAACCTTTTCACCTAAAAAATCTCGTGAAAGAGTTTGAGGTGTAGCTTGGTGGAAATATCAATATCCATACTGGTAAGAATGAAAAGACGATAGTAAATTTCCACACTGTTAAACAATCACCGACCATGGTTTCGACACTTTATGTCATTCTAAAGGTGCACCTTGAGTGTGGAAATTTACTATCGTCTTTTCATTCCTACCACTATGGACAAAAAACTCGGATTAATCACATGACCTGATCTACATTAATATCTTTGCACATTATATACGAATGCGACATTTGAGCAAATTAACTGATCTTCTCTTTGAAGAGGCTTGGGTTCCGTAACCCTCACTCTTTATTTCCTTCTTGGACTTGCCGTAGCGTCCGTTGCACCCAGGCACACAGTGGCGACGGTTGGGCCTAATATCTAAAGCCTTAAAAAGCTTTAACTATAGTCACGATAACCCTCAATAAATACTAATACCGATTCAATTCGAGTATCTTTCGAGTTCTTCTGTACACTGCATTATCCTAGCGGGAAAGCACGAGTCGCTCGGCTCACCAGCACCACGGTTGGGAAAGTCTTGGAAACGGTTGAAGAGCGCGCGAGATGACAGCATAAATCTGCGTTTTCTGCCATCTAGAGGAACGTCCTGTTTACAATGTTAATGTATTTAATCATGTTTTCCCCCAAGTACCGGGGGACCGGGTGTCATTTTGGTCCATCTTTCTTTGGCGTCTCCGTACCTCAACGAGGAAAAGGCTAAGTATATTCAATCTAATTTGTTGTTCGGTGCTGATCTTTGATTACAGCTTCAGGATTTATTTCTGGAACCAGATGGAAGTTTGTCCGATGAAGTGGCCTTATTTATTAAAAAACGCGATTTGAAGAGATAAATTATGAAGAGGTAGGTCCTAAAATTCTTGTACAAGTTTCTTGAATAATTTTCAAATGATTATCGCGGATATGAATGATAGTCATAGTTTGGATCAGGGATATGGCGACTGTAGTCAGCCACACGAGTGTTGGAGGGAAAACCATACCTTCTTCTGGCAGGAAGAAATACCTGGTCACAACCAGAAAACAGCTTGAGATACTGAAGAGATAAGCTACCTACTACTGTTGGTATGCTGTAAACTTTATGGTGTTAGCCTCAGAGGATTTTTTTATGTTAAGGTGTGATACTTATACCGATAAACCCATCAGTTTTATTCGTGTATTGACATCGTTTGAAATAATGTTTGATATAGCATGCAGTCATTACCAGCTGTCTCAATTATGAATATTTATTTGCTGCATTTCTGTATTATTAAAGTGCTATTCTTCTGGAGTTGAAACTCATAAGTTACGTAAACTTTATTGATGGTCATTTATAGAAAAGGACTATTTCCACCACATTTAAGGAGCCATTTTGATGAATGGGTTAATATGTGATTGTCATAATTCCTGGCATCTATCTCGTTTCACATGGTAATCACTTTGGATTCCGTCCAAGAGTCGGGTATTAAAATATTTTCTTGTGCTCGAAAGTGAATTTGTCGTGAAATATTAACGAAAAGTGTATACAACCTTTATACAATGTGATTCGAAAGTCAATTCTACTAATTATTATCGTGGAGAACAAACATAGTAAAACAACAAGAATGAAAAATTGGTTCCTACTTATCTACGGAAAGATGTTTCACGTACAAGTTGATAATGTTTTTTGGGTTCAGCGACGCGGGATCAATTTCGAGGGACCTTCAACCATAGAGGGGAGGTTGAATCAGGGTGGCGTGTAGGCTTTTAGTTGTCGTGAGGAGATGAGCAATATTTTTAATGATTAGAATAATTTCGATTAAAATACCTCTAATTTTGCAACGCAATCTGTACCTCTGAAATCACTTGCATATCTGAAATCTAAAATTTAATATATAATTTCTCGTTTCATATGGTAATCACGCAACATGTATTGATTGATTGGAAGTAATTAACCTTCTGCCATTGTTTCTATTCTGATTTTAGATGAGCGTGAATCGATATTGTACTCGTTAGATGTGATTGACCAGAGACTCAAACGAAATGAACACTTCATAATAAGTTTAGGAACCGTCATCAGCCTTCGCTACTGGTTGCATGCGGGCCCATCTCCAATTCGATCTCTATTTAATTGAATGTCGTGAACGTCATAATGGTGAGAGCGTCGTATATATTTCGCTGACGTCTGTTTCCCGTGGGATTCCGCCGGCGTTTCCTACCTAGCGGTTTTCCATGCGATGTTATTCATTTTTGTGAAATATTTATAGTTGAAGTGTGACGGAAGTTGAATGTGGTTTAGATCACAAAAAAGTGTGATTTGGAACTGAAAACCCGTAGCCACGCACAGTAGTACCAAAGAGGCAGTTGGAAAGTGGTGCCTCCATTTTAGAATTGTAACCAGAAGAATCGCAACCAACAGGTTGGTCGATATTCCTTTTGGCTAAGAGTTTTTTAAGTATCAGTAAACTGCAAGTTGTTGGTTTTTTGTTACAATCTGAAATCTTGGATACATGAGACTTAATTCCAAGCTCGAAATGGTTTCCATAGCAACCAAAATGAGGTCATTCAGCAAAATAACAGTCTCATTTTAGTGTGCCTTGCTTGATTAAGATGCCTTATATTCTAAGGTTTGATATGCTCCATATTTGATTATTCACATTTTCTGCTTCCGCTAGGCACCCAGCAGTACGCTGGTAGCGTTGGCGACGGAGATTTATGCGCATGTTTCCTGTATAGCCGTATTGCTTTAGAAATCCGCGCATGGGCACGCAGAAAGGGAGACAGGGGAGGGGGACGCTGACGTTAGCCAATGAAAGCGGAAAATAGCTCAGATTTTTCGCCCAGGGGCCGCGAGGCCTTATTTCAGTCCTAAGAGGGAGTGAGGTAGGTCGGGCTCAGTCTGGAGGTGTCGCCCCTGTGTGCTCTGTAAGAGTGGGTGGCTGCCACACCCATCGGGCAACGGATTAGGCATCCTGCAACTGCTTCCACGCAAGCGGTACCTAACCGGGTGTCATTTTGGTCCATCTTTCTTTGGCGTCTCCGTACCTCAACGAGGAAAAGGCTAAGTATATTCAATCTAATTTGTTGTTCGGTGCTGATCTTTGATTACAGCTTCAGGATTTATTTCTGGAAATACATCGCATTAAATGGAGTATCACTATGTTAATTTCGCACCATTTTGTTCCCATCCACCATTTCAAGGTACTTCGGGTATGTCAATGCTTGTCAAATAACGGTCAGCTAAAGTGAGAATGTGCGGATCATAAAACGATATTTCATTTTTCATCTTTCCCTTAATTTCATTGAATGTTTAATTTTACGTTTGTCAATTTCACGTCCCAATGGAAAAAAATAGAAGGGTATGATCACCATAGTAGGAATTAAATTCCGTCAAGCGTCGACTTGTGATTTGAGGATGGGCACTAGCTGAAATGGCCTAGAGAAATCTTCACCTTCATCGCCCATTTCCACAAAATGTTACCTTGACGTAGGAGCCAACTCCGCTATCGCTTTGAATTTCAGTACCAGAATTTTGACGAAAAATCAGTTTGCTAGATCCTCCTCCAGGCAAAGCGTGTAAGTCTTGAGGCGTTGCTGACTACCAAGGGGAAAGGGTAATGGTCCTTGGGAATCGCTCTACAAGCGTGATTTTTAATGTATATAATAAGAATGCCATCAAAATATAGGCTTCAATAGCTAACATCCTTTTAGTAGACAATGATTCGGTTTTCTCTTTTAGTTTCTGTCGCTTCCAAAATTTTATGGAAAGGTGGGTCGATATGAGTCTTGCCGTCTTAGATTTGGAATCTGGTAATCTCAATAAATCAAATTCTATTCTCTGGGTGTTAACTTTCTTATTATTGATGTATTTAAATATTGTTCTGTTAATTCATAATTTTTTAATATGAAACTCCGTAAATCGCTCAGTTTGTCAACTATCTCGAGGTTGACTAATTTTGAGACCAAATCTCTTGCTGTTTGCGCAACTTTACGTTGAGCGACAATAATTTAATGTAGTCAGCGACGTGTCCCATTTGTATATAACCGTGATTGACGGTCATTTTTACATGGTGAAATAACTGCTTTTACAAAACAATTTTATTCAAGCTAGTGAATTATATTTTTGGAATAATGAATGACGAACTTCATACCGAGCTCCTCTCATAAGCTCCTCTCCTCCTGTGTAAGTCTTGAGGCGCAGCAGAAGGGGTATGGTCCTTATGATCGCTCTGAAACCCCTACCGCATGTAGGTCACGAAAGAAAGTAGAGGATTGGGTTTAGATCCAAAAAGTCATTCATTATCCTCAGATTTTTTCTATTTTGTATTAAATTTTTCTAAATAAACCCAGCCAATAGCGTTAATCGCTGAAATCATTTTCAGTGGCGAATATTCGAATATGTGAATCATCCACTATTCACCCTCTTTAAGGTTGTATCAGCAAATGTTTACCCAGGTATAACTGAAATTATACTTAAATTGGAATAATAGTAATTATGTGGAGAACTAAATATATATTATTGTATTAGAGGAGCAAAAACTCTTTAGGTCCAAAGACTTTGCTATTTTACGTAATATTGTACCATCAGCTTGAAGTAATATTTTATAATTATTAAAACAGATGAATTGAGCACACGGGCAAACCAAATTATGAAAAAATCAAACTCCATTTATTTTCAACGTATCGACGAAGAGTTTGGACAGCTTTTTCCATATGATTACAAAAATTGAAATTTATTCCAATTTATCATTCCCTAAGTCAATAATTTATTGTGAAATTCTATAGTGGTCAAGAAATTTGGGGGCTTAGCAAAATTTCCTCATATTGATTTTGGAAACCGTTCTTGCTAGATGACTCCCACCGATACTCAATAACTAGTTTCTACTCGGAAAGTACCTTTCACATCTAGGGAACGATTGGCAAGTTCATTTTACATTTTTCTTCTCCTCCTGCCTCTAATATACCATTGTTTTTCCTTTGTGAGGTAAGAATAAATAGGGAACCTGACAAAAGAGAAGCTTTAAATGTTTTAAAGAAAGATACAAAATAGATCTTTTTGTTTAGTTATTAGAGAAGCACAGAGAAAATGAATCAACATCAACAAGGAACGCATTTTATTACCGGGAGGGGGGATGAAGAGGAAATGACGTTTAGTAAGTGCTAATCTGCAAGTGGGCATTTGGAGTGACGAGACAGTTTGAATGGAATGCGATGGCTCTCTGAAACTGATGATGGGTAGTTTTGATTGCCAGGGTTCGTTGATACTATAATTAAGGGTATAATTACATCGGCGTTGGTAAAAGTCAATGATGGGGAGGCTAGCGATGGAGAGTCAGAGGTGGTATTCATGGACATGTGGCGTTAAAGGTGACGGAAGAGGGAATGAGTTTTGGTAATTCTCAAGAGAAACGCTGGGAGTGACGAGACTCCGGATGGAACGCGAGGGCTCATATAAACTGATGATGGGTGTTCCTGATAGCCAGAGTTAGAGCATACTATAATTAAGGGTATAGAATAATAAATCTTGGTCACTAAAAGTCTATGTGTTCACAGCTTGATGGGGAGGCTACCGAAGGAGAGTTAAAACAGAGTGACATGTTGGACATGCGGCGTAAATAGTGGTTTTTATAGGGCTAACATATTTTCACGTGGGATAAAACTTTTCCACATGACCCTCCAACATAGGATATGATAGGGTTGACATATAATTAAAACGATGAGGAATTACGAAGTTAATTTTCTTAAAGTGAGCGAGTGTTGTAGTATGTGAATCTGGTAGATTCAGTCTCCAGTACAAGAACTTAACTTACTCATTTTGAAAAATAGGCACTTTTAAGACTAATTAAATGCATGAATTTACATTAAAACGATTTATATCCAAAACATTTTCTAATTCATACGATTAGAAGTACGATATTATACTCGATTAGTTTATTTCATACTTGCAGCAATTTTCGTTCATTCTGAAGCAAATTAGCACCAACACTTCAAGCTATTCGTGTCATCAATAATGATGCTATCATAATGATGCATGTGACCTTCAATTCTCCTGCTAAATTCTTTATGTATTAGCTGGTCTTCCGTTACATTCCTTTGATTGAGTGGACTTATAATTTTTCAGTTGGTCTTTCATGAGAGGCTTACTTGCAGTATTAGCTCCTTTTTATTCTTTAGGAATTCTCCGTCTTATTAATTCATTATTATTTATAGTATCCTGCTTATATGGATGTTATCTTCGTAAGAGTGTTCTATAATGTCTTTTACTTTACTATTCAGCTAATCTTCCCTTCTTTTCCCATTTTATACAAATATTTCATCTTCATCATCCTTTAACAAGGAATAATACGCACCGTCGAAAGTGATAGCAAATAACTTAAGGTAATGTCATCTCGGAAATAGAACCATGATTGATGAAGCAAATCTCATTTAATATTACAGCTTTTGGAAAATGGCAGAAGGGTTGCGAAAACATAGCGAAAGGTTGATACTTTGTGAGGACAGAGGAGCGAGAGCAATCTTGTGGGTAAACAATGAGTAATATAGTGAATACACATGCTCAATGTTGACAGGTCACATGTGAGTCCATTTATGTAACAATTTTTGACATTCGAATTGGATTTTTTGAAATTTTTTCAAACAGTCGCGTCAGAATAGTCCCAACGTTAAATCTCAGTAAATCACAATACACTCGCGGAAAAGTATCTCAAAGATGTATTTTATTATTGTGAGGATTTTTAAAACATTTGATTTGAATTATTCTTCACTGTTTAGTCGATATATGCTGTGTGAGTTAGCAAATTCAAAAAAATATTTTTCATTGATTTCTAAATAAGCCTCGCAAATTCTGTATCACTACAGCCACGCTTCTTCGGAGAATTTCTGTATTTTTTTAGTTTACAAATTAATTTTTCGGGATCCTCAATTCTCAATCATAATGATTAAAATGTTGTAGGAGTGACTTTCGAAATTCTCTATTCTTTTCTGTTCCAGATTTCCAAGGATCTATATCTCTGCGCCATGTAGTGTCCTCGTGGGTAAATAATGAGTAATATAGTGAATACACATGCACGATGTTGACAGGTTATGAAACAATTTTTGACATTCGAATTGGATTTTTTGAAATTTTTTCAAACAGTCGCGTCAGAATAGTCCTTGAATTGTGAAGTTTCGGAAGACACCCGGGGTTTAACTTAAAGATTGTAACCTACTTGATCTGGTAAAAAATGGTATGAGAAGAAATGAATGAGGGATAATATTAATTTGGATTTTTTTTTCGTTGGGTAGATTTATTGCCACATAATTTTCACCAAGAGAGCGTATTGATTTATTTTTTCATACCATGTTCCTTGGTCGAGTCATTGTAAAGGTGAACCATTTTGTCCACCTTGCAGGGTCGGAGAGTTTGTGCAATAACGCGTGTATTTTCACCATCATGATGATACTTTGAATTTAGAATTTCCTAGAATAAATATAACTTTAAAGCATTCAATGTTTTAATAATAATTATTAATATGTTGTTACAGAAAACCCAGGTTGTAATCAATCATTTAATTTTTGGTGGAAAATACACAATGTGCAAAGTGCCCAAATGCTTGCAACTGACAAGACGATTTCCCCTAGAACTGATGATAAACCCGCTAGGTGTAATGAAAAAATTGTTAAATCTACGGAACCGAGGAGAAGATGGGAGCGCTGGATATAAATTCATATATTTACATCTACATAATACACTGTGAGACTCTCCAATTTTGTGAACCAAAAAGTGAAAAATTATTTCAGGAGGAAACATTTCACCGGCATTCTTTGCGCAGTGGGCATCTATTGGGTATTCAATCAGTGCTAGAGAAACTATTTAAATACATACATTTTTAGTTGAATAAATGGATATAGATAAAAGAATACGTGAATCATGCACAAAGTAATGCATGAAACGCATTTACGTTTCTGCAACGTAACTGCATTTCTTTTGCAGAAATACAGTTACGATACAATATGGAGTGGTTTGGAGCAGCTGTACTAACCAGCATTCTCAGAACCACATGAACTCACGGTAGAAACTCTTGTTTCTGCTCCAGGAATTTCAAAGAAAGATATATAGCAAGCGGTTGAATTTTCACATAAAATACCTCCCGAATCCATGCGACAGTTTTCTTTCCTCGGGTTGGTTTTATTAGCCAATGACTCTCTTATTTGGCCATTAAACATAAAATCAGATGCCACACCACTGCTTGGTTCGTAATGAGTGATTTTTGTGGTAAATATTTACAAGAAGCCGTTCATGACGCCATCGTTAACAGTTACAGATAGCGCGCGAGGTCGTGCATTCAATTATACTCCATCTAATTTCTCATTCGGTGCTGTTCATTCATTACAGCTTCAGGAATTATTTTCTGGATGTGTATCGCATAAAATGGGGTATGGCTATGTTAATTTTGCACCATATTGTTATTATTCACCATTTAAAAATATTTCGGGTATGTCATTGCTCGATAAATAACAGTCGGAAAGAGGGAAAATGTGTGGATCATAAAATGATATATCATTTCCCAACTTGTTGTTTCCCAACAAATGTTGAATTATACGTTTGTCAATTTTACGTCTCAATTAAATAATGGAAGGAATAAAAACTCTAATATCTCTATACTAGAGTTTTTATTCCGTCAATCGTCTACTTTTGACTCGAATATGAGCACTAATTGTGTACTATGTGTAATTGTGTGTAGACTATGAAAGTGAAGATGTCTAATTGACATCTTCACTTTCATAGTCCATTACTATAACATGTTACCTTAATGTAGGAGTCAACTTGATTTTTTATGTCATTGAATCATAATATTGCGTCAGCCTTCTATTCAATCCTTTCACCAGTTAAACCCCGGGTGTCTTTATTTGTCCTTCGTATTATTATTCAGCATTAATTTGATGGAGTGGACTTTTAATTTGTCAGTAGATCTTTCATGAGAGGCTTAACTTAGTGTGTTGGCTCCTTTTTTATTCTTTAAACATGCACCGTCTAATTAATTCATAATTATTAATGGTACCCTGTTTCATATGGATTTTTTCTTCCAAACGGTGTTCCATAATGTTTTCTACTATTATATTTCTCTAATCTCCCCTTCTTTTCCCATCTTATATAAAAATTTCATCTTCATCATCCTAATGAAGTTTCGGAAGTGTCTATTCTTTTCTGTTCCAGATTTCCAATCTACAAGTGGCGAGCTTGGCCTTATTTCCACACTTTCTGCTCTTTCACTGTGCGTGGGATTCTTGAATACAGCATTCGGGAACGCTTTGCAAAGATAAGGCCGGTATTCATAGACGAGATAAATAATCAATGATTGGTGAATCTACCCAATCTACTCATCAATCATTGAATATTTGATTATTCATGTATTCACAAACAGTAAAAAATCTCTAATTATTTAGGATAATCTATAATTGGTGAATAACAGATTGGGTATTTGTTTATTTTTGTGTAGCATGAGAAAGTGAATTGGCAACACATTTTGTAGGTATCGTTAAATTTTTATTCAAGTTGAGCATATCATTTTATTAATTGGCAATTGAAAAAGAAAAAAAATTGATTGGCAATATCTCTTTGATAAATATGAGTTAGCCATGATTTTGGTTAATATACAAATTTTAATCTCATCAACGGAGGTTTGCAAAGTTGATATATTTATATATTAAAGTTGAATTATTTTATACCTTAAAATAATTTCTTACGATTATTCAACGTTAATGAAGGCGTTACTTGAGAAAAATCAGCAAACAGTAATTTCGCATTTCAGCTAGTGTTGATGATGTAGCGTGTTTTACGTCAGGAACTGTCCAACCCTCCGTGTGGTCTCCTCTTTTTTCTAGCCACACAAAGAGACACTTATTTTTCGCCTGAACATTGTAAGATGCGGGCGGTCTGATGGTGACAACTATTTGGACGGCCGAAAGATTAGTTATACGTTTTACAGTTCTGGACACCGTTGGCTGCGAAACAGAACTACCAATCCCTACATATTGATGCATAACCGTAAAATCTCATAATTCCATATTGATGCATAAGCGTAAAATCTCAAAGCAATGAGCCACAGTAGCACAAGAGGATCTCTCAGTCCTCGTGGAAAGTGTCACTAAATGAACATCAGTTCTAGGAAGAATATACACGATCACTACGGGTTTTGAAAATCGGTATCTAAACTCTTCGTCTGTGAACTCTCACGTCTATTGTTAAATCAAGTTAGATAAGTGAGGCCATTTGCCATTAAAGATTCAAACTGGAGTACGAATTTTGTGGAAAGTGCCACGAGAAAAAAAAGCGAGGTGAAGTTCTATGATAGGATATGAAAAATGTCTTCCTGGTCGTGAATATGAAGAAGGAAAAAACCAGATGCTTACAGGCTCGAACCACCTATCCTGCCCGTACCAAACCATGGCGCTAACCAGTACATCAGCGGTCCTAATTATGCACTAGCTTTCCCAGCTTTTTTATACTAAGGGCGGATATTAATTACAATAAAACTAGGACACGTTTTACGAAGTCCAAGGCGAATTAGCGTTGCCTTTGACCACGTGCACGACATAGAAAATACGGCATTCACATCGGCGAGTCAGGGTACGTAGTTTCCCTTTGTGAGTAATAATTCAGTGGATTTGTTGGGTCCCTAATGTGTTTTTTGCAGCCTTTAGTGATACGCTGGTACATCTTCATCGGCAATCACATACGCCAATACATCCGAACGAATTTCCATTGTACAAAATTCCGAGGCAATCCAAGGTAACAGACGGTCATATTGAGTATTCTATGCCTTTAGTACCGTAAACTATAGTAGAGTTTGAACGCAAAGACACGAATTTGTCGATGATTATTTAGCAAAATAATTAGCTTGCTTGACTATGAATACTAGGACAATAAAAAATGATTATTTGACGAATATGAATGCATATTAATCAGAGATTGATGAATCTCTGATTCAAGAATCAACGATTGATGAAACATTAATTCTTTAATGACTATGAATAGGAAACTAAATAATTACTGATATATCATAGATTGGAACGAATCTGTAATTATTGAGGACTATGAATACAGGCCTAAAAGATGATTGGACGAATAAATATTTGTATTTCATATTAACGGTATTAAATGTTTGTCATTGACAAGCATAATTTAGTGAATTATGGAAATCAAGCAGAGTAGTATTCATTTCAGAAACTTAAAATAACTATCATACTAGAAAAATGAGGGAATTGACTGATAATGGACTCACCTCCCTGAGGATTCTGTTTAGAGACGAATTGGCAAAATAAATTATTCATTTACTCCTACGTTGAAATTTAAGATAATATAATTTAGCAATGGTCATATAGAATGATTATGTAATTTATCGTATATTTTGATATTGCAATAAAAATCGTGAGATTTGCTCAACCATATCATTTTTCATCAAAGCGTTATTCAAAATAATATTTAGATTCTCATAAAATTTGTAGATACTATGAAATATGTAGAAAAATTTTTAAGCATAAAATTTATTCATTTTTCAAATCGTAAAAATAATTCTTCTTAAATGAGTTTGAGAGAGAATGAGACCATTTAGTGAGTTTTTAATGGAATAGAGAATTTTTGGTTATTACTGGCTTCAAGCGATATGCATACAAAGGTCTTGTAGAAATGCCTCTGGCAATCGACGCTTCGACTATTGGTATTGTCGGACGTTTGGTGGCCACATCATCCATACTTAATACCAAGATCTCAGTTGAACACACGGTCATAATAAGATAGTAATAATAAATTCATTTATAGCTATTTATTAATTACATAACGCGACTTTTTTTAACTCTATCCCTTAGGGAATGTATAATGACATCCGCAGATGTTTCAATTGATGATTGTGAAATAAATTCCTTTTTCTATAATAATGGCATGAATTGATTTTGTTTTCGGTCCCAAGAAACACAAATGTCCGAACAGAAGGGATGATAGATTCATGTTTATGGAGATATATGTAGAACGTTTTAGAACAAAAGTTCTCGCGGCCATAAATTCATCTGTTCTGCTAAGCGGTGCAGGAAATACAAAGAAGCACCGAGCTAAAGCTTTATGCATTTTTTAGCTTATATTTGAGCCTGCGGAGCGTGATACGGTGGGAGAAACTCCTCTACCATTAGGCTTTATTGTAATATCCACAACAAAAGGTAGTTGTGAAATGTTTAGTCATCTTAATCCCCAATTTTTCATACTACCTATTTATTCTTACTACTACCAACTTATACCTTCATTCACAGGGATATTGCAAGTCAGTTTATATCTCTCAAATTAATAAAATAATTTAACACTCATCAAGTAAGTAATAATGCATAACTTTCTGGTAATGATGAAAATATTGTAAGTAATAATTCAAAACTTTATGGTACCTTGAATTGCATCATTATGTAACTTTGACCTTTTACCATGTACCTTGGGTCACTCTTAAAAAAAATGGGGGAATATAACAAAAATTGTCAGATTTATCATTTTAGTTAAAAAGTTATATAATTAGTCGTCTATAAATTAATGCAGTAGAAAAAATGGGATCTGGTAATTAAAATATTACCTCTGAAATCAGTCAAAATGTTACTGTAAATTTATCATCAGCATTAGGTGTTCTGCCGAGTAGCAGTTTCCTTCCACTGCCTTCGCTCCATCCAGTTTAACCCCTTTAAATGTAGTTAGAAATTTTTCTATAAATTCATCATTAACATTAAATGTTCTTACGAGTAGCAGGTTTCATTCACTGCCGTTTTCTCCAACCATTTCAGTCCCTGCCCTTTTTTCTTCATCTCCTTGTATCTTTCTCTCTTAACCTCATCCATTGGTCTCAGCCTTCTACTATTCCTTCTCTTCTCCCCATCTAACGATCCTTTAAAACCTGTCTATTGTCGCGCAATCAATCTCTTCCCTATTAATCACGATCCAATTTTTTCTCTGATAATGGTGCTTAGGTGTTTTATACCGTTCCTACCCTGTTAAGCATCTCTTAATTCCTTATTCTTTGCCTCCATCGTTTTTTCTTAAACCTTTATGAAATTGTACGTAATTAAATGAAAATATATAAATTAGTCTTTAACTCATTTTTTTCGCGCGGTGCGTTTGAAACTCCTTCAAAACGGAAGGCTTTTTGTGATAACCAAGAACCTACTGCGGTGACAACATGTTTAATTTTCAAATATTGTTGAGAAAACACACAAACTACATGATGTTAGTTTTTTACGACATCCAAGTGTTAGAAATTCCTCATTTAGTAAATAAGGTCTCTCTGGAGTGCATAAACGTACCATTTCCCATGTAAAAGAGCTGATATTTTTTGGCAAATATCGCCAAAAGTAATGAAGTGAGGGGTTGAATGTTTTGCTTCATTAGAATGGTGATGTATTTTTCTTTAAAATGAGGCCAAATTCATTTATTACTAAATAAAATGATATTTCGCTCGTACTACCATAACTGGTTATCTAGTAAATCTCTTATCGTTTGCAAAGGCGCGTCCACTGCCTTTTCGGGAAAGATTGCTGCTTCATGCACGGTTGGAGCCTGATGAGGTAAGCGCGCGTCAACCGCCAGCCCCGCCTTGTCGTGGTGCAAACGCTTGATTCCGGAGGGGGTTCCCGGTGCTTCGTCACGTCCCCGAATGGGGTCGTGGCTTGATCGGAGCGCCGCTCCTCCGGTGACCAAAGGGGCCCTGGCTTCCAGCTCATAGGGGCATAAAGAGTCACTCGCCTTTTATAGGTTAGGCTTATCGCCTCTTGATCCATCATAAACCAGTTTTTGCAAGCGTGTCCGGCCGCTGTAATTTGCGTTCGGGTGCCGGCGATCCTTTACCGCGGCCCTTCCCCTAATCTTTTCCTACCCTTCATCAGGATGTCTGGGAAAAATAAGGAATCTGCCTGTTGATTTTCCTAGCGAGGTACACTCCCTTTCTTTCTTAATCGAACTCTCATGCGCGTGAATGTCGAAAATATTGCAATGACGGGAACGCTAAACCTTTTCGTCTGACAATGATTTTTGTGGGATTTCACCGGTTACCCTCCCACATCACTCACAATGTTGTCACACCATGTCATCCATTTCCGTGGAAATTTTGATTTTGGCGAAAGATTAAATTGGAAGGAGGTTTTTGAATAGCCCGACCAATTCATTTTTATGTACGGTATTTTAATATCGTCACTATAGTCAGTGGCGCTCCGAACCAGAGAATAAAGAGGAGACCAGTTTTAGAAACAACCTAAAGGATGATGTATAATTAAAAGCATTTTACAAATGTATATTGATAACGAATACAAAATTGACCACGTAATTAAGTCGGTTGAAGGTATGCATAATTGAATGACAATATCTTACGAAGTTAATTACATCCAAGTGAATTTTGAAAAGTATATCGTGGGGGATCGCGTTTTGAATTTTGCTCCATTAATTATCACAGCATTTTGATTTATTTTCCAAACGTTATATTTTGAGTCAATATATTTTATTTATGAACAAGGTATTAACTACTTTGAAAAGAAATATTTTAATCCAATTTATATTAAAAATAAATATTTCTTGGTGGATTGAATTTTTAACTTTGCTTAATGAATTATCACAATTCATTGATTTATTTTCCTACCACCAACATTCTGAGTCCGTATACCTAACTTGTTATGAAAATGCTTATTTAAACATTTTTCTTTCACAAATGATTGGATTCTATTTTTGATTTCCGCAAGCTCTTACTTGGCAAACGATATTTTGCCATGACGAATAGTGCAACAAGTTTTCTATAAAGATGAACACTAGCTTCATTTTCTTTTTACTTGATTCTGACAATAATTAAGACTGGCGGACAGAGGCTTATGTTAGTGTCCACATGATTTACCAATACTTACGGTGACCATTACATGAGACATAACGCATCAGCCGCAAAGCTCAGTCGCATTGCTATTAGCCATTCAGCCATATAGTTAATGGAAATAAAACAGTTCTTTTAATATTGACATCGTCTTTTGAGCTTCTCGGATTTTTCTAATTGTACAACAATTATAAGAATTTTCATGGCCTCAAAGAGAAAAAAAAGTAAATAATATAATGACTTGTCTGTAAAATTTTGTTTTTATTTAATGTTAGGAACTGACTCCGGGCGTATAAACAAACAGTTATGTTAGGTATTTTGCTCTTCACTAATCGTAATTTGTAATAAATGTCCACG
Organism: Ceriagrion tenellum; assembly: GCA_963169105.1. Lineage (NCBI taxonomy): Eukaryota > Metazoa > Arthropoda > Insecta > Odonata > Coenagrionidae > Ceriagrion > Ceriagrion tenellum. The sequence continues at coordinate 97,277,704 of OY720638.1, read as the reverse complement.
ACAAGTACAAAGCAGCACCAACACTTTATACTAATTATATCATCGTTAGTCATTGAATCCTAATAATGAGAGCGGTCAACAATTCTTTTCTTTCCATTGCTACATTCGTGATGTGTTTTTAGGTCTTCTGTTTTATGTATATAATTGAGTGAACTTTATAAATCGTCTTTATCGGGAGGCTTTGCTTGGAATTTTAGATCCTTTTTTACTCTTTAAATATCATCGTCTAACTAACTCACAATCTTTTATTCTGCCTCTCCTATTCATTTGTTCACCCCCTCGTTTTTCATCATATCCTGATATTTCATCTTCTTCATCCTTACCAAGTTTCGAAAGCCTTCATTCTCTTCTGTTCCAGATATCCTATAATCCATATCTCTGTGCCATATAGCTGAAAGTATGACCGAGCCTTATAAAATTCCGCTTTATAATAATTCAATTTTGCACGTTCGTTGGTGGTATTTGGCTCTATGTGTGTTTTTATTTAACATCAGCAACGGAAACAATGGAGCTGCCGGGAGTGTCAAACACGCGTTCTGAGGTAAATGATTGCCAAAAATATTTAGATAATGCCATCTCAAAAGAGGAACTAAGATGTTGATGAACGAATCTTCTTCTAACATTTCAAAGTTTAATATGGTAGCAGGGGTACATAATGAGGCTTAAGATGGGAACTTTCCGAGATAATAGGAGACAAAGCAATAGCGTTAATAAATAATGTGTATTATAGTGAATGCTCATACAATTGCATAAAGACACACCTGGGTCAATTTATTTATCAGTTTTTCAAAAATATTTTTAAATTCACTGAAACTAATGCGTCAGATTAGTCTCGATGTTTAAGCTCTATCAAAATTAATCTCAAAATTCTTGCGAGAAAGTATCATTATGCTGTATTACATCAAAAGTGATAAGTTTGAAAACATTTGATTTGAATTATTTTTCACTATTAGTGGATATACGTGGGGTCAGTTTGCGAGTTTTTTATTCAAAACAAATTTTTAAATAATTTCTGAATAATCATCCCAAAACTCATATCACTGGATCCGCACTTATTCGGTGAGTTTTTGTTTTTTAATTTAGTTTAAAAAGTAGTTTTTACGGTAGTCCAATTCTCACTCCTAATTATAAAAATTTTGGCAGAAGTGACTTGGTGTAGCACAGCTGTTACCGGCTAAATTTAAGTAAAACTAAATAAAACTAATAAAGCTGGATAAATAAACCCGGCTAAATAAAAGATAACATATATAAAAAGAGATAATATCATTCAAGGTAGTTTATTTGCTTGCCTCTGAATATGGTCGTACGTCCATTGAATGATATAGCTGCGTTTGGTTGATTCAAAATTCACCACAGCTATCTAATCACAAATATAAATTGTGAAAAATAGAAGTAAAATTGGGCTTTCTTATCGTTGGGGAACATTTTACCATATTATTTCCTCGAGAAGGCGTTTTGGTTTACTCTTTGTTCATATTCTGTTCCGTGGTAAAATTATTGAAAAGGTGGACCATTTTGTCCACCTTGCAGGGTCGGAAATTTCCTGGCGATAAGAAGTCAATTTTTAGCATCATGATAAAATTATGAGTTACAACTTGCCAAGAATAAATATAACTTTTTAAAAAGTATAAAAAACATTAAGAACATGTAGTTACGTGAAACCCAGGTTCAAATCAGAGGTTAATATTTAATGAAAAATTGCTAATTTGTGCTTCATGGCCAAATGTTTACAAATAACAAGACTGAAGGACAGATGAGGAGCGCGCTGAATAGAAATTTATATGATTTAATCTACATAATACCCTGTGAATTACGGGAACCCGAGGTAAATTTATACAAATTTATTTTTTGCAAAGACGTTCCTTCAATAATGCTGGGGATTGGCATAGTATGTGCTCACCAGGTACACCTCGGAGTTTCTTTGAGGATAATGCCCAGGCATGGTAGTTTGTCTTGAGTAAACGGAAATTTCTCTAGGAATAGTGTTCTTTTTCACACTCATTAGTCTAAGTGTATGAGACAATAAATAATTAGTTAATGATTTAAACTGGGATTTTATATTAAGAAAACCATTTCATCACATTTTGGCATGATCAATCCGAATGAAAATGATATATTTTGCATAAAAATAACAGCATTCTGAATTTTTCAAAGTTATCACTTTTTCAGTCATATTGCATTTTCACCACATCACGCCAGGAAGTATCAGGTTTGTGTGCGATACTTAATAATGCTGTCGTTAAAGCCATTTTGAAATTTAATGACGTCTACTAATTATTTACGTCGATGCGCATAGCGGTTAATGTTTTGACTTTAACAATACGTTTATATCCTCTGTAATATTATTACGATTTAATATGTATGTTTTGCTAGTTAAAGTTCAATTTAGTAAGCATGTGATCATCAAAATCAATCATTAATCCAATGATTGGTTTCTCCATTGTTATTGGTATTAGAGCTAGACCTCTATAATATTAGAGAGTTAATCTTTCGAAATTTACGATCTCAAGTAGAATAGATTAAATAATTGAAATTATTCATAGAAATCGTATTATTTCACCAAACAATATTTACTATTTTAGAGAATTGCTAAATTTTTATCAGCAAAATATCCGCCCATATCTACGTCGTCCATCCACTAATTTTCCGCCGAATGGTTCGGTATTAACATTAACGATTTTCGCTTGATATGTTCAAAGCTAACGCGGACATCAATGATAGTCCTATTTTGGCGTAGGGATGTGGCGACCCCATCGCCCAGTGGGTAACCACTGCAGTCAGCCTCCAGAGTGCTGGCGGGAAAACCGCATCGTCTTGGGACAGGAGGAAATGCCTGACAACAACCAGATAACACCTTGAGGTACCTGGGAGGCCAGCTACCTACTTCGGTTGGTATCCTGTAAACTTTAGGGCGTCGGCCCGCCAGTGGATTTTTTATGTTAGGGTGTTGTACGTGTACAGGTAAATTGTTTAATTTAATAATTTCTTGACACCCACTTAAATTATGTTATAAATGGCATTCATTCACTATCAAAAGTTATAGACCCGAAGTTTGGTTAACTACAGTTCTGTACTATTAGATAGTTATTCTTCAGGAGTTGACGCTCAAAGGCTTTATAAACTTAAAATAGATGGCCATATATAGAAAAGGACAATTTATGTTACATCATATCTTCCACTTTGATGTATGGGTAAATAAGAGTCCTCGCATGTATAGTCAGCCCATCAGTTTTCCGTCCAAGAGTGGGGTAGTAAAATAATTTCTTGTGCCCAATAGAGAAATTTTTCGTACAATTTTAACTACAAATGTAGCCAAACACTTGAACTATGTGCAGAATGTTGCGTGCTCCATTGCAAGAAAACGATTGCTGTGTAGGGTCATTTCTAGTTCCCTCATTACCACCATTATTATTTCTCATTGCCCAATGTAGTGATTTACAGGATTTTCCTTCCACTTTATCAATATGAAATCCACAGTCGGCTAGACGGGAAGTGTATGCTGTAATCGCGTAAAGACATATTCTCCCTACGGTAAAATACATAAGCTATTTTGCTTTGTTCTTCGTAAATATTTTTGGTTTATATTACTCAGCTGTAGATTTATTTCCATTAGCATAAATGCATGAGGATCATTATGAATATAATTTTGAAATATTCCTCGATATTTTTTAATCACTCTATTCGTTTCATTGATATATTTCTCTGCTCTAAGCGTATTAGTTGCAAAACATCCGTATGCTTAAAAAAATCAATGTGAAGAAGAGGTAAGCAAGTAAAATGCAAATAGGTTAAATAAAAAAAGGCACTGTAATTCAATCGGCTTAGCTTGTCAGGGCAAGGATAAGTTGAAAGGATTTGACGGGATAATAACCTAGTATGTTCTCAATTCATGTTTCTCGTGACTAATCTACGTCCTTATTTTTTACTATGGGCGGGATTGGATTGTGGAGGTGGCAAGAGGGCTGACCTCTCACCTTGAAGGCGCGGGTTCGATTCGCAGAAATCTCAATCGCTGGTTGGTTTTTAATTCCGTATCGACAAACGAGGTCATTTTCCCCATTATGAACACCTTGAAAGTTTAAAGGCATGGAGGGTGGGTGAGAGAAATCTGGCATTAGCATTTGCCAACTTAAAATCCCGGTACACACGATGAGATTTCTAGTACCCTAGATGGGGCGAGTGGTGGCGAGCAGTAAATTTCTCCGCGTAAGCAACCAAATGTCATGGTATCTGCTGGCATGGCATTATATCAGAAATGTATCTCATGCCAGTGGATGTGAATGTAGGAATAGAATAGAGCAACTACAGTGTAAAGGGTGTAATTTTGCTACTGAATGGTTGAATGTTGATCCAACTAAATAATCAGTAAGTATTGGAATAGAATTTTTGGATTTTTATTCTTTGTTTTTCATTCAGTTTTTAGTAATGCATTGATACAAAATATGATAGAAACGGTGACGATACTTAATCAAATATAGTAAAAAATAATAATACATATTTTGTGATGAGGGAGGGATGATTCTCGCCCATGTATTCTGAGCGTCATCTTTTTATATGCAAAGCAGTAACCCACGCCTAACTGTTTCCACGAGTTGGTCACTTCCTGTGGTTTCGCTAGTACACAGCGGAGAAATGTTGTTGGCTATCGGTTGCCACCGCTCCCTCCCACTTGGGCAGGTGCTGAAATGCAGGCCAAATCTAGCACAAGAAATGTTCTCGTCTGTACAGGGCTTTGACGAAATCGGCACGAGGATCACATTTTATCGTCCCATTTGATAGACGGAGCATTACACTTGAAGTGTCTTCCTCAAGAAACCAGAGTCGATATCGGGATGTTATGGAAAAATATCCACCACAACCGAGATCAGAACCTAGGCCAGGGGTGGGCAACGCTCGGAAAGCGTGCTAAATGTGGAAAGTTGGTGACTTGTTCCTGGTACGCGAAATTAAGTCCATGCCGAACGTTTTTTAAATTTCGGTGGGACTACTTACAGTGGCGGGGATAGTCCGGACGTACCTAGTCCACTAGTCTACTTATGTAAGTAAAACAAAGTAAACTTCTCATTAAGCCATAAATGCGGTTGCGCGCATCGGGAGCAGTCAGTTGTCTTGTATTGTTAATGTTTTTCATTCAGCCAGTTTTATACTATTTACACAATAACGTATCAATCAAATACCAAGATATTACGTAATACACTCTCAAAACACTTCATTTGGTAGGCAGCGTAATGTTGTGATCGGTATTTTGATTATATGGCGCGCAATGTCTAAAAGGTTTCCCACCCTTGTCCTAGGCACTCGGAATTACGACTTACACTAATATCCTGTATCTTCCTGATCCCTTATTGAGTTCAGTCAGAAGAAAACCTTCAGGGTTATTCTGTTTGTCAGGTTGGGCGTTAAAATGTTGTTCCCTTTGCCTCTTTCCTTGACAGTTAACATTAACGTACTATTTGCAACATTATTGCATGGAAACATAAATGGATTTTACAAGAGGATTAATAATAAAATTGGTATACATGCACAGTGGGTATGTAAGTACTCATAAGTGATCATGCATGTTTAGTCAGTCAAGTAGGATGTCAGAGATATGTTTTCGGTAAAAGCAGAGGGTTCTTGATATGAAAGAATGATTGATGAAAATATGAGGAATGGATGCTCCGTAAATGGACATGCATGAAAAGAACGAGATTCGTTGGTTCGGCCAAGTTGCGAATATGGATGAGAATCAAATAACGAAGCAAATAAGAGGTAGAGGAGTGAATGGTGAGTGAGGAAGGTAAGAATGAGGGTGAGTGTGGTGGTTGAGACTCTTAAGAGAATGAATATTTGGACTCTTAGGAGGGCTAGTCTGAGGTAATGCATGAAGATCACTGAACCAACAGAGAAGTTAAAGTGCATGGTTGCATGCCGAAAATTTTTGAATGCGGACTCAGTTTCACAGACCTTTCACCAAGAATTAATTTTTATTTGACTGTAGTTTGTAGTAGACGCGGACACGCTACAACGGCTGCACTTTTCTGCACGCAGCCTTTCCCGAAATCTTGCTTGGCACGAGAATGATCATGGATACTTTGATAAATAGCCGAAAATCTTCTTCAATTACACTTCACGTTGGAAGAGGTTCGGCCAGTGCCCACTGACGACGAAAATGCTTTCGGTCTCAATAACTAGTGTGTATGTTAACATATACGCTGTACAGATTCAGGATTCCCTTCGTAGAAGTTTATAGTATCCACACTAAAAGAATACAATTTTTTCGCTTTTCCACAGAATTTTATTTCGGATGGTACATACATCGCGTCCCTTACTTCCCCCGTCTAGCGGTATCATCAGATACCTGACGCATCATCAGATACGATGCATCCCGCTTGCGGCATCATCAGATACGTGATGATAGCGAAAGTCGGTGAAACACGTCATATCGTCAAAAATAAAATTAAATGGATAAGTACAAAATTCTGTTCTTATAGTATGGATGTGGTGGTTGAAACTCAGTATTTAAACAGTAGGATAGTGCCAACGCCGAGTTTCTCTGCTTCTTTTCTCCGTCCCACGCGTCATTCCGCTTTAACAACCCTGTTGTCCTCAGTGACAAACGACCTCCTTTGTCGATCGTCTTCTCCAAATTACCAACCAGCTGAATATATAAAAAATATGTAATTTGTATTTAATAAGTTTTACCCCGTGAAACAATAGGTCTTCATTAGGAACATCTTTTATTAATTTTTTAATCCATTTATTAATACTCCATCATTACCCGATGTTTCAGCAGTGTTGGCTAGTTTAGCTGTAGTTACTAGTATAAGCACATGTCACCGATGCAACTCGGAAAAATATTGGTACAAGATATATTTTGACATGGAGTCGGCGAAAGTCAGTATTCTATTGAAAATTTAAAAAAATATAAAGAAACTGAATCCAGAAGGTTTGGCTAATGGAGACTATGAATTGCAAGTTCTGAAATTTTATTCATCGCAAATTTGGGAGATCCTTTGAGTAGTTCCTTACTTAGACTAGATCCTTATATGGTATCAGGTGCTAATTTGGTAGGGTATATCTGAATATGATGCCAGACTATATCAGACTATATCAGAACTTAAATAGTTTAACTCATATACTCATTCTTCCATATTTTGACATGATTGCAGCTCATATTTTTAGAGCCAGTGGCGCAATCTTGTTTTCCTAACTCTGAATCCCGTTGTCTCCATGTGTAGTTAACGGACTCTGCATGAAAGAGTATAATTACTTTCTCATCTTAATTGGGGTTATGAATAAAAATTCCACAAGGAGTTGAGGCAAAAACAGAGATGACGAAGTCGGCGAGTACTCTGGTGCCGAGACTTGGATCCATTCAGGTTGAGATGTAAGAGTCTCGAATGATCAAATTACTGGGAACGTATTGCACCCAAGGTAGTATTTCAACTCGCAACCGGATCGGTAAAAAAAGTATATTCATTCACTTTTACTTCATTTGAAAAATATTTCTGGCATTGATGACAGACCTGATTTGGCGTAGGAATGTGGCAACCCCATCGCTCAGTGTGTAATCACTGCAGTCAGCCACCCGAGTGTTTGTGGGAAAACTTTCTTTGGGTAGGAGGAAATGTCTGCCCACAGCCAGAATACACATTGAGTATCGGCTTCCCTAAATGTAATATCTGGTTGGATTTGAGTATGTTTTTTAAGATTTGTCTCAAGCCTATAACTTTTGTCTTATATGTGAGTATAATATCTCAATAAGCCCTTAATGTCTTACTCCGACTAATTAATTTCCTTTTCCCGTTTTTCCCATGCTAAACCTTGAAAGTCCTGTCAACTTCATATATAGAACTCCGAATTTTCCACATTGATCACGCACATTCCAGTTTCCGATCCTCTTCTAACATCTTCTCCTGGCTTCATTGTTGAAGCTTCACACGCATTAAGGGGCATAATTTTTCACTTTATAATATGAATGTTGGTTTATTTTACATATTTTATGCATGATTGGAATTTAAAAACACCCAAAAAACATCAACCCCCTTCAAAGAGGTGACTTCTTGAGCAAATTTGTTACCTGACGAGGGATAGGCTGGATGCCGAAAGACATATTTAACGATTACTTAGGTTTCGATTTGAAATTTGCATTATTCAAATCAGTTCAACTAAAGACGTCTAACTTGCGGCCTCATTAAAAAAAAGAGGAAGTTTGAGTAAAAAATATCACTATTTGCTTTTATAACTAGCCAAAAGTATTTCACTGTACCTTTACCTACATTTTGCCTTTTATTGTTACCAAATTGTCACGAGGAATGTATGTTAAATTGGTGCTCTTTTTTAACACATTAGGGCTGGGTGCAATTTGTCATTCGTGCCTCAGTTAAGAAAATTACTGGGCTCGTCACTACCGAGTGCAAATGTGGATTTTGACGCCATTAAGATTTAGGGTGGGAAAAAGGGGTTAACAGAAGCCCATTGCAACCATTATGATAAATGAAATTCTAAGTGCTCCTCCACAGATTTATTTGGCTGGTAAGACGCGTTTTACCACTCCATGGTAAAATCATACATAAGGTTTCCAGGTTAAAGTCACGAGTATATAGTTATGCCTTATTTAGCCTAAATTATTTTCTGCATATTCACTCTAGCACAAATTTGTCTCCCACTGATATTTTTCCAATGCTGCCATCCTGAACCCTTCTACCCCTCTTTGACTAAAGGTGAACTAGTTACAACAAAGTTGCTCTCACCCATAGCAACTTCACATAATTGTTGGCCTTTGATCACATATTTCTCTATATTTTTGTCGAATGCCTTTTGTGTGCACTTATCATCTGTATTGTTAAATAGCAATGCCGTTCCCGCCAGCCAATTAGTGGAAGTAATGCATGCGGCTTCCTACATTGTATGACAAGCCGTGAACCCTGGCCAGTGAATGATCGTGTGTCTTGGTTTGGCTTTGCGGTTTGCCACACTGCGGAGGCCCATTATCTTATTGAATCTAACTCTGCCAGTCGGTAAACTTAGTGTAGTAGGTGATTGTGAATGTGCCAAAAGCTGTAACAGTCAGGTGAACCATAGCTGAAAAATACATAATGGCTTTAAATGAGATTTCAATGAGAATTTTTCTAAAAACATGATTAACCTAGTTCAATTCTATGAGCACTCAAATGCTTAAAAAATGGTGAGGGAAGGAGGGATATTGCGTGTAAATGTAAACTCAGATATGCTCCACTGTTTGTTTTAACAAATTGAATGAAGTCAAAGTTAAAACGTCAGCTACGTTAGCCTTGCGAACTACTGTCAAAAGGCTAATGCATTAACAAAGGTCATGGCTTGAATTAACGGAAAACTTCTAATGCAATGGATTGATATCCCTCTTACTCAGCCAGTAATGTGTGCAATAGTTTGTATTTGCATTCGAGTACCTTCAGGAAGATGAGGATGATAGGAAATATTCATGCATGAACCGAAGCGGAAGGGGAAGGGGTGATGATTTACAATAGGGGGGGTGAGGTAAGAGGCGGAAACCTTTCTTTACCCGCTTTCCTTCCTTTCCTCCCCCATTTACCACCCCACCCTTCCCTTAGTCTTGGACAAAAATGACCTAAACCCGTAAACCTTGATCCCGTTTTTTAGATCCATAACAATGCAATTACATCAGAACTACATTTTTGAGTTTTATTTTGCAATTTAACGTGACCACTGTTAAATCTGTCTCTGAAACTGTGGATGAGAACTTATTGTGTTATTTATCATGAATATGGAAAATCCACATGGTCTAGCCAAAAGTTGTTATTTACCTAATTGCCTGTTGTATCAAGGAAACCTTCTGTCCAATGAAACCAAGTCTGTTGTAGATAATGGGGTGAGCTGATTGCATGCTCAGTATGTGAATTAGAGAGGGGCATTTGTGTTCGATATGGTGGTGGTGGAAAAAGATGGCTCTGTGTTACTTAAATGTACTTATTATTAAACAGAACTCAAGAAATTAGTAACATTTTTGGCAACAACTCATTGCTTGGTTAACTACAATTCTTTAAAAATCCCTTATATCTATTTTCAAAGTCTACTTTTTAGATTTCTAAATAATGCCAATGACTCAGTGCTTGCACAACTGAAACTTGACATGGTAATCTAGATTATCGAGGAGCATATATTTTCTTCAGATGAAGAGCTCCTCCACAGGTTGCTACGTATGCTTAGATTGAATTGGCAGAAATCTCACATTAAATTTGCTGATAATAGGGAAAACTCCATGACACCCGGTAAATGTTCTGAAGATAATGTTATCTGCTGTAAATGCAGTGATGAAATACATAGAAATTGTCATGAAAACAAATTTTGCTCAGCCTGGGTGTGTAACCACGGACCTTTGGATTGCTAGGCCATTACGAAGTTGGACTGCAAAGGCTCAACATCTAGTACACTTGTTTCCTCCAAAATGCCCAGAGAATTAGGAAGCCTGGGTAATTTAGTGGTCAGCATATTGGCCCAGAAAACGAAAGAAACGTATTTTGATTCCAAGTCTATGGTGATATCTTGCCCCCAGCAGTTTATATATGAATTATATTTAGCTTTGAAGAGTACATTGGCAATATCCCTTACTTTTTCTCATTTTGAGGCCTATAGGCCTCAAAATAGGTGAAGCCTGGCCGGCCTACTAATTTTCGTTTTCCGGATCTGTGGATGGTTTTTGTGGTCTTTTATAATCAGACCCAGACAGACATTTATGTTATAGCTATAGAGATGTGAGATACTGGAAAAATATAAATGTTGGGAATAAAACTGTTTTTTCCCAACAGCACTAGAAGAAAATGGAAGTTTTGGAAAAGTTTAAAGTAGATCTAAAACCAATTTTTTCCGAATAAACATGTGAATATTCAATTATAAATGGCTTAAACCACATTTGTAACTGATCCCAGTAGACGGATGTAGACTACCATTTTCTTGAATGATATGCCATCCCATGTTAAATTTCATTGTTTCATTTATCTATTCTTTGAAATGTGAAAAATTTTAGCAATATCCTTGCCAAACAGAGTAACAAGTTCAGAGACACTGAAGAAAAGGCTTGTGTCAAAAACATCTCAAAAGTCATTATTCTCCTGCTAACACAGGCTTTTTCCTTTCCTTTTTTAAGACGATAAAATCAAAATTACCAGATTTGAATAGTACTTTAATTGTTTTTGCCAGGAAGGGTTGCTGTGGCGACTAATTATTTGAGTAGTTGCATGTCATGTATCCGGTTTGGATATTCTACTTCTGCCAAAGCTGGACACATTATGAATGGGAGTATCACAATTCACCAGTTTGTAATCCTTAATAGAAAAATCATTTACATAACATTCTCATATTTTAAATTTGATTAGGGTGTTGGTTAAATAAGTGCTTGGTAAAATTACAGATTTGGTAAAAAATATATGAACAGGACTTCAAGAGTGAAACAGCAATTATTGTTTAATTTGAACTAGTCGTGGCATTGAGAGAGTAACAGATTTATACATGATACATTAAATTGACGAAGGTTATGATTCAAACGCGACCACTAAAGGGTTAAAGCTGAAGAATATAGTTCCAAAATTTGCCAATAATTTATTAAATATACTGTTATCTGCCATCATTTTGCTAATAGAAGAGAATAAAAAGGAATTATTCCGGATTACTCTCATCTTATACCCATTGAGGCAATAAGTATATTCTGTTTCATGAAGTGTTGTTTTCCATTTTGAAAAGTTTAACTTTTGCCTTTCTGCCAAATTTTTTGCCCTGCTAATATTATTTTATCTGTAATACAATAAGAATAGCATGACATATTTTATGGTCAAGACAAAGTCTGTTTTTAGTTGGTGAGGTGACTAGAGTATCTACTCCACATTCTATGTTCTTTGGCTCAAATCCTAAATGTTATAATAACTTATGGAGGAGTTTTGATCCCTACATATACGTTATATTGATCGTGCTTCAAATACTTTACTCTGTCCGTCAGATGGGATGTAAAACTTTGGACCCAGTGACACTTCATTTTGAGTAGGTAGTCCAATGCTATTAATAAGTTTTTTCCACCTATTTTTCAACCTCCAAGCAAACATTTTTGTACCTGCCTGCCCACTCATCCTTGATAATGTAGATTATATCAATTATTCACCATTGTCCTCACAAATGATGGCATAACAATCCACCTCATCTCTTTAAATAGTTTATGCATTAAGACTGTTCTCATGTTTTCTTTCAGCTATAAAGTAAATTCATGAGCAGAGAATGTGTTGAAAAGTGCACAATACTCATCTGTATGAAAAGTTTGTTGACATAATGTGTTTCAATTATTAGAAAAGCAAATATTTTTACTACCTTCATTTTCCATAGTGTTTAGGGATTATTTAGCTATTTATGTAGCCTCCATATCTTGTTATTTAGTTTTAAGACATGGATAAAACATTGAACAAGGTTAGGTTGATTGAAGGTGGGGGTGATGGTGCTCCATCCTAGGAAATTTTGCCATCCATCTAAGAACATCCAAAGGATTGCAAGTGGGCTCCTCTGATTTTACTCCCTTTGTATTCATTGCCTTCTTTTACTTGCCATAAAATAGCAACTGTTTGATGATTTACATTATTGCCATTCATAGGACACCTCATTAGTTCAATAGCATTATGACAATATTCTAGGATCATTACTTTCTTTCTATGTAGTTCCATTGCCATTCATCAAAGTAATTTAATTCATGCTCATGTGAAATCACTTCTAAACACGAGGATAGGTTTAATGCTATAGATATACAGATTTGAGTCAAAATGTAGATTGGTTTCCTAATTGAAAGGGTTTTAAATGTTTGGAAGGAGCCATTGAAAACTTTATACGTAGAAAATTAAAATAAGCAGTTTTTTTGGATATTGCACTCTATTGTAGCTCAGATTTTGTTTTTTAACCCGAAAATAATCACTACGAAAGCTACTCCTCTTCCTCAATCCATTATTGTTTTCATTTTCCCCTCACCTGATCTAATGGCAGCTTCATTAATAATATGGCCTAAATATTCAAGTGCAGGTTTAAAATACTGACATTTTCCCACATTTACTTAGACACCACAAGAGTTCACCTGCTCAAGAACTACATAATTTTATCCCCAGCATTAAGAGTGAGACTTCTTCGAGATTACAACGTTGTCAATGTAACAGTGGACTCCTTTCACACCGTGTAGATCAGAATCCATCCTGACTGGAAAATGCTAGGGGCACTAGAGACCCATTACAGCAATCAATGTATTTTATTAAGATCAAATATTGTATTTACCTCCACAGGGCCCTTGGATTCTTCAGAGAGATATAGTTGAATAATAGATTGGCTTATATCCAAAGTTGTGAATATTTTCCCCCGACAAACTTCACAGAATGATATCTAATCTAGGCAGGGGAAACTTATCCCTCTAAATGACTCTGTTAACTGTATTTCTGTAATCAATGCACTAATGAAGCTCCTCATTTTTCTTTGGAACCACTGCCTAAGTGCTTGCCTATTGAGAATGCATTATAGGTTCCAAATCACACGCTTTTGCCCGCTGCAACACACACGCAACACACACGCAACGCACACACACACTCTGCACACGCTTCCAGTTTCTCCTGCTCCATTATTTAATAAATAAATTAAAAATCCATTATTTAATAAATAATGGAGCAGAAATATTTTTATGAAAGTTTGTTTGGATTGATGAATTGATTATTTGTATTTGCAATTGCTACTATGGCGTTATCTGGATATGTTGGATTCAGGAAGTCAAATCTGTAATGAAGGAGATTATACGGATGGCTTGAGATTACGGGCAATTAGTATAGGCAGTTGTGCTTTCATTATAGCCATCTCAGGGAGAACTAGTTTTTCAATGGCAGTCCTTAATTTTCAATACATGCCATTAGCGATTGTTAGTGTTTGTCATATTTATGTGTTAAATGTTTCTGGGTTAGATTTAGGCTTCTTCGTATCTATTTTTAGTAGATTGCTAATTTCAACAAATTGCTATCAATTTTATATAATGCGAATTTCGGCCGGTCTAAGGCTTATAATGAGGCTTCTGAAATGGCAACAGCTTCTGAAATGTCACATTAAAAACGATTAATGGGAGTGAAATTGCTTCTGTATTCACAATGTATCTTTTCTCCCAGGATTGTGAAAATCTCACTATGCAACAGGTGCCAAAAATTTTGCCAAAGAATATTTTCTGTTGGTATTTTTTCCATTTGTTTCCACGTATTTGTTTAAGCAATGTCTCACTTTCTAGAAGTCATGAATTTAGTCATGACATATTGTCATTTCCATTATTACGAGGGAATGGCCTACTCTTGGTAATAAACTCCTCTAATCCCATGAATATTTTCCTTTTAATAATGAACCTGTTTAGCCTGAGAATTTTACACATGGAATTTTCAAAATATCATTAATTGCTTTCGGAGAAGTCAGGACTTCACTCCCACTGCCTATTAAGTTTCATAGTGAGGGAATCATGCTGTCCTCTAGGCCAAGTTAAGCCTCTGCTTACGAGCTCAAGTAAAACTTTGGGCTTGTATACTAACTTCGCACGTGTATTTCTTTCAAGCACATTGAGCAGAGCTATTGTGAACTATTCAATAATTATTCTGAAGCACTGGTTAAAATTAAGCCATTATTTCTTATCATGCTTGAAAAAGACTTTAAATACTTGCTATATGGTCTCAATAACTTTTGCAAAATGTCTTGAAGACATAAGTGATATCATCAATGCTTATTCAAAACCTAATTTGCAGCATAGTAAATATTAACCATTATGAAAATTAATATTATACCTCTGATCACTAGCTAACACTTCGAGAGTGGTCTGTTTTATAGGCGTGCGTTAGGTCCTGGTGGGCTGTTTTCCCTTTTGAGAAATCTGTGAAAAATATACCTCGAGTGTTGTAAAATTGTTTTTTATGCCACATTAGAGACCATATTTTAGTAACTAGGGTTCTATAGAAAGGGAACTTCTTAATTTTCCTTTGGCGATAAATGTTCCTTACCGTTCTTTTTTCAAAAAAAAAAGTTTTACACTGAGGTTACATGTGTATGTTGCGAGTAATTTATTGTTGCATGATACAAAATATCAATTTTATTGAATAGCAAACCACACTCAAAAAAGGGAAATACATTATATAAATATTAAATCATAAATTGTTATCAAAACGTTTATTGGTATAATGTGCACAGAAACGTTTAGCGTATGAAGTCCAGAACTACGAACTTTGAAATAATAAGAAATATAATTTCTAGTCGCCTTTCCTGCAGTTATTTTTTTCTTTGCTGAAAAAAATTCATTTCTTCTAGGGCTTATATCCTTCCTCAGGATTTAGTATTCTTTTACTGAAACTACGATCACGTTTGAAAGCAATTTTGGCATTGGAAAAACTTGCTGAATCATCAGATGCAGTTGAATCATTGAATCCAATTGAAGTATCAGCACTATATTCTTCAGCAAAAGACCGTGGAACTGCTATTTTCAACAACCCATCACTTATTGGAATGTTCATCCGTTTTTCTATGAATTTGTCGCGTCCTGTATGGCATAACGTCACAAAACTGGAAAAACACTATTCCACTCGAAGCTTGTAGTGGGCAACGAGCAGATAGCGTCCTACGCAATTCCTTACATCTCTTAAACTCGCGGGGTATTTCCGCCAAAACGGCCTGTCACCCGAACAGACCAAAACCGAACTATTCCTCATCTATTTATTCATCAATGTAGAATTGAGGGATTCCAAAATCCGTTAGGATTCGAGAGTAACATATTCGGCCATTGAGGATATCCACATCTCTCAGCATTGAGACCATACCTATGGTATCGCATGAGTCAGAACAAAGCTTTCGCGCAGGTTTGGGCGAATGCACGGAATATGTGGAAACACAGTAAGCATAGAGCAGATCCTCACACGACAAATTACAGAGTAAGACTGAGCTCACGGGAGAAGGAAATGCCCCAACCACGTTCCCATTGGATACCTTATATTCACATGACTGGCCTCAGAGCTCTCCTTAAGACCCCGCCTTACCACACGCCAAGTCATTTGGAAAGGCGCATAAAATATCTGAAATTTATAATTTTAGCGGAAGAGGAATATAATTCTATGCTATTACTTCTTAGCACAAATTACGACGATGTTTACGCTGCAGCCAAAAAACGTTGCTGTTTAGTAGTCCCACATATATGGCGAGAATTAGCAGCCTATGCAGAGGGGGAAGATCGGCGTTTTAATTCGCTAAAAAGCATCAAGATGTCATTACAAGTGAAATATTTCAAAATAATAAAAATGAAATGGGACTAAATACGATACTAGAGTGGTGTAGAAGCATAATTGTATCATAGCTTCTAATGCTACAGCCGTATATCACAGGACGTATATTATGTCTCACACCGCCTTCGTAACAATACAGGAGGACGTAATATTACGTCTGTAACCCTCTAAGTGGCTTTTTGAATGAAAAATTTGGTATTGGCCATAAATTTACATCCTTCTGTTCACTAATATTGCAATCTCATTCTACATCAAAAGGTGCCTATCTGTATTCTCTTTAACTCTATAAATTTTCCATCTTGGGCAGGCTTTCAAGAGGTTTTGAAGACGTCTTCATGGGCACTTATATTGTAGTCTCATGATAAATCTAATTAATTATTGCAAGAATACTAAATATTTTCAACTAGACAGGTTAATGATTATTTAACTCGTAAAATTTTACACTAGAAATCATATTTAGCCATATCACCAACATATAAAAATTTGTAAAAATTAAAAATAGAGGCTACATTAGGTCTTAAAAAATATGTTTCCTCAACCTAGCCCTTCCCCAGTGTGCATAATATATTGTCATACACAAATGATTAAGTTGATAGCTCATAATGTAAATGCAAACTTAGATGTGAATCACATAAAATAATATGAAGTTCGACAGAAATTATAACCAGATAGTGATTGAACAGAATTAAAGATATTTACCTAATTTTAATCATAAATTGATCCCTTTATATTTACACATTATGCCAAAATTGAGCATGTAAAAAGTACAGGTATTGCCAGAATATTTTTCCATATTGTCCATAATTTTGAGATTATTATTCGACCATGTTCTGAGATTATTGTTTCCTCGGAAAATTCATGATGTATTGCCACATTCATCACAGTATGTCCGTACACTTTTTTCTTGCCATTATTTCTTTTCAAAAATATTTCATCGTAAGAGCCATTGTAGAGAACCGGTGTCTCTTTTCAAAGGTTCCCTGAGATCACTTCAAATTTATCGGCTTCAATCTAACTTAATGTTTTAATGTTATGCAATGAAATTGATGTCTATTGAACGCATTATTTGAGTTGTGAGTTTCACTCTGTTGAAGTTCAGTCTAAAGTTAAGAACTTTTACTTAATTTCTCACTGAATATGTCCTTTTAAGATTATTAAATACAATTGGCTTTTCACCAAGTTAAGCAAAACAAGAAGGTTAACTTGTCACCGCCCTAGCTTTTTGAAGTGGTTTTAACTGGTCCACACGAAATTTCATGCCCATTTTTTCACATGACTTCAAGAAAAGGAATTATTAAAAATATGGCCAAAGATTTACCTTTAATAATCTACTTCATGAGTTTTTTCCAGTGTCAATTACTCCTTTACTGCTATGCTTTATTGGGCTCTCTCTGACGCGCTAATGCCCTCTTTGTTGCAGAGAGACCTGAAATACGTCAAGGTGAGATGAGTATCCAAGCCCTACAGATAGCGCCAAAGGAGGAAGGTGTGACTAACGGTCTTGAAAGATCCGAAACAGCCGTCACATGTGCGGAGGAAGATACCGAAGGAGCTGAAACAGAGAAGAATGACGAGTCGGTGACCATTGAGCCCTTGGATGACGACATGAATAACTGCTTCCTGTTCTCGGATGGGGAAGGCGATAGTTGGCTGTAGCTGATTTAAAAACATTCAGACAGCAGCTTGGACAATGAAGATATGGAAACTTAGCATCTGACTCAATCGCCTCAGTATCAAACCTTTGTTGATCTTATTCCTCAGGGCCTGCACCTGGGAACTTTTGATACATGATGGCTTTGTAGTACAGTTGTTAGCACAAACATCACTGCTGACTTAGTTTCAGGATTTTTACTGTCTTATTTGCGATTTAGAAGCTTTTAAGGGTCTTGGTATTATTGCTACTCATCAGTCAATAGACATAATTCGTAATTCAATTATTAATGCAAAACCCTTTTTGTACTCCTGCCTCCCACTCTAACAAAGGTTTGAGTTTAACATTGAATATTGGTAATAGGAAATGCAAAAATAGGGGAGAGCAGGAAATATAGCGAAGATAACAATGAGTTGTTTTCTGAGCAATCTAAGTAGTCTCCTGGAAATGTTTTGCGCCAAACTATACTACAAACATGCTAATTTTTAAGAAAAATAATCAATTTATTTATTTATTTAAAGTAATAAAACCACATACAGCTATGTCGCCATTTTATAGTGGCCATGTAACAATACACACACTTAAGGACACATACAAGCAAACTTAACAAATGGTTGCAAGTAGAAATTATGGAAATATATTTAAAAAAAGAAAATTGGGGGAATAACTACTTAGGTGAAAGATACAAAAGAGAAAGGCTAATAAAGGATTTATATGAAAGTGCAAAAGGATCAATGCGGGAAGGGAGGGAATTCAATAGAGAGGAGAGGTGGAAGAAAAGAGAACGTTTAGTGATCGAAAGTCTAGGAATGGGCATGTGGAGTAAAGGGTGAGAACGGGTGGGGCGGGATGGAACTTTGAAATTGATAAAAGAGAGCAATTCAGGGCAGTTGATGGTGGAATTAAAAATATTATAAATAAATATTAAGTCTGCTGTGAGTCTATGAGTGGGGAGATTAGGGATGGAGAGATAGGATAAAATAGCCTTGGTGGACATATTACGACACTGTGGTAATCTATTCTTAACTATTTTAGCAAAGAAGTTGCAGACACTGTCCAGCGATGAAAGATTAGTTTGAGAAGATATAGACCAGATGGGGCAGGAATAGGTAAGAATTGGAAGAATAATGGAAGAGAAAAAAGTTCTAAGTGCTCGGGGCTCATTAATTTCGGTAAAACGATAGAGGAGGCCTAAGAGGGATATTGCTTTAGACTTGATGCAATTAATATGAATAGTGCATAGAAAACTTAGATATAGAAATGGGGGTTGTGCAGTCAAAATACCTAATTCATAAATGGATTTGGTAATAAGATATTTCAATTGGATAGGTTAGAGTACTTCAAAATGTACCTACCTAAGCATCTCTTTGGATTGCTTTTCGTAGTCAATGTTTTGAAGAATGATGTAATCTATAACTTGTCTTAGAAATATAGCCTTGATGTAGGTAAAATCATTTTGGAAAATCATTTGCTTCCTTTGTGGTTATAATAAAATAGCCACCAAGGTGATCCTGAAGATTATAATCTGTATGAAATATAAATCGGAAGAAGATCCATAGTTATTTTTCAATAGTTTTTGCCAAATCCTCCTGTTGAGGTCTGTAAAATTATGGTACGAAGGAAATTAGAAGGTGATTGATCAGTTTTATTATTTTACAGGTTGATTTGTTTTGTTTTTTAATGTTTTTGTGGGAGAAAATAAGCAAAAACAATGCATGATACTTAGATTTGACAAATGAAGCACGTACTGGTATAACAATCCAAATATTTTTTCAGGGGAGAAAAAGGTGAATTTTATTTAATTGGTATATTTTTTCTTTTTGTAAAAAATTGAATTTTATTTAATTGGTATAATTTTATTACAGAATATTATTTGCACATTCTTTTACTTGAACAATATTGAATATATTGAACACTATAAACATGGCAAGAGAGAATTATGGTATTTTCTCCCACAGACATCTGGAATGCCACAGGAATCCATATTTTAATGGAAATGGCATTTACAGCACATGTTATTGCAACGAATTTCATTGCTTACTTCAAATATGATTTTCCATAATACTGTACTCCATATAAACCAGAATATAGAATTGGAAATTGAAGTCTGTAACTGTATAATTCCATTGGCATAATTGATTAGTGACTTCAAAGTAGGGAAACTATATTTGATTTGCTGACGCTTTGATAAGAAAGCCAGGAATTTGTGCTTATAAGATAGAACTTGATGGTGGATATATGGAAGAAGAGAAGAAAAATGTTGATGAATGATTTTTAGACTTGATGGAAAGTGAAGCATAAATAGAAAGAGTCATTTCTTTCTTTGTTAATTAAGATGCAATTAATATGAATAATGTATAGAGAAATTAGACACAGTAATCGGGGCGGAAGTCAAAATACCTTATTTATAAATGGATTTGGGAATAAGATGTTTCAATTAGATAGGTTCAGAGTATTTTAAAATGTACCTACCCAAGCATCTCTTTGGATTGCTGATGTTGAAATTTGATAGACTAATTTTGTTTAAGCATTCTTACTTTCTTTTGCAAGCCTATCAGGGTTTGTGCATCGAATATAGGTAATCTTTTTTAAAGCTATGAGCTGTATCTTTACCTTTTTAAAGGCATAAGCTGATATTTGTCTTAACTTTCACTAGAGTCAAGTCAGCTGATATATATTGACTCTTGGGGATGTTGCTTATTCAATCTTTTAAACTTAATCTGAACGTTTTTTAGTACTGCTAGGAGAGTAAAGGAAATCAACGCTCAGCATGTATATGTATGATATAGTAAACTTCAGGTTGATAATGTAAAAGATTTATACCAAACGCTGTCAATCTTCAAAGAGTAAATTATCGTATAAAAGTAGCCATTGGAATTTCTCAATGTCCACTGAAGTCAGATGGCACTAAAAGGGTTGAGGGGTTTGAGGATTACCAGTCGAGTGAGAGTCTTTGCCAATCCATATTCCTATCTAATCAAGTATGTCATTCTTGACTATTTCTTTCCACGTCAAACTTTGGAAAGTAATGAATAATATATCTATTTTTGATGTTTTTCTCCCTTATCACAATAGATAATTATTAATTCCAGATTCAAAATTGATATGTACTGTGTGATTGTTTGTAATTAAATGCTTTTCTAATCATTGAAGAATTTTATCTAAGAAAAGTTTTGAGCTATCAATGAATGAGCCGTCAGGTGCTTTTTAAATCATTACATTTACTTGTTAAGCGTTCGAAACTTTTTTAATGAGGCACACAGACTTGAGGTGTAAGAGTCTTATGACAAGCGAAGTCCAATAAAAATTAGTTTTTTAATTCAAACCCTTGAAATATGTTTAATATCTTATTAGCTCATTAACCTCTCCATGCATGAAATATGGATGCAACATCGCAGGTTTTTGCACACATGATGAGAAACGGTTGTGATCTGAAAGAGTTAAAACAATGTTAAATAGTATTTTGTATAAGCATGAGTGTGGGCTAGCATAAGCATCCTTTCAGTGCCAGATATGTCAAATATGATATATACTTATTTGTGTTTATATATTGAAATTATTGGTGTTGATGAGATTAATGTTAGTAAAAAAAATATGGTGGCTATATAACCTGACATATAATCCTGATAAGACCTTACGCTTTTTGATTAAGATTCATATTATATATCATTTGAAAATTTATCTCTTTTATGCTGCCTTCTATTATTAAGGCCAGTCAGAAGTATGTGTGTTAGCTTGGCTTTTTGAAAATACTCTTCAGTTATTTTAGACATGAAGAATTTCACCCAAGCTGTAAGTAGGGATAAATACTTATTTTCTTCTAAATTATTATGAAATTTCTTATTCCAGGGTCATTTGTGCTCTGAGAATGGAGGGGTAAATTATGAAAACTAATATCTTTAGATTGGTCAGATCAAAGAGCTAATGTAATTATGATGAGTCCTTTCATGGGTAAAATGTTCCTTGATGTAGTGTGGTATTTTATGTATTAGTAGTCCCTATTATAGCAGCAGTAGGTTTATCTGTGCTGAAGTCTATCTGCCAGTAGAGGTATTTCAAATTAACCAATTGTCTTAATATTAGTACTTTCCCTTCAATATTCATGTGTTTGATATTATGTGATTACTCTGTGTCTGATATTATGTTATTCCTCTGTGTTTGATATTATGTAATTCGTCTCTGGCTCATGTAGTGTTCCTATGTATTCCTCTGTGTTTGATATTATGTAATTCGTCTCTGGCTCATGTAGTTTTCCTATGTATTTGACGTAATGTTCCTCAGTGTTAGAGATGATATTCCTATATGTTTGATAATTACCAATCTTTGAGTTTGCAGCCTGGGAGTATCTTAGTTCCCTCCTCAAAATGCTACTACAATCTGTTACTCTAGTTATAATTTATATATTTTGGGTAGCAAGGGATAAGTGTACATTCTTAAAGGTTTGATATAATTTACGGCTGAATTATTCTTTTCTGTTTAGATATTTTGTAATAAAAAGTTGTTATATTTGATTATTAAACTATCTATTAAATTTAGAAGGCAAATAGAATGTATTTTAAAAGTCCATTATATATTTCATATGTTTGTATCATCATGCTTATAGATATATATATATATTTCTGAATTGAATAATCTTTTGTGCATTTTTATTTTATTACATTCTGAATTTTATGTTTAATAAAATAGCTTATTATAAAAAATATGTTCATTCATTTAACCTATTTGTTAGGTACACATGTTGCTGCATTTCTTGAAACTACCTCATTATGATCTTCGGAAATAATTTTGATGAAGTGGTGGGTAAATCCGTTGTTAGTGAGGACTTTGACATCCTATACAACATATTTTTTGATGAAATTACTAAGTCTTGTGCAGTTTTATGTGAACATTAATAAATTAATGTTAAATTAACATTAATAAAATAAGACAATTTCAAGTTTTCAATTAGTTTGGGTTAAAATAAAGGGAGGAAAACTGATGGTGGTAGGCATGACTTTGTGGAAATGACGAATATCCATATCAAAAGAACAAACTTTCATTAAAATGGAACAATTAACATTTTGCTACTCAGTGGCCATGGGCATTGGATAAGTAAGTTTGGTTGGAATATTGGTCATTGTTTCAATTGTATTGCCCATTTGTCATATACACATCATTCTCACTATAATTCTTAATATCTTCTCACTAAAAGAGATCCGTTATTACCATTATTTGAAATAGTTTGCTCTACGAAACTGTTTCGGCCGAGAAGGGAAAAATATAAGTGAATATCACAACAAATATAATGTCTATCACTTGATAATTTCCGAATGAGATTTTAGCAATACATATCAATTAAGCATATTTACAGGAAGAAGGAAAATCTAAGCACAAAAGAAAGCAATTAAATGAAAACCTAGACAAAGATGTTAACAACGCACCAGAAGATAACATGAATCTCTTACTGGAGGTTATGAAAGCATCAGTGGGTATCGAAATAAAATCAGAGCAGAGCTTCTTTCAGATTAAGATTCAGAGAGGTCTTCAAGCAGGGATTTAACTGACAGATTTCAAATAAAAATGGTGAATTATGGAATTATGAACGGGAATGGTGAATGAACAAAATAGCTTTTTTTGTGGAAGGTCATGCACCGACTCTATCTATACGGTACAACAGTTATTTGAAGAGGCAATTAAATTTGATATGACAGTATTTATAATTTGTAGATCATGAAAAAGTATCAAAAATCATCAGAGTCTCTCTTTCTCATCAGAATCTCTCTTTGTCTGGACTATCACCTTTGACTTGTTCAGCTTGGCGGCCCTATCGGGAGATTAAGATCCTACCCGAATTGAATGCAGAATCCATTTGGCTCCATACATACACAAGCCCCATAATTGCTTCAAGATGGGTAATTTAGCTATTAATGAGGTAATCAGAGAGCAGAACACTGAAAGATAATACAGGATGCAAACTGAAGAGATCAACAAAGTACGGTTTGCTGACAATGGGGTCTTAATTACAGAAAAAGAAGACCAGTTACTGAGAATGCTGGTGACATCGATGCATACTTCTAGGGCACGTACTATTAAAATATCAACAAAAAAGACAAAATGTATGATGATAAGTAAAGAGCTAGTGAGATGAAGCTACATGTATGAGTTACGTTGAATGGCAGGCAAGATTTGTATAAAATCTTCAATTAACTCTGAATATATGTTATAAGTTATACAATGGTTCAACATCATGTGCAACATCCGGTATTAAAATATAGAAATATCGAGTTTTCTAAATGGTAGGCATGATTTGTAATAAATAGAGATTTAAACAAGTAAGTGAAAACAAAAGAATATAAATCTGTGATGATACCTATTTTCACGTACGCAGCTGAGACACAGAAATGAGAAGGCCAACACAAGTAGAATCAGAGAAGATTTTTACATCGAGGAAAATATGTGGGGAGAAATAAAGGGACAGAATATGCAGGGAACATAAAAGAGGAAAACTACAGTTACAACCGATAAATGAGATGCAGACAACATATAGCAGTGGAAAAACTATGTCACAAAAAATTGAAAGAAGAATTTTAAGCATTTCCAGATACAAGTTACTAGTGGGGAAGAGATCACAAGATAGGCTTCCAAAAAGATGAAGGAAATCATTTTAATTTTGAAATAAATAGGTAGTAGGATTTATTCAAAGCAAGAAGAAGGAGAGAGTCATTGACCAATAGATTTTAGGAGCTTTACATGGCTTGGTCATTGACACAGCATATTTGTCCTCAAATTCTGTTATTTCCACGTTGTCTTTCTTCCCATCATCTTCACCTTCCGTTTATGATTTGAAAGTGTCAATCTCCCTCTATTGCCACAAAATTGTGAGAGGATTCAGGTTTTTACTTATTTAATCGATTTTCAAGCAAGTTCAATCACCTTCCACCTATTTAGTGGAGCATTGTGTTATAGATATAGAAAGTTTGTTTTTATTATCCAGTTAAATTGCAAAACCTGTTTTTTGTTAAACGAAATTTAGTAAAGGTTATTCCTGAGGCGAGAGCATCGGTGATAGAGGAAGTAAGTCTGTAAGAGGCATATAACGTACATAGATATCAGGGAAGTGGGTATAGTGATGGACAGCAAGGAAGATAAGTGACTAAGTTCTTGGGATGGTTAGTAAGGACAGAAAGCTGCAGGAGGACATAATCAGGGATAAGTACATGAATAGAGTAGATCCTAAAGGGGAGAGGTATGTTAAACGCCAAGGTAAGGGAAAGGTGGAGGGGTTGTGTCGGGGACATGGAGAAGGAGAACAGGCTAGATTGGTGAGATACAGAGAGGTAGGATAGGTGCAGTACAGAGAGAGGAAACCAGAAAAGGAGGTACGTTACTGCTCCGAAATGCTCTGAAGTAATTTTATATAAAATTAATCTCTCTGATAAGGTAGACACATATAGCACCCAGTACATGATAAAATACATTATTTCTATGCTTACCAGGTAAATTGCTTTATGATGATTACCACTGATCTAAAAAGAACTATGTGAAAATGATTGCCACTGATGTAGTCTATAATTTTACATCATCACCCTCGGTATTAGATCATCATCATCATTATCATCATCATTGGTCGTTCAATCTTTTGATTGGTTGACTACAGTCCTTCACCCTTCTCTATTAAATGATAGTTGACTTACGCAGTTCACATGGTATCACTTCCCATATTCTTTTCTCTTTATTTGGTCCATTAAGTTATTCCTGGGTCTTCCTCTGTGTACTTTTTCCTCTATTTTGACTTCAATAATGTTCTTACAGACTCATTTTAGCCCAGGGTGTTTCTAATCCAACATGCCCTTTTTTGTATGGTGTTCATATGGATCTATACTCTTCTACCATTCTGTACATTTCATTATTTTTCGTTATCCGTCCATTTCATCTTTTACATCCTCCTCCAGCATCGGGTTTTAAAGCCTTCTTGTCTATTCTGGTCGGCTTTTCCAATAGCCCATGGTTCTGATTCATAGAGTGCTAATGTCCATACAAAGATTTTCATACCACGTTTCCGGGTTCGTAGTTCTATATTCCCATGAATATCTTCTTAGCCTGAGCTGTTCTCTTCTTAATGTCCATTGTATGGTCCCACGAGACTCTACTTAATGGTCTCACGAGATAGTATCTCAGAAATAAGCGAAGGACTCCACTTGCTCTAATTTCTCTCCTCTCAGCATGACTTCTACATTCAGCTTCTCTCTTCCGCAAACAAGAGTTTTTGTCTTCTTATTTATTTTCGTGCTGTATTCTTGGAAAACTTGATCGATTAATTTTTGTGACCTTTGAAGATTATCGTGATATTTAGCTATGACTGCGAAATCTTCTACGAATCGGAGCATACTTATTTCTTCCCCGTTTATCTTTATCCGGCAAAGTCCAATTTTTTGTGCTTCACTTATTGCCTCCTCCAAGTGCATGAAGAACAGTGTTGGTGAGAGGTTGCATCCTACTCGTACTTACTTGTTAATTTAAGCTTCTTTCTGACCTCCGTCTCTCATTTGCATTGTGTCCACTTGCGTCCTGTATATTTCGTACATTATTCTTTTGTCGTCGTAATCCATTCCGAGTTTTTGCAGCAGTCTGAACATCTTGCTCCACTCAAAATTGTCGCGGGCTTTCTCCAGGTCCACGAATCCGACATATAAAGGCTTGTACACACGCATTGTATTCTTTATCATTACTCTCAGCCAGAGTATGGCCTCCCTTGCATCCCTGTTCTTTCAAAATCCAAGCTGCTTTTCCGTGAGGTTTTTTTCAATTTTTCTTTCCAATATTTGGCTCATTACTTGTGTGAGTACATTTATTGCATGAGAAACAAAACTGAAGGTTCGGAGTTCTTCAAATCTTTCAGTCCTCTTCTTCTTCGGTATTGTATTAATTACGCTCCTTTGAAAATCTTATGAAAATATTCCTCTTTGGAAGCTATTTTTGATTATCTTGTACAGGTTATCATTGGGTTTACTTTCGAGTGCTTTGGTGATTGGAACAGCAATATGAAATATTAGCGGTGGAATTATTTGTATCGGAATGAATTGGATAAAAGCTTTCATAAGTTTGACCCTGATGACAACCTACCTCTAGAATTGTGATCCACAAAAGAGAGGATTATTAAGAGCTGAAAATATCCTTCGTGTTATGCAACAAATTACTTATATGCAATGCCGCATTGCATTTCTGTAGGATCGCTGTCGGCAGGAAGTGGATTACTGTAAACTAAAAATTGATTCCAATACATCCGTCAGTTTATCAGTTATTTGGGGAAGTGATAGACCGCATACATCATTAGCGCGTTTTACTGATTGGTAAGTAGACTGGGGTGTGATTTAGGGAATGGTGGAGGAGTTGTAGAAACTCGTAATCCGTCTGCTGCAGGCGGCGGTTTTGTACTTCGTATCGCAGTTCGTGGCGGAGCTTTGATATACAATTTTTGCGGTCAGGAGTAGAACCCGAACCCTCTGGATGGGAAACCATTTTCTATCTATTCTTGACGACGAACTGATTCCGTCCTAGCGATTCAAGGGCAGGATGGGATCAATGCTATGGGCTTTTCGGTCAGCTTTCTTGATTCGATCAGACCAACTTGGTTGTGGAAATTCCCAGTTAAAGAATGCACGTTTAGCTCATGCACACGAAGATTAGATGGGAGCGACAGTTTTTGAGGTACGCATCTGCCTCAGGCTCAGTGACTCATACTCTTCCATGTAAAATATCTATGACTTCTATAGAACATCAATAACTTTCTCAAACTTCTTCTATATTCAATTCTCGAAAATCTTCAGCCTTCCTCGCTGTCCATTCTCATAGTTTTTCTACCCTATTCGGCGCAACACTTTGTATCAAACTTTTCACCAGCCTAATAACTGTATACTTACATAAAGTTCTACTCATTAGCTTTAATTTTTTGACGCTTCTTTCTGAAATCCTATTTTGCTACTTTAGTCCATGCCACTATTTCCATTTTTTCCGCTTTATTACATAAGTAATTAGAATATTTGTGTTACTTCAGTTTGCGCCCTCCAAAATTTATGACCACCGTCTCAAAATTTGTCCTAAAATGCCATAAACTTTGTTTTCTTAAGGTTTATCATCTTTCCATACCTCCCGCACGGTTTTTTAAATGTCTCTACTACCGGTTGCGATCCCTCCGAAGATCGAAAAATCAACGCCTGGTCATCCGACTTAAACAGCTGGCCTTCTACTTTCCATTCCCATGTCTGTGCCTTTCCATGCCCTTCTTACCATTCACTCAAAGTAAATTGTGGAATGCTTTGACGACTCGTGCTTTACCCCGATACTTATAACTGCCTTTTCTTGCCCGGCATCAATTACTCTAACGCAATCCCTTTGGGCCTTAAATTAGTTTAGGATGTGTCTTCTATCTTGCACATCTATTCGCATATTCCCATGTATGTGTTATTTTTTTGCAGTTTATTCCGTCATTCGTCTTACTGTATGTGTTTTACAGAACATGAACAACGAAAACAACGGAGCTGCTTTAGTATGAAGCTAGTGCACCAAGGACTGCAGAAATTTTAGCTAATGCCATCTCGTAAAATTAACTGAGGTTGTTGTGCAAAACTTCTTATAATATTCTAATGTTTGAAAAATGGTTGCGGGGTTGGAAAACAAAGCGTTAGGTTGAATCTTTCCGAGGTTAGAGGAGTAAAAGCAATATCAACGGTGATTAATAAGTAATATAGTGAGTGCGCATGCACACCGTTGAGAAGTTACATCGGGTAAATTACATAAGAATTTTTGTGATTAAAAATATATTTTTTATATTTATTGGAGCAAACGCGTCATAATTTCTCTCAAAGTTCACACTGTGTTACACTGACTTACGAAATACTCGCGAGAAACAATAATTATGATTTGTTTTTCAAAAGTGATGATAATTTAAAGATTAAAAAAAAAATTTATTATAATTGTGTGGAAATACGCGTCAGTTCACCAATTAATCATCCATGGCAAATTTATAATTAGTTTACGAATTAACCTTCCAAATTCCATAATACTGCTGCCGCTCATATTCGGTGAATTTCTGTTTATTTTATTTTATTTATAATAAAATGTATAGGGTTATCCAATGGTCTCTTCAAATGATGAATGTCTTGGCAGGAGTGACTTCCTGTAGAAAATTCTCAGCTTTAAACATATTAGTAAAATGGGAGAAAAAATTACACAAAATAGTATCGTTGCTTGCCTCGAAACTACCTTAGTAGTTGCATTACATACGTTAAATGGTCGTACGTCTTATAAATGATTGAGTTGGGTTTCGTTGAATAAAAATTCATCAAATTCATCTTATCACAAACTTAAATTGAAAAATATGATATTTATATGAAAAAATAAGAAAAATGGGCTTTATTTTCGTTGGAAAGAATTTGTACTACTACCAAAATTGAACACAACATCAAATGCCGAATATCAGGATAAAAATAGGTGAGCCAAGCTATTCTGATTTGACAACGCAAGTGAACTCAATTTTAGCATGATAACTCGCTACGTCACCGCTCTGAGATTTGGGAGATCAGAAGGAACTAAACGGTTACCCATGTTTTCCTAATGACCATTGAATCACCTTGTTCGGTTAAGCATTTAAGGACTGGTCTTTCGCACATATATATACTAATAAATCCAAAATTGAAAATTCCCCTCGGGCTTCGTGTGAACTTCCGGGCATAAAATAGGAGCGCACGCATAATTGCTTTCCCTCCAAAGAACTCCTTGGATGACCGAAGAGTCCAGCGTGAAGAATATCAAGAAATCTCTTGCAGCATTTTGAAATGCGTAAACCAGGAATCCAGCTTGATTTTCACTTACAAAATCATCACATTAGGAAAAAAACATCATAATTTATCTTTCTCGCGAGTAGTTAGTAAATAAGTGAGATACGACGTTAACATTGAGACTATACTGACGCGTTTGCTCTAAGGATAAAAAAATACATTTTGAATCACTATATTCTCACGTAAATTGTCCCAGATGTGACTTCTCAACGTTGTTCATGAGCACTCACTATATTACTTATTAATTACCATTTACTTTTTACTTTCTTGTTTAGAAAGAGATTACTTTCGCTCCTCTAACCTTGGAAAGTTCAAACCTTGCGCCTTGTTTTCGCATCCCTAGTACCATTTTATAAATGTTGAAATATTAAAAGTGATTTTGTGAATCAATCTTTTTTTCCATTTTTGAGATGGCATTACCTGATGCAATCACTTCCCTTTTGCAATCACTTCCCTTGGTACGCATACTTGATACTCCCAGCAGCTCCGTTGTTTCGATTTTTGACGTTAGAAAAATATACACACTACAAAATACCACCAATGAACATGGTAACTTGACGTTTTATAATAAGCAACGTTGAGAAACTCCAATAATTTTTAGGAATGGGTTCACACGTTTAAAATGAAGCTAATCTGAGAAATTCGACGCTAAGATTTACAATGCAGTCTTCATTACTAGCTATTTTTTTATCTAATATTACCTTTAAAAATAATAATAGTTTATGTTCAATTTAATTAAACAAGTCGTGAAAAGGATAAACAAGCTTAAATTAAGAACTATCTTAGCTGATTCATTAAAAAATATTATATGTAGCTTTTGGTGTTAAAATTTCGTCAAATTTGTATTTATTAGTAAACAAAGGCATTATTAAGCATAAAGTAGAGGTGGTTGGACAAGTGATATGCTTGTCCTACCTCGGAAGTTTTATGACACTGTTTGAAAGAACAGCAATGGGCATCAATCGAAGACTAGTTTAATTAAAGAAGGCACTAGTGACGAAGAAGGAATGGATGTGCTCCAAGAAAATTTGAATACGGAGAATAAACCAGAGTGTGAAAAATTCTCGCGGGGATATTATATGACGCAGAGACATGGATCATAAGGAATCTGAAACAGAACAGAAATCAGGCTTTAGAAACTTGGTAAGGATGGTGAAGATAATATATTGGATAGGATGGGAAACGCGGGGGTGATTGGATGCGTAGGAGAGATGAAAACCATATGGATCACTATCATGAAGAGAAAACCTATATGGGCAGGGTACAGTTTCTGATTATTAGTTTATAAAACAATGAATTTTAAATAATAGTATAGGTGGTATCACACCAAGTTAAGCATCTCAAGAATGACCAACTAGCATATTTAATTCCATTGAATTAAATACATGCAACAGAAACCTACAAAGGCATCAAGAATTTAGCAAGGGAAAGGATAGAATTGAAAGCCGCATGCAAAATCAGGATTCATTGGATACTGATGATATTATTATATTTAATTGTTGGTGCTGCCTTAATTTTGGTTGCATATGGTAGCCATATACAAAAAAATACGATTTGTGTAGAGAAAAGCACCTAATTTACGTGTTTGTTTACAGAATGGGTGGCAATTACTAACATGAAAAACAAACAAACTTTTACAGACAGACAGTTCATATGCCCAATGTTTTTCATTATTAATTTATGAGAATCCTTATAACTATTGACAAATTATAAAATCCGAGGGGCTAAAAAAACAGCGTTTTTCACCATTTACCGTACGGCTTCCTGGCTAAAAGCAACGCGACTGAGCTGTGCGACTGAAGCGTTAGGACTAAAGTATTGGTCACCATGCGTAGCACCAACTCTAGTTGACACAAGCATAAGCTTCCACCAGAGTCATATTATTTTTCAAAATCGCCAACAATGAAAAATAAGTCAGTGTTCGTCTTAATAGAAAACCTGTAATATTGCAATATTCGATAAGGAAAAATATCGTTTACCTAGTTAGAATTTACGGAAATTGATACTCCAGCCCAATAATTTGTGAAAAAATAAAGGTTAAATTAAACACTTTTTATAGATGAAACATAGCGTTTTAAAATATAATGGCAGGTAAAGGAATCAAATAGCTGTGATAAATAATGGAGCACAGTTATAAATGCGATCCTCCACGATTTACTTTGCGAATTTCACTTGGATGCCATTTACAACGTACAATACTGTCAATAAATTTGGCAAACCTTTAATCGATTTAATTACTTTGTCAGTCTTGCATTGAGTATCAATGTAGATCCGTGAAAAGGGTTTAATTATTTATCATGCCATTCGTTTTTTCTTAAATGCTCTCCGTTTTACTCTATGGTCTGGAGCAACACTTACTTAGTTGACGGAATTAAAATTTCGTATCACATAATGAATTGGTCGGGCTACTCTAAAACATCCTTCCTATTTACCTTTCACCAAAATTAGGATTACCATGGGAATGAATGAATGAATTGTATGACAAATACATAGGTGGCGTGTGAGCATAATCGACAAAAATTCCTCGGAAATCAATAGTCAGACGAACAGATTTAGTGCTCCGGCCATTGTAAAATGTGTGATATTCCATATATTTACATAATCATAATTCACTGTGAGGACCCTTCATTTTAATAATTAGATAAAAATACAAATTTCTTTCAGGAAGCGTCATTTTGCCGGTATGCATTTTGCTATGAGAATCTACTAGGCATTCAAACATTGCTAGCGAAACTATGGAAATTAAATTATTTCGTAACTGAATAAATGGGCATAGATACAAGAGTATCTGTTATACGAGAAACATGTAGAAATGCTACGCAATGAATAAATGCAATACTTTGCACAAGTAATGCATGCAATGCAATGAAATGCGTGCAATACTAGGTAAAAGATAAGGTTAGAAGCATCTGTGATTGAATAAATATACGCTTTCAGCCCGAGACCTCTTAAATTGCCATTTTCTTGTTCTACATTGTTTTTTAGTGTCTTTCAAAAGATTATATATTACAACAAGTTAAAAGTCACACTTTTCCAATGTTGCCGATGATGGCTTTTCAATGATTGAAATGAAGACAAATGAAAACTGGTTGACATATTTCATTAAATTTGAAAGATAAAATACCATACATTAATAAATAGAAAGTGAATTACGGGAACTCCAGATAAATTTGTTCTTGGGAGAGAAAGAATTTTCTATTCCATAAACGTTGCCTCCCATATGCTCGAGATTGGCATTGACAATGCTCACTAGCTACACTAACACGTAGTTACATTGACGATAATGTCAAGGTGTGAGTGTTTGTCTTGAGTAAGCGGATATTTCTCTTAAAATAGTATTTTCTTTCTCAAATTGTAGTGTGGTCATAAGATTTGAGTGTGCCATGATAAGAAAAAGACAGGCTAAATGGATTATGTTATTAGATACTGAGAATTTATTGTGGTAAAACATGAGGAATTTAGTTTGTGTCCTACATCACCTATTCTCCTCGAGTATTCTCCTAGAGAAAGAAAACTGCTCACGAGCTTTGTTAGTCTTTCCGTGTTGGGAGAATATGTGCAATTTGATTACGAAAGCAAAAATTGATATGAGTATATCAATTTTATTGGAAGATAGGTGAGAAAGTATTGAAATTAAATACATTAATCATTCATCAATCATTATTAATTAAATTAATTAATCATTCAATTCATCAGAAATAAAAGCCATTAGTGAGGATAGTGGAAGAGATTCCTAAGAGGAGATATACCGAGTCTTCAGAAGATGAAAGCGTATATGAAGAAAAGTTTAACTGTTGCAGAGTGGAGAATTTCTAAGGATGAGGAAGTATGGGTGAAATATTTAACCAAGTCAATTTGCAGACCTGAAGTTGAATATTTAGTTCCTTTAATGGAGCATAGCACAAAAAGGAACAGCGTAAAGGGTAGGCAGGTTGAGTAGCCGAACGAGGGGGAGTAATTATATGAGAGCTAAGTAAAATATCTTGAGGAGATCGAGAATTCCTTTAGGAAAACTCATTTTATTCATTTGAAGAAAGGAGCAAGTAAATTAAATAAAAAAGTAACCCGCATTGTGAATAGAAGGAAAAAAAAGATTAATATTTTTAAACTTTTATTTCCTTTGTTTTATTGAGGATTACGTTGTATTAGTTATTCAAAATAATTTTTGCTATAAGATGCCCTTTTCATTAATTTACGAAGCAAAAGCGATGCCTTATTTTTTAGATACATCAAATTTAGAGTTTCAACTAAAAAGGTAAGTATTTATTTCTAAAAATATTCCATTATGACTTCTGAGCTGATCTAGGCACTCGAAAGGGGCAAGCTCTGTCCCATATTCAATCCTTTGCTATTTCACTGTGCGTTGGATGCTTAAATACTGCTTTTGACCACGCCTTGCAAAGAACTAAAAAATGATTGGACGAAGAAAAAACAGTGTTCCGTATCAACGTTATTAAATGTGTGACGAGGGCAAGCATAATTCATAGAGAAATTAAATTTAAAAGGGTAGTATTCATTTGTAAAACCTTAAGTAACTAAAATATATGGCTATGGACAAAATGAATGCAACTGATAAGCTCATAATTTCCCTAAGAATTCTGACGAGAGGTGAATTTACTAAATAAATTACTTAATCGATTCCTAAGTTGTTAGTTCAGATAATATAACACAACAATGGTCATAAAGCAAAAATACATAATTCAGCAAGGAAACTCGTTCAGTTTAAACAGCAATAAAATTTAGGATAGAGTCAAAACACGAAATATCATAAAGTTCAATAACACAAGCAGAAACCTTAACAATAGGTTTAAACACAATTAAACATAGTTAGGCTGAAAGCTTCACTATATTTAATTGTGGGTAAACTTAACGTTAGTATTTTATTAAGTTACTAGTTTCTTGCGACTTATATGTGTTGTGTGTACAAGATTTATGTTCCTGAACATTCAATAAGACTAGGAATGTAACTTTAAACAAACTTTATACAATCATATTGCACGCAAGCCCCCCAAAACAACAAAAAGAGACAGCAAAAATCTATAATTCACAAAAAGCAGCGTATGTGTCAATAAACCGAATTTTTTGTTTCAGTTGTAACCGTAAGTCTGAGAAACCTGATT
The DNA here is from genome assembly GCA_963169105.1 of Ceriagrion tenellum. Lineage (NCBI taxonomy): Eukaryota > Metazoa > Arthropoda > Insecta > Odonata > Coenagrionidae > Ceriagrion > Ceriagrion tenellum. Next base: position 97,242,831 of record OY720638.1, on the reverse strand, counting down.
AAAAATTTATTTTTTTAGTATAATTATATAAAGCAGTTGAGATTGACTAGTTGAAATTTCAACCAAATATTAATTTACGGTCATAAAAATTATAACGGATTTCAATGTACCTAATATTATTTCCTTTGTTTTTAAAAGTATATAAGGTATATTTAAGGTACAAGACTGTAGTTCTATATCTCTTTCTCTCCCAAGGAAGGGGAAATGAAAAATTTCAGTAACGCTTAGTCGGCTATAGGACTACAAGACTTTCAATTTTGGTTTAAGTTCATTATTTTGACATTCTTTATCCCTTTGTTTAATTGTCTTTAAACCTTATGTTAACATTTTATTAAGTTGCTAGTTCCTGGTGAATTATCGTAATGTGTTGCATTGACAAGATTTATGTTTCTGCATACTGACGTTTCATTAAAACGGGAAATGTAACTTTTAACAAACTTTATACAATCCAAATTGTACGCAAGCCCCACGAATGTTAATTGAAGAGACGAAAAAAATCTATAATTCACAAAAAGCAGCTAATGTGTCAATAATCCGAATTTTTTGTTTCAGTGGTAACCGTAAGACAGATAAACCTGTTTAAAAATGCATTTTTTCGAGTATAAATATTTAAGTTCAATTTTTTTAGGCGTAATCCGTCTTTTAAATTATCCTTACGAATAGAGTTTTGATCAATCATTGAACAATCTCACCAAATAAAAATTAATATCTTAATCTTCTCTGGCATTTATAAATGGAGGCCGCTTTATTATAAAAATTGTAATATATTTCAAAAGAAGATGCGAGTCAATTGGCGAGTTTAAATATCTACCAAATATTAATTTACGATCATAAAAACTATAACGGAATTCAATAAGTTTAATAATATTGCCTCTGATGTGAAATTATATAAAGTTATCTTTAGTCTACAAGTCTGTAATTCTGTCTCTCTTTCCCTCTCCAGAAGGAGGAAGTGAATAGTTTTAGTGACCGTTCATGATGTGAATGATATAAATAACAATAAAATATTGTAATCGTCGTCCCAAAGGTTCATCCCGGAAGTCATAAATGCGTATCCAAAATATACCGGAGGCAGTAACTCTTTACTTCAAAATGGAAATTTATATGATCACGGTACTCTCTAGATGAAGAAAGGAAGGGATAGTATCTGAATTTTTATTCAATTATGTATTATTTTAATTTGCCGTTTATGTTTAGTATAAACAGACAATTAGTTGACTCAATTTAGTCCGTCATTTGTGTTTATCGTAGGTCATATGTACAACTGCCGTACGGTAAGCAATCGGTATCGATTTACAGATAGAGTGCGAGGTCGAGCATTTAAGTATCGCTTTTGAATTACGCCTTTTGAATTTTACGTGTGATGTGCAGGGGGCTTTAGGAGGCTGGCCAATGATAATCTTGTTATGAAAGGAGGAAACGGAGCATGAGGAAAATCGGATTTTGGGCGTCGCAACTCATTACTTCTGACCGGGCAACGAATGCGTTAGGTCGCGGCCAGTCTGTTCGCCGTCTCTCAGCGGGCAGCAAGGCCGGGTGGTCGCCACTCCCACACAGGCGGCTAATTAGGCCAGGTCGTGCCTTGCATCCTCTTCCACGTCAGGGGTGGCTCTCCAGGTGTCATTTTCGTTCATCTTCCGTTGGCGTCACCATGCGTCGACTTGAACACAGGAAAATCCTTAGTACCAATTTTATTTGGTGTAGAGCGCTGTTTGATGTTTCGGTTATTACGACTTCATGGAATTGCAATAAATTACATATTACTCGGTGAATTTTACTCCAAATCGATCCCATTCAACGTCTTTCCAAGGTCTAGGGTGAACATAGAAATGATAAGGTTTTTCTCATTCAAATTTTATTTATTCACATTCAATTTTTCACACTTGCAAATTCTTTGTACTTATACATCAAAGATATGATATAAAATAAATAAGTGATGCATCATTTTTCGTTTTGCTATAGATATTCTCATTCGACGCATTTCAAGGTCAGGAGTGAAATGTAAAATGAATATTACCAGGTTGTAACAGCAACACAATCTGGTTTTTTAGGCCTTGTGAAATGAGGATTTTCGCCGGTTAAAATTATTGAATCCTGTGGGATTCATTGCCGTTAAATTCACCATAGCTGTTAGTTTTCATTATTTACCCTTTAGTAATAGGCAATGAATTTGCTGTCACATTGAGTTACTGTCTGTCTTGAAATTAACTAGAAATGCATTATTATTGAGTCTGGGAATCTTATATTCGGAGATCTATAATATTTTTAAGACAATTCTACATCTTATTTTCTCTCTGGGCATCTAGTATCTTATTATGGATATATTAGACACCTCATAAATAATTGACAATTCTTAAATGAAGTTCAATGTCTTCATTTATTCAGGTCTTATAATTTTCCTTCATTAATTGGACGAGTTTCCGTGATTTCATCAAGTAAAACGATTAAATGCTTTCAACATGGCCAACTTGCGAGTTTTTTGCACGACTTCACGTCAAGCTACAGTAATTTTACGCTGTCGGTGACGCGTTATTTTGATATACCAATCGTTAGTGGCCATAAATTCAAAGAAAAATGACTACTTGTGCAATTGATAATTATTCACGTCAGTGAATCACAGAAACAATGTCAATAATCTCCTGTGGATGTGTGTAAGTCTAATGACATAGCTGAAGAACTAAAGATATATGTGATTATCCTTGGGGATCGTTGTGAATCCGCCAGCACGGTACAGGCTGACCCGGAAAATTGGAGGTCCATGTGACGCGCTTAGTAACGTTTCAATTTTTTCATAAAATATATATTAATTTTTTCGATGCTTTTTTTTGAAATTTGATCTCGCTAACTGCACCATTGATCTCGCGAATAGGAAGAAATAATTGCTTTCTCAATTAGATACCATAATGATGCTAACGGTTTCGCTTTGGTAAAAATCACATGTCGAGAAATTAACCTACGTTTGGCATTTTCTCCTTATTACACCACTCCAATAACAAGACAAAGAGTGCTAGTGATTTTTACCTAAACGTATATATTAGTGCTCTCCTTATGAATCATGAACGAGAAGGCCACTGAATACAAAAATAACAAAAAACAGCTTCCTAAATATTTACCGAATGATTTTTTATGGTTAATCTGATAACGCTCTTCGGGATCGGGGACACGAAATCAATATGGACAGCCTTTGATGAATAGAGGAGAGATAGAAGAGGGGTGGTGTACAGTAATTGGTAATCTGGACGTGGGAGTGCGGAGTAATCCGATTATTGGGCGGAATGCGATGGCACTCTGAAACTGATAGAAATAAGATAAAATCAATGAGGAACGTATTAAACTTATTCGCTAATATCTAGTTAGCGTCAGAGTCAGTATTGCCCCCAATAGATTGACAGAAATATTATATTTTCTCCATTCTTTCCATTCCATTCCAAGGTCTTTAAACTTTTTATGAAATTCTATCATGTTCAGAAAACTTGGGCATGATTCAAATTTCCTCACACTCAACTTATTCAACTCAACCTCACACTGAACTTTGAACTTAGAAGAAGGAAGTGCGTTTAGTGAATGCTATTCTGTAAGTGACTGACGGATGTTGGACTGAAAGGCCTGTTAGGGTGGAACTCGAGGGCTCTCTACAACAGATGATAGAAGGGTGTTGATATCTAGAGTTGGAGTGTACTATTATTAATTGCATAGTAAATAATATCTGAGTTGGTGAAATTCCATGGGTCAAAGGTTATGTTGGGGAGGCTACCGATAGAAAGCTATGACAGGGCTTCAGGATATGTGGCATAAATAGAGATTTTTAAGAGAGATAATATTTTTCCAAGTGATCCCTTTCATAATGACGTGAAAGTGTTGAAAATGTTCAAGTTGTCGTATAATTAAAGCATTGAATAATAAAGTTGGTGGTTTCCGGCGATAAATTATGGAATTTACTAAACATTTTTAATGTATAGAGTAAACTTTGTTTTTTCACAGAGAATTAAATTTATTGTGGAAAAACAAAGTTGTTTATTCATTGAAAAATAATCGAAGTAATTCGAAAAAAATTTGAGTCGTAAGTATTAGAAGAATAAGAATTAGAAGAATTAAGTAATCGAAATAAATGAATAATAATTAAATATTACAACACATCTTAACTGGTGCAAGAGTTTTACTTATTAGCAATATTTTTATTTGTCTATAATAAGGAATAAGAAAGACTAAGGAATAAAAATTATGTCTGTAATATGGAACTCAGGCGTTATTTTTGTCAGTAAGCACTTTTAATACGAATGGAATACTTGTTAGCATATAGAAATGACTTCATATCCGAAAGATTTTTTCAATTTCATCAATAGCAGTACCCTTTTTAATATTTTTTTGAAATCATTAGAGGTAAATGGCGTTTCCCACCGAATTCTGACGACTCAGAAATTTCTGATTCCTTAACAACATTCCTTGGAGTCCAGAATCGTAGCGATACATGTAGAAATCAAATACTAATTTTAGGTAAATATTTCGACAAAGTGTTTCAGCATTTCATTGTGATGCCATTTAAACTATGAGATTTTTGATATTAGCGCCAAATTCAATGAAATCTATTTGGTATGATATATCACTGAAGAAACGTTGGATATGTCAACAGGATTCTCATGGTCAACTTTGGCACGTGTGTTCTTTACACATCGGAAATGTTCCATCAATAAATTTATTTTCCATTGAGCTTGATGTATGTTGGTTCCCTGTTTTCTGTGTTTCTGTGTGTTTTCCCTTTGATTGTCTCCAGAATTACTGAGAAATAAGTTTTCATTTGAGATTACGCCGTCATCTCAAATGCGCGTTCTGGTCTTATATTCGCTTTGTAAGTTACATCTATTCATTTGAGTTCCCATAAGCTTTGACGGCAATGCAGGTCTACGCTACACAGATTTAATAGGAAGCTGTTATCACGTCTATTGATTCGAATCCCTTTGAATGTCCTAATCTCGAGCCTAAATATACCCATCATTCTCGAAAATCCTACGAGACACTCGTTCCGGCGCCTCGGTGGAAAATTATATTCCCGAACGTTTGAGAAGAGGCTCACATGATCCGACTACCGGACGAAGATGAGCAAATGAGATTACCTCAAATGAAATGTGGCCCAAGATTTTCTTGCATAAAAGTTTATTAAAATGAGCTTTCGTCAGCCAGAGAATACAGTTCTTGCGCTCTTGGGGTGATTCCACAACCATAAGACTTTGACGTCATTGTATTCATTTTCTGGCGACATGTAGATAGACGTCTCTTATTTTTGATGTGAATAACAAAATTCCTCGTCACCCCGCTATTTCCTCATATCGAGAATGACTCGGTACTGCATGTGACACTGGGAAAAATTATTTTTCCGTAAGATGAATATGCAATTTTTGCGGAGTTCTACTTACCTTTTTTCTCGAGTTATTTGGTAACCACTGTGAAGTTTGCAGTTGAAGAACGCCAATGTTAAAGAAATGCCTCTCAGCAGTTGATTCCAACTCATGAAACAAAGGAGCTCATTGGAAATATACTTGTGGGACAATACGTTTACGTTTTAACTTAATTATGGTTTTTAATCGGTTAATTTAAACGTATGGCATCAGTGAATATTGGGCCTTAATACCGATGCCACAACATTTTCCGATTGCAGTATTTTTTTATTCATAAAGTCGGATATGAACCTTCTCAAAAAGATTGGAGATATTTTTCTATATGTACGGATTTGTGTAAAACGTCGAGTATTTAATCTTTTTGATGAGACTATATAAGGTGAAATAAGGTGAGATAATTATAAAAGTGGAAATTTGCGCTTTATCGAATTAATGTGTTTTATTCAAAACTACCATCGTATTAAGCCCCCTGAGCCATGGCACATCCTCCTTAAAGATTCGATTTATAAAATACATATTTTATTCTAAACGCGAATTTATTCATACATTATCATTTTAATGGTACCCAACAAATATCAAAATATGACGCCGAGTCAATTACTAAAAATGGCGCATTTCAATGCAATGTTCGTCATGCGACGTCATGCGACATCTACATCTAAATATAAAATCCTGCAAGTGACGTTAAGGGTGTTTAACAGGGGATGACTTATCACCAAGATGCACTGTAGTGTGGACATTAACTTTCAACTACATTCACCAAACTATATGAATGCCTAAAATGACAAAACATCGATTACGGTAATCCATATCGCAATTTCGTAAACGTAATAAAAGAGTCATGCAGTGAATGTTTGCCTGTGTGTTTTGCCGGCGTTTCCTTTCGCGTCGCACGGTAATTTTTTATGCAATGTCATCGATCTTCTGGAAATATTTGCCATGTTGCCACAACAGAGGCAACCGAAAGGTTTCATTCACATCATTGATTTGACTTTATTGTAAAATCAAGTAGTTGATAAGCGATTAAATCAGAAATCATAGATCGATGAGACATGTTTCCATGCTTTAAAAGGTATTCACAGCAAATAAAATTCCTATGTGGTCATTTAACACAAAAACGAACTTGTTTTGGTGTTGGAATGTTTGATTGCTGTACCTTTTCCGCCTTAAAGCTTAACATGTATCATATTTAACTGTTCATGTTTTCTGTTTTCGCTCAGTACCCTCCCGTCAGCCGGCGGCGTTGGCGACGGCGATATGAAAGCATATTCCGTGCGGAGTCGTATCGCTTTTGAAATCGGCGCGTGCGCACGCAGAACGGAATGCAGGGGAGGGGAAAGCGGACGTGAGCCAATGAGCGAATGCGAACGAAAAGAAAACACGGGAATAAGCTGTAAAATTTCTCCCGGGTGCCGCGACTAATCATTTCAGCCCGACTAGTATGTGAGATAGGTCGGGATCGGTCTGGTGGTGACGCCCCTGAGTGCTCAGCAAGAGTGGGAGGCAGTCACCCCCCTCGGGCAACGCATTAGGGCAGGTCGACTCCTGCAATATCTTCCACGGCAGCGCTGGCCTACCGGGTGTCATTTTCGTTTATCTTTCTTGGGCGTCTCCAGAACCGACGAGGAAATGCGTAAGTAAATACCATTGAATTTGGTGTTGGGTGTTGGTTGTTCGTTACAGTTTCACCATTTATTTTCGAGAAATCCATGGCATGAAATTGCGTATCAGTATGTAAATTTTTGCACCATATTGTTCCCATTCACCATTTCTACGTTCTCCGGGCGTAGCGTGCTAATCTTGTGGCGTAGTTTTTGGACAAGAGAGAGCGGTATAATGGTCCTTACGAATCACAATGTAAACCCTTACGCGTACATGGTTAACGAAGGAGAATGGCAGCCTGGATATAGCAAAAAATAACCATTAAATATTATCATTTTTGATTTTGAAACCATAAAAATTTCACAGCATGACTAATCTGTCGAGATCCTTCTTTTGGGCATTCCTTATCTTTGAAATTATATTCTCTGGAGCCCACCATACTATATGCGGTGTACCATATTTAGTGCAAGGGTAATTATTTCTTTTCAACGATTCGGCAAAGAATTTGGACAAATATTTTTATATGAAGAGAAATATTATATTATTTTCATTTTATCAATGCCAAACTTATTATTTTTTTAAAAATTCTATAACACTCAAGAAACTTGGGCATGTTTAAAAACTCCTCACTTTCAACATTGAATCTATTATTATTTGATGAGTCAAAACCACATCCAATAACTAGATTCCGCTCGGAAAGCACCATTTAAAACTAGGGAACGATCGGGTAGTCCATACTGTTTTTATTACTCCAGTTCTTCTTCTCCGCCATTGTGTTTGCATCTGTGACGTAACATTGAATACCGACTCTGGCAAAAAAGAAGCTGCACCAAACTGTTACAGAAGGTTACGTAACTCAAAACCCATGTTACAATCAAAGTTTTATTTTTTTGATGGAAATATGGCATTTGTGCAACATGGCCAAATATTTGCGGAAGATAAAAAGGGAAGATAGAAGATGAGAGTTCTCCCTGGGAATGCATATAGTGGCATCTACATAATACCCTGAGGGAAAACTCAATTATATGAATCAGAAAAAATACACTAATATTTTCCAGGAGGCGACATTTAACCAGCATGATTTACGCTAAGGGCATCTACTGAGCATGCCATCACTATAACATAGACTTTTTGTTTTAAATAATATTGCAACTGATATTTGAATGCGTTTCTGTAAAAACATGCAAAACTGCATGCAAGTAATGGATACATTCAAGCAAATCGTACAATACTAGGTTAGAGATAAGGATAGTTGCATTTGCGATTAAATCAATTAACACTTTTAGCCCAAAGCCTCCTAAAAGGCCATTTTCCCGAAGCCCAGCCTCTTTCAGTGATTTTCAATAGATCATATATTTCAATTTGCACCATACTATATGCGGTTAAATCAATAAACACTTTTAGCCCAAGTTTGATATGAAGAGAATTACATAAAAAAATAAAATATATTTCACCCAAAAAGAGAGAGAGCAACATTCGTCGCGAATCCTCATCTCCAGTCCTGTAAAGTGACGTCATAAAAACATCTGTAAAAATATATATTACTTTGAAGGAAGGTTCAGAGGTTGTTATCAATATTCGACGGTTTACTCAGTCTTTCAGAAGATGTCTTCATTTATGAGAGGAATGAAGAAAAGTGAAAATTTGTTCGAAATATTGAATTATAGTTGATTAAGATATGTTAAATTTATTTATAAATAAGAGTAGTATTACGGGAACACGAAGTAATCTTGTGCTACTATCCTTTCTATCGTACTTTTTTACTTTTCCTACTTTTTTATCCCGGTGAAAGATCATCAGGAATTCTTGAGACCAGGCCACCCAAAGATTGTTTTCAAATATGTAATGGAAATCGAGTATCGTAGACTTAAAAGGTACTTATATAGTACTTAATATTTCAAAATATTGTTCATTTCCTCAGTATTGTTGCAATAAAATACCATCAGGTAATTGTGTTGTTCATCAGACTTGTTTCTTGAAGATGTTTCTTTTGAACTAATCCATGGTGATTTTTTAACCAAGTTTGTAAATCGAATTATTCTCAAGTGAATGAACAAGCTAAATAAATTTAAGTTCATCAACTGTAATCCTATCACGTTTTATTCATTCAAATCTTAAAACGTTTGAAATTCCTGGTCACTTTCCTCCATTTGATATATTTCACCCCAAAAGAGAGGGAGCAACATTCGTCGCGGATCCTCATCTCCAGTCCTGTAAAGTTCTGTTTTTCGAAAATCAAAATTTACCGAAACTCCTGAAAAATTTTATCGAGTTTAAATATTCTGACACGCAAAATAAATTTGTGAATTAATTAAGACTCTTCTAAGGCAGTCGTCTAACGTTGAATCGGTCAGAAGCCCAAATTTATTATAATTTATGACTACTTTCTTCCAGCAGCCTTACACTATTTAGGGCTTTAATTTTGCGTTTTGGAATATTTTAACCGGGAGAATGAGGTCAGAAATAGCAAAACACTAAGGTTTTGCACAATAATTTTTAATATGTTTAAACAGGAAAACAGCGATTAGGAATCACTTTATTTTAAAACTTTGATAAGTAAAACGTGAGAGGTATGGAGTGAATATGCCAAAAAATATGTGGCTACCTAAAGTCCGTAAAATACACATTTTGCCTCAAATTTATAAAAATCCGTTGTCCTGATTCTTTCTTCAATTGTCCATTCACTGCCAGTGACGTCATAAAACATGTGTAAAAATATATATTACTTTGAAGGAAGGTTCAGAGGTTGTTATCAATATTCGACGGTTTACTCAACATTAGCACTAGGTATTTAAATAGAAAATTTCATATGCCTGACGTAAGGAGTGATGACTGGGTCAAACTGTCACGCAAGCTGTGTGAAGCGTTGCAACCTTCAGCAACTGTGTGAGCACAATGACAGTAGAAGTAAGGCGTATTGCATTCCTCACATGAGTGATTAGTATAATGTAGCTCATATGGTATGAGCAACCTGTACTTCAATTTGAATAAAAAATAAAAATACATTTTAGCATGATTAGCTGAGTGTTTTGTCGTTTTAATATTATTTTTATGAGCTCAAAATATTTTCTTGTAATATTTGTAAGCAGCTTTTAGGAGCTCTGATTTCAGCCAGTTAAATTGTAAATAGTGACAAACTCTTATACTTTGGGTTTACTGTAGTGGCAGTTTCAGAAAAAATATAGTTAGAACAATGCAAAAGAAAGGATGAGTGGGATCCCGACACGAGCCATGTCTGCTAAATGTTAAATATACTGACTATTTGAGGGATTTAAGAGCACAATTGTTGGGTCTAACTAGTGGTTGGGTACCAATCACTAGTTAAGAGCAAAATATGGTAGTCCCGGCACATGTTCAGTGTTTGGGGGAAGAGGATAATTTTCTACAAGTTTTGTATTTTGCTTGAACGTCATTTTAGGGTCACATTTGGTGGCATATATTAATCATTGATTGTAGTATTTGTTTAAAATTAGTGAATCCTTAATCCAATATAAGACTTTCATTTTGGAAAAAGTATTTAATCATGTTATCTGTGGACAAATGAAATAATAAATTATTATTATTGATTGAAGTGGAACGCATGAAAAATGAAAATAAAATTTGGAGCTTCATAATTAGGTCTTAGTGAGTGTAGTCCTTTTACATTCTGACTCGTCAAGAACCTAAATATATTTCGATCCCTGACAACACTTTTTGAATTTAAATATTTCAAAACGCATACTGGGAGCGTGATCCGTAACTTTTAACCCTTTGAAATGACCAGACCTAGAGAATTCTTTTGCGAGTATCATTTTATCAGTGGACAATTTCTGGAAAACATGTGGGCGTGAAATTCCCGGGGACATATATCCAGCAGTGTTCTCGGAAATGGACCGAACGGGGATTAAATCAAACGCGTGTATTTGTGGAGGTATATGGCTGCTGACTGCTGATGGTCTTGAACATTTAGGGCAATGCAAATGCTGAATTCGAGATGCATGAGGGAACATATTGCAAATTCACTTACCTTATAATTGATATTGACATAAAGATTTCTTTGACCAAAACATTTCACCTTTAATAAAACATTACCACATCTTCTTTACAAGGTAAGAAAATTCTTGTCTGTGTAAATCGAAAGTATGGTTTTTGCGACTTCGCTCAATTCTGGAATAATAACTATATAAGTGGTGGTGACTTTGAGCAATTGTGATTCATTACCACAAACTGCGTACCCAAAACCACATGCATTTCCTCTATCCTGGAATAACGTTAGAATCTCTTGTTTCTACTCTAGGAATATAAAAAAACGTGTAGAGCAAGCGGTTGATTTTCCACATAATAAGACCTCCCTAACCTATGAAACATTTTTCTTTGCACAGGTTGGTTTTCAAAATAAATAACTCTCCTATTTGGCTATTAAACAGAAAATCTGTTTATACGCTACTATTTAATTCTTCATGTGAGGTTTTCTTCGATTATGCATGCACATTCCATCGGAGAGGTATTTATTTATTTATCACGGGATGCGAAGTCAAGTGACATTTACGGATAGCGCGCAAGGTCATGCATTCAAGTATCGCTGTTTACTTGCGCACGTGTGCGCGCACTGTGGAGGGGAGGGTAACTGGGATTAGCCTTGCCTCAAAAGGAGGAAACGGCGCATGAGGAAAATTGGATGATGGGCGTTTCATTACTTCCGTCCGGGCATCGAGTGCGTTAGGTGGTGGCTAGTCAGTTGGTCGTCTCTCAGCGAGCGGCATAGCTGGGCGGCCGACATTCCCCTTGGACTGCGAATTAGGATAGGTCGTGTGTCGCATCCTTTTCCACGCCAGAGGTGGCTCTCCAGGTGTATCTTTGGTTCATATTTTGTCGGCGTCACCACGCGGCGACTTGAACGCAGCGAACGGTAAGTACCAATATCATGTGGTGTCGGGTGCTGTGATATTGTTACAGTTTCATGACTCAAGGGAATTGCATGGTATAAAATGTTATTACTTTATTACCTTCTCTCCAAATTGCTCACATTGAACGTCTTTTCAAGGTCTTTGGTGATGACATGTACCAAAATCATTATTTGTGGGCGAATAAAAGAGACACATTTTTTCTAATTCAAATGTAATTAATTAAAATTAAACTTTTCACATTTGCTAAGTCTATTTACTCATCAAAGACATACTATAAAATTTAAAAAGTGAGACACCACTTTGCATCTTGCTTTGTATTCTCATAGGAAGAGCTTTAATTTCAGATGTGAAGTTAAAGGATAAAGTTTGCCAGTTGTGACCGCAACACTATCTGGATGATTTCGTTTTGTTAATAGAGAATATTTGTGAGTAAAATTAAAAAGTAAACGAAAAGTTCGCCATTGCTGTTAGTTTTCAATATTAGCCCACCTAAAATAGGCGCTGATTTGGATGCAAAAACTGAGTTTTTGTCTGTGCTGGCATTTTCTGGAAAGGCATTATATTGCGTCTGGACATCTTAAATTCGGAAATTTATAGTCTTCTATATAACGCTCATTTTTTCTCTGGGCATTCACAATCTTCAATTTTTATGTAACAATCATTAGCGGCCGTTACGTCAAAGAATATATTCTACTCGTTCAAAAATCTTATTAACGCCAGTGAATCACAAAATCCATATGACGCTCCACAACGGGATGCTTGTAAGCTTTATGAGGTAGTTGAATGACTAAAGGTGTGGGTAAAATGTTTGGGGAGAGCTGTGAATCTCCTTCTCAGTTATAGTGTGACCTGGAATTACGGCAACCCACATAACGCGCCCATGAGCCTTTAATTTGCCTTATAAATTTATATTTTAATTTTGCGTTGATTTTTGCAGAATATACTCATTGATCTCCTGAATCTCAAACATTAATTGCGCTCTGAAAATAGTACCCTGTGCGGTGACAGCAACTTTACCTTGTTAAAAAACACATTTTAAGACATAAGTCTGCGTGTGGTAATTTCTCTATATTGCAGCACTTCAATAACAAGACAAAAGGTAAAAGGTATGAAGCAAGAGCAAGAAGGCCACTGACTACTAAATCACAAAGAAGAAAAATGAAGTTTCCTAAATATTTATGGAAAGATGTTTTATAGTAAAGTTCATAAAATTTTACGGATTCGGAGACACGGATTCAATAACGAGAGACCTTGAAACTTGGAGGGGAGGCAGAAGAGGGATGGCGTATAGTGAGTGTTGATCTGGACGTGGGAGTGTGGAGTAATGAGACTATTGGGTGGAACGCAATGGCACTCTGAAACTGATTGAAATAAAATAAAATTATTGAGGAATATTTTAAGCTTATGCGCTTCTTGTCAGATAGAGTGTGATAGTTTATTCATAAATGTAGGTATACTCGATAATGATTCTTTGATGAGTGAAACTTTAACCTAACATCTAACGTTTATACTGGATAACTAGTCTTATACGGCTTAAATTTTCCACTGTCAATTAATCTAGCATATTTTGACGTAGATTTTACAATTTTCTCCGTACGTCCGGTACACCATTAAAACTCACATAGGCTTTTGGCGAAATAAAATAACGAAGACAACATCAAAACTTAGGTTTCCATTGCCAACACCCTTGTAACACTGACTGCCGCTTTCTGACGCTTCCAAAATTTTCTAGAATATTCTATTATGACAGTCTTGGCGTCTTAGATTCGGAATCTGGTGATCTTTTATGGATCAATCTTATATCTCTGGATATTAAATGTTTCATAATGGAGGTATTTAAATATTTGTCGTTTAATTTGATGTCGTTTGAGGTGATGTGATGAGCGAATTCTTAAGAATTGAAAACTTATTATTCACACACCTCCTATTTCCTAACGCAATCTGTGCCTCGGAAATCCATCTAATATCTTAAATATCATATCTGATTTCTACTTTCACATGCTAAAGCTTCACTGATTGTAAATGATTGAAAGCCATTAACCTTCGGCCATTGTTAAATCCAGAATTGAGTTCAGCTTGAATCTTTTTTTTTCATTCGATACATATGACTGACCAGTGACTCAAGCGAAATATACACTTCATCCACAGTTTTGAGACCATGATGATCCTTTGCAGCCACGTTCTTACGGGTTCAACCCTTATTCGATCTGTTAATGACGATATATCGTAAACATCGCAGTGTGGGAAGCGTTGCATCTCTTTCTCGGATGATTGATACCCATAGGATTTCGCCGGTGTTTCCTTCCGCGTAGCCAGGCAATTAGCCATGCGATGTCATCCATTTCCAAATAACGCTTCAATTTGAAGTCCAACGGAAGTGAAAACTGGCATAGCTCAGATAAAAGCGCGATTCGGAACTAAAATACCGTAGTCACTGCCAGTAGTAGCACAGAGGTAACAATGACTTTGTCGCTGTGAGCCATTCGGGCCTTGTATTCTACACCATCGCAATCAATAGGTGACATTCACGCCAAGAACTTCAGAGTAATATTTAAAAGACAGTAGTTTCCTTACAATTAATTCACAAATCTCGGATTATTTAGACATATATATATGCTGGGATTGGTTTTCAAGCAAATAACATTCGTATATGGTCATTTAGCATAATAACGGTACCGTTGTAGTGTGCCATATTTGAGTGCCTGCGGTGCCTGATGTGCCTCAGGTTTGATATGCGCCACATTTGATTTTTCACCTTGCCTATTTCTGCTCGGCGTTGGCGACGGCGATTGACGCGCATGTTTTGTACATAGCCGTATTGCTATTGAAATCCGTGAGTGCGCACGCGGATCAGTAGGCTGGGGAACTCGGAATAAGGCAATAGTCGATTCGCGTTGGAAGGAGAAACACACAGAACAAGCTTTAAATTTTCGCTTGGGTGCCACGACGCATTATTTTAATCCAGATATGGTGTGAGATAGGTCGGGATCAGTCAAGTGGTGATGCCTCTGTGCCTTCTGCAGAAGTGGGTGGCTGAAACTCCCCTCGTGTCGCGCATTAGGACCGATCGATTGCTGTAATACGGTCCGCGCTAGCGGGGGCATTTTGGGTGTCATTTTGGTCCATCATTCTAAGGCGTGTCTATGCATCGACAAGGAAAAGCGTAAGTACGTATCATAGAATTTAGTATTGAGTGCTGTTTGTTCATTACATTTTCGTGATTTATTTTCCGGAAGAGCGTTGCATGGTATTGTGTATCATTATGTTAATTTCGCACCATATTGTTACCATTCAACATTTATTAGTACTTCAGGTATTTCATTGCTTGACTAATAACGTTCGACGAGTGGTGAAATGTGTGATTCACAAATTGATATTTCAATTTTTATTTATTGTTTATCATTTTATATTGGTCAACTTCACGTGTCAACTAAAATATTTGATGAATAAATGTTTTGTCCGCGATTGGGATAGGTTTACTGCGTCAAGCGTCTTCTTTTCACTTGAGGATGGACGTTGGCTGGCATTGAAAGCTTCAACTTTGTCACCCGTTGTCACCAAATGTACTCTTGAAGTAGGAGCGAACTCAGCAATTGATTTACCTTTCAGTTCCATATTTTTATGGAAAGGTCAGTTTGTTAGATGAGCGTGATTTGAAATAAAATAACGAAGACAACATCAAAACTTAGGTTTTAATTGCCAACACCCTTGTAGTAGACACTGACTGCCGCTTTCTAACGCTTCCAAAATTTTCTAGAATGGTCTATTATGACAGTCTTGGCGTCTTAGATTCGGAATCTGGTGATCTTTTATGGATCAATCTTATATCTCTGGATATTAAATGTTTCATAATTGAGGTATTTAAATTTTTGTCGTTTAATTGTCAACTTTTTTGTTAATTTTCTCTATAAATTGCTCATTTATTTTAACCTAAATGAGGTCGAATAGTTTCGATACCAAATCTTGAACTCTTAGCCAGTGACTCACAAAATTCAAACCAAGCTCTTAGCGCTTCAATAGCGCTTATTCCAAAATTTTAAGCATCCGCAGTTCATTCTCCTAAAGTTTTTTGAGCGAACTTTTTACTCAGACATAAATGAAATTATACTCAAGTCTTATAGTTATAATTTATAGTAGAGTTATAATAATAGTTATAATATATTATTTTGTGGAGAATGAAACAAATGAATATTCTTATAAAATTGGAGCGAAGTTTTGTCACAACCATTTTATTTCTGTATATTTGTATAAAGTTGTACGGTGAAGCCGAAATTTTTTTAATAATTGTAAAGACTTACAAGTTGTGCACCATGAAAATTCTGTTTCGATCCTTTCTCCGGGCGCACCTCAATTTTGTAATAATATTTTATGGAGTACAAATGCCGTACCAAATCAGTTGCATTTCAAAATTCCAATTTTTACAACCATTTGACGAAGAAACCACACCCAATAACTACATTCCGCTCGTTTAACACCTTTTACAGCTAGGGAAGGATTGAGTGGTCCATTCCGTTCTAATTTCTTCCAGCTCGCAATAGAGATGTAAAATTCAATATCAAATCTGGCAAAAAAGAAGCTGCACCAAAATAATACCCAGAGATACGTAATGGAAACATTTGTGTGGATTTTAAATGAGGACAAAGAAAATGGACCATTATCAGCAAGGAACACATTTTTTTATCGGGAGGAGGGATGGAAGAGGGAAAGACGTTTAGTGAGTGCTAATCTGTAAGTAGGAGTTTGGCTTGAAATGACTGTTCAGGTGGAATGCGAGTATTATCTGTAACTGAGGAAAGAAGGATGTTCTCCATAGCCAGAGTTAGAAGGTACAATAATTAAGGATATTGTAATTTTTTTATTGGGGTTGTTAAAAGTTCATAGGTTAAAGTCTATGATGGAGAGGCTACCGATGGAGAGTTAATACAGAGTAACACGAATGGCCATGCGGCGTAAATGATAAGTTTTAAGAGGAATTTCATTTTTCTACGTGACCCCCGAAATAATTACGTGAAAAAGTTGATAACGGTCGGTTTGTCTATTGATTAGAACATTGAGGAATACACGTAGTTTATCTTTTTATATGTCCCTTTATGTTTCTTTATGTGAGCAAGAATTTTACTTATTAGAGAGATTTTTCATTGTTCCATTAAAATGGCTAAACTTAGACGCTGTTTTTGTAAACTAGCACTTTTTAGACGAGTTTAATATATGTTATTATACCCTTTTAATGCTGCCTATATGCATCACATAATTGTACTCCTCGACGGCTTCCTTATTTTCCGTAGGAGGTATGTACCGATGCCAATTAGCCAGGAAAAATATTGAAAAAATGCTTAAAGCTTTAATTTTTTAAATTATATGCATTTTAATCCATAATGTGATATCACATCATCAGTCCCCTAGATTAGGCACGTTTTGCGGGCTCCATCTACGGTACACCCCAATTGTTAGCAGTATCTTCATACTTTGTGCTTTTTTATCAAATATCATCATCACTGACGCAGAAATCACTTTTTATAGTGTTATCCATTGGAAATACTCATTATTTTATGAAAAAAATGCTGAAATACTCTAAATCTGAAATTAAAATTGCGCTTTTGGAATGTTTCACTCTCATATATTTTATTGGGTGTAGTTGGAGAAACATGCATAATTTAGTACCTTTAAGTACGGATAGTATATTCAAATCCATTGTGTATTGAGAGTTTGAAAGAAGAAATGTAAAATTAGTGAAAATTGTTGCAATAGTCATACAATGTTTTCCGTTGCGGAAAGTAACTTGTCTTCTCGTCGCTGCGCTTGATTTTATACGGGTCTGACATTACAGTATTTTTAGAAATAACTCACCTCCGTCTTTCTTGACTCAAAATCTCTAGAGATGCAATGCTTTAAATCCATTATTTATTATTATGTTCAACAAAAACCTTCCCATCCCGAGGACCAACCGTAGGTGTCGGACTTTCTTGGGTTTTTATCAGAGTGGAGTGGGGCGTCCCGTGGCTCGCAGCACTCCGGCCAGCTTAAGCCTCTCCTGTGTGTCTGAAGGGAGGCCGAGGGAGGGAGGGGCGGGAGAGAGATAGAGGGGGTGAGAGAGAGAGAGAGAGAGAGGAGGGAGCGGGAGTATATAGATTGGCAAGTTCAAAGTGTAGTATAGAAGGCACTTCTTCAAGAGCTGCGGCAAAATCGGTCACCGACAACTTCAGTAGGACTACGAGCCGACGCGTGCCTTTTCTGAGCGGTGATGTGATGACTAAGGAATATGGTATCAAGAGGAGTAGGGAGGAAAGAAAAGATAATACACATACTCTTTCTCCCATTTTTCCCTCCTAACACCCCCTTACCCTGCTCAAAACAGCCCTTCATGGACCCTTCTAGTTAACTCCCCAAATATATTGCTTCCAAAATCACTAATGCAACGCAAAATGCTGTTAGCATCCCTAGGCAATGAAGCAATATTAAAGGTATTTGGGAAAAATATTCTTTACCAGCTGAAATTTAAAAAATTCGTCTCTGATAATAAATCTTAGGAGAAATTTCCCGCTGTCTGTAACAGATAATATCTCTACTCTTGGGACCATTACTTTGGATATATGTGCCTCCTAAATTGAAATAGTCTCCGATAGTATTATCGTACTTTATTAGTACTTGGAAGAGCTGAGGAGAATCAATTTGCTAAATTACGTACAACCTCGCCAAATTTACAGTAATTATTAGTGCATCTAAAAATACTCATGGGGATAAGTAAAAATCTTATAATAATGGATAACGTGAATTAAACTCTTATCTTAGAAAATAAAATCTTCTCATGTGATAAGTAAATAGAGAACGCAGCAATAATTTCCATATATAGTGAGTATTTTAACTCCGAAAATTACAAAAAACCCTATATTAAACATATACAATACCGGAATTTATAAAATATTTAAATATTTACATGAAACAATAACAGTATTTACAAAATATTTATATCTTTTACATTAACATGTTAGGGTATTTATAAAATATTTACATCCATATATTTACATGTTTTTGTGATAGGTGCAAAACACTGTGGAAAAAGTGCAGGAGAACCCTCACAATCAGGACAAATATGCTGTCACATTTCTACGCCCTACGGTGAAACTGTATTTACAGCGGCGAGGGGATTATTTGTTGCTGCTTTCCGAGAGTATGATTCCAGGGAAATGGGAAAATTGTGAGGACGCAATTGCTTTAGAATCTGGAAGGTATGATGGAAAAATAAGGGATTTAATATCGAAGAGCCAGAATTTATACAAATTTAACTTTTCGGGGGGTTGATGGTAAAGAAAAAAGCTGTTGACAAGTATTAGATGGAATATATGGATTCCCAACTTCTTGTGCCATTTACGGGTCCTCCATTCAATTGCATAATATGGCATCATGTGATTAAAGTGGTCGATTTCACCCATCGACTCCTTGTACTTAACAACAGCCTCTGGCTTAGAAACCCTGTCTCCTCTTCGGGTTTGCACGTCAACTTTGGAGCTGATCATCAGAACGCCCCTTTTGTCCTTCCTCTTCAGAAGACAGATAACATCTTCAGTAAAAGCATCCAGTACTTCACTTTGTTAATTTTGCCTTTGCCACATTGGAGGGGATGCCTTTCCTATTTATTCTGAGAGTTTCTGTGCAGTACTTTCTTCTCTCAAGTAGTTCATGAATCAAATTGACGCTGGTATAATAATAATCCATAATAAATAAATGGCACATGTCAAAACAACCATCGAATCATTCAGGGACTACGGGATCAATTTGTCAACGACCTTTGATTTTAGAATCACATGCTCCCGTGGACACAAGAAATCGTAAAACAAGCCCTGAAGTTTCGGCCAGCATATTTAACTTGATTCCGTACTAATGCTTCTTAGACTTCATATAAATACGGAATCGCAGCTTGCCCCTCCAAAGAAGCATAGACACGTCAATGCAAGTCTTACGGGAAGGAATGATTAGGGAATCAACAGTGGAATGAAAGGAACCTAAAAAAGGACCGATTTTGTAAAGGATATCATTAGGTTTTTCATCATTAGGACTGGGGTTGGGTGAAAAACTAAGAGGTTGTAGGATGCGAAGGATTCGATCACGACTCATGCATTTCCGGAAGCAAGGTAGGTTGAAAAAATGTAAGTGCTCCAATAGTCTGGTAACTTGTTTATGGGAATACTTCTCATGTGAAACAACACACCAATGAAAGTTAAAAATCATCACAAGTGAGTTGTTTCCATATCGCTAAAGATGATTAACCAAATTTTACGTCTGATCAACTATTGCGTGAACGAGGGCATCTGAAAGGAGAAGGCGGAGGAAATCAATTAGCTCCTTGGAAGACAGCTGGGTGGTGATACCGGGATTATCTTGGAAAGAGATATTTTGAGGGGGTTCTGAACATCGGGACCATTGCTAAGAACCTGAAAAAAGGGAAGGACGCGGTGGAGTGAGTGCGCTCAAGGGAAGAAAGGGACAACAGGGATGGACCAGGAATGGAAGTGACGGGATTGGGCGTAGGAGGCAGCGGTGTTCCTGATGCTGAGAGTTCTCCCTCTTGCCAACTATCCTCCTCGCTATCCTCGGTCTCTTCGGCGTCCTCTGAAAACTCCGAAACATTCTCCTCCAGAAACTCCCTAAGCTCTTGCTCCGTGTAAAAGGGAAGTATTGGAGTTGGTGGGTGGATTTGTCTTGACGTTAAAGGCTGTTGCGCTTCCGTTGACATTTAGGGTAATGGGGCTTCCTGCGACATCGCCTCCGTCTGAACCTGGAATATTTTTGTTTTACCTACCCTTTTGCGCACCATGAACAATTATAGTAAGTCATCGAATGTCAATAAATATGGCATTTATGCAGGGATATTCACTCAGGCTAATGTAAATAAAATGTTAAATGTAACTGTGTATAATTGCCCCAATTATATCTAGTCGTATTGTTGGCAGAAAAATACAAATTACCAAAGGTAGCTTAAACAATGACTAATCGGTCAAAATAGAACGTATTAGACATAAATATAATGTAAGCAAAAACCCTCTAAAAAACAGCAACAACATGCACTAGTGAAAATCTCCTAATAGTTCCCAATTGTTATGAGGTGAAAATATCGGAACGAACGAAATTGTTGTCGGCCATTGTCCATTTTTAAATAACTTATAATATATATATATATATATATATATATATATATATATATATATATATATATATATATATATATATATATATATATATATATATATTATATATAATATAAATAATAGATGTATAAGATAAGAATATAAATAATAAATGTAGGTTGCACAAAACAAAATGTACTCACGTTTTGCAATAAATATCCTCCATACTCCTCTCAACTTTCCTCACCATAGGTGTGGGTTCTAGAATAAGTCCAAAAAAAGGACTGTAAAAACGTAGAACAAGAATTGGGAACAAATTCTGTAACAAAATGAAATTAACGTTTTTAAATTTATAATCTAATATAATCTAATTACAACAGCGTTTCTCATTGAGGATATTTAAAATATTAATAATAGAAAATCAAGAAAGGAGAGAACCATGTAAAATTTAACACAAAGAATATTTAGTGGAAAAAACGTAATGTCGTCATTATTTTTTAAAAAATCGAAAACTCAGTAAAAGTGGCTACAACTGAAATTTGTTAGTTAACAGGAGGAAAAACTACATTACTTTATTATTAAATAGCAATTTTTAATCATAACGGACAAAAAATAATGTATAAAATAGCAAGCTTTTGCACTTGACTTACCTTCCCGTCAAAGAAAATAATTACTCCGATAGAACAACAGCCGGGAACGATCTTCACACTACGGTTACTAGACGCCTTCTGGACTCCGGACGGGTACTCAAGGTCTTAAAGAACCTAAACTGGTCCTAAACTGAAAGCTGGAACACTCGCGGTACCCATGACGTGATATCACGTCATGCCGCAGCCAAAGGTTTAGAACGACTTCAAATGCGAAACTTTTTTTTTTAAATAGCAGTGCGACGTTCTACCCGATTAGTCAATTACTAATAGTGGAAAATGAATTTGAAATTACAAAGAATAATTTCAGTGAAACGAGATGAAATAAGGGTAAGAATAAGATTAATACAGTACTTATAATTTAATTTTACAACCTTCTATAACATTCTACATAGTTCTATGATTTTCAAAATTACCTAGAACGTCTACATAGTGCTATTCATTTCCACAACCTTATAAAAGTTTAAATAGAGGTCTATTCATACTTAAAGCAAAATATCCTGTTTGTAGCCATTCGTCACGTGGCCAGTGAACGAATTAATTGCTTAAGCTAACTGTTAATTCTAATTCAACCTTAATCTCCAGTGGAAGTATTATTATATTATAAAAGCAAATATTTATATATCTGCACCGATTCCACGCGAATGAGGACACGCAGGTTTTTACCCACGCAGCCTCTTATGCCCACGCAGATTTTTATGTCTGTTTTGAAACTATAGAAACCATACGAAATACACACTACTAGAATTTTTGACGCAATTAATGCTTCATAACTTTATATTTTTAATTATGTTCACTGATTTTCATAATCGTACCAAAACACATGAAAATCAAGTTTTAATTTTTGTCAAATATCTCGAGAAAGTGTTAGGGCAAACTATTGGGATGCCATTAAAACCGTGAGATCTTTTTTGTTATTGCCAAATTCAATGAAATTTATTTCTTATGAAATGCAGCTGAAATAAATTTAGAAATATATATAGAATTCCTCAAAATTTTCTCATAAATCATTCAAATTAGAAGCTTCCTAACCATATCTAATAACTAGCTGCGGCTTGGGAATCACGTTTCACAGTTTTTGCTTGGAAATCATCACCTTTTATAGGATTGGCCAGCCACTTCAGGAAAGTGTTTCGTGAGTCCTTGCGTGCTTTTAGTCAGCCTTTACTACCAGTTGCATGCAGGCTACTTACCCGCGCAAAATTTGTTCTCCCATGGAATATCGTAAATGTTGCAATGGAGAGAGCGATACATCGCCTCGTCTGGCAATTGTACCCCGTGGGATTTCGCCGATCACCCTCCCATGTCTGTCACAGATGTGTCACACATTGCAATCAACTTCCACACACTATTTGAATGTGATGAAAGTTTAAATTAAAAGGGAGTTTTAGAGCAGCCCGGCCAATTTATTTTGTGATATGGAATTTTAATACCGGCACCAGTTTGAGAAAAAAACAAATGGAATGGTAAATAACTAAAAGCCTTTGACTAATATTTACATTATATCCAATGCAAAATTAATTGATTGTATAATTAATCCGGTTGATGATGGACCTCATTAATTGACAATATATTACAGAGTATGGAGCATCCAAGTTAATTTTGAAAAGTATTTCGAGGGGGATTACTTTTTTAATTTTGTTCTATTTTTTCTCATTGGTATATTTTCTTAACGTTTTATTTTGAGTCAATATATTTTATTTAATCAACAAGTGTTTATTTAAATCTTTATTCTTACAAAAATTATCGGACTCGTAACAAACCCTATGCCCACTAATTTTCTCTCCTTGAAAGGTTTGTGTTCACGGACTTTGGAGTTTCACATTTATTATACTATTGACTCGATTATTGATTTCCGCAAGCTGTAACTTGGAAAATGATATATTACCGTTAAGAATATTGCAAATGATGTTTTATACAGTTGAACGCTTGCTGCTTCTTCACTTTTCTCGATTCTGGCTGTGAATATGACTCTAACGGAAAGAGCATATATTTGTATTAACAAAATTTTGCGCTACGTAGGGTGACCAATACCTGTGTCCTAACACCATAGACCTATTAGCCCTATTAGCCAGTCAGTCGTACAGTAAGTGGGAAGTAACTCGTTCTTTCAATATTATCATTGTATTACGAATCCCTCAGATTTTATAATTGAACGTTCCGTTTATTCGGTTTTTCCCGCGTTGATTTATTTTTTTGAAAATGATACAAAAATGAAATATAAAGAAAAACCCGAATAAAAGTAACTCATCTAATCACCGTTAAAACCTCCGTACCTAAGAGTGATAGTCCATGGGGATTGCTGTGAATCGCCTGCCCCGTTACAGGCCGACCTGGAAAAACGGCGGCCCACATGACTCGCCCAGAAACCTTTCATTTTCCTTACAATATGTATATTTTATTTTGCGCTGATTTTTGCAAAATAAACTCATCGATCTCTCGTAATCTCAAACAATAAGTGCATCGTGAATTTAGTACGCTGACAACGGATTCACTTAGTTAAACACCACATTATAAGACATAAGCCTACGTGAGACAATTCCTCATAATTACACATTCCAATTACAAGACAAACAGTAACACTCCTAAAACTAACCTAATGAAGCAAGAACAAGAAGCACACTGGCTGCTAAAAAATGAATAAATATTTAAATAAAGATTAACACATTTTTAAAAGGACTAAAAAGTATAAAATAATTTCTCCTTTAAAAATTAATATTCATAATCCCATATACAAATTGTCCTTTAACTTGATGATGATGAATTTTAAAAGAAATCAAAATGCTTTTGAAATTCAAAACAAAAACGCGGGGTGCATGCAATAGAAAATTAACACATAAAGATTCCCCAGTTATTATGCTGCAATGCAATCGATTTGAACAATCATTTGAATTTTCGCAACTAGAGTTACTACCTATGATACATCCCTGTTACTGTTACATCCCTGCAACAAATATCTATATTTATTACATGCGCCCCACGTTTTTAGTTTGAATTTTTCAAGCATTTTGATTTATTTTAAAATTCACCAACACAAAGTTTAAGGATAATTAGTGTATGGGATTATAAATATTTATTTTCAAAGGAGAAATTATTTTATACTTTTTAGTCCTTTAAAAAACGTTTATAAAAATGTATTTAAATATTTATTTTATGCTTTTTAGTCCCTTAAAAACGTGTTTTCTTTAGTTTTACTTAAGAATATATTGAAACTGTGGCAACCAATTGCACCGTCCTAGAGAGACCGGGGGGGGGAAACCTTCGCAATTTTTGACCCTACAAAAGATCGAGGCCATGCCATGACCCTTGAAAAATGTAACAACTCCTGTATCGTCACTATGAACAACACGGTATACGTTATTTACTCGTTTTTTCGCACCTTTGAGAGCAAAGTCAATCCAAATTATTCCTGGAATAGCCTCGCGCTGCCTTTTACTAAATACACGACACGGTCCAACTAGAAATGAAAATTACCTCGGAAATGTTCGTAAATTACCTAGTATTTTCCGAAATTTACCGCAACCCCTGAAATTACCGCAATTTTTGCAATCTTGACAAACGTTTCGGTTATTTTTCATTCTGATATATTCCAAACATATCCTTTTAAGCCAAGTCCATACTTATTTCTTTCGGGCTGCATTATAAATTATGTCAAGGACAACTCATTTGTGGAATAATTTTTAGATTCTAACTTACAGAATATATGTGAGGCTGTTGCTTGAACATA
The DNA here is from genome assembly GCA_963169105.1 of Ceriagrion tenellum. Taxonomy (NCBI): domain Eukaryota; kingdom Metazoa; phylum Arthropoda; class Insecta; order Odonata; family Coenagrionidae; genus Ceriagrion; species Ceriagrion tenellum. The sequence goes on along the minus strand of OY720638.1, from coordinate 97,217,454 downwards.
AAGTTCTCATACTACGACTAAACATAGGAGAATTGCATGTGGATTGCTTATTTCTTTTTACTTTTTATGATATTCCAATACATTAATGAAGTAATAGATATGATTTAAATATTTTTAATCTATTAGGTACTATTCCTACTGATTTTAATTAAATCCTCCATTATCTTAAATTAAAAATTACTGGAAAATTACGATACTTTTGCAAATTAACGTAATTTACCGCAGATGAAAGAAACTGATTTATTCATCTCAGGGCCCAGCACAAACACATACACTATTGTGGCCGGCCGGTTGCTCAATTTCGAGGGTAAGATAATATTGTTAATTTCCTCTATATATAAAACTATGCACAAAAAATGTAATCTGACCCAATATTATCGCATTGTCATCCAGTTCTGAGCTATGTTCAAAATTTCAAGTCCCTAGACCATCAGGAAGTAGGTTTAAAATCAATAACAAATTTGTATGAGCCCGTCATAGCGAGTTAATAATAAATAAAATTAGTGTTATATTTATATTACATATTATTATTGCATATTATTGCAATGCCATTTCGTTCTGAGCTGTGCTCAAATTTCAAGTTTTTAGGACATCAGGTTGTTAGTTTTAAATCAATTACCAAATTTGTAAACCCGCCAAAGCGATATAATAAAAATGTGTTGAAAATGAAAAACACGCTTCCTAGATATTTACGGAAAGATATTTGTAATGAAATTGACACAGTTTTTAGGGATCAGAGATACGGAATCAATATCTAGGGACCTTGACATGTGGAGAGAGGTTGAAGAGGGGTGACATATATTGAGTATTAATCTAGACGTGGGAGTGTGGAGTACTGATATTATTAGGCGGAACGCGATGACAATTTTAAACTAATTGGAATTTAATAGGATCAGTGAGGAATATTCTGAGCTAATTCGCTTCTAATCTGATTGAGGCAGTTTAGTCATAAATGAAGTTATATTCGAGTGTGTCTTTGATGAGTGAAACATCAAGGTAGCATTATTAGGATTATGCTGGATAAACTAGTCTTACACGCATCAGCTTTTCCGAAATCAACTAATCTACCATATTTTTACATACATTTATCTTATTTTTTCATACGCTAGATACCCAACTTAAGCTGTAATAGACTCTGGGCGATTTGATTTGAAGTGATGCGATGAGCGATTTTTTAACAATAGGGATTTTTCATTTTCACACATTTAATTTCCGAAGGTTGTTTGGGCCTTGGAAATCAACTTATAACTGAAATCTCATATCTAATTTCAACATTCACCTTTTAATCGCATTACAGGTAGCAAATAATTGGAAGTTATTGACCAGTTGCCATTGTTCAACCCTGTATTCAGTTGAGCGTGAATCGTTATGTCAATCGTTGCGTATCAGTGAAGAATGTCTCAAACGAAATAAAAATTTCATCCATAATTTTGGGACCGTTCTCCCAATTGGGACCGTTGCTGCCTGTTGCATGCGGGCCCACCCCCTATCCAAACTGTATGTATTGGAATGTCGTCAATGTCACAATGGTGGGAGCGTTGTATCTCTTTTTCGGACGACTGTTTCCCGTGGGATTTCGCTGGCGTTTCCATCAGCGTCCCCCGGCGATTAGCAATGCGATGTCATCCATTCCCAAAAAAACTTTAAAAGTTGAATTAAGATGGAATTGGAACATGGTTAAGGTCACTTAAAAGCGTGATTTGGATCTGAAACTCCGTGTTCTCGGCCAGTAGTACCACAGAGGCTGCGATGAGTTTACTTCCATGAGCCTTTTGGCCCCTGTTGTCAATGCCATCACAACCAAAAAATGACATTCACGCCAAGAAGATCGAAGTATTAGTAAAAATCAAGTAATTTATTTGCGATTAATTCAAAATTCTCGCATGCGACATATGTACATACATGCTCGAAATGGTTTTCATGGAAAATAACATTCGTATATGGTCATTTAGCACAATGACCGTCTCGTTATAATGTGTCCTATTTGATTGCCGAGCCTCATTTGCCTCATATTTGATATTTGACATATTTCATGGTCCACCTTTTCTGTTTCCGATCATCGTTGGCGAAGACAGTTAACGCGCATGTTTCGTGCATAGCCGTATCGCTTTGGAAATCAGCGCATGAGCACGCAGGATGGCAAGCATAGGAGGGGAACTCGGACGTGAGCCAATGAACGGGAAGGAGGGGAAATTCACGTCGGAAGGAGGAGGAACGCGAAAATAAACTGTGAATTAATAGCTGGGCGCAATGACTCGTCACTTCAGTCCAGATAGGGTGTGAGGTACGTTGAGATCAGTCAGGTGGTGGCTCCCTTGTGTGCTCTGCAAGAGTACGTGGCAGACACCCCCTTCGGGGAACGCATTAGGGCAGGTCGACTCACGCAACACTTGGCTTTCTGGATGTCATTTTGGTTCATCTTTCTTTGGCATCTCTGCACGTGGACGAGGAAAAGCGTAAGTAAATACCATCGAATTTGGCGTTGGGTGATGGTTGTTCAATACAGTTTGTGGATTTATTTTCTGGGATTGCATTGCATGAAATTGGGTATCAGTTCGTTATTTTGCACCTAATTGTTCTCATTCACCATTTCTAAGTACTTTGTGTATATCATTGCTTGACAAATAACGGTAGGTGATAGTAAAAATGAGCAATTCACATATGGTGGTATTTTTAAAATTTTCATCTTTCTGTGAATAATATAATTTGGCGCTTGTCGATTTCACCTATCAATCGAAAAAATTTGGATGTTTTATCCGAGATGCTGGTAGGTTTATTGCATCAATCGTCTTCTTAGGAGTTGAGGATGGACGTTTGATGGCATGCCTAATTAAAAGCTTTACATTTATCACCCGCAACCAATTAATGTATACATGATGTGGAAGCCGTCTCAGCTATCTTTTTGAGTGTCAGTCCCAAATTTTTAATGGAAAGGTCAGTTTTTTAGAAGAGCGTGATTCGAAATGAAATAATGGGAACGCCATCAAAACTTAAGCTTCTATGGCCAACGCCCTTGTAATTATTGACTCGGATGTCATTTTGGTATATTATCGCTCACAAATTTTTCTGGAAAGTTCGGTTTGTGAGAGTTTTGGCGTGTTAAATTCGGAATCTGGCGATCTTTTATGGATCAGTATCATTTCCCTGTAAATTTCCCACATCATTGAGGCGTTTAAATATTTTTATTTTAAATCATTATTTTTTTAAAAATACATCACGTCGTAAATTGTTCGGTTTTTTAACTTTCACTAAATTGTCTAGTTTTGTGACCAAATCTCTAATTCTTCGCGCAATTTTACGTCGTATCTGTATCGTCGTAATACTACGTATTTTAAAAATATATTCTCCAACTTTTATCGCATTATTGCCAGCTTCTCAGGCGTTAAAATTTTTTTGCGACATATCTACAGATTTGATATTTCGGAATCAGGAGTCAGCAAATATGCACGTCGCTTTGCTCTGTTTGCAACTTCAGATCCTTATATGTATTTTCTTAGCATTCGATGAGACTTCTGATAGAGATTTGTTTGTCCATCCATCTATCCTTTTTGCAATTTAACTGTCACTCTTCTCAGACACCCCTCTCCTTCCTCTCGGCTCATGACTTTAATGAAATTAAGGAAAGTTTTAATTTGCTTATGTTCTAAACACTCACCTCTTTCAGCTTCCATGACTCCCAAAATACTGAATCCCATAGCCTTCAAGAAGCATTTTAAGATATGAATTGGAAAGGTGTTTTAAACTCGCGCTCTATCGATTCTAAACTTGATTGTCTTATGTTTAGCATCTATTACTGTGCCGACACGTATTTTCCCAAACACGTCTGCCGGCATTCATGCTATTTAATACCCTGGCTAAACGAGATGATAAAATTCGTGATTAAAGAACGGAGCCTTTCGACGCAATGGTTATCCCACTTTGTTCCAAAAATACAAGGAACTTATAAATCACGTAAAATCAGGCATCAATGATAGTAAACGCCTGTTTTATTCTTTTAAGCTTACTACCCTCCTCCTTCAACCCTCACGAGGAATCTACCTTGAAACCAACATGTAAAGGACATCTATAATAACTTTCATATATCTCCATCAGTTAAAACTTCAGAAGCACTTACTCCCTATTTCCACTCGTAAAATGTTTATCTCCACACTGATATTTCCTTCCTTTGATTATTTTCGCCTTGTATTTAATGATATGCCAGAAGAATTTGTTAAAAAATTACAGAGGCAACTATATTCTTGTGTAAGATTTGTATTTCATCTAAGAAGGACGCTCATTTATCACTGTATGAAACTGGCCTAGGCTGGCTAAATCTTTGAAACTACAGAAAATATTTTTTGGGACCCTTTTGTTTAATAATTTTAGGAAGAAAATACTTAATTACGTTATAAAAATGTTGTAGATCACGTCAGAAACTACCCAGAAAACCTCTTGTACAAACGACTGTTCTTTTCCTTATCCAATTTCTAGAACAACTGTTTATCAAAACTCGTACTTAATTACTGCCACCAAATTTTGGAAGTCTCTGTCCGATAACTTACAACAAAAATGCTCCATTTATGCATTTAAAAATACCATATTCATGACTCTACTCAATGCAGAGCAAAATACAACTACAAATTGTAAAATTGTTTCCTCATCCATCCTCTATTTTGTTTTGTGACTAACCATTGTATTTATATTGTATTGTCTTTGTTATTCATGAATTGCATTCATTTCATCTTGTCCATAAAAATTGTACATTTACCCCAACTATCCAAATTTATTCCTATTTCTTAATATAATATATCGCCAATATTAAAATATTATTTATTTTTTGTTGTACGCTTTGCTGTCAAACTTGGCTAGACTGCGTTAATTAACCGTATAAATTCTGTCAAACATGTGTTGTACTATTTTCTGATCCAACTATTTCATTTTTTAAATATAATGTTGCTCCAAGGATGATGCCCAAAGTATAAGAAATATATATTATATTCTATTCGCTTTATTTCATATTGTATAAATGTCCTCATACCTACTCTTTTCATCCTGTTCGACGATCATGGGCTCCACACACCGAACTGACTTGTAATATATGTGAAATCTAACCCGCTAATCGTGCTTGTAGGCTAGTAATCTTGAGACCGGGCTACCCAAAGATTCAAAGATTGTTTTCAGGTATTCATTGGGAAATAGTACATCGTATTGCAAGAGGTACATTTTTTATACTTTAATTTTCCAAATAATGTTCGTTGCATGAATTTTGTTTCAGCGAAATATCTGCTGGCATTGGTTATGCTTATCTTAGCTGAAGATGTTTCATTTCAACTAAACCATGGTGTTTTTATTTAAGCATATCTGTGAAATAAAAATATTTCAAGCGAATTAATGAGCTAAATAAATGTAAGCTCATAACCTTCAGCAATTTACGTAACATATAGGTAGGACAATGCAAAAGAAAGGACGAGTGGGATACCGACTCAAGCTATACCTGCTCTGGCCATTCATTATGAATTCATATTCTGACTATTGAAAGGATTTAAAAAAATTTCTTTAAAAGATTTCTCGAGTCTTTCTAACTGACAAAACTTAAAGGAGGATGCTGTACCAAAGATGAATTTACCAGTGAAAAATGACAGTCCTTGCAAGTGCCTTATTAGGATAAATAGGAAGAATGCTCTACAAGTATTACATTTTGCATGAAAGTCAAAGGAAGGCTCATATTTGATGTTTATATTTATCAGAAATTGTTTCATTTGTTCATAATTAGTGAGCCTTTGATATTGAACAATTTATTCCATCATGTTATCTAAGAACAAATGAATAAATAAGTCTTTATTATTGGATAAAATTCAATGCATATTAAAGCAAAAAATGTTTGGAGCTTCATAAAATTGTCTTGTATATTCTTACTCGTCAAAAACGTAAATATATTTCATTTTTTGACAAACTTTTCCGGTTAAAATATTTCAATACGCAAACTTAGAACATAATGCGTTAACTCGACCCTTTGAAGTGACTAAACTGAGAGAATTCCTTGGAGATTATCTTTTGATCAAAGGAATATCTGCGGAAACTGTGCGGGAAAAGCGTGAAATACCCGGGTTTATATCTCCAGCTGTGTTCTTGGAAATGAACCGAACATCGGCACGTGGTCTCCATCGATCGTGTGTATTTTTAGAGGTACGCGAGAGATTATAGAGAGAAGACTGCTGATGACCCTGAAAATTTAGGGGAATGCAAATGCGGGATGCATAATGGAGGATATTGCTAATTCACTTGCCTTATAATTCATATCTACATAAAGGTTAATTTAACCAAAACACGTTGCCATTTAGAAGACGAAGTAACAATTTCAAGATATGAGAATTCTTGTCTGTTAAGCCCGTTTATTTTGTGCTACAGCATTCAGTGTTGTAACAGTAACGGTTTAAGTGCGAAAGGCCTTGGAGCAGTTGTGCTTTGTTACCACCACCAACATATTCAAAACCAAATGCATTCCCTCTAGCCTGAAATAACGCTAGAATCTCTTGTTCCTTTTCGAGGCATTTCAACGAAAGCAACTAGAATGGTACTTCCTTCTGGTTCAAATAAAATACTACTTACGACAGTAAATCACTCCAAGCTCCTCCTGGGGATGCGTGTAAGCTTCACAATGTAGATGAAGGACTTAGGGTTTGGGTAACAGTCCCCGAGGATCACTGTGAATCACCCGCTCCGTTATAGGCCGACATGGGAAAACGGCGGCCTACATGATGCGCCCTGAAACCTTTCAATCTCCGTAGAAATTATATTTGATCATTTTGTGTTTATTTTTTTTAGATAAACTCATTCGTCTCGTCAACCGCAAGCAAGGATTGCGTTCTATTAAAGTACCCTGAGCAGTATCATCGGTTCGTCAAAAATAATACTTGAAGACATAAGCCTATGTGTGCGAATTTCTCTATAATACAGTATCCAATAACAAGAAAAAAGGTAATACGCTCCTCATGAAGCATGCGCAAGAAGGCCACTGACTACTTAAACAACAAGAAAGAAAAAAGGCTCCTATTTATCTGTGGACAGATGTTTAGTATTGAAATTACTACAGTTTTTATGGTTCGATGACACGGAATCTATATCATGAGACTTTGATCCTTGGAGGGGAGGTAGAACAGGTGTGGCGTATAGCGAGTGTTAATCTGGACATGGGAGCGTGGAGTAATAAAATTATTGGGCGGAACGCGATGGCACTCTAAAACTGATTGGAATAAAATAAAATTAGTGAGGAGTATTTTAAGCTTATTCACTTTTAGTCAGATAGAGTGAGATAGTTTATTCATAAATGTGGGTTACTTTTGAGTGATTCTTTAATGAATGAAACTTTAACCTAACATTATAACGTTTATGCTGAAACTAGTCTTATGCGGCTTAAATTTTCCACTGTCACTTAATCTATCATATTTTGACTTAGGTTTTACTTATATTTCCGTACGCCAGGTACACCATTAAAACTCACATAGGCTTTTGGCAATGTGGTTCGAATGGAGCGATGAGCGATTAGTAAAGAATTATAAAACGTATGATAAACACACCTCTAATTTTTAAACGCAATCTGTGCCTTGGAAATCTATTTCATGTCTTAAATATAATACCTGATTTGTACTTTCGCATGCTAATCGCTTAATAGATTGTAAATGAACGAAAGTCATTAACCTTCTGCCATTGTTCATACCAGTATCGTGTTTGCGTTAATCGTGTTTTTATTCGTTATATATGACTGACCACTGACTCAAACGAAATAAATACTTAATCCATAGTTTTAAACGCCATCATTCTTTCATGCCTGTTGCATGCGGCCCCACCGCTATTTCGTTAGATTTCGCCGGCGTTTCCTTCGGCGCACCACTAGTAATTGCCGTGTCCACCATTAATTATTAGCCGTGTGATGTCATCTATTTCTATGATACATTTAAAGTTGAAATCAGTTGGAATGGAATATGTTTGACGTCACATAAAAGCGTGATATGGAACTAAAGAACCGTTTCCACGGACAAGAGTACCAAAAAAGAAACAGTAATGTTCCCTCTATGAGTCTATTGGACCTTGGTGCCAATACCATCGCAACCAGTAGGTGACATTCACGCCAAGAATGTCAAAGTTTAAGCAAAGAAGCAAGGTTTTGATTTGCGATGAAACCCATGAGACATATGTTCACGCTCAGAATGGTTTTCATAGAAAATACGATTCGTATATGGTTATTATGGAAAATAACGGTCTTAATATAATGTACCATATTTGATTGCCATGCATCATGTGCTTCAGGTTTGATATGCGCCATATTTCATTGCTTACCTTTTCTGTTTCCGATTGGCATTGTCGATAGTACTTAACGCATGTTTCGTGCAAAGCCGAATCGCTTTTGAAATCAGCGCGTGCGCATGCGGGACGTAGGCAGGGGAGGGGAACTCAAAAGTGAGGCAATGAACGAGGAAGGAGGGGAAATACGGAAGGCAAGCTGCGAATTTCCGTCTAGGGGCCGCGACTCGTCATTTTAGTCCGGATAGGGAGTGAGGTAGGTTGAGATCAGTCTGGGAGTGGCGCCCCTATGTGCTTTGCAAGAGTGGGTGGCTGCCACCCCCCTCGCGGAACGCGTTAGGGCAGGTCGACTTCTGCAACGCCTTCCACGCCAGCGATGTTTTCCTGGGTTTCATTTTGGTCCTTCTTTCTTTGGCGTCTCTACGTGTCGACGAGGAAAAGCGTAAGTAAATACCATCGAATTTGGTGTTGGCTGCTGTGTGTTCATTACGGTTTCAGTATTTATTTTCCGGAAAGGCATCAAATGAAATTGCGTATCATTATATTAATTTTGCTCCACATTATTCCTATCCACTAAGAACTTTGGGTATGTCATTGCTCGATAATATAACGGTCGGCGAGAGTAAAATTGTGTGATTCACGAAATGATATTGCAATTTTCGTCTCCCTGTGAATACTCTAATTTGACATTTCTTTGAAGGCTTCCACGACTCATATACTTGTTAATATTGCCGTTTTCAGGTATTCTCGTCGCGTCGCGTATCTTCCTGGGGGCGTGAAGACGCCCCCAGGAAGAGGGAAGAAACTGTAGTCATAAAAACTAAACACGCGACGAGAATACCTGAAAACAGAAATATTAACTCTAATTTGACGTTTACCAATTTCGCGTGTCAACTGATAAAAATTGGATGTTTAATTCGCGACACTGGTAAGTTCATTTCAACAAGCGTGTTCTTGTAACTTGAGGATGGACGTTAGCCGATATTCCTAATTGAAAGCTTCACCTTTTTCGCCTGAATCCACAAAATGCACCATTGATATAGGAGCCAACTCGGCAACCGCTTTGAGTTTCAGTCCAATATTTTTATGGAAAGGTCAGTTTGTTAGATTAGTATGGTTTGAAATAAAATAATAATAACACCATCAAAATTTAGTATCCTATGGCCAACACTGTTGTAGTAAACACTGATTCAGCTGTCGCTTTGAAGTTCTGCCACTCCCAAAAGTTTCTGGAAAAGTCGGCTTATGAGAGTTTTCGCGTCTTTGATTCAATTCTTTCATGGGGTCAATGACATATCCTCATTTTAAATTTCACATTGTTGAGGGATTTAAATATTTTCCTTTAACTGCCAACTGTTTTAATATATCGGTCTGTAAATTTCTCAGTTTTTCAACCTTAATGAGGTTGACTAGTTTCGAACAAATCTCGAACTCTTTGCGCAATTTTGCGTCGAGCTACAATAACATAATGATGTCTCCGACGTGTCATATTTATATGCTTATCATTAGCGACCATTATTCCCAAGTGAAATTGCTACTTTTTCCAAAATAATATTCTTTACGCCTAGGGTGGCCCTAGAACATGGAAACAATGATGTAAGGACACCCGCCGAAACGTAGGAAGTCAGAGAAGAAATTCCTGTAAAAATTGTGTTGGTGAATCGAGTTGGTGCGATGGAAAGAGGGCTGACTTCCCACCTCGATGGCACGGATTGGATTCACAGAAATCCCGTTCGCTGGTTGGTTGTTTACTTCATTACGACAACCGAGGTCATTTTTCCAGTTATAAACAGGTTGGAAGTTTTGAGGTGTTGAGGGCGGGTGAGCGAAATCCGGAATTAGCATTAGCCAAACTTATAATCCCTGTACACATGGCGAGATTCCTGGGATCCGATATTGCGCGAGTGAATTTCTTCGCGTAAACAAACAAATCTCATGGTGTTTGGTATAATCGCATGTCAGCTCCACCTGCCACCATATTTTTATCATTTCCATCATTTTTTTCCACCAGTGTTTTGAGATTATTATTCGATCGTCTACCTTGCATATTTTTTAAATGTCATGTAATTACTTATTTTGGCGATACCTGTAGAACAAAGCATTAAACTGAACCTTTCACCTAATAACAAAAACTAGTCGTAATACAGACTCCAGTCTCGATTGCTATTTCAGAAGCATTTGACATCATGTTTTTTTTACACACTGTAGGAAGGGTAGAAATGTGGGTTGACTTAAAAGTTTTAAATGTATGATAGGTATCTATTTTTTAAAGTGTTTTGCGGAAAGTTTGGAAGGCGACATAAACAGTAGAGGTTTGCAATGGTAAGGTTGCCACAGTCGTCGTAGTATGTCAGCTATGCACTCCGATGAAAACCAGAAGTCAGTTACTTAAACCTAAATACTTTTGTCATATTATTGATAACCTAAGCTGAAATAATTACTCAGAGCATCAATATTCACTGCACGTTAAACAAGTTTTAGAACAATATTTTTTGGATGTAAATTAATAGAAAAAGTTATGCAATAAGATACCAATGTGTAGCTATTTAGACAGTGCATTGCAGTGTGCAACTTCATTATTTTCAACTAAATATCTTCCATTAAATGGCCAAATTTCTTGTATTATTTTTGCACAATTTGATGGTAGGCACCTTATTTTATAATATATGCTTAAATCAAGGTTATTGGGCAAGCAAATTTAATTTTCTCTCCTTATTTGAATTAGAATACAGGTTTTTAGAGTTGAAGGACATCACAATATGAATGCTGATGATTACTCACTTATGAGGATTCAGGTTTTCGCTGAAGCTAAAAGTCCATTATTGGCGATGCAACTTAAAGGCAGCAAAATCCCATGTAACCTAATGGCTTCATGATTATAAATGCATAATCAGAGACAATTTTTTCTTTCTTTCATTGCAAAGGTGTACTAACTTGAGGTTTTATTTCACCATGGCTTGATTGTTAAGTTTCTATCAGAAATACGTGGATAAGAATATTTATTTATCCATCACTCTACTATTATTCATACTTGACTACTACACTCTATTGCTTCTCTCGTGCCACTTATATGAAATCTTCCGCTGCCAGCCCTGGAGTTATGGGCTCGGGTCCCCCAGGTTGATTTTTTACCACCCAGGATATGGGGGTTTGGGCATATATATCCTCAAATTATCATGACACCTCCAATAGAAGACCTAAAGGGCTGTTTTGGGGTCATTAGAAAATAACTAACTTAATATCTATTGTAAATACCATAACACAAAAAATGCAAGTCTTTGTAAACAAATGTCTACGTAGAATCCTAAACATGAGATGGCCTGACAATCTCAAACGAAGAGCTATGGAGAATACAGGACAAATGCCATTAGAAACTGAAGTAAAATCCAGGAAATGGAGATAAATTGGCCATTTACTTAGTCAGCCTGAAGACCATACAGTGAAACACACCCTGGAGTGGAACAATCAGGGCCAGAGAAGAAGAGGAAGACCCAGAAAGACATGGAGGAATGCAGTGATAGAGGAGGCCAAGCAGGAGGGGAAGTCCTGGGGGGAGGTGAAGGTGCTTGCCCGAAAGAGAGCTTTTGTTGGAGAGTTTGTTCGGTGTTTTGTTCGGTGGAGAGCTTTTGTTGAGGCCCTATGCTCCACAAGGAGATAAAGGATATGGTGATGATGAAATACAAGGGAATTCTCGTACACATTTGTATTGCATTTATAAACATTTCACCAAAAAAGTCATTGTAGAGAACTGGTATCTCTTCTCAAAGATTTTCTGAGATCAATTCAAATTTATTAGCTACATCTACAATTGGTGATAAATGTTGTAATGTAATGTAATGAAGTAAATGTCACTTAAATAAATTATTTGTGTTGTGATTTATACTCTGTTGTAGTTTGGTCTGAACTTAAGAGCTTTTACTTAATTTCTCGCTGAATATGTTCATTTAAGATCAGCCAAAGAACGTTGGCATTTTATTTTGTCAAAAAAATGAGAAGGTTGACCTTTAGGCCACTCTAGCTTAAGAAGTGTTTATAAATAGTGCACATAAACGTTTTTTCCTAATTTTTCTCGTGTCTTCATGAAATGGGATCGTCAAAAATAATGAAAAATGTCATCTTTAACAATCTCCTTAATCAATTTTTTCCCAGTGTCATTTACTCCTTTTCTGTAATCCTTTATTAGGCCTTGTCTCATGTGTTATTGTCCTCTTTGTTGCAGAGAATCTTGGAGGCCATAGGAGGTGAGATGAATACTAAAAGCCCCCCAGATAGTGCCAATAGAGAAAGATGTGAATAATAGTGTTGGAAGCACTGGGACAGCCATCATATGTGTTGAGGAAGAGGATGGAAAAGAAGATGAAGCTGAAACAGAGAAGAATGAAGAGTCCGTGGCCCTTAGATGACAACGAGTAACTTCTACCTGGTCTCTGATGGGGAAAGTGATGGTGGGCTGGAGCTGATTGAAATACACTCCGACTACTGCTTGGACAATCGAGATTCAGCCTCTGACTCATCGCCACAGGATGTGGGAACTGGAAGAATGCAACGTTCACTGAAAACTGACCAGCATGAGATCCAAGTTAATGGTTCATTTGAGGATAAATAATTTTATGCTCACACCCTTTTTGCATGAATGCTTATTGTTATTGTGATAACTTCTGTGTTATTCTTCTCTCTATTTAATCGATCTTTTAATCTGATGGATCATATTGTGGGATAACGGTTATCATAAAATTATTCTTCGGAAAAAACGGATAAGTCATAAAAGTACCAAATGAAGATATTTCATCATCATGGAGAAGTTTTGTCCATAAACTTGATAGGGGGACTGGAATATTTTATTTGAGTTTTTTAACTTTTGAGAATTGAGTTAACTCTACCATAGTCTGGAAGAGAGTCATTATATCTTTTTAAACTTTTAGGAATGTGATTTAAGCTTAAAAGATATTTTATTCCCAATTGTATGTTGCCATTTTCAATTAAATAATCTAATTATCAAGGAATTACCGAGAATGGCTTGGGATATGGAATATATCTTGCAGGTCCTCTATACTGGCATTTGTCTGAAAAGTCTACTATCTGAGCACTATTGTTGGCCACAAAACTTATTTCTAATGATGTTCGAAGGGATCAGAGACAATTCATCCTCAAGGTATGCATTAGTTTTCTCTTTCTTTCATTTCTTTCTGCCACTTCTTTCATGGCGCTTACTTGTTTTTGTTTTTTACCTCTTTGATATGTTATTAATGAGAATTCTTTCTTCCTCATTGTGAGTGGTTAGAGATAACTACTCAGGGCCTGTATCTGAATTTTTGCTGAATTTGGATTCTCATGAAGGCTTGATGGCATATTAGTTAGTTCCAGCATCACTACTGACTTAATTTTAGGATCTTAATTGCTTTATATACGTTTTTTGCAGATTGATAAGGGTCATAGTATTGCCACCCATCAGTTCGTGGACTTAATAAAAAATTTAAGTCCAAATGCAAAACCTGTGTAGTACTCTTTCATTACAGTATAACGATAGTCAACAATAGAATAGTGGAAATAGGAAATGCAAACATGGGGGAGAACTGGAAGTATAGCAAAGATAACAAGGCCTTTTTGTCTGAGAAATCAAGATAATTTTCCGGGAATTTTTTGCGCCATGTTACATCATAAACATGCTAATTTTCAAGGAATAAAAATAAATTTAGATGTATTTACTTTGAATAATTCATAGAGAACTTTGATGCAGATATGGGTGGTTGGGCAGTCGAAATACCTAATTCATTGAAGGATTGGGGAATTAGATTTCTCAATATGATACGTTCAGAGTATTTTTAATTGTACCCACCGAAGTATCTCTTTGGAATGCTTTTCATATTCAATGTTTTGATGAATTATGTAATCCATAACTTATCTTAGAAATATGGCCTCGATATAGCTCCCATCATTTTGAAAAATAATTTGCTTCCTGTGCAGGTTTAACAAAGCAGAGAGCCACCAAGGTGATCAGGAAGATTATATTTTATATAAAGTGTATAAATAGGAGGAAGAGCCATAGTTATTTCTGAAGTGTTGTCACCAAATCCTCGTAGTGGCTTCTGATCAATTATGGTTAAAAGGAAACTAGAAGGTGTTTGATCACACTTAGTATGTAATAAATTCATTTAAAATGTATTTGTAAGAGAAAAACGCAAGTAAAATGTTTGCGACTTATATTTAACCAATGAAGTATGCATTACTATAACAGTGCAAAAAGTGTTTTTTTTTTCAAGGAAGAAAAAAGTGGATTTTATGCACAAATTTTATTTATTGGGAAATTTTTTTCTTTCTTTCTCTCAATTACAGCTCTTTTTTGCTAAACAAAATTGCAAATCAACAAAAATTATGGTATATAAAATTATATTGTCCATGAATCCGTATTTTAAAGAAAATAGCATTTCACGCATATGTTATTGCATCAAATGACTTTGCACGCTCCAAATATTATTGTTTGTCATATTTGACACTAGGTGAACCTATATTTAGAATTGGGATTTGAAGTCTGCAACAATAAATGGTGAAAAAGAGAAGTAGGGAGTGGAAAAAGATTGGTCAGAGGAAGATAAGCTTACTTCTGACTCGGTTGGAGGGAGGGAAAGGAGCTCACTGCAATGGAAAGTCAGTGGGAAGGTGCATTGACATAAACGATCAGAGACTTAAGGATAGGGGGACTGCATTTGCATTCGTGAGGGATTTATTAGAGAGCCGGAGTTTCATGTATAAAATATAGAATAAGATATTTAGATTGGTGATGGGTATGTGGAAGTGTAAAAGGGGAAATGGGATGGGTAAATGATCTATTGATGAATGAGTATTTTCTGACTTGATGGAAACTGAAACATATAAACAGTCGCTACGATTTACTCATTATCTTTAAGCATTACCACTTTCTTTTCAATTCACAAAAGTGACTCACGGTTTGTGAATTATCGATGATTAATCTTTTCTAAGCATATGAGTTGGATCCTATTCCTTTTAGTGCCATGAGCTGATATATAGCTTCACCTTCACTGGAGTTAAATCACAAGGGCTGATATATATTTATTATTGGGAATGTTGCTTATTCAATCTTTTATGCATAATCTGATATTTTTAGTGACGCTAGGAGGGAAAGGGGGATAAATGCTCAGTACATACATGTGTGATAATGAAAGTAAACATCAGATTGATAATGCAACAGATTTATAAATAACGCTGTCATTCTCATAAGAGTAAATCATTATATAAAAGTAGTCACTGGTATTTTGCAATGCATTTACTGAAAACAGATGGATCTAAAAGGTTTGGGGGGTTTAGGGATTTCCAGATGAATGAGAGCCTGGCAAATCAATGCTCCTTTGTCATCAATCGTGTCTCTTTGTGTTATTTATATCCATTTCAGCCTTTGAAGAATAATGACTAATTTCTAAGATATCTTTTTTTGGTGCTTTCTCTTGTGTTATCTGATATTGCCATAGGTTATAAAACTTTAAATACTGATCTGAATTATCAATGCAAGAGTGGAGGAAGTTAAGACTACTCAAGAGGAGGATTTTTAGACTAGCATTGAGAAATGAAAATTTATTTTTGCATATTATACAAATATTAAATCCAGATTCAAAATTGATAATATTGTGTGATTGCTTGCATTTAAATGCTTTTTTTATCACTAAAAATGTATTCAAACAAACATTTTGAGCCATCGGATAATGGTGCTTTGTACATCCTTACATTTACTTGCTAGGCCTTGTTTTTTAATAAGGCACTAAAGACTTAAATTATAGGAAACACCTGCTATAGGAAACACATCAATATAGGAAACTCCTGCTATAGTCATCGAGGTCTTTGTGCATGCATACTAAAATATTCAATTCCTATCTCTACTACATTCTACTTCAACCGCTTTTTTATAATACAGCACTCAGATATCTAGGCAAAGCTGTTACTTTTAAAGTAGGGTCTTCAATACACTGGCGTTGTATACCTTCCCAGGAATGCTAAAGCTGGTTTTCAAGAGTTTTGCATTTATATGTAAAGATTATTGATACATTGATATTTGAGAGATGAGTATTTTCTCGAAAACAATATATGTGAAATTATAATAGCATGGAATTCGGTGGTAGATTTGATAGGGAGAGGGGGTTGAATTGGTGGACATTCCCCTGTATGGGTCTCTTAAATGTAGACCTGATTTTTAGTTTCTGTCATATTTAAAAATGTTACGGCAGTTATATTTTATGGGATGATTCAATATGAGATGGCTGTAAAGGTACAACTCTGATCATTTCAATCATCTCATATCTGCAAGGCTTTAGATTGTTGTAGGTCAGGCATTTTGAATATTTAAGGGACTCAAGAAAGATATGAAAATTAATTATTATCCTTTTATGGACTTTATGGACTCCATGGACTTTACTAATGAATGAGTCTCATGACAAGCAAGGTCTAATATAAATTACATTTTTGTGAAGTTTTACCTGTGATACATATGTTTAATATCGTATCAGCTCATTGAACTCTCCATCCATGAAATATGAATGCTCCATCGCAGTGGTTTGACCACTCAGGGAGAATCTTTTATGATCTGAGAGTGTTATAACAATGTTAAATAGTAATACCGCAGTGCAAGAGTGTAGGCAACTTTAAACAACCTATTAGAGCCATATGATGGAATGCCATTTGGTGCTGCACAAGAAATGCCAAATATGACATTGAATTACTTGTAAATTAGATACGGAAATTTTTGGTGTCCATAAAATGTACGATATTGGAAAAATATGATAACTATATATTTATCACTTATTGAGGGGATAATCTAATGTTATCAATTTACTGTGAGATTCTATCGTCAGAGATAGATGAATTATTGCATTGAAAGTATTAATGTCAGTGACGAATCCTGATAAGACCTAAAGCTATTTTGATCAAGATTTTTAAGATTTGAAAATTTTGGTGGTATGCTACCCCGTATTAGTAAAGCGGCCTCAGAATTTATTGTGTTAGTCTGTTATTTGTAAAGTAACCACTCATCAGAAATTTTACACGAGATGAGTTTCCTTTCAGCCGTGAGCACTGAAAGATATTATTTCTTCGGAAGGGATATGAACTGTATTATTACAGGGTCATTTGTGCTCTAAGAATGGAATGGATACTCCATAAATATTAAAATCTTATGGTTGATAAGACCAAAGGGCTAATGAAGAGTCTTATCATGTGTGAAATTTCCCTTCATGTCGTTTGGTATTTTGTGAACTAGTAGTTCCTGTTATAGCGGCAGTAAGTTGATCCATACTGCAGTCCATCTGGCAGTAGAGTTACTTCTTCTAACTCTTCCCTTGTCTTAATATTTGTACTTCCCCTTCAGAATTCCTATGTGTTTGATATTATATGATTCTTCTGTGTTTGATAATATGTAATTCCTCTGTGTTTGATGTTAGTTTATTCCTCTGTGCTTGATGTTATGCGATTCCTATGTGTTTGATGTTACGTTATTCCTCTGTGTTTGATGGTATGTGATTCCTCTGTGTTCGATGTTATGTGATTCTTCAGTGTTTGATAATTAGCACTCACAGAGTTTGAGGCCTGGGGATGTCTCATCTCCGTCCTCGAAATGCCACTACAATGTGTTCATCCAGCTACACCAGTTGCAATTCATGTAATTTGAATAGCACGGGGTGTGTTGTAAATTCCTAGGTGTTTGATATATATTACAGATGAATTATATATTGCTGTTAAGATATTTTGTCGAAAGCGAAGTCAGTGCTCTTGATTATTTTACCTTTGTAATGAAGAAGGCAAATACTTACCACATTTGCTTGCCATGATATCTTTCATTTGATTTATTAATAAAAAAGTATTTGCTTGTTATTTCCAATGCGCTAGATGAAGCTTTTATTTAATAAATAATATCGGAAATAGATAAATTTCTTCTAGCAATGTGAAAAAAATTATCCATGTAACATTACCATGTGGAAGCTTATAATTTATGTTGATTTAGTCAAAGATAATACTTTTTCTTTGAAACTCAAGGCTGTTAAATTATTGTTAATATAATGATTTCAAAAGCAGTGACAAATAATGATAAGTTTTGATACATATTCACATTTCAAAGAGAAAAGGAGTCACATTTACATGACAGCTACCTTGATATTAAGGCAGTTATTTTCATAGGTATGTCCTTGCGACCTTTGAAAAATATTTTTATTTAGTTAATAAAATGTATGTAGTTAGAATTATTTACATAATCATATATTTGTATAACCATACTTATTGATATATATATATATCCAAATTTAATAACCATGCATATGTGTATATTTTTATGTAACTATATATTCACATGATTAGGTTAAATAAACTAGCATAGTTTGAAAAAAATATTCATTCTTTTAACCCATCTGCTAGGTTATCAAGCTCCCCAATATATTATTATTTTTCTTGAAGAACATCTTACAATGATATTATGGAATAATGTTCCATAATGTGGGTGATATGCCCATTGTTACCGAGGACTTTGAGGTCTTACACGAAAAAATTTTTTGAAGAAGAGATTGAGGTTTTTGAGTTGTTTTCTTTGAAAATGGAATAAAATCGGACAATTTTTAGTTTTCAAGTTGGTTGGAGCTAAGAAAAGGGAAGAAATAAATTAAAGCATTAGGCCTGACTTTGTAGAAATGATGAACACCCATATCAAAACAACAATTCTTTATAAAGAAATAATGCGTATTTTAGTACAATGAGGCCATGAGCACTGAAAAAGTTAATTTGGTTGGAATATTAGTCTGTGATTTAAGTGTCTCTTCCCTGCCCATCATACCCACCTTCAATTCCTGCACGTTGTAAAACCAGAGAAATGCAATCAGAATCTATTGGATCGTTGCAAATATTGATTCAACACATGGGCAAAATAGAGGTTTCCCTAGAAAAAGGTGGTGACCATAAAAATAATGAATTTATTTCAAATTCTATAGTAATATTTTCATAAAGCATGCTTAAAACAATGGAAGAAATGCATTCTCAGATAAATTCATTGCATCCCTGAGTTTGGCTGAATCACTGACAGAAAAAATTACCAGTTTAGTTTGGACGGCATATCAATCTGAAAGAGCCGATATTATCTGAAGGTTTCATGAAAAATGGAAAAAATATCCTCTAATTTAGTTCTCTTTACTCCAATTTAAGTGTAACTAACTCTGGGAAAAATGTCCAGACACTAAGTCGTAGCGAAGCGTGGGATGTATGTTAACAAAATGACAGTAGAGTGGCCAATCAAAGTTTCATCAAGGAGATGGCCTGTCCATAGTTATTATATCCAAGACCTGGCAGTTGTAAAAAGCCGTGGTGATGAACACCAAGGTAAGGAGGAGGTAGTTGGGTTGTGCGGGGGAAATGGAGAAGGAGAACAGGTTAAATGGGTGAGATGCAGAGAAGTAGGATGGGTGTAATTAAAAAGAGAAAATCGTAAAATAAGGTAGGTTCCTGATATTATTAAATGAAATACTCACCGAGGTACTCTCATATCAACTTAATCTCCCTGATTCGGTGGGAAACCACAAATAGCAACCAGTAAATTATATTATATTACCAATTATTTCTAAACCAACCATGTGAAATTACAAAAAATTACCACTGGTCTAACAAGAATGTACGTGAAAATGATTTCCAGTGTTATAGTCTTTCATTTTGCATCACCTTCATCAGTATGGAATATTGGCAAGGGAATTTTCAGTTTCATAATGTATTGGATTAAAGCCTACATACGTTCAGCCGGACAACCTACGTAAAGATTTGTAGTTGTGAGCCACAAAGGAGAGGATTTATAAGAAGTTAAAATACATCCTGGTTGCTATGCAACACACATTGAATAATTGCAATGTCGCATTGCCTGTATTCAGGATCGCAGTCTGTAAAAAGTGGACTACTATAAACTAAAAATTGATTTCACTAGATCCATCTGTTGAATGGTTATTTGGGAAAGTTGATGATAGCTAACACTATTTTAGTCATTACATAATGGGTAAGTGGAGTTGAATACAC
This sequence comes from Ceriagrion tenellum, assembly GCA_963169105.1. NCBI lineage: Eukaryota > Metazoa > Arthropoda > Insecta > Odonata > Coenagrionidae > Ceriagrion > Ceriagrion tenellum. The sequence goes on along the minus strand of OY720638.1, from coordinate 97,197,132 downwards.
CAAATTTTGATAACTGGAAAAACATTTAATTCACATTTAAAACGCTATCCGAGGCTGTATTCTGGCGAAATAGTTAAGAAATATACCAATGGATGTCACTTGATGAGACAATTCAGAAAAACTTCACTTTTAATAGGCACGAAAACATTTTATTCACATTAATATGCTCTGAGTTTCAATATTGAAAAAAAATTCTGGAACAAACTAAATGACGTCACTCAATGAGGCAAACCACATACATTACATTTTGAATATACTTAGAAAATTTTGTTTTTAATCTTAAAAAACGCTCTAAGGGGCTCAATATTCAAATAAGACAGTTAATAACTATATAAAACGACGTTAATTTTACTCTTATAGGGCTTTTTTATTTGAGAAATGAAATTATATCGGTAATACGCAAATATACAATCACTGGTAATTCTCCTCAGCAAGGTCCTTTTTCGCTGTCTATAGCTTGAAGAAGCGTGTTAAGCACTAGTACAGGGTTTTCAGTATGTGAAAAAAATGTTCGTGAATATATAAATTACATTCGCTGGTTGGTCTCATCGAGGTACGTGCTATGAGGTAATTTCTACTTTTCTAGCTGGAATATTAAGCCATGTAGAACATTTTAAATTTGTAAAAAAAGTTTTTGTGATTATTTGAAATGCCGATGTTTGGTCTCGACGAGTCACGCTGTTCGATATAATTTCTTGCTCTTTTACTAAGCCCTCTAGTGCAGATAGAGCTTTAAAAGAGAAATATATGAGAAGAGAGTAGAGAAAGCGACAGGGGGGAGGGGAAGAAGGAAAGTGAGGAAGGTAGGGGGAGGGCAGGAAGGCGGGAAAAAAAGAGAATTTAAAAGAGAGGGGTTAGTAAAATAGGAAGTGATGGAGAAGGTTAGTGTGATTTATTGAGTCCTGGCGGAGAGAAGGCAAGAAAAAAGTAAATATATGAGGACTCAAGATCTTAAAGTTGGAGGGGAGAGGAGAATTGGGGAAGGGAAGCGTGAATACCGACCTTAAAAGTATTATTAAATGTGGAGTTGTGGAAAGAAACCTGAGTGGCAACTGAGAGGGATACGGAGAGTAAGGGTGGATCATTGCAGCTGGAGCGTTGGCCGTTCATCCGTATATTGAGAAGACAGGCACTGATGTCGATGTAAAAACTAGGCCATAGTTGAAATAGGAGACGGTAAACAATATTATTTGTGATGCAGGAGGGTGAAGGGACGGAAGGAAGAGGAACAACAAGGCATTAGTCAAACAGAGGTTGGGTAATATGACTGCTACAAGTTTTGCAACGAGGGCGATTGCACGGGATCAGAAGGGATTTAGTGGTGATTATTGATTTGGAAAGGGGTTTGGTGATTTTGAAGAGGACAGAAAGGTTGGAGGGACGTCTAAAGGTGAGAAAGGGACAGCGAGGGGAAATTTTGGAGATGGTGAGGTGGTCAAAGAGGATAGAGTAGAGGTTGATAATACGTCGGAGGGAGTGAACTTCTGGGAAATAGATGGTACAAGGGAGATTTGGTCGCGAGAATATTTATTATGAGGGAGAAGGTTGGAAGACGAGGGTTGTTTTAAGATTTTTCTCTGAAGGAGGCGTTCAGGATAGCCTTTGCGAAGGAGAGATTGGTGGATACTCTAAAGGAAAAGATCAAGGGAGTCAGGGTTGTTACAGATGCGATGGCCACAGATAAGAGAGAAATGGAGATATTGCTTCTTGCTGGTGGGCTTGAGATGGACGGAAGCGTTGAATTCAAAATTGCATAAGGTTGACATCCAGAAAGGTGACGTTGGAAGAAGAGATATAAGAAGTAAAAGAGACAGAAGAAGAAGAGTTAAGGCAGGAGATGAAGGTATTGAGAAAATTGATGCCATGTGGCCACAGAAGGAAAATATCCTCAATGTAGCGAAGACAGAGAAGTGATTTGAGAGAGCAAGAAAGAAGACTGTAAGAAGTGAAAAAAGAAGGTACAGTGGCGGAAGAAATTAACGCAAAATTTTTCGCGCGCCAGAATGCGGCATTTTTGGGAACTTCTAGGAGCAGTACACACTCCAAGGACTGGCAACACTGAGGGAAACATCGTCTACCGCAAATATTTGAATCCCGCAATGGAGCTCACATTTGTCGGAGCCTAGAACTTAGTCATCAATCGCCTCATTTGTGAGCTTTCGTCTCATATTATTCGCACATTCAGTCGCGGTGCATCGCTGTGTTTGTTTCAGCATGGTTCTTACGTCGAATGATGATATTTATACAGAAAGACTGATTATAAAAAATATTTACTATCCCACCCAATTCAGTATACTATATGCTAAAATCTACATCTTCTACCACCAAGGGATATTTCATAAGGTCGACTTTCCGAGGATCTTATGAATGACGCGTACTGCGTCTGTTTCACCGAAATGATATAAATTGATATTTATCCGCACCAAATGTCGATACAAAAAAGATTTAATTGAAATAAGTATAGTCTACGTGGTGTAATTTTTCACGATTTTCTAATTTGTAGATTGACGAAGTTCCTTTAACGGATATTTATTAAATTCAAAACGGATATTTATTTATGAATCGTTCTTGACCCAATATAAATCCGTCTTTAGTTCGTCAGAATGGGATTAAACTATGGAAACATACGTTAATGCATATAATTTCACGAAATAAAAATAAATGTGTACGCATCGATACCGAATAATCTAGGCATATTTTCCCGATATTTCTTTCATCTTATCACAGAAAGCTTGGTGATGAGCTGTCCACTGTTACGTTTTATCTAGTAAATGCAGGATATACGAATAAACATTCAGAAAAGTTTACCCAAATTAAGCGTAGTTATGGATAACATATGGATGATTGCATAATATCTTATATGCTTAGCTATAAATTCGCCGCACATATGAAATTAACAAAAAGCCTTTTAAAAGACTTCAGTTTGGAGTAGAATAATATTAATGAAATAAATTAATAGGTAACGTTAATGTCGTAGCTGTCAGATGTATTTGGCTAACTAAAGAGTGGTCCGTGTTCGATTTTTCATGAACGCAAATGAGTTTTTATATAAATTTTCTCATATTGGCGATATGAATGAATGTAATGTGTAGCTGCAATAACTGTCTGATAATATTTAATTTTTTAAATACAAAAGAGATAAAATTTGCCGAATAAAAATTATTTTACTTGACCAAAAATTGAATGATAAACTCAAAAGTGTCTCGACCAGGGGTGGGATCACGGTTCATTTCTTCTTATGGTCATTATTGCCATCCAAAAGGTAAGCCGCATTGGTGCGGCAATGCGCAAGGTCCTGGGAGCGCACTCCACTGCTATGTAGCACCCGATCTTTCTTGATGACGATCACGTTTTCAATCATGAGCGTACTCGGACAATGTTATTATGAAGAACCATTATTGCGATTCAGTTTTGCAACCCAGTAACATTTACTGAGCTTTCTTATGTCAAGGCAGATTTATGATGATGTTTCGTATCCTTTCAGTGAATTTATTTGCGTCCGTATGCGTTACTGTGAACTAAGTTACTTTTAAAATAAGTGGTGGTATTGTCTACGAACGTTTAAAATAACTAAAGGTTAGGAAAAAGCATACTACTCTCCCGGGAATACAAACAGGAAGAAGTAGTTCTCAGATTTCACCTCATCAGCCCAGACATTTCCAATCAAACGCCATTAGTTCCCATCATGCATGGGTTTGGAGGCCAGCCACCTTTAGTCTGAGTTAAAGCAACGAACAATCTTGGAGGACTCTTGAGGATTTCCCCGTGTCGATACAAAGCTCCACCAAAACTAATCCATTCAAAATCGGAATGTATGAAGGGCGTATTATATTGATTTGGGAAATAGTATGCCTTTAATGAGAGCTTACTTTCCCCTTGTGTTGCGGGCGATACCTTTTCTGCCATAGATAATGTTTCGGGCGTCAGGCGTTTAACTCACATGAAAGAAGTGGTATTTGACTCCTCTTACGCCCTTATAAGTATTCGACGGGGGCTTGCGATTTTTTCGAAGCGCAACGAGCCTTTTCTTTCTGGTGCAGCAAGTATTTGAAACCTGTGCGTTATTCACAACAACAAACCACCCCGACCATCACCACCCGGAACTTGGCCATGGTTTACTGATGACTACTTCATTGAGACGGGCGTCGATAGACAAACAAGCAGAGCGGACAGCGCAAGCCGAGATATTGTCCAAAGTTTTAGCGGCCTCTCCCAAAATTCTTGGAGGATAAAAAGATCTTATTAGCCTTTAAGTATGCCTCATTTTTCTCCCTGGTGTTTGCCTTTTAAAAACCTACCATTCAGAATCGAATGGTAGGTTTTTAAAAGGCAAAAACATCTGTCGAAAAATTACCCGAAGAGGTGTTGCGCCTTCGACTTTCACCCACTGAACTTTTATTTGGTGTTTATAAGTAAAAAAACCTATTTCTTACTACTATCAAACGAAATGCATTAAATTCATGTCCGCTATAAAAAGAACTATGTTTAATGAAATGTATATCAACATTCATTTTTAGCCCGCAACTAGGAATACTTACGAGTTCACAAATGTCTAAATTCTGGGAGATGGTTTAAAACAAATCATGTAACATAGATGGAGCGGGCTGCACGACCCCCTCAAACGAAACAACCCCAAATTAAGATGCGATGAGGAAAATCGTGGATGAAGAATGGGAAATGAACCCAGTAAGATGATACCAAAATGTCGACAACTCCATGTCACAGAGACTAGGTCAGGAAATCGAGAATGGAGGGGGATGGATTGATTATAAGGCTAATAAACATCCACATTCTTTCTGTAAATACCAGCATATTTCTCGATGATCAATTGCTGTGATCATGTGCACACATAACTCAAATTGAGAGAAGTATGCATACATTTCAACATTTTCCACTCGTTCTAAATAAAGCATTATAGTGTCCCTTTTCAACATCCGTTAAAATACATAACCACTAAGAGATGAAATTTATGACCTTATAAAGTCTGTTAATATCTTCATGTGGGGCCACTCACAACTTTAACTTCCATTGAAGCAATAATATTACTACACATTTGAAGAGGAATAGATTCTTAAGGAACGTAGCAATCGTATAATCTTTGATGGTGCACATTCCTAATTTGCACTCTATTGACTACTCTGCGGATTTATGAGGAGTATACAATTGACCATAGGGAAAATATCTAATCAATGCTTAGTCGCTACATGAAAAAGATGATTTTTAGTATTTTATCACTTTCACAGGGGAAGATACGCGATGAATTTTTGTCTGAGTATTACTTACGCATGGGTATAAAATGCTCCTCATAAAATTTAACTGCGTAATTTTAGCCAAACATTTTTCACTGCGAATGTCAAATGATATTTAAGTGATTCATTAATTTACCTTATCCTTTAAGTATTATCCTCTATCTTATAAGTTGAACTGGTGAACTACACGGTTAATGTATTGCTTATAGCAAACCTAGAAAACAATTCTGGGAAAGCTTCATATACCGTTTTAAAGATATTTTGAAGTAAATTCCACCCTTGTTTGGCCTCTCACTCAGATAAGTAATCAGTATTTACAAGTTCGGCAGAGAGAACCAAACTCCAATTCCTAAAAAAAATAATTTCCCACTTTACTAAATCATTTCAAAATAATTTAAAGGTGAATGTAGAATCAGGTAAGTTCACTAAATCAAGTAACTGACACAATCAGAGATCCGGTCTATTCCCTCCTTCATGAATAGGTTTTCATTGTGTGGTGAATTGGCGAATGAATGGATTAGAGCATCATACGACAGATAGGACGTAGAAATCAAGTGGGGCCGAGTACCCGAGAATGGGAAGTAAACATCTCATTCAACGACCAAGGTGACCGCTCTGATTCTTTTACAAAGCCCGAATATGTGTAAAACTCACACACTCGTGGTTGAGGTCAATGTCCATTCCCTGGGCCTTCCGCGGATTCCTGCGAAGTTTTGGCTGCAATAAAGTCAGATCGCGTAGATTAATTATAAAGGCACTAAAAGAGGCCACGCCAGGATTTGAACCTCAGGCATTCTTGGCCGCAGACAAACGCTCTCCCTCTAGGCTACTTCATCGATCAAGAGGAATCGGCGTCCAGTGGTTCTTACTACAAAACGAAAAAAGGGAATTCTAATGTTTCCTTTAAAAACTGGATCAAATAAAGTGTTCTGGATTTTTAAAAGTAGTTTTCAGAAATTAAATAATATTACGTTAGGAGGAATTTAGAAATTTAAATGTTTGAGACGACCTGTATGCACGAGGGCGGAAACTTACGAAGGGTTTTTAAGGTATTGGAAATACTTTTTTTTTAATTTATCTCCACATGGAAAGCATTCTATTCAACCAGATTTCCCATACTTTAACTTGAAATTCACAGGATATTACGCCAAAATGTTAATTGTAATGCATCATATTTCTCGGAAGTAGTTTGAGGCCTATTAAAACGATGTTCATCCACAGCTATTCCCTGCACGCGGAAATACGTTTTATTGTAAGTGAATTTGATCTGGAGAATAAAAATTTTTTATGTCCCAGCAAATAATGCTTTCGTCGTATTTTTTCTTAAGTTACAATCAAAAAAATCTTTTTAAACGGTCCAAAGCTCTAAAAAAATATGGTAAGCATCTCTACATAATCAACTACGACTTCGGAACCTCGACTGAGTGCGGGTCGATGCAAGCTCATCACGTTTATAACTCCTAGACGATCTCGCGAACGAAAACCTAATTAGTATGACTATTTACATGATGGTTAAAATCGATATCCATTCATAGAGAGTTTGAATATTCCCGGTTTCCATATGCTGTCTCATTGTTGTCAAGTTGTCGAAGGAAAAACGATTTCAATTAGTTCCCGTGTGCGCCGCATTCAGACGCCGATGAGTTTTGCGTTAATTTTTTCCGCCACTGTACATAAACAATGTGCTTACAAAAGCAGAACAGGACATAGCGCAGAGTAACACCAAGGATTTCCATAGGATCGTGAGAATTTTCCAGAAATATTACTATCCTAAAGTAATGGGGGTGAAGGACAAGGATGGAAATGTAGTGGGAAATGTAGCGATAGTCCTACAGACATGTAAATGCTACCTCGAAGATCTTCTTAACTCGGATAACACCAGTGTAGAAAACGAACAAGAAGAGGTAGTACATAGTGAGAATCAAGATGTGGTCCTAGAACCAACTCTGGAAGACATTGAGATCGTGATAAAGACATTACAGAATGGAAATTCCCCTGGAGAGGACGGAATATCTATTGAATTCATAAAAAATGGAGGTAGACCACTGATACAGTTTCTCTACAAGATAATAGCGAGAATCTGGAAACTAGAAGAAATGCCAAAGGAGTGGAAGGAAGCAGAGATTGTACCGCTGCACAAAAAAGGGGAGAAACTACACTGCTCAAATTACAGAAGGATATCTCTTCTTGACTGTATATATAGAATACGTTCCAAAATTATATTAAATAAATTAAAAGTGCACGAAAGTGAAATAATTGGAGAGCATCAAGCAGAGTTTATGAAATGGAAATCAACCACGGACCAAATATTTGTTTTGAAAGATATAGCTGCAAAATATTGGGAATGTAAATAAGACCTCTATGTGCTATTTATTGATATTAAGATGACATATGATAGCGTTGTAAAATCAAAACTTTGGCTGATACTTAGAGTAACATCTCGAAAAAGAATATAAGACTAAAAAAAGTGTGTGTAGAATTTTCGAGAGGTAAAGTAAGAATTGAACGGGAATAAACTGATACATTTGACATCAGCACAGCGGTAAGACGAAGAGATGGATTGTCTCCACTTTTGTTCAACTTCACCCTTGAAAAAGCTATGCAGACAACAAAAGTCCAACCAAGAGGTGCAAACATTGAACGAAGAATTAATGGATTAGCATGTGCAGACGACGTAGCCCTAGTTGCTGATTATAAAACAGAGGTAAAAGCACTAGCTGAAGTCTTCTTAGAAGAAGCAGGCAAAGTTTACAGATAAACGAAGGAAAATCTAAATAGATGAAAATAGCAAGAGAGACAGAGCCAATCAACTCAATGCTGTAAGTCAGGGGTCACAAATTTGCAGTAACTGAAGAATTCAAGTATCTGGGAGTTACTATTACGAGTCAAAATAAGATGGACCAGGAAATACAAGTAAGATTAAATGCAGCAAATAGGTATTACTGGAGTTTGTCAAAACTGTTGAAGAGCAGGTTTCTGTCAAGAAATACAAAAATTAGGATATACCTAGCGATTATCCAACCAGTTCTCTTGTAATGGTCAGAAGTGTGGGCACTGGCAAAGTACACTCAGAAAAAGGTGTTAACTTTGGAAAGCCAGATATTAAGAGGAATATATGGACCAACTCTTGAAGCAGGAACATGGAGAATAAATAAAAACAGAGAACTCAGAGATTTATACGGAAGACGTTTGTTTTTTTTGTTTTTTTTTTATTGTGGCCGTGGTTAGAAGCAGAGGGATAAGATGGCTTGGTAATATCAGAAGAAGAGAAGAGGATACAGCCATACAAAGAGTGTGGAGGGAACACCCAGAATGAAGGCGCCCACCAGGAAGGTCAAGAATAAGATGTGATGACCAAATAGCCAATGATATGAGAGAACTGAGTGGTGAAATTAAGATGGCGGAAACAAAAAAGTCTGGAGGCAACTTGTAGGCGAGGCCAAAAATAAACTTGGATTTTATTGACCTCTGGAGTAAGAGTAAGTATGTAAGGAGAAAGATTTTTCAATGGCACCCCAGAAGAGGCTTGGATAGGAAGGGCTGAAACGACTGCTCATAGTACAGCCTTTAGTCTGGATGTCTGTTGTTAAAGGGAAAGGCATTATTAGTAAATATACAAATTGAAAGGTCAAGGACAAAATCAGAACTAGAAACGTGAGGTGCAGGGTGGTGGTAAAGGAAAAGACGGATAGCGGAAAGTCCTTCAGAGTGAGGAATAGAAGTGTAGAGATAGGTAACATCTTTAGTGGCCATTAAGATATCACAGTCATAAGAGGGTGGGGTGGAGTGGAGGCGTTCAAGAAAGATATAAGTATCTTTGATGTGAGAAGGAAGAGAGAAAAAGGGTTGTGAGTAGTGGTCAACGAAAACGGAAATGCGTTCAGTGGCTTAGTTATAAGAAGGATTTATTGGGGGGCCAGGGTTGTGTGGCTTATGGATTTTGGAAAGAATATAAAAACTTGGGGTATGAGGGTGTGGCGGGTGAGAAAAGAGATATCTTCGGAAAAGAGGCCTTCGTCGGGACCATTTTTTTTAGGAAGGAAGTGACGTTTTCCAAAAAAGTAGGGTTGTGGTAATAAGAGACTGGCTGGTGAGAAGAAGCGTCTGACAAGTGTCGGAGAGCTTCCTTTAGATAGTCAGCAGAGTTGAGTACGACTGCTGTGGAGCTTTTGCCAAACTGAGACCCACAGAAAATATCGAGAAAAGGCGTCCGTCTCCTATAGGGTCCCAGTGGCAGCAAATCCAGCCACTGCGTCCTCGTCGCGCTTCCAGGGTAACGCTAATAAAGGAAGGGGTAAAAGGTGAGTCTCCTGCGCCTCAAAACCGGATCTACTTGGCTAAGGGAATATACCCCGATACAAAATCCTAGGTCCTCCAATATAGAGGGGGTTGAGCGTGAGGCCAACGACCTAACCTCAGAAAACCCAAAACGTCACGGAAACTTTCAAGTCTCTACCTGCCATAAATAACAGAAATGAACGCCTAAAAGTAGAATATAAATTTTCAAAAATGCCAACATTAGCAATCGAATCTCATGGGCGTCGTAGAGTTGATTCCAAACATTTAATTTTAACTTTTTTCTCTGCATGAGGAAGCAATATTGAGCAAGTGAATGATTGGAAACTGTTGTCAAAAACGATACATTTAGCATTAAAATCTGCAGCCAATTTTTGAGCTGGAATTATAAGTGACACTGAGCAGAATAATGATAAAACTTTTCGAAAATGTATTTTTTTTGTAATTTGAACTGCTGCACCTTGTTAACCTTATTCTAGGAGTTCAATTCACTTAACTAGCATTAAACAGTGTCATTGGTCTACAAAAAGATCAAACTATTATTTATTTTATATTTGTTCTTTAAACTTTCATATATTTAATATTTTTTATTTAAACTATTATTTATTTTAGTTGAACTATTTAAAATTAAACTTTCAGATCAGTTACTATACGACTTTTTTGCGCATATTCAGATTCAAAATTGGATTTTTGGATATAGCTACACGATGAGCACTGGATCAAACTTTTTACTTTGACATTAAAAAATTAAATATCTAACAGGGTATAAGTAGGCCTTACTTTTTTTAGAATAAAGTGAACGAGATAAACCAAATATAATTTTAAAATTAGACAGTTTGAAAAAAATGCATATCATAGTTGCTCTCCGTTGTTTTTGTCCAGGTTCAGATTTAAAAGTGGATTTTTTCATTCAACTAAATAATGCTCTCTGGATCAAATTATTCAATTTGACATTTTAGAAAAAATATATCTCTCAGCAGTTATTAATCTTTTTTTGCAAGTAGAGACCTTATGCTAGAGTTTTGAAATAAAGTTAACGAGGTACACCAGATTCTATTTTAAATCAACCGGTGTGAAACAAACTTTTTCAAAGTTCAGTTTCTCTGTATTTTTAATGCTAAGTTCCGATTTAAAAGTGGATTTTGGACTTAATGTAACGAGGTTCACTGAATCCATCCATTTAACTTGACATTTTCAAAAATTTTTCTTCTTCAAGTGGCTCATCATCGCCTTTTATGGAAGTTGAAATATATTTGTGGATGTTTAGAAGTAATTCAACGAGGCGCAACAGAAACAGTCGATAAATATAGCATTGATATTAAATTTTTTCATATTGCTGTCGATATATGTAACTAATTATTGCAGGTAGATAGTAGAAAGTGGAGTTTTGGATTATATGAGCAGCGGATGCTATGTTATTATAATTTCTTGATGTCAATTTTTATGTTAGGATTTGCTGGCAGGCTCCATGTCATATATCCTGGTTGACAGAAAAATGTGGATTTATATAATTAACTCAAAGATGATCCATGAGTTAACTGTTGACATTTAAAAAAAAAGTTTTTATCTTTCTGTACTTAAATTTCGCCTAACATTGAAAGTGAATAGTTACTTTTAGATATTTGGATTTTACTCAACGATGCGCATCGGAGCCAATTGTTAAGATTAACATTTTCGATAGGTTTATTCTACTTTCAGTCATTCGATGTCGATTATTAATGCAGATAGAGAATTAAAACTGGATTTTTGGAATAAGGTAAATGAGACGCACTAGTTCTACTTTGTAAACTGATATTTTCAAAAAAACTTTTCAACAGCTCTATGACGATTATTGTCACAGTAGAGCCTAAAATGTGGAGTTTTGCAGATAACTTAATGAAACACACCGGGTCCAATCATTTATAATGATAATTTTGACAAAATTTTACCAACTATTCTGCTTATTCTCGCCTATTAATTAGGTGAGGACTTATAGGGGATATGGGGGATACGAGGCGTACCAAATCCAATTATTAAACTTGGTATTTAAAAAGAAAAGTTTAATCTTTTAGTAAGTTAGTAAGAGACCGTTATTGTTGCAAATAGCAACATAAAAATATGGATTTGAAATAAACTCTCAGCGCCAACCCGTAATCGATTATAAAAATTATATTTTCGAAATTTTTTTCTCATTTCAGTGGCCTTATGACACATATATTTGATAATGCATTATAAGTGGATGGAATTAACACCAAGAGGCAGAGTAGATCCATTTATTAAATTTGCCAAATTCAAAAATACTTTAATTGTTGAACCTGCTCTATATTGCAAGTAGGAAATTAAAAGATTAATTCTGAAATTTTAGAAAAAAATGTTTCATCTTTCTGTCGATCAATGCCGCTTTTAAATGCAGGTAGAGAATTAAAAGCGATTTCTGGAATGAAGTTAATGAGACAAATCCGTTTGAGTAGCTAAGTAAATATGGTCAAAATTTTTTCTCAAACTTTTCGCTTTTTATGGCAGGTACAGGGTTAAAAGTTAATTTTTTAGAGAGAGATTCAAATTGTTAAGTTTTCACTGGGTCGAAGGTCAACACTGCAGTAAACAAAACTTTGTGTCTTCCACAGATTTATTATTAAAAGCACAACCGGTATCGGTAGCTACGCCATCATCAGGTACACTCTTTTTGACGATAGAGTGTACCTGATGATGGCTTAACTGTCGATACCGGTTGATTTGTATTAGTAAATTTGTGGAAGACACAAAGTTTTGTTTACTTAATTGTTTGGAATTAAAACAACGAGGAGCACCAGAACGAATAAGTATCAAAACATTTTTTAACAAATTTTTCATTATTAAGTAGCTCATATCACTATTTTGCAGGCAGGGGTGTGTCAGTACACCGCATATACGTACCTCCTTGTGGTGGGTCGCTGGCAAACGTATGCTGGCTTTCAATGTAGTCCTTTCAGAAGGGATCCTAGCTTGAGTAGAATAATAAAAGCGGGCCTAGGGTATTACTATGCTTTGGTTTCTCTTGTGGCGTACTGGCGAAAATGTGCCAAAACTGACCGGTAGACCCCATAACCGTTAGCAGGGAAATCTATACGTGGTGTGGGTACTGCAAATGCTGGTAACATTGTATACTTTATCACAACTTACTCATTAGTCACAGAGTAGCCTCGGATGGCCGAAGCCACGATGGAAGCTGAATGAGGTTGGCCCATCAAGATACGGACTTAGCGATACGATCTAGACTATCTGTACTTGGAATGTGAGAGGAGTATATGGAAAGAAGCATAAGCTGTTGAATGAAATGAAAGTAGGACGACTGGATGTTTTGTGTGTTTGTGAACCTATTATTTTATTAGAACCTATATTTTTACTATAGATGACGGTGGTCTGGCACTGTGGTCAGGAGTAGACGATAATTTACACGGCAGTCAAAGTGTAAGACTCGTTTTTAGTACGAGAACTATGTCATAAGTAAGGAAGTACGGGTTCTGCTCAGGGTTCTTTTGGCCAGAGCTTCTGGAACCCAGAGTAATCTGGAAGATTGCTCCGGGTTTGCATGAAAGTAGGTTTTAGGCAAGTTGTGTTTGTGGCACGCTATGCACCAGTGGATGGAGACAGTGACAGTGTGAAAGATGAATTTTGAGAAAAACAGAGGATTTTAATGAATGTTACCCTGGTGAGAGAATAATTGTACCAAGTGACATGAATGTATGGGTTGGTGTGAGGTGATCCTCGAATGAATGATTATGGTGAAAACTTGGTGAATGTGTGCTTGGAAAAAGGATTGTTTGTGTCTAATACATGGTTTAAACAAAGAAAATTCATATGTATACTTGGAAAAAGAGCGATTTCAAAATCATGACTGATTTCGTTGTGTATGATGATAGATTGAAGGAGTTAGTGTGGGACACGAGAGCGATGAGGGGTGCTTAATGTGGAACAGACCACTATTTGGTACTCTCCAAAGTGAATCTGGGCAGACAGTGGGTACCAAGGAAGAATGTTGCACGTAATCAGTTAAGAGTAGGAGTAAAGAGGGTGCTAGACAGTTAGGTAAGGATGCAGAATGCTTGAATGTGAATGCTTGAGGATACTCTATCGTTGAAGTAGAGAGAATGGGACAAGTACATCAGGAACGAGAACGTGAATGATGCGTAGGAGTGCTTAAATGGAGTGATTTTAGAATGTGCTGAAAGTGTTATTTGGTTGGCTTTTGCTTTTTCATGTTTCCAGGATCTTCATCACCGTGTTTTGACGCACATTTGGCCGACTGTCTGCCAACATACCAACAAGTATGTTTTCTGGATGTCTCTTTAAAGCATAATTTTGAAGACATTCATAGAGAAAAGTCTTTAAACCGTTTGGTAAATACTCCATTTTCTGTGATGTTAGCCACAGGTATTTTGATGCGTCCTTGATAGCTCCATTTCATTTGATATGAAACCATATAGGAGCGAAAACTTAAACGACAAATTATGTCAATGTCTTAAGAGCAGGTGATGGATTTGAGGTTGCTACATATAGTCGAAGGATGCGCCCTGTGAGAGTCAGACATCGAGAAATTCACTCCCATGGTGTAGGACTCCTCGAAATGCATAGCTTCCATCTCGGTGGCCACGCTGATAGCGTCCTCGAGGCTTGCGGGTCTCGCCTGTTTCACCAACACTCGGATTTTCCCGTCTAGTCCGTCCAAGAAATGGTCGCGCACCACGACTTTCCTCGCTTCCTCGGGCCAGGAGGGATATGCACGCCGAGCTAGGCGCCCGAGATCCGTTGCAAACGTAGCGATGCCCTCCCCGGGATTCTGCGTCCTTTGGGCGAGTCGCACCTTTGCACTCGCTTTCGTCGGGCTGAAATACCGCCCTAAGGCCTCCCGCGCCTTCACAAAATCCGGCTTCACCGGCTTTCCGCTGGAAGATTTCGAAACGCGGCGAGAGCGTTTCCCACGAGATATAGCCCCAAGTATAGCGTCTTCTTCTCCTCGGGCCACTTGTAAATCTCTGCTAACATCTCGAATTGAAAGGTCCAGTCTTCCCAGTACCCTGCAACACCATAATTCTCCGGCATCAACACGCTCATCGTGGTTGCCGCCGCCAAACCGCACGCAAAAATTCCCGGATCGGAGCACAATCCTACCGGCTGCGCCAATGTAGCGCCGGTTCGCGGGAGAAGTCAAGGATTTGGAAGGAAAACAACTTGTTCGTATGAATGCCCAAGCCAGAATGCCTTTCTTTCCTTCTTTTACAAAAAGGTTTCCCCGCAGAGGTCCACCACCTCTCGGAGCCCCCCCTACCCTTCATTCAAACAGGGATTTCCCAGGGCGCCGGCCGACTTCAGTTCCCTCCGTTTCAGTCGGCTCCAACCGCTACAGTAGCATTTGTATTACATCAAGAAATGAGTGACTGCCTAAGGAAGTGAAAATCACCGTGTGCAAAAAATTACTTCTGCCCACTTGTTGTATGTTAGTAAAACATGGGTATGTCAGGATAGACATAAGAGTAGGCTTAAAGCCGTGGGTATGAGTTATATGAGGAGTGTTTAGCAAAATTAGGTTGGTTTGGGTCAGGAATGAGTGAGTAATAAATCAATAGTGGTTAGTTGCTCCAGTAATGGACATATGTGAAAGGAGTGTGCTTCGTTGGTTTGGTCATGCTGAGAGAATGGAAGAGAGTCGAATTACGAAACAGATATATAAGATTGAAATGAATGGTGCGAGAGTTAGAGGTAGGCCGAAAAAGTTGTGGTTGAATGTGGTTGAGGAAATTCTTAGGAGAAGGAATATTAGAAGTGTAAAGAACAGGAGAGCGTGTATGAAGCAGTGCATGGGGGTAAATGAGGCAAAAGAGGTTTGTGAGGATACTGAACGTATGGAGTAAATTATTGAAACAGAGTTAGGTGTACAAATGTGTATTTATGAGTGAAACTTTGTGACTATGCCTACCCCGGAAGGTAACGGCATGATTGGAACGTATGTATGTATGTAGATGTATTAAAAGTGTATTTATGACATCAACTCGACGAGGCATTACAGATAAAACTAATATATTTAACATTTTATAGACCAATGTTATCACCTTTCAGAGGCACTGATTCACTTTTATTTTCCAAGCAGAGTTTTAGAAGAGGACTTTCTAATTCAACTCTGGAAAACAAACCGGACCCAGTATTTGTTTTGAAAAGTAAAAAAATTAAGATCATTGCCATTTTTAACTCCAGGTAGATAGTTAAAAGTGAGAATTTCGAATATAGTAAACGAGGCGCACAACTCCAATTACTAAATTCACATTTTCGATTTTCGATATTTCTTTCAATGGTCAGGGATACTCTGTCCCTTAGTATTGTAGTTTTTATGTCAAAAGTAGATATTATGAATAAGCTTAAACGTGAGCACCAGATTATTATTAAATTATTAAATATTGATTTTCATTTTCGAAAAACATTTCTCATCATTTAGGGGCTCAACTTCGAGTCCTCACGCAGAGAACAAGTTAAATGTATATATTTTGAATTAACTGCACGACGCGCAGCAGATCATATAATTGAATTTGACATTAAATAATCACCCTGTAGTTGATCTTTTTAGTGTAGTTTGAGATTTGAAAGTTGTTTTTTCGAGGTAATTTAATAAGCTGCAGTAGACACAACCATAAATTATGACACATTAATAATTATTATCATCTTTCAGTCGCTCTAGTTCAATTAAAATTACAGGTAGAGAACAAAAAAAGATATCGCAATTAACAAAACGAGGCGTAGCAGATCCAATTATAAAATTTGCTATTTTCCAAAAAATTTCTAACTGTAACCGCTCAATTTTGCTTTTCATTAAAAGTAAACATAAAAAAGTCATTTTCTGTGACCAACATAATGAGATGCACAAATTTCAATGGATAATTTTGACATTTCAGAAAAATTGGTTTAATCTTTTGGTCCATCAATGCCGCATTTAATTGCACGTAGAGTTAAAAGTGGATTTCTGGAAGAAAAAACCACGAAGATCCCCAGTTACAATTACTAAATCAATCAAATCGACAAATTATTTTTCATATTTCAGTGTACGTATCCATGTAGCTTATTCATTGGGTACAGAAATTAAAATGGAATTTTTGGAATTTACTCATCAAGGCGCACCAGATCCAATAAGTCTTCTCGATATATAAAAAAAACTTTCATTTAATCTCTCATGATTTTCGTTAAGATTGATGAAACAAAACTGTATTTCTGGAACTAAGCAAGGCATTAGATATACAATTATTATGATTCACATTTTCTAGTTATTTATTTTCACCTATCAGTGACATTATTTTCCTTTTAATTGCCAGCAGGGTTTAAGCGGATTTTCTGATTGATCGACCACTGATCGACCAAAAGATAAACCAATGTTTTGTCAAATCAAATGTCAAAATTATCAATTCGAATTCGTGCGTCTCGATGTGTTGGTTACAAAAAAAACTATTTTTAAACTCTCTTTTTAATAATATATATCTGTTTACAATAAAAATGACTTATAACTGCCGAGAGATAAAAATTATTTTCAAAAATTTCAAATTATATAGTTCGATCCAGTGTACGTCGTTGAGCCAAATCCAAATTTCCACTCTTCAATTTAAACATGCACAATAAATACGGAAAGCAACTGAGATAGTAATATGCTTTTCAAAATGTCTTTTTTAAAATAGGATGTGGAGTACCTCTTTTACACCATTCAAAAAAATCAACTATTAAACCTCTCCCTGCAATAAAAAATCTTATACCTGCAAAAATACAACAAAAAAATTTTAATGTCAAATTGATAACTTGGATGCAGTGCGCCTCGTAGAGAAAATTGTGAAAATCCACTTTTCGATATTAACGCGCACATTAAATGCGTAAAGAAACTGACATTTGAAATTTTATCTGTGTTATTGTAAACAAGATCTTGTGCACCTCGTTCACTTAATAACAATAATCCACTGTTAACGCTTTACTTGCGAAGAAAAGACACCTGCTGAGAGAATATAACATTATTTTTCGAAAATGTCAAATTAATTGGTTGGGTCAAGTGCGCTTTGTTGAGATTATATCTAAAACCCCCTTTTTTAATCAGATCCTGCAAAATACCAAATTAGAAAAATTGAGATATGATTTTTTTTTCAAACTGTCTCATTTAAAATAGGATTTTCTGACCTCGCACATCTAATTTCAAATATTCTTATTATTATTTCAAATATCCTGAGTTAAGTCCTGCAACTGTTTGGAGAGCGAAAGAATCGGATCGGTGGTCGGCGTGCTGGTAACGGCGTGGATGGCGGCGGGAACGCTCGGCGGAGAGACCTCAATGATGCGGTCCGCGAGCTTGGCGACTTCGTCCAGCGGTAGGCTCAGTTGGACTTGAAGAATAGCTTGGACGGCTGCCGGAAGACGCTGCAGCCATAGCGTCCGGAGTAGATTATCCTGGACTTGGGTGGTTCCTGCTAAGGAGCGAAGATGGCGCAGGAATTGAGAGGGAGTCCGCTCGCCTAGCTCCTCCTCGGTGAGAAGTTGCCTAACCCGCTTTTCTTCTGACAATGAGAGACGCCGAATAAGTTCCTCCTTCAGACGTTGGTACCGACCTTCACTGGGAGGATTAATAAGGATATCCTGAACCTCTGCCACCCATCTGGCGTCGAGGTGGGAGGCGACGTATCCATATCGCGTGGCGTCTTGAGTGATGCCCGACAGAGCGAATTGAGCTTCCACTTGGGCAAACCAGACGACTGGATTATCAGGCCAAAACGGTGGAAGCTTCGGGGGCACGCGTTGGACGCCTGGAGTGTGCGCAGCCTGATGTTGTGCATCACGCTCTCCCGCGTCGGCGAGAGTCGCGAGATGAATTTTCCGCTGCAGCTCTTCGTTTTCTTGCTTGAGGAGAGTAAGCTGCCGTTGAAGCTTCTCCATGGCGCGTACAGTGAATGACGTGAAAATGCACCTTCAATCAATAACGATAAGCAGATCACGTCGGGGTCACCACTGTGGGAGAAGGCGCCGCAGGAATCATACACACGATCTGTTCTGGTCAGTACGTTCGATTTATTTACGAATTTACCTAAGACAAATTACAATCCAATAGAGACCGACTTCCGGATGTTAATTCTCTTATGTTCTGGTCTGTTCTGCCCTGCGATGACCATACGTGGCATCTATATATATGGTTCGTCGAAAGCTCTCGAATCTTCTCACGTCCTCTCGAAGGTTCGGCGAGGTCGGTTGGGATGACAAGGACGTCCGGCCAGACCGGGCGCTAGTTGAATGGTGCCACACTTTCATTACTCTCCACTTGCATTAAAAATTCTTTTACCTGCCGATATACAAATTTTTTTAAGTCAAATTTTTTTGTTGGATCCAGAGCGTGTCTTTAATTTAAAAACAAAATTTAGCTATTAACCAAACCAAACAAATTGAATAAAACCAAATTCAGTTATATTCGAACCTATACCAAAACCCCGTCGAGCAACTGAGATATTTAAGTTTCTTTTAAAGGCCTTATTTTAAATAGGATCCTCATTTACTTTTTACGTTTACTTAAACCTTTTTCTTTTTTATAATTTACTGATAAATCTCCGCTAAAAAAACATTTATACCTGCCGAGAAAAAAATGCATTTAAAAAATCAACTTTTTATTCTGAACCTGCAAAAAAAAACCTTAAATCAAGTGAGATATGAATTTTTTCTGTCTAATTTAAGAGACTCTGGTGCACCCTGTTAGCTCTAAATCAAAAATATATTTTAAAATTTCTACCTGCATAAAAAAGACTTAAAACTGTTGAAGGGTAAAAGTTTTTATTTCAAAAATATCAAATCATATAGTTGGATCCAGTACGCATCATTGAGTGAAATCCAAAAATCCACTTGTAAATCTAAACTTACACAAATCTACGTCCAGACGCGGAGACATGATATTCTGACTCATTTTAAAATAGGATCTGGTTCACCTAGTTCAATTTTATTCAAAAATCCAGTTAAATCCTGCATTAAAAATTACTTATGGCTGCTGAAATTTAACATTTTTTAAAATAGATTTTATTATTTAGATTCAGTGCGCCGCGTTGAGTTTAATCCAAAAGTACGCTTTTAAATCTGAGCCTGTGCAAAAAATCGCTTAAGGAACTGAGATATAAAATTTATTTTTCAAAAAGTCTAATTTGTAAGTAGGATCTGGAACACTTCGTTCACTCTATTTCAAAAATCCAATTTTTACTCTGTACTTGCAATAAAAAAAAGACTTAAACTTACTGAAAGATAACAATTGATTTAAGAAATGTCAAATTATTTAGTTAGGTTGAGTGCGTTTTGTTGAGATTATATATCCAGAAACCTTTTTTTGCATCAGAACCTGCAAAAAAATAAGTACAACAGATATGAAATTTTGTTTCAAACAGCCTCACTTAAAATAGGATCTAGTGTACCTCGTTCAACCTGTTTCAAAAATCCACAGTTAACTCTTTACTTGCATTAAAAAGTCTTATTCTTGCTACAATACAAAGCTTTTTTAGACTTTATATAATTGTTTAGTTGAATTCAGAGTGTGTCTTTGATTTATATCAAAATTCCGCTTTTAAATCTGAACTTAATCATTAACCCCGTATAGCAACTTAAATGTACATTTTAATTTAAAAGGCTATTATAAAATAGGATCTGCTGCACATCGTTCACATTATTTCAAAAATTAACCGTGAACTGTATCCTGCATGTAAATAAGACTTAAACCTACTTGCTGGGTAACAAAAGTTATTTTAAAAAGTTAAAATAAATTATTTGGATCTAGTGTGCCTCCTTGATTAATATTCAAAAATCCATTTTCAAATCTGAAACTGCACAAAAACCTTAAAGGTTACTGAAATTTGAAATTTCAATTTCAAACTGCTCATATAAAAAGAGGATCTGGTGCAAATCGTTTAAATTATTTAAAACATTACTACATTTTAGCAACTAATACATGAAATTTTGTTTCGACCTCTCTACTTAAAAATAGGACTTGGTGCACCTCGTACACTTTTGGAAAACTATACTGTTACCTTTACCGGCATGAAAAAATGACTTATACCTGCTGAGACATAAATAACTTTATTTAAATGCCAAATTGATAAGTTGTAACCGGTGCGTCTCGTTGAGTAAAATGCAAAAATCCACTTTTATATCGGAACCTTCAAAAACATTGTAGAGCAACTGAGATATGAAATTTTTTTCTAACTAAAGAATTAAAAATAAGTGGTGGTATCTTTTACATTTAAAAAAATTCACCGTTTACTTTCAACTTGCATTAGAATATTACTTATACCTACTGAGAGATAACCATTTTATTAATATCCATATTCAGTTCACATCGTTGAGTTAAATCCAAAAATCCACTTATAAATCTGAACCGGCAATAAACAAAGTCGAGCATAAGAGATATGAAATTTAGTTTTTCAGTGCTTAATTTTCAAAAAGATACACCTTGTTCAATTTACTTCAAAAATCCACCGTTAACTCTCTACTTGCCATTAAGAAAAGTCGTATACCTGCTGAGAGAATATAACATTTTTCAAAAATGTCAAAAAACTTGGGTCCAGTGCGCTTCGTTAAAGTAAATCCAAAAATCCACTATTAAAACTGTTCCGGCTCAAAAACAACGTAGACAACTGAGATATATTTTTTTCCAACTGCTGTATTTGAAATACGATTTGGTGATATTGTTCTCATTAGTTCAAAAATCCACCATTAACTCTCTGAACAATGTTATTCAAAAATGTCAAATTAATTATTTGGATCCGGTGAGTCTCGTCCAATCCAATCCAATAATCCGCTCTTGAATCTTAATCTGTACAAAAGCCACGTAGAAAAACTGAGATATCATTCTTTTTTCTTACTGTCCAATTTTAAAATAGGATGGTGCTCCTGGTTTACTTTTCTTAAAAATCCAATGATATCACTCTCTACTTGCAACAAAAACGACTTTTAGTTGATGAGACATGAAAACTTTTCTTAGTATTAAAATAAATAGTTTTATCTAATGCGCATCATTGCGTTCAATACAAAAATCTACTTTAAAGCTGAACCTGCGCATTAAAAACGTTGAGACCCCGAGATATAAAATTATTATTTCAAATTATCTGAGATAAAAACAAGATCTGTTGCACCTCGTTCAATTTACATAAAAATTCCACTTATAACTCACTACTTGCGATTCAAAAAGACTTATAACTGCTGAGATAAAAATTTACTTTTTCAATAAATTTTTTATCTAAGGTGGATCCAGTGCTCCTCGTTGTGTTAAATCCCAATATTTACTTGTAAATCCAATCTGCACATAGTGTATAATCCACTTTTGTATATGAACCTGCAGAAAAACATCGTAAAGCAACCGAAAAATGAATTTTTTCATCAAAACAGTCTAAATGTGAACAGCATCTGGTGAACCTCATTCACTATATTTCAAAGCTGCACTTTCAACTCTCTACTTGCAAAAATCAAAGATTTATACCAGCTGAGAGATAAAAATTATTTTCAAAAATGTCCATTCAATAAGTTGAATCTAGTGCGATTCGCTGAGAAAAATCCTCTTTTATATCTGAACCTGCACAAAAATAACGTGGAGCAACTGAGGCATGAAATTTTGTTTCAAACTGTCTACTTTTAAAATAGAATCTGATGCTTTTCATTCACTTTATTTCAAAAACTCACTGATAACTCTACTTGCAATATAAAACGACTTATATCTGACTTATCTGCTGAGACATTAAACAATTTTTATATAACGCATTTATACCCAGCTTCGTCACTTGAGGACAGTTACATTGTAACCCAAAAGTCTGCGCATTGCTTTCCCACCCACATTTCTTGATAATGCGTCGGTTAGTTATACAATTTTGCATCTACTACAGTATTTTCATCATTCATAAGCTGCTCTCCGCCGAGAAACACGCTTTATTTTGTGTCGTTGTAGACTCGCTGAGACCTCTTTGACACGTAATCCTCTATTTTTGTACATAAGCTAAGATATTTAATTATTTTTATGTGATTATATTTATTTTATTTACGCGTGTATTTTGATGTATTTTTTCATCGATCTTAGATATTATTAGTCTCATAATTCCACTCTAAATCTACTGGCCTCATTTGAAGACACTGGGCGTTTGAGAGTTCTTCTATGTTACTCGTTATCTAATTAAAAATTTTTCCAAGACATTAATTTTTACGCTGCATCAACAAGTTTACTTTTTAATTTGCCTTTGTATCTTACGTTGCTCCATATGTTTGCATATCAACGTGATTGTGAAGGAGTGTAATTGTTCAAAATCTTCTTCTAAGTTATTTCAACTTCCCTTAGAAGCCTTGTATTACGCACTACACCTATTCAAGTAAGGAACATAGATATTTCAATCGCATTATTAGTACTGTATTTTTTTATTTATATGAATTAGTAATTACCCTCCATAAGGACAAAAATGTTACTCCCTATCATTGAGAAACCAAGACTTTTTATGAATTAATATTCCAGACTAAAATACTGCGTTAATATTTCAGGACAATTGATGAGGTACAGAAATACCTGTTTTTAAATAAAATTGAGGCGGATATTGCTGCATTGCCATCGGAGGCTGATAAATTTACAGAAGGAGAAGCGCTGGATGAAGATGAGTAAGGAATCCCTCGTACGCGACATTGCTGGGACAGTAGAAAAAGTAGTTGCACAGCAAGAAAACTTTGACAATAAACAATGTTTTGGCATCATACATGAAGATGGAGAGAATCAGTCAAAAAACTATAGGAAGGAAGTTATTGAATGATCATAGGTAACAGTTCAGATATTTGAACATTTTTTTACGGAGGAGGTTTATGAACTATTAGTCAGAAAAACTATTTGCTATGCCTCCGAGCATAAATATCAGCAAGGATATATTTTATCAGCAAATGATTATAAAATTTCATTGGATTCCTTCTATTTGGTGGATACATCAAAGATGCCTAGCGATAGAGATTACTGATTAGAGGAGAAAGACCTGGGAGTTGAAATTCTTAAAAACGCCTTTACTCTAAGTTATTATTTAGAGTTGAAGTTCCTTATTCATTATCAAGACAATAATACTGCTACGGAAAACAATGAAGACAAGGCTTTCAAAATTAGACCTCTTATGGAGCGTATAAATAAAAATTTTCAAAAGTGGCGTATATTTCAGGAATACTGATCGTTAGGTGAAATGATTATCCGCTCTTTCGTACATAAATCTTTAAAAATGTTCATAAAATCCAAATCGGTTAGATTTAGTCATCAGCTCTTAAATTTGAGCGGAGAAAATGGGTACTGCTACTATTTTTCTTTATATTATGGCAAAGAAGCATATAGAGACAAATTAGAGGCGCCACTTGCAACTAGAGTTGGGCTTAGCATATCGTCAGATGTTAATAATCCCTGAAGTAACTTTTTTACAATCATTTAATGAGCTGTGATCTGCTAAAAATACTCAAGGAAAAGGATTCCCAGGCCAGTGGTACCATACGAGACAATAGGTCCAGCAAGTGCTGATTGGAGAGTACTAAGAACTTCAACAAAAGGGAAAGGGGATACTATGACTGAGTTCTTATGAGAGAAATGAAATCCTTGTTACATGCTGGAAGGATAACTAAGTGGTAATACTTGCTAACAACTTTGATAAGGTGGAATCTGCTGTCCCAATTCCGAGATAGACCAGTAAAGAACACAAAAAACTTAGATTCATCAGTCACGAGCAATTAATAACTACACCAAATACATGGGCAACGTAGATCACCATGATTTGTACCTACAAAAACATCAAATTGCCGTGACAGGCAAGAAATGGTATTGATATCTTTTTACAAGAATGGTCGACATGGCTGGAGTAAACGCACATATTGCTTTGACAATGGTAAATGACAACACAACACCCATAAAATTTTTCAGGAGACAAGTAGCTATCACATATCTAAAGTTTTCAATTTGAGCTTCCAATTGAACAAACACAAGTCGTGGCAGGCCTCAGGCATGAACATTAACATCTCGTTCTAAAGTCCAACGGTGCACAAGAAATCATGAAATGATTCACATAATAACAAAGAGGGACCTAAAAAGATTATATCCATTGGACGGATGTAAAGGAAAACTACGCCCATACTGTGAAAATGTAATTTAATTTAGTGTTTGACTTGTTTTCCGAAATATCATTTTTGATAATAATGATTTATAAATAATTCAATTTAGTAATGGTTATATCTCAGATTTTATTTGTGGTTTCTATTCCATTTACATATTGTTGTTCAGTAAATATTTTGAAATCGGATTTCCCATATTTTGACTTATATCAAAAAACTACACGCTGATGCCCAGCGTCCTCAATTGAGGACAGGCTATATTTAAGCAATACACATTGAATCAAATAAATATTGGAACTTAATGATTCACTAATATCTAAACTCATAGAAAATGACTTCCGTAAAGATTGCATTGACGAAAATAATTTGGGCGTTAATGGCATAATGTCAAATATATAAGTTAGATCCAGTGTACCAGATTGAGTAAGATTCAAAAATCCCTCTTTATATCTGAACCAGCACAATAACAACGTAGAGTCTCTGATATATGAAATTGTTTTTCGAACTGTGTAATGTTATATAAGATCTGGCGCAACTCGTTCACCTTCTTTCAAAAACTCAATATTAACTCACTACCTGCATTAAAAAAAGATTTACGCCTGGTGAGAGATAATTGTTGTTTTATAAATGTTAAATAAAAAAAATTAATCCAGTGCGCCTTGTTGAGTAAAACTCAAAAATCCACTGTTATACCTGAATCTGCACAAAAACAACATGAAGCAACTGAGATGAAATTTCTTTTTTCAGACTCTAAATTTTAAATAGGATATGATGCTACTGAGACATAAATTATTTTTCAATATCCCTTATTTGAAATTGTTACGTTAGATGCAGAGCGCCTCATAGAGTACATTGCAAACATTTAATTTAATATCTGAGCCTGCACAAATTATAACTTTTGAAAATACTTTTATATCTCAGCTGATTTTCGGGGTTTTTGCATAGGTTCTGATTCAAAATCAGATTTTTTATTAAGATCTACTTTTAAATTTGAACCTACAAATAAACAACATACAGCAACGAAATTAGTTGCATACAGAGCATTTTGTTCAGTTAAATCAAATAACACTTTCCTGTAATCTGAACCTACAAAACAAACCAGGAGAGCAACTGAGATATGAAATTATTTTTCTATCTGTCAAATGAAAAAGTGGTATCGGGTGCACCTCGTTCACTTTATTTCAAAAATCTACTGTTAACACTATATCTACACTAAAAGTGACCTTTACCTAGAGAGATTTAACGGTTATTTTTTCAAAAACATCAAATTTATTAGTTGCGTCTACTGCGCCTTTTTAACTTGAATCCAAAAATCCGCTTTTAAATCGTAACTAGCACAAAAACAAGGTAAAGCATCTGATATATGAATTTTTTTCAAACTGGCAAATTGATAATAGGATCTGTGGCACAAGTATCACTTTATTTCAAAAATCCAATTTTTCCCCTCTACTTGCATTAAAAATAAGATTTTTACCTGCTGAGATATTTAAGTTTCTTCTTTTAAAAGTCGAATTAATAAGTTGGATTCAGTGCACATCGTTCAGTTATAACCAAAAATTCACTATTAAATCTGAACCGGAACATAAACAACGTAGAACAACTGAGTCCAAAATTGATTTTTCATACTGTCCAATTATAAAATATGATTTGGAGCACCTCGTTAACCTTATATGAAAAAACCACTGTCTTTCTTTACTTGCAATAAAATAGTTACGTATGCCTGCTGAGAGATAAAATATTTTTTTAATTTCTAATTTATTTGTTGGGTCCAGTCCGTCTCGTTGAGTTGAATCCACGATTCCACTTTTCACAAAAACAGCGTACAGCAACTGAGATATGAAATTTATTTTTCATACTGTCGAATATTGAGAGAGGAACTGGAGCACCTCGTTTACTTTTAAAAACTCCTATGTTAATTCTCTACTTACAATAAAAATGACTTACATCTGCAGAGAGATAAACATTATTTTTCAAAAACGTCAAATTATAACTAGGATTCATGGCGCCTTGTTGAGTAAATCCTAAAAATACACTTCTTTATCCAACTGAGATATGAATTTTTCCCATCTGCCTCATTAAAAATGGGTGCTGGTGTACATCGTTCACTTTTTTTTAATAATCCACTGTTTACTCCCTACTTGCAATAAAAAAGGCATAACTTCTGAGAGATAAATTTTTACTACCTTTTGATAAGCTACCAAGACGCCTCGGTAGCTTAACTGGCTAAAGCACTCCGAGGCGAAGGACGTGTTTTCAGAGCTCTCCGCTAAGGACGATCCACGGAAGTTTTTACCGGCGATCGACTCAAGCGATCGCAGGGAGCGAGTTGAGTGCGTTCCCGGTGATTTTTTCCCATGTGCCTGTGTAGTGTTTTCTACACTTAGTGAACCTTTTTTTTCGTTTTTTTGGGATTGTAATGCAATATGCACTCACAATATCCCAGAAGAGCCACAATTGTGGCAAGCGTAACCGGTGTAAAAGATCAACCTTCGGTCCTGGAGATCCACGACTTTATTCGTGGAGACCTCGGACTGACGGAAGAGGTCATCGATGCAATTCAGTTCGGATACATTAGGAAACTTTTGTATGTCAAAGTGAAATCAGAAGAGATCGTAGATTAGACCATTGGACTTGCTGGTGGAACGAGGTCCTTTCCATCCAGGGAAAATCCGAAAGGGCAGGTCACTCTGGAGAGTGCAACAAAAAGGCCTACGATGGTGAAGGTACTCATGGTCCCCAGAGAAGTACCTAATTCAGAAATCGAGACTCATCTAAGGCAGCATGGACGAGTTTTAGGAGTGACTGATAATGTATGGGGGGCCAAGAACTTAATTAGAACCAACACGTACGTGTCCGTATGTTCACTGAACGGAACATACCCTCCCAGGTACCCATCGCAGGGTATAGGGCCCTAATTTACTATTCGGGCCAAAAGAAAACGTGCTCTACGTGTGGATCCGAGGAGCATCTTCGTATTCAATGCCCCAATTTGAGAAATGGCCCTTTATACTCAGAGTACACCCGGGGGCTGCACCGGGTAAGCGAGGGGAATACGGATAATGACGACCAAACCACCACATCGGAAAATCTGCAAATGCAAGTAGACGAAAATAGCGCCCAAAAAGTCAAACCGCCAAGCAGAAGGAGATAAGGAGGAAGACGAGTCGAAGGTCCCGGAGTCCAGACCACCAAAACCCCAACGAACTGGAAGAAAACACTCCGGAAACAAGAGAAAGCTGTCTACCGGTGACGAAAAGGAAGAGGAGGCAGTGACACTCACCCCCACAGAAGCTGAGGTTATTAAGCAGAAAGAACGAGAAACGGGATCAGAGAAAGAGCGAGCCAAGGACGAGGGGCGAGGGGAGGAGAGAGGCGACGCCCTGCCCGCAGGAGGAGAGGAGGAGCGCACCCGCGTGATTCCGTCTTCGGATGACGCGGCCGTGAACGTGGCGGACGAGAAGAAGATGACGATGAAATCCGGAGGAGAAGGAGAGAGCGGCATGCTGGGAGAAGAGCCGGCCGTGGAAGAAGAGGGGAGGAACGAGGGAAATGGGAACAAATGAGGGACGGGGGAATAAATGGAATCAGTCTGGGGGAGTCGGAGGGGACGATGTTAATAGGGGGGGAGGGAGAGGGATGGGAAGGGGAGGGAGAGGGAAGGGACGACGAAAGAGAAGAAGAAAGGAAGACAAAGGGGGAGGGAAGTGGTTCGGGAGTTGGGTGGGTGGGGTGGGACCCCACTGTTGACACCAAGCCCATCCCACCAACAGGTACATTATGGGCGACTGACACCAAGGCCGAGGAGGAGAGGGACCCGTGGACGGAGGTCACTAATAGCAGCAAATGGAGGAGGGAAATGCTGACTCAAAGGACGAGTGCCAGGAGAACTGGCAGCCCTGCCAAGAAGAAGACGAAGGAAAAAGGCGAACAAGAGAAGAAAGGAAAATAAAATCATTCAGAAAATAGTGGGCGAGTCGAACCAGGGCTGGCTTAAATTCACTTTTAAAATGCTTTGTGCTACACTAAATACAGCTGGGATTAGAAACCCCCGAAAATTAAAATTGTTTAAAAAAACTTTTAAAAAAAGCTTGATATTATTCTCCTTCAGGAGATCTACAAGGGAACTAAATGGGACGATAATGAATATAATGTTTATTACAACTTTGGTAACTCCTCCATTGGTACGGCTATTATGGGAAGACGTGCATTTGAAATTAAAAATAAAATACGACAAGAGTCGGGTAGAATAACTAGCTTGGAATTCCAAGATATAAGAATAATAAATAATTTCTACGCCCCGTCCGGCTGGGAAAAAAGATCGGAAAGACGATTATTTTGAAAATATTTTAGTACCCTATTTATTGCCTTTCACAGGGAAAGCAATATTAGGCGGGGACTTTAATGCTATATATAGATCATGTGACAGTGAATCTAACAAAGAAAAAATTAACTATGAAGTATCAAAAGCCTTTAAAAACATGCTCGGAAGTATTAGTGCCACTGACGCTGCGTTAACAATCGACCCTCAAAACATTCAATACACTCGTTGTATTAGCAGTAAAAAAACAGGATTGATTACATCTTCACTTCCAAAAAATTGATAAAAAACATACTATCAGTTAATAGTATCCCTTTTTCCATCTCCGACCATAACGCCGTCATTATGGAAATGGAATTAGAAATACGCACAAGACTACCCCACACCACAATTACTAATGCCTGAATCACACGATCATTTTTTCTGTCCCTTTTAAGGGATAGCTCCAATGATAGCTTTTCAGGGACCTTGACAATGACAGCTCGAGCTATCATTTTCTGAATCACACGGTCATTTTGGCCGTCCCTTTTTCCATCATTTTTTCCGTCCCTTTTTGCATCATTTCTGTGTTAACTACTCTCATTCCATTGAAAGCCGAACGTGGCGTTTGAGTTGCTCTTTGGGGGCGAGCACTCTGATTGGTGATAAATGGTGGAGTCAGCGATGCCTCCAAGGACGGAAAAAGGGACGTGCCCAGGGATGGAAAAAGCTATAGGGTTCCCTATCGCTGGAGCCATCCCTGACTTTGTTCGAGTCACACGATCATTTTCGAGCGATCATTTGAGCTATCCCTTAAAAGGGACGGAAAAAATGATCGTGTGATTCAGGCTTAACGAACCATACACGTGGAGAATGGACACGAAAGTCCTTGAAGACGAGTACTCCCGAGAAAAGATTAGAGCTGAAATTCAATACCTGCTAAATCACCCGAATATAGAATACGACATAGTAAACTGGTGGGAGTGCTCCTTTAAACCGAAAATAAAAGATCAAATCAGAAAAATCACAAGACGAAAGTACACACAAGAAAATAATATAATCGCGTTCCATCAAGCAGCACTAAAAGAGTTAATCGAAAATGCAGACATGGAAACAAACTGTAATAACAGAATAAGGCAGCTAAAGAAAACCATTTTGAATTTAAAAAATACGCGCCGAGGGAGAACTGGCAGAGGGAAGTATGCACCGAGGAATGGGGCACGCTTTCCCTCGCCACTTTGAAAAATATCATACGGAAAAAAGTCGTATACGAGCAGGGTACATCAGAACCGGAAAATATTACCTCAAAGGCGGAAAATCACTTTGCCGAGCGCTACAACCGCTATGCGGAGTGGAAGGAGGAGCAAGCCCCCACTTGCCCTCCCCTCCCCCAAATACACCCCGACGAAAGTGAAAGCTTTTCGGTCGCGGCAACTACATCGGAGATTGACGAGAGTTGCTCTCAAAAGGCAAGTCCCCGGGGAACGACGGTTTACCTTATGAATTTTATCTTGCGTACAGGGACGAGCTCAAACACGCACTCGTCGGCTTCTTATATGAAATGATTAAAGACAAAAAAACTAACGGAGAGTGTGCGAACAGCAGTAATCACGCTAATCCCAAAGAAAGGAAATCCCAAGGAAATAGAGGACTATCGCCCGATCTCTTTACTTAATGCCGACTATAAAATACTAGCCCACGTAATTCGGAAAAAGGCGGAGAACATTTTAGACCAACACATACACCCACACCAATACGCGGCAACCAAGCACAGGAGCGCAATTGACGCCTCTCTGTTAATAAGAGACCTTTATATGAGTACCCCGGGAACCAAAGAACATTTCTGCGCGATGTATGCACTAGATCTAGAAAAAGCATTTGATTACGTACGCCTGGAATGGATTATCTATATCCTTAAGTAAATGAACGCCCCTGCCGGATTATTTAACTTAATAAAACTAATGTATCACGACATTAAGTCGTATGTCAGAATAGATGAAAAAAATGTCACGCGAGATTACAATTAACAATTCCGTCATACAAGGATGTCCCTTGTCTATGTTACTGTTCACGATAGCGCTAGAACCTATCATCAGAATGCTTGAAAATAAAGAAATAGTTATACATAGAGCAGGAAAAGTCTACACGGCAGTGGCCTATGCAGACGACCTAACAATTTTCGTAAAGCAGGAAAATGAATTAACCATGATACATGACATTTTAAAATCGTATGCTGCTGCGGGGATAACAATAAATTAGAAAAAATCCCATACATTAACATTGAAAGGCAAAGACACGGTAAATGTGCCAAATGTAAACAACACGAAAAAACTAAAAATTCTAGGGCTTTGGTGGGAAAGAAACATACCCGCAACGATTGCGAGAAATTAAGAGAATACTCGGAAAACAGTGCAGCTGAATGTGAACTCCCTATCAAGTCAGAGCACTCCACTAATTGCTCGAGTAAAAATCGTAAACGAATTCGTATGTCCCCTTATATGGTTTGTTGCGCATTGCTGGCCACTTCCAGCCAAAATGAATGCAAAACTAATAAAGGCTACATATCAGCTTATTTGGAGTGGCTTTATTAAAAAAGTAAAACGCTCGACACTTTATGGCCCACAATCAAAAGGAGGTCTTGAACTATTAAATTTTGAAAAGATAGCCAAAATTTGAAATATAATCTGCCGACATTATAAATAAAGCTGATAATTCTAGGTTCAAGCTATTAGAGGACGCAATCAACTTTGCAAAAAGATTTCAATATTTTAGAAACCACATAGCAGGCGCAAAACATGTAACCGAGACAAACGAAGGCAACCAGGCTCCAACTGACAAATCATCATATAAATTAATAATGAACGATGAAACGAGAAATAATCCAGAAACCAATACCTGGAAAAATTTTGCCCAGATAAAAACTAACTCTGTAAATAAAAGCCTCGTCTTTAATATATGTAGCGGCATTACGGTTGCGAGAGAGATGAAATTTGAATGCAACCTAATAGGAAGCCCTTTTTGCCAAACCTGTGGTCAACGGGACGGGTACGACCAAGACCGCGACGC
Source organism: Ceriagrion tenellum (assembly GCA_963169105.1). Classification (NCBI taxonomy): domain Eukaryota; kingdom Metazoa; phylum Arthropoda; class Insecta; order Odonata; family Coenagrionidae; genus Ceriagrion; species Ceriagrion tenellum. Next base: position 97,165,122 of record OY720638.1, on the reverse strand, counting down.
TCCCCTTCCCTCAACGGTAAGTCTTTACTAGCAGAGCACTCTAGCGGTCAGGCGCTTCCCAACCACGATAACCCCGCCAAATTTTAACCGAAGCACTGAAACCTTGAGCGATAGCTTATAACATGACCTCTGCATTCTTCCGATATTGGTTCGAATGATGAAAATTCACGAGGTCTCCTGATACTTGATATTGTTTCTTAGGTTTGGTACATAATTTCCAATGAAAAGAAACCAAATGGAATTCACAGAAACTTTATTGTGAATAATGATACTTAAGACACAATTTACATTATTACAAAAACTTCAACATAAAATTTGAAACACTGAAGTGGAATTCATTTTCAAACTTGGCATAAAATCACATAAATCCTCGCACAGCCATACCATAGGACCATAGGCCTAATAAATCGATTAGATGTCAACACAAAAGTAAGAGCAGGCTTCGGTCATAACTGTAAAACATCTAACTATCTTATTCACCCCGCACTTAACTCACTAAATCACTCGAGAAGTAGAAAAATGCAATTTTTTTGTGTAATCTGCAGCCGGAAATATTATTGCACCAACTGGCTGAGCAATAATGCCGCCCGGGTCGCTTCTCACATTCACGACTTGACGCCATGTTTGTTTTGATACGGACCATGCAGGCCATGTGACTTTTTCCTAACGAAATCATAACATAGTTTTTTGTCAACAAATTCACTGAGTTTAACAATTAAAATAATTATTAATAAATTAATAACCTATTATCGTCTTATTTAAAGATCTATTTAAATTTGCGCCTGAAGTAGATGACGCTAAAGTCACTGCATACGATATATCGCAGCAATCGCCGTAGCCTTGGGTACGACCACTTGATATATGGTTGTGGACAAACACAAAGAGAATGGAGCCTCATAAAACGAGTGTATAAAGAATGGGATACCTTTGGAGGAGGCCAAATATCAGACAATTTAATGAAATTGAATTTTAAATTGTTTCCCAATTGGAAAAATAAAATTTTATCTGTGCTCATCGCAACGTTTTTAGAAAAAAGGCGCTTTGGAGGAGATGTAAGAAGCGCACTAATAAATACAATACAAGAAATGGACCAGCCCTCGCTCGCACTCACAAGAAAGTGGTTGCAACTTATTTAAAAAAAATAAAGATCAAATCATTTAATGCCAATCATGTCAAATGTATGTTTTTTAATGAAACCTACTTTTAAAAAATGTTAGCTGAACAAAAAAACTTCTTATTTTACTATGCTTTGAGAAAAATAACTATAATACGATATGTATGCTGAAGAACTTCCTGATATGATGTAAAATCTGTTTTGAAGTTACAAATAAAATGATTGAAACCAAAGCACTCAGCCGGAAATCGAGGGAACCGGGTTCGAATCCCAGTCAAGACGGATGGTTTTTTTCTCTGTGGAATTTCGCACAATTGTGCATTGCGGGTGACTCCGTAAAAGTGTAACTCCCTGGCTAGTCCCGGATAGCTTTAAATCTGTTAAATACAAAAGTTCGCTTTTAAATCTGAACCTGCACAAAAAAACGTGGAGCAGATGAGATATGAATTTTTTTATTACTGTAAATTTTCAAAATATGAAATGGAGCATCTCGTTCACTTTATTTCAAAAATCTACTCTTAACTCTACTTGCAATTGGAAAATAATTTGTTAGAGAGAACTTATAAATTTGACATTTTTGAAAAAATTTATCTCTCAGAAGTTATGTCTTTTTTATTGCAAGTAGGGAGTAAACAGTGGATTATTTAAAAAAAGTGAACGATGTACACCAGTTCCCATTTTTAATGAGGCAGATGGAAAATAATTCATATCTCAGTTGGATAAAGAAGTGTATTTTTGGAATTTACTCAACAAGGCGCCATGAATCCTAGTTATAATTTGACGTTTTTGAAAAATAATGTTTATCTCTCTGCAGATGTAAGTCATTTTTATTGTAAGTAGAGAATTAACATAGGAGTTTTTAAAAGTAAACGAGGTGCTCCAGTTCCTCTCTCAATATTCGACAGTATGAAAAATAAATTTCATATCTCCGTTGCTGTACGCTGTTTTTGTGAAAAGTGGAATCGTGGATTCAACTCAACGAGACGGACTGGATCCAACAAATAATTTAGAAATTAAAAAAATATTTTATCTCTCAGCAGTCATACGTAACAATTTTATTGCAAGTAGAGAAAGACAGTGGATTTTTCATTTAAGGTTAACGAGGTGCTCCAAATCATATTTTATAATTGGACAGTATGAAAAATCAATTTCAGATCTCAGTTGTATATGTTCCGGTTCAGATATAATAGTGATTTTTTTGTTATAACTGAACGATGTGCACTGAATCCAACTTATTAAGGTGGATGATTTTTTTTCTCTGTGGAATTTCGCACTTTTGTATTTAACCCAACTAGCAAACAGCATTGGATAAATACGGTGCAGACTCGAGCGGCAAAGAGAAGAGATGAATTAGGAGCGGAACGAAGAAAACATATGGAAGAAGAAGGGAAAAATAAAGGAACTTCAGGAAAGAAAGGCAAGATAGAGTGGACTGAGGAATGCAATCAAGCATTTAATAAGTTGAAGGAGATGCTGGTGGCGGAATCGGTGCTTAGTGCACCAGATTTTTCCAGAGAGTTCGTGCTGCAAACGGATGCGTCGGATTTGGGAATTGGTGTGACTTTTAGTCAAGCAGATAACAATGGACATGAACACCCCATTTTATACATGAGTAAGAAGTTCAATGAAACAGAACGTAAGTTTAGCACCATCGAAAAGGATCGTGCTGCAATAGTTTGGGGGGTGAAAAAGCTTCACGTTTATCTAGATGGCCCCAGACCATTTAAAGTAGTCGGATCACAATCTATTAAGATGGCTAGATAGAACGTCAGGAAGTAATCCAAGGCTGTTGAGATGGTCCCTGATGCTTCAACAATACAATTTTGAGATCGTACACCGGCCAGGGTCAGCTCATAAGAACGCGTATGTCCTAAGCAGGGCAATGGGCTACATCAGATAGTTTGGAAGTCGGGAACCGTGTTCGGGTGTGGCGCCGTCTGGCAAGGGGTACTGCAACGGGATCTCAGTAGGGTTTTTTCCGGTGATGTAAGTGTTAAAACATCCCTGGACAAAATTCTTCAAAGGGTGGAGGAAAACTGTAACGTTTGATATTTAATTATTGATGTTTATGTTGTTAGGGGGTTGTTGTTGAGAGGAGAGGGAGGATTGTTGAGAGAGAGAAGAAAAGGGAAGGTGGCTCGAAGTAGTGAGGCAAAAAGAAACTATCTTTAAGAAAATAAAGAGGATTTGGAACAAAGCAAACGCCTGACGTTACACTCTCTCATTGGAATTGTAAAATTTGTAGGCTATATCAAAATTTCAATTATACACAGTAAAATACCTTTGTTCTACTCCATGTTTTAAAGTATTACGCGACTTTAATTCAGCAAAAGTTGAGGCTTGAGGGTACCGAGAGGAGACCGCAGAAACTCTATATCTGCTACGTGCTCATTAAGGGTAATGCGCCAGCGTGGGTCCTCATTTTGAATATCTCCGAGCTCAGAGTTTTGGACCTTATGTCGCCCTCGGAACCTCTAGCTCGATCCCACCCATCAGGTGGGTGAAGGTATGGAACGAGCTAGAGCAATAGAAACTCCTGCACGCGGCTATGTTTCAGCATTGTATGTGACTTTTAAAAGTAATTTCTTTTATGTATTCTACGGGTAAAATATAGATTTAGGTGACAGCCAGAGAATCTCCTTCTGGTTTTCTACACTTTTCAGTTTCTATCTCCCTCTAGTACTACCATTTTTGCCTCAGCATTCGATATACCGTTCTCCATCCGTCCATGAAACCAATTCTCCTTTTTTGTCTTTCCCTACTTGCCCAAAATTCTTCCCTCTATCACGCTTTTGTGCAACTTACTTCCACAAAACATCTACTCTGCCTATCCCGGATTTCATTCAGAAGTTTCCTTTCCTCGCCCACCGTCTTAAGCACTTCCTCGTTTGCCTCCCATTTTGTCCACCTCACTTTCTCCATATCTACATCATAATTGCCTGTAGCGTATTCTCGTCCTATTTTCCGAGGGTCCACGTTTCTCCTCCATGCAACGCTACGCTCCATATCAAGGTCTTCACCAGACTCCTCTTCATATCCTTGCCTAAGATTCCCGGAATCAGCTCCCTTCAGTCACTAAACGTCTCCTTAGCTGACGCTATTCTCTTCCTTATGCCTTTTCTACCTTATGCCCATTTTCTTTAATCGCACTGCCCCATTAATTAAAATGTTCTACTTACTCGTGTTTGTACCCTCCACCTTTAATGACCAGCCTCGCTTTCTTTATCCTAGATAATCCAATCATTTTTTTTTCTTATGATGTCTACATTTTGAATTCCCGTACTGAATTTCTAAAGCACCTACTAAAGTTTGAAAACCCTTCGAAGGTTGACTAATCAGCGACTGGTCGTCCGTGATCTTAACTAACTGTATTAGCTGCCTTCCTACTTTGATTCCCACATCTGCGAAGTTTTTCACTTGCCTGTGAGACCATTTCCTCAGCATAAATGATACAAGACAAGCATAGCAAGCAAAGCAAGTATAAATGTTACAAAACAGTCTTGGTCTACCCTACAACCAATAGTTGCCTTCACTCTGTCAAAAACCTTTTAGAAATCCACAAAACATGAGGAAACATCCTGGTTTTACTCTGTTTCATTCAATAGTTGTTCTCATCACCGCAATTCCATCCCGAGTTGACCTTCCTTTCCGGTACCCTAACTGGTCATCGCCAAAGTGGAAATTTGCCTAACTCTCCAACCTTTTATCGATTCTTTTAAACTCAACTTTGGCTGCATACAAAATCAAACTGATTGTTCCATATTCCTCGCGTTCTGGCGCTTTCTTCATTTTCGGGATAGGAATAAGCACTCCCGGGGGATCGGGTTGATGTGGTGGCTAGAGTACCGGCTTCCAATACAGATGGCCAGGGCTCAAATCCCTACAGAGGTGGATGTTTTTCAGAGGAAACCCGATCCCTACTTGAGTGTCTTGTGGAGGGCACCTCAAGTACAGTACTCCGTCTGTCGGATGAGACGTTTAACCGTGGTCCCCTTGACGCCTTTCGTTAAGAGCAGGCTAATGCCGACGCCGGGTTTCCATCCACCCTACCTCCCTTACCTATCCCCTATGGCGCAAATGACCTTAGCCGTCGGTCGCCTCCCCAAAAATCCAATCCAGCCAATAAGCACTCTGGCCATACTCCTTCCCCGTAGATCCATAAAATTATTTTTGAAAAAGCTTGCATTACATTTTTACTTAAATTAATTATCAACTCCGAAGGTACGTTCTCCACTCCTACAGCTTTTATTGCATTCATCCCTTTTAATGCTTTCTCTTTTTCATCGTGAAGTATCATTGGACCGAGGTTATCCTCATCTAGTGTTCCCTCATCCTTCTCATCTAAATTAGTTTATCTATTATCGCTCTTCCACGTATTCTCTCTACATACCTTGGATATCTTCTTGCTCGATTAATATCCTACCTGCTCTGCTCTTAATATTTGGTCGTTCAGTGTTGGCATTTTTTCACCTCCTTCTCTCCTCTATTTTCCCAATCATTTCTTGCGTAACCCACTGCTCCTTAACCCCCTCGTTTCCACTTATCCTTTCGTTTTTTCTGCCTCTCTTAACATGCTTTCATGTATATTTTCCCATGTTTTCTCCATTTCCTTTGGTTCACTTATGTTCCATTCCACTTGCTCTTGGTATTCCCTTTTATCCCATACCAAAGCTTCAAAGTTCCATCTGTTTATCTACCTACTTTTTTAAATCGGCGGTCACATATCATCATAACTAAGTTAAGACTCAAGCCTGAATTCAAACAAAGTTCAACCTGCCTTCCCTGCCTGCCTGCCTTCAAACAAACCTGCCTTCTCGTCACGATCATTTCTCGTTCCTAATCCATACCGTCCCACTTCGTACCCACATCTCCCTTCCCCCACTACTGCGTTCCAGACGCCCATTACTATTAGGTGTCTCTTGTTCGGGAACTCTCTGATTATCTCCTCTAGTTGTTTATAAAGCCCATACACCTCTTAATACCCATGGTTGTTTGTGGGCATGTGAACCTGGGCTATAACGACAGTTGTTGAGCGTACTTTTATTTCAACCACTCGTATGCTGTCCCTCTGTTCAATGTTTACTACCCTCCTCCCCAATTTTGCGTTCATTACTATAGCTACCCCACGTTGACTCTCATCCCCACCGCTATTGATTACCCTGTAACTATCACTGCAATAGTCTCCGCTGTCCTTCCATCACTCCTCGCACAGCTCCAAGGCATCCACGTCCTCTAGGACAATCCGGCAAACCGTTTTGACGCAGGGACTGTTTTAGCCGAGAAGGGCACTGAGGCGTTTCGGTTGTCACTCGGCTAGTAGCGATTCTTTTATAATTTTTGACTAGAGGCAGTATTTATAAATTTTTCAAATAAAATTGAAACTATTGAATGCAATTTAGTGTTGCTTACATAGATAAAGACCTTAACATGATTTTTCTCATCAACGACTTGATATGCTTTGGCCAGTATGTTCGGTGTTTTCGATGACAGATGAAATGGTTCCTTATAGTACTGGAAAAAAATCTCCCCGCAAAGAAAAAATCATATATTATTTTACAGTATTGGTAGCACACCCACAGTGCAGTACGTAGTTCATTACTCACCCCTTCCCACGATCATTGAAATGACTACCACTTTTGACATTTGAAATGACTACCACACATAAATCATAAAAGCATCGATACCAGCCGAGTGGTAACCAAAATGTCCCAGCGGCAAAACGCCCCTGATCTCAAACGGCATCGCCTAATCATCCCAGCGCCAAAACAGCTTCGCTCAATCATACCTGTGCCAAAATGACCTGCGCAAAAATGGCTCGCGCCAAAACGACCGCGCCCAAACGGGCGCACTCCCGCACACCGGAATGTCCCAATCGCCTGCGTTCCCCTCTCTATTTCCTAATCGATATTTTCCTAATAACTACTAAAAAAGAGCAGCTCTTCTGTCCGAATTTGATGTACTGATGAAAACGGTCTTCAGTCAACCTGTGCAATAGGAAATAGCAAGGTCACCATTTCTGGTGGACCATGGGCCACGTGTTCAGTGTTCACCCTTCGTTGGCGTGGATTTCACTCGGCCCAAGCCTCTAATGCGGCATGATTGGCTTATTTTCAGTTTCCCGCTTGATGCCGTCTTAATCAATATTGTATAATAAGATGTAATAATGACGATATAAAAGGTCGTATAACCGAAAAAGGTATCGAATATGCTTCATTCTACTGTTCTTGAAACTATGCGTAATTAGGACGTGTAATATCGATAGATTTCCCTTTCTCGCTGAACAACCTTACAAAATTTTCATGTCTCTACGTCTACTGTAGTTTCTCCTTCCTTCTCCAGGTTCACTGTCTTTCAGCCTTACAGCGCAATGCATTGGAAAACGGGAACCAAAGGGTTTATGTACATGCTGAAGGGTTTCTAAACTTCTAAAGTCAAAATAAAAACATTTGGAGAATATTTGAACAATATTTATTTTGTATTGATCATTGGTTATGGTAAGTGAAGTTCAAGGAAGTACCTCGCCTCACACGAGGATAGGAAAAGGAATCGGAATAGGAGTTTTCATATCCCACGGCATTGATGAGGCATAATTTTCCATCCAACACTATTTAAATGATGCAAATAGTTTCCATAACGCATCCTTTTATCCGTTAAGTAATAAACCGAAAGCCATAGGACTTTTCCTCTACGGATGAACAGAGTGCTTAAGTACGTATGATGGATCCTACTGGAAAATTTTAGATGGGTGAATGATGAGAGAGTTTATTTGGGAGAGTTTATACTACATTTCTGTGACCACCAGGGAGGGAGAGTGATCCCAGCCCTGATGCAAAGAGGCACAATGGGAACGAATGGTTTTGAGGGGTAGAGGTCTCTTTCGAAACATAGAGGGGGAAGGAAGAGGCCCTGACAAGTAGTTGCAATGTTGATCTGATATGCAAAACTCAAGGAGGAGGAGAAGGGGGGCCAACAGATTCCAGGCCAGGATTTCAAGCAATGATGGGAAAACGAAAATTCTCTTTCCCTTACTCTGATACCCCCCTCCCTCTTCCACTCTCTTACACCGTGTAATACAGATGCCTGGAGCAGATACGAAGTATTCAAACGTGATCGCGGGAGCCCAATTTCATCACATTTTAAAAATTATTAATAAAAGTTTATGTATTTATTAACATAAATTTAGGTGATATGGACACAATTGTTCACAGCGATATGTACTAGCTTAAGCTGCCACCTTCGGTTTGCGCTTTTGTATTTTACTCTCAAATAAAGGGGTAAAGTCCTCGCCTGCTAAACCGTGGGTCGCGGGTTCGAGTCCCACCTGGGTGGGTTTTTCACCTCCCAGGACATGGATGTATGTCAAGTTCTGTTGGTCATACGGGCCAACAGAATCGTCCGGCAGCAAAAAAATAAAGGTTCGCTTTCTTTCCCCTTTTCATTAATTCTTTACTTTTTAATAACATGATTGCAAGTTGCTAATTGAAACAGCTGCCCAATTTAAATCTTTCGTCATCATAATTCAGCAAGTATTTTGAGCTTTACCATAAACAGTCTTTTCCTAATAGCCTTTATGCCATATCTTCATTTAACACGTTGAGTGCATATCGATACATCGATGTACCTTCCACGTTCCTGATTTCTATTTATCTGATTTTCAATCTTTAATTGTGTTCTGAGTATTAGATATCGACAGAAAAATAAAAAAATATTTAAACTTTTTTAATTTACGGAATAATTTTAATGCGTCTCTCATGGGAGTCACACGCCACTGCGATATGACAACGTGCATGCAACCCGCACAACATGTCCACATCCACGTGATATTTAATTCGTCAAGGCTTTTCCGATGCGAGTAGTTGTCTAAAATCATGGCCCCTTCTTCAGATATAATATTTTCCGCAGCAATGGGATGCGTTTCACTTTCAGAGTATTTATCTCTTAGGATTCTTTACTTTTTACTGTCACAACCGGACTGAATAAATTGATGTGCTACATTCATTGTGTTCATAGATAATGAAGTCCTCCCAAGTCTTTCATTTGCTCATTCTCTTCCGTTTCTTTACCCTTTTATGCAGTCCCTAACTAAAAACTTACCCCTTTCTCATTTACTGGCGGCACCACTACCGACTACTCGGCTGCCAGTCAATTTTTTAATGGTACATCCATTCTCTCGCCCTCTGTTTGGCCAATTTACAGAAATAAGAATTTTAGGAAGAGGTAAGTGTTGAGGAGTAGAGGGACTGAATGGAAAGCAAAATACATACTGCCTCGGGTTGTGGCAGAAGAATGAGAAACGGGTAGTAGCAGAGCTTTTCAATGGACGCGTAGTACTCAAGACAAAAAGATGGACAACTCCCCTTATCCCTCCCGTCCATTCCTATCCGCGCGCAATTCCTTGGTTGTGGTCTAAACAAAGAAGCGGTATGACCATTCAAAGTGCAAAATTCAAATTTTAGGGAAACGTATAACCTTCAAACACCTTGATGGTCAGGTCCATTCTTATTTTTTCCCCTACTCTTCAATGTACCCTTTTTGGCCCTTTCAAATATCATTGGATGGATAATGAATGCAGCGTTACTGGTTCCTCAGAAAGTTTTACCTTGCTCAAATTAAAAAAATGGTACGGTTGTTATTTTTCGTTTTGAAAAAACTTATCAATTTTTAATGCATATATGTTTATTTCTATCTCATTAATTCATTATTAAATGAATAATATTATATGATACAATGTACTTCTAATTATTTATGTAAATAAAAATATTCATAACAACATAAGCTGTTACCTCTGAAAAATTTCAGCGACATATTTAGCAAAAAATCCTTTATCATACAAAAACAGAAGAGAGTTTATAAAAAAAATTACCATAGTACATTATTACAATATCTGTAAGTATTTCAATCAAAAGTTCATTTTTTCTCATGAAACTCAACAAAACATGGTCTGAGACATAGGTAACGCTGGTTTCTCTGGGAAAGCTGGACAATATAGGACGGAGTTTTTCCTAATGTTTTTTGATGAGCACATTCTGCATCTTCGCCTCTTTATTCGCTCAGTTCTTTCCTCTTTCTCCGTCATGTTGTCAGGAAAATGGAATTTGGTTTGTATACATGGTGAAGGACATATTTTAGCTTTACATGACGCAAGACTATCACTTCATGCCGATAATCATACATACTCTTTTTGTGACCACTGTCTTATTGAATAGTATGTGACTGTTTACAAATTGAATTTTCAAAATGTGAAGAGCTAAATTTGAATACCAACGGAAAGATTTTCATTCATACGCATAGTCGGAAAGGAGCTGATCACTGCGATCCACCCCACCCATGTACTAATTATTCTCTACCACACATGATGGTTTGTCTCACTGTTAGCCCCTCTTGGATGATATTTTTATTAAGTTTGCATCATGCTCTCTGCTAATCATTAACACGTCCTTCCTATCTCTCCGCTTCATCAGGCAAACTCCATCACTCAGAGAGCCACTGTTGTAAAAATTATCCATATATATCGAGTGTCCTACTCCCAAATTATCTTCCAACAGTTTTTCTACCACTTTATCGGTATGTCCCCGACCATCAATATCAGAGTCATTTGCACCAGATAAATCAAAACTTTTATAGTCTACCTACTTGACTCTGTCAGCATGAATAATTTTATGTCGTATCGGTGTTTTTTGCCCTTCGTGTACTGTCGAAATATCAATCGACCTCTCCACAAGATCATTGACTCATACAAGCTCAAATTTTTCTCCGGATGGTACATCTTTTTCGTCGTTTAGTGAAATACATTTAATAGAGGTCGGATTTTGTATAACCTATCGGTTGGGTTTGGCTCATTCTCTGCGGAATTTTTTAACAAAATGCAACGATTTCATAATCATCATAAAGCGATACCTTCCCATTTTTTGAGGAAAAAACTTTTATTTCCAGTAATCTGGAATTCTAGAAACTTGAATATTCCCCATGTGAAATAGTAAACCGAGGGAAATTTTTTCATTGGCCAGCTCTGGTCTTCCCTTCCTCGATGCCACTGCATTCTTTGCAATTGGATATCGGTTCCTAACGGAAATCATAAGAGTTATTTACCGCAAGGGAAAGAAGCTTTCTGCAAAAATTCAGAGCTAAAACTGCAAACTTCGCAAAAAATTCATATTTTGCTGATATTCGAGGTATAAAGTAACAATGAAAATACCAGTAATAATTTGAAACTATACAAAGAAAAACTTAAATTAGAACAATACTTGAACTAAATGAAAAGAAAAAATCACTTCCATACACAGTTTCTAGAATAATTTGCTAGAAGTGTAGTTGGATATAGCTTTCTGTGTTAACTTGGAAAATTTACATAACATCAATGTTATAGTTACTATATTATTAATGTCCGATATTATCATAGTTTTGTAAATTTGCAATATTAACATAATATTTGTCCATAGTAAAAAATAATTATCGAAGTGAATAAATATATGATAAAATAACAACATTATCATACATCGTTGTTATATTTCCTTCAAATAAGGCAAAAAACATTGAAATATTAAATATAAAATTAGCAGAATAAAGTACAAAAATATGTATGTACAATATTAAAAAAGACCTGATAAAAACAATCTCCGATGGAATTGTGATAATGAAAGAAACAAAGTAAATTTCAAAGATAAACTAAAAAACACAGAAATATGAAGTAGTTAAATCAACAAAATAGTTAACAACAAAAGTTTTAAAAGGAAAAAAATATAATTTTTTTAAATAAAACTAGTTAGAATTCGAGATAAAGCGCATTTGCATCAAATAAAATAAAAGAAATGTACTAGAAGAAATAGAACAGAGGAAATATTTGCATGCGTAATCCTTAAAAATTGTTGGTAATATCAAAAATAGAAAAAATAAAAATTTTAAAAACGGATGATTCTGGGAATCAACATTGGACCTCGGCGAGAGGCTGACGCAAGAAAAACAGCGAAGGCAAGTATCTGGCCGCTCCAAGCGCTCGTGCTAAGAAAGGACACCGCCGTCACTCGTGTGAGACACACGCCATTCCCTTGCACCCGCTGCGTCACTCATGGGTGACATCCGCACCCAACGTGTTAAACATCAGAGCGCATATTCTATCGTTCGGCCTCCACTTTTCAAAACTTCGAAACCCCGCGTAACAACAATTACAGGCTGTAAAATGGTGCTTACACAAGAAAAAACTCACCAATCAATCAAAATCATGTCTCAAAAAAAACTTATCAACTCTTAAACTCATCTAGGCATGGATACATCACCAAGGTTAAAAACTAGCCGAAACAATTTCTCTGACATTGCTGATCTTGCACGTAACTCACAATCAACGAATGCAGGAGCATGTCTAATTAAATACAGCTTCACATCATCCTCACGTCCGATAATCTTGCTATCACCTATTCTCAACGTTTTCAACAGCCTAAATGCGGGATAATCGTCAAAACTCACCTGACCAGTCTTCGTCTTTACTCCGCACTCACAATCTCGCAAGAACTGTCCTAAACACTAGCTAACACGCACATTCTCATCCAAACAAACACGCACATTCTCGAACAAACGCGATATTCTCATTCAAATTTAAGACATTGTATTTTCACTTTTGACAGCAAAACAAAAGTTAAAGCAAACCGCTTATTGCCTTTAAATGAATAGTTTGTAAAAAGTCAAATTTCCTCTTTCTAACGTCTAAAAATGCTCTACTTCTAAATCTCTATGCATAAATTAGGTGTTGCTAGATCTCGTTCACCTGCAAATTTGTACGGGAAATTCCAAAAATCTAACACCCTACAACTCAGAACTAACACATCTATCTAAAAAATACTATAAACATTGACTATTTCACTATATCTCAAGTCTGCGCACAGCCAACGCCCAAATACTATAACGCGGATTTCGCTCGCATTTGCGATAAAAGGAAATTTTACTCGCATTTGAGATAAAAGACACGGTATAGTGATAGTTTTCATTAAAGGTATTAAATACGTCATTTGTCTAAACGCTAAAAATTGTGAGATATTTTTGTCGCATACGTATGTAGAAATTTGATTATATAAGTTTTTACATGACATTATACAAATGCATGTATTTATTAATGAGAAAAAATGAATACTTTTTTCCTATAATTTGATTAAGTGCTACAATACTAGTGAACATATGAAGGCTAATATTACGCCGCCGGCCGCCGACCCATTTTCAGCCGGCCTCCGCCGCCGATAGTTTTCCCATCGGCGCACAGGTCTAATGTTAAACGAGAAGGCATCTGACCTTGTCTGCAAATTAACCCCAATGTTTATCCAACAAAACCATTGGAACTTTCTTCAAATGCGAAGGAATCAATATTTTTGGCCTGGTGCTCCAATGGAATGCCCTCCAAAACTGCAGAATATTTGCTAACCCATTTTCGCAATGAAAATCCCCCTTCATCCTCAACCAATTTTCCTAACGATCTGATTGCTAAGTATGGGGCGGACGCAACACCATAAGTTACTGTTGTAAGATTATACTCGCCAAGCGGAGAGTCGGCACTTGGCCGCCGAAAGACTCGTTGGAACTCAAAATACCTCTCAATAGTACTAATGTTTCGGTACATTTGACAAATATCTGCAATTACTAAAATATTGTACATTCAATATAACAACAAAATATCTACAATATTTAATTGAAGCCTTGGCCTAGTTTGCAACATCTGATTTAAAGAGGGATCCTTTTCATTGGTCATAAAGGCATCGAAGACCACCCGAAATTTTTCGAGTTTGCCCTCCGCTGGCGGACCCGCAATATTATCGACCTGAGGCTGTTGACATTCTTTTGGGTGCCGAATAGTTGGGCACGGTAATGAGTGGGAATACAGTCACAGGTCCAAAGGGTACTCAGAGTGCAATAGAGACACTCTGGGGATATTGTTTAGTGGGAAGAGTACTGAAATATAAAAGGGTACTGAAATTATAGGTGGCTCCGCCGCTCGAATCATATGGCCTTGCAGCTCGTAATCTGCCATGAACGCATTATGGCGTTCCCTTTGGTTTGGCCGTTTATCCAGACATCGTTAAAGCTGGAGAAACCGACGCAATGCACTATTGCGACTATTCCCTAGGAGCAGCACATCGCTTCGAAAAGGAAGCTCAACTACATATCAACCAGATTCTATTCTACTATCAGCTGATTGAAAGTGAGCTTCGCACTTCTTTTCATCCTCACTCAAGTAATGAATGACTGGTGGTTCCTTCACTTCCAAGAATTTTCTTATAATGTAAACCAACTGAGGCTCCATATTCAAGCAAAATGAATCAATACCGTCAACCGATTGCTCTACTCTTCCCACTAAGCAATATCCCCAGAGTGCCTCTATTGCACTCTGAGTACCCTTTGGATCTGTGACTGTATTCCCACTCATTACCGTGCCCAACCATTCGGCACATAAAAGAATGTCAACAGCCTCAGGTCAATAGTATTGCGGGTCCACCAGCGGAAGATCACGAATGTGCGGCCACGGCGTCATTTTTACCTGCATCTTAGGACAACGCGCAATATTCTCTATTGCTAAGGCTTCAACCTCTAATAACTCGCCCTTCGGGATCGGTTCAAATGCGACTGACAATTTTCCGTGAGCGACGCCCACCGCTGTTTGGACCAATTCGAAGATGGAGGCGATCTCACTTTCAATAGGCAATCCCAATCGCTGAGCGCGGGCCTTAGTAATGAATGAACCCTGACTCGAGCTGTCGATCACTATTTTTACGCTCTGATACCTACCGTGTTGGTCTCGCACCCGACCAACTGCGGTCGATAACAGTGCAATGCATATCATACCTTCCACAAGGGCCTTGTAACAGAGATTAGTAACAGAGTCCACGGGAGTGGTCAAAGTTATCGAAGCCCCCTCGTCATTCCCGTTCTCCCCGGGGTCGCTTTCTACGGTCGCTTTCCCTTCTGCGTCCTGCACCGCGACTACTTTAGTCGAATCCTTCTCTCGCGGCGTGAAATGCAGCAAGGAATGATGTTTGAACGAGCAATGGTGACAAGGATTTCGGCGTCGACAGTTTTTAATTGCACGGCAACACTTGAAACAACCAAGGCAAAGACTTTTTTCTTCCGCCACACGAATACGCATTTCAGCGATGCGGGAGCGCGAAATGCGTCGGTGCTGGTCACCAAAGCACTCGTCCCGACCAAAAACGACTTTGATTTTTTCTCACTTTGCATCCCCGATATTTTTTGGCCAGGAAACCCTCCCTTTGCTGGGCCACACTTGGCTGCCTCCAGCACTCGAGCCTCTAGCTCCAAAAATGAAATAAAACATTCCACGGCCAACAACACTTCTTTCTCCCACCTTTCTCTAAGATCTTTACTCAACTTCTTCCATAAAAGGTATAGCAGCAGTACTGCCCAGTCTTCGACACGATGCCCCAACGCCGTTAGCACGCCCCTATATTCAATCAACAATGTGGAAAATGTTCGTAATTGTTCAGGCGCGCGATCAACTGGCCTCAAACTCGACAATGCCTCCAAATAGGAGTTTAGTCATCAACGATAGTTGATTAAAGCGTGACTTAAAGGAATCCCATTCCACCGAATAATTGGCACCAGAAAGGGGAAAAGACGACACCAGCGACAATGCTTCCCCTTAAGACATGAGCGCAAGTACATAAATTTCTCGACACCAAATAATTCTGTAGAATTATGAATCACCGCTCCAAAGACGTCGTAAAAGCTCGACCATCATTTAAGATCTCCATTAAACTCTACCAAGTTCAACTTCGGAAGAGCAATTCGCGACATACCGGCACCGACTACAGGAGTCAGTGCGGTAGCATCTGACCACGAGCCTTCAGAGTGACGCACCAAAGCCATATTCGTTTTAATGCGATAATACCTTGATTCAAATAGCGCAATTTTTTCTGAAAATCATCAGCTTGCTCAATTTTTTGTTTTTTATTCAGCAATTAGATTTTTTGCAATAATTTCATGATAGCGCTAATATCGCTCATTCAATCCTTCCGTCATCGCCTTCAATAAAGCCACTTGTTTCACGTACTGGGATCGCTTTCGACTATACCACCTACCTCTTCGATACGAATTATTTTCGTGGAGAAGTCAACTCCTCTTTTATTAATAATTCGTCGATCGGAGCCATACTAAACTAACGAGAAACTCACAATACGAGAATCTTCAACAACACGATACTGAGCTAAGCCGATAATCCTAAACCACCAATACGAAAATAATTAATATCGACAAAATTTTCCTAAATCCACAGGATTCGGGCGGAAGGGCCAAAACTTATGGCGCACAACACTCGATTCTTAACTATTGTGGACTGTATCTTTGGCCATTTCCTCCGGTTTCGACAATAACAATAATCTGGGAGCCCCACCGAACCAAAATCGCCACTCACCTTGCCAACAGGGCTCGCCTTCTCGGTAGGACTTCTAGCCGGCTGCACGATCTTTTCGCCAAGACGACACACGATGATCTCGGTTTCTCTCCAATTACACCAATTACACAACAAACATATCACATACACCAGCGCGCCACACGGCCGCGCGAACAAAACAAAAAATGTGAGCAGCGATTCCGCTCCCGGCAAAGCTACCGACCACGGAGTAGGATATCCTACTCCGTGCTACCGACGCTACCGACCACACAACTTACTGGCGCGAACACGTCCCATCATTCAAATTCAAGTTCAATAATACCACATTCTTAAAAATATATTATTTATTTATTGCTTCTACTTACGTATTACTTACGTATAATTTGAATGTTTCTAATGAAAAAATTGTCATTTCTCCTGGTTTTCGGACTCTTGCAACAGAACTTTGTTTCGAAAATCTGAAAATTTTTTTTTGTTGTCTGCCGGATTTCCTACCCCGTCGCCAAATCCGGTTTACTTTTCTACATCTAATTGTTCTCTAGCATTGCCCCCACCATTCAAAGTCAAATAAATCTTTTCCAATTCTTCAAGCAATGTGTATAATTTTCAGTTCTACACATGTATTACTTTCAATGTTTCACTTGCAAAAATTGTCTTTTCTCGGTTTTTCGGCTCATGCATCCAAACGTTAACAGCAATCCAAAATCTGACGCTCAATTTTTGTTGTCTTAAGAAGTTTTCACAACGTCGCCACATCCAAATTTTGTCGACGTCTCATTCTTCTAGGGTAACATGTCCCAACAAAACCAATCAAGTTGTTTTTTTTTTTTTTTCAAATTCTGGAATTTTTTTTAACTGTCTCTTTTTCTCACGAATAACCTCAAATATTTCACTTACATTTTTCACATTTGGCTTTTCTTCGGTATTATGATTATCGCAGTCAAACTTTTACACGCATTGAAAATGAGACGTTCAATTTTTGTTGTCATTAGAATTTCCTACAACGTAACCTAATCCGTTTCTTTCTACGCCTCACCGTTCTCTGAGCACATTTCCCCATCATAAAAATTTTGGAGAAATATTTTCACTTTCTCAAACATTTGTGTAATTTTTCAGTCTACTTATATATAGCTATAATTTCACTCAAAAATTGCATTTTTTCTTGATTTTAGGACTCTCACATCCGAATGTTGAAAGCAAACGAAAATCTGGATATCAATTAATTGCCGTATTTAGAATTTCCTTTCACGCCGCAAAATCCGATATTTTACGTCTCATTATTCTCTGGCCACACGTCCTTACATTTAAAATCCAGAGTTTTTTAATGTGTCAGGTATTTTATTCAATTTCCGGTTCAATTCATGCATAAAGTTGAATTAATCGCATTCAGAAATTCCTTTTCTCTCGATGTTACGGCCTCTCGCATCTGAAAGTTGACTGCAATAGAATATCTTATAGGTATTTAATTTTTTGTTTTATGAATTTCCTACTACATCACCAAATCTTATTATTTCTACATCTTAATTTTCTCTTGCAACATGACCCAACAATCAATATCAAGTAAAATTTTTCCAATTTCCCATACATTTACTTTGATTATTGGTTCTACTCATGTGCCACTGTAAATGTTTCACTTGCAAAAATTGCCTTTTTTTCTAGATAAGAGGACTCTCAAAACTGAGCGTTGTTAGTAATCGAAAGTCAGGATTTTGATTATTTTTAGAATTTTATGTCAGGTTGCTAAAACGGTTTTTTTATGCCTCACTGCTATCTATCTGCATTCCCCAACATTCAAAGCCAAGTAAAATTTTTCAATTTCTTATAATTTTGTTTCATAATTTATTCTACTCGTTCTTTTATTGGACATGCAGCAACCTGAAGTGACTATTAGAAGGTCTAGGAGCCTACCAAAACCAGTGCATTTTTTCTTTTGCCGCATGACCATGTCAACTGTCACTTGACATGCCGTGAGTACAGCTGCATGGAGTCGTACAGGGTGGAATAGGCATTGATGGGAGACAACGGTGAATCCTGGTAAGCTGTTATGCTGGAGGAGCTGAGATAAAGAGTACATTGTTGAGAGACCTGTGGGAACAAATGTTCTCTGTTTTAAATGGATGTTAAAATTGAAGGGAAACCAGATAGTTATGATTAAGGTTACAAAGCTCTGTCAGTAGTACAGGTCTTTACCCAAGAGCCTAATATGGATTTCATTGGGACATACTGCTGTGTGATTATGCGCAAAAATATTAGATAGTTGATGGCTTTAGAACTGGAAATGAGTGAGTTCAAGAGCATGTGAGCATTCTTCCAGCATATTTGAACAGCTCATTGCATGAGGAAGTCTACAGAAGCAACCTTTATATTTTGGGGAATGTAGTAAAAAATTAAGTGTGTAAACAGGATGTTAAATTTTTCAATACTTTCATATATGGGCTTAAACAAAGTGAGGCAGAGAAGTATGAGCAGATTGATGAGATACTGAGTAATTTAAAATCAAAGAGAGTGTTTAGTGATCCTTGCGTGTATTGTGAAGAAGGGAAGGGGCTTCTCGGGCTTTACATTGGAGGATTAGGACTTTGGAGAAAGAGGTGCAAAGTTGAGTGAGCCAAACAACAACTATTTAATGGATTGGAAGTTCAAGAATAGGGTAGAATGCACCAGATTGTTTTCCATGAAAATTGTGCGATGGGATCCAATGACAATGTCGTTATTGTTCATCAACATCATTACATTCGGCAAATTCTCTGTGAGTCTGGTATTTCAGGTTCCAGGGGTTGTATGTCACCTCTTAAGATGATTCACTGGATAGCAATGAGAAACTTGGCCAATACATATTATGTCATATCGTAGTAGTTAATTTATTGCACTGTTCTGAATCTACTAGACCAGATTTAAGCCATATATGGCCTATATAGAGTTTGAAAAATAAGTCAAAAGTGCAGGGATCCAATTAAAAAGGACTGGAATAATGTGGAGCATATGCTGAGATACCTAAAACATGCATGGGATTTGATATGGAGCTATGAATAAAGAGATATGCCTATTGAGATTTATATTGATTGAGATCCGGCAAATGACCAAGAGAGCATAAAATCAATCAGAGAGTAGGTGTTACTGCTTGCTGGTGCTACAATTTGTAGTCAGACTCACAAACAAACTCTGGTAGCGTTACCTACTGTAGAAGCAGAGTACATTGCAATGTGTATGGAAACAAAAGAGGCACTGTTGTTAATATCAATTGTTAATGAATCAAGACAATAGAGATTTATTGAAATCCCTCGTAAAATACATGCTGACAACCATAGTCCTAATTTTTTTAGCAAGAGCCACTGCCTCAGAAAAATAAAAACATTTGTAGGTACAATTTTGTAAAAGATAGAGTGGAAAGGGGGAGGTAACTTTTGAGTAAGTACAAAGTAATAATAACTTAGCAGACTTGTTTACTAAACCTTTGGGTGGTATTAAAAGTAAGAGTTTTGTGTCCTTATTATGACTGAGATAATTATTTTGTTTGGTGCCTGATACCTCATACAGGGAAGTGTTTGAGACTATATTTATGTTGACAATCAACCCCTTATAGTTTTTTTGTGTTTTTTTGTTGTTATATATGTTGATAGAAAGTAGCATGAGCTGTAGTGTGCTATAGTGTTGCAAGTGAGTCCACCACATCAAAATAGTGAAGTCCCTAATTATTGTGTACTTATTGGCTCGAAAACCATCAGCTAAGTCATCAACATGCATGTGGTATTTAGTTGGTATAACCTAGAAAACTAAAGGTTTGTTTACATGTATTAAGTGCCAAATTCATTGATTCATTGTTTTTGTGGCAAATTAAGTCTCTGGTTTAGATTCAGTAAAGTTTTCTATCAAATATGAGCACTTTTTATTAGTTGAATTGAAAAAAAACTAGGTTTTTAATTGAATTTCATTAAATTAAATAAGGCCTTGAGAAAGTAATTATCTCTTATATGCATAAAATAAATCATGGATGCTTTATTTTATGTATATGTTTGATCTCGATGCAAACTTCCCTCAAAACTTGATTTTTAGAGCAATGATGAACGGAAACTGAACTAGAGTAAAAAATCAAATGAGCAAAGTCATGACAGAAGAACTGAGAAGTAGCATTTATGTTGCTGGTATAATAAAACAGAATGGGATCTCAGATGAACGGTATCTTCACATAAGTGCCGAGGAATAAAACAAGATATTATCAATTTTCCAACTAATTTGTATCCACTGACAAACATATTTGCTGGATGCCTACTATGTCATGAGAATATTTAGTGATTGACATTTAAGAAGGCTTTATAGGGAAAAACACACATTGGGGCACAAGAACACTCAAACCCTCACAACAAACAATGCATTCAGCTCACTTAGCCAGAAAGAGAGCCAACAAATGTGGTAGTTCTGTCTTCAATCAATGATATCATGTCTGAAATATGGAGTGGATCAGCAGGAACTTAAATGATAATGAACTATATTGCTACCCCAGATAACAACAACAATATCAAAAAGGTTACCATTAATGTAAAGGAAAGGAAGAGTACTTTCAATTTTTTATTTTTTAATAAAGTATTTATACCAGGAGGCACTTTCTTGGGTTGAATAGTGCTTCAAAACCTGTAATGATTGACATAATATAGTATAGCAGAGGGTGTTCTTCACACAAATCTATGAACAAAGAAAATTTTTGTATCATTTGTACATTTTAAACTATAATCTTTAGAGACTGAATTCATAAAACAATTAATCAGTTTAATTTAATGATCAATAATGTCATACTAAATTATGAATGCCACAGCTTAGGGCATTGTGTCCCAAGACCAATCAATTCTCCTGATTGGAAAATTAGACAGGATAGGTATTCCTCTTCATGAATAGTATAAATAAAATTGAGATTATCACAATGCCTAGAGCAAAAACAGCACCAAAATGTCGATATTTTGTAAAATTTATCCAAATTTGGGTCATATGATTTACAATTTAAATAGGCTTCCATGGATTAACTAAATAGCTTCATTCACCCAAAGGGATAGAGGAAAGCATCTAGTTTTCACATTGAGGATTTAATGAAAAATATTTTTTTCCTTTTCCATCAAAACTCCACATTTATGAAAAAATATATTTAAAGAAAAATACAAAGAGTTACTTCTTTGGCAATACGCCTAATTTGTCTTGAAACCTAAATTTTCTGCTGCTTTAGCATGCTTGTCAAAAACTTATCACAACATATATTAAAAAGTATGCTGTATACCCAGACTTTGAGGTGGCTTATCATTCTATACACATTTTCCCGATAAAAATATTACTTGCATGAAGCTCAACAGCTCTGGGGTCTAGAAAATATTGTCCATGAGGAATGTAGTTTCTGAGTCATCACAACTCATTAATCACAGTTGATACTGATTCACTTTACACATTTGACTGGAAGCCATCCAGTGATCAATCTAATACCTTTTTGGTACCAATTTGTTCAGAGTATACAATTAAAATATTGCATGAGGAAACAAAACTATTTGCACTTAGCCCTACCATCCAAGAGCTTCTTCCACAAGTCAAACTGTTCTGGATATTTCACCATGTGAATACTAATTCCCTTTTGTATATTGCAAGCATGAAACAGTATTCGTTTATTCATGAATTCATTTGCATGAATACGCTTTATCCTTATGTCCTGAGCTACTATTCCAGTGGCATACACATCTTCGAGGTGAAGGTAAGTCCTATTCAATGCAGTCACATAGAGGTCATGTATAGTATCACTAGTCAGCAGATAAGCTGGTCCAGTGGTAAAGTCAGGGAACACAGCAGGCTTGTACTGCTGAGGAGATACATAGTATTTTGACTTTTTGTTCCTGATTGGCTTCCATCGTTTGGCAAGTCGACCATATATTGTCCTCCTGTCTCCAGAATGTTTCTTAATAAAACTAAGAAGGCGAGGCACATTTATGAACATGTCATCATCTGTCTTTAAGACAAAATGTACTTTAGGGCAATATGTGTCAACCCATTCAAACATGGAGATAGTCTTTAGGGTAAGATTCACATACGAGTCCACAAACTTGGCTCTAATGATGTCAGAATACAGGGCTGACTCAGCTTCCAACTGGCTACGAGTTTCACTCTCCTTGGAATTGGCTACAAGGAAGCCGATGCTCATGTCTCGCCGAATCCCAAAGTGACCCCATGTCTGTCGAATAGCCATTCGAGCATCAGCATGGCGAGGTGCTGAGGTCACCAACACAAGCAGCTGCATTCCACTGCCGGCATCTTGGCACAACTGGGTGGCAGCAATGTCAAAGCCAGCATCATAGAGAGATGAGGTGATGACGCCACGTGCCATGGGGGCTGACAGCGAAGGAACTTCCTCCGACGCATTGACGTGCACCACCGGAACAGATGGTGGGGTCTCCTTCTTCACAACTCTCTGCTCCCACTGCTCATGTGCTGATGATGCCACGCCTTGCACCACTTCCTCGGCAACATTCTGCATGACCTTCCCCTGCTTTGATGTTTCCATGTCATGGGTGACTACAGTGTTTTCCGAGTTGGAGGATGGAAGGAGGGATGATGAGGGCACCACAGGGGCTGACCCCAGAGTCAATGGCGTCTCCTCCCATTCTGTGGATGATACAACCTTCTCGGCAACTGGTGGTGCTGCAACTTCGGGGAGGTAATTTGCAGCAGCTCGGGTAATATTCTGCCCTGTAAGCAGCAAAAATCAATATGTAAGTACAGCAGTATAAGAAGAAATTCAAGTATAGCAAAAGCAAAAGATCCTGGCACACTTCTGTAAGGCTGAGGGGAAAGGTAAATTGGAAGGATTGAAGTGAACGGATGGAGGGGATAGTGGAGAAGGGGATGGCTGAGAACGAGGCAAGGGAGCCAAACTACTTTGCCAGAAAGATAAAATTTTTCCCCTAACTCCTGCACACATGATACAAATTGTTGCCATGGAATACCTTAATGAATGTAAACAATTTTCAGGAAATAACTACCATTATGCATTTTTTAAATCCTTCTCCATTGCAAAAGGAACTTAGAGTAAATAAATACTATTGACCATCTCAGGCAGGATGTCGCGGAAGGCTTTTGTTGTACAGAAAGAAAATGGCTCTTATTCACTTCACTGACACAGCGCATTTCGGCTCTTTAGGCATCATCAGGCGACTGGCAAGTAATGCTAAGCACTATAAATAATTTCTTGAAAAAAAAATCAAAAAAATAACAAATTATATACCTGCAAAGCATGCAGGACGTGGTTTGAATGATTGCTTATGCTCTAAAGCATGCTAGAAAAATAAAAATAATGTATTTAGTATAAGTAATTTACTATCAACGCTAGAATTTCGTTTGAAATTTGCTAAGACTCAACAAAAAACAAATAATTCACTTCATAAAGTTAAAAATTTGTAGAGTGAAAAAAATAATTGCCTCGAAAAACCATTGCAAATACAATAAATTAACCGCGGACTCATGCAGCAAGGAGGGCTACTAATGATGCGAAAGGTCAAGCTCATTTGCCGAGGAAAAGGTCTGGGCTGTCCCTAAGCTGGGTCGCAAGGGTTTACTGCATACAAAGGATTATTGCTCCCGTATCAGTCACTTCCCTACCCTTGCGTCAGCTATACCTGATATTAGGTCTTTTGCGTTGGTTTTTCTTCGTCGGCCAGAGCCGAAATTCGTTCCTTTGCGAAGGAAAATTCACGTGGGCTATAGCTGATGCTAGGCGCGAAAGGGATAATGATGATGAAATTTTCAAAAAATTATCCGCAACCTATCTTGGACTTAAAAAAGCAAACATCATCACTAATAGGGATATCAATAGCCTTATGCTAGAGAGTTAATTAACCTCCTCAGTCCCGAGACATATCAGCAGTATTTGTGGAAAATTCTTCATACTTACGTTTTGCATTGTAAGCCATGTTTGCAGAGTGAATATCTCTGTGAATCAAAGTTCTTAATGATGCTGCCACTTATCAGCAAGCGCTGAACTAGTGGCATTGCCTATATTTTTTATTTATTTTATTATTTTTGCTAAGCGGGAAAAAATTCAAAATTCTGTGTATTGTGCACAATACGCCAGGACCGAGGAGGTTAAAGTGCCTTCACTGCAAGTACTGAACATAAACTGAATCTGGAAACATAAATTTTGGTTGTGATTTTGAGAGCTGTATGTGCAACTGCCCTGATGCATGCCTTACAGAGTAATTGATTAACCACCTCATAATCACACAGAATGATACACAGTCCCTAATACATGAAACACTTTACTTCGCTTTTTTTGCTATATTTTTTGCATTAAGTTACATTTGCACATCACTTTCTTTAACTATCACTTCCTCTGATTGTTCTTTACTTTGAGATAATTTTCTTAACATAAGTTGCTGCAACAACTCTAATAAGCCAACAGATTTAAGACATGATTCCTAATTTGGCCTCTCAGCGGAGAAGTTGCATCTATATGATAACGTGTCTGAGGCTGAAGATGGAAAATTAGGAGTCAAAATTATCAAGGTACCTCATGAACATCCACGTACCCACATAATAAGTTAGGGGACAAATGCTTGGAGAGTATGAATGTGCATGGTTTTGGCACAGTGTTCAAAACACTTGTAGAGCCAAATCCACCCAGAATGTTACAATGGTTGGAAGTAGGACCAACCCTTAGCAGGTAAAAAAGCTGAAAAACCTTTGTGATGGCATAAAACCTTGGCGCTGGGATAAAAAATATTCACTAAGGTGGCATGCTAGAAAGACAGGCAAAAAGGAAAATGGCATGCTGGAAAGACATGCAAAAAGGAAAATATGAAGTCTGAAAAAATGTGTATTTCCCCACATTTTGGCCATGAGTTGACCAAAGAATATTCAAAAAACATTGACCCTCTTAAATAAATAGTAAGGTAAATCAAATCATGTCATTTATTTTAGCAATGTATGAAAGTAATCCAGTGAAAAAGTGTACCGTGTTATTTCATGCTTCATTAGAACTTTGCAGGAATTTGAAAAGAAAGGGGAAATTTTCTTAATGGTACAAATGTTTTATGTACCCAAAGAGATCTTCCATTCTTTGAGGAATATGAGCTCTGACCTAAGAAAAAACATAATATGAAAATTGCCATCACAGGGAGAGATTGGAGGGACAGCTTTAGAATATATTGTTTTTTTATATCAAAGAGCAAATTTCAACCGAAATGCAGTGCATACCGAAAAATATCATGGTGTAACTTGCTCTCATATTGCTTAATTTTAGAAAATGAGTTTGACAACAGCCTGCCACAATGAAAACATAAGTTCTCAATCAGTAGTCAAAGTTAAATATCATCAGGCTGGTCAATTCTCCAAAGACTCTCCAATCTATCCAAGTACTAGTGCCCCTGACTGTATGTGGCAGGTAGTATGTGTGAAATGGCTTTAGCTTTCAAAGCACGTGGAATCTACATATTACTCGTACAAAGAATGTGACAAGACCCTAATTCATTTACAAATTTTGTCATTATGAATGCTTCATTTTTAAATTTATTTTAAATGAATACCTCTTAGAAAGATTAGAAATTTCCAAGAAATTCCCATCAATATTTAATTCCATAGAACAGTATTCATTCCAAAAAATGGAAGAAACTTATGTTAACTGAATCCAAACTGACCCCAATGTATGATAAATACGTCACGAATGACAAAGAGGTGGAAAATTCTACTTCAACCTTGAAAAGTGAAGTTTGAAGATTCAGTGAAGACTGCTTGTATTCTCCCCCAGGTCCAACTCTGCATCTCTGCCAACGTTTTGATGTACAAGTCAACCATTGTCATCATGGCTCAATTAAAATGGACAACTCAGGCATTGAGAGTTTGACCCAGTGGAGAATCCAATCAGTCCTTAATGACAGCATATGCCACGAAGGCTTCAGATCTCTCTTCAAGCTTGATGGTGTTTCAATTATGGTTTACTTTTTATTAAGAGAAGGATTTAATCATCACTTAGAGATCATAACTCCTCAAAACATAGTGTAAATCTATTAACCATCTAATTTTCTGTATGCGACTTAACCATTGATTAATTAATGATAAAGTACTCATGGTGACCGTCCACACAGCATATGTGGCAGGTTGAAGTGAGCCATCAGTACACAGTCCCATTAGTCAATAGGTGTAGAGGAATTTTACATTTTCCCCTCACCATATGGTCTTCTATCATTTGAATTCATGAAAAAATTCGACCAAAGAAATGAAAGGGCATAAATGGGTTAAGTATTCACAAAAGAAGAAAGAAGCAGCCTATCATGGAATCATTCCTCTGATAGACACTACAACTTATAGAACTTTATAAAGATCGTAAATATAAAATCGCATTACAAAACAATCAATGAATGCCACTCACCATAGTCTTGTCTCTCAATGTAGTGAACAGGTGGGCTGTATGATGAATAAAGGAAAATAGAGATGAATACGAGTCCCACCAGCAAATAGCATGGCTGTTTCCCACGCATCCTCATCGACGCCATCAGCGGCTTTTCCTGTAATATAGGGCGAGATTCTTGTCTTAGGTTCCTGGAAGAAAATAAACATTACTGACATTAGATTACATTACATCTGAATTTTCTTACATTTATACAAAAAGAGTACATGGCAAATTTCAAAGAGGGGCATTGTGTGGATGGTGTGATACATGAGAGCGACATTCAAACATTGAAGATTTAAGCGTCACAAATTTACAGCCAAGCAAGATTCATCAGAGGAAAATATCCTCTGAAATGGTTCAATAAACTCAAGAAATGAATTTATTGACAGTAATATTTCAACCAAGAATGATTCATTGAGTAGGTATTTATACAATTTTATATATAATAGGTTCTTTCACAACCCTCTCCAGTAGTTCAGGAAAAATTTGGACTGGTGAAATTTTTTTGTCCAGAGTTAATTTATTTGTCATGGGGCTCAGTGGAGCAAAAGAACTTAAACGTTAAAGCAGTTTTATAAGTATAATAGCTCCATGATTTTTGAAAGCTTCAATTGATTCACACCCACCGTCCATCTTTTGTAGAGATGAGTGGCAATGCTGAGGGTGACCTGGATGATCTACCATTGAACTTTGACAATATAAGGAAATCAGTGTTTCCATCATGACAGGCCAAGGCCTAGGACTTAAAAATGTATGCAATATATACCATTACAAAGAATCATGTGCTGTGCTCCAATACTTCCATGCTAGTTAGCAACATGCTACCCAAAATAACTCAACAGAAGAGTTGAGTGATTTTTGGGTAGCATGTTGCTGACAAGCATGGTGACAGATGTCATTGTCAGTATGGTGACAACTGACAATGACAGCTATCACCGTGCTAGCCAATTTTTTTTCACTGATGCATATAAAAAGATTACATGGCAAATTTCAAAGAACGGCTTTGTATGAATGGTGTAATACAAGACAGATCAGTGAAAGATAGATTGATCAAAGATAGATTGAAAGATTTACAATTTTATTCAAAATATGCTCTTTCACAGACCTTTTCTAGGATTTACGTCCGTAGGAAAGGTATGAGAAAGAAATTTGACTTTTGACTAATTAAAGTTTCATATAGTAAAAAGAATCATGTGCCGTGCTCCAACAGCAACATGCAACCCAAAAATAACACAACAGAAGAGTTGAGCTATTTTTGGGTAGCATGTTGCTGCCTAGCATGGTGGCATTGGTGCACAGCACATGATTCTTTGTAACAGTTTTTATTTCTGTACTGACTGTACCTGTACAGTCAGTACAGAAGAGGTCTAAGAAGATATGCCACATTAGGCTTATGCCCCTGCCACTATTATTCTTGAAATAATAATATATTATCTAGTCTATATCAAGTTCTGCCTGTATGTTATAAGATATGTTATCTACTTATCGTACGTAACTAAATGCCAGTCAAAAGGAAGCTCTGCTTTGCCATGAGGAATAACAGAACATCTACATCTTCATAATACCCCACGAGCCGCTGCTTGGGCATGTGGCAGGGGGTGTTAGGTCACCAGCCATGTAAAGGTGTAAGTATTTTGGAGAAGAAATGGTGACATGAATTATAGGAGTGTATTTAGTGAGCTTAATTTTTATTGTGGTCACTTATTGTTCACTGAAAGAACGAGTTCTTGTACCTATCTATTCGGCAGTGTATCTCTCTTATTTTATCGTGTCTGTCAGATCTAGGGATGTAGTGAGGAGTCATGATAATATTCTCTATGTCGCTCGGAAAATTATCAGTTCTGCTTTTATCAAGCAACCTAAGCCTAGCGTGTAGCCTCTGAGTCTCTAGGGGCTCCCACCTAAATCCCTCTAAAAGTTGTGAGACACTATATGTACACTCGTAGCAGTTTTTAACAAAGAGCGCTGCTTTCCTTTGTATTTTATTACATTTTTTGGTTAAATCTATTTGACCAGGGTCCTAAATGCTCATAGCATATTGGAGGTGTGGCCTAACCAGAGTGATGTAGCATCTATCTTTGACTTTTTCATCTGAGGACCTTCTTATTATAGGTTTAACAGAACCTAGTTCCTTTAATGCTGCACCACATATGTTTTGTATGTGTAATCCCCACAATATATCAGACGTTATAGTAATTCCAAGATATTTTACTGTATCTGAAGATTTTATGTTTACTCCACCCACAGTATAGGTATGACATTTTTGTGATGATTTTCGCAGGAAGTGAACTGTGGTGCATTTGCTGATATTTAATTCTAACCCCCACTCCTGGCACCACGAATGAACGTGGTTAAGGTCCAATGACAGAGCTTCAAAGTCTGCACCTTTGTTCATTTCACAGTAGAACACAGTAAAACACGGCCACACAGAACAAACTGACTAGGTCCTTGAGTGGTTACAGCAGAGGCGAGGGCCTAAATGACAACATTAGATTATAGGTAATGCAGAATATGGTGGCATTCGTCTGCAGGGAGTATTATGTCAAGGAAGGGAAGCAAGCTGCAGTGGTGGGAAAAGTGAACTGAGGAGCCCATGGGAAGTCACTCTGAAAAAAAGGAGGAGAAAAAATTTGATTCCTCTGCCAGTTTCTCTACAAATGCTTCATCCATCATGACTGTAAAATGGTGACAATGCTGCCAGCTACAAACAAATTCTCTGATGCCTGTAGCTGTACTCCCAGATTTCTCTCAAGCAAGTCCCAAACATATCTTCACATGAAAAACAATCGGCTGAAGTCTTCTAAAAAATACCATCAGAGATAACAATCCTGGAAGACATAAAGGTCTGCACATCTGGTAGGAAAGAAAGAAGCTAGTATTTCTATTCCCAGTGATGGAAAGATTTTCCTCCAAAAATTTTCAGCTTGCCAAAGTCCGCAGATAGAACCTGCACTGGAAAATATTAGATCTAATGATGAAGGAACTGGTCAATATTGAATCATGGCCCGAATAGTTAACTCTTCCTATCAGTTGGTGAATGTCCTAAGAGATGCCACTTTGGTTAATCTGAGTAAGCAGGTTGTCTCAAGACAAGATAAGACAATTTGCAGCAAAAATTGAACTGACATTTCTAAGGTATTTAAAATGGCTAATGTAAGTGAATTTCAAATCTTTTTCCTCTGACTGATGAAGACAGGAAATTGCGTTCACAGAGCAACTGGGTTGACATCAATCATGTTCACCCTCACTTCACCACTAAATCTTAAACTAAGCTGAATCAAGGAAATAAACTTTATTACTTCACGCTTTACTTCTTGTAGTAATCGAGAAATTACATAAACTATTTGTGTATCTGGATCTTATTTTTTAACTTTTTGAAAAAAATAATCAATTAAAACACAGATCTTTTCAATACAGAAACTAGCTAGACAACTCGAAGTTATAGTTTCTTTCTGTAAATAAGCTAAAAACATTTTTAAAGTCGTAACAATGTGGGTAACATAAATAGAAATTTAAAAAAATTAAATCTACTCCACGATTAGAGCATACTGTTATACGATGATAATAAATTCTCTGGTCTTAAAAAGTGAGCTACAAATAAATGACTGGAGAGATTTCACCATACTCTTAAAAGAATTTGAATGCAACTGTAATGCTCTCGTCAACTCCAAGGAATGCAAAGATAACCCTAAGAAAATAGGAAAAAAAGCCTCATAGTGGTGAGGCACAAATACAAGTTATAATCTCTTCGCTCGAAATTCAGTCAATGGTTGCCTGGAAAACTACCTTTTGATATTTATACGAATCCCAAGTGGAACAGGGCAATTACGAACGGAAAGTCAGTAACAGAACGCAGGTCGGTTTTTTCGTATCGCCGACGTTGTAGCTGCGATTAAGAACTGGGGGTATAAAGAGTTGTCACTCGTCAGTGAGACACGTCTGGGTGGTCAGACAGTCATCGCCTCTCGATGAGACAGGTCAGGAGCAAATGCGGCGGAAGTTATTGAGGTATGAAAAATACCGCGTTCCTAGTTCGCAGAAATGGCATCAACCAATTGCCAACGTTCCAATCAGACGAATTATGCGAGATGCTCATTCTTGGCATATTTGCTAAGTTCTTATTCAATGTTAGCTATCTCAATATAAATTTTAATTATAAAGAAGATGGTGGCATATTCATTTTAAATTACAAGTTATACAACAAAAATGGGGTGAATGCTTCGCTACAAACATCTTCAAAACTTCGTTACGTGACAGGCGAAGTTTGCTTATAATTAATTGAGAATTCTACTCGCTGATAGGTACGTTTTTGGACAGTACTTATTGTGACGTTCTAATTGATGGCATATCGTTCTGTTTTCTCTCCTATACGTGACCCGCCATTAGATCCCTTTTAAATTCCTCATATCGCCAGTCCTCATATCGTTCCTCTCACTACTCTTCCTGTTTCATCCAGAACTCCTATCCTCGTTTTCCTTCTTACACGCTTCCTTAGTTTTCTCTCCTCTATTACTCTCTCTGATACATTCCCTCTCTTTTCAAAACTTCCTCCATCCATCCATTTCCTCGGCCTCCTCCGAACCTCAACCACCAGCTTCCTCTCCTTCCCAACCATTCCCAACACCTCTTCGTTCCTCTTTCTCGCCACCGAGCTCATCTTCTCCATCCTTCTCCACGCGTACACCTCAAACGCCGTTAGTCTACGCACATCCTCACTTCGCATCGACCAAGTCTCCGACCAATACAGCGCCACGCTATATATTGGAGTTTTCACCAGCCCTCTCTTTACGCCTTTACCCTCTTTATCGATTCCCTCCTCTTTGAAAATACTCCTGACGCATTCATTAAAGACTGCAACCCCTAAGCGGACTAGCAAACCAATGCCTGATGATCTGCAAACCATACTGACCTTATCACATCCCCTCCAACCTCCATCTCTCCCCATACCTCCCTTGCCATTTCTTCTGAAATTTTTCATGTCTCGTAGTGTTCTTTCGATATCACCATCAAGGATACCTGGTCCTCTCCATGATTCGCGATAGGTATCTGTCCATCTCTGTCTACGTCATCTTCTCTATCTATAACCGACCTATTGGGTCTTATTTCATCACCATCAATGACGCGACGTGTTCCAAACACCGTATTCCTATCCTTTTAACATGTTCCTTACACCTCTCCTACATATCTTTTGGCTCTAAGATCACCTTTCCTGTCTAGTCTGTTATCGCTGCAATTCCCCACCCTTAACTATGGCTCGTCAATCACTTTCCAGAGAGTTTCCAGAGAGGGCATCCGATCTTCCCTCTTTTTGAATTTTTTATAAGAAATCAACCCGTGCTTCTCATGCTTCCTTTGTTTCTCTTTGGAATCTGTGGTTGAATTCCCTATATTTCCTCCAGCCGAGCTCTGAGTTTACGTTCTTTCATTTCCCTCTCTCCAGCATCTCCATTATCATTCCCTCCGTGACCCGCGGTTTTCTAATTTTAGCTGCACTTACTACTTCCACCGTTACAGTCGCCGCCTCTTCAATTACTTTTTCCAAACTTTCCCAATCATCTTCCACTGATTTCACTTCACGATCTACACCCATGACTTTATCAACCCACCCTCGCTACTTCTTCATTTCCCCAGTCAATGCTTTTGTAATCCACTTTCGTGCCCTCCTACCCCTTCTCATACTTTTGAGTATAACGCGACATTTCATTACTAATAAGTTGTGGTCTGTGTCTGCACCAGAGCCAGGATATGTATGCGAGATTTTAGCGATATTCCTGTATCTGCGTCTAGCCACAATATAACCTATCTGGAACCCATCCGTGCCTCCTTCTTCCATATGTATGTACCATCGTCGATGGTGATGTCAAAACTATGTATTCGTGACTACTACAATACATCTCCATAATCACCCTCTTCCCACCCACCAACCCGTGCTTCTCTTGCTTTCTTTGTTTCTCTTCGGAATCTGTAGTTGAATTCC
This sequence comes from Ceriagrion tenellum, assembly GCA_963169105.1. NCBI lineage: Eukaryota > Metazoa > Arthropoda > Insecta > Odonata > Coenagrionidae > Ceriagrion > Ceriagrion tenellum. The sequence goes on along the minus strand of OY720638.1, from coordinate 97,132,238 downwards.
CTATATTTCCTCTAGCCGAGCTCTGAGTTTACGTTCTTTCATTTCCTTCTCTCCAGCATCTCCATTATCATTCCCTCCGTGACCCGCGGTTTTCTAATTTTAGCTGCACTTCTACTTCCACCGTCACAGTCGCCGCTTCTTCTATACACCACCGCATTCCAAACCCACCGTTACTACCAACTGCTAGCTCCCAGGTACTTGTATTCATTATTTCCTTCGCGTTATTCTATATTACATCTACCTCTTCCTCTCTTTGACTCGAGGTAGGCATACAGACTTGGATTATTGCAAAGTTCGTTGGACCTGCCATTAGCTCAACGTCTATAATTCTATCGCTCATCTATTCTGAGGAGACTACTTTTCTTTAGAACTTTCCAATGCGAGCATTATATCGATGTGGCAGTATATTTTTGGTGATGAATTAATAATTTTCAGTCACAGATCTAATTATTCGGTCGACGTTTATCACTAGAACAGCCGAGAGAGCCACTTTGGCCACTTTCTGACCTATAGTACGATAATAGCCGCTTTTTTTTAGAGATACATATTTTCCTTACTTCTAATTGCAACGAGAGGAACTTTTGACAGAAAATATTAAAGAGATTTTCAAAAGCTTCTCAGTGGAGGGAATATGAATTTCTTTCTTAATATTAGGGAGTCAAATCGGTTTTGATTATCCACGCATACATCTCCAGCGAAGAAAATGCCCAGGACAACACATTTCATAGTTTCATCGCTTTTTTCCAGAGAAGGGTCCAAAATAGCTTCTCTGGACGTTTCTACGCGCAAAAACAACATAAAGGTGGTAGGTTACATCAGCATTCTTTTGAAAGTGTTTACAGTTTTGGCGTTAATCCTTGGAAAAAAATAGATAGTTCACTTTCCGCATTTTACCTCTGATGTCGTAACACGTAAAACGTAACATGAAGCCTTTCAGAGGCATACTTGGGGCCAATGTTTAGCATTGTCAGGATGTTTTAGAGAAGAACATCTTTTTTCTATTGATAATGACATCCCGTCATCATTGTTACCAGAAAAACAGCTTTCGACAGAGTATATTATCCAATCCCGGGACACTGGAATCGTAAAAATTGTTGAGAGAATGAAAAATGAAAAAAATCACGAAAAAAAGGTCGGCAGCTATTATTTGCGAAACGAGAATGCACCTCCGGAGAGGTGAACACGTTTTGAAAACATATTGTGTCGAAGTGAACCGAATATTCTTATTTTTCACCTGTGATACGGCTTTTCACCGCCCCTAGCGACATGACATTTACCCCCACCTCAATCTGTACACGTTGGCAACCCATCGGAGCTCCCCTGCTTTCTCACACGGCTGACGCAACCGAATGCATTTCCTTTGTCTCGCCCATCCGCGGGTCACGCGAAGAGGCTGCTATCTTTGGATTCATCTCTCGAACGTGAACGCAGCTTCGACGAAACTGCTTGACGTTTTCTTTTTCACGGTCCGCGAGGGAAACAGCTGAGTGGTTGGCGCGCCTCCGCGCTCACCGAGCAGAAGTGGCGCCACGCCACGGAAGTTGCAGGACATTTTGTCCTTTGAGGCCCTCCTGAAAAACTGCACTCTCCCCTTCCCGCTTGAGAGTAACTACCATGATGGGCGTTGCGTCAAACCCAAGCTATCGTAAGCCAATGAAATCACATCTGGGAAGAACGAAAAACATTAATATGTCATTCCATTGGCTGACACCACGGGGCTTTGACGCGGCGTTGAGGCGACGTCGAACAATCGATTAGCCGATTGCTCCATTCACGCCAGTCCCACCGATCGTCGTCCCGGCTTCAGCGATGCGTATGAAAATAGGACAGAAAAATAATAAAGGAAAGACTATTTTTATGGCAGGAAAGAAGAAAGGCGTAGGGATATGCAAAGAGAAGGAAGAGAAGCTTATTTACCAGTGTCCGATGCCAATTAGCAATGACAATGCATTATACAAGCTAGTAACAAATGAAGGTAAAAAACGAAAAATGAAATGCAAGGCTCAAAATTAACGGAATCTTATGCGCTTGTCACCAAATTTCATCATCATTCTTAAGTCACCAGGTGCATTCCTTCTCTGAGTCTCCTTAGGAACGCACGCAAGTTAGTTGAAACCGCAACAAAATATATTAGTCCACCCTATTCATTAGTAGGTCACACGTCTGCAAGTATTTTTTTCTTTATGCTTCACACTTGGCACCAATGATTTTTCGGGGTACTCACTCGTTTCTATAAATCATATGACTCCATAATTTTGCCTGTGCGATATGACTTCTAGAAAATTTTAGTTCGTTGGTTAGAAAGAAGAGTCGTCCGATAAGTGAGGTCATTGTTGCATTTTGAGGGAAAGGAGAGAAGGATTTTACGGGAAATAGTACTCGGGAGTTGGAGGAAGGGTAGAGAAAACCCTGGCGTCCGGATTAGCCTTATCTAATAAAAGTTAGATCGCGTACAGCGAAGAGGAGCTAGGTTTGTGAAACGATGCTACGATAAGTTGGCTAGTGTGTCTGGACTGTTAGAAGAATTAGGATGGGAATCGCTATCACAGCGTAGATTAAATTATAGGCTTAACCTCCTAAATAAATTTCAGGAAAATCATTTCTGTGACGACGTAAAAAACATACTATTAACCCCTTCGTACTACGGCAGATTAGATCGCGCCAATAAAATTAGAGAGCTAGATTGTAGAACCGATAGGTATAAAATGTCATTTTTTCCGCGTACCATTCGGGACCATAACAGCTGTGATCGTCGTCATGAATAGTTCGAGTATTGACAATAGGCAGGTAGTAAATCTTTCTCATTATATTCTCTACTCTCTTATTTATGCATGATGTAAATATTGATGTTCTTATTTATGCATGATATTTTGAATCTGTAGTAGTAGTCTTTGTATCCCTTGCATGTTGGAACGATTGAAGATAGAATGTTTCTTGGGTACTAGATTTTTAATTTGCGCTTTGCATGTGTGGTACGCGGGTTTTAATGTAATGTCGGTGTTCTACCATATCATTCATGCATGCCTGGTGCGAAAGCACCCCCTGCCACATACCCTTTGGGTGGCTTGCAGGGTATGAAGCAGATGTAGATGTAAAAGGCGCCAAAGGGTTCGGAAAGGAACGTCTCATTCGAAGGGCGAATAGTTGCTCTCCACAAAGCAATGAGGTAGGGACCGGCTTTCCCGCGAATAATCCACGCCCCTGCCGAGAATCGAAACCTGGCTCTTGAGAAGGAAAATCAGTATACCTCTCTCAATAGTTCCTGGCGCAGACCTACGCGGCAAGGAGGGGAAGAAGCAGTGGAGGGAGTGAAGAGAAAGGATAAAGAGGAAGAGAGGGAGGCAGGGAGGCCAGACTTATTCCAGACCAAGGTATGAGGCACACACATGCAAAGAAAGTGATTAAAAGCACCGATTGCCATGGCTTTACCAGGGGCCCTACCTCAAGGTCTCATTGTGAGACGAGTCGAAACGGGACGGCGAGTGTTATGTCATTCTATTTCTCACATTAAGAGGGTTGGCAGTTATTGGGAGGGTTTTCCGATGGACCCTCCACACTAAATAACCTTCCTCCCCGGTTTTGAGAGATTTTTGAAAGTTCAGTGCCCCAGGTCTCAGAATTTTCTACTGCGCAGTGCCAGGAACTTTCGCGAGAACGATGCTCTCCGAGTCTCCATCGGCCAGAATTACACGAAACCGGAATGGCAAGGAGGCAATAGAGGCTGCTAGATGAGGGCGGAGGCTGTCGACGTGAAAGGCTGCAGCAGTCACTCCGCCCCATTGACCGAGAGCCGCCTCCGTCTCAGCCCTCTGTCCCCGCGCCACGCCCAACTACCTCGACCACGCACCGGCCGCAACATTATCAAGCCGCCCGCTGGACAGGCCACGAACACTTCGCGCTGACGAATATCTCAACGCATGTTCACTATATCTACATACTACCAAGCGAGCAGTCGCGCGAGGCGTGGCATGGAGCGTTAGGGCACAAGCCTTGAAAAGGTAAAGGGAATATTATGGCGAATAGGGATTAAAGAAAGTGAAAATTTTATTCACGGAATGTCTTTAGTTCTGATTTTTTTCGATTAGCACGAGTAGTAGTTTGGCGGTGGCCCTTTCGTATTTGGTTACATCGGTTCTATAGATATCGGGCGGGGTTAAAATGATAAAAATGGTCCTCATACTGACCGCAGATATTAAATAATAATTATTACATTATTTCAAGGGTTTAGGTCAAATTTAAAACTCAAGTTTTCCCTTGCAAACGTTTCGTAGTGTACCTACTTAAATCCATCATCTGGGCTCAGAAACGGACATTTACAAAATCGGTTCCAAAGGGCACATATTTGTGTGGCTTTACTCAATAATGTTGCCACCACTTCACACATACAGCACTCTTCTTACACGTAAGTTAATTGAATTACAATTACATGAGTACATGTGATAAGGTGGGATCTTTATTGAGTGGGTGCACAAAAATATGTGCCCTTTGGAATACATTTTGTAAATGTCCATTTCAAAGCTCCGAAGAAGGGATAAAGTATATTCAAAAACGTCGGCAAAGGAAAACAATGGTTTCAAATGTCACCAAAACCCTCGCCATAAGTTAATTTTCACTATAAAATAAAATCCTCCATATCAACCTGAAACTGGCCGAATCTGCAATCTCTCTGGTCTCTCACGCTCCCTCACCTCTCCTTGGCTTTCCGGTATTTCTTGGTTTTCCGCCATATTCTTATTTTTATTTCTCTCACCCTCATACTTTACTCCTGTTTCCTATACCCACTTCTTTCAGATACATAAATAAGATATTTCCGTCCACCACAGTGTCATGTACCTGATGATGACTCCATGAGTAGAAATGCGTCGTACCTATAATTAAAATCACCATTTATATATCGACCTCTTAGATTAAACCAGTTTTATATTTTTTATATTAAAGATTTTATACTAAGTTGTTAAGTAATACCTGAATGCACTGAATTTTTCACGTGTTACATGTTATATTGTTGTAGTTCCGAGAATGGGGTATTTTCCAATGTTTTTCTACAAGTACCAAAAGGCTGTATGTGCAATAATATGTAATAACTGACGATGTTCAATTAACCAATAATTCCGAGGTAACTTTATACGTTATACTTTATACGTATAACTTTATACGATACGGTACGGTCTTACAACTGTTGAATGGTGATCCCCCTTTTATTTTTATGTAATGTTGTTGTACATGGTTATTGTATTCTTTTATATAGCCCTGATGATGGTGTACATTATACGCCGAAACGTAGGCAAGGAGATAAAGTTTTATTTCCACACGACCGAACCTCGAGAAGTCAAAACTGGTATAATTAAAATCATTGGAAAAGAGCGATAGTTGTTTCTTATTCTGAAAATTTCAAATGATCGAAGCCTAGCGCGCAGCCTACGAATTGGTAGCGACTCCCAACCCAGTAGTTTCACCACCAGCTGCGTTACACTCTCTTCGCTCGCGACGATTATTAAAGAATTGTAGTGCTTACCTTCGTATTTTATTTACTTTCGGCACTAAATGTTACTGCGCAGGGTTCCAGATGCGTTTTAATCCGAGGATCTTTCTACCGTTCACTTGCTGAAGCCTATCTCTTCCATGCAACGTCACAGATATTCCGTGCGTTCTCCTCCGCGCTAGATCAAATGTAACGATGATACACAAGGATTTGACTGAATCTTTCACACTGAATCATCAAAATACTAAGTTACTCCCACCGCTTGTGAAAAAACATATGCAATCAGACGGTGTAACACGTTCGAGGGAAGGACTAGGTTGGGAGCCGCTGAAGACCTGGATGCAGACACCTACACTAGAAAATTTGGATAAATAATTCAGATCACGCGACCTTAAGGGAGAGCGGCGGATATAATTTGGCTCCTCAATACATCTCTAGAAGTGGCCAAATAACAGGAGAAGGGATTAAGGAAAAAGTGGGCAAAGACAGTTTCCTATTATTCTTGGAAGAATTATTAGACACGCGAAGTTGAGGTAAAGGCTAGTGACGCTAGAAGTGATGTTACCTTCTTCCCATCCATACCTCGTTCCGACCTCTGCCACTGTATAGTGCCGGTGTTAGGAACTGTTGATTGCTATGATTTGAACGCGTATTTGCACTGCAAATTCAGGCTCTCAACGTAGGTACGACAGCAGTGTGACCGGGGCATCACTCCAGGGCATCCAGTGACGTAGCCACAGTTCGAGCAGGTCGGGACGGTGAGTGAATGGCCGCCTTTCCTTTCAGCATAATAGTTTTGAGTATTCAGAACACACTATGTGCATCAATCCTTTTCATACACAATTGACAAACAAGTTTAAGTTTGTTGATTTTATTTATTTCATTTATTAAGACAAAAAAATTCAAATGTATCTTTACTACTAAAATATATTGCGTTTGTTAGTTCATTTATATTGGATAATATGTAAACATTCCTCAATCATTACTCTATTGTATGTATCTTCAACTGTCGACGGGGTTGATAGTTTCACCCTACAAATGATAAAAATAATTCAAGTTTTTATGAGCATAAATGCCGTCCTGGCAATCAAGTGCTTATTGGGAACAACAGTCATTCATCATCCCAACCGCAGCTCCCCCACTCTCTAGATTCAGTCGTTTTTTCACGAGAGAGCCGGCAAGGGAAACAAAAACAAGGTTGAAGGGTCCTCACGACACACGCAGATCACTGTGTGCAGAGGGAAATGAGCACTCTAAAGAAAATAGACAGGGAACATTGACATGAAACTCTGGAACTCAAGAGAAGACGACAATTGAACTTTGAAATTTCGGGAAGATAAATAAAGGACCAGAAAAAAAATGTATTGAAGCAATTCGTGAAAGAGAGGGAGAGGACTCATAGAAAGGGAATGTGGCACAGAGAAAGTGTCGGCTGCGGTAACTAGGTTGAAAACTCACCAACCCGGAAAATCAAAGGTCGCGGGTTCGAATTCCGCCTCTCGAAACGATATTGGGTTAGTCTTATGAATAAGCTTTCATGTTGGACGCCATTAATTAACCTTAGAGGTTCAATCCATCCTAATTCGCACCAAGACCAGGAGAACTCTGTGTTTGTAAAAAGAAAGTACTAAAGAGATGAAGACGAAAGTCTTTTTTTGAAACTTAAAAAAAAAAATAAAAAAAAACTGTAATTTATCCTTCCTCATATCCCAATTCTGATTAATGCTATTACGAAAGCACTCGGATATTTGGAGCAGCGAAATATTTGTGCCGTTGTCTATCTTTACAAGTCCCCAATTCAGGAAGAAATGTAATATTTGAAAACCAATTCCATAAAGAATCTTTTCCAAACAATTACGAAGCTAATGCGACAAAACTACGGTTCAGTAAACGGAGAGGCGTGAGGACCAACTAATCACGAAAAGATCGTGATTGGTATTGCCTAGGGAGAGTATAAGAGGAAAGGCCGACGCTGAAGAAAGTCGGTGAAAAAATAATAATTAGCATATTGGTCGTTTATTCCTAAAGGCCGCTTTACACGGTGAATGATCATGCGAATGATCACCCAAGCATTAATTCGCGAATGAATTTCATAAATGACCCCGTATTACACGGTGAATGAAATTCGCGAATGATCACGCGAATGATCTGCGTCGAAAGGATGCGCAGTTGTACTTCTATCGATGGTTCATATCGATTCAAGGAAAATTTCCGACCTACTCAGCTGTTTCGATCATAGCTGTCGTATATTGACAGAGGACTGTTTTGTTTACATAGTATACGACGTCTGTCGGCATAGTCGGTGGTTTTATTGGCATTTAAAATTAAAACATCAAGTCGGTTTGGGAAAATGGATAGGAGACGCAGAAGACTGGTGATCACTGCTACCGTAGCATTGGTTATGGTACCAGCCGTGCTTATGAGATGCAACCACGAATAAACGATCAAACACTAAGAGTTAAATATTTACAACAGCGGAAAAAAAGAGTATGAAGGAATAAACTCTAATACGAAAAAAAACACTAATCGAATATATACAACACCGTGAAAAAGAAATCGAGAAAATGAACTATAAAACGAAAACGAATAATTAAAAAAATATTAATAATTTAAATGAATAAATATATATGAAACCCTAACCTTAGCGACTACGTAACTGTATATGAAAAAAAATTTACGACCTATTTATAAAAAGAAACCACACCCAAGAACGAATATACGAAATACATATACCAAAGAAAATTTTAAAAAGCGGAAAAAATAATAAAACTATTACTAAATCTAGAGTAAAAAATATATTCTTAAAAACCTAACGATACCAAAAGAAGTTAAAATCTACCATCTACCAAAGTCCTAACGCTACCGTTAACTTATATAATATAAAAACTAAACTACACTAGTGCTACTAATTGAAAAAGTAATAAAAAAATAAGACGTTAAAAAAAATATTTAAAAAAAGCCAAATTCGCTCGCAAATCACATCAAGAGGAAGATAATAGATATCACTGTGCCGATATACCGTGAAGATACACCGTGCATTGGACAAAGGACTGTCGAAATCGCGTAGAATTGTATGAGAAATTCCACTGGACGCTCACGTTTCACTGGTTCCGTTTTTACATTTCAGTTAAATAAATCAAAACAATCAAGATGGTGGTCGCGCGTTCGGATCATGCGATCATTCACGGGACCATGCGAGCAAAAATAGAACATGTTCTAATATTGCTTGAATGATCATGCGCATGACGGTTCATTCGCTGAATTTTCCGTATTACACGATGCATGATCGTCATTCGCATGATCATTCGCGCATGATCATTCACCGTGTAAAGCGGCCTTAAGATTGGCTGATTGCCGCCCTCTACCCTTCCCTAATTTATTCTAGTTCCCTTACCTCCAGGTATCTCTTCCTATACACTCTCCTCTTCATTTGGTCCATGAACATATTCATGGGTCTTTCTCTGGAGACTTTTCCCTCTATTTTATCTTCAATTATGTTCTTCACAAACCCACATAGTCGCAGGGGTCTCCAGTCCCCCTGGTTTTTCTTTTCAGTATGGTGTTTCATATCGTCCTTTCCTCTTCTGCTCTTCTGTATACTTCATCATTCCTTATTTTTTCCGTCCATTTTATTTTCAGCGTCCTCCTCCAGCACCAGGTTTCGAAGGCTCCAAATCTTTCCTGGTCAGCATTTCCAATGGCCCATGCTTCTGATCCATAGAGTGCCACGCTCCACACAAATGATTTCACACACTGCTTCCTGGTTTGTAGTCCTATCTTCTTTGAGCACTGCAGTTGTCTTTTTTCCATGAACGCCTTCTTAGTTCGGGCTATTCTCCGCTTTATGTGCGTTGTACTTCTTCCGTCCCCCGCGATAGTATTTCCGATATAGATGAAGGAATCTACCTGCTCTAATTTCTCTCCTCTCATGGTGACTTCTACATTCAGCTTCTCTCTTCCGCATACCAGAATTTTATTCTTCGTCTTATTTATTTTCATGTTGTATCCTTGGAGAAAATAATTGGCATAGTAATAAGCTATTTGTGATGTATTTATCAGTGATGAGGTCTCGTGGCTTTCAATGCAGGACGGTAGACTAAGTTCTTCAACGCAATATGGCTGCATACGGGTATAGTGGAGTAGTTAGAATCCTCATGACCCAGTTTTGATTACATGCCATTACGAGAGCACTAGGAAAATTTGAGCGGCAAAATATTTTCTTTTTTTTATGGCAACAATTTTCTACATGATGATACTCAACCCGAGTGGAACTATTCTCCTTGCAATACGAACCACCCCAATCGTGTGTGGGAAATTGAGTGCCCTTACGACACACATTTCCCCCACACGATGAAGGGTCAAATAAAACAGTGGTTAATAACTCAAGCTTTTGTGTTGCAACACAATGGAAATATTATATTACATTCATGCAAATATGATAGCTGGAGATATGATTTGTATTGGTGCGATAATCGCATCACCACCAATACTATAGCTGTTCCTAAAAACCATCGCTAGGCAACGAAAGGCTCACCGTGACAAGAAGAATACCCAATCTATTGTAATATGTAAAACATTCAGGAATTATAATGGATTTTTGTTTCAAAAATTTATAAAAACAACTTTATCGATATATTTTATCTATCTATATACTTTATAACTACAAGAAGGCGTTATCAACAAACGACGTAGAATACATACATACCAATCACGCCGTTCCCTTCCGGGGAGGCAGAGTCACTAAGTTTCACTCATAAATACATATTTCTACTCCTAACTCTGCTTCAGTAATTTCCTCCATACTGACCTATCCTTGCAAACCTCTTTTGCTTCATTTACCCCCATACACTGCTTCATACACGCCCTCCTGTTTTTAAGACTCACAATATTCCTCCTCCTAAGAATTTCCTCCACTTTCTCAGGTGTATCAGTACACCGCATATACCTTCTATTGGTGGGTCGCGGACAACTGTATGCTGGCTCTCAAGGTAGTCCTTTCAGAAGGGATCCTAGCTTGAGTAGAATATTGAAAATGGGCCTAGGGTTATATTATACTTTGGTTTCTCTTGTGGAATAGAGGCGAAAATTTGCCAAAACTGACCGGTAGCGCGCCGTAACCGTTAGAAGGGAAAGCTGCGCGTGGTGCGGGTATTTCAATGGCTTGTAACCTTGCATACTCTAATTAAAACTTACTCATAACAGTCACAGAGTATCCTCGGACGGCCGAAGCCACGATGGGCGGCGGAAGCTGAGGAGGGTTGCGTAGAATAAGTAATTTAGGAAAAACGTAAAATATTTATATTCAATTAATTACGGAGACATTCATTCATACATAGCAAAGATTTTGTGCCTTTATGTCTCGAATATTTATAAAATCCGAAGACTCTCGAAAAATTGAGTTGAAATTGTAAATGATAAAGAAATAAATCGTGTAATTTTCCATAAAAATAAACTTTACTTACAAACCGGCTCTCAATTTCAATACATTGAATGCTTTAATTCTTTATTCTTTAAAACTACTTCATGTATTTTTCGCCATTAAATTAGCAAATGCAATTCGATTATGGCATCCGTTACGACTGGAGAAGAGCCTCGGTAAAACTACTTATTTCATATCGCCAAAAATTATATCACAAACATGGAAAACTGGACTGTATTTTGGACACCACTCCAAAGGTACTCAGAGAATACACCAAATTATTTAATTTATCAGAAAAAATTGAAATCGCTAAAAATCATTCATTGCAAATATTGAAGACATACATCTCAACTCAATAGATCTAGAGATCAGAGATGCTGTCATGGATATGAAAGATAATATAACGAATAAAGAAGAAATAAATAATACTCTCAGAAGATCTGGGGATCCAGCAGAAAGATTAGGAAAAGTATGAGAAGGTGCAATTCTTGTTTTTTTCAGAATTTTTAGCCGCTAAACGTAACGCAAAAAAACGCAACTGCGATTATTTCTCTATAATGGAGGTTTATATGTTATTAAAATCACAATCGTTGGATGAAAATGTGGTGGAATTATTGAAAGAAATGCTGAAGACAGTAAGAGATAGCATTTATGTTGCAATAAATCGAAACGCTGTGATTGCAGCAAGAAAGCGAATTATATACGCAAAAGTATATCGCATTTCAAAACCTTCGCTATCCAAATGGATGAAAAACCTTTAATTGGACAGGAAAGAAAAATTGTTTTCTCCAACTTAACGCCGAGAAAAAACCAGATTGAATCAGAGTCAGTTTGAGCAAGTTGAAACTAGGATACAAGAAGATCTTAATATGAACAAAAGAGAATTGAGGATGGTAATATAGGAAAAAATTAGTTTGAATATCAGCAAGTCTACAGTGAACTGTAATATGCAAAGAATGAAATATAGATTTGTCTCACCGCCGGTTGCAGGAACGACACCTACGAATTCAATGAAGTAATGAAGCCCATAAGCCATAGCAAACATTCATAGAGAGTTGCAGATACATTCGATAAATATATTGGTTTCATAAATGGTCTCATAACTTGAAAAAGGAGTTCCATAAGTAGCCAAGATGGCGGACCCGCAGAGCATCGAGTGGAGATTTTACTAAAAGATAAAAGGGTTATTATGTAACAAACGACGAGTTTGCTTACTCATACTGGGTAGTTTTGACGTGCATTAGAAATCATAGATGAGATAAACCTTCGTAAATTTGATGCAGCGGTAAAATTAAGGACACCATCCAAAGCAATTTACTCTTGAAACTGGAAAATGTGTTTCATCAACTTGAATAGTTTTACGAGTTCCATAATTTCATTGATCCCATAAATATCGATTTCACAGCTAATTGTTCCTGCAACTAGTCATTCATGAAGCAAATCTGATCACTAAGGGCAGATGTAAAACCAACCTCTGTGGGAATCGAGCACACGGTAAAGGTTTTCATTCCGCGGCTACTGAGAAAGCCACTTCGGCCGGCAAAAGAAAAAAATTGCTTCAACGTCTTACGCTCATTACATTCCGATTCCACATGAGGGGCTTCATTAATAAGCATTATGGCCTGGGACACGGCTCACTGATCCATTTGAGAGCAGACATGGGATTGCACAACCGAGTGGATAATCTTCTAACCAGAACAAGATCTTTCCCTCCCGTCCCCCTCCCTTGATTTTCCCCTCGTACGATTCTCTCTTATCCAACCTTACGTAAAAACTCTTTACCCTTAATCAGCACCCCATTGATTCTCATCACCCTCGTCTAGTGTACAGCCGAAGGTGGTGGAAGCGAGATTTTTCCTCAGTTATAATTGAGACCATATTCATTTAAGGTAGTCCGAGCGAGATAGTTCCCCAGTCATAATGGAGACCATATTCGAATTATACGTTTTAATCTCACCAGCTGTATGATATATCGATTAAATATTGCATTATTAAGGGTGCAATGATATAGTTTTATATGAAAGAAATTGTATGTAATTAAATAAAAATATATAAATAAGTCTTTAACTTGACTCTTTTTTCTCGCGCGGTGCGTTTATAACTCCTTCAAAACGGAAGGTTTTTTGTGTTACCCAAGAACCTACCGCGTGAAAATATCATTTATTTTCAAATGTCGCGGAAAAAACATACAAACTACACGCTGTTAGTTTTTTAAGGCATGTAAGGGTTAGAAATTCCTCATTTTTTAATAATGTCTCTCTGGAGTGCATACACGTACCATTTCCCATGTAAAAGGGCTGGTATTTTTTTGCAAATATCTCTGAAAGTAATGAGGTAAGGGGTTAAATTTTTGGTGTCATTAGAAGGGTGACATATTTTTCTTTAAAATGAGACCAAATTCATTGATTTTTAATGAAAAAGATATTTCGCTCAAACTGCCTTAAATTGATGGTACTGGCAGTAACTTGGCGGAATTCGTTCACGATGAAATGATGACTTACTTAGTTTTCCACACAAGATTTATTACGTTCAGATGACCCGCGTTTCATTGCTGAGCGACATCATTAGGTCATAATGATCATGTTATTTGGTCAAAATGGTCAGGTGATGATGCCGCGCAGCGATTAAACCTGGGTCGTATGAACGTATCAAATATTATGTGGAAAACTAAGTAATTCATCATTTCACCATATTAAACTTTCATTTTTTATTTGACCAGCAGCTAGAAGCATTAAATATACATCTTAATATGAATGGCGCAAAAGTATAACTGTGCAAGTCTTTATTTCTCAGAAATTAAATACATACGCATACATAAGTGATTAACCAGACTATTTCTTTCCTGGCTGCACGGTGAAAATTCCTCCACTACAGCAGGATTTTTTATCAATTCTGGAAAAGTACATTGATTTGTTATTAATCTTTTCATTCATACATGAGAACACCTACAAACTACACACTCTTCAATTTATACTGAGATCTAGGTTATAAGTTGGATCGAGTCAGGCGATACTTTGTGAAAAAGTGACATGGTAAAATAAGACTTGAACGATGTATTTTTCACACTTTATTTGGAATACCAAACCCTACCGGTTTCGACACTCTCAAGGGTAATTTTCAAGGGTACTCTGACATTCTACCAGTGGCGAGCCCATACATATATTCACAAAGAGGGAGGGAGGGTACTGCAGGAGTGGTTGGGGTAGGGGCTTAAAGGGTGTGATTGAATAGAAATAGGGAACGTGTTGAAGGTCAGGATGATGGGGGAGTGATTTTTAAAGGCAGGACAGGTACATGATAAAGTGAAGACAGGTTAAACGGTACAATTTCATTTAACAATTTCGGTCCCAAAGCCTTAGATTCTGATATAATTGCAAAGTTTTCTAAAAAAAATCCAGCTTTGCACCTTTGTCATTTTATTTTATCATAAGATCTAGGCGTTGGAAGTTCCTCATTTTTCCAATAAAGAGTCTCTATGGCACACATGCGCACCTCATCCTATGGAAAACGGCTTATATTTCTCGACAAGTATCTCAAAAAGTAGTGCGTTAAGTGGCTGATGCATTGATATCTTTGGCAAGGTGAAACATTTTTATTCAAAGTAAATTAATCGTACGCGAAATGGTATCCCGCTCTTACTTCCTCAATCCGGGAGTGGTCGTCCTGCCTTGTATTCGTGATTTTTTTTACATGCATTCTTGATTTTAGAGTTCTCTATCTTTCAGTAGCTGAGTTTATAAGCTTGCAAATGACACCCATTAAAAACTATAATCGCTTGACCGTAAGCATTTACGCAAAATCACTTTCGTTGGAGCGCTGTAGCATGGGGTGCGCTAAATACCCCACGTGACCATTCACGTCCAGGTTTATCTCCTGAGATTCTCAGTGCCCGTAGGTGTTTTCCAGCCACTGTCTTAGTTTTAATTGTTACCTTATGTAACTTTCCATTCCTCACACATATCCTTGACAAGAAAAGAAAACTTGTATTATATATCCGTGGAAGTACGAAGATTCCTCGTAAAAAGATAAATTTGGAACATGCTTTTATATAGCAGTGAAGCTTGGACGACAGCGGCTACAGAACAAAAGATTGTGGAATTACCAAAAAATAGTGAAAATCAAATGAAGGAAATGATTCAATAATCAACAAGTCCTACAAAGAGATAGGTAGGACAGAACTTTGAATGATAACTCTCCGAAGTCGAAGATGCCACTTTACTTCTGCCAAACACCCTTGAGGCGGCTTACTGGGTAACATTTAGCTGAAGATACACCTTGAACGACTGCGCATTCGAACGCAAAGCAGCCTCTCAAAAAAGTGCTGGGAGGGGAATGAACGGGGCGATATAACGAGATGGCAAGAAATACAATGAAAGGATGATATGGGACACTAAAATGAAGAAGTTCTCACTCCTTGACGTAATAATTCATTTAAGAATGAGAGTGAATGTGAGCAAAACGAATAAGTGTAATCAATATTTAGTAATACTTGGCAGTATTTTGCGATCGGAGAAGTAAAATTCGGAAAACGAGGAAATGAAAACAAGAAATCTCAAAGCAATGCAACAGGAAATGATTGCTAAAGAAAATTTCAAACGTGGTATTATTGCGAAAAATATGGCATTGCTCACCTACAAGTGTCGCGATTGAGAGAGACGGACTGCTTAAGAAAATAAGCCGATGAAAGAACAACAAGTACGCCGCTGGGGAGGACATTTGGAGGGAGAAAACGCATAACGACTCATGACTGTCGAAGCAATGGTAGTGACTAATTTGTTTACAAAAAAAGTCCTGAGGGGTAATTAATTGTTCAACTAACAAGCGAATCATGACAAGATACATGGATATTTTAACCTTTCCCATGTTTCCCACCTCACATTTGGTCATGTTTGAGGAGCCAGTGATATCGAGAACATACTTGTAAATACGGATTTAACACGAGGAGACAATGTTGAGCATGAGGTCGTCACAATGGTGATTAAGTAGTTTGAGGGAGACATCATAAAAGATGAATTTGGTTTTACTGATAATGTAAAAGTTCTCGAACTTCCAAGTTTATCAAATAAACAGCCACTTGGCGTCGTGGTTCTCGAGATATTTACCAAATTATAAACAGTCTCCCTTGGGATATGGTAATAGTGTAGGTATACTATAGAGGGATTTTGCAAATAGATAAAAGAATTAACTATATTACCAATTTATTAAATGGTATTAAGGATGACCCGAATGGTATGAAGGAAGTTTTGAAGGTGATCGCAACGAATGGCGTGAAAAAAATGGTAAAATGAAGTATCAAATATGAATATTTAGTCACGTACACATTCATCCCGATCCCGCAATTCCCTTTCGGGGTAGGCAAAGTCGTATACATCTACTTCTGCGGAGTACCCTGCGAGCCGCCGCGTGAGCGTGTGGCAGGGGGTATTAGGACACCAGCCGCGTAAAGATGTAAGGAATTAGGTTTTGGGAGGTGAAATGGTGACGTGTACGGTGGGAGTGTATTGAGCGGAGCTCAGTTTTAATTGTGGTCGCCTATTGTGCACAGAAAAAACGATTTTTTGTACATATCTGTCCAGCAGAGTATCTCTCTTATTTGATCGCTTCTCTCAGACCTATAAATGTAGTAGAGCGTCATGGCAATATTCTCTGTGTCGCTCAGTTGCTGACAGTTCTGAACTTCTCAAGCCAACCAAGCCTACCGTGTGGCCTCCGAGTCTTTCTGGTATCCTCCGAGTATTATTCCCTTGTTGCGGTTAACTTTAGCTCCCTTTTTAATAATAACATTCAAAATTCCCCAACCTAACAAGCCAATTTTGCTTCCCTTACACTCAAGCATTGATTTACGCACAGTCTCTTATTTTTAAGACTCCTAATATTCTTCCTATTCAGGGTCTGTTCAACCACATTCACCCATGACTTTGACGGTCTCTCTCTTCCTCTCACACCACTCACTCCACCATAATTCATTTGGGCATGACGAAAAATTTCTCAGTAAATTCCACACTTAAAAGTTGATTTTCGATTTAGGTTTCCACTAAACAGCAATCATTATACAGTCGAAACCTAGGTTGGAAATAAACTTTTAAGTGTGGAATTTCCTAGGAAATTTTTCGTCATATCTGCGAAGAACTTCCACAAAGTTACGCCTTCAACCACTAATTTTATTACTCATCTGTTTAATTATTCGACTGTCATCCATTCCCTCACGACATGGTCAAACCAACAAATCACACTTCTTTCATTGCTTTCATTGCTGCTTTCCATCTGAACCACATCCTTTGATCATCTCGTTTCTAACTCTACTCACTCTGCTTGTGCCGCGATTACTTCTCGGGTATCCCATTCCCACTGCATTTAGGCAACTCTCATGCTTATCCAGACATACCCAGGTTTCGCTGCCGTATAATGAAGTTGCGAGGAGAACACTGCGATTTTCGCTTCCCTCACAATCCTTGATGTGCTCTACTCTGGGATAATTTATTGTCCAAGTAAATTGTGAATCATGACGATGTACTTGGATATTGTAACCTTTCCCACAGTATCTCACATATGGCCAAGCTTGAGGAACCAGCGATATCGAGAACATGTTTGAGTAACTGTAGAAATACGGATTTAACACGAGGAAACAATGTTGAGCGTGAGGCCGTCACAATAATGAATGGGTAGTTCGGGGGAGACATCATAAAAGATGAGGATTTTTTTTACTGATAAGGTAAATTGTACGTTGTTTCGGCTATCCTTTTCAAAAACTATAGTTCAACTATTTGAGTTGAACTAAAATTTCCATTGAGTTGAACAACAAAATCCATTTACGCCAATCTACGACTTTCTTGACGGTATCTGCACGCTGGTTTCTTCATGTATCGTAAACGCCTAACTAAAAAATTCGTCCACTTGTTCCATTACAGGTTTAGTTTATTACTAATTTAATTCCTGCTGTAGCCATTTACCGTTCTCACATGAACTTATTGCGTAGTAGTGCTGCATTTATTTCGCGGTTCTCCAAACTACTCAAAAATCGAAATTAATTTCGGATGTGGCCTATGAGCTGATGAGCGAGGACTCGCCCTTCAACTCTCTGAGTCCACGCGTCGCAAGGGCCGATTGGCTATCCCAGCCCTTCCCGCCCCGCTGTGGGGAGGAAGCCCTCGTCCTGCCTTTCGCAATTGCCGACCGCTGGCTGCAATGGGTGCACTCGATGCCCCAATCAGCCATCAACACACCTGAGCAGTAAACATACTTGGAGGTTACTTTTCAACAAGTTGAAAGTGTTGGCAGTCGATGATGTGAGAGTCGTGCTTTTCTCATCGAGAGAAAAGCATGACTGCTCCCAAATCCGTTCCATTGATATGATATAATGGGATAAAACACACATCTAAACTTACACCAGGGTTGAAATTCGTCATGAAAACATCAATTGACTTGACCGGGATTCGAACCCGGATCTCCCAATTTCCAGTCAGGTGTGTCAGCCATTTACACCACCAAGCCATCTTCCTTCAAGGCGAATTTCGAGCTAGATGTCCACGCCTCAAGTCCACATTATAGCACATGAGACGAAGTCGTGCTTAAAAAGCCACTGTCGAGGTGGATAAACCCAACATGGTCGTTATATAATGACGAAAATTGACAAATTTCCAATCATTGCATTGACAAATGATGTGGTACGAAGTCACTCGCACGAGTGCATATACCCCAAGGTTGAAATTTGCCATGAAAAAATCATTTGACTTAACCGGGATTCGAGCCCGGATTACTTGGTGGTGTAACTGGCTACACACACCTAACCAGCATTGGGAGATCCCGGTTCCAATCCCGGTTAAGTCAAATGATTTTTTCATGACGAATTTCAACCCTGGTGCGAGTGACTTCGTACCACATCATTTTTTAATGCAATGATTGGAAATTTGCACATTTAAATTTAAAACCTTAGAATTTTCCACATATTTACGCCTCATATAGCACGATGCGATTATTTTTTAAAATATACTCGCCTAAATTGTTGGTGAGGCCAGGGCTAGAGATGTTCTTCAAATCAACGTCAAAAAGTCCTGAGCGAAATTGTACCAGTAGATACAAAAACTTGAAAATCGAATGACGTCTCCGATGGTGGAGGTAGCCATCGAAACGTCGGCCAACAATTACCTAATCTGGTGGAAAATTCGCGAAGAATTTATTAGTATCATACACCAGTAAAAAACAAATAATATTTTACTTGAAAATCATTTTTAAAACTGGTTACGGTGTTTCCACTAAAGAATAGATTTCCCGGTCTTCAAACTTGCACGACTTGAAGCAGAAGCGTTCGCTGTCGATTTTGAAAACCGAAAGTAAAGTCTATCTATTTCATACGTTGTACGTCGTTTTCAGTATTTTCTCTCATATTTCGTTTGGCCATAAATTATACACCACCATGAATGTCTGCAGTTTAGTATGCCGTGAAAATATAAAACTACTGAGGAGAGCTATTTTCCCTATCCTTAGGAATAATATTACCTGAAGTCCTAAAGTAGAATTGGATGAAATTTATGCGTTTTTAATTAAATTTAGGAACAGCAAAAGATGGCATGCAGTCAAAACCTAATGTATGCACATAAAAAAAAACAATAATTAAATTAAATTTAAGAGACCGGGTAGAAATTCATACGAATATTTTAGCAAAATATTTCCATTCTGGCCAGTTTTTGAGCAATAATCCACCTGCTTCGCTTGGAATTCAGCTTTTTGGATTAAAAATGTCATCTTTAAATAAGTAATGAACGAGCGTGATGCGCCCGCTCCCAGCGGGCTTCCTCCGTGGAAATATTTAAGTGAAATAGTACTTCATGGCGGCCCTGTCAAAGTAAAGGAAACATTTAGACCGTTGAAACACCAAGGTTAGACGCACATGATGACTCATACTTACGTATCAACAGGAGACTTGAATGTGGAATCAGCCGCATTTTGATAAAAGTTATTTAAAGAATGCGAGATATTGTTGCAAATGAACAAATGTATCAGTTTGTGCGCCGTTAACGTCAGGAATATTTACCGGTTTACCTCTCGAACATTCCACCATAACCAAGACACGAAAACAAAGAAAAGAGGGTGCCAGAGAAAGAGAGACAGAAAATGGTTCGCCATAGACTGAGTACGTGTTGAGTCCAAGACCTTTCTGTGTTAACTTGAAATAATATGTTGAAAGCGCGTTATATTGCAAAAAATATAATAATATGTATCTGAAACTAAATTGGTATCAATTAAATATCCTGAAATAAAGGTTTGCTCTGCACCATGGAGCAAGTGCGTGACGTCAAGATGGCGGATCGCCTCATCCCCTAAGAGAAATATCAAGGGCCATTTTTTAAAACCAATTTTAGGAAACAATAGCAATATTTAGGAAGTAAGATATGCCGTCGCATGTTCTCTGATAAATTCTGTGCATTTTGGTACCTCATTTGTAGAGTTTGGTTGCGTATAAGTTGAGAAAAAGGTATCTATACAGTAGAAATAATATAGGAGATAAAAGCCAAAGACTTCTTGATAAGAAAGCAAGTGACTGAATGCATCAGATGTACTTGGTCCTAAAATGCGACAATCAGTGATCACTCACTGAAATTGCAAGGTCTGGATGTAAAAATGAATGAATAGTATGATGGATTGGGCAGAAAGGCTGCACGCTAAATTTGTTGAAGCGACGGGAGAGATGCTCAAATAATGAAAGGAATACGATAACAGCAAAAGCTATTTTGTTTAGTCTAAAAAAAGGTGCAGTAAAAGTGTGTCGATTTTTCAGAAACAAATTCTGCCACTCACCATCGCATTTATAACACATAAAACCATACGCGGTGCAATTTGTAACAATTTCTGCGTAAAAAACGCGTTCCTTTGCTCTCTAGAGCGCATGCATACGCAGAGAGAGATCTGTTCAAAATTTCAGAAAAAATTCACTGATAACCATTAAAATATTCTCAGATTTCCCGAGTGTCTAGGAATGAACAACATCTCGGTCGTTAATTTCTGTCCGAGAGCAAACAGGGTTAATTACAGGAGTAAGTACTACATAGCATCCATTTGACAATATACTAGGTTAAAAAAAATAGGATTCCAAGATTTTGAATTTAACGAAATAGGCCCTAGAGCACCAAATCGTTTTATCTCGTTTTGAATGTATTTTTAATGAGAATTCGTGAAAATCTCTTTGTCGAAGGGTCTTGTTTATTTTAAATGCAAAATCAGTTTCTTACAAATAATGCAAGAGAAGAAAATAGAATCAATCGAAACGTAGTTTAACCATAAATAATGAAGATCAATTGGAAGGAGGAAATCGTTTACCAAGAGGATCAGAGGAGCTGGCAAGAGCAGCCTTCTCATTAAAACTCTCCGAATAAGAAGTAATTATCTCACTGAACATTCTGACACCTGGCCGAGAGGCGTAAGGGAGAAATCAATGTGGAAGATCAAGGAGGGAGTACACGAAGCGAATTACAAGAGCCGATGAAATGAAGGTACACGAGGGCATAAAGCGGTGAGCTGAGAGGAGCAGTGGACCGAAAAGCTCTAGAAAACCAATCTCCACAATTGATGAGTGCTACTGATGACGACATTCACTGCGAATAAGCCAGCGACAAAAAAGTAGCTTCGAAGGGCTAGAAGATATAGCTCTTGCTGTATACCGCCGGTTTGTCAACATTTCTCTCCTTCACATGAATTATTTAAGCTCCCCTCTGAGTGCTTTGCAGCAAACTCTCGAGGCCTTTCTAAGCGTGTAAATTCACAGAGCATTCGTATGCACCGTGCATTCAAACACGACTGTGCGTATTGCGCGGCAGGAGATCAACGGGATTTGATGGTGCACGCGAACCAGCAGCTTGATGGGCCTTAATTAAGGTGGCCACGGCTGAAACCGTGGATCATTCTGAGCAAATTTCAATATTTTGTGAGCCGGCAAAAATTCTTGGGCCGTATTTAATTCAATTTTACCATCTTTTTACGCGTTCGAACGAAAAATATAGACATTAATGGAAATTCTACACGAATTATATTTTACATTTTTTCCTCAAATAAAGCATGTTATGACTAACGTTTTCGACGCATTTGAAATTTAGCCTATATTAAGAAGAAATATGTTTTTTTTCGGATATTGAACTGGGATTGACATCATTATATATTTCAGCAACAATTTATAATAGTATAAAATGCATTATTTCGCGTTGAGAATAAATTCCGTACACACAAGATATGTCAATAAATTTATACGACAGATTTCTTGTGATTTTTCAATTAAATGAAAATTCCAAAATATCTTCTTCAAAGTAATCACTATGAAATACCGCACAGCGATGGAGACAATTTTCCCGCCATTCGTAGCAGTGGAAAATTGGAATACCGAAATTGTCTTCAACTGGTCAGTTACGGCTGTTTGAATGCCTCATAGTATTCCGAAATGGCGTCCTTGAAGTGACTTTTCAATCTTTGGATAAGAAAAAGTTACAAGAACTCAAGTGGGGGGGATTAAAGTGACTGAGGACCACCGGTAATGACATTTTCAATTCGCTCCAAAAGTCAACGCACGTGTCCCTCTCGTTGTTCTTTTGTTCCTACGAAAGGCTTTCCGGAACACTTCGTGAGCAGATTTTCCTCATCCTCGAACCACCAGTCGAAACCTCATAAACAGCGGTGAGACTTCAATTCAAACGTTTCCCGATCATTCTGACTGACAATCGACGATAAGAACTCACAAAATCCCGGATTCTGGCAGTACCAATGTCATTTCTTGCAGTTACAGGGCTTACGCTGAGAGATTCATCTTCAATCTTTTTTCTTCCTTCTGAAAATTCCTTAAACCTCCTAAAGACCTTGCCAAAACGGTGTCTTCTTAGGCTTGCTGAAGCTTTGACAATGTTTCTGTTGCACTGAGACCAAGTCTGAAGCAAATCCTGTCAAAGGAACGTTGCTCGAAATTGGCGTCACTTATTTTCAGAACGCAATAGAAAAACTGTAATGATAAATATTCCTGCGGGCAACTTAATGACTCTACGATGTTTAAACTCGTACCAACGGAGCATCACATGTTGCCCCACCTTCCCTCTAAACGATAAGTCCCTGATAAACGGTAAGTGCCAGATCGAACGCTATGCTTCCAGTCTTATTACTTCATTTGCACACCTCGTGTGCAATCGAATTATTACGAAATAAATGTCATGAGACATTAAAATTCGGATTTAAATAGCATTTAATCACGACAAACCATTTATTTGATTCATATTTTTCACTTTTATCGATAGATCGTTAACGAGGACGCACATGAACGCAAGTTTTAACCAAATCCGTACAGAGGCAAAAATCACTTCAGCCGAGTACGCTACGAGTGAGTGTTTTGTTCGATCAATACCATAGTACCCTCCGAGCAAGTTTATTTACAAAAGAAATGTTATCGAAGCCTTATTCTATATTTTAAACCAAACTTCCATTACGTTACATTCTTTCATCACCCTATACGTCACTAACAGCCATCCCTACGTCCTGATGCAAGCAAAACGACACAGTTAAATGACCGGCTAAGCATTCGCACTGCGCGTGAAGTACTTAGGTAGCTAATCGCTGAGGAGCTGAGGAGGAAAAACAAGAGAAAGGAAGTCGCAGACTGGCTTAACGAATCGACCAGTGTAATGGGGATTGGGTGAGGAGGGAGGGAGGTGAGGGGTTGGTGGAGGAAAGGGATTGAGAACGCTAGAATAGGCGAGAATTTGCAATTTTTCGCTATCGCTAACCACTAGCTTTCCAGTTCGCCACTCGGCATGAAGCGGAGTAATTTGATCGCCTCACCTCGAGTGCGGCTAGACTGCGAGTTCATTAGCGCCGGTGGATATATTACTCCAAGGATGGGAGAAGGCGAGGCGAGGCGAGATTTAATTACATCTATGCAAGTATCGGACAGCTTTGACCTTCGTAAAACCGTAAATGATACGTCTGATTGCCGCGATGGTGGATAAGGATTAGAAATAGCGCCACTTCAGCGACGCAAATTAACGTACAAGAATAAGCTCGACCGATTGCTAATGAATGATAGCCGGTAAGGCAGTAATAATACAGCGGAGCGCGAACTAAATTTATAACAATAGCTCAAGATTGGATGTTGAACTTTCGTTTTTCGAACAAAAGGAAAATTCCGAACGGAGAGGTCTTCAGCGCTAAGAAATGCTGTTGCGATCCCTTCGAAGAGTTGACTGAAAGAAAATTCGCAAAGCAGAAATGCCGAGTCTAAAATTGCTGGAGTAACCCTGGTAAGACGGAATGAAACTAAGTTTCACTAGCTCTCAACAGCAATTGGGGGTTGCCTATCAATGATGTAAAAGAAAAGAACAGAACAGAAGTGTTCACGAGCTAATAATTTTCGTAACATTGATTTAACTTATTGGTTGCTTGGTTTTCTGTAGAGGCGACGGACAATAGTAGTCATTTGCGCCAGCAAGGACAAGTAGGAAGATTGATAGGGAAGAATCATTAGGGGAGCGGAGGAAGAGTGGAGAGAAACCCAGTGTCGGCCAGCGAAAGTCACTGTGGGGACCACAGTTTAATGTTCCATCGAAGCAAACTGCGTACTTCTTTTGAAGTTTCCTCCGTGTAGAAAAACTCTCCGCATTGGTGAGTTCCGGAAGAACGCAATTATATCCCTATTGTAATGGCTTGCTCCCCTCAGTAAACGTGAAAGAGGGAAGAAATATCCATAAAACTCCGCTTTACTGTATGTGTGAATTATTTATCTTGTAAAACAAGATTTTACTATCAGCGCTTATGTCACACTTATTTTAAACGTAACGCCACTGGTTGTCCACATAAGCATGATCAAAAATAAAAGGGAATTTGAATATTGACTATAAACAAACGGAACTTAAGACATTTATCAAAAACCTACAGCCCAGGTAACAGTACATTATACAGTGATGAAGTAAATCACCACCACTTATGACAATTTTCAATTGCCATTAGTATTATCCTGCTATAACCCTCTTACACCTAGTCATTTTCATACAATTATTCAATATTTCACATGAAGTTTTAAGATAATTCAACATGAAAGATACATAAACCTAATGTTTGGTCGATGTGTTTCCTTCTAGAAATATTTCAGTAACGCGATATGATTAGTGAGAATGTTTTGGGCGTATCGCTACAAAACAGGATATGATTGCACTTATTATACGGATACTTCAAAAGAAAAAAATTCACCGTGGGAAATACTATTTGCCTTGACTGAGACATAAATCCGAATTTGAATCCTGGCACATCAAATTAATTGGGCATACTTACCCAATCATGTACCCTTACGCGTGACTGCGCACCATTTAATTTTCTCATTTCGGAGATGCATTCACGCTTCATTACAGCTGAAATACGATTACCATAAGGCGCATTTTCTTGCAAATACGCATCAATAGTATCAATGGATCCGTCCATTTACCACTGAATCTATCACATCTGCACCTTCTCACACATCACCAAAATGTAATCACCTGGCCCAGGATTCAACCGCGGACATTGGGCTAGCCGAATCAATAGGCACACCACTACGCTATACAGGCTTCCTAATTCTCATGCAAATTTTTGGAGTATTTAGGGGAATTGGATCATCTGCTCAAACGAGCCGTGAGATTCCGACATGAGGAAAGTCAATGCATTCAATGTAGCCACAATACTTGATGTTTAATCTGGTAAAATCACTAACCTAACTACGTAAATAGTCACTCCTTCCAAATACTGCCGCGATGAAATACGTATCAACTGCCATTAGGTACAATCCATCGCGCAGTGAATTGCGCATTTGCTCGATAAGCCAAAGGTCCGTAGTTCGATTCTCAGCCCGGGTTTTTCTTCCAAAGGCCATTTCAATGTACTTCAATACCGTGGTTTTCGGCAGAGGCGAGCCATTTACTCCAGCATTTTTGCGCAGACATCAACTCCGAGAGCAAAACTTTTCTTCGTCCTAGTAATCTTGCCGCAGTCAAGTAAGACGGCTAACATACACATTAATCTCATTACTTTTCCCCAAGGCCGCGGTTCGTATCCAGCCGAGGGAATGGACTCTTGTTTCGTCCTTTCAGGTTACACAATTACAAACAATTACAGAACAAGATGCCGGGGAGATAGGCGCGCTCGAAACCCAGATACTAAGTGCTCCACTTCTCGGACCTCATCTAACACTTTCTCCCCTTTCGTCGACTTACCTGAAAGAGCGTCCATTACTCAACCACTCAATTCGCCTTTTTTTCAACACACAGCCCACATGCGTCTAAGGGAACAGTTGAGAAATACTTGCATGGTACTCGGAAAGGTACGGTCGCTCCGAAAGATTCGACCCAAACGCACAACCGATTGTGGAAGTCATAAAAAGAACCTGTTGCTGCCGAAGCACCGTCCCCACGTTTTTTCTGGCATCTTCGACGTCACAGATCCAACATTCTAACCCCCACGTGATCAGAGAGCAACGCTTAATTCCTCATCTCCACGGTAGGGACGAGGTGATAATGGAAGCACTTGGGCCGCGTTCCAAAAGCAGGCATGCTACACTTTGTAAAAAAAGTCTAATATTCACGGACAACTAAATCTCTGACGCGGACGTGGTCCAAAGAGACGTGAATGAACGAGAGACGGTGGATAAAACCTTCAACGATCGGGTTGTAACGAAAAACAGCTGCAATCGAATACGCCAGAGCTAATATCAAACGTTGAAAGTTTCAAATGACAAATTTGGCTATTTTCACAATCTTTTACAGAACGTACTTCCGGTTTGGGCTATCACGAAATTATCAGATACACCAACGCCTGAGTCTAAGTGTACCAGATGATGGATGTATGGGTGGGTGGATGACAGTAGTACATTCTATATTAAATTGTGAAAGAAAATATGTTTATATTCTCAAAAAGCCATAACTCAGTGTATTGTGCAATGAAATATTATTCCTAGCTCTCCCAAACAGAACGCCTCAGTATATTCAGCATAAATATTTAAACGTCCACAGTATCATCAAACACCCAAGCCATATCAGACGCCCGAATAAATTAGTACCATCAATACAGCGTAGTCGTTTGGCAAGCCTCGATTCAAACTATTCCGCAGTGGCTCTGAGCAATCGTAAGTGAGAGTGAAGTTAGCCTTAAAGCTAGCATTAAAATCTCACATTCCAAATTTGGCAAAAAATACGGCTCGAATTTTTATATTTCCACTGAAATACAGCCTTTTGAAAGAATATTCTAACGCCGCATTAGTTATAATAGCCCGCATTTGGCAGACAACCAAAATTTTATACGACGTGATAGATGAGAACAGCTCATATTGGTGGCATACCCGATATTTCACAGAAATATGTCACCATTGACAATGATCTAAAGTTACGCGCAGCTCAAAGGAGCTCGGTATCAAGATACGTTCTCACCACTGACTCTATTAATATAACTTCATTACTACTTCAACCTATATCAGCCTTTTTATGATAGACAAACTCAAAAACTATTAATTCTCTTCACTTATGATTTACATTTCAAGTATCGACTCGACCATTACCCAGCTAATCACTGAAATTAGACAAGAAATACACTAAGCTTTCGAAGAAAAAAGGCTAAATTTATCGCAAGGCGAAGTAATGATGCAGCGAGGCGCATTTGAGTATACGCATAATGCATGTGTTGAGTACAAATAAAACGATGGCACGGAAACATGGTAAATCACGGAATCGCGGCGGCTCAAAGGAGCTTGGACGATGGAATCAGCAAAATACATTCTCACCACTACCGACCAACATTTTCCGACTTGGCTGCCAGCTATTTCCGCATTCAACTATGATTGGAATACACCACTGCCTAACATTAATTCTCCTCGCTTACACTTTACATTAAAGCATCGACATGGCGATTGCTCAGCTATTCCCTGAAATTAAGGCATGAAGTACATCAAGCTTAAGAGGAAGTCCGGAAAAAAGGCTAAAATGATTGTTATGCTGGTTAATGATGTAGTAAGATGCGTAGAATATACGTAGAATGCATGGTTAGAGTACCAGTAATACGATGACAAGAAATCATGGTTGTATCCCGAAAGAGAAAAACTTTCAGCGACTGCCAAAGGTGAGACACGAGAGGTGGGGAAACCAGGATGTGGCGAATTACGGAGTGAAGCCAGCCAAGCGGTCGTTCATAGAGCGCGCAAAAACATTGTTAACGATTTTAGCCACGTTTTTTTTCACCAATGCATTTACCACCGCTGTTAGCTACAGAGGCGAGTGCGGGAAAAGTACGATTGAAAAAATAAACCCGATCGGACGAAGACAAAAAACAGAGCGTCATGAAATGAAAGTACATGGTAACGGTCCACATTCCCTGACCACGCTGGCCTTGGGTTGTATCCGCTGCATTGCCACATGACTCAGCCAACATCGAAACGAACCTCACGTCGAGAACTAATTTTGCGCTCCATTAGCGAGCATTTTGTTACCGGTTCCTCCTCGTGGTCGGTTGATTAGTTGGTTATTGAGAGAGGTGAGTGAGTAAGGCAACTAGAATTAAATTTGAAGAAATGCGCGATTATGAATTTTTGGAAAAAGAATGGCTTTCCCAGGAATAATTATTGCATCAAAGAAAACAAAATATGTAACGTAGATTCAATTAAATACTTAGGCGCCACCATCACTGAAGACATGTCATGGGGGAAACACATCAGGGAAATAACTAGTGTTGCAAACCGTAGATTAGGATTCGTAAAAAGGGTTCTTGGCAAATGCGATGAGAGAGTACGAGAAAGAAGCTATTTTACACTTGTCAGGCCTCATTTAGAATATGCCGCTAGTATATGGGATCCGTAGGAGGAAGGTATGATAAAAGAATTAGAGCGCGTGCAAAGGAGATCTGCTAGGTTTGTTAAAGGTCGTTATGATAATTGTATAAGTGTTACGAGTTTAATAGAAGAACTAGGATGGGAATTACTATCAGAACGCAGGTTAAAATGTAGGTTAAACCTTTTAAGTAAATTCGAAACAGAGTTGTTCACAGATGATGTTAGATATATATTGAGATCCCATGCATATTATGCTAGGTTTGATCATATTAACAAGATTAGAGAGATAGATTGTCGTACCGATAAATTTAAAATGTCATTTTTCCCACGTACTATAAGAGAGAACAATAGGCAGCGTAGCAAAGGGTGAAGGGTAGGTGAAATATAGTTAGAGTAGTCTGTAGTGCGTGATGCATGTAATAACAACCAATTATCCCTTCCTTATTATGTAGATACTAACCATCTAGCTCCATGTGACCCTATTATCTAGCATATCTCCCTTAAATATCCTAGTTGCATGTCAATAGTGCATGTTTGGTGATCTTCACCCCCTGCCACACACCCTCGTGGTGGCTCGCAGGGTATCACGTAGATGTAGATGTAGATGTAAGGTTTGGTCGAGATTGCGTGGGGAATCAAGGGAGGGTGGATCACTTCGTCGGTATAATCTCATCCGTATCCCATCCATCATTCAGTGAATAACCAGTGTTATTACAACAAATTAATGTTACGACAAGGAAGAAATATTTTATGAATATTGTTTGGAGCGCGCTAACCTATGTATGTGAGACATGGACAAAAGTAGAGTCAAGTAAAAAGTAAACATGAAGTAGCATAAATGAGGCTTTGGAGGAGAGTGACAAGTACTTGGTGGACGGATAAATAACTAATGAGCAAGTGCAAAATCAAATTCAGCCGAGATGAGAATTCACACAATTGAGTGAAAATCAGAGTGCAAAAACTATTCGCCTGTACTGGGAATCGAACACTGATGGCTCGATTCCGCGCCCAGTAGTCTAAACAATTAAGCTACCCAGGCATCCTCTTCCACTGTCAATCTTGGTTAGAGTAATGGGCGAGAAATCAAGGGATTTGGGTTCGAATCCCAGTCCAGGAGACCGATTTTTCCTGTGAACTTCACTCAATTATGTGAACACTAACGGGTGACTCCGTTAAAGTAATAGCGCGGCTAGTTCCGTAGTTCTTCGAAAAAGAGATGTGAATTACCAAAAATGATTATGACGCGGAAAACAAAGCTCATCGGACACATACTCCGATATGAATACTTCATACAAAATATACAGCAAGGGAAAATCCTTGATAAAACTGAAGGGTCAACCAACAACATCCTATTCTAAAGTTATGGTAATAGAAAGTGGATGTACCTCATACATCGAAATGAACAGGATGGCTGACAACGGAGTGTGTTGAAGGTAATGGTTGCAAAAAAAGGCCCCTCATGGTAGTTTGAGCGAAATATCATTTAACCTAGATATCAATGAATTTTATCTCATTTTAAAGAAAAATATATCACCATTCCACCGATATCCAAAATGCAACCCCTTACAACATTACTTTCAGAGACATTTGCCAAAAAACTCCAGCCCTTTTACATGAGAACATAGTACCTACGTTTATGCACTCCAGAGAGACATTATATGAAAAATGAGGCTTTTCCTACTCTTAGATATCGTCAAAAAATCAACAGTGTGTAGTTTGTGTGTTTTCTCAACTATTTTTGTAAATTAATCATATTGTCACCGCAGTAAATTCTTCGGGATCACAATAAACCTTCGGTTTTGATGGAGTTGCAAACCTACCACGTGAAAAAATGAGTCAAGTTAAAGATTTAATTAGATATTTTCATTTGATTACTTACAATTTCTGTCATGTAAAACTATTTTATTGAACCGTTAATAATGCAATATTTAATTCATGTGTCTCATAGCTGGTGAAATTAAAACGTATATTTCAAATACAGTCTCTATTATGATTATGAAACTATCTCGCTCGCACTACCTAAACGGAGTGAGTCCATCATATGTGGAGAACACACAAATGCGGAACAGCCCTAAAGAAACTAATAACATGCGTGAAGCAGAGTCCTCGAATGAAAGAGTGAAACAGAGCTGCTTCGCTCTGGTTAGGCCACACCTCGAATACGCCGCGAGCATTTGAGACCCGGATTTAATCCGAAAAATAAATAAATAAAGCATCCAGTAAAGCTGCGTGAATCGTAAAAACTGCTACGAGCGAACATATAGTGTTTCACAGCATTTAGACGAACTATGTTGGGAACTGGTAGAGACTCGGAAGCTACATGATAGGCTTAGATCGCTTGATAAATTCAGAATAGGCGGGCTCAAGTGTGGCAGAAAGAATATCATTTTGACGCCAAGTATATCCCACGGGAAGCAGTAAATTAGAGAAATACTATCCTAAACAGAGAGATACAGGAATTGATTTTTCGCACGCACAATATTAGGCCATAGTAAAAATTAGATCCAATCAAAACACTCGACACTTCCAAAATACACCACATATTTCCACCTCCCTCTAACACCCTTACACGGATTGTGCCCTAACACCCACTTCAACACACCCAAGCGGCAGTACGCTGGGTGGTATATAGATGTAGGTCCCACTCATATGCTTCATGCGACTTGCATAGTCACCAACACACAATCTCGTCTCATCCGACGGGCTACGTGATGTCCTTGAAGTGTCCTCCACGTAACACCCAAGTAAAGATCGGAATACCACTGAAAAACCTTCGACACAGCCGGGATTCGAACCAGGGCCGTCCGTCATGGGACACATTTTTCATAAAAGTAGTTACCTTCAACAATTTCTACACAGAGCGATTTGCGAGGAATTGGCAATGCCTCAGGATGTGGTAGGGGAGGTGATGTAAACATTTTTAGGATGAACATGCGGTCGCAACTCCTTAATTGCCGAGCGCACAGCGAGAAGCATTTTGCAATTACCATGAAATGAAATGCCCATAAGCAGAGGCATGTACCAACAGTACTGAAATCAGAATTAAATATAATGCACTTAAAAATCGAATCTTTCTTTTCTCGTTGTGAATCATACCTGTTGGTAACAAATTTAAAGATGGAAACATACATTGGGAAAAGTTATCTTCTTTAAATATTCACTCGATAGAGCACATTTTTTTATTTTCAGCGAAGTTAAAACATGCATCTTTGTATGTAGAATGAAATGTGATGAGAAAGTGAAAGAACGTTGTTATTCTCAATCGTTAGGCCTCATCTGGAATATGCTGTTAGTGTATGGGATCCATACGAAACGGGGTTGATATCAGAGTTAGAACGCGTACAGCGAAGAGGAGCTAGGTTTGTGAGACGATGCTACGATAAGTTGGCTAGTGTGTCTGGACTGTTAGAAGAATTAGGATGGGAATCGCTATCACAGCGTAGATTAAATTATAGGCTTAACCACCTAACTAAATTTCAGGAAAATCATTTCTGTGACGACGTAAAAAACATACTATTAACCCACTCGTACTACGGCAGATTAGATCGCGCCAATAAAATTAGAGAGCTAGATTGTAGAACCGATAGGTATAAAATGTCATTTTTTCTGCGTACCATTCGGGACCATAACAGCTGTGATCGTCGTCATGAATAGTGCGAATAGTGACATTACCTAGACTGTAGATCCTTTTCTTTATATTCTCTACGTTCTTATTTATGCATGATGTAAATATTGATGTTCTTATTCATGCATGATATTTTGAATATGTAGTAGTAGTCCTTGTACCCTTTGCACATTGGAACGATTGACGATAGAATGTTTCTTGGTAAGTAGATTGTTAATTGGCGCGTTGCATGTGTGGTACGCTGGTTTCAGTGTAGTTTCGGTGTTCTACCGTATCATTCATGCATGCCTGGTGTGGATGCACCCCCTGCCACACACCCTTTGGGTGGCTTTCAGGGTATGACGTAGGTGTAGATGTAATTCTCATCAATTCTCCTTTGGTACTATGAATCGTATATGCATGTACAGTATTGTAAGTGCGTATCTAATTTGTTTCGTATTAGATTATGTGAAAATTAGCCTGTATATAAAATGCAATTCATTAAGCATTAACCTGTGATCTTACATCCACTGTATCCCTTCCGATACATACGTAGGTAGACCAACTACGAAGTCCAGGTAGACTCACTACACACTCCAGTATTCTTTGTCAGACAGACTGTTATTATTTACTAGACGGTGTGGTATTCCTCATCAGGCAAGCACGTTGGTTTTACCAAAGAGTATTATTTCGTACCGGAGATGAATGTCGCTTTACCTGAGAGTGTAGTTACTCTAACCAAACTATTAGCACTTTCGCATTTGTAGTCTATTTTTGAACGTGACGTAGTTTGGTTCATATTTCACGACACAGTACAGTAAAAATCCCCAGGACCCTAATAACTTTAACGACACGTCACTTTAAAATTTAAAAAAATATAATCGTGCTGCAATTGGGCACAGCTTAACATGATGAAAAACTATGAACGAAGATACACTCTGTCTTATGTCTTATCCTGAAAAGAGAAAGGAATGGTGTATTTACAAAATATTCAATCTCCGTATTAACCTTCGCTCTGAGAGCGTTTCTCTTTCAAAATATATATTAGACCGGCATATGACTCTCGTAAGAGCAAAGTTTAAGACGTCAGGTAACAAAATTTCAATGGCTTGAGCCTAAGGATTTATGATCTGCTCTTTGGTTCTTTCTTGGCTCTAAATTGTTTGCTCTGAATATGGAATACGGATCACAAATGGCTGGTTAAAGCTACTTTGAAAAGTAGGACGGCTGAGTACGGTTTCAAACGCTGAAAAGGAAAAGTACACAAAATTTAAATCACACATAGCTTAATATGTATTCAATACCATTAGATTGACATATTCAACGGTATTCAGCGAGATATTGCGGAGCATCATCGTGAATTTTGATAGAAAAAACTTTTTAATGCTCAATTCGTAATTTATTTGTAGGTGCGTATCTAATTTGTTTCGTATTAGATTATCTGAAAATTAGCCTGTCTATAAAATGCAATTCATTAAGCATCATCGCATCATAAGCATCAAAGCAACATCCATTTGAGCACGTGTAAGCGTTTCGACGCTTAAAGCGTCATAGTCAGGTATGACTAGTTACAGTTTGTATCAGATGATGTCGCGTACAA
Organism: Ceriagrion tenellum; assembly: GCA_963169105.1. NCBI lineage: Eukaryota > Metazoa > Arthropoda > Insecta > Odonata > Coenagrionidae > Ceriagrion > Ceriagrion tenellum. The sequence goes on along the minus strand of OY720638.1, from coordinate 97,098,327 downwards.
ATAAATACCCGAGTATACATTTAACAAAGTTAGTTCTTTGAAAAATCCATTGAGATTGCCGCGCGTACCCAGATTATAGTATTTTGAGCCTTTAATTTTATAGATAACGCAGAATCCTATATTAATAATTAAATTCGCAAATCAAACTCTTAAATTTCCGATATTGTAATGATACAACACGGAAATAAGATAAAATGTCATACGATAAAATACCATGCAATTTTAAATCCCAAAACACATCCCATGTGGTAAAACGTCAAACGTTTAGCTTGAAGTATGTTGCAGCAGATTCCATTTAGAATAATGCATTAAAAAGGAATTTGGTGGAAAAATACAAATAAATATGGGTGTAAAAATACAATTAGATGACACAAGGGAATATGGGAGCCATTCAGATGTGAACTCAGCCACAATGAATGAATTATGTAGTTCACACACGGAAAATATATTAATTAGTCGAACAAATGTCACGATGCAAAGACGATCCATTTGAGCACGTGTAAAATGCAAAGAAAGTCTGCTAAAAAAATACCATCCTATGCAACGTCCATGGACAAATACAGCGCGATAACCATCCGTGCGTAATGGATCATTTATTTGCAAAAAAAAGAACACGGCCACTTTCGCACGCCAAGGCGCCATAAATCTTCTTCAATTCGTGTCTGGAGTGGTCACGTGAGAAACGGGGAGAGTCTTCATGCGAGGAAAAATTGGAGACGGGAAGGAGGTCGAGGGTTAGGCTTTAATCCCCTGCCTTCGATGACGGGGGAAGGTCTGATGCGGGCATCTGGTTCCTTTCACTTCTGACGCGAGAGAGCAGCCGATGCGATTACACCCACGCACACTCCACTTTTAACTTTCATCATCACGCTACCGCATAGAACTGGAAAACAGACCATGGCTCCTGCTTTTCGAAAATACTGGAAAGTATCTGCATTCGCTGAAGCCTCCACCCCTTTCGAAAGACAAATGTACATGACAGATCACGCTGACGGTATGGGTGACGCAAACTTCAAGGAAAGATTAAAAAAAAAACATTAAATATTTGCATAATCTATGCACTCAACACGGTTCGAATTCATTCGCATAATGACCGTAATTACACGCTGGAAAAAAGTATGAGAGGTTGGTGAAATTTAATTCCTGTGAAATTTATTCAGTTGGTGAATGGGTTGGTTAATAAGTGAATCAGAAAATCTTAGTCCATTTCGTGTGGTAACCGCTGATTACCTATAAATACGTTGTTTATAGATTAAATCGAAAATGAGAACTCATGGAGTAAAATGAGGAATACGGTAATGATAAAAATCTAATTCGAGTTTGGGACAAAATTCAAAGGGAGGAACAAAAAAACGAAAAACTCAAATAAAACATTAAAACCTTGAGAATTTCACAATATATAGTGTTATTTACTTCAACTAGTATTGCTAAGCTGCAGCATCTTCAGGAAATTATTCTAGTAAGTTTCCTAAAGATACTAGAGCGTAGTAAAACTAGTCGCAGCAGCTAATAAAGTAAAGCAAGCTCCCAGGATTCTGAAAGTTTAAAACTAAAGATTCTACATTTCTCAATGGAAATGAACCATCTCCAGCTTTAGCCAATACCGCTAACATCAAATGACACAGTACTTTTGATCAATTCAAACGTCTAAATTGGAACCATTCAACGGTCACTGGACCAAATTAAATGTATTCGAATTTCGCACCCATAACGAATCACTAGTGGTCACAACAGAAACCGCGGGAGTGAAGATTTAGCGAAGTGCTATTCACACTTGTCATTACTGCCGATAGGAATGAGTGGGTAGCAACCATTATCTCCGAATATCCTCAGCGGACAAGATAATGAGTCCATGAGACGCAGGAAGAGAAGCGACTCGGATCATAGCAAAAACAAGGATATGACGGCGGCAATGAGACAATAATTTACTCGCTCGGGTAAAAACATGCTGCTTAGGCACTGCCAAGGTAACTTATTTCCTTGTACAGGCTGCCTTGAATAAACTGGACACATAGAGTGGACTTCTCCCATCTATCACCTCTCAAGGATAGTCCCCCGATTGCCGGAAAAGTTATCAAATTATAGGTTCCAGCGTCGTGATGGCCAAACTTAGAAAATCTTCACGTGTTCCTCCCGTAATTCACTCAGCGGTGAAGAAAAAAATCAGCCAATAAATCATTTAAATTAGGTCTTAACACGTTGTTTAAGATAATTAAAAACCGGTATAAACTAAACCACGACCTTCCAGCGCAGCGTAGTGGAGTAGAAATGGGTTAATTAATACATACGTAGAAGGCGAAGAAACGAACCTTAGTTTCCAATACTTTACAGGGGTCGATATTCCATGGTGACTGGAGTTCTGGTCTCCAATCCCGACTGCACGAATTATATCGGTTAAGTTTCACCTTTGGTGAATTCCAAATGTACACTTTGGGCGTCAGATAAAAAGCACTTCGAAGGCAATGTGAGCGAGACAAAGCAGCCCATTAAATTACAGAAAAAAATATGGCGCCCCATCAAAGAAAAATAATGTCGTATATCGTATGAAATAAATACATCAGCTACTAATGACACGACTTTCCGAGATAATTGCCTAAAAACGGAAACCGTTATCCAAGGGACTATACTCTCCAGAGAGGCATAACCAACAAAAATAATTACGTTGTGATGCACATAGAGCAACATAAATATGACGGTGCGTATCTCATGTTTTCTCTTGTACTGAAAATAAAGTAAATTTAGTAAAACCAGCGACACTTTTCATACAATAGTACAGAGATATTTGAAAGTATAATCATTTCCAGAGTACGACGTTTAATAACAAAGTTTACGGGTCAAATCAGCAAGTTTCTGTGGTTAATGTGTAGCTACTGAGAAGTTCAAAGAATAAAAGCAAAGTTATTTCGCGATCAAAATTAATATATTTTATTGGTAACCTTAAAAAATATTTTGTGTCAAAATAAAATACAAATTCCTATGGTTTTTTTTATGGCTGGTCAAGTATTTCGCTCAAACCACCTTAAATATACAGCAGAAAGCCCCGTCAGCGTGTTCGAGAAGGTATAATGACAACTGGTGGTAACCTAACGCCAAAAATTCCTTTTGGTCACTTCATGCTTTCTATTCTTGACCACTTAAATAACATCTCGCGTCTGTCGCAACCCTAACATAAACAACTACTTCCAACATATTTCTTCCACTCAGCTTCCGCTCTGCAGCAAACTGTGCTTCCAAGTCTTCCTCCTTTGTAATTCCTAAATGCGCAGGAAAATGAAGCAACAAACAATGATCTCTCCACCCTGAGGACAAAAATGCCCTCCTCGTGATGATACTTTCAATGATAGTTTCAGTGGGGATTTCCCCAACAATTCAATGAATTTTGGCTCATTTTAAATAAAACTATCTCACGTTTCCAATAATAACAAAATGTAAGTCTCTTACCGCACAACTTTTCGATATTTTGCCAAAAAATTTCAGCCATTTTACATGAGAAATGGTAAAGATATAAACTCCAGAGAGACATTAATTAAATAATGAGCAGCTCATAACACTTAGGTCTCGTCAGATATTTAGCTTTGTGTAGTTTTTATCTATTTACAAATCTTTTTTCTCCCACTTAATTCAATCTCCCACAGCTGAAATTTTAACAGAATCACAAAAAAATGCATTTTAAGGTATTGAATTTTGGCTCATTTTAAATTAAAATATCTCACGTTTCCAATAATAACAAAATGTAAGTCTCTTACCGCACAACTTTTCGATATTTTGCCAAAAAATTTCAGCCATTTTACATGAGAAATGGTAAAGATATAGACTCCAGAGAGACATTAATTAAATAATGTTAATTAAATAATGACATTAATTAATTAATGTTTGTCCCCCTGACGGTATGAAACAATGAGTCAAGATGAAATTATTAAGCATGCATATTTTTTTAATTATCTGGAATTGCAGTCACATAAATCAATATTTGTGCGTCATTAATGTCAACATGTTTACTTCATGTCACTAGCAGCAGCTGAAATAGAATATGGTCTCTATAATGACTAGAAAAAATTTGTACTCAAATTACCATAACTCTGTCTCATCACATAATAATGAATGCCATGCTCTTTTTAATAGAGATATCACAAAAACGACACGGTTATAAAACGTGGGAGTGTACTATAATGGAGCGGATGAACTTAAGGTAGCTTGGGCAAATTGTCATTTCACTTAGAAATCAATGAAATTGGCCACACCAAATTCATTGATTTAACGAAAAATATCTCTCTCTTCAAATTACAACTAAATATCAGCCCCTTACCGAACTACTTTCCGAGATTTTTGACAAAAATAATACCAGCCCTTCTGCTTGCAAAATTGTGGGTGTACGCATTCCAGAGAGACCTCATAAAAAATGATGCATTAATAATACCTAGATCTCGTAAAAAATTAACAGTTTGTAATTTTATTAGTGACAATAAATCATACCGTCACCACAATAGTTTTTTTCAGAATCGAAAAAAACCTTCCGTTGTCAAGAGTTCTGAACATACCGCGTGAAAATAATGAGTCGAAACAAATACATATGTAGATATTTTCATTTGATTATCTTTAATTTCAGTCATATACAAGTACATTACTGCACTTTAATAAAATAGTATTTGATTGATGTTTTCTACAGCTCCACATTAAAGTTCTACATTAAATCGTATAATTCGAATATATTCTCCATTATGATAAGGGAACTATCTCGCTCAAACTACCTTAAAGGTGGTTCCACCGTAAAAAGACATAAAATTACAGGCCGATTGAAACTTCGTGGCCCCCAAATGTGCAGGACGGCAGCGATTGGAGGGTCACGTGCTGCTGGCGGGGGAGGGGAGGCAAAGTGCTCCGGACAGGGGCAGGTGGAATAGCCAACCGTATGGCGGCGGATATTAACTACATATGTGGACCCCATAAGTCAAGGGGTCTAAGTGACATTAAAATAAAACAAGTTATGTGCAGGAATGGGGCGCGAAAATATAAATCTTTTAGGTGGTAAAGGGATCCAATTGATTTTCTTGACAGGTGATGCTATCTAGGGTAATGCCTCTTAACTACTTAGTGGTTTGTACCAAACATTTTCTATTTTGACTTAAGTTTTCTGAAAACAACGATTTAGTTGACCCCTTGACTTCTGGGGTCCTCATATCTAGTCTTTTCAGCGAGGACACGAGCTCGGAAGTATTACAAACTAGAATGCGATACAAAGACACGCGTTGACATTTAACTTTTCTGGAAAAGTTTTTACAATAAGTCGCTTCCGAGCACTCCTCTGAAGATAGAGACAAATGTACACCGACTACGTATGTAAAACTAGAAATAAGAAAACCAGTTTTCTCCAAGAATATTTTTATTTATTATTATACATGCTAATATATCTCAGTCACCATTACCTAGCGCTTTCCTTATTTCCGAATCGGAGCATAGTCATCATTAAATCGTTTTCTAATGATCCCTTCATCATCATCTGGTGTTCTGCCTGCTGGCAGGTCCCGTACACCACTGCTGGCAGGTCCCGTACACCACTGCTGTCTCCATCCGCTTCTGTCCCGAGCTTCCTTCTTTGCTTCATCATAGCTGATGTTCTTCACCTGATCCACCAATTTAATTCTTCTCCTTCCTCTCTTTTTCTTTCCTTCAATTGAACCCTCAAGTGCCACAGTTATTATACTTTGCCCTCTCATCACATGGCCCAACCAGTTTCCTTTTCCCTATTTCCTTTAGGAGCGATCTTCCTTCTTTTACTTTGCTCAAAACCTCTTCATTTCTCATCTTATCCCTTGTTAGTTCAAACTTAACATAATTTTCTTCCTCTTCTATCGCCAAATCCCTCGCATTTTTCCACACTTCACGAGATCAATTTCCACATTTTTGAAACACGGGGAATCAGCAATAGAGGTGAGGTCCACGAGGCTAGTGCATGTGATTTGAGTCAAGTCGAGAGAGGATGGCACATTTTTACCTACACCCCCGCCTAACGCCACTTCTTTCAATTAGACTCGCCTTGGGCCGAAAACCGGCTTCTGCGCATGGGCCACAAAGTTTCAGTCGAACTTTAATTTTATTCATATTCCAGGTACTGAAAGAAAAGCATGTCCTCAATGTGACGTGAATAACAAAATGATATCTTTCCACGCAATTGTTCTCGCCAATTGAATACATGTAGTTCAATGTTAGAACGAGAGAAACACGGGGATAATTAGAATTTTTTACCTGATACGGAAAACTGTCGCTAAGAAAAAACCCGATAAACTGAATACAATATATGAATTTTACGCCTCATTTTTTGAGTTATTGGCTAATTACTACGGTAATTGAAGTCAAAACGTGGTAATTCCGTTCAAATAGCGCAGCATTCGGCTATCATGGCAGAGAGTTTATTTAAAATATAGTCGTTGAATATTCAGCATATTTTGCACTTAAATTTTGGTTTCAAATAGCAAACGAATATCATCAACTAAATCGGCCTATAGTTAAACAAAAGGCTGGAATTTAGAACTTATTTAAATTACACAGTCACGGTGTGTACCTCCTAAAGTTCCGGAACATTTACAGAACTTCCATATCATGATTTAAAGATGAGAGAAAGATGGCATATGACGAATGAAAGAAGCCATTTTTCAGGAAAATATGATCCACCTAATTGGCTGACGCGTGACCCTGTCACAAATTTAATAAATACATCACTGCTCTTCTGAGTTTCGTTTCTATTTTACGCTTTTATAGACAAGCCAATGCGGTATCATGACAATGCCACCACTTATAACCACATTTTTGGCGAAATAACCGCACAAATGGGGCACGAAGTTTCAATCAAACTTTAATTTTATTCATAATTCAGGTACAGACACTTCTTAAGCAATTGGGCACTTTTCAAGTTTTAATAAAACCCTGAGCACTTGTGAAGAGTCGTTTCGCCTAGTCTTTACTTAAACGCTGTTACTGATTTATCACGGTAGAGAGTGTTTGAAAGACTTGTGGCACTGTTTAATAGATCTAACAAAAATTAGAAGGACCTCAAATGAAAAATTTAATGAGACGTTACCTGAATCTGGTCAGGCCACATAAGGAGTGCGCATGTATTTGGGATTCTGAGCAGAATGAAGTAATTCGCAAGCTACGCAAAACACAAAAGAATAGCCGCCTATTATGTAAAAAATTGCTCCATGTGAGCAGGGAGTGCGACAAAACTATTTGAGGGACTAAGGTCGGAGGTCACCAGAAAATCGAAAGGTTACGCGCTAGACGACGACCACTAGAAAAATTCGTCGATCAGGAATTTATGGGTCGTCAGGGCGGATATGATCAGCAATGCTACATCTGAAGAATAGTAAAAATCGAAAAAATGGGAGAAGTTCACAGAGATCGGAATAGGCTCAAAAACTCTTTCTTCCCGTGCGTCATTAATGATTTAAAAAAAAAGTAGAGCGAAACATTAACCCGCATGAGCACAAATGATGAATTCACGATCCGGTACCGGTAACACTCATCGTCCTTCCCCTCTTCCCATTCCTTCCCCTCTTCCCCGTCCTTCCCTTCTTCCCTGAACCATTCAATCTTCTAGTGGCAGCGTCCTGACACACCACGCTACTTATCAATCGGAATACTTGCATGGGACGCAGGGGCGCTCAACGTGACAAAGATGGTATGTAAAGGTTACAGTTGCTCTGAAAGAGGGTACACTGGAAAGGTTGACTCTTTCACTTTAACCCTTCGGCTACCAAGGTATTTTTTCACCTTACCTCTCCCAAGGGGGGGTAACTCGGTTACCCCACAGTATTTTTTTGTTTATTCGCTTAATTTATACAAAAAATGGGTTCGGTGTGACATAAATCTTAAATAAAAACAATTATACAAAATTATAATAAATATGATTTATATTTAATCAAATAACACATAAATATAATTGTAGGCTCCGATTGGAGCATACAATTATCTAATCGGATGTCCTGTCTAGGTCTAATCGGATGTCCTGATATTTCACAACATTTGGCTTTTCATTTGCTGCTCTTTCCATACATGCACAGAAGTCAAGGAACTCCAACAAGTAAATCAGGTGTCATGTACATTTCACGGCGCAGACGGAGCAGCGCCGCGCCCCGTCGGATTGAAGGCGCCGTGATGACCACGATTGCCGTCCACGGCGCGGTTTGATACATCTGAAGGCACACATAGAATCCCATTGTTATTTTAAATCTCGGTAAACTGTGCTGTGAATGGTGCACAGATCCTCAGAAAGCGGGCTGGTGAATCTGAGACGTAGTATCCCAAAAGGGGTAACACAGTAACCCCGACGAGTTTTTCAGAAATTAGAAGAAAAAAACAATCAATCAACGAAGATTTCACATGGACTCGTATTGTAAGATTTTTTAAAAACAAATTCATGGAAGCATAAAAATCTCAGAAAATAATGGTAAATAAAAACGATAAAAATGTGGCGTTGGGGTAACTGAGTAACCCCCCTTGGTAGCCGAAGGGTTAACTAGATGAAGAAGTGTGGGCAACAGCGCAGCGGCGCGACCTCAAATGTCTTTGTACGATGAAAGACAAGCGTGGCCTTGGAAGCCCAGCCAGCGCGGCGCCGTCGATGTTCCCGAGCAGTTCTTTGAATCGGCAGAAATGGCGCGAAAAACCCAGTAAAAAATACTAGCGTCCGCGACGCAGCCGCGGGCAATTATGACACGGAGCGTTGGAGATGAGTATGGATAGAAATGAGCAAATGAAACTAAATGAAAAAAAATTCTCGCTCGCTTGAAGTGAGGGCAGACAGAGAGCGGCTGTCGCTTTGAGTGTATGTCGCTTCTGAAATTTTCTGGAGCGTCCCACAGATGACATGTGTCCTGGGCTTCTTAAATCTAGAATTATGTACTCTTCAAGGAAGCAACCTGTCTACATGGCATTCATTTTCTTCTCTTGTTGCTTCAATGTTTAGGAGTTTCCTTTAAAATTCACATCTTTTTTGAAGTGTCAAAACTTGCATCTCTGAACAATTTAAACTGTATGCATTTCGAATGATCCACAGAACCATTTGAAAGCTTTTAAACTAAAAGAGTGCCAAAAAATTCATTGGTTGCGAAGGAGTGGGAGATTATTTTGGAGCGAAGGCTTCTGCAGTGGCTATTGAACATACTGGAGCTTCTTCCGGTGCAGTATGTGTGTCAAAATTCATGACAACAGTTTCTCCTCCGTTACAGGAGTCGTCCTCAGGTAACTTCGGCCTCTTCAGAGGAATTCTTCACTTTGACCTGAAGACGCCTCCAGTAACGGAGGAGAAACTGTTGTCATGAACTTTGACTCACGTAGCTACACCTGAAGAAGCTCCAGCAAGATTAAGGTTATGTTTTGTGTCGCATACCTGTCTCTGTAATATTCTAATCTCCTTAGACACTCGCAAGGCGTCTAGCAGAAGCCAGTTCAATTTTTATTCAATTTATTAGTAAAAGGTCAAATTTAATTATTCACACTCCATGCAGGATATAAATGCTCATGTTTCCTATAATTTATAACCCGTCACTTGATTAAGTAACAAAAATTAACAAAAGGTTCCCCTCGATTGCTTTCAACCAATTTATGTTTTTATTAAATCCTGTCCGACTCAACACAAGTGCGGGTGCCACAAATATTATACGAGTACAGAAGGATATAGTACCATTTTCTAGTCCATGCATCTTGCAACGGTCAAAATTTGCAAAAATAAACTTTAAATAATTTGCGTTCGGTGAACGTCCCTGTTACGATGATCTCGGGGACTGTAAGGAGATTAGTGTTAGTTGTCTGAAATATAGAATACTCAATCGTCAGATAGGAGCATATCATGCATTCTTCCCCGGCGATGTATACCTAAGTTTTTGACTGTTAAATGTATTCTCTCCTAGAGTGAGTATCATGAACATCAGGCTCTAGTTTCGTTCTAAAAAAATCCTCGTAAGAAATCTAGGTACACACCATTATTTTTACTAGATTTACTTAAGATCTTAGAGCATCAATGTCACAATTTTGTCGAACAAACAATATTACATCACGAATCATAACCTCTTCTTCCAATTGTTTTGTTCACTGGGCGGAAACAAAATCTGTTTTAAAAGTGGAACCAGTAGAAAATACAATACAGCAATGACTCTCGCCAAACGGGAAGCAGTGCCAACGACTTGAGTCGTCACAATCAAAGTGCCAATGAACACTGTTACCAACATTTTTTTTATTTTATTTTATTTTTTAAAATTTATTTTCACTGCCCAAAATACAGTACATTAGGCCATTTTACGTTGGGTGAAGAACAGTAACAACGGACGAGACACACACACCCATGTCCTGGGCAGATAATATTCTACCCAGGCAGGACTCGAACCCGCGACCCTCGGGTTAGCAGGCGAGGACTTTACCCCGCCGCCACCGGGGCCGACCAACATATGAAAGATAACATATAATCCATTGTTTAAGAATAGTTGACAAATTTCCGGTGGGACTGGGCCACCGCGCAGCCATGGACATTCTGCTATCCGACAAAATGAGCTGGTCCCCATTATTCCAGGTTTCCTCCATTCACGGCGGCAATTTTTGAAGGATCCACAGCAGAGAGCTTCTGTTCGCCATTATGGTCCGTCAGAGATTACACTTGTTAGATATGAGAGGAATTCAGGTTCAGCCAGCATCATCATCACAAGACAATAAATGTCGTCAATGCTCAGGATTAGCAATGCCTACCACGTCTGTGCAAGGTTCTCGTGGACAAAAAGGCATCTTCTTCGGACGTCAAAACATTCCTACCTTTCCTAGCAATTTTTCTCACATTTTAAAGTTTACCCACAGCTTGAAGCCAAATATATGGAAACGGTTGGTTGAAAAACGTTATTATTTCGTCTTAAATAAATTAAACTTTCAAGAAAACCTGATGAAGAGAATAGATGAAGGAAATTTAGTTGTAATGTAGGCATCACGATGTGCTTGGTTATTCAATAAACAAAAATGAAGTCTAAATGCGTGATTCATATAATATTGCCACCGACGTTGGCTGGTGGGGCTGAAAAATTGTTCATTCGCCGACAAATCAGCAGAGCCTTACCCTTGGTTGCTAGGGGCAAATTTACATCATTAGTGAAAGACGTTTACTTTAAACTATGAAAACGAGAATGAAAGACCACTCTTTAGTCTTGAACAAAAGGTCCCAAAAGAACTGACTTAGTCGAGTAAGAACTCCATAAGTCAAGTTTTGACCTTAAAATATTGAAATTCTTCTGGAACTCACCGATTCAGCTATTATGTACACTGGATGCTTAACATCGTTTTTAGATAGATTACTCATTCCGTTCCGGAAATTTTTTAATATCCAAAAATTTCTAGACATTCAATTCAGACACACTTTTGACGGAAATGTGATGAACTCGAAAGTGGGCCCTTCGCATTCGCTCCCTTCCCATGGAGACGACGAACTTCGCAGGAAACAGACTCGATCACACAAAGGAGGACTTTCACTTTCACATCTTCCTTTTGTGTTCAACTCGCGCATTCCTATAGAAAACGACGTGTCAAGAGAAGCGACGCGCGCCGTGCGTGGCCGCGCCAGAATCCATTTCAGCTTCGATTACCGATTTACCGAGGTTCCGCATTACTCGTGGAGCAATTACTTATGATGCAGTCGTAAGAAGCCGGCTCAGCTCGTACAAAAGAGCGTCGGATGACGGCAATGGATTCGATCTTCATGCAGTCGAGGATTACCAACCTTATTCTATTCCGTAGCCCGTATTACACGGGACACGTAATTGCACTATCTGATGGATGAAATAGCGTGTATTATAAATTGCGTCGTGTAATACGTAGAATTACAAGAACGTATATGCGAAGGCATAAACGCGATGCTATGCCAAAGTAGCTCCGGCGCTAATTCAATAATTATTGCACGCCATATTGGTATAATATGCAGTATTAAATTGTTCAATACCGCACCCCGAGGAAAACGGGCTTTATAGCTGCTCAAATTTAAAGAAAGGCAACGCATTGAGGTACTTCACTCTTGTTGTATTTAATGCTCGCACAAGGCTACGATTTTTTAAATTATATTATCACTCGCCATGATTTCAGTCCAGACTACCTCGGGTAAACGCGAAAGCACTTGTACCCTGCATTCTTCCAAGTCTTTGAAGGTCATTCTCGGACATTGCGAAGGAACATAGACACCTCTCACAACGAGCGCGTTCAAACGCACACTCGCCTCCCGAGCGGTACAAACAAAACAATGAGCACGGCGACACGGGCGAGTGGTCGCGAAATCACGGACGACGACAGCGGACGATATAATAGCATCGGAGGGCAAATGATCCACGCGGAAGACCACGAGCGGAGTGGGGGCACCACCGTAGTCGAGGTGACTCACCTCAGGCGGTGGCGCCGTGGCGGCGGTCCTCGAAGCTACTCCACCTGCACCGGGCCGCGCTCAGCTCAGCGTGGAACATGTTGCAAGCGACGACGGCAGGGCGCGCTGGCTGCGACTTCTGCCGCGGCCGACGACGTCTCCGCTGGCACATTGACTCCCGCCCCTCCCTCCCCTGCAAACACAAACAAAATCCATGAATAACTCAGGCGTCGCACGGATTTTGGACAACGGGCGGATAGATTCCACGCGCCAAATAAACGAATATTAAGGGACCGCAGCACGATTCGCCGGAATCAGCTGAGAGCGAACAGGTCGTGATGAAGGGGAGCGTCAGGATACAGGCTTGAAAAGAGGATGCATATGGGAAATGGGGTGTGGACATTATCAGAGTCACAATGCTTTTTTTACAGTCTCTACTAGTCTGCGGAAGGAAGGGATTCTTATATCTAGGACTTCGGCACATCTCACTTATTTTGTCGCTTGTGTTAGTTCTAGAGAGATACAGTTCGGGGTCAAAAAAAACCTTCGTGTCATACTGAAACCAATGTGCTCGGAAATTTTTAAATAATTTAAGTGTAACAAGTAGTTTCCGAGTCCCAAGCGGCTCCCAACCATCAACTTGGGCCTAGGTTGGGAGCAAGACATGGGTAGAATCTGGAACATGGATTCTAACTACGGCTTTGATTGGGAGCTCCTAGACTTGGGGTTAAAAAACCAGGGCTTAATTTTCAAGTTTACATGTACCGCAGCTCCGAAGCATCAGAGGAGGTGCATAAGAGCCCCACTATCGTGCAGCAATCAGAGGAGGTGCATAAGAGCCCCACTATCGTGCAGCAAGAACCGGAACAGCACTCCGGACAGCTCCGAATGAAATGAACCCTGGGTTTACACGCTGGGCTACGATTATCGAAAAACTCAGATCACGTAAGATTAAGGGTGACACGGCGGATATTATCAAAACCGTGCAATGTCTCCAGAACTGACAGACACATATAACGGATAACTACGAGAAAAACAGATCGAGACGCCGATGATACTCCGTAAAGATGCACTTTCACCTCCCTCTTTCCTTGCTTATTCGTGGTTGTCGCCCGAACACTACATGCCACAGGCCTTCGCGTTGGCTTGTAGCGTAATACGTATGATAAATGCCTATACCGTCAGCCGTCAATGTTCTAAGCTTGGATATAAATGAAAGGCGTAACACTCATCCGTTCAATCAGTTCCAAAATCACCAAAAATCAATATCAAGTAAAAATGATTTTTCTTAGGAAAAGGGATACACTATATCCGTCAGTTATAAATGCTTGGATAATTTTTAATCAGCCAGAAAAATAAAAACTAATGAATTAATACATTTTTTACGATGAATTAACACGCTATCTAAGGTAAAAACTCTTCTTCGATGCATATTTCAAATCTTTGTTGAGGATTTTTAATGCTTTGCACTGCCACATACACAATCCTTCATTGAAGAGTTAGCGGCGCGATTGTTTGCAATGAACCTTTAGATAACATTACTACGTGTCCACTTAATGTTCATGGATTTTTCCATAATAGATGACTCGATAAGACCTCACGGCACCTGCCACAGGCTCATAACTGCTGCAAGCACTGGTTTTCTCACCTCTAACCTTCTTTGAGTCTATATAAAAAACTTCGTCAATCATCTAATTATCAAAACCTTAATTTCTTAAAATGAGCACGAGATCTCAACAGTTGGCTGTGCCCCTAAATAATAAACTGCAGCTAACACAAAAATACTTGGTGTGCATTACTCAAAGTTTAGAAGCTCGATCTCGTGGAATCCAAGCACTTTTTTTCTATGTAAACGCATGAATTTCCACACAATGAATGACCGAAAACGGACAGCAAATGATTACTTGGTATTTATTTACAATCCGGATTTTCCATATTTTTATTGTTTTACCAACCTAGGCTTCCACAAATCGCTGGCATTCCCAAAGTGGAGAAAGGTTCAACATTGTATTTATCCGCTAAAAGTCTTGAAGGATTGAAAAAGTTGAAAAACACCACCTAGTCTCACCAGAGTTGAAATTCGCTATGAAAAAATGATTTGACCGGGATTCGAACCCGGACCTCCCCATTGCCGGTCAGGTGTGTTAGCCAGTTACACCACCAAGCCATCTTCCTTCATAACGAATTTCGAGGGGGGTTTATGCGAACTATATGTTCAGGCCTCAAGTGTACATTGTAGCACATGAGACGAAGTCGTGCTTACAAAGCCACTGTCGCGGTGGATAAACCCAACATTGTCGTTATTAAAACGACCAAATTGACAAATTTCCAAACATTGCATGTAACAAATGATATGGTACGAAGTCACTCGCACGGGTGGTGCTGTAACTGGCTAACACACCTGACCGGCAATTGGGAGATCCGGGTTCGAATCCCGGTCAAGTCAAATGATTTTTTCATAGCGAATTTCAACCCTGGTGTTTATGCACCCGTGCGAGTGACTTCGTACCATATCATTTGTTACATGCAATGTTTGGAACCACCTAGTCTGTTTGTTTAATGGACTATTATCACATATTAACGTTTTAAAGAGTACGACATATCATTTTTTGAAAGAAGGCACAAGACAATTTTTATTACACTCACTCGGATGCTAAATATCCAGGTCTTGTCATTGTAATTGCCCCTTATAATCCAATATTCGTAATTCCCGAGAGAGAAGACTGTTAATTAACAGAGGGCGTAGGAGGCCGGGGCTAAAGAGCAAAGCTTCCAAACCGTTCCATCTCTCACCACTAAACTCTAATGGTTAACATCCAAGAAAGGCGAGTGAGCACTTGGGTGAAATGTTTTTCTTGCCACAGACGCTACGTGCATTCGGCCATTTCTCTTTTCTCCACTCAACGCCACAAGTCTCCGAGCGCTGAATACGTCCTAAGCGATCCCAGCTGTGAGCAATGTTTACGGTATGCCACTAAGTTTTTCAACAGAACCGTCTTCATTTAAAAATAATGCCACCCGTGGACTCCATAAACAAGGAAGCTATTCTTAAGAAGCAGTTTTCTCTAGAATGCATTCGTTAAAGTCAGCGATGGATATATGAATTTGAAGTCTCTTTGACGTTACTGTGTGGAAACGTTTCGCGCTCATTATGCTGAGTTATTGAAGGACGTTTAATTTTCCAACTAATGTAATTACTAACGTACGACCACGGTTTCGGCGCTATGTGCCTCCTCAAATTTGGCAATGGCACATAGGGCCGAAACCAGGGCCGGTAAATTTATGAAGTGAGCGAGGAAATAAACGGAATATATCCAGGTCGTCGTTACGAAGAATAGGGTATTTTGGTTTTTTAACAGGAACAAAATCTACCACACCTCTGGAATCCACGTAGAAGAGACGGACCTCAAGCACGAACATCTTTTTCAGAAATACATTCACGGAATGGGAGAAGATCAGAGGAATTCAACAGCAAGTAAGTCAATTTACTCTCCTCGGAGACCAAGGTTCGTAACGCCCGGTAGCTCAGTGGTCGTGGCGCAAAACCCCACATTGGTTATTTCGGGTAAGAAGGTGAAATGCAACCAGAGCATTTGAACAATCTAAAACCCAAGTTCGATTCTTGAGGAAATCAACATAGGAAGCGTCTGTATTGATTTGGAAGTTGAAAATGAGCATACATAATTTAGATTGAACTCGAAAATTCGAGTACTGAATGGTTATCAGCCGTACACATTGCTGTTTGCATGTAAACATTTTGGCCAAAATCTGACTTTAAAATATTACTGCCAGCATATTTGAATTGCAGAATCAAATCTCTCACTAAATGCTAGTGTTTAAACTCCAAAAAACATGTCTCGCTAGCTTACGTGCTTACGTGATAATACATTTTATAAACTTGGCTTATACGCAAATTCATATATGAAGGTGCTTAAACCATCGATGCTGACGACAAAATGACATAAGATATGATAATAAATAAGAATGATATAAGTTAAATAAAATGTGTTACTATGTAGACTTGAGGCCTGAACATCTAGTTCGCATAAACCCCCCTCGAAATTCGCCTTGAAGGAAGATGGCTTGGTGGCGTAACTGGCTAACACACCTGACCGGCAATTGTGAGATCCAGGTTCGCATCCCAGTCAAGTCAAATGATTTTTTCACAGCGAATTTCAACCCTGGTGTAATATTAAATTTTCAAAAATGTCGTAGGATGTAACGTAAAGATTATTCCTTGGAAATTATGTCCCTGACAAGACCTCGGAGTGCTTTGTGAGATGCTAACGTTGCTAGATCCCTTATACAATCACTTTTTCAAGGGAAAATTGAGGCAGATGATCAGTTGTGCCTCAATTATCACTTTTTCAAGGGAAAATTGAGGCAGATGATCAGTTGTGCCTCAATTTCATAGCCTCAACGGCCAGCAGAATCGGATAAGACCCACGGAGGGTACAGAGTGAACCCGTTGGCGCGGCAAACCTCTGCTGCATTCACATCTTATTTGGAATTCGTAGAGTGAGATTTTTTTCCCGAGATCTGAGGTCAAACCTTTTTTATGTCCCACGCCCCAAAACAATTAATACGTTCTCGCACCCCTTTATGTGACATTTTGCACCGCTAAAGCCCGTTTTAAACAGATTGCGCAAATGCAAAATTTGAAACTGCATTTTTTTCTCATACAGGCATGGAATAATAATTGAATTAGAGCAGGGGCAATCCTGCCATCTCGCGTCCATTCATTTGGGCCCGCGTTCCTGCAGTTCACCGCTTTGCACGACGCAATTCAAAATGAACTTTCGTACATATATCTAATTGCGCAATTACGTGTCCCATGTAAAATGGGCTAAAATAATTTTTTTTAAAGACGAGAAACCAAAGAAATTCGTTTAATATTCATTTTATAATGATATGCTAAAAGAAATTATACATGTGGAAAAGACATTACAACAAATCGACAGTTGCATAAACTCTGCAAAAAAGTGTCATGAGTATTAAAAAAATTTATCATTTATCTCAAACCCCCGGGAATGCTATAGAATGGAAATCATTACCAGCTACAACTCAATGAAAAAAAACTAATGCCATTATAATTGGACCTAGACATCTTATCACTCAAATAGATAATTCCGCTCTGGCCAAAATTCAATTAGAAAATCATGTAATACCGTACGAAGAAACGGTAAAAAATCTGGGAATAATATTTGATAAGGAACTCAACTGGAAAAAACAAGTTCACGTCACAAAACAGAAATGTCTGAGCATACTACATCAATTATATAGAACCAAGAACATAGTACCGCCCAAAATTCGAACCACCCTGATGCAGTCGTTAATTTTTCCACACCTAGACTAATGCTCTTCTCTGTTTACTAATCTCAGCGAAGAAAGTAACATCAAATTGCAAGTGACAATGAACTCTTCAATGCGCTACATATATGACCTCAAAAAATGGGATAGGATATCTGACACTTATGTCCAATTACGCTGGTTGAAACTAAAACAGCGTCGTTTATACCATGTTATTCTGCTTACTTAAAAAATTTTATCCACTCGCAATCCCCTTTACCTATCTGCTAGATTTACCTGGAAAAAAGATCTACATACAGTACCCACTAGGAATCATCCCGTAGACATTCACATCCCTCAACATAGCACACTTCACGTTACTAAATCCTTCACCGTAACCGCTTCTAGAGTATGGAACTCTCTACCATCTACAGTTAGAAATATTAAATCCATCCATGCTTTCAAGTCCAAGGTGTATGATATCCTAATAAATAATCCTAAAATGTTGTCTGTCTAAAATTGAAACGAAGTAAAATTAAACAAATGTTAAATTGGATGCCTTATACATATTGAAGAAGAATTAATCTATTGAACATGAATGTATTCAACTTTATACTTGTAATTATTACCGTTATCATTAATTACCTTTTTCCTCACGGTTTATATGCTTAGTCATGTATTTAAATGTTATCCTAGTAGTGCTCTCTGCAGTAATATGTACGGCTGTATTACGAATTCCAAGCTTACAATGAGTTTTTTAATTTTTTGTTTTGCCTGTCATCATTGTATAATTACTTCGATTTTGTATATTGAGTTTCATCACTGTATTATTAATCTAATTTTTGAATTTCAAAATTGTATTAATTTGAAAAATGTACTTCATTATCTCAGGGGCTAAGAGTAGCCCACGATAATAAACGTTGTTATTATTATTATTATTACCGATCGGGAAACCTGTTCAAGATGTTGAGGTACGAGCTGTTGCGCGATATTTTTCCATATCATTCGATAAATCGACAACTAGTACGGTAAGAATCTACCGTACTTATTTGGTGGTACAACCGTACCGTACTTATTTGGCCGCCTGTGCCCGACTCTTGTTTCGACCGCAAGCAGCCCCTTTTGGCCGTGCAATTCGACCGGCCGCCCATCAAAGCGCCAAATACCGCGAGATCGCTTTCTCTTTGTTGAGGAGCGCTCCCTCTCGGCCCGAGGCACACTCTCGTCTTCCCTCCGCCGTGCGAGATGAGTCTCCCTTGTAAATGTCAAATTTTCAATCTTCCGAGCTGTCTACGAGCGTCATGAATGGCAGGCAACTGATTTCCGAGGTATTAAATGATAAACTGGTTTAGATTCCACTAAAGCTTAACTTCTGTTAAGGCAAAGTCTAGAACCAATCGAACGTCAGGATACAAGAAAAATACCAGGTCAAAATTATATTAATTTAACGACTTAAAAAATCTCTTAGCCTTTAAAGGATTTAATTTCTAAAATATTCGAACACCTCTTAAATATCCCACATAAGTCTTCTTTGATGGCTCTAAGGAATCACAAATACCTAAGAATATTCTTAAGTCTTTTCTAGTGTTCTTTAACGACTGTACAGGAACATTTCCATGATTTCTAAATTTCTCTCAAAAAGCCATTACATATACCTTAATGCAGGTTTTAAACAAGTCGCGTTAATGGTGTCATTAATTATGTTTACGCAATTGTTAAGGATTTTTTTTCATCATTAGCATATTCCGACACCAAATTATGTTATTTCATTTCTACAATTCCGATTCGGCTGAGCATGCACAAGCATTAGGAAATTGGCATCCTTAAAAATTAAAGGGTAAAATAAAATTAACACAGTCGTTCCATTCCTAGCAACGCTTTCCAAAAAATGTAAGGGATGAGCCCCTACATTCTATCAAGTTTTCGATTCATCACTCCTCATGCAGCCTTTTTTACGCCTCCGAGTATATCTGAGATAATGAGTTACCCCTCAAATCTTCTAAACTTCAAAAATTACTCAATATGCGCCGTCATTTATCTGAGCTCTGGGTATGTAATAAGTAAAATACAGTAAGTATGACCCATAAAAAAACAAAAAAAGATGCAAGAAGTGTTTCATAACCACCAGGTCGCGCAGAAACCTACTACGTACTATTACCCCTCCCTCAGATTGTTTTCCGCAGCGTTTGGCTGTATAATTAATCAGCTTGATCAATGAATTGGCGCAAAATTTATGAGAGAATTACCAGCAGACTGACTCTTCAATCCACGTCACATTACGTCTAATATATTAACCTCTTCATTGTGTTCATCCAGCTAAACGGGATGAATACTTGCTCATAGATTTATATGCATCGTAGCTGTCCGGGAAACACATTTTTCAGCACGACTCTAAATTGAATCCTCACGCTCAACTGTATCCCTCGGATTGAAGTGAAAGTCATCGAAGACTAGTAGGAATAGTGATAGGAGTCCAATAATCATTGTGGAGGGCTGTCAAACCATGGATGGAAGACGAGAGAACAGCATTTCTGAGACATTCCTTTTCTTGCAACGGCTGCCGTGTGCACTCCACCACTTAAACCCCACGGGTCCCCACGTAACTCTGCGGAAGCGACGAATACGCCATTAATAACCCCAATTACGAGCAGCATATATGATGCATCATTAAGTTTTTCAATAGGGCCATATTCATTCGAAAGAAACAAGACCCCATCGCGGCCAGCTAATGAACTAGAAACTAGGAACTAATTAGTAAATATCCTGACGGAGTGTGAGAGATATCGGGCGGTGCGTGACAGGCTACAGCTAGTGGGAGACCTGGGATACATTCTAGGCGATGACCCAGATGTTCTCAACCGCGTTTTGGCATTTTTAAATGGAAATTTAAATGAAATTTATAGTATTTTAAGGATGTAAATATATTTTTAATATTGACTCAGCGTTATATATATATATATATATATATATATATATATATATATATATATATATAAGTTTGCCAGAGGAAGGCAGACGACAAACACGGAAAACACAATATATATATATATATATATATATATATATATATATATATATATATATATATATATATATATATATATATATATATATATATATCATAATTATGACATGTAGTGGTGCAAAATGACCATGTCGTCGACGCACTCTACCAACCCCACTACTACTACTACTACTAATTAGTAAGTAGCAGTTTCCACAGTAAAAGTAAAATATGTTCAAATCGTAAGTCTCAAAGATTCCTTGCGTAGTGAATGTTCTGCTTTACTGTACGGAGTATAATAAAAATTATATTTTATTATACCAGGAATGTTAAAAGAGTTAATGGCAACGACAAACGTTTCGGATAAAAAACAACTCCTAAAATCAAAAACGTATCCAGTTTTACCTCAAATTGATATTATATAACCAAATATCTGACATACTTTTGGACGCGTTTACACAAATGACGGTGTTGACGATAGTGGTATTTTAATCTCCAATATCATTCTACTATGGATCTGAATCTCAACAGCATCTTAAAATTAAACGAATGTGTTACTCAAAATGACCTAATGGTAATAACAAGAGTAATGGACTATTCAACAACCAAGAGCCTTCAAACAAGCCATCCTATTCAATTGCAACTTCCATGAAAAAGAAATTCCGCTAATCAAGCAGAAGTTCCGATAGACAAATACACCCAAAACTGCTCCAAAGAAATCGCGTATATGCAATGTTTGGTTTTGCATTTTCTCAAGTAAAGGTGTACGGTGGATTGTGCATGCCCATCATTATCGTCAGCTCTTCAGTCATTGCACTGGCTTCGCTTCCCTTATCACCGTACTCCAGTATTCTCGGCCCTCAGCTCCCTCACTCACCGGACTACCAATTTTTCACGGTGCCATAAAAACCGTACTTCCTCTCGATGCGTAGTAAAGAGAGCTTGCCAATGATCTGACCACCGCGTCAGGTGACATGAGATAATTCATCATCGCCGGATACGGCAGACAAGCCCGAGTGTAGACCCTGGACACAAATTAACGACCGAAACCGCATTCCATACCGGGCGGACGAAATGCTTGAGAGGATGTAGCGGGGCGGATGGAGGGGAGGCGGGTTTAACTATAGCATTCCCATTCTGTTTTCGTGAGTAACCTCAAAGATTACATTCGCAAGTCACCACTCACTCGTCCACACACAAAAACACTCCTGACACGAAAAAATCTTTCCAAGTATGTCTCAGCACAATGCAGTCTTATAACGCGCTGACGTGTTTAAGCATCGCTAAACTTGGTGGTACTCGCTCGTGATGAGCACGACGTAAAGGAAAAACGCAAATGCAAGAGACATGGGAGTGAGCGGCCGATTCATCCTCCAAAGATCCCTCCGGGTATCCATTCAAAATCTTTGCTCCTTATAAACTCTCGATTCGCCCTCAAAGACCTCAAATTCTCCTCTCCTAAGTGCCTCTAAGTTCCGCTATGATTATACTCTGACGTCACTCATATCTGTCAAATTCCTGGAAGGTGGCCCATCGAGCGGGTTTCATCGAGAAAGGTACGACATTATTACCTCACCACTAAAGTGTCCACTAAAGTTAAGATATAAAATTCAAGCATAATTACAGGTTTTCAAGTTTAAATGTATAGAAAATTCCAGGTTACAACATCGTGGCTTTTATATGAGCCAGAGTAAAGTTGGTGGTTTCTGACGATACTTCGTGGAATGTGCTAAACATTTTGAATGAATAGGGTACCATTCGTTTTTCCACAATGAATTTAATAACTTACGACCATGGTTTCGACGATTAACGTCACCATCAGGTGAAGATACATTGTTGCACCAAAATGTATCTTCAAGCATAATTACAGGTTTTCAAGGTTAAATTTATACAAACTTCCAGGTTATGATATCGTGGTTTTTATATGAGCCAATCGTTGAAACCATGGTCGTAAGTCATTAAATTCACTGTGGAAAAACAAAGCTTACCCTATTCATTCAAAATTAGCCAAAGTGATGCTTTTTAAGTTGTATGTAGAATATGGATTTTGCTAGCTAAACCCATAAGTAAGAATAAAGAATCCCGACTCAAGAATAAAGTAATTAAGTAAATTATAAATAATTAAATAACAAATAAGTGTTAAAATAAAGTACACATATATGTAGTTTTATTGGTAGTAAGTTTTATATTGGTTTTAAGAAGACTAAACCAGAAATAGGCTTACTCACATCATGTTTTATTGGGAATAGAGCACTTGAGTCCTAGAGAAGCAAAATAATAATGACGAATGATTATCCAAGACCGAAAGTAAATTTATATGGATTAAATTTATACAATGTGATCTTCTGCATATAATCCAAGAGGTGTGGCGATAAAATAAAATAAATTACATTCTCGCAGTTAGGCTGGTTTTCGGGTGTCGTCCGCGTAGGCATCTTTGTTGATGGCGATGTTTCACCGACTATGCCGTTGACGTCCTCAGGCCAGACTGAAGTTATCTGAAGTCTGAAGGACTTCAGCCAGGCCTGAGGACGCCAAAGGCATAGCAGGTGAAACGTCGTCATCAACAAAGATGCCTACGCGGACGAAACCCGAAAACCGGCCTAACTGAGAACCTGAACGCCGCGAAAACCTACGTCAGAAACGAAGTTACATTCTCATTACGAGTCGTTTGATTTTGAGACGAGGGGATTTTTCTTTTCCTTGAAATGATTCTTAATATAATGTATTCTACCGGTAAAGGTAGGTTTTGTTGAATGTCAGAGATTCTCCTTCCGGTCTTTTACACATTCAGGGGCCTATCTCCCTCTAATATATCCTTTTTCGCCTCTGCATAAGATCTACTCGTCTTCATCCCGTCCATGAAACCTATTCTTTTTCTTCCCCTACCTCGCTTGCCCAACATCCTTCCCTCTATCACACTCTTCAGCAACCCATCACCCTTTATTACATCCTTCAGCCATCTACCCTGTCTATCTAGGATATCATTCTAAAGTTTCCGTTCCTCGCCCACCATCTCCACCACTTCCTCGTTAGTCTTCCTTTCCGTCCACCTCACCTTCTCCATCCTTCTCCACTCCCACATCTCAAGTACCTGCAGCCTATTCTCGTCCTCCTTTCTCAGGGTCCACGTTTCTGCCCCATACAACGTCACGCTCCATATCAAGCTCTTCACCACCCTCTTCTTCACATCCTTACCCATTGTCCCCGTCATCAACTCTCTTCTATTACTAAACGCCACCTTAGCTAACGCTGTTCTCTTCCCCATGTCTTTCCTACTATGCCCGTTTTCCTCTAGCGTGCTGCCTAAGTAATTAAACTGCTCTACTTATTCCAATTTGTGACCTCGAACTTCAATTACAATCTTCGCTTTCTTTGTCCTGGTAAATCTCATTACTTATGTTTTCTCATGATTTATCTTCATTGCGAATATCCCGCACTGCATTCAAAATGATTTTTTTTAAATTCCTGACTCAAACCAAAAATTCACGAATAATCCACGACCATTTCCCAGTGCTGAAAATTCACGAATGATTTCCGATTTTCCCGGTCAGTAGACATACTGCTCACGTAAGTAAGGACTTCTCAATTACTTTCGACTTCGTGGATTGGATATATGGGGAGGCGACCGACGGCTAAGGTCATCTAAAGTTAGAAATATTAAATCCATCCATGCTTTCAAGTCCAAGGTGTATGATATCCTAATAAATAATCCTAAAATGTTGTCTGTCTAAAATTGAAACGAAGTAAAATTAAACAAATGTTAAATTGGATGCCTTATACATATTGAAGAAGAATTAATCTATTGAACATGAATGTATTCAACTTTATACTTGTAATTATTACTGTTATCATTAATTACCTTTTTCCTCACGGTTTATATGCTTAATCATGTATTTAAGTGTTATCCTAGTAGTGCTCTCTGCAGTAATATGTACGGCTGTATTACGAATTCCAAGCATACAATGAGTTTTTTTTCTGTTTTGCCTGTCATCATTGTATAATTAATTCGATTTTGTATATTGAGTTTCATCACTGTATTATTAATCTAATTTTTGAATTTCAAAATTGTATTAATTTGAAAATTGTACTTTATTATCTCAGGGGCTAAGAGTAGCCCACGATAATAAACGTTGTTATTATTATTATTATTATTTGCCCCATAGGGGAGAGGTAAGGGAAGAAGGGTGGATAGAAACCCGACGTCGGCATTAGCTTACTTTTAACGGGACCACGGACCTTAACTTTAAGGGGACCACGGCTTTACATCTCATGCGACAGACGGAATACTCTACATGAAATGTCCTCCACAAGACACTCAAGTAGGGATCGGGTTCCTCCGAAAAACATCCGCCTCTGCAGGGATTTGAACCCTGGCCGCCCTAGTGGTAGGCGAGTACTCTAGCCACCACACCAACCCGATCCCCACTTTCGACTTCGTGTCTTGATTCTCGTTCATTAGAACGTCTTCTATATTTATGGAACGGTCCCACCACCATAGTCCCCCCCTCCCGCCTACCCCTCCCGCCTACCCCTCCACCCGATGGATATAGGTGGGATCCGTGGGCGGGCGCGTGACGTGGCAAGGCCACTTCGGGGGCGGGAAGGGTTTGCCGCGGTCAAGGTTCGCCTCGTGTGGGCCACGCCCAGTTCGCCCAAAGGGCACCCCATGCCACCGCCCGCGAGCGATCAAGGCAAATGGAATGACTTTCAAGCATTGGAGACCACTCTCGTGCGATGACAGCCGGGTAGTTATATCGCACGCATTCTTACGCAAAGACGGTCTCTGAAAAAGTTCATTTTTTTATTTCGGGGTTTCACGTCCCAAGCACTATTTTTACATGAGCAATAAATGTGAACAAAGGAGGAACTTTTACAGAAGAAACTTGCACGAAAGTTAACGGGGAACGAGGTTCAATATTACCGTATGACAGGATGAGTGACAGGGTACAAATGCATTTGGCCTTAAATTTATTTCTAAAATGTTACTCAGCTTGGTCTGGAGGAACGATTCCATAGTGACACAATGGGAGACTATAGTCTTCCACCAAAAAAAAACATTTTATTTCATAACGCGTTTCGGTATTTCACATAATTTTCAAGAGTAGCTCTTCAATTTGATCCTTCACATCATGATAAATACTTTATAGTTGAGTGATAAGCAGACATGATTTGAGGAAAATGATACCACATTTTCTGTAAAATGTTGCGATAACGTGCCACTTGATAAAGATTAATTCCGAATAAATTAAATGACGATAAAGTCAATGACGATTTCACCGTTTACCGGAAATGTTTGAGGAAACGGGAAAATGAAAATTCTGTCAGATATTTTTCGAGGAAATCTTGGAAAAAAGTAACGTCAGGCTGCAGTTTAATGGAGAGATAAATCGGTATTATTTTTTAAACACATTTACATATCATTTATACACATTCACATCATCCATGTATATATTTAGCTCGGGGCAATTATTCGGTTTCCATAAAGAGGAAATTGTATACCAACCATTTTAAATTCCATGGAATGTACATGTCACAGAGTGAAATCCAAAGGTAACGTAAGCAAAACTGGCATAAAATTATGCTTAATGCCAGAGTCAAAATGCCATTCATCCCTAAATTACAAATTGCTAATATTGTCATGGATTTTTATCTATGACTAACGGATAAGGTTTATATAGCTTCATTTCTAAAAGAGTGAAGCAATAAAATAGAGTTGACGATAAAATGATAGTAAATGTAAAATATGTCATTATAATTTTGTGCGCAGCAATGAAATTTTAAGTTAAATAGAACTAACATCAATAGTAAAAACTGAAAATAAGAAATATTTCATTATAATTGCACGAATATCTACATCTACATGCTACCCCGCTAGCCGCCGCATGGGCGTGTGGCAGGGGGTGGTAGGTCACCAGCCGTGTAAAGATGTAAAATTTTCGGAGATGAAAAAAAAGTTGTGAGACACTATATGTACGCTCGTAGCAGTTTTTAACGAATATATAAATATATAAATATATATATAAATAAATAAATAAATATATATATATATATATATATATATATATATATATATATATATATATATATATATATATATATATATATATATATATATATATATATATATATATATACTTCTACGTTCTTGCGAACAAGGTGCTAGTGGCACCGAAATACCAAGAAAATCTGTGTTCATTTTTTGTGTTCCTGTGTTCCTGTGTTTACCGATTGCCTTCCTGTGGCAAACCGTTTATATATATATATATATATATATATATATATATATATATATATATATATATATATATATAAACTAGCAACAAGGCGTTGAGGTTGGGGATGGATAGATAGGTATATCAGTGGACACTCACAGAAAGGCGATCCATGGCGACACCGGTGTCCACTGCTCTCGGAAGCTTTCGGGTGAGAACCCTTCCTCAGCGGGAGAAAATCACAAATCAATGAGTTGTGGTTTTCTCCCGCTGAGGAAGGGTTCTCACCCGAAAGCTTCCGAGAGCAGTGGACACCGGTGTCGCCATGGATCGCCTTTCTGTGAGTGTCCACTGATATACCTATCTATCCATCCCCAACCTCAACGCCTTGTTGCTAGCTTATATATATATATAAATATATATATAAATATATATATATATATATATATATATATATATATATATATATATATATATATATATATATATATATATATATATATATATATATATATATATAAAAGTTTGCCAGAGGAAGGCAGTCGCTCTTGCGACCAAGGTGCTAGTGGCACCGAAATATCAAGAAACTTTGTAAGTGTGTTCATCATTTTTTTGTTTTCTGTGTTTGTCGTCTGCCTTCCTCTGGCAAACTTTTATATATTCGTCACCTAAGTGATCCTAAGTGCATTTATATATATATATATATATGTATGTATATACAAATGGAGCATGAAAACATACTACCCCAATTTGTCTATGTAGATTACACAAAGGCCATAGACTAGCTGAACCCAACCACACCATATATCTCTTACACGTTCCATAAACACAAGAGGGCTTTATGTGCGAACTTAGTTTCCCACATCTAACTCCAATTTATTGACCGTAACCTATTTATTAATAGCCCTAACAACAGCACAAAGCTCTTTGTCACGCCAAAACAAAAGACTCCGCTTCACTCTAGGTTGGGTATAAAATCGCATGGCTAGCCGTTTTTTGTAAACTGTGTCTCGTAATCACCAGGCCTGGTCTTCTGGAATCTCGGTGCGAGGGGGGAGTTACGGCACTGATGCAATGACTAAGTGTGGCGTGTGCGTATTACGAACCATTAATTTGTATATACAACATGGCACGACAAGGAGAGAAATTAAAAAGTATTTATTAAGCTACGTTACTCACGATCAGCCAATATTTTTGGGCTAATGCATTTGGCCCAGTACTACTATTACCATTGAGATAAACTTGAAAAGTCTACTTTTAAATCAATTTTAGGTCATTAATGGATGGCCAATAAAATTTTTCTTGATTCCAAACCGGATGTCGACAGAATTTTTTCCCATTTTTTTCCACTATGTCGCCTTATGTCCAGTCTTAAGTTTATTAGTTTGCAAGCCCACCAGTTAATGATTACGAGTCGGGCGGAATCAGAAGTTAGAAAAATCCAAAATGTCTGTTTCGTGCATCATATAGAGGCATAAAAATGGACTCACAAATTATATTTGTCCAATTACACAAATAATGCGAAATGAAAGCAATCACAAGTTCTGTCTTTACTTTCCTTTTCCTAACGTCATAATCTTCCTAGGGGAATACCACCGAATTCTGCCACCCCGATTTCACATCTCTCAATGCTCATACTGTGATCAGTTTGTATCTTCTCATTCCTCTGGATAAAATATATGCAAGTACATGCATTAATATTGATTGTAAAAAGGAAACTCATCATTCGCAGCGTAATAATTGGTGTTTCGGGAATCAGATATAATGACGACAGAATTACCAATTGTCCCATGTTAAAATAGATTTATTGCAACTAAGCAGTATGGTAAATGAGTATGATATAATATATCCATACCTAGGTCACAAAAATGTATGTTACCGGTGGAAAATTGCAATTCAAATCACCACCGCTCCTACATGAGTCTTAATCTCTTATTCGGTCATCATCCTTTCTTCTTTCGGGTTTCAGTAACTAATCCTTTCGTATAGAAATCGCGAAACTTGGAGGCTTTCGCCTGCGAATTTTAGGTCAGTTTTAGTTGAACGAGCTGATGTACTTCAAAACTCTTTCGGGAACCTCTGAAAAGGTTCTCGGCCTCCTTTCCCCATCTTCCCATGCGATTTTATACCCAACCTAGAGTGAAGCGCAGTCTTTTGTTTTGGCGTGACATAGAGCTTTGTGCTGTTGTTATGGCTATTAATAAATGGGTTACGGTCAAGAAATTTGCCTTAGATGTGGGATCTTAGAATCATGTAGGAGCAGGTAATACACTAGAGGCAGATTAAGTTCAGTTGAGGCCCCTGGCGTGGAGGAAAATAAAGAAGACATTATACAGAAATGAAAAATTTTCCATTATCCACAGATATAAATTTTATTGCGACCTAGGTTTCGATGTCTTTACACCATCATCCGGTCAATTGTTCATTTCTGCATCATGCATAAATTCCACTCAATATCGCAAGAGTATTCGAATTTTACATAAAAAAAGAGACAGGGAAGACAAAATGCGTTTTCGCCATAATTTAGCAGGGAATATTTGTAAGAACAGACACGATTACATCGTTCCGATAAATCGCTATTGATGCGGCGCGGGACCTACGCAGAGTATTATTTGTATAGTACGAAGCGTAGGTTTACATAATGAAAATAAGCGAACAGAAACTCACTGTCGGGTTTTACTGCCTATTGTAAACTTGTGCGTTGGCACAATTGTACATAAGAAATCAAAATTGCTGTTATCAGAAAAATAAGTACGGGCGCGGGATTGCGGGACCCTTCAGAAGCCAGGGTCGGAGCGCCCGTCGTAAAATCTACCACTGTGAGAAACGATTATTTTGTACGAGCATCATCTTCTAAGGATAACGATAACAAGTTTGAAAATGCACTTCAGGGAATCAATTGTTATTA
The DNA here is from genome assembly GCA_963169105.1 of Ceriagrion tenellum. Taxonomy (NCBI): domain Eukaryota; kingdom Metazoa; phylum Arthropoda; class Insecta; order Odonata; family Coenagrionidae; genus Ceriagrion; species Ceriagrion tenellum. The sequence goes on along the minus strand of OY720638.1, from coordinate 97,068,532 downwards.
GAGTAGGCACATAACATGTGAATTTGACGAGAAAAGCTTTCATGGTGAGGGATCAATTCTCCCTACTCTTTCTTATCTTTTCTACTTTACTTCAACAATGCGGTAAGTCTCATCACATTTTTCCCGGAGTCGGCACAAAATACTGAAAATGATTGTTACTATTACTATTTAAATAAAATCTAAGTTTTATAGAAATAACGCTCACATTAAGAAAAATTCTACGTCATTTGCCGTATATATCAGACTATTTAAGTGGTGAATAGTCATTTACAGATTGGCAAAAGAAATGTTTTTCAAGCATATCTCGGCCTTTCTGTAAAAAAATTCACATGCATACCAAACGATTGAAATATAATAAATGAATTTGGCGCACACCAATGACATTTTGGCAAAATGACAGCTCTTACCTACATTAATCACGGATAGGTACGGTCAACCGAAGCGTTTATGAAACACTATGCTTTAACATACACTTGGTGAACACTCGTAGCGGAAACTATCCCGGAAATGAGCGGTCAAGCAAACAGCAGATAAGAATTCATTAATGAGGTTGATTGTGAATAAAAAGAAAAGGATGATAGCGTTATTTCTTTGCTAGGCTTCAGAGTACACTTTCGAGGTATGGTATCATTGTGAAGAAGTATGGAGTGCCGAACTAGGTGTGGGTCGAAGAACGGCGAATAGGTGTTAAGTAATTAATGTTAATTTCATCAGTGTCACCGAGTGATCACAAGATTTATCATGGAGATGTATCCTCCCGTAAGTGCAAAGAGTAAAAATAGCCCATCAATCGCACCCACTTGAAGCTAATCACGCACTTGAAATCGCAGAAAACACGGAGTGAACCCAATGATAAGGGAGAAGAATTGATGCTTCACATGAGATTGTAGAGATAGACTTTCAAACTGACAGCTCAGCAATGTCTTTGTGCAAACGATGAAAGATAATCGTCATCATTGCATGTAAAATATTTCTCTGTGTGTTTTTTATATGTGCCCCACGTCACGTTTACTTCCAACATGTATCACGTCCGTCTTGCCGCGAGTATATTAAAAAACTTAGTCCACGAAAAATATCGAGCTAATCATTGTAACATAGTTACTACCTATTGGTTCATTATAAGTCGCCATGCGGAATATTAGGCAACCCCCAGGCTGCCATGTTATTGAAATTCGTCGTCAAATGACATCTGTTATATTCTAGACTAGATGACCCGAGCGAATATTTCGCAGTGTGCAGCTTCTTCTTGTTTCTTCCTTCTTTCTTCCTATTCTTCTACCTGTCGAATATTTCGCACAGTATACAGCTTCTTCCTGTTTCTTCCTTCTTTCTTCCTGTTCTTTCACCTGTTGCTTCCCATGGACAATTATATGTTATTTATGTTTGTGTTAGAGATACATAACGTAAACGTAAACAGTAAATGGTCACACTGATTGCATGTACAATGTAAACAATCTAACTAAACGATGTGTTAATAGATGGCGGCTCCTACAGTCTTTTAAGCACGTAACCATTGCCAAAATATTAGTTGATTATATTGTCAGCAGATGGCGGATCATTTTTTTCACAAAAACTTTAATTTTAAACAATTTGTCTATTTTTCATCAATATCGGGGAACATAAGCTTTAAAACGATGTTTGAATCATTAATTTTTATGAATAATTATGGGAGTTATGGCGTTGCGACAAAAAAACACCTTTGAGAAATAATATATACGGATATTCATATCACCCATGGGGTACATAAAATTCATGGGGTATCCACGTCACTTATGCTCCCTCATAATTTCAACAAAATCAAATATTTCCACAATTCCTAACTCATTTTTTTCATGGACTCTCTCATAAACTCAAAGTGAAAATGGTTGGGGCATTTGGAGAATACAGGGAGTCCAAAAGGTCTAGATACTAAGGAATTTTACTCAATATTTTTTACTTGTCCCGTGCGATTCATTCTTGATTACTACCGCATTGGATAATTACTTATTTTTTTATAATTTTTAACTAATTAATATAATAAAGAATTCATAACTACTTTAAAAAAATCTATATATTGTATTAATAGGTAATATCGTAATAAAATAGATATCAAATAATTTTGTAACCCCTAAGTAGCGAACTTCTAAAGCCGTGCGTGCGAACACATTTCCTATCGTTATAGGTGATTTCCAATAACCTATCTCCGCTCAACTGTTTCAATATATTAAGCGCAGAACGAGTTCCAACCACATTAGTAACGTCATCTGCAATCTAAGCAGATAAAAACATAGTTTCTCCGAATTCACCTGCGTTACCATGTGCGCTCACAGACGAAACTTGTCATGGAGGGAATGACGTAGTAACAGAAACAGGATTATCTCATTTTCTAACCGATTTGTGATATTATAATCTGAGTTGGATCTATAAAGAGATGAGTATGATTCTTCCTTTAAAGAAATCTTACCGCTATTCTGCAAAAACTACAGCGTGGTTCGTCCCAATCGTCGACTTTAACGCGCGCTCATGTGCCCCCGTCTGATACAATTTGCGCTAATCTGCGTCAAGTGATAGGAAAGTACCGATTATCTTCGCTTCTTCGAGAGATTTTTGATGCAGAAATCACTTCCATTGGCCACCATTATTTCTCCACCGCTTTATCTCCATAAACCAGATCTCGTAATAAACACTCACTGCCACGCGGCTCCACCCGCCCAGCCTAAACACAAACTGACGCGATGCACTCTCAATCAGGCCTCTTGAAGAGCATGACTTCAACTTCCTGTCCTTCATGGTCTCGCGAGTGAAAAATCTCGATATCTTTCGTTGGGTGCAGGACTTTCTAGCTCCCACCATTTCGGAAAATTTGAGAATCGGAATCGCAGGCTCTAATTTCACATTATTTATCCAGAATTCCCTGCATAAGCTTTTTTATTATTAGATCAATGATCATTAGCTATGTTCATTAAAATTTTAAGTAGCTCTTTTCGGGAAGTCCAGCGGGTGAAAGACTCCATAACTGCCCAGAAGACGATGGACGACTCGGCCATCGAAACGTCGGCACTATGGATTTTCTCAGCTGGTGAACTTCCCGAATAGAGCTACTACACATCTCACGTCCGGAAAGCCTCAGATCGTAATTAAAATGTTCATTGTAGGTTCACAGCAGAGCCGTAGAGAGTGTGTGGTACGCTAAGCTAGCACGTAATACATTGAATGAGAGAAAGAGCCAGAAACTCCTTTTAATAGAGATCGACGGGAATTAATTTCTGAGTTACTCTACCTCCTGTCCACGACACTAACCATGATAACTTCTCAAATGATAAAAATGAAAATATTGGCTCGGTTTTTACCAGACTTGAGTTTTTCTTAAAATTCAAACATCAAAATTACTAGATTCAGAGGGCTCAATTCTGGTTTCCATATAAACCAAATACTAATTTTTCGGGATTTGGGTACGAAAAATAGTAAGAAAATCCACGGAGAAGCATGCAGGAATGTAGGTCTTATCTGAGTAGTGGCAACAGTTTTCCGCGGGAATGACGCAAGAAATTACGACTAGTCTCAGTGCTTCAAACCACTCTTAGGTCTCGAAGTAAGCACCAGTATCTATTGGCCGAGAACTTGAACAAAAATTTTTCGGAAAACTAATGATTCTTCATTCATCTATGTAGCATCCACTTCAATTTATTCACCACCATATCGTAAAATGGCACAGCATAACACAAACATTAGCGCATTCTACTAAAAAGCATCAAATTCTCAAGAATCAATACGTAGTGAGAATTATCCTAAGTTCAAGGGTGCCACTCCAGCTCTTTTTTGAGAAAATGGGCAATTTAACATGATAAACGACCCTCCCTTACGAGTGTCATTTTTGGTCACAAATAGAAATCACCAAGATGATAGGACATTTATTACCGTGCCCGCCCACTTCGTGAAATGCTGGAAGAATCGGCCAACGAAATTCATGTTGGTCCAGCCTTTCTTCCGCAACGATCTCGTATACTATTCAGTTAAGCCCTAATCTGAAATGTCAAACAGACAAGCTTGCTAAACCCACGAACTTTTATGGCCACTTTACACGGTACACTTTATTGTACAAACAAATGTATCATAAAATGTACAAGAAACTGAATGGAGATAAAGCAGGTTCTATTTCCCGTTAAGTCATCCAGACCATTATACAATTTGCCACTTTACACGGTACAATTTTCCTCATACAAGAGTTCGTACACTCGTTTGTACCACAAAAAGTACCGTGCAAAGCGGACTTTATGCTGCAAAGAGATCCAAGGAAAGTCTTTTCACTTGCGTTTTAATCAACTATCGCGCAAGCAGAAGGATCTCCATCAAAATAATATACGTGTGTCTATTATCAAGTACCCTGAAGAAAATATTTATCATTCGAAGCTCACAACCCAAGCTGCGAATCATCTTCTATCGTAGCGCGGATACTTCTTGCGCAGTAGAGTTGCAACGGTAAATGTATGCAGCCACCATTTCCCGATTTCGCGGAGAGTGAGAGGGGTGTCTCGTCGCGGGATATTTTCGTGGCGCCTGACCGGAGAAAGTCCACCTCATTGGACGAATTCCAGCGGATTGACGTTTTAACAGTCGAGGGAGCGCTGGCTTATCTGAACATCCGGGAGGAGATCCATGCATCCCAAACACCACTGCATATTTCAATCGGAGCCGTGTAATTGCGAAATCCTCGATTGATTATTGAAAAACTTGCAGCTGTTTAAACTCGGTAAAAACGTGCGGGTTGGTCAATTGAGAGGAATAGGAGGTTGATTTCACGTCGGACATACACTTCCAAACACGCAAGATATTAAAAGCTAACGAACTAACACTGAAGCTATTTAAGTGCCAATAAAATATAATAGGAAAAGCGAATAGATATTGGTGACACGATCAGATACTTCATGGAGATTCAGTTTCCGTCCCGAGTCAGAATGAGAGATAAATTAACGTAGTCAGTGAAATGCAACTGTTAGTTATTATTACGAAATATATAGATTAAAATACAGATGTGGAGGTAAACAAGTTCATTAGAAAAAACGCATTACGCGTAATTATAATCTATGCGAGGAATACGACGGAACCTGATGAGGTATTTAAATTAAGTGCGGAAAAATCGGCGTTTAAGAACTCTCTGTTTCATGCTCCATTACTCTAATAAATAACATGCAGTCCACCTTTTGATTGTACCATAATTGTGTTAGATGGCAAAACTTTGAACAAAAAAGTTTTTATCGAATTGGAGATTTGCAGTGAATTTACAAATTTTACCTGTCCCCACACCTTAGACCCGGGAGAGGTTCACAAGACTGGTTTTCACACAACCTCTTCATGTTCTATGTACACCTGAAAATGAGGAAATGGCGAAGCTCTCCTGCCTCCGTGTGGACTAATGTCGAAAACTCCTGGATTGCCAAAACCCCTAAGTTTATCCGCCATGAACTGAGCCGCTTGTGGCCGAAGTACCCTAATGTATGCATCCAATATTTACGAGATCACTCAAGAGTCAAGGCACTCGTTCAATAACTGCCAAAGGAAGTTTCCATAATTTAATTGGTTTCATTGATTCCGTCATAATAATTAGATACGAAAGTATTAATAAATTAACCGTACAACTAGTTACCGCTAGCCGACACTTAGGAGTGACGAAGGTAATCAATGCGGTGAATACACAATGAATCACGTTGAGGCGCTATCTTACTGTGCGCGATGCGAAGGAATTTCAACATGATGATTTGAATTGCAATTTTCCACCGGTAACATACATTTTTGGGACCTAGGTATGGATATATTATATCATACTCATTGACCATACTGCTTAGTTGAAATAAATCTATTTAACATAGGACAATTGGTAATTCTGTCGTCATTATATCTGATTCCCGAAACACCAGTTATTACGCTGCGAATGATGAGTTTCCTTTTTACAATCAAAATGTATGCATGTACTTGCATATATTTTATCCAGCGGAATGAGAATATACAAACTGATCACAGTATGAGCATTGAGAGATGTGTAATCGGGGTAGCAAAATTGGGCGGTATTCCCCTAGGAAGATAATGACGTTAGGAAAAGGAAAGCATACAAGTGAGAAGGGGAAAGGAGGCCGAGAACCTTTTCAGAGGTTCCCGAAAGAGTTCTGAAGTACATCAGCTCGTTCAACTAAAACTGACCTAAAATTCTCCGCAGGCGAAAGCCTCCAAGTTTCGCTATTTCTATACGAGAGGATTAGTTACTGCAACCCGAATGAAGAAAGGATGATGATCGAATAAGAAGTTAAGAATCATGTAGGAGCGGTGGCTAGAGAACTAGATTCACACTACTAGGGGCCGGGTTCATATTCCGGTGGTGATGATGGTCTTTCTATGAAATTTATATTCATACACGGATGCCATGCCGAGAGCATTTTCTCAGAGCGTCAGATTTCCATAATATAATGCATACCTATGGAGTTCGTATACATGGCTATTCTTGTCCAAGCTCCTCTCCCACGAGCCGACAAGCACTACGGGTAGTCTGCACATGTATTAATGCCACGGACATGAATTTTAACCAGCCGTAGCACACCTCATTAGTAATTTGGAGATTTGGGTTCGATTCCCGATCAAGTCCCACCTTTTCCCGGAGGTGATTCCCTTAGCTTTTGGCGTTGTAATTAAATCAATTCCCTAGTGAACCACATGAAGCGGCGGAGGACGACCTTCCACCTGTCCGAATTGGTGATGCAATCCCAAATATATTGCCGGAACAAACTTTCACGGGCTCTCCCTTTCGGCACGGTCAAGCTCACGCGGGACTTTGGAGTGTGGCGCGTGCGTACGGCGGGAGGAACTCAAAACGAGACGGAGGGAGGAGAGAAACCCGGCGACGGCAATGGCCTACTCTCCCCTTGGAGTTCCCACCCACCCTCCCACTCCGAGCGTCCAACTTCGCCCGATTTCGAGGGCCTGACCCACATTCCGAACTTCGCAGCGCAGGCTGTTGTCCGACACGCTGGGACATATATTTCGCATCGGAGGCTATTAATTTTACTGAATCTCGTGCCTCAGACAGAAGCCAATCGTTTCTCAGAACACATAATTTCAAAATATTTTACGAACTCCGTCATTCCACGTGGTCAACAACCTTGCCACAAGTAAAGATGCCCAAATTTGAAATTATACGTCTGAATAACCAATGAATCAATGGCCACGGAAAGACTATAATTAAAAGGTGTCTTCTGTATACGTCACACTATTGGAAGGGAAAATGGTACTTCAATATTTCTACCATGCTTACACAGAAAAAAGATCCGGTTTTCACCATTGAAAAAATGGTTGCACCATTTTGAATACTAATAAGTAAGGAACCCTACACCAAATTCAGAAGAGCTTATAATGAAGTTATGACGCATCTATTACATATAGGACTATAAAAATAGCAGGCTAAAATATCATGTTTCCACGATTAGTAAGGGAATTAAACGGCTACCTTTAAGACTATTCTGACAAATGCTAAACAGGGAACTAATTTACTTTATTAAATGATCTAAATGTTAAATGTGTTGACTACTATTTATAAAACGTTTTTCTGGTCTACCTTTCCTGTACAGATACCTAGTCTAAATCTCTTTGCACACTACCATGTTTGCTATTCCTCAGCGGACGTTAACTGCAGTCGTGGACTTTAGAAACATTAAATACAGATCAAGATTTGATAAATATCTCCCCAGCCCCAAGAAACACAACTGAAATTGATGGTCCAGCCTTACCCGGAGGAAATGAATGAAATATACACAATCCAAACCCCAAAATAAACATTTATGCACATTGTAGAGAATTGATCACATTGACATTACAAATTGACTGGAAAAAACTCATCAGTATTTGTCATCACATGTTATTTTATCTCAGTTGATCGGCTGTTTAATTACAGTCTCATCAGCATCCCCGCCGTGAGCAAAAATCTAAAATTGGCCGATCCTGAGTATAATGAGCAATCTTGAAATTAGATCGAGTAAAGCGCAGAGGAACTAGACTTGAAAAATATTGATGAAATAATTTTAGCATAGTGATCGGATTGTTACACCGATCACGGAGGGGATCTTCGCCGGATCGATAGGCAACGCGTGGCAAGTTGGAAGGATACTCAGAATAAGTTCATCATGTTTCATGAACGTCTTCTTAATACGGTGAACATTATTCTCATTTTAAAATAAATAAAATAGAATGAAGAACGGTGAGATTCATTCCTTCTTTTATCGGCGGACAATGAGGGTGATAAAAGTTTCACTGAGCAAATTCCATGAAATGCTACCCTGGCAAGGTTCAATAGATGATACAGTAGTTTCATGACTTTTAACTATCATAATCCCACGCACCGTGGAAGAAAAACCTAGAGTCAGTACCTGCAACCAAAGTACTGTACCAATATTATTGCCCTAACTGATCAATATCTGACATAGTAACTTCTAACCCATATATTTAATTTTTCTTTTTTTTTCTACTATTTTTGTCGACTATTTTTCAACACCTGGAGGAGATTTATCCTTTGCTACACTCCCTGAAGGTGACTTGAGTCGCACGTCATAGATGATGATCGAAAAAGAAGTTAAGGCTCATGTAGGAGCGGCGGATAGAGAACTAGATTCACATTACGAGGGGCCGGGTTCGTACTCCGGTGGTGATGATAATTTTTCTCCGCAATTTTGGTCCCTTGAGGACTTTCGATAAAACCAGGTCGAAGACGATGCCTTTCTTTTTCCTTCTGCTCAGCCTCCGTCCGCCATAAATCGCTCCCTATCCAAGTAAAGTACTTGTACTTGACGGCAAAAAGGAATTCATTTGCTCGTCGTCCGTCGCCATCCGCCTCTTCAAGCCCTCGGCCACGGTTCAGAATTCCATAAATGCAGAGTTGCATCGTCTACAGCCATGAACTATTGCAAGAAATGTCCAGAACGGCAACAAAGCTCGAAATGAATTTTGGGAATTAAGAGCGTTATATTTGCTGTGGACATCAGTCCTCAGTGGATGCCACTGCATTTTAAATATTACTTTAATTCATGACATGCAGATGCCAATTATCCATGTAACATGTTAATTAATACTTTCATTTTAAGTAGATAGTGGTAGCGGGCGTGACTTCGTGGAAATCTTTCATAGTAGGAGCGTCTGAATAAAATGCAACTTGGCTGTTTCCACACAAGGGTTTATTTTTACCGACCATGGTTTCGTTACAGCGTAATTCAGGTTACAATATAGAACCTTGATAATGTTACGCTGTGACGAAACCATGGTCGGTAAAAATAAAACCTTATGTGGAAACAGCCAAGTTGCATTATCTTCAGACGCTCCTACTTTCATTTTGCATGAAACTAGCGTTTTCTCCTCTGTTGTATGGCCATCATTCAAAATCCTAACAAAGAAAACGAAGCTCTTGGATTGGATTGGATTGGATATTTGGGGAGGCGACCGACGGCTGAGGTCATTTGCGCCATAGGGGATAGGTAAGGGAGAAAGGGTGGATAGAAACCCGGCGTCGGCATTAGCCTACTCTTAACGAAAGGCGCCAAAGGGACCACGGTTTAAAGTCTCATCCGACAGACGGAGTACTGTACTTGAAGTGCCCTCCACAAGGCACTCAAGTAGGAATCGGGTTCCCTCTGATAAACATCTTCCTCTGTAGGGATTTGAACCCTGGCCGCCGAGTGGTTAGCCAGTACTCAAGCTACCACATCAACCCGGTCCCCATGAAGCTCTTATAACATTGCCAACTCCTTAAGGGTATGGAGGGATGAGTACATCTGTATGCTTCTTCCCGAAACCCAAATCAATGGCGTACTCAATCTTTGAGGTAATAAACTATTCCTTAGAGATCTTCGCCTCCGTGAATAACCAAACCAGCAGCCAATAAATTGTTTCACCCCTCACCGCTTGTCATCTCCTAGAGCGGCCTTGGGCGCTGGGGGCGCGGGGCGATTTCCGAGGCTCCCGTGGGCGGGAGCGGGGCGGGTGAGAGACGGGTGATCCGGAAGTTTCCACCAGCGCAGCGGCGACAAAAGTGGGGCGGAGACGTGGAGCGGGCTCCTTATCGGGTGGCTGGCAGGGGGTGTGGGGTCGCTCGCGGCAGCAATGACACCACCGGATGAACGAGACGCGACGGCGGAAGGCGAGGATACGCGGACCATTCAGACCCGCCGCAGATGCGATAAATTACATGAGCGTCGCGTACAACTTGGGAGGGGATCACTATTGGGCCATTTGCGCCTTCTGCATAGTGGAGGTTAATGTAGAATCCGGAATATTCTCCGTGGAGGGATGCGTTGAAAAGGCAAGCAGGGGGAAGAAAGGGATACACGGGTCGAGAACCGATAATTCTACTTTTAGTAGGAGCGTCTGAAGATATTGCAACTTGGCTGTTTCCACATCAGGTTATATTCTTACCGACCATGGTTTCGTTACAGCGTCACATTATCAACGTAAAAATTTCCAAAAGATGAGCAGTATATATAGGCAGGCGTTCCGGCTCTCGCCGCGGGATTACAACTTCCCCCTTGGACTGGAAGCTTTCGCTTGTCTCCAAGGGAAGGAAGAGGTGGGAAGGAAGGGATGGGAAGGGAAGGTTTGCGAAACCGACAGCCCCTTTGAGGCCGACACTAATGAGGCGGATGGAGGTCAAAAGGACCTCAATTGGGCCTCCGCCCCCCGAAGTGCTCGTATTAGTTTGGTTAACCAAACAACCTTCACATCTTAGCCAAAGTGAGTCGGTGTCAACCATGACGGATGTGAGTAATGAAACTTGAAGCTGAAAATGGAGCCGCGCCATAAGTGTTAGGATGAAATTTCTTTGTGTATTGGCAGAAGATGAAGCTCTAAGTTAATGAAAGCCGCATCAAATTATCGGTAGAGACTAAATGGGAGAGGGACAATAATTCTGCATAAAATCCACGAGTGAAAAGGCTACTGCGAGGTAATTCCCCTAATACAAGGCGCAAATTTGAGCGCACATTTTTCCATGCATTCACTAATTTTAAGCGACTATCGCACTCCCTGCACTTAGGAAAATATAGAGAATTCCATCGCCAGCTACCACTTGATGACACGTTCCTATTAATGAAAATAAACCGGAAATGATAGAGAATTTGTGAACATTTTCCCAATAACTTCTGATTATTATCTTTATCTTTAAATATATAATTCTTCTGTACGTGTGTATGTCACTGAACTCCTCCTAAACGACAGGACCGATTTTGATGAAATTTTTTGAGTGTGTTTGAGTGGGTCCCTGGATGGTTTAGGTTCACAATTGGACCCGGTAGGGGGCGCTGCATTCGGGTTCTAGGAAATTTTTTGACGAAAAAATTTTTTAAAAAGATTCTTCGTATATCAGAACATATAATACCAAAATTTCACCCTCACACCACCCCCCAATGTTTTTTAAAATGAACAAAATCATTTGTTCATGAATAATTGACCGTTAAAACCTTCTGAAAAGTTCATGAATAATTGACCATCTGATTATGAGAATAATTTATAGTTATGTTTGTGTACCATAGGTGGCGCTGATGTCGAATTATTTATTTATTATGGTATTTGACGTACGCATCAATACATGCGCAAGTCGTCGCACTTGCGTCGTAGTTTGGCATTGTTTTGACGAAACGAATAGATTGAAATTTGTCAAACTCAATGTCAAATGTGACTTAGTATATAGTTTATCGAAAAAACGTTTGCTGAACTCGCTAACAGCAGGCAAGCCAAAGTTTGGGCAGGACAACTTCTGTCGGATCCGCTAGTTACATATAAATTCCGTTATCTAAAATTCATAATTATATAATATTTTTCCAACTAAACATTAAAAGGGCTCCATTAGTTGCAACGATAACAAAGAAAATAATTTGGATGGAAAATATTTATCTTCCCTCAAGTAAAATCGAGCTGGAGAGTTAAAACTGGAGAGCTATTCAAAATTTAGATGCACACACCAAATATTTTGAATGAAATTTTTGGAGATTTTTTCTTATAAAATTCCTGATTATAATTCACAAGGCCATAAAACCGAATTTCCCAGTTTTCATTTCTAATAATGAATTATATCCTGATAAATATTTGAGTACATACTTCTGACGTTATGGAGCCCGTGTTTATTGTTGGCTACTTATTTTCTTAAAATTGAGAAACTTTTCCTCGCTCTAATTTTTGGATGAAACGCATATTTTTCGGTCTATTTTCAATACACTCAAGTACTCTACATAGTTCAATATACTTGTATATATGGTATACTTAAACGCTGAAAGCATAACTCTGTTGACTTAAACGGTTTAGATATGCTACAGGTTTTTAAACGCGAATGATAAAAAAAATTTATTTTAGGGTAAAAATATATCATTAGCAGTTACCAACCGAAGATTATTTGGCTTTAGATGTAAAATTCACAATTCTTTCGTCTGAAAATTTAATTCATTCATAGGCCTGCATTTTAGCTTCCGTCCAAATTCGTTTGTTGTATTCCATCCTCTGTCCGGCTCGATAGTTCTTCCAAGGAAGTCCATCATTGTTTTAAAAAAACTGTCGTGCGGTCGACGCAAAGTGGACGGAAATTGACATAAACAGGCCAAAGTTCATATTCCCGTCATTTCCTTAAATAACAAAAAACAATTTTTTCCACTTTCAATGATTTTTTAATACTAAATCCGAATCCAATGCTAATTTTTACGAAAGCCATTCAGGGGCCTTTCAAAAACAAAATGGCGGTAATTGACAAATTCTCTCCGATTGCTAATAAACGGTTAAGCTACAACACCTTCTGTAAATTTTGGTGGTGCAGGCTACATTGCTCATATTACTTTATGCTTCCAGTATCGATATCCACCCCAAGGACCACTTTCCTCATAAAATATTGATGCGATTCAGCACCGGAAATTTTAGTAATAATGACAACGTAACAATCATTTTGTTACTTCAATATAGATATATATCATTACGCATATTAGTATTAATCGTTATGGTACAACAGTCTTAGGTTTTAAATGAATAAAAACGTAAACACATGCTTGTAAATGTCGCCCACATCAGTATGGACCTCGTCGCTGTCTTTGTCTGAGTCCGATGGCATCTCATTGTCAGTCAAGAGAAACCTGCAAGCTTCTACTGATATACTCGCTTTTGCCGGCTCTTGTAAACTTTGCCTAATGGTTCTTAATCTTTGCGCCTCTTCAAACTGAAATTTTCTTTACAATAAAATGCAGTGCCGATTATTTCTTTGTCCTTACTGTATCCCCTCATCCTGGCAGAATAACTACACGCAGTTCTTTCTGTCTGACTTCTCTCCTACCAGTTTTCTCGGATGTATGATAGAAATGCAGCTAAATGATTTGAAGGACTCCGTAAATTTTTACGCCCGAGACTGCTCGAGTCCGTGCAGTAACTGAAGACGAGAACTGCTCTTGCATCTCACCCTCATCTCCAAAGACGAAGCAAAAGTCTCATCATGTCTGCCACATTACGCCTAAGGTCTCGAAGAAAGCGAAGATGTTTGGGTTATCAGGAAATAAGTAAGAGAGGATTCCTGCGTCATTACCAGCTCTTATGATAGAAGCTGGTTACGAAGAGACAGTAAGGGCGATGATTACTTGAGTAAATAAACTGATTTAACTTGTGCGATGCAGAAAAAGGAACAAAAAAGACCAGACCACTTTGGCTTGAAAGGAATGACTTTCTTCTCTAATGAGGATATTTTATCTCGAGTGGTCATAATCTACGAGGAAGAAGACTGGGCACGTTGCGACGTTTTAAAAAATAGTTTCCCCAATCGGGTTTCCTGAGCAGTCGATTTTCTCGAATATATTTCCCTTCCTTATTCCTCGTTGGCACTAGATTTCAACTGTCATCTTCCACGGCTACTAATGTCGATGTTTCACTGTCTTAGAGAAAAACTACATATTTTATGAAGGGTTTGAATGCGAAGCATTGAATTGAAGCGAAGAATGTTTATGAAGCGTTTCATCATTCCCATTCTTGGGTAGTTAGTTGTATGGAGACTGATACAATGTCTTTACGCTTGAGCTATTCTGGTCGCTACATCATTCACGTTTCTTCTATCACTACTGATCATACTCTCCAGATAAAAAGTTCTTCAACCTTTCCAATTTTTTACTGCCGTTAAATTGCAGATTAGAAGAAATGAGATTCCATTTCAGGGAATAAATCACAGAAGAGCCAAAGGCACAAAGGAAGGTCAATCGTTTCATAGCCAAATTGGCTTCCCTGAGACCCCAATTTGACTTTAAAAAGTCAATTAGAATTCCATGAATCGTATTCCACACAATTTCTAGAAGTCCACCGGAAGAGCCCGCGGCAGTGAACATGGGAAAGATAGCCATGAGATGGCAAGAGGCAAAGAGAACGTTCAAAGATAAACAGGTTGGCATCATCGCTTCCTTTGCCTTTCCTTGAATTTGGCCAGGGAAAAACCAATGCTTAGATCACATTTTTCGTAAGTCTCCCGAGTTTCCCAAAGCAAAACACAATTAGAAGAGCCTCTTGCTAGATATTACTGCTATTGAGCCTTCCATTTTTTCGAGAGCTTCCCTCCATATGCTAACATAATCATATAAATATAGCGTTTTCTCACTTAAATGCTGTCGCCCAACGGGCATGTATTCTTCTCACTCTTTCTAGAGTTTGATGACGCCAGGGATGGTAATCATACGCTCACAACATATGAATTCTAGATCTAAAGTTGAACGACAAAAACAATATTATTCCTTAATTAACGTACATAAGAAAGCCAGTATTTTCCAAGGTCATTATAACTCTTAGTGCATAAATTTTAATACTTCTGCTTTTTAGTACGTGACATTATTTTGAATATGCATGAAGAAATTTCTATTCGCGGTAGTAGTCAGAACTAGCAAATAGCACTCCATCGCTTTTATTGGAGTTTTTTACAAATAGTCTCAAGGAAGTCGACCATCTGACGATGTAGTGCTACGCGCCTTCTTTAAATAAAAATGCTGAAACATTCATATCATCTTTCTGGCTTTTAACATTTTACCCATTTTGGTCAAGAAATCACGACTTGAAAGAGAATATTAATCTTCACGAAATTGCGTAAATAATAAGACCATATCTAAGAGCTAGATGGATTCCAAAAGCAGTCCAGGATTACTTTGGGTTAAATACTAATTCTGTGTGGCATGACAGTCTAATTGGTTTAGCCCTAAGGCAAGAACGTAGCAAGTTCAAATCTCAGCGAATACTTTTGAACCGTAGTCAATTACGTTTTATAAGGAACGTAACACAGCCGTAGGAACCCTCAGATTGCCAAACGAATGCAATCCCTTGAATATATAAAATAATCTCACTAGATGTAAAAAATTAGGAATTTGTTATCAATATTCGGATTTTTAGACTAAAATCATGGAAAACAGAGAGAGTTACCATCGGAAAACTTGGATTCAAACTATTCACTGTCAAAAAATTCAAAATATTCACTATCAAAAAATTATAAACATATTTACTGTCAAAAGCCACGCAATTCACAAGACCTATCCTTTCAGAAATATTTGCGCATGTCAGCCATTAACTGATAGATGCTGCGTAGTGTCGTTACATGGCTCAAACGACGATGGATTTCTTAGTGCATGTTCTTGGATTGAAAGGAACGTGAGGTTATTGAGACATGCCGACATTTTATCGGCCTTAAACTGTTCCTCATTCTTTCTCACACAAGGTGGGGTGCTTGCTAACCTACACTCCTGGGAAAGCATGTTATCTGAAATCAAATTGCAAAATACATATTTAAGGAATTGTGCAACGCTGGGGCCTGGCACCTCATGAACTCGTTCATCGTCCGATCAGAGTTCGTTATAACTTCAACAACTATTTGGGGCTAAGTACAAATGAGTAAATAATAAGTTTACTTAAATACATAACCTCAAAGACTAGATTATATTCATTCAGCGATGCGCGTGTCGAAATTTTCTCGACATATATTCCAAAACCGATGATGGAACCTTTGAGATAAAATCTTCTCATTTTAAATGAATGCATTATAATACCGAACTATCACATGCCCAGCTAAGCATGCGAATTTTTAATAACGACACCTTAATTTATTCCTTTCATTCAGCCAACAAGCATATGTACGTATATTTTACCGTAACGAAGAATAAAAATTGCTGCAATCAAAGTTACTGGTAGGCCAATTTTTTCAACTAGAATTTCCTATAAAATACTTTGGCTACTCACCTCTCATGTATTACTGGACAAGAACGAAAACTATTCGAATACCTACCTGAATGGATACTAGAAACAAGTACGGGCACACAGAAGGCTGAGAAAATAAACCGCTCACCGCTCGGAAGAATCTTATGGAGCGACTCTTTTCTCAAGTTATTATGAAGAACAAGACCCAATTTTATCATAATATTTTCGCGGCCATAGTAAACAATTATTAGTATATGTAACACTATACGAATATTTTATTTTTCATAGAATTTCTCATTATTTCACCTGAATACCCATATTTGAGGCTTAAACTTGACGCAATAGTTCATGCTGTGCACTGAAAACGCTTTCACAACAGAGAATGTTTTTTGCTATATGATTTACCATCGTAGTTAGAAGTACCTTTATATTTTTAATGGTCGATGAAACACACTCAATACATACCATTACATTTCTGACGTGATTTATATGAAAAAACTTCATTTTTTTATTATTATCTCTCAGCAGTGTACATCCGTACCATATTTCATGCAAGTAGGCGTTATTTGTTTGGAAAATATCTCGATAAGAAGCCAAATAATAACCAATTGTCTGACATCACCAGAAGGATAAGATTTTCTTATTGATTAGAAGACGAGATATAATTGATATGATGAGCAGTCTACACTCAAATAACACAAAGAGGACCATGAAATTTTCTTCATCAGTACATTCCAATCCGTTGGCGGTGAAAAGTGGGTGGGGAACTGCCGACTTTCTTCGGTTACGATCCTACATTTTTTTGTCAAATGTGTCCAAATGTCAAGTGCACAAGTCTTGTATGCTCTAGACATGAGCTAGGAAATGAATAATAAATGCTACCCACAAGATTTTTCGCCACATACCACCCAATCATTCACCTCATCAACTATTTTCATCTATTCAATCATCCTCATCCAAAGCCAACTTGTTAATCCTAGTTATGTGCCTGCAATGAGAAAGGCTTCAGAAAAAAGTTATGCTCTCGTGCGGTGACTGCACTAAATGCTTGGCCATTAATAACGGGGCTAAGGTGAAAACTCTGTCACCAACATCAAATTGTTTAAAGCTCACGCAAAATTTCCTCCCAGACACCTCCCAATGCATCTTATACACCTTAGAACAAATGTCAAGATGCCCTCGTGATGGAATTCAAATGCCAGTAAATGGAGCCATTTTTGGACCCTACCCATTAGATCGAGACGACCGTCCCAGAGGTCCATAAGGAGTTGGACGCAAAGAGCCGTCAATATTCGAAAAGAATGGCACGAATTTGTACCATTGCCAGTAAAATGAGTGGCGCAACTCAGCGTCAATTTAGTGGTGGTTCGAACAATACCATTTTTTGATACTGTCAACGATTCTTAGTGAGTAAACACCAGAAAGTAAAATGACAATTCCAAAGGGAACAATTGAAATCTCGACTTAGCAAATCAAAGGATGGATAGGATAGGGAGACTTTTTCGACAGGAATGTGAACTAGTTATGGTTTAATATGAAGAGAAAACTGAATTTTTGTAGGAGAGGTCTGGGTGAACGGCGAATTTTCCAAAAGGAAAGAATAAATAGGTTTCGCGCAAATTTCCTGGTTATGAATAAAACGTTCTCTTCAAAATATTAAATGTTTTATTCCTACTTAAGTGGTGGCAAAACATTTATTTAAAAATACCCAAAAGTCGACGAGAGGAGACTGAATTAACACGCCAACATAATGGTCACGTACTCAGCTGCCCGATTTTCTTTTAAAAGACAAAATAGACTTACCTATCCGAGCATGCTGACGTCTTTACTTATTCTGCTTCACTGAAGTGCAACGTACTTTCTGCACCCCGTTTTTCCCCGAGAAATTCTCTCCCGGAGCTATTTTACGCTTTTTACGACTTGATTCAAATCTCTATCCTTCACACGATTCCGAAATGTTGCCAGAATCGTGTGAGAGCCACTCGACACGTGCTGCATTTCGATTTCCCTCCCCCCTGCCCTGCACACGCTGAGCCGAAGTGGAGTGACTTGGGCCTTGAGTCTTTCTCCACCCAAACGTACGCGCATTTGCGTCCACGACAGCCGCCGCCATGGCAACGATCGACACAACAATTGACAATGACTCTAACTGACGCGATGCCAAAATAGTTTGGTGGAAAATGACTCAAGGACCGGTGACTCCACCACACCAGCCCGCGTTACACGTCTGCAGTGGAGGCAGGCGCGGGGCCGCACCGGGACCAATGCGGCCCTCCGGTCGGCCCTCCGGTCGGCCCTCGGGCAGAGCGGCCGCAGGTTGACATTGGCGGGGGCGGTCGGCCGCGCTAGTGGACCGCGCTCCGTGTCGTCACGACGGAGGCGGGCTCGCGGGAACAATGGTGGGGAGGGCCTCCGGGGGCGGTTGCGAAAGGGGGGCCTCTTGCTTGCATCAGCGGCGGCGACCTCAAATGGGTCACCTCCCCCGCACCAGCCCCCCGCCCCCGTCGCCCACAACCACGCCTGCCAATCCGTCGCATGCTTCCATGCGGCGGCTAATTCGTTCACTTTCGCTTCCTCTTGCTGGCTGGGGCTGTGCGATTATTTTAACATCGATTAGATAATTGATATCGAAAAAAATATTTTTCTTTCAAACTCGCGACGCGCCGTGTACCACTTCGCAAGGCTGTGCATCACTCGGCATAGATGATCGCAAGCAAGATGAACCAAATCGCTAACCGCACTATATTGAAACACAAATCTCATGCCGTCGCATAGTACCTAGCATCGAAAGGTATCGATCATTTCGATTATTACACGAGTTTGCATATTATCACATGATAACATGACTCACAGGATATCGCTTAAGTCAGCGGTATAAAGGAGAACAAATTCGAATGCTAGTGTAAAGTATTAGTACATAATATGATTAACTGATTATTACTTGACCAATGCAAGGGGTACATTTCGGGAAAAGGGTAACTAAGGGTATGCGAGTCGATAAAAGCTGGGAACTGCTGGAAAATAGCATACTATTGTTAAACTACATGCATCGAATACCAAGATAGTCTACAAAGCATGTCCTGGACGATCAGCATAACGCTATGCTATATCCCCATCAAATCTCCGTCAGAGCATTCCAACATAATGCATATCTATGGTTGATTATGGCTCGAGTATTTATGAAAGAAGAGTCTTTTACCACGGTACTCAATGGTTAGACCGCTAAGTAACCGAGTGGCGGTCCCGCGTTCAAATCACAGATTGACCCGTCAGAGCACGACCAGGAAAATAATGGCCAAGTAACTTCCTCCTCCTCCTCCGGGTAAACCACAGGCGTTACGAAGGAAGGAGTGATGTGCCCTACTGTCGGCGCAGAAATTATGTGCACTCAAGTTTGGGTACAAATAAAAAGTTAATGAAAAAACTTACAGAGAAACTAATGACACCGTCATTTTTATCATTCATTTCTACGTAATGTAATAGTAAATTTTAATTTTTTTGATGAATTTTTATATTTTTTACTACAGTTATAACGTAAAAAGTACCAGTTATTTACGGCGCGCGGGAAAAGCTCCGACTTTGATACTTTGTAACTCAAACACAAGATCTTCAATGTCAACTATATTTATGTAAAGTAAGTTTTTTCATTAACTTTTTATTTGTACCCAAACTCGAGTGCACATAATTTCTGCGCCGACAGTACACCCGTTAGTAAGCGTGCCATTTGGCCTAGCTCTAGGTGAGCGCTATCTTCACCGATGTGCCCGGTCTCCGACTAAAACACTAGATCAAGACTTGGATGATTCAATAGTCAATACGAAAACAGACTTGAGATCAATTTTCCCTCCGATCGTCTATTCGTGCGAAGATATTTCAGCATCTATTTTTAGTTGTTACCTCTCGGCACTTACGTTACAGTCCCATTTCAGATCCTCTCATGCACCATACCCCTATTCTCTACTCAATATAGCGTAGGCATTGTTGCGCTAACCATGACGCTTCAATAACTATTGAATAATGTATGAGGTATCAGCATATGCAGATACCCAGCCTGCATCCCACGGTCATATTTAGGGGCGCATCAGCTTTTCCCATGCTATTCCCCAAGTTAAGATGACCTTCAGTCAAGTTCCTTGAGATTTTTCCCGAGTTTAACAGTTATTAAGTTCCCAGAGAACTCAACGATGTCCCGTTTCTGTTGCCATCATGGTAGGTGGTCTCATTTCGGCTATCTCTTAAAAAAAATATTACAAAAATCTCAGAGAATGGCGAATTCTGAAATTCATTCTCAGATATGCCGTTATCTATTTATGTAGCAGTGAAGGGCTATAATTAAAGATCTGAAGAGATGGATCGCAGATTATTGATTCCTGGTTTCTATCGGTTACGTCCCTCGTTTTAGGTTTAAGTGATTTCTATCTTTGGATTTTACGGCTACCTTTGCATTTTAAAGCTAGGGAATACACATAATTGTAATGATTTTTACGAGGTCTCCAACCTAATGACAAGTACGTATTCAGAATTGGACCTTAAAACTGTACTTGAATCATTTCCAATTTAGTTTTCTTCAGAAATTAAAGGCTGAAAATTTTAAAAGAGGACGTCTTGCTTGAAAGACGTTCTCAGCCATTAGATACCAGGAAGCCCTTTCCCTTCTATTCATTGCCCACTATGATCGCTCTCACGTATTCAAACACAATGATTGCAATTTACCACTCAAAACTCTTTTGCTTTTTCAGGAAGAAAATGAAAAATTAACTCAAAAGAAATAAAAAACGGTATTTGACATTTCTTCCGCAGCCAGGGAACCATACGTAATTACGCTTTTAGGATGAGCATTCTTCGAAAAGGCAAGTCGTATGGAGAATCCGCGCCACAAGATGCAAGCGAGGGAAGCTCTTTGAACGACCAAGGCGTTTCCGCAATCTAGATGAGATAGTAATCATCCCATTTTTATCCCCTAACAGCAATCAAGTCTGTCGGTAAATTACCTCTTAGCTCACCCTAAATTACCATAGAGTCAGCGCAACAACCCATTACGGATCGATAAATACAAATGGAAGTCGTACCAAGACTAGAATGTAATCACTAGCCATCTTGTGTTCCCGTTTGCCATTGGAATTTGCCGGTAACGACGGAGGTAATTTTACAGTGAACGCCTAGCCATAACAAATGTTATGAACTTGAGAGCAAACGTGATTATGCTGACAAAAATATTTTGCGCAGAACCGAAAAGACTCGTTGAGATTTAATCTCAGGGCCCATAAAAACGCAAGATATGAAATTAAAGTCCACACAGGACCTGGACACCTGAACCTAGCAGCATAACTTTTGATGATGCGATACCAAGTACTCAGCGCTAGAGAATTATCACCAGCTGATCTTTCAGCCTACATCAAGAAACGCACGAAGTATGCCACACTGGACGATGGAAACGTGTGATATTTAATGGTTCTGCGCATATCATTAATTATTACATTCCTAATTCTTTTTTTCTTTTTCTTACGATATTTTAACTCATTTGATCAAACAGAATGATATATGATCAAATGGGAGATGCAATGGCAAAGCTCCTCATATATTTCTTTGACAAGACCGGTTAAGATACAAGATATCACCATCAGGCCGTAACGTGTATCGAAACCGTTCGTACCAAATGAGTACCAGGGGAACTTTGCCAGTGCATTTCCCATTTGATGAACCACGAGTGAGTTCCATCATGTTTCACCTGATACCATTGAATCAGACGGTTGAGTGTAGTAGCATGGAGGAGAAATATCTCAAACTGAGATACCAAGCATGTTACTTAAACGCATTTTTTACACCAGTTCAGTTTCTTCGATTGCCTTGTCTGTGAAATGTCATCAAAATTACACTTTTTAAAAATATTTGCTGTAAGGAGTTCATTTCGGAGCACACAATGAGAGCTACAGGTTGGAGATATCTTTGATTCAGAGAAACAAATTCTGTAGAGCTGTCTTATTAAATCGAAATAAAAAAAGTTGTAGGTAACCATTAATTCTATCGAAAGGTGGTAACTCTCCCTAACATTTCCACTAAAACCACCTATCTTTCAATGATATGAGGCTTCAAAATTAAAGATGCAGAAGTTATGAATAGGAAAATGATCCACGGACAAAGACGTTTGAGATATGCCCAAGCGATTGCCAATCAAAAATTACCCGAACCACGAAATAAAATAATGAAGCTAATATGTAAGTTGGAGGTTTGTACTCATATGAAATTCCCGCTCTCTACCCTCATTTCCGACTGCCGTGATGGAAAATCAAGGCAAACTGAGACAGTAGGCTAAGCTTTGATGCGCCCTTAAAGTCGAGCATTCACCTGGGTTAATTGGCCACAGGTACTGACGCAAGTGCCATTCCCACCCATCCATCCACATCAGCGGTGATTAGGATACTTACCAGGTGTTCAAACTTAAAATTGCTCAAGCGCGCGTATCTACCCGGTATACCATCAAAGTAGAAAGCACTAACCAAAGAAGCAAGTGCATTATAATATTGGGAAAACAGCAGCCAAATTAAGTGGTGACGTTTAAACTTAACATCTGTTCCTCAGGGGCAGCGATAACTTATGGATGCCTACTATCATAAATTACTAGCTCGCGGATGTTGAAATTTTTTTGCAAAGTATAATTTGTATCGCATCAAAAATCTTATATTCCCGTGGCATACGCAAAAACTAGTTTATAATAACTTCCAGCGAGAGTTCCGAGAAAAGATCATTCATAAACGTCGCCACGCTGAAAATCTCTTGATAAAATATCGCGTAGGTCTGCGGTTCTAGCCACGGTGGCATTGCAACTGAGTACAAGAATTGGTGTGATTTCCGGAATGATGGATGACTAAAGAAGTATTATCATAAATTTTAACTGGTAAATATTAGTTTTAGCAAACATCTCACCTTAAATTTAGTAGTCGTAGTTAACCACGAACCCACTACAATTTCGTGGTTTTCGTCAAAGGCGGCCTTAGGAGACAATGACAAAAGCAAAACACTGGCAGTTTTCAACAAATACAGGTTTCATATAGCACTGTTTCGATCCAATTAAATCATCTGCGAGTAATTATGTAGGAGTTACATCAAAACTAGTCAAATGAAACATTTGATCAGCCGAAAACTGCAAGCGTTTTGCTCGTGTCGTAGCCGAATGGTTCCACCACATCACACCAGACACCTGCCCCGCTCTTGTTCCATGCCTGTGACCATTAAAACCCTCTCCATCTCATTCCAAACTCGTTGAGTTTTCCCCATGCACTCTAAGGCTGAATAGGGAATAGAAATATGACGGATGAGCTTGAACAGCGTTACATTCTCACGTATTAGCCGCCTCAAACGAATCACCCCCTTCATCTCTCTCGGCGCGTTGTACTCGGGTGGAATCTGATGAAGGAACGCCAGCGCAGAGATACTTGGGAAATTTGGCGGAGGAGAGAAAGGTCGCTCATGGGGGTGGATGCATCACTGAAGATGGATGAGAAAGTCCTCACCGCCTTTCCATTCCGAAGCCTTTATATTTCGACGAGTCTCGAGAGTTACAGCTCACCGCTCAACCTAATTTCACACGGGATTTCAATCACAGTTGCGAGGGGTGAAACGAGGACAGGATGGGTTGTAACGACAGAGCTGGACCTTCGGAGCAGATCTTGGAGCGAAGGCCAGGAGTGAGTCTCAGCTAAGGCTTCAACTCTTCAGTATAAAACCTCGTTTCTGATCTCACCCGTCTATTATATGCGCAGCATCAGCAAAGGAAAAGAAACCGTAGTACATTATAGCAACCCAATATTTTTTCAACAGAGTACTTGGATTACCTTCGGAAAGTTTTTATTTTAGACTTCATGAGGTTTAATCAAATATATGAAAAGTTATTTTTTTACTCGATTACGTATTCTGATAAAGTTGATAAAGTTCTACATCTAGGAATATCCGTTAATTCGGACTTTCCTAGTTATAGTACTCATTATTAATATCACCTTTGTCTTAGGAAAAAATTGAAAACCTACCAGGGGTTGATCTTATAAACAAATTGTGATTGTTTTCACGTTCCTTACGGTAAATAAGAAATAAATATCTTCCAGGCATCTTGGTTAAAAAGTCATGGTGTATGGCCATTTGATCGCTCCATATAGAATTTAAAGACGTTTCTCCCGGGATGTGAGTCATAGATTATCCAGTCCGTCTATAAAATTGTACTTTGATAAAAGTTCGTCAATATTTTTCCCATTAACGTAATAATTGCGAATGGAGAGGGATGTTTATGGAAGTGACGTTTAAAAATAGTTGCAAGATAAAAAAAGAATAAAAATAACAGAAAGTAAAGTTATCAAAGTGGTATGAAAACAAAATGGACGGAGATTAAAATATGAAAAAAATCCTCTCATGAACTGGAGTGAAACCAAGAATCGTCCCATAAAAATTCAGGGAAATAGAAGAGAAAAATTAGATACAACCAGCGACAAAACGGCCCTCTAAAAACTATGTTGGAAGGCACAACGTATGAGAAGAATCATACGGGAAGATAAAAGATCACACCTATAATACTAATATTATATATGATTAAAACATTACCAAATATGAGGGAACTCATAGTTGCCGGAAAGAGAAGAGCGTAAAGAGCTTCAGCTCACCCAATGCTCGGAACAGTTATATTTGCTTGATATGATGAAATTTTAAGATATGGGCGATTAAAAAACACTTAGTAATCTTCCAAGGATTTATTTTACTTAAACCCTTGACTCCTCTGCTTCTATCCCCTACCTCCACTCTCCCCAATACGTGTATTTACGGCCTAAACGGAAGAGCCTCATACTATACTGAGTTTCAGTATGGGGAAACCCAACGTGCCATCTACATTAACCGGCAGAAGACTAATAAGTGTATTATTCATCATGAACCATCATCAGAATGATAGATGATAATAATGATTGTTCATAACGTCGACGATATCCCCTTATGCGATCATCGTCGGTTGCTTGATTATATGTGGAGGCGAGTGATTACTGAGATTATTGGCGCTATTTAGACTAAGTGGTCCGAATAATTAGGGGAATATTATCTCAGGAGTAGAGCGTAGACATAACCCTCATTTGAATTAAATGCGCCAAGACCAATATTTAGTTGCTAATCCGACGGACAGATTACTTCTCTTGCAAGCACTCTGCACATAGTAAATTTTTCGACACCAACGGTACTGGAACCCGGGTCTACACGTTGAGAAGTCAGGTCTCTAGCCACCAAACCATCCCCATTTCCAATACGCGGTAACCCCCCCCCCCTCACAGTCCGCCAAGTAGGAATGTCAGTACTCGGAATTCGGTCTACCCGCATATCCGGTCCACCAGCCCAAGCTGAACCCATGTACAACTCAACAAGTCAACGCCAGCCACACGGTAAAACTCGGGCACTCAACGAGAGCTGAAGCTTTAGTGCGTGCAGAAATAATCCCAAATGGTCCCTCACTTGTCTAAGCGATTAATCACAACAATTGAAATTTGTATATAAATCTAACGTCACTCCTTAGAATGAGCAGCATATATAAACCCTCTAATGTCTTATCAATTAAGTAGTGAGCTTATTAGATTAGGTATAGATTAGGATCAGACCTATGTGAAACAAAGCACACCCTTCCTTTAATCCTAATCTTCTCTTATTCCCAAAAATCTTTTTTCTCAATTAAAAAGTTGTCTTTCACTATTTTAGTTCACGTAATCTGTATACTACTGTGCTAGGTGCAAATCATTTCATTGGAGCAAAGCTAGTGTCACCGCACTCAAATCTTTCTCGTTTTTCTAGAGATAGTATTAAATACTTAAAGATTAAACCCATTATGACTATATAACTACTTTACTGGCGTTAAAACCAAAATCTGACAGCCATCAAGTGCCTAATTTTCCTCGATAAAATTAGTGCTCCCTTAAGAAAACTTCCTCGAGAACCAGGTGCCCTGGAAAATCTGGTAAACCGGTATATCTGTGGAGGAAATACATACCCGGTTTACAAATTCCCGTCGGGTACCCGGGTACTCAATCGCCCGTGCCCTATCACCCCTTCACCTCGAGCCCCGCGGCAGCTCGACTACCCGTCGCGGAGAGCGAGACCCGTGCCTCACGAGAAGAGACACTAAGTAGGCTCACTCTTTTCTTCCCCTCCTATCTTTCCACTCTACATGTGGGTTATCTTATCGCAAACTCCCTTCCTTTGGGCCAGACCGCACACAAACTCCCGCCCCAGGAAGAGGCTGCCAGAGGAAAAACTCATTTGCACTCGAAAAAAAGATCCTTTAAACGGCAGCATCTAAAAGTGCGAGGTATACTGTGATGCAAGGCTCGAGGATATCTACATCCTCTTGCTTTCTTGTTCAAGAAGAGAAAAAAGTTTACGAATTCACTTCTTACGTTAAATTTTTAATTGCATCAGGAATTTCATTGGAATGTACTTTTCTCCTACAGCCCACTTCGGGTCGATACATGTACTTCAGTTTCTAAGGCGTTTAGAGCCGAAAGTCAATGCATCGATTCGGACTAAAACATTAATTATATCATAAAAACAAATTATAGCATAATTTTGCTGATCTTACGATGGAAATATGTGGGCACATGATGGGTGCTGGGTTTTTAGCCCCAATACATAAATAACAAAATAATGTTGCCAAAGTGTATTGTCTCATCCGTCCGATGGAGTTGTGTTCACGAACTAATCTCCGCATGGCACGCGTGTACCGATCGAGATTCCAATGAAAAGTGTACGCCACTGCTGTTAGCCGAACCTGGGCCATTCCAGTTCGAAAGTCAATGAAGGAAGATCACCGCACAAACCAATCCGTAGACGTCGGAATCTCGGAATGGAAGAAGGATTCACCCTGAATATTTCTTCTGCCATTCATCTCTGCGTTGTCAAATAAATCACATTTCAGTTTGCATGTAGGGGAATAAAATAGAATAAACATTTATTTTACTCTGGGACAGGTCCCTTTGAGCAACGATTCAATAAAATAAAATAGTAGCGAGGTAATAAACAAATCAACATATTATTTAGTTCAAGTCAAAAAATAAATAGGGCTTAATAACATACAACGTATAATGAAAAAGACAAAACCTACTACTCTGATTGAAAAACAATAACTGTACATGTTACACAGCTGAACTCAGAGATAGGTATAAATACAAGATGTAT
Source organism: Ceriagrion tenellum (assembly GCA_963169105.1). Lineage (NCBI taxonomy): Eukaryota > Metazoa > Arthropoda > Insecta > Odonata > Coenagrionidae > Ceriagrion > Ceriagrion tenellum. The sequence continues at coordinate 97,041,151 of OY720638.1, read as the reverse complement.
ATAAATATATGACACAAGGTAAAAAAACATAAACATACCATGAGGAAAAACACAATGTTTGTCAAATAAACAAAATTGGAAATGCGAATTAAATACTGACCAGGCTATACTATTCTGGAAAACTTTTATTCAATAAAATTTCGTGCAATTTAGATTGAAATATTGCAAACGAGCGAGATTTCCTCACATCAATTTGAATAGAATTCCAAAGTTGAGAGGCGGCCACGACAAACGACTGATGAAAGGTAGTGGTTCGGTGGGTTGGAAGTAGAAGGTTACTAGGCTCTAGTAACCATTGTATGATTGGTAGTTCTTTTAGAAAACACATCAATTACGTAGGACGGTTCGTTACTGGCAAAGAAAAAAGAAATGGTCGAAGCAGGTATTTGCGACAAGATTTGGTATTCAACCAACCAAGTTTCTTATAATAGGGGGCGAGGTGCTCATCTTTACGAAGATTAAAGATATATCGAACGCTCGAATTTAGGAGACGCTGTAGTTTGATGTTCTGCTCTGCCGTTAAATTATTATAAACAAGACGACAGTAATCAAAATTAGGAAATAATAGGGAATCATAGTTTGATTTGTGGAACGGTTTGAAATGCCTCTCAATAAATCTGTAGCATATTTAGAATTAATCATGCGTATATCACACCTGGCATAGTTGTCATATTACTGTGTGATATCCATTCCTAAAGTGATTCCTCATTTTAAGAAAAGATATCATCCTACTGGGATGCCAAATTTTAAGACATCTTTTTCTACTTATGGAGATAATCTCAGTAAAATCGAATTAAAACATTTCTTTGCTATGTGTTCTTTTTACTGGTGGCCGGCTTTACGGTTTGATCCAGCGAGACGGCGTCATCATGCTGGGTGTTTCAAAAGGATGTTCCGCAGCTTCTCAGAGATGGAGAGCCTACGTCACGATGTGCCGGTCGCTGGCGTCAGCGTCTGAGGCGTCGAATCGGAATTTCAAGGCCTCTTCGAGAACCCTCAGTCATGACGCCCAAGACAGGCAGACGGGCTGTGCCGGGTTAGAGACGGCGGGTCGTGTCGGAATGATTCGTCAGACAAAGGAAAGAATCCTGGAAATGAGACGGAAGGGATCCGTACGTCAGAAAACTCTCGCACGAACGAACAGTGGTCCGAGATACCCGGGATACCCGTTTTGCCCGGCGGAATTCGCTGAATGAGTCGTCTCAAGTTATGGTATTCTTATGACGATGGGGTCGTGCATTGAAAGAGACAAAGGAACAGAAGAGTTTGCTTTTATTTGAAATCGCGTGATTTATTTACTGTTTCTGGAAAAAATGAAATGTCGTTCGAGGCATTGAAAAACAACATATTGTGTACGGTTCAGGAAGAAGATGTTTATATTAGAATACTCTTCCTAGTTCTCAATTCAAGTACTCTTCCTACTAATTTACTTAGCCCTTATTTGAAGAGATACCATAATAACTAGGCCACTTAGAAGTTACCTCTATTACGCCTGACCTGATACCTAGCAAATCTATCATTTAGTATTTCATTGAGAATGCAAGAATTTTACGAAAGCCATGCTGGAAAAATATTTTTAAAAGTCATCAACGTCTTGCCTTGCCAATTTAAAGAGACAAACGATGAAATTTCATCGGAAATGCAATACATTACGTGCAGTGAAAGTTATGGGAACTCGTACGAAAATATTTTTGAGTTTTTCCTAGTAAGGTAGGCGTTGTACAAGAGTGGTAATCGGTAACTTTTAGAGTAAAGGGAGCTGTGATTAGTAATGCGACAAACCTCCCCTCCTGCTAAGCAATCTTCTTATTTATTATTGATTGTTATTACGATCTCTCAAATTTTGTGAAAAAAAAACAAATTTTTCAAATCTACCCGTTTGTTCGTTTAACTCAGAGGATGAGTGGACTTCTTGGAGAAGAAACGAAGGGAACCGATCGGTCAAAAGGTATTAGGTTTAAATTACATCTGTAGAGGGATGCGTAGGCCAAACATCCGCAATTCTATATTTGTTAATGGTATTAAGCGGCTACTTAGGAGATGAAAAAAATTTAAAATACTGCAGCAATTGAACTTTGCCTTCATACCTAGCCCCTCAATTACACTTAAATATTTGTAGAGCTATTGAGACATGCCTTTGGCAATTTTAATACAAAGTGATCCTTCTGAAAATGAGTACGCTGTTATCTGTCGAAATATCAATTGAAAATTTCTTTTTCTGTATTTTACTTGAGTATTTATATAGTATAGTATAGAGTATAGTATATCCATCTCAACCTTTCGTCTAACTGCGCAAGGTATTCAAAGGAATGTAATAATAATTATAGTGATAATTTATTCTTATTCATATTATCGAGTCTAATAGACGCGAGTTCCTCTCTAAAATTCAATACATCCACATAATACCCTAAGAGCCGCCGCATGGCGTGTGGCAGGGGGTGTTAGGTCACTAACCGTGTGAAGGTGTAAGTTTTTTGGGGATGAAATGTTGACGTGCATTATAGGAGTGTATTTAGTGGAGCTCAGTTTTTATTGTGGTCGCTTATCGTTCGCGAAAAGAACGAGTTTTTGTACCTATCTGTTCGACAGTGTATTTCTCTTATTTTATCGCATCTGTAAGACCTAGATATGTAGTGAGGAGTCATGACAATTTTCTCTATGTTGCTCTGAAAAATACCAGTTCTGAATTGATCAAGCAACCTAAGCCTAGCGTGTAGCCTCCAAGTCTCTCGGGGCTCCCACCTCAATCCGTCTAAAAGTTGTGAGACATCATATGTACGCTCGTAGCAGTTTTTAACAAAGTGCGCTGCTTTCCTTTGTATTTTATTAATTTTTTCGGTTAAATCTATTAAACCAGGGTCCCAAATGCTCGCGGCGTATTTGAGGTGTGGCCTAACCAGAGCGAAGTAGTATCTCTCTCTGACTTTTTCATCCGAGGACCTTCCTATTATACGTTTAACAAAACCTAGTTTCTTTAATGCTGCGCCAAAAATGTTCTGTATGTGTAATCCCCACGATATATCAGATGTTAGGGTAATTCCAAGATATTGTAATGTATCTGAAGATTTTATGTTCACTCCACCCACAGTATAGGTATGGCATTGTTGTGATAACACTCGCAGGAAGTGAGCAGTGGTGCATTTGCTGATATTTAATTCTAACCCCGGACATACTTGTGTCGTCTCCATGTTTAAATTCGCGGTAATACGGATACATTAGAGCTGCAAATTAAACAGATCCGACGAACGATTAATTTATTATTTTTTTAATTTCCCTTCTCGCATCACATTCCCGCTTTGCCACGGCTAGCGTCATCATTATAAAAATAATCAATTGAGCATGGCGTGATATTTCCATCGAATACGCTGCATACACTCATTTCAATCGTAATACATTTAGTAACACTGTATTTCAGCAATTATTGTAAAATTTATATTTGTAAAACATAAAATAGGTTTATGAATCCAAGCATTAAAGACTCTGATGAATAAATGGCAGGTACTATAACAACAATGAACTAACAATATAGAATGTGGCAAAAGACAATATTGAGTTTTCACACCGGGTAAAACGTATAAATTTTAATATTTCATACATTTTATTGATTATCACTTATTGCGAGAAAAATTATTTTTCAGTTTATTTATTAGTATAATTTAATTTTGTATTTAATTACTTTCAACCGTCATCTGACACCAGGTAAGCCCTGATGCTCCAAAAAGAAAGCGAGTACCGAAGTAATAATTGCTCGCCAGCTTCCCCATTGCCTACGCGGAAAAATATAACATAAGCAATGAGTTTGCGTCGTTTGATCAGTTTTGGATGTAATTTTCATAGTTTATTTTTATTAAATGGTACGAAATAAATAGAACGGCATCCTTAGTATTTTATTCATCAGACATGAAATGTGAGGGGGTTTCTCCAAGCCATAACACTCATCTTCATTCGTCGATTCTCTTCAGCTCTCAGAACGAGTAAATCCATGAAGTTCCTGATGTCGTGAACTTACAACCATAAATGTCGGTTTTGGTTTGGTTTCAAAGTGAAATTAAACTTCGACCGTAATGAAATTATTTTTGTTTGCGGAGGCGTGTACGATAGAGCGTTGTAAACATAAAAGTTTAAAAAGTCGCAAACTTCATGTTCACGGTTGACGACAGTACAAGCACAGTGCCTGCATGGTTCTTTCGTCAGGATTCTTGAATATCTGAATTTTACACCATGAGCATGCCAATCACAGGGGGCCAATATCTTCATAATGTTGACGGAATAAGCATAAGTACTTCCTTCCACTACTTAAAGTATGCACGCATATCAATTTCCACGGACATAATTGCGACGTCCCCATGTTTAAATTCGTGGTAAAACGGATACATTGGAACTGCAGATTAAACAGATCCGACGAGCTATTAATTTAGTATTTTTTAAATTTGCCTTCTCACATCACATTCCCGCTTTGCCACGGCTAGCGTCATCATTATAAAAATAATCAATTTTGCACGGCGTAATATTTCCATGGAATATACACTGCATACACGCAAATGGTAATCCATGAAAATAAGTACTAATTTGTGCTTGAGTCTCTGAGTACAGCGGTGATCTCCAGTTTTACTGCGATAGACATCCCAGAGGCAAGAGATGAACAGTGAACGACGATGACCTCCGATCCAAATTTTTCCGGATGACAGACATTGTAAAACGAACTCGTGAACGTGACTGAAATTCGCAGTTAACGTCCGCTTCGAGTTGACGCCAGTCGTAAACTAGGCTTCGCACACCGATTGGCCAAAAGACCGTCAAATTCAAATCTTGCGTAAAAGTAGCATCCAGGGCTTTCCTTCTTGTCGATTCAGCGGTCCATTGCCCACGGTGAAGGGAGCGCGGACTGCCACGCCCCGGCGTGATACTCCTCTCCAACTACATGTCACGTTTCCTCTCACCTTCGCCAAAGTTTCAAAACGCTGCTTTCACGCCACCCGTAATAAAAACCATTGTCTTCACTCCGGATTTCCAACGTCCAAAATGAAGCTCCATTTTTCATGGAATTGCCAGAAAAGAGCCATTTCACTGTGATGGAACGAGAATTGTATTATCACGCTTTCGATAAAGCGACAAGACTGCCCGCTAAGTCGATCCTCCAGGGAAAAATCACGCACATTTTTATGTTGAGTGTGTAGCGAAATAAGGGAAAGGACATTTTTCTTCCGTTCTTAAATGTGGACTGATTGTAAACGTTACGACTAATTATTACATAAAATGTCATTAACAATAATAAAGCAGTAAAATCACTTCGTTTTGTGCACCTTTGACGCATGAAACATGATCAACGTCCTGAGAGCATTCAGTTCAAATCTTCTCTCAAAAGTTTGTACATTTTTGGAACTAAGAGATTCTCAATTCCACAAACTCAATTAAGATACGTCATGAGCATGAAAATTACGATCAGTCATTTGAATGCTGAAGGGAGGATCCTACATCCTTACTTGCGAGATATATGAAGAGCATTTGACGCCTTCCGCAAAGAGTGGGCTACTGATGCTGGTTTTCCCTCCACCAATACCCCTTCTCCAAAGAACTTATTCCGCACCGCCGATCTACCCTCATTGGCGCAAATGACCACGGCAGTAGATCACTTCTCCCAATAATCAATCAACTCACTTCTCAACTAATAACCAATCAACTCACATGAATAACTTTGAAAACAGTAGCTCCAACAGCTTTGGAATGCCTTTTCTCGCGGGGGACTCAGTTTTTCAAGCTTAGCCTACTTACTATATTGAAAATATCTAGCACCTCAGCACACAGTGAATTTGAGGAAAAATATACGTGAAACTGTGCTAATACCGATTCCTCTGACAACCATTTTGCCTGAACATGCAAAAACAGGTGAGAAAAATAAAATTTCCCCATACAGTAAATACATGCAATTGCGTAAAATAAATTCTCACATATCATGATGGCATTCATGAAGAGCTCTTTTTCAAAGGCAAGGGGATTCATAGGCACAGCCAAGTACAAGGTCATATGAATTTAACATGGAATTTACAATAAAAATTGTTTTAAAATCTTTGCTAGGTACGAGAATCCATGTTCCCCGAGTTTCCTCCAGCATCAACATACCTTTGGTGATGAATTGGCGATGAGATACATTTTTACTTAGCTTAGTATTTCTTCCAAAGACTCGGAAGGGGGATTTTATGTAAAATTCTGTTTCCGCTTAGGTAAAAGGAAAACCCGCACATGCTTCCTTATCTCCTCAATCGTATTTTACAAGCATTCACTCAGACATGACCATTGCTACGAGAAAACCCATTCTATCAACTTTAAAGCAAAAACAATGTTTAGGCATGGCAAGAGTTATTCGTTTTAAATATATGAGTTTGAAGCGTGATATCTCGGACACCGGAAAATATATTTCCATTATTAGAGTACCATATCAAAGCTCCATTTAAGTCTGCTTACATTTATATAAACGAAATTTCAAAATTCTGACTTCGTTTGATAATATAAATGATGATAATTACGGAGAAATTGCCCAATTTTTGAGCCGCTAACCGAACGCAGCGTGTTTCTCGCGTCACTATAAAGGTACTCAGAAGTTCGGCGAAATTACCTGCATACAAATTCAAGATAAATACATTGCAAGTACTCAGATGAAGCAGCACAACATTGGCTTCATCCGTTTAGCTCATATTAAGCGATTAACGAAACTGTACCATCATCTGATCCATACTATCGCGAAAATAGCCACTTTTATCATTCCTTAGTACTCGAATTCAGTACAGTGAAACCTGTATTGAGTGACCACCGACGATTTCGCTGGAGAATGGTCGTTAAGAGGGGTGGTCGTTCGATAGATGTTCAGTGTCTAGAAGTAATCTACAAGAGAATGGGCGGCTGATTTGAAAAAAAAATTGAAAAAGTCCTGAAGCGACAGTTTTGCTAAAACATGGCCAGATAGCGTTTATTTCATCATAATTTATTTGCTCCTAGGAAATTTCAATGCATATTAATTTTATGTACACATACAGTGATACCTGAGTTAAGCTACCATCGACGGTTCCGCTGAAAAATAGTTGTTGAAAGGGGTGGTCGCTTGATAGGAGTGGTCGTATTGAGGGGCTTCACTGTATTATGAATCCATTATAATTATAAAACTGTGATAAACATAATATTTTAAAATGTTTAACAATGGTTTCGGCAAACTTGGGCTCCGAGACAGTACAAGATCATCAACGCATGCTCAAGCTGATAGGACACTCACAGGCATGCAAGACGTCATGTTATATTTTTTCATTAATTTCCAGCCTTTTTCCACAAAATAATTGTTCATATTCTTCGAATTATCTACGATCATCTTAGAAGAAAATGCATATCAGCGAATGAAACTAATGAACTAAAATAAATTTGCCATTTAATCAATGGACCCAGGTACGTGAAAGGTAAGAAAGTAAAACGTTCTCATTATTCCGTTCGAACAGTCTAAAACCCTGATCTAAACACACAAACCCTGCTGTCTTAAACAGTAGACTGCAGGAATGTTGTGACTAGAGGTAGCGTGTCTGACTCTCATTCCAAGGTCGCCGGTTCGATATCAAGTGATGGAAAAAATTTACGCCGTTGGCGGTAACCAACTTGTAGGCGCTACCCGTCCTGACCACACTACTGAGAGGCAGCTGTCGCAGCAGAAGGCATTGATGGTGCAGATCAAGATCGGACCGGTATCAAAAGCCACAGCTTCGGGCGAGAGTGAAGTTCACAGAATCGGCCGGGGTAATGCGATGTGGAAGGCAAAGGGGAAACCACCACATTAGTCTACCTAGACGATGTAGTCCGCAATCCCAACAATGACATGATGGCATTCCTCCCGGTAAAATATTAAATAGTCCCCCAATCGGATCTCCGGATGGGGACTACTGTGAGGAATCCATCCGTCAGAAAGGACGCAGAAAATAATGAAAATCGACAATCATCCATATTATGCTAATCCATAACTACGATTCGTTAGTAAGAGTGCACCGAGAGAAGCAGAGTACAGTACTGTCTGCTGTGCCGTACTGCTGTCTCCGCAATTTTTATCCTTTAAACGGAGATCTCCTGAAATCAAAGCAGCGATCTATTTTGCCAAAACTTAAAATATCATCGGAATCTTCGGTCACCATTCCCTCAAATCGCAATATTGCGGATAAATAGCAGTTCATTTGTTCATTCCACTATGTCTTCCGAAAGATGGCACATTTAACACTACTATTCATGCACCATATATGATTGCAACGACTGATGGTAAAGGAATAATGAAAATTAGATATAAGGGATGGAAAAATAAATAAGAAGAATGATAGAGAAAACAAACAAGATTAGAAATGTATTGCAGGAGACAAATTTTAATGGAGGTTAAAAAATAAATATTGATGGTACCAGGCAATTAAGTGATGAAAATAGAGTTCGTCCGAGATAATTGCGCAGTGGAAATATACTGATTTTTCTTACGAAAAATTAAAACTAAAGAATCCGTTCACTTCAAACAAAGGCCACACTATGGATTCCTCAGTCACGTGTATCCCCGCCCCAACGAAATTGGACGTGTTTACTAATTGACAGCATTTCTGTGTACTACATTGGTATCTTGGGTCGGGTATAGACTGGGTGGCAGTAAAAAACCAATCCTCAGGTGGTTAACTACCGATTATGGTTAAACTTTGATATCTCAAGATAAAGCTACGATATTAACCCTTTGAGCAGTATGAACGATCATTAACGTTCTCATGCTCATCAAGAGTATGATCGTACATGTACGTATTTCAAGTTTGCGCTGGAGCAGTAAAGTATGTTTACGCCTCCCATTCAAAAGAAATAGTAAAATGTTGATCCATCTCTCTTGGTGGCTCATGAGCCTAATATTCACTGTAAAGTGTCTCTGAAGAGCCCCACCAGCTATTCTATTATTATACTAACTAGGTTTAGCCTTGAGTACGTGCATACCACTTGTAGTTGGTTCCATTGACAGAAGTTATTGCATTAAATGATGACTTTAGTCCTGTTCTAAGTTAATATTTTTGTTCTCATACCTATGGTTCCTAGTTGGGAAAATATGAACCCAAGATTCATTCGACCGTTATCTTCCTCACCCTTTCGATTGATATTTTACCTAACTATTTTCCCGGAAAGCTCAGGTTGCTGTAAAAGGTTTGGTTTAGCGCATTTCCCTATCTAATCGGGCGCTAGGAAATCCTAGGCTTCCATTCGGTAGGAACGATGGAAGGTTTCAAGCTCAAATCGAATATTTTGCAAGTATGATTAATAATTTTCATGCATCTTAAATTTAACACCATTTATCATCTACGCCTCCAGGCCTTCCTTGTTATCCTCACTTATCCCTGAGAATCGGGTTGGTTGTGGTGGCTAGAGTACTGGCTAACCATACGGACGGCAAGGGTTCAAATCCCTGCAGATGAGGATGTTTTTCGGAGGAAACCCGATCCCTGCTTGAGTGTCTTATGGAGGACACTTCAAGTACAGTACTCCTTCAGTCGGATGAGATGTTAAACCGTGGTCCCCTTGGCGCCTTTCGCTAAGAGCAGGCTAATGCCGACGTGGGGTTTCTATCCACCCTTCCTCCCTTACCCATCCCCTATGGCGCAAATGACCTTAGCTGTCGGTCGCCTCCCTAAATATCCTATCCAATCCTCACTTATCCCTACTTCCCCGTTGACATTCCTGAAACATAATTCATAACGCTTTCCCTTATCGTCTGCAGTACTACTAGACATATCTCTAGAATGGTGTCTTCAAAATTTCCTGGTATAACGTTCATCCCACGCCATGTTCACGACTAATGTTCTCATTAGCATCAGTTCCCCTGCCCTACCTTTTAGGATCTTTCTCAGTAAAAATTTTAAATGTATTTTGTTTTGCTTGTGTAATGTATGATCTTCTAGTATTAACAGATCTCAAAAAAACTTGAGTTCAAGGAAATAAAATTGAAATCGGAAGTAATTTCATGAAAAAAACTCACTCCTGGGATCAGGGCAAACAAAAAAAAAACTCACTACTCAACGGGTTAATATGATATATTTACGATCGTTCATTCCTTTCAAGACTTTGAATCCAAAACCCAACTTTCACTCTCGCTCCAGGAAAATAGTATATACGATGCCAAGATTTTACGGTCACATGCTGCCCAAATATGGAGAGGCAAAGCAAGTATTCTCAAATGTTGCCTGAAAAGAGGAAATAAATCCTTTTTGACCGTGCACCAAATGTGTGCGCACGTGCGGCAAGCACCGCCGTTTGGCACGGAGGGCCGCGTGTCGCAAAAATCGCCGTGTGAAAAACGGGTGTCCACGCTAAACCCCTTGCCACCAAGTTACGTAATAGGAGATGGAAAACGACAATATCTCGGTATATACATAAAAGCTGCCATAGTCAGAGAAAAATGTGAAAAGTCAAGAGTAATCTGTGAAATCACGAACTTACATCCTTTTCGCTCACGTGGTTGGCTACAGAGTTTAATTTGCAAGACATTTTTGGAGAGGTGTGTTATGTTAGTGCAAATAGTACTGGAAAATAGTATACTTAGTTGCTGTATCAGCGCACAAATCACGAACTTACATCCTTTTCGCTCACACCAAATGGAAATCCGTTGCCTTTGTCTAAACTCATTAACCTTCGATTTACATTCCAGTAATGAGCCTATTGTTACTTTATGATAACTAATATTTTACTTTCATGTGATTATCACCTTTTTTACCATATTAAGTAAGTTACCATGTTTAGTGTACAGTTAAAAAAGTTCGCTGTATGAAAGGTAAATTATGAATTGATTACTTTCAGGTCCCACTAAGTAATCAGCTTGACTTACAGTGGGTACCATGATTTTTGGTTAACTGCAGACATAGCAGAACTTAAGAGCGCATTATTGTGAAGAGCACGGCGCAGGGAGAGGAACGCGTAAAACAAGACAATAGATAATGCGGCCGAGTCTTTCTCCAGTCCTCCGAGGGTCCACCGATTATTAGTCCCCTCATCAAATTTTAATTCACCCTCAGTGATCTATAATTCTCCGTTGGAAAAAATTCTTAAGACTGATTTTATAATTTCCTATTTCGCTACAACTACTCATTAAAATTTATAAAGACCAGTTTTTAAGTTTACGTTCCGAGAGCCAGGAGTAAAATCGGATCTAATTTTTCGATCGGTTTTATACCTGAATCACGATATCTTCACACTACGTACCATCTATGTTTGCAAAAGTTTTAAAAAATCCGTACTTTTTGGTCAGTAGATACTCCGCGATGTTACTGCATAAGTACAGTTTTTTAAATCCATCAAGTTTTTAAGTGCCTCGCCTTTACTGACCTGATGTTATTCCCGAAATTCAACACAAGTATTCATGCAATCGTTTTTATATTCATATTATCGAACAGGGTCATCAATAATCATAATGAATAAATATATCTTTACGAATGTTGCTATGCCGTAGGAAATTGATACCTCTAATACCACCATAATGCATTTAACTTTGATTTGTGCGCTGATACAGCAACTAAGTATACTATTTTCCAGTACTATTTGCACTAACATAACACACCTCTCCAAAAATGTCTTGCAAATTAAACTCTGTAGCCAACTACGTAATAATTTTGTTTTAAGAGCTGATATTCAATCACAACATTATCAGTCATTTTAATGGACGGCTGAAAATATTAAGTTTTCATGATATAATGCAATGACTGACTTCAATTTACATAACCCGAATAAATAAAACTTTTTAAGCTACAATTGCTTCGTATTAATGATGCTTGACAAGATATTACCTCATAATTCATGCTTTGATAGAGAAATCGAGTCCTGGGAACTATCAACTTAATACAACTATTCTCACATTATGAGCACATTTCCCAGCATCAATACTTCTCACCAAAGAGCATTAATTAGTAGTCATTTTCCCGCATCTACGTATTTCTTCTCTCTAATAGAAACGGAATACGCAATAAACCTACGCGCAATTCAACTCCGATACTGTTCATCACTTCCGTCTCCTTATGGAGAGCTAAATGCTTAATTGCTATTAAAAATTAAAGAATGACAATCCTTCTGAATTCAATATTATAAATTATGGGAGATATAAATCAAAAGATGAAAGTGAAAAAAGACGAAAGAAATACTGTAGGAATTAAAAAGAGCCACGACGACTTCTAATTACCTTGCGTGGCATTTGCTGCCTCGCTAGTCTATTTTTTTTCATTACGACGGAATATAACAAAGTGGAGAAAACTCCTCATTCTCCAACGGTTATAAAATCCGATGATTAGTTTCCTTCTATTCTAAACTCCACTCTCCTTTCCGCGAAGCACTATTCCTTCGATTTACAATCTTTCGAGTATTTGAAACTTTTCCTTTTGAAAACTTAGAAGAAATAAAGAAGGAAAAGTCACCGTCAAACCTAACTGAAAAATTGGGGGAGGCGAAAGAATTACGCTCTCTGAAGATTAGGGCGATCAGACGGAGAGAAACTGAACGGTATGGTGAGCGGAATAGCGCAACCAAAGAAGGCATCCGATCAAAAGGTTCTGGGAACAGTCAGCAACACGATCATCAAAATCGAGAGCCGCCTCGTTAAACCATGAGTGTAGAGCTTACACTGATATAGAGGTAAAGTTCGGAATATGAAAACAGCAGGAGAGAAGAGGTCGAAAGCAATAGAAATGTGGTCTTCTCGAGGATCATTGAAGATCAAAGGGAGAGATAGAGGGATAGAGAGAGCCACCGATCACAAACGAATTCTAACCGGGAGCTGAGAAGGAAATATGACTAACGTAAACGCGGCAGAGTAGAAGAGACATTCTGAGAAGTAACTTGGAGTTCAGTCTCTGGTAAAGAGAAACGGTATAAATACCAAGGAACACCGAGAAACGAATAAATATTTGGGTGAGTGGCAACAAACCAATCTTCGGATTGATGACGGCCGATGATGAAGATAATGATGCCATATTCTTTGCGGCAAAGCATGTCATGAATAAGAATTTTAAATCATTCTTCGAAAAATTGTGATTGGGGAATGGCTTCAGTTTTGATGAAGGGAGACGACTTCTGGGTTTTATTCGTAGGCTAAGATCGTGGACAACAGTTTCGACGGAAGACCCCGATAACGCCACCCCAGTTATTGATTAATATATCTATCTATGGCAGTGGTTCCCTACCTTTTTCATGCCCCACCCCCTGAAATGATTTAATTGGTTCTCGCCCCCTTTCGATTAACAATTTATTTAAGAATAAAAGTGAAATACAGTAATTCAAATTAGGACCTAATCAATTTTTGATTCTATCTAAGCGCAAATTTGAATCCAATCCCATTTATCTGAACTTTGAATTTTGCTTTGCTTTTACTGAATTTATATCTGAACAAAAGAGAAACATCTAACAGAAAAAAATATTATAACAAAGTCGCATAAACCCCACAAAGTGTACCCATAATGTAAGCAAAAAACTGAAATGTTATCTAGGAACTCCTGGAATGCTATTTTGTTCCTCCAACGGGTGTGAGCACCCCTCCAACGGGTGTGAGGTTGGGATATTGTGATATTCATCGAAGGGAGTTTGCAATTATCCTCCAAAATTTATGAAAGATCGAGCACCCAAATACAACTGTACCGCCGTTGTGACCTTGCAACTAAAGTATCCGTAACGATGAAACCCTGGAGATGCTCCAGTATCGCGATCCCAAGCTTACACAGGAAGTACATAATGGTCGAGAGAGGCGCACGTAGCCAATAAGAGCCGAAAGTAGAAACAACGCTGAGAATTAATTAAAAATCGTAGAGTGGAGAGTATCGGCGGCGGACCAATATTTAGATTGAAGATGAGGAGCACACTCAATCTCACAAGCTGCGGTCCACGTAACCGATGGAGTCTCGAGATTGAGTCATATCCCCGCGCGGAGGGAGAGGATAGTGGACGCGGGATTACTCCGTTTTCTCGCCGGTTTTCCCCCGCCGCTTCGTGCTCCGTGGGTGTGACCACACCCTCGACCTACAGCGACATTCCCTCCCTGCCCAGGTCCGCATCATATATATAAAAACCTTATTTTTTTTCGCAATGGAACACCTTTTCCCTCGGCTCGTCGTCCAATTGCCACACCACCGCGGGCATCCAGCTGAGACCCGCGGAGAGCGCGGCCGACTCCTCCCCCCCTTTATCATTCCCGCATTCCGAAATGGTGCCGCACCCCCATCCCCCATACATCGGCGCCGCACTTGCGTCAGTCCGCGGAGCGTGACCGGGCGCGAACGAACTCGGGGAGAGATTCGGAGAATCCGTCACGTCCCACGCCTCAACCGCAGCCTCCATTTCCCTCTAATCCGACTGCTGCGGGGAAATTATTGGATCGGCTAAGCAAATCAATCGAAGAGAACATCGACTCATGTGAAGAAAGTGGCATACGTATATCGGATGGTTCACTCACTCCGATGGGCTCAACTCTGAATTATATTATAATTACACATAATTATTTCTATCAAAGTTCTAAAAATTTATATGCATCAAAATCGAATACACTGAGATGAGATATGAACCGGGACAGAGTATCACGGAACTTAAGCTAGTTTCGGAAACTTGAAGTAATATTTCATACAATTAAATTCCTGTTACACTCAGACTTTTGAAAAATATGAGGGAGGTTTAATTACTAAGTAAAAAGTTAGGGGAAGACAAAAACTAGTTTTTATTATTTCTCTGCTGCGAGTACAATATAAATATACAGAATAAATACAGAGAACTTTCTCTAATGCGAGTTTCAATACGTGCTTAGTTATGCAAATAAGGCACGTCTCTGGCTAACCGGGTAAATAATATATTTAATTGACAATTCAATATATACTCATGAATATATGTGCACAAAATATTTTCAAATTTCAAACTATGAGATACTCAGGCACATAATTTCCCTATTATTTTTCTCTAATTTATAGTTGATTTTGTTTATTATTTTAAGTCTTTGTGCACCTATAGTATTAATTTCCAGATAACTCAGATTATTATTTACATACTGCGAATCACAGCATGCTATAGTTCTGGGGGGTTGTGTTTGAACCGCTCGAGATAATCTCGATCGAGTAACTGAGGAGTCACGTGCTACAACAACGAGTGGTTGGAGACTACGGTAAGTTTTACTCACTTGGATGGATACATTAAATGATAAATATGTTGTTAATTGTGTCTTCAACCGGCAAATGAAATCCATTAACAATATTACCGTGATAAAAACTTGATTGGGAAGTCTGTTTGAGATTTTCACAAACGTTTCAAATACACCAAAATCTCGAACCCTTCGCGATTGTTCCATGTGACTCCTTAGTTGCGCGTACGGAATTATCTCGATCGGCTCATACACAACCCCCCTGGCAAATGTCGTAGTAATCCAAATTCCGCTCACTAGTTACGAATGTAAATGTTGAAGAGATGTTGATAGTAAAAACACGGAAAGAATTGCTTTCATTCATAACTTTTAAGGCGTTTCTTCCACATAAAGACGATTATTTTTCTTCATAATGCACAAATAGAATTAACTATGTAAGCCGTTACTAATTTACTTTGCTAAAGCATAGGTATTTACAGATACCGAACACTTTTTATATTGGTGTGAGGGACAAGGATACATACCTCCCTTGTCACAGTGGTTGGCCGATTCAAAAGACGGATAACCGCAATGCTAAATGAATTAAATGAATTTCCAAGAGTGATAGTCGATGAAATTTATAACTCTCTACCGATGGAGTTCTCAATGCATCAAAATCAGCATGTTTTTCACTCATTCTTTCGCAACAGTGCAAATGGATATGCACCAACAACTTTCCATTATGCAGCTGTCGCCGAATGCCATGCTTTCATCAATGGAGTAGTCGAAATGATCACAACATAGTCTGCCACAAGCTTTAGCGCTTGGTTGGATACGTTAGTAAAGGAAAAAGGCTTGAGAAGAAGAGTGAGGAGACACCGAAGTCGACAGTGGCCAACTTATCTTTACATCACGGAAACAACAATTTAATGTCCCATCTGGCGGACTACAAACATAACACACTAACACAGCACCCAGGCAGGCAACACGGAGTTGCCCAGAAAAACCACACCACTGGCGAGATTCTCTCGCGCTGCTTAATGCCTGAGATGCGATGAGAAGAATGAGATGTTTATGCTTCACCTGCCGCACCAACAAAATCCCCAGCCGTTCTGAGCCAAAGAGCACCAAACGTCTGTAAACTAAAAAATAAGAGAACTCGGAACCAAATATATTTGGCTCGTGTCCTGCTTTTGTAGTATTTCAGCTCATCCCTATCGTCGTGGGTGTTTGAAGAATGTTTTCTCTCTTCTTGGAGTCTACTCTAGCCACCACACCGACTAGGTTTGCCAAATTTCCCCAATTCTTTCGGAGAAGCCAGAAATTATACGATACAAACTTGATATTTCAAACTTGAAAATTTTCCACCACTCAGACTGAGTCATTTTTCTCCGTTTGAAGATTAAATAAAATAATTTTTAAACATTTTCCCCGTTTTAACCGTTTGCTGCGAATCTTGATGTTTCTTAAAACATCAACTGCCACTGATGTATCAGAAAATATTAGCATGCATCTCCACTGTCAGGGCTGTAAGATTGGTAACTAAATACAAATGATAAATTTTGATCATACTTGAACTTGCTCCTGTAAGAGATGATTAAATTGTGACCACATTGCGGAATTCATGCCTCTCATTGTTTGTAAATACACGTCCCACAGTAGCTGTAACTACGCTTTCAATCTTATCTCCAAGTACCTTTCGAAATTCCTTTCTCTTTTAGCAGATTCCACCGCCATCAACTCTTTCCGCTTTGGCATCTCTAGCGCCAATCCGATCCTCCGAAATATCGCAGTCCTTCACGGAGGCACCCGGGGGTGTACGTAAGTGCGGGCGCGCAGAGCATAGAGTAAGGCACAATTACTATTCGCCACGGCATCCTGATGACCATTGTGCAACGGCGGGCGGTTTGCCGGCCGGCTTGCGGAAGGACGAGCTGAGGCCTCAAGCCTCCTCTCCTTGGTGGACGTGCGGGAGGCGGCGGAGGCGGTGAAAGTGGTGGCGGAGCTCGTCCCCGGAGGGCGGGGCCTGTTATGTAGGTGACCTTCACGGGGGAGGACTACGGCGAGAGAGTTCAAGCGAATTGTTTTCGCCGCTAAGGAGAGTGCGCATAGAGTAATGCAGGCAAGAACACGATCCGGGTTCCAAGGTGCGCGCTCGGGGGGAATTCATAGCGCTCTAACTGATCAACGCCTTGATGCAAGGTTTCAAAAGAGCCCCAAATCTAGTTTTTCCACGCATCCGATTTTGCGGTTCGCATCGACACCCCGTTATCACGATTCAAGACTGTTTTGAATATTTGGCGGCTCCCGGTGACCGACCCTTTGTAGTTTAGGTCCACTCACCTCAGGGTCACAAGCGCATCTATGACCAACTACCCTCCGCGAGAACTTGGCTAGCGGCATTAGTATAGTTGTAGGACCAGCAATAATGTTCACAACCGTAAACCCATTCTGACTACGTAAATTTTTGGCACAAATCCAAAAACATATTGAAATACGGCATAGAAATTCTCTTAAGGAAAATCTACCTTGGCCAAATTAGTGCTCGGAGGTTTGGGTAAAAAAATGATTTGCCTGTTATTGGTTAATAATTATACGTACAAAAAATTTATTGTCATTTAAAATTAATAAATCCCGAGCAATTTTCAAAGTAATCGTCTATGCTGAGGTAATTTCCATTTAATAAGTTAATAGTGACTACGCAGAATAATCTGCATCAAATATTTGTTGCGAATTCAACCCTTAAAAATGTATTCCAGAACTTTGCATGACTAGTACGCAATTTTGGTGCATTAAATGTGTACTGAAATAAAGCGTGATCCAGCTAAAACAAGGAACTTAGAAAAGGTTACATGAATTTGCAACTTCCTCAGCAATCCTAAGTGGGTATACAAAAAAAACACATTTTTGTCCATGTGGAGGATCGTAGAATATAGATCAAAGACACCAGAAGACAGCCGTGTAAAAAAATTATTTCAATGTCCCACATCAATTCGTTTTAAGAGCATAACCCATAGAGGAAAAAACAGTATCGCTTAGTTTCATCAGAAGTAACCTTCAGTATTGTGAGATTCTGGATTGAAATATAACAGCACATATTATCTCAACAAATCTATCTCCACAAGTGGTAACCAGCACTTAGATACAATTCATGCCTCATTAAATCAAGCACAATTTTTTAAACCTTTTACGCCATTCAAGGCGCCTCAAGAATTCTCTTCTCCTCATCTCAATGGCCTTAGGCACACAGTTACCTTTAACTTACTCTCCCACTCACCTGTCTCCGTTGAACTTTCCCTAGTATTGTTCGATCAACCCATTTGAAGCCTCCTTACAGACCTTTCTTTAGATCTTTTTCACCGAGCAGTTCACTTATTCGCCAAGAGTTCGACCTACTCCTGGCAACCTACCGGTTCTGTCGAGGTCCATTAATCTTCCGTCCATGCTGCCTGAACCATAAAACGTTACCATCCCTAAAAAGAAAGCATTGAACAATCTTTTTCCCATCAATCCCCTCCCTTGCAAAGAGCACTCTCTGCTAAATATAACATCCTCCTTTTCCACTCTCCCCGTATCTCTCAGTCAGAATTAGTACCGTTTTTAAGACCACGTATATCACACGCCCACTGAGACGTTCATCCAACGCATATGAAAAAAAGAGAATCATTTTTAACTGTTTATCCACGTCCCCGATATTCCCTTATAATTATATGAAGAAGCTTGGAATTGCCTTGTTATTGTGATTCATAGGCTGGATTGTGTGCCTGGAAACGCGGACTGCAGCCAGCAAAAAGCAAGAGCAAAGTCAGAAATATCATTTCAGACGGTAGGTCGAAGAGTGGGTCAAATAAAATAGAATTCTAAGAATATTCAGAGAGCACTTTCACATTTCCCTCACCGAGACAAACGACTGATTACCAACCCGTGCATCTAGGACTAATACCGAAAGTACATTAGCGATTACATAATCACCAATTAGAGCAATTGGAGAATTGGGTCAGGTGCAGAGTACTCGAAAGACATTACTTCCAAAGAATGACTACACAGTATTGATAACGAAGCTTGAGATCGTTATTTCCTAATCTTTCATAACTTTTCGCCACTTTGCGGTGCTTTTTCGCGACCATCTCTGACACTGCATCTCATTTTCCTGAAATTATCGAACCATATTCTAATAAGTTTATTCGCGGTCATTTCACATTTTATAGTGATTTCTCATGTTCCAGCACCCAAATGGTATTTATAAAATGGATACCACAAATGGAAATTGCCCAAATTGTAGTAAATTGTTATACTACTTACCAAATTGTACTAAATTGATAAATTGTTGAGAGTCGGCAAATCCAAAGCCGGACTATTGTTCGTGAGGGGTGTATATATTCCTAATATTTTTGCATATAAGTTATTACTTAAGTGATATATTGTAACACAAGATGTTAAGTATTGTTACTAATACAAAAATTCTTTCATTTTTTCATTTCATTGCATTGCCATCACTTAATGTGTCCTCATCGCCATCTTCAGCTGCGGGGGAGGATATGTCATTTTAAGCTCGTACGTAATCTCCGAATATTCCGTAGTGCATCACATTTTCACGTGTATATTCAACAACTTCTTCCCTTGGAGAGTGTGCACCCCTGAAGCAGCAATACTTCTTCCACACAACTGTCATCTTTTCCAAGATCTAAGATAATCCTCCATAAAACTATCATCATTTCCAAGGATTGCTGAGGATTTTCGCTGCTGTTGCCACGGGTCTTACACTCGCGGAACTTTATGCGTTAACTTAATTTGGAGACATTTCTCTAGCAGGGATATTACCTTACACTAGCTCACCGTAACTTCACGTTTCAAGTCTCCACCGTAGGATAATCAGCACAACTAGGATTGTATTCCCTTACACAGCCGCTACTCTGAGTGAGCTCAAACGAGGAACAGGTTTATCATCGGAAAATCCTACACAAGAAGGTTCCACCGTATCCGTTACACAAACAAGAAAAGTGAAATGGAAGACTTGGCGAGTTGTTGGCCTTCAAGACAATGATATGGTGGTTTCCCGTTGCTTTCTGCAACGCAAGGGCATAGGCATAGAGGAATTTTTTCCACAATGGCAATGAGATTCTGTCGCGTCCACTGCGGCCTCCGCATTCATCAAGATAATCTCCAACCGCACCTCCAGGCCATTGGCTGGTCGATGTTTGGCGGCAGATTCGTTAAGTATGATTCTCAACTCTGTTGGATACAGTGTTATTACTGAAACTCCATACGAGAGTAGGCACTTGTTATCTTCGCGATTCTGCACCTTAGGACGCTTCGCGTGCGCATATTCGGAAAGTAGACTCTATCTAAATTGTAACTATCAACCAAATCCTGGAGGAAAATGGCTTCAAAATTAACTATTCCCACTCAATATTGAAGACCTAAAATTTCCTTCTGTTGTATTACATCATTTTTGGAAATTCACTCCAGAAAAGATACAAAATTAGAAAATAAATATTGATACAGCTATTTCAAAAGTGGAATTAACATGTGCCAAAAATTCGAGTTTCCATTATGGCGAGCACGGAAAGTGCGTAGCAATTCTACAACTATTGTTCCACTTCCCAATGAGAAAAATTTAAGGATAAAGCTCACTGTATTAGACAACATTTATGTTTCAACCCAAATTGAACAGTTTCCTCATTTAAAAAAACTTAACGTCAAAAAGTATTTGTGGCATGTTCTTGAGGCAACTTTGTGGCCTCAATTTTCACCATTGAAAACTTTTTCCTCCTAAGAATATGAAATTCCTGTGAAATGCTCGCAATGTAAAAAATTATCTCTAAAATGTTGACGAAATAAGAAGCAAACCCCTTGCATATTCAAATGCAAACGAAACCGAACCAGCCGCACCACGAAAATGATATACTTTACGAGCAGGGCGACGTTGCCAATAAGCTCGACCATTCAGAGAAATATATTTGAAGAGTGAGGATACAGACTCTTTCAAGTCGAAAATGGCATCGTAATCAACGATTATAATTCAGGAAGATAAAACACCCATTGACAGTTGATTTACTGTAACCTCTAGAGGACAATTAAACTGTCCTCCCACAAAGAATACGTCTCTGCATAGCCGGGACAAAAGCACAAACCGTACGCATAGTTTACCGATTCCCAAAAGAAGAATGGTGGTTGCGACAGCATATCCCTCACATCTTTAATGAATATTTATACCTGAGGTAGTTGTTTACAAATACTCATTTACTGGATCTCTCCAGAGAGACACTCAAGTACCAGGCCACACTCTGACGGAAAACATAAGTATATTCACGGGAGCTTCGATTTAGCACTTTTTGCTGATTGAAATGGGCACAGTTTTTCTTTAAATTGCATTTAAATTGTGAGAAATGTTTTGAAAGTGAAAAATACTGCAACAGATGAGCTAAATCTAGTGTGGTGCAACTATTTTACAACAAATTCAGTCTAAGAAACGGAAACTTAGGGAAATGATCCTGAGTCGATATATTATCTCGCGACAATAAAGGAAGACTGGCAAGCCAATGCGAATAGATATAAGAGACCGTTTTCCAAATCACGATACAAGCGAGCAAGATTCAAACTCTAGGCTATATAATCTAATCAAATCAACGTCATAATAGAGTTAATCACCCCTTCATATTACACCGGAGGAAAGAACAGTCAGCAATCGATGTGTCGCTTTTTAGTCCCACAAAAACTTTCAGTTTAGATTGAGGAGGAAAATGTCTCTTCATGAAAATAGGTAATCGAGTTAATAAGCAGAAAGCGTACTACTCCTTCCTTCATACCTTTCGCGACGATGACAAAAACGACTTGTAGCACTCTCGTGGCACGGATAATCACAGGGAATCGTATTAAAATGTTAATTTTACTCCGCAAAGGGAGCGGAGTGTTTCCGGCTTAAGTACGACAGATGGGGTTAGGAATGAGTTGGTAACGAAAGAATGCTCCGGTGATGAACGCATATCGATGGAGCGTACTTGACTGGCTGGTCCAAGTCGAGAATAGAGACAGAGGCAGTCGAATAACAAAAAACCGATGATGAACGGTGAGTGAGAAAGGTGTAGACCGAGAAAATCAAGGGTGAATGCGATGGAAGACTAGAGAGGAGAAATGTACGGCGTCCTCGGAGCAAGAGAGTGTGTATGAAGAAAAGCGTGAATGTGGCAGAAACAGAGAAATATTGCAACGGATGGGCACGATTAAGCTCTTTTGACTACGCCTGCTCCTAAGAGAGTGACTAAGAGAGAGGTGAGACGGGTATGTGTGTCTCCATTTTTACTCCAATTCGAAATTAACTTCATAAATGAGAAACCAAGAGCGATACTACCTCTACTTGTCTAGAGGGAATTTCATTAATTACTTTCGGAACTTTTTACGAGCAAAGCAATTACAAACCTTCACCCAAGGTAAAGTGAGATTTTTTCAGGTCACAGTGAATACCCGGGAAAGTGCAATACGTAACCAGCTGTCATACAGAACCTTAGGCAGCGAATGTATTGCGAGGGAATAAAATACCTTTCCAACGTTCAATGCTGCAAAAATTACGCCTCGTTTACCTCACGTTAGCCCCGAACTAACAAGTTGGGAGTACATACGTATATCAAGGTGAAGCAGGTTATTACCACTAAGGGCACCATTCAAAGAAAAAAGGGGTTAAAGTGAGTGGAAGCAAGGGACTTAAAAAAAAATATAAAATGGTTTATTCGCTCAGTTCTCATTACCACCATTAGCGAGCTGGCGAATGAGAGAAAGAAAATTGTGTTCAGTCAGGCGTGAAAGGCAAGAAAAACTGTAAGAAATGGGGATTGGAAAAATTGTTATGGAGCATAAGAAATAAATGAAAAAATAACTGTAGCGCAGCGGACACCAACCGGAAACTCTTGGCAGGTTGCCGAAAGGACGCCGCTGCACGAAGCGGTCACAGAGGTTGATAATCGTAGACTGAGGTACTTGCGCCAACGCACAGCAATAATACTCAAGCAAACTTAAGGTCAACACGAGTATTGGCATGAAAACAATGCCGGCGCATGCACTTTCCCAGTTTCACTGAAACACTATCCCTGTTAAATACCCACCACCGCTTTTCATGCGCGTTTCGGCCTTTATGGCTCACGGGTAGGAAGCACCGCTTTAATACAATAATTACTAGTTTGCGAACCGGTCCTACATTTTAGCACAACACTGGCTATATTAAAAGCTACTCAAATTCACTCGGGGAAAATATGGGTGCTGCCATGAACTCATGTCACGTGTAATCCACGTCAGTTCTCTAAGAGAGCGCAATTTCCTTATCTAATATAGCTGGCCACGCGTTCCAATGATATTAAAGGTGGCCGGCAGTGAAATTACGCATGCTTTACTATTTATAATATAGTAAAAATATGCATCGTATGGAATTAAATGTGATGTGATCCAACACGTCCGAGGGCATTCTCTGCACCCTTTAATATTTAATGCGACAGTTAAAAAGAGCATAGAGGTAAAGGAAAATTCCCTAATGCCAATAATGAAACGGAAATCACACATACCTGCCAAATTGTCCCACACCACGACAGGTAAACTCAAACAACTCAATGCCAAAGGCGTACGCAGTGAGTCACATCCTCACTTACTCATAGCGGTAACCGCAAGTCACGGCAAATGTATTTGTGCTTCACTGGATCAGCAGCCATATCGCTGAGACTGTCCTCGTAATTTAGACAAAACACTGGGTATTTCACGCGAGTCAATCAGTATTCACCGATTTTCACCATCAGAATTCATAAATACGATGACTGTATTACATCACCTATTCAGACACGTCTTTTTTGTCGTTGAATGACGCCGTTTCCGATGAAATAGACGGCTCACGTGGAAATTTTAAACAACCCTTCAAACGACCCTTCCATCACCCAATGGAAATTTTTCAACAAACATCGGTAAAGCATACACTTCTTCCGTATCCGTGACTCCGCAAGAAATCGTCAGGTGAATCACGCTGAATAGTGGTAAGCTATGAGAATATTACTGAGTTTAATTTAAGATTTCAATCCACCATAGGTTGGATTGTCTTCATAAAGTTATGGTACATTACTTCCCAGGGATTTAACTTGGATATCAACGTTGGCTATAATTCATTTAACAATCCATTTGCAAATATAAAACTGCTAAATTATTAGCTTGTGCGCATTATTAACCTATTGTCTTAAGTATCAAATTGCTGGCATGTTGCATATTAAGAGTAAATAAAACACAGGAATTAATAGCGCTTTGAAAACAAAATTAGAAAATAAATTTTTGTAAGCTTAATAAACGTACATGAGATGTTTTTAGATGACCCATCGTTCAGCTTATTTCTTACCACATATTAATAGTATTGAAGGTCTGCACTGCAAGTCACTTATGATGAAATTTTATTCTGAACATGACAGGTACATGTAAAAACGCTGTAAACTCTGCTCGTACAGAAAAATCGGAAACATTCTTTGACTAAATATTGATAATTTCCCTTCAAGTGAAAGCTTTTTCATTTAAATTGTAAGCACTGGTAAGTATTAAAAGTTATTACTTTCAATTTATATAAACATCCATCAAGAGAGTATGTCGTGAATATTTCAAAAAAATGCACATAGGTGGCACATTCTTCGGCCACAGCACCGTTTTTTCAGTGGAGAAAAATAACCACTTCCTCCTAAGATAGGCATGCAATTCTATCGCAGACAAATGTGAGATATGATATCATAAACCTAATGTCACGAAGTAAAGAATTTTAGAACGATAACGCAAAGTTCAACGGACAGCACCATAGCAGTTTGCTACTCCTCGAATTCACCCATGCATGGAAGGATAACAATTAAAGAGTGTATTAGAAGAATGCAATGTCAAAGATCACAGAATACTTCCAGGAAAGACGTTTTGAGTCCATATTTTTGGCCGTAAAGCTTCTTTGCTTCTTTCCAAGGCATATCACAGATTTGGCGAGGTAACATCCGTTACAAAGGTAACGAATTAGATCGCAGATAATGTAACTTCTGGTTTTATACGAGCCACGTAATCCATCTCTTCACCGTAAGAACAGCTTTGCAACCCCTATTAGAACCCCGATCTCTAGCAGCCCCATGCTAGAGATCGAAATCGAACCCGCAAACTTGAATTACAACCATGTCAGGAACCCTGGCCCCGACAGACAGCCTGATAGAATACGGGGACCAATGACGTACCGAATAGTGATTTACCGCACGAAATGTGACGAATTTAAATTAATTTCGGAGTGAAGCACGAGGGTATTGATCCTTTTCCAGCAACAGGAATGTGTTCTTCTAAGGCATTTGAGGGTGTATGAACCTCGGAGTGAAAGTGAAGCCTCCGAGTCTGCCTGATAGCTTCGCTAGCTAAAGAATAAAAGACAAACTTCAAACCTCTGCTCGAAATTCCAACCAAAGTTGGAAAACAACAAGGAAGCGATAACCTCAAACATAACTCCTGAAATGATTATTATGGAAAATTAACTGTTCATTTTAGGAAATAAAATAGCCCAAAATGCTTTAACGTAAAGATAACTTAAAATCGCAGTCAGAAACATAGATGAGAATCATCTAATATGATCCATTGGATTACATCGTTTATGAACAGAATACTAGGGAATGGATGATTCCAAAAGGAGATGTAAAAAACTACTGACTTAAATACGAGAAACTATTATGCACGCTTTCCATAAATATTAAGGTTTACGCCAAACGAGCATAAAAACTAATACCTATTTTATCTTTAAAAAATCCTCCCTTGACAGAAAATTATGTCTTCCTCTAAGTTACACAGCTTTGTAATGCTCTCTCTTTCTCTGAAGTTCTTCCGGACAATTTGCAACGAAATACCTTTTACAGTTACATGTCAGAGTTCTCCTCGAAGAAACCGGGATAAAAATAATATCCCAAGGGTTCGGGAGTCTGAAATGCTTGTAGTAGTCTTCCAATCGCCAGGTTTCGCTTCACTCTCCAACGGAGCAGCCCACCCAATTATCTTGAATGGCGCAAATGAACTCGATTGTTGGCCGTCTCCCTAATTACCTCCCACAACTACTGGAAATCGACGAGGGAACAAGGAAGAACGAGCATTCTCCAATTGGCATACATTCAAGCTTTGCGAATGATATAAATTATAATGAATGACAGACTTGTGGCAATTGGTAGAAACGTTAACCGTGATCCTCTTTCCGTCTTTTGTCAAAATTCACCAGCGCCAACACAGGGCCGTCCTCATCCCTTCCATTACCATCCAATTCCCTTCCCTTTCGACCTTTCATACAGACACGAATAGCACTGTGATAAGCAAAACTATTTTTACTCTTCCCAAGTGTGTTTGCC
The DNA here is from genome assembly GCA_963169105.1 of Ceriagrion tenellum. NCBI lineage: Eukaryota > Metazoa > Arthropoda > Insecta > Odonata > Coenagrionidae > Ceriagrion > Ceriagrion tenellum. The sequence goes on along the minus strand of OY720638.1, from coordinate 97,014,670 downwards.
CAGAGATAGTTAGCATAAAAAGACGACGATCATAAAATCCCGAGAAACGAAGACCTATCAGTAGAGCCCTCTAACACCAACAAAGCATAGAAATATGGAAATATTTATTAAAAATAAGTGCATGGAGCGCACTCATTTAAGAAAGGAAGCTTTGAACATACAATTAGCCGAAAAAGACGTTTAGAAAAATTTAAAAATATGTTTTGTGGAAGAATTATGGGCATAGAATGGAAGGGGAGAAGCGTCAACAAAGAAGTCTTCGCTGTGCTCGGGAGACAATATGATATTGTAAACGTTGCGGAGGCGAAGATACAAACTAATTGCCACAACTTGAGACAAAACATCCCTTGAAATTAATAGTGGAAGGAGAAATGTTGAGAAAGAATTGCTGAAGAAGGCCGAGGAAGCAATGAACCAGGAAAACTTGAGAGATGTTAAAACAAAGACCTGCCGGAGAATGTAAATTCAGCTCATCAGAAAGCTAGAGCAAAACTATTTTTAGAATGATGACCTCCAATGGCGCGCTGTTACCCTAAAAAATATTCTCAGTGACTGGTGACCGTCAAAGCACTCTGTCTGTCAAAACCTGGACACCTACAGGATACTGTGTTTAACGTTGAAATACGCTCATTAGATTTGTAAAGTTTTACTAGGTTGAAGTGTAACGGAGTTAATTTATTTATTTCCTTTTCTCCAAAAACAGCACAGTTGGCCTTTTAAATCGAGGGTATAAACAGCGGATGATTACAAACACCCATTTCCTGAGGGGTGAAAAATCCACCCAGGCGGGACTCAAACTCGCGACCCTCGGATTGGCAGGCGAAGACTATACCCTGCCGACATTGGAGACTGAATCCAATATACAGGGTGTCAAGAATTATTTTTTTTATCCTCCGAAAACTCGTCCCTTGCAGAGTAAGTAGAGGGATAAATGAATGTGGAAGAATTTAGGAGGAAGAAAAAGAGCTGATAACACGAGGAAAATTACGAGGAACCTTGATATGAGACAGTAAATTGGCTGGATGAGTAAAGCGGAGAGTACAAACCAATCTTCGAATTGGTATAATGGTATATAATCTTTCCTTAATAATCCTTTGTTATTTACACGAAATCCTTTGATAAGATAAGAGATAATCGTTTGGTTGGAATGGTGACAGTAGACGATGCTATGGTGTTTGGGAAAGGGAAGGGAAAGCTTGATGAGTCCTGCAAGTCCATCATCTCACCCTCTCGCGCAGTGATGCGTTGCAACTGTTTTGGACGCATGCCCGAAATGAGAGCACGACCTTAAACTCGTACCAGAGAAAAAGACAAGTCCCGCCGCGAATAGCAAGAACACTTCCACTTCATCACCGTGGTCTGGCCATTTTCGAGAAAAGCGATTTCACTCCCGAAATGAACATTCAAGATGCCGACACAACCGCTAAAGACTAAATAGGAAAGCCAAGTGGTAGATACAGAAACGATAGCGAAATTTTCAGCGGTAATAGGTAATAACATGGCATTCTTTGAACTGATAGAGATTATTTTTATTACAATATATTGATTGAACACTTCTGCAAAAACATAGGAACTAATTTGGAGGGGACATTGGGAAACTATCTTACATTCAATCTTTCTGTACGTGGCGTCACAGTTTTAACGAGTAGCGTCAGACTTCGTCTGCGCATTATTTACCGGAGTGAGGCATGTTAATGAAGAACGTGATATTTTTCAAATATATTAAATTTCATTATTCGTATTCTCAAATATGAATTTCAAATTTTTAACAGTAAAAAATATTTTATTGAAATAATTTCCAGAACAACCGACATTTTTCGTTCCATTTTGGTGTAAAATTGAAATCAAATCTTTATGTAATGTATATAACCCCCTAAAAATAACTAACTTCCATATTCAAATAAATGTAAATAAACAAGACAAATTTGCGATAATCCACGAGCCTACTTTTCATGCAATGACTCTGAGTCACGAAAGAATTGCTTTAATTGATTAAACTAAATGAGACAGTCAATTTGCCATAGGTAAATTATATCCTCGAGCTAAGTTATAATTATTTGAGGTGTATCATGTAAAATTAATGCTCCTGTACGTAATACTGCACATCCATCCGAGTGTTTAAATTAGCTCTTGTCATTTCCCTGGAGTCTCCAAGCGATAATGCAGATTTGCGGCAAAAAGGACGATTTACAGCGACCATGTTGCTTCTGATTGGCGACGCAGTCTGTATCAACGCAAAACCGAAGGTATTAAAACCAATCACGTATTCTTCAACCATCAGGGATCACTTCACCCGTTCGGATTCCCTAACACTAGAACATCCGAAGGAGCTAGATTGGCTCCATTTACTTTTTCAAGAGTTGTATTTTTGTCCTTTATACCTTGATAGTTATTATTTTTTCTGACTTTTAATAAATTTTCATGACAATGCCACTGAAAAATATCTGTGGCTCATTGCGAATACTTATTCTGAAAAAAAGGTAATTTACCTCGAACAGCCACGGGAGCCAATTTGGCTCCATTAAGGACCGTGAATACCATTACGTTTTTAAAGCGTATAGTTTGCTACAAACATCAAACAACGATGTATTTATTTGCTTCTTTACATTGTACGACCAAGGGTATCAAGGGTATATTTAAGTCAACTTCGATAATCTGCTCCTTTCTTCCATTTACAATATCACAAGACACATGTGGCATTCATTACACGATATTGTCTTTGAATGCCAAGAAACTGAAGACTCCGACATACCCCTACCATGTTATGACTCTGTTTACTTTGTATCCATTCATAGTTTCAGAAGTCAATTGCTCAAATAATTGGGTAATTGCTCAAATTGCTTCACTCTGGCAAATACTTTGTCCAAATAGGATTTTCATCACTCAGTCTTCATCTTTCGCCGTGAAATCTAAATTGGTTCGCAAGAGATACGAGCTTCTTTTCCGGCAATGTCTTTGATGCGACGCCTACAACCTGAAGACATTATTAAGATTCTGAGCAAAATTTCTGAAGATCAATCAAAAGTTGAAGATGATTCACCTAACAGCGACGGCGATTCAGAGTGTGAGGACTATAACCAGGGGAAAGGCATTTCTAAGTTCCAACTTTTTTAACATGTACCTGTATGGAATTGTAAAGTAGCTAAAATATGAGGGCATTATTAGTAAACCAAATAAAAATCATGTTTCTAAAATTATTTCTTCATTTCAGTTACCCAAGTGCATGATATTAGCGACGGAGCCAAAATGGCTCCGTTGGCTGTTCTAGGGTGGTAGAGAAGCTCGGCTGTCCTCGTGTTAAAGCACGAAGAACTGTCCATTTCCCACTTGTTACCGAGTCTAAACACTTCATGAGTTAGGCAACAGCTATATCCACCAGAGTAAAATGGAGCAAAAATGCTACTCAAACCCACAGCTGCCGAACTTAATAGCCGTCCTCGTCGTAATGCTCAATGAATTCGCTCGGAAGGGTCTTTTTGCTATTATTTAACCAGCATATACATTGAATTTGACATTCAAACAGCTCAATTAAAGAGCTTGAGAAAAAATGACAAAATGAGACATTGTTTCACACTCGATGTTGTGGCGTCATCTGGAAAAAATAGACAAAAGAGCAACGTCCTCTGTTTCGAAGTACTACGCCGGAATCTGGTGTCACCTGATGACTACGTGCCAAGTCAAAGCCCAGGTCATGTGTGCAATGAATTAATGCGAAGTAAATAAGTTACTCCCCTCATGTTAAATTCTGAGAAAATTCAATGAATTCACGCCAGAGACAACGGATTTGAAAGGAGTGATGGTTTTGATTCGAATTCACATACGATGGTGGAAAAAACATGACTGAAGTACGGCACTTGAGGGTAGTATTCTTAAAAAGCCAAGCTCTTGAGGTGATTGGAGCGCTAATCCTGTATAACTTAGAACATATTTAAATAGCTTTTTAGGTAAGTCGAAAAAAATTCTGGTACCACACATTACTCTAAGTCCATCTGTTTATACGCTGGAAATAACCATGCGTGAAGCAAGATTAAGTTTACGTCTAAATAAACGCATTGCTATGACTTTTGTTTACAGGAAAGAAATCAAAATATAAGCAAAAATCATAAGTAAATATGTGTGTTTTACGCGGCATGATAACTTGAAATCAATTAGCTACACTTATAATGATATTAAACACTTTTTCGCGTTATCAATAAAAACATGTACATTTATAATCGAATTATCTTATAACATATGTCAAGTGCCGTAACGCAAAGAGATAAAATAGCGTCAAAGTACCCATAAACAACGTCGGCAGCATCCATTTGTTTCATTTTTATCTATACACACTACTCTTAGTGCACGCAAGCAAAATCTGTGCATGAACGAAAATCGTTGCAACCACCTCAAGGCCTCGGGAATATTGACTCGTTCAGAGTAACTAACATCAGTTTCATTCCCCTTGTCAATTCCCACTTCAACGATATTAGGTGGTTTTTGCAATGAGTCTTCCGAGAATATCACTTGAATCAAAACCTAGTCACAGTGGTTACATGACCTGACGCGGTCCTAACAATGTTATGATTACATTCAGTCAATGGGAATACGAATACAATGGTTGTATCTTTTTTTCAGTGATTTAAAGCTAAAAAATATCTTTTGATTTTTTATCAGTGGGCAGGAGAAACCGTTGTACAGAGTGCGGTACCTTGATTGGGGCATTGCCCCAAACCAACAGCCAGCCACTGCCCCAGTCACAAGGTAAACAACTTTTCTCGCCCACAACACGCTGAGAATTCATGGCCGCTATTACTCACACAACTCAGTGCAAGTCGGTAAAACACTCAATCTACGGTTCAGTCGGGAAATGCAACTTTGCATAGAATGCGGAACCTAGAAACTTTAATCTATGAGGTTGAATAAAGAATAGGTTGTCCCATTAAAATTACACCAATGTTTACGGATGACTTACTACACTGAATACCACAAATCTAGACAAATTTCTCATTTTACCTTTTAAACTGTCCGGCGAAGGACCAAGTGGGGGGGCGCAAGAGGAAAGGTCCGCCCCCGTTATTTCTGAGAAAATATGAAAAAGGAAATCATATGGAATTCCACACCCCATATCAAAAGTAGCGAGCCACTCCCCAAAAACTTAATCCAATATCCACCCCTGAAACTGGCACTAACCTCTGAGTTGAATTTACAAGCTAATACAAGGTGTTACACTAAACTTTTGCCACAATGAACAATATTCAGTCCAGTTGTCAGCTAATTATCATCGGGAAAATTATTCCAAATGAGTCTGACAGCCATCCTCTAGTAGCAACAAAAAAGAGATAGATTATTAGAAGGGTTACACTCTTGTGCAATGGACGGCGCGCTCAAAAAGTAAAAACCACCACCAATTGAACCAAAGCTAACTCCAGCAAGATTTATAAAACTTCTATGCATGCATTGTGTCTCATAAAAATGCCGAGGACCAAAGGAAAGTAGTTGACAATGCAGAAAATATAAAAACAAATACCGAAGTGAAACATTATAATCCACCATTCGCGAAAAAAAGTAAAAATAAATAAATCTGTAGAAAAAATGCAATAGTTTTAATATAAATTAATACGTATCATCCGTAGTTGATATTTTACGTTCGTTACTCATTTGTATGGGGAGGGATGATCTCCCAATATATGCCGCATGCTAATTACATGTCCCCAGCTAGAGGTGCCAGAGGGACAGAATCAAATCATCTCAGCAGTCAGAGTGCGTTCGATTATAATATACGCAATACTACTAGAGCCCACGCGTGATAATTGATAAATCGATAATTATTAATGCAGCCAATCAATAAATACGTTCAATCCCGCTCGGAGAAGAGAATCACAAGACCGAAGAATCCATTATGGCGGCCTTAGGGTAAATCATACGATCAGGAAAAGAAACTGTTTACTTTCCATGTCTTTCGAAGCCAAACCGGAATACCACAAGTGTGCTATTATCTTGGTCGGACTCCATTAGAAATGTGCTCATAATGTGCAGGTCTCCTGGTCACAACATGGTCTTCACGCCAGGAAATTACCGTGGTACCACTAGGATTCAACGGAATTACAACCGCCACCCATGGACTCCAGAACATTAGGATGTCACGTACTTGGGGGTTATTACGGCCGAGAGGACGATGATATGAATTTGGCCCGCCTTTATTTCGACTTGATCCGAGTGCGCATCTTTGCGGGCCCAAGGTCGCATCACATGCCGGCCTCCCCGGATGTAAGCCCTCCTCTCTCCTCTCGAAACAACCATCCTCACTGACGTGCAGAGCTCGCGTCGCCCGTAGACCCCCCGACAGCCCCCTCACTTGATGAGCCCGGCTTCGTCCCCGGTGGAGAGCCGGCCCCCCCACGGTGATATTTCTGTGAGAACTCCCGGCGCGGTCAAATCAGTGCAGTGGCTAGGTCTTCCCCGGCATTCGAGCCGCGAGCTCGAATATAACACTCGAGTGCCCTTTTGAAGCTCGAAGGCCTACATAGAAGGTTAGAGATCTCAAGTACGGTGGGAAGGAAAGAGCTGGAACGCCTGGGTACTCGGGTAGAGCTCGTAAGTCGAGGTGGACGGGTATAAATTAAATGGTATGGTATACATCTACATTATATCCTGCGAGCCGTCGCATGGGCGAGTGGAAGGGGATGTTAGGTCACCAGGCGTGTAAAGGTGTAAGTTTTTTGGAGATGAAATGGTGACATGTATTACGGGAGTGCATTTAGGGGAGCACAATTTTTATTGAGGTCGCTTATTGTTCGCGGAAAGAACAAGCTTTTTTTACCTATCTGTTCGGCAGTGTATCTCTCTTATTTTATCGCTTCTTTCAGACCTAGAGATGTAGTGAGGAGTCATCTATGTCGCTCTGAAAAATATTAGTTCTGAATTTCTCCAGCAACCTAAGCCTAACGTGTAGCCTTCGAGTCTAGTGGATCCCTCTAAAAGTTGTGAGACACTATATGTACGCTCGTAGCAGTTTTTGACGAAGCGCGCTGCTTTTCTTTGCATTTTATTATTTTTTTGCCTAAATCTATTTGACCAGGGTTCCAAATGCTCGCGGCGTATTCGAGGTGTGCACTGGAAAACATGATGCCGGACTCGATAACTTGAAAGATTTCACGCCGAATTTTAAAAGTTTCCTCTCCCAACTTTCGGAAGAAATAAACAGCTTTTACAAAGTTATTTGTGAATTCTTCTATTCTCTAACTGCAGTGAAGACTCGTACGAGCCGATAAATACATCGATGAGTGATAACAAATGAAATATTAACACTTAAAGCAACATAAGAGAGTAAATATGAGGATGAAGAACGATTTCCGCGCCAAACTGAAAACAGTGGTATTCCAGCGACCCTGCGAGAAGGCGAATATTAAAGGAATAGAGTGCTATAACGGAAGTTTCATATTAAAAGTCTTCTATGGGGTATTCTGTAAAGCATTGAAGAGGTTGAACGTATGTACATTAGAGTCCCAAAACCTGGGTATACAGGTGGAGCACGTAAGTCTGATGGACCGGCAGTACTCGAAACCCTGGGTACACAGGAGGAGCTCGAAAGACAGCGTAGACGGGTACAACCAGAAAATGAACACACCAACATAAATAAAAAATGCATAAAAATCTTTAAAGAGGGTCTTCTCTCTTATTTATAGTAATAATAGAGCCTCATATCTTATCATTACTCCTCACTGCATCTCTAGGTCTGACAGATGCAATAAAATAAAAGAGATACACCGCGGAACAGATAGGTACCAAAACTCGTTCTTTCCCTAAACAATAAGCGACCACAATAAAAATTGAGCTCCACTAAATACACTTCTATAATACATGTCACCATTTCATCTCCCAAAAACTTACATCTTTACACGGCTGGTGACCTAACACCCCGTGCCTCACGCCCATGCGGCGGCTCGCAGAGCATTATGTAGATGTAGAAGTATCTAAATTATCTTATCATTCATTGTACATGAATAGAGGTACGAAAGTACGATAAGAAGATGGAAAATAAGGAACAAACGAGGCTCAGGTCTCCGACCTCGTGGACATTAATGCGTTCTGACGGAGAAAGCATGTACCCTAACTTGCATCTATCTCGGTTTTGATGAGTTCCCTATTGGATTAATTATCACCCTTTCATTTACACTTCCAATCATTTCAAATCATGTTGCCCAAAAATCTTCAAGTTCATTGGAGGGAAACTCAATAAAGACGCCCTGTCACGATTCTCAAACTAGCCACTCATCAGGATGTGTGACAACTTCATCAAATGATATACCCGGACTGTACAGTCAACAGGTGAGAAAACTCGAACCCTTAACTGAGCATTCACTTCATCCATATCATCATCTCGCAATGATTGAAGAAGCACAGATCACTGTTTCACTACATCAAAGGAAATTGAGCTCTACGGCCTCTCTAGATAGATAAAAATAAAAATACTCCAATAGCCGTAAAAAAGGCACCACTCGTCAAACATTCAACCACACAACGCTTACTGTGTTGGTTTGCGGGAAAGGGGATTCCACAGTAGGGACCAACCACAGCCTCTCTACCAGAATACCCTCCTGTGATGGTTTACACCATCACAGGAGGGTATTCTTTACAGGTACAGGAGGGAGAACTTTTTCACTGTCTAATATCTTTAAAAGTGTACGTACCTTACAGTCATTCCTAGGAACACTTCTTTCCTTCCTTTTCCATTGAGACTCCTAACTTCGTCGGTGCACTCCACCTATAAAACCGAGAAAAAAGAATATTGGTCACAGTTTTACTCATACTGAAGTTTTAAACAATATACAAGATCCACAAAACATAAATTAGCAGATTAAATATATGTATTCACTTATAAATACTACCCTGTGATCACCCCTAAGGGCGTGGGGCAGAGGGTATTTGAGCACCAGCCAACAGGAGGTACAATGGAAAAGAGAAACGACAACAAGAGAATTACGGGTTGTGAGGTGTTACAGCGGCTAAATGCTTTTGTTTTAGTTACTGATGGAGCGAGGGACAAAGGAATTTCCCACCTCCGTTCGAGAAAATACCTTGGTTGATTTACCGTTTCTATTATCTCTTGAATGCAGTGAAGATAATTCCCATTGTGTCACCCTAAAATCACGAAATGAGAGTTTACTAATTACTCTGGGACCATCGAGTAACCTCAGATAGTTTCAATCGGCCGCTTTACCCGGTAAATTTTACTACACAAACGAATGCATCATAGATTGAACAACAGAAGGAATGGAATAAGAGCATGTACTATTTTTCGTCCACCCATACTATTTTCCGCCCTTACACGTTACAACTTTCCTCAAAAATGATTGTATGCATTGTACAAAAAATTGTATAATTTGTACAATAAAATGTGCCGAGTAAAGCGGCCTTGCCACTAGCCGATACTGATTAAGTACAACTAAGGGAAACGGCTCCATCACACAGGCTGCACGGAAGGCATCTCAATATTGTGCCGCTTTCGTTGTTTGCAAACCAAGCATGGTATTGCTCTGCAAAGCGAGCAAATACCATGACGAGAATGCACAAGAGGATCATTCTTGAAGAGGAACTTGAAATTTCCGAAAAACCTTTGCCATCTATTAAAAGAAACTCGGGAGTTCATTTAACTGCCTGGGGGCAACACTTAGAAAGCAGGTAGACGGTTTTCCCAGAAGAAGTTGCTTATTTCAGGGGGAGACTTAAATAATTGCTGAACTCTTACCCAAGGAAAATCCGTTTCTAAAACAAAATTTTTCTGCTTTACTCGAGATATCGGGAAGAAGCTTCCATGACTATAGTTAGATTAAGTGGACCATTACACTGACTTATTTTTTCGCAAAGAAGCACGAATATACATAAAATCCGCAATTTTTCCGACAGAAATTTTATATTCATAAAATCCTTTGACGCCAGACATTATCTATAGCCAACATTGTCAATGAATTTATATCCTGACAGTTTTGAGGCAAAGAGGGTTACAGAATGCATAATGACAGTTAATGTATATGCATAAAGCGTTAAATTTAGCTTTACAAAAGGTATTTCATGAGAGTTACCGCAAAATGAGACAGAGGACTAACACTTGACACGAGACCACTTGTTGACAAGGCGAAACATACACCAAGAGGCTCTTGAAAGTCTCGGAAAAATGCGAAAGAAAGGAAAACATAAAACGATATTCCGATATTTATTTTTTTACAGCAGCAATTAAGAATTACACATTTATTAGCAACTTACACTTCATTCCGTATCGGGTATAGATAAAGACATAAGATAGACTTGTACGCACTTATGCATTCCTAATGATAGTTAACATAATTCATATATAGCTCTAATCCTTATAGCGTGATTGTGAGTCTCGAAAAGATGTATACTCATTCTGAAAGGATAAGGACTCGTTACTTTTCTTTATCAACATAAACGCCTTGTGTCAATAACGCAATAAACAATAAAACTCGACCCATTGCAAGCGACAAAACTATTTCCGGGGCATAAGTCTGACAAGAAAGACCATGGGTGGTTTATAGCCGGGAAAGTTAATGACATTGCCGGTTTAGTGAGTGGGAATATTACCGCCCACTTGAAAGCACAAGGGTTGCGTGCTCAAATCCTAACTCAAACTTGAATGGTGTCTTCGTTCTCGAAATTGCTTCGTAGGTGATGACATGCAATAAAAAATCCTAAGTATGCACAAAAAGCCTTACCGCAGCCTGCTCCTCCCACAGGAATTTGGCTTAAACCATAAAATTCAATCGAACGTGACCTTAGAAGAGTTAATTGTAAATTTTTCTGAATGACCGACAGAAATCAAAAGGCTCTTGCAAAAGATAATTGTTAGTATCCATCTGTATCCTAGATGAAGTATTCTATAATTTTCAAAAATCATGTGCTTTGTGTCGATTTAAGAGCGATCCCTTCAATTTAGTAATACCTCGTCGACTGATAACCACGCCAATGCAATGCTGCCGTGATTCCTTCTCCCAACACATTACAATAATAGTTCACAATGGGATGCAATAACAAATGAACCTTCAAAGGTATTCCCATAGATGCACATAATAAACTTTATCGCCTACTTTGACGCAAAGCAATTGAAAATTTAGTCATCGCTATTAAATATATCGATAAAGAAGAGAACAATTACGGCTTCAATAGTTTAATAAGGATGAAACTCCAAAAGCCGTAAACAAAATACGTTTTCACATTAACTTAGCATTTTTTGCCAGCTTTTGGAGTTTCGCCTTTATTATATTAAATATATCAACATGCCACATAAATTATTTATCATGCTTCCTCCTAAGATACGGAAATACTTTTCCTTCAACATTTTTCAGTATTACGTTTAGAGGAATCAAATGCCTACTGAGAGGGCTGCTGGCGGTTGAAGTTACTGTTGCGAAAAAATATGCGTTGAGCACATTTGCTTTCCTGAGCACTCTTCCCAGTCCGCACCTGTCTTATCCAAGGCCCTTGCAGGGGCAAGCCTCATTACGCCAGGTAAGGATAACTATAGACGGTTTGGAAGTCAAGAGTGGTGGGTGAGGTTCATGTTTTCATTTCTCTTTTGTTCACCCCAGCAGATTATCTTGGTCGGCCACGTGTGCTATTTCCATAGTCCATTCTAAACAGATGAGCGGCGGCTCACAATGGATCTCTGTCAGAAGAAAGTGGTTATCTCCGACAAGTGTGGCCTTGATGGGATTGCTCTTAAAAACGGATGGATGGTAATACAAAGTGCATTGCGGGTCTTCCTGCGACGGAATCCGCATCTACTTTCGAGGCTTCCCAAAATTGAAACAAAGGAAGGCGCGTCTCCGAAAGAAGTTTCCTGGGACTTTTTTTTTTACTAGCAAAATATCATTGCTCTCTAGCCTTCTCATGGAAATGGAGGATTCTATAACTTCCTGCTTCCATTGCAGCAAAGTACGACGTACTTTTCTACGCCAACATTGATGCATACCTTTTCTCAGTGTTCTCTCAGTTTGTCTTTCCCCATGGTTCTATTACAGCGAGCTGTATAATATTCTTTGCCAACGTTGACATACGTGATGTGCTCATTTGCATTGCTCGAGCATACTTCTTAGTCTTCAGCCTGCCATTCCCAAGACCCTTGCAGAGAAAAGCCTCATAACGGCTGGTTTGAACAACTACAGACAGTTTATAAGTCAGAGCAAGGTTCATATTTTGTTCAATCCTCTTTTGTTTACCACATTGCATGACTTCTACCAAGTGTCTTACACTTACAGCGACCGCAAGAATGATAAGACCGGTAGACTAGAATGTTGATCAAGCGTTCGAGATTTTGACTAAGGATATTCAAAAGAGAGTGACTTCAGTTAAAAATTGACAGTGAGAACGATTCAACGGATTGCTTGTAAATTGAGGCAGCAGCATATGACGATGCCCATGACCCTGGGAATGATGCATCAGAATTTTTAGGAAAAGCCTACCTCTTCATACAGAAAAACGAAAAAAACTGCTGGGAGTAAAGTTTTCCATGAAATGGAAAAATTCGCACGAAGAAATAAATGAACTGCTATTGTTATTCTGAATGGAAAATGCTTCGATGCTTAGAACAGAGTGAAGACAATGAGGAATTCAAAGGCAACGCTAACTTTGATCATTATTCAAATATACATGTAGATTTTCCAAAGATTTTGGTAATTATGGACTGACATTTCCTGGGAAATGACATTGACCTGAAGAGAACGGAAATAATACAGACAGGAATAAGACCGGTGGATGGAGTACAAGCTTCTTCTTCCATGGGCCGAAGTTAAAACACCAATAGCTCGGGAGTTTTTTCAGTGGCATTTCAATCTCTAGTTGGTTGATACATGGAGAGCGATTAAACGAGCAGTGTAAAAGCAGCAGCCGATGAGCATCAGAATTGATAGTTAGTGGGTATATTAATATAGGATGGGACGCTATACAGTTGCATACCGTGGCGTATTTCATGAGTAGGCTAATCTTCACGTCGAGTATCTCTAAATCCTTCTCCAAATTATCCCACCCAGTTTCGATGGTTGGCCATATCATTGCCTTTTATGCGCGCGGTCATTGATGTGAATGACTTCAATTGCCCGGTGCCGCCCCAAATAATCACCACGTAAGATGCCATCCTCAAGATAACTCGGAAGTGCTATCAAATGGAATGGAAGTTGTACGAAGTAAATGTGGAAGCAGAATAGTACAGGCAGAGGCAGCTTTTAGTTAAGCCAAGAAACTAGTTTCAGTCAAACCAATCAATATAGGCTTAAAGAAAAGACTTACAAAATGATTTATTTGGAGAGTAGAGCTTCATGGAGCAAAAACATTGATAGTCTGGAGCAAAGAGGAGAGTTATTAAGAGAGATTTGAAAGGTGAAGAAGAATGGAAAGGATCAATTGGAGTGATAAAGTGAGAAACGAGGAAGTGCTGGAAAGAATAACTGAGTAAAGGAACATTTTGAGACCAATAAGAAAGAGGGAAGTAACCTGGATGGGACACGTCCTGAGGAAAGACTGCCTGCTGGAAAGAATATTAGAAGGGAAGATCGAAGGAAAGAGAGTGAAAGGTAGACGAAGAGAGAATATGCTGACGGACATAAAGGATGGGCAGGAGTTATGAAGAGCTGAGGGAGGCATCACAGGATAGAGCAGCTCGGAGGAAGCCGTTCAAATGAAACCTATCACCAGACAAATATATCCAAGAAAAAGAAGAACACAGATTGACAACGATGCGCATCGGTGTGCTCCTCAACTATTCCCTCATTTACAAAAGGAGTACATGGCCTTAATTGAGGGCTTATCTGTAACTACTGTCACCCGTTGACAATCGCTATTTGCTACCAGCGGTGTTTATCGACATTAGCAAGTCTACACACCTTATCTTTCGACACCTACATTCGACATTCGACAGTGTTGGCGTTCTGAGGAAACCGGAATTGTGACAAATTAGCGACTTAAATCGTACAGTTAACGTTCAGGATGCCTACAATCACTGTCGATCGTTGATAAATATGAAGTATACGGACCTGCCCATGTCAAGAGAAGAAAATTGACGTTTTTCGGTGGTTGACATGAGTCACAGAATAGCCCCTTAAGGAGAGAAGAGAATAATAATCAGCACGAAATTCGATGTGAGCGATGGTCAAGGCAGAGACCTTGGCCAGTTCTATTGCGAAATTGAAGGAAAATTAGATTAAAACTTTTGCGAATCCACGGACAGCAATAATTAATGTTCAAACTAGTATCGCTACTCTGAAGCATTTTCAGAAAACATAATCTATACATTTCCACTGTTTAGGCATAACCTTTTGTAAATAACTTTGGCTGTTCGCAGATGATGAGACTGCGTAGCGAAACAATATCTACATAATACCCCGCGAGCCGCCGCATGGGCGTGTGGGAGGGGGTGTTAGGTCACCAGCCGAGAAAAGGTGTAAGTTTTTGGAGATGAAATGGTGACATGTATTATAGGAGTGTATTTAGTAGAGCTCAATTTTTATTGTGGTCACTTATTGTTCGCGGAAAAAACGAGTTTTTGTACCTATCTGTTCGGCAGTATATCTCTCTTATTTTATCGTATCTTTCAGACCTAGAGATGTAGTGAGGAGTCATGATAAGATTCTCTCTGTCGCTCTGAAAAATATCAGCTCTGAATTTCTCGAGCAACCTAAGCCTAGCGTGCAGCCTCCCAGTCTCTAGGGTCTCCCACCTTAATCCCTCTTAAAGTTGTGAGACATCATACGTACGCTCATAGCAGTTTTTAACGAATGAGGCATTTAACGAATGAGAAATTTAATATGAGGCATTAAAGATTCCAGTCCGTAGAATTTCAAAGTTTTGGTGTGTATATAAATCGGGTAAAAAACCGTTTTTGTTCCACTTTCCTGCTCCATCAAAGATGAAATACTCGAAAGTCTGGATATCGCATAGGCGTGGGATAGAAAATGAGGCTTATATTCACCCTTTTTTATCACCCAACCAGGTAATGTAAATTATTGTCCGGAGGCCATTTCTGTTTATTAATCAATGCGACGGATAAATGGCTTAAGACAACCAAAAATGCATTTCTGCAGCTGGAAAAAAATATATGGAACAACGCTACAAGGCAAGCGACGTCACATTCAGGAGGAAGACTTATAAATTTCCGATCCCTAAAAAAATCAAAACCGCTTCAATCACGAGTCTGCCAAAGTCTCCGGAAATTGTGGGTAGTCAAAACTCGAAATATGAAAGCGCTATGATTTTAAAGCCCAAATATAATTTGTGATTACTTAAAAAAAGCCAGTTATTTCAACGATTTTCAATGATTTTAGTTGAATTTCCATGCATTTAACAAATGCTGATCGGTAGACTTCAGGTTTCAAAGCTTGTCAAAACGTCTTAGGTACCGCCCATGTGACTAAAAAAAGGCTTTTACATCGTAATGGACTATGCTATCCTCAATAGCTTACGTATAGAGTGCTATTGTAGTAACAGCGATAACAACTTCTTTCTTTAAGGACCCCAGGAAATCCTCAGTGAAGCAGGACTTCTTGATAGCTCAATTGGTTTAAGCCCCTGGCGCGTGTTCAAGGGATTTGACATCATTACGAATTACATACATTCGCATATTGTCCAGCGAGATGACAGCGAGGAAACTGAATGCTTCACGAGGAACACGATCAAGCTACTAAGCCGTGCACTACGGACCTTGAACGACTGCGTCGCAAGAGTGGCTGCCGTACGTGGGATAGTCAGGAAGGAGTGAAACTTTCAAGGATTAGAATTGGTCTTCTTTCAACTTGCCTTAAATTGTGAAGCATATCGTGATGGAATTCCATAAATACCATATTACTCGAAGAGACCCACAAATCTATTGAAAGAAAGGTGCTATTTCGCACTCGTCCGGCCACACCTTGAATATGCAGCGAGCATATGGGATCCGGCGGAGAAAGACCTAGTCCATGAACTTAATAAAATACAAAGGAAAGCTGCGCAATTTGTCAAAAACTGCTACGGCCGAACAGAAAGCGTTACACGGATTTTGAACGATTTAGGGTGGGAGCCGCTAGAGACACGGAGGCTACGTGCTAGGCTAAGATTGCTTGAGCAAATGAGAATGGATATCTTTCAGAGCGACACGGAGAACATCATATTAGAACCACATTATATTTCCAGGTCCGACAGAATCGATAAATTAAGAGGAATATTTTGCCGAACGGATAGGTATGGGAATTCGCTTTTCCCTCGAACAATTAAGGACTTTAATAAATGCTAGGCGGAAATTTTTTTTTTAATTTAAATTTAATTTTTTTATTTTTTTTTAACGGCTGGTGTCCTAACACCCCCCGCCACACGCCTTTTGAGGTGGCTTGCGGGGTAGTATGTAGATGTAGATGAAATCTCACAGCATTTCCACTTAGCCATTGAAGACGATTCCTTAGTGATTGGTCGAGTTTAAGTTTTAAAAGGAATCAAGTTTTAATGTTTCCTGACAATGAAATCATACACAAGGGTACGATTACCAAAATCTAAAAATATTTGACGTATTCGTGGACAAGTGAGCTGAATTATGGCCTTATAAAGCTACGTAAGATCAAAGCCGGCATTAATAACGTAATATTCACGCGCCTGTAAACCCATAAACCTCAACAAATGAGTGCAATTTTAAATTTTTTGAGCGTGGGATATCGGGTTAAGTCAAAATTTGGTAAAGTGAAAGAAAAATGTTGCAATCTTGCTTGCTGTAATGCTTGGACTGGATAAGGTGTCACTGAAAATTACTACAGTCCACTTGACTGCGTGTTTAGAATTTTATTTCGACATCCTAGTAGCAACAGGTTGTCGCCAATGATCTGACGCGACGCGAACAAATATTCACCCATTTCTCGTTTATCCATGCACTCGCGAGAGAATTCCAATAAAGGAAGCACCCCTGAGGAATCAAAAGAGATGACACATTTTCCGGTGTTGCAATTAAAGTTTCGAGCTACTTCACCATTTCTCGTCGACGAATTCCAGATAAATTAAAAATGAATATTCACATCTTTACAAAAAAATTTAAGTGAGGAAACATTACCTAATATGTTTTTACTTAGATCATTTTCTAATTATCTAAGCAGAAACTTTCTTTGGAAGTAGAAATTTTTGGAATGGTGATTGCTTCTACAAAATAAATTTCTTGACATTTGTAGTTTTTTACAAAGCGTTTCTATAGCAACGTGCCCCATTCCTGAAGAATGTACGAGGAAAAGCGATGGAAAGGAATCGATGGACTATCCAATTTTATATTTTTATATTTTCTGGACTACAAGTCTTCTGCAAAAATGCGTGGAAAATGAAGTCCTACGAAATCGAACAAAAAGCCATTTGCTAGAAACTTCATAGCAAGTTTCAACTTACAAGAAGGATTATCTTCTTGATTCTCGCCATTTCTTTATTTACTGCAAGATGAATTTGAACCGTGAAGTTTAAACTAAGCAGAGAAATCTTGCTCAAAAAAGTTCTGATCATGTTAGCAATATTGTTTAAAATGATGTATGGATGTACGTTCTTCACACAAGCACTGTATAGAATGACGAAAGTAATGTTTTTCTTCTTCATCAATAAACGTGGTCACAAGTGAAGGGGCAGAACCCTCTTAGTGTGAAATGAATAGATTGCGATTATTTTTTTCATATCTACTTTAGCTATAGTTTTTCATTCAGCATGAGAGATTTGATGAGTATATCCGTCGATTGGGATTAAATTCGCATGAGTGTGTTGGCTTATCTCTTTCCTTAATCCGACAACTGTCTCCACTATCTCCATCCAACCACTCATCTAACGATAAAACTCTCCGTCCTTGAACGAGCTCATCTTAATAAAATACGCATATGACATCTCAATGGGCGAATCAATGAAATTACTTCAGCACACGAAATTAAGTGGTGAAGCGATCTTGAAGTTAATGATGGGGATAATAAGAGAGGAAGAGATCTAACAGACAAATTTCCGTATTGCAACCTAGGTTACCTAACAAACCAATTTGATCTCCTTTGGGGGAAGTCTCCAAATGACAGGGAGATCGGAAAGCAGCGACCTAACCGGAACAACACGGCTTTCTGGGTGTTTGTTCCCATACGCTATGAGCCAAACAAAATACCACTTTCATATAAAATCCTAAGATTCTAGCGAGATTGTGTGGAACTTATGCATGATGTATAAATGAAAAACTTTGCAAGTTTCCACAATATAACGAGCTAGTTGGGTGAAATTTTCAGGGTAGAGTTCGAATCGTGTGTCGAGTTGGAGAAAAATCGAAAAAGTTAAAAAAGTCGATTAGGCTTCGATTTATTGCAATCGATAGCTTTACATGGGATTATATGGGAAAATGAAAAATTTTGGAGTGGACCTTTTTTCTTTCGTTCATTAAAATATGAAAAAATTCAGCTACAAGACTGATTCTTTCACAAATTAGAGGCTGATTGTTTGAAAAATCTTATTCTTGCAATCGATTCTTTCCTACCTACCGTAAAACTGATACTAATAAACTTTTATTTGGGATTTTAGATATTTTTTCACTTTCGTTGCAATGGATATATTTCTCCATTGTCGCCGGTCCGAGTGTCGATTCGAGGTTTGGAACTCAGCGAGGCGGGCCAGTTTCAGGGGAGGGTTAGATTTATTTGCCGATATTGTGTAAAAGTTTAAGAAAATCGATTAGGCTTCGAGTTATTGCAATCGATAGCTTTACATATATGAGTTAGGTACACTAAGTGCATGTTATTTAGTCTTCTCTATACCATTTTTTGCGCTGCTAACTACTGCGTATAATATCCTGCGTATAATGGCTTTGATGGCCAATTTCAAACAACCAAGCTTCATGATATTGTAGTTATCATTAAAATAACATGCAGTCCAAGTAGAAGATTGGATGAGAAAAATTGAATATGAAAATTAATATATTAAAAATCTCGACTCCGATATAATTTATATAGTAAAATTCTTCATGTGTGCTCTTATTAAGTATGCTGTACCGAAATGAAATATCTAACGTAGAAGAGCGTCTTATATGCCGTCAAATGAGGTTATGATGATCTTCCAGTGGTTCCACGTTCGTTTCGGTACACTGATTATAGTATTTTGAAAAGTCGTTAATAACCGGATGACAAACAATATAAGTGTGTACTATAACTGTCTGGTATCCATACCTCATGGGGCGCGTATTTCATTTTCGAGAATTATACTTTTCTTTGCTTGCATGTAGCACGCAGACTTGAGAGCTTTCATTGTTTTTATCCTTATTTAAAGAGTATCATCATTATTACACTTCCTTCCCAATAGTTTCGATGTTTTTACAACATCAGGTGATGATGATGTAAAAACATTGAGACCTGGGTCGTAGTAAAATTTATATTGTGGAAAATTGGAAAGTTTTTCATTTATGCATCAAAATACCACTTTGATCCGATCTTTGGATTTGTCACAGACAGTCTTATAGCACAAGCTATATTCAGGTACGAGAAATGAGAAATACAACACAAGGATTCACAAAAAAATAGACGGAATGGAGTATTTATTCATGAAATCATTAATCCGCTTTTATTTACAACGTAACTATCCAAGTCGATATTGTTAGATGATATATCTGCAGTGTGCCGATTGCATGATTGTAATATTGAAACATTAAACGCAGTGCACACAATTCAGATAGCCCCGAGCCAAAAGAAATCACAACTTAATAATTACCTCTATGACAAGGAGACCACAATACCATAATTACACCGAAAAGCAGAGCAGTTTCTTCAGAGCACCCAGAAATGTAGTTTTGAAGCGATAAAAAACGTAGAGAGAAGAGTGCGAGCGCTTCATATTCTCAGAGAAGGGAATGGGATGGTTTGTGCTCTTGGTAGACCGACAGTCCCAGTTAACCCGTTTAGAATTTGGTCACCTTACCTGAGTGGGGACTTTCCCATCCTATCCAAATTTCTCTCATAGCAAAGTCCCGGAGGGCAAAATAATAGCAAAAAGATTTCACATTCAATATCAGGAGCCATAACACAAGCCATTCATCCCTGCAATTTCGGGGTAAATCGTAGCGATTGGCATAATGGTAAGTGTGTTGACGAGTAATGGAACAACCCTATTGAGCTCATCGTTTCTTCCATCCTTCAGCGACTGTAGAATATTGCTTCTGAACACGCACACAGGGAACAGAGCACGGAAAAATACGAGCTTCGGGGAATATGGAAGAATATTTGGTAAACAGATTCTGAAAATATCGAACAGGAAGCTAGAATACCAGGGAAAGACGAAGAGAAAGTCGAAGAGTTCTCTTTCTCTCACATGCTCGGCACCACCTTCTACATGCATTCCGCATTTGGGAAAAACTAATGAAACAGTTGTCACATTGGGTCTACATCGCGTGCAGCAATAAGCACCGGAGTGTGTAAAAATAAGTTACGATGAGTCTAGCAGGGTTTCAAGGCTTTTAAAAGGATTAGGGTATGAATCGCTATCACAGCACACACAAAATCCTAGGCAAAATCCTAAATAATAATAAATTAGAGGCAAGCTACTTCTCCGCAGACGTTAACAACACGTTCAACAACGAGCTACTATCGCAGTGCATGTAGGTTCGATCAAATGCATTCAATCAAAGTGATATACTGCAGGATAGGTAAGTCAAAAGCGGCGTTTTTCCGCGTACGATTAGGGGCCACAATGGCTATGATTTATATCGACACTAACGTTCATTATAACGATAAGCAGCGTTCTTTTTCCACTCTTTGTATTATTTTTTCTATTTTAGATTTCCTCATGGAATACTAATAAATCCTATGCTTCAATGATTACTGCTTAGCAATAAGTTTAGCACACTAACATAACTGTAACATCCATCCCTCGCAAGTACAACAATTGTTAAAGCCGCAATGCATATGAAGTCTCTTCCACGTACGTTACTTAATCGAGCATGAAAGCATATGATCAGTAACAGAGCTAGTGACAGTATTCGAGTTTGATGGTCATTGTGGTATCATCCCATACCATACACCGTTTAGCTAGATTCCAAGGTGCCACCTATACATGGGCAAATATAAGAAGGTGAACTCCAGTAAAATGGTGATTGTAACTTTGGTTACAAAAAGGTGATTATTATTAGTTTGATTGCTTCTGAGGGGTGGCGCTCAGTATAGTACACAATTTCTATTAATATTTGCATAAAAACTCATAAAAGACATTGAATATATCGTTAAATCGGACTCTGGCGAATACAATCGAGAAATCGCGTCGCATGATAAAACATTCCGTATAAGCCGTTGTGTGAAATAAATCCTTTAGAGAAAATTGTACCGCAGGACGTGGGTTTTATTTTCTCAACACGGGGGACAACATTTCCCCCACTCATGGTCCCTAAAAGCTCGGCCTATCTTTGCTTTTGGGCGGTGAGAAAGAGGGCATTCGGTGTCAGTTGCCTGCTGACCTCATCCTTTAGCCTACAGCCCCTCTTTCTTTCCACACTCCCGTCTCATTAAAATTCCACCATCTCCTAACGCACAGCCAGCATTTGCATTTCTTCTTTCACTTTCGCCAGCTTTTTGCCGCATCTTGTGTACTTTACTTTGAGTTTACTCAAAGACCTTTCCAGAAAAAAACATCCACAATTTTCCTCAGAAAAAATATTCCCCGAAGCGCCCAGGGTTCCTCTTTGACGCTACCGCGTTCCTCGCACCTCTTTTTTCCAATCCAAGAACGCGCCGTAGAGAGCAAAATGTCCTTTTGAGGTCAAAATCACAACGGAAAGACATTTTCTAACGCTTTAAAATGATAACCTTGCTTCACACGCAGAGTTTATTTGTTTTGCACACGTTTCTCCATCATAATTTGTTGATCCTCTTTGACTAATAGTGCTATCACCGGTGGTTCACCGCAGAAATTAAAATAATTCAATACGTCTCAAATGGGATACAAGGCTATATATTTACTATCTTGCAGCAGCGTTTGAGATTACAAATGAAAGGGTTTCTTTTGGCTTTGGATAACTAACTCCAGAACAGGAAGTGGTGCCGAAGCAACAACAAAAGTGAACATCGTTTAACTACTCCCACTAAAATCGGCGATTATGCTCAAAGTTAGCAAAAAAAAATGAAAATATCTGGTATAAAATAAAATAATTCTGCTAAGTTTCTCTATGTTACGGCAACTTACCACGGTCTCGACACTTTGCATCAGCTTTGTTATTTCATTAAGGTACGCAACATACTTGTTAACACGGGTAAACACAACAAAAATAACACGTATTAAAGACGATACAAAAAACTCGGGACATTGTTGACCTCAGTATGTGCACGAAGCCTTGAGCCATCCACCTTCTTTGACAGTGGACAGATGGCAGTGGAGGAAGCTACGCTTTAAAAACGGATAAAACAGAACATACTTCTCGGTGTCATGAACATGGTGGGTACGTGACGAATATCTCACCGGACTCGCATTCGCACACCACTGTTATCTCGGGTGCCCTCGTGCGCGCGGACTCGCTGGATAAACATTTCATTCACGAAGCCACACCCCTCAGATGATGAACACACTGCGTCATTTAAAACAATCCAATCCTGACATTCAACGTTCTTCGAATACATGACACTGCGGTGATATTCGCATATTGGCTTGCGCTTCTAACACTGCATAGAACTTTAAAATCGTTTCAGAAGTTCCAATTGGATCTTCTCAAAAACGTATTTCTTAAAAATGAGGTGAGGTGTTACCCGCGGCATCTCTCTCCTCATTACTTTCCCAATTACCACGAAACGCTTTTGCATCCCTCTTTCCACTGTCGTTTCGCCACTCTCACACTTTGACGTGGATCACGGTTCATGGCGTAAATAAAAAATACCGCAAGGAGGTGACCTTGTCTCTCTTCTCATGTGGAGTTTTATCTGCTACGACCAGACCACTTTGATAACTGCCATACAGTTATTTGTAATTTCATACGGGTCGGCGCAAAGCTGGCTGAAGAAATAGCTGGGCAAATTGTTGCGCTTTCACTTCTCTGCAAATGCACAGTGCTCTTTCTACTGATAACAGATAGCTTTAGCGGGAAAACACTCTCAAAAACCCTCAAGGGAAAAAAAAAATATATTAAACGTTTAACACTTGTGCAAATCGTTTGCTCGGGAAATTTTACCAAAGAAACGCCTGCAATATTAATTAATTAAACCCTGATTTAAAAAATGGGTCCCGTTAAAGTTGTTACTTTTACAATACATTTTTAAGTGAACAAATGGGGAGAAATATGGAGCAGCGATGCAAATATCATTGCAATTCATTCAGTGATTACCGAAAATTTGTGATAATTCAGTGAATAAGTCAGTGGTGTGTGTCGCTGCTTTATCAGCTGTGTCTCAGAGTACGTCTTACAAAAAAGACATTGGCTCCATGCTCATTCTTCATTTAATGTACCTAGTTTGAGGTCTTCCTTAACCTCATGTCATTTAGGTGATACTTATTTCTAGTACTAAATGCGGTCTTTTATATTGATCATATGTATTTTCTTTATTAATTTCTGTGTATTTAAGTGCTCGGTTTTCCGTTTGTCTTAGTTTGTAAAAATATTTTGTCACATATCCTTTTATTGTATTCTCTATAGGTGGTAGGTGTGCTAGTTTGTGCATTTTTTCTATTTTTGTCATTTGGGTAAATTGAGCGCAGATCGAATAGAGAATGAGAAGAATGGTGATTTCCTACATTATACGTAAAACATTCTCACATAAGACCGATCACTTAAGCTAGGACAGTTTCTACCCGACTCATTCCTCTGCCATTTGTTTGTCCTTTCAACTCTTACTGCGTACCAAAATTTTCATATGTCTGTTTTCGATCCGCCCTCCACTATCCCTATCCTACGCTCCTCATATCGCACACTGTCTTTTACGGTTTCCCACAATCTTCACCTCTCGCCGGACAATCTCCACTCCATCCCTCACTTCAGCGGCCGATTGCCCTCCACCATACTCTCAAAGCACTTCTTCGAAGACCGAATTTACCACGCCAACCTACTTTTCTGCTCCATCATATGTAATACCTCTTCGTCAGCATTCCTCTCTACTCATCTTAACCTCCTCATCATTCAGAAAACCCACACCCCTAAGCCTCTTCCTCGTTCTCTTCCCACGTGGACCAAGTTTCTGAACAATATAACGCTACATTCCTTTAAGTCTTCGCTGGTAGTCTTTTCTTCAGGCAACTCCTTCCCTCTTGTATATTACCCATCAATCTTTAAACCGTTTAAGAGATATTCATCTCCTAATGTCATTGCCACGAAACCCTGTTCCCTCAAAAATGTCACCAAAAAGTAAATTAGTTTTACACTTCAACGGAGAAAGTTTCATTCAAGTGTCTAGCATAATATAGAAGGACTTAGAAGAGCAGACATACTTATTGCCGAACGAGGTACTTTTCGGCAACAAGTAGCTTAGGAGGAATGGGAATCGAGAATCTCTCTACAAGGACAACGGGTTCTCTGATACCACCACCCTTGAGTACTAACTTCACCCACTCTTTGTATGTGTGTCTGGACTGTTAGAAGAATTAGGATGGAAATCGCTATCCCACATAGATTAAATTATAGGCTTAACCTCCTTAATAAATTTCAGGAAAATCATTTTACTGACGACGTAAAAAACATACTATTAACCCCTTCGTACTACGGCACATTAGATCGCGCCAATAAAATTAGAGAGCTAGATTGTAGAACCGATAGGTATAAAATGTCATTTTTTCCGCGTACCATCCGGGACCATAACAGCTGTGATCGTCGTCATGAATAGTTCGAGTATTGACAATAGGCAGGCAGTTAATCTTTCTCATTATATTCTCTACTCTCTTATTTATGCATGATGTAAATATTGATGTTCTCATTTATGCATGATATTTTGAATCTGTAGTAGTAGTCTTTGTATCCCTTGCATGTTGGAACGATTGAAGATAGAATGTTTCTTGGGTATTACATTTTTAATTGGCGCTTTGCATGTGTGGTACGCGGGTTTTAACGTAATGTCGGTGTTCTACCATATCATTCATGCATGCCTGGTGCGAAAGCACCCCCTGCCACACACCGCTTGGGTGGCTTGCAGGGTATGACGTAGATGTAGATGTAGATAAGAAAGAGGGAAGTAACCTGGATGGGACACGTCCTGAGGAAATGGACGTAGATGTAGATGTAAGTCAGTGCTACCAAGTTTGGCAAAATTTGTATGCCTCATCGAGAATTCTCTTTCACCACACCAATTTCAGCAATATCCATTACAAGTGACACATGCATGAGCCAGTATCAATCACAAACACTCCATATACCCATAACCTGCACACCATACTTTTTCAGGACAGTCACAGTCTTAATTGGTAGTATAATATGGGAAAGCTCACTTTCACTGCCTTCTTCGGGGCCGCCTCATCACTAACATATTCCAACACAGTGCTTTTCTCTTTATTATCCTTCATTTCTCTCGTGCAGGTTCTCCAGTGAGTCTAACAGCGGGTAATATCCCTTGATGCGTAGTCTAAAAAGAGCTTGGTCACCGGAAAATCCACGCTCCACGTTTTTTTGGGCAATTTCTTCTAAGCACAGGTTAAGCTGGATGGAACGGCAAACGTGGGTGATTGAGTGAATAATTTTATAATTTTTCAAGGATGTTGAAAAAAAATTGAGAGACCACATGTTATTTAAGTGCATTTGTTTTTGCGGTGGAACTCACCATACAGATAGTAATGGAGATTGTAGAAGGATTACTGTTTCTTCCTCACTTTCTGTTTGTATCGGCGCCTTTATACTTGTTATAAATCAGTACAATCATAAGAAATGTGGTACGGTGGCTTTCTCAGTGATTTGAGTTCCGTTTATTCGGGTTTTTCCCGCGTTAATTCATTTTTATGGACAACAGCTTTGCTTGCGTTACAGCTTGCATCGTCAGGTCCTGAATGAGCCGCAGAGATTCTTTTTCCATTAGATATCGCTTATTTATTTAATTAATTTATTTAATTAGAACTCATATTACATTTATGTTCCGTCAGACCGTATGGTCTGTCGACGGGACATGCATAACAATTGCATAGAACACAATAATTTATAATAGGTTGTAAATATGCAGCTCACGCTCATTATGATTGCCTAGGAACACGGAATCGTAAACAATCAACAAAGAATTCAGCAAAACATAACGGAGTACAACAATAACCATAGAAACTCAATTTTCATTTGAAGATAAAATAATGTGTGGTCTGAAATAAATTAACATAGTGAAATAGGTATTAATTAGTTACAGTTTTAAGTAAGTGACATATCATGAAGCATGTGATTATGTAAAATTTTTGACAGCAGTTTTAAGATTACATGTGCTGTCTTGGCATTAATTATCGATATCTTTAGAGTATTTAATTATAAGTTTGGGGACAAGTACTGATTTTAATCTTCTACCGTAATCAGTATACGCTTTTGGTACAACAACATAATTGCATCTCAAACTATATTTGACATCCGGGACTTGTCTGTATTGGTAACAAAAATAATTCTTGCTTATTATATTCATATAAGCCATATACTTTGGGGAAAGCACGTTACAAGTTTTGTACATATTAATGTTAGATATCCTTTTACTAACGTTATTAGTAGACACAGATCCATACATTATAAACCTCATAGCTTTCCTTTGAATTCTACTAATCTTATCAACATGCCAGTCATAGGTAAGACCTCCATAGCTCAATTCCATACGTTATTAATGATTCTATCAATGAAAGGTACAATATTCTTCTGATGTAGAAAGGCAACAAGTGGTTCATATTTTTTATCCTCATCAAGGAGTAACATAATTTATTACATAATTTGTCAATATGTAAATCCCATCGTAAGTTGTTATCTACAGTCATACCCAGATATTTAAATTCATTTACACATTTTATTTTTTGACAATGACAAGTAGAACTATTTGATGCTATACAATTACACTCATGGTGGTATAAGTTTATACCACGTGGAATGGATTTATAAGACGAATGAATATGCATAACAACTGTTTTCTTAGCATTAACGACCAATGAACTGCCGAGATTCTTTTTCCGTTATATGCGTATATAACGGAAAAAAATCTCGGCAGTTCATTCAGGACCTGTCGACGTTAGCTGTTACACAAGGGAAACTGTTGAGCATTAAAACGAATAAACGCGGGAAAAACCCGAATAAACGTAACTCATATGAAATGTGTTCTTTTGCATTTCGAAGACAATCTGTACATATTTAATCGCACTATTATGAATATATGTCATGTGCTTTACGGCTACGTGTTAAACTGGCATTGAATTGCCAAAATAACTAATCGGAATTTTTTTCATTTTTATCTACTGATATCACCAATGAAAACTCGTCTGCAAAGTTTCACAAAAGTCAGTAATTAAACGAAAATCACTCCAATCACCTTAAATAATCCAGTTGGTGACAGATTTTTATACTTTTAACCTAACAACCACGCCAATGTAATGAGGTGAAGATAATGAGGGCTTTCAGAGGACTTCCTTCACCCATCACATTCATTTTCACTGTCTACAGACGGAGATGAAATTGAAGAGTGTGGCCTCGAGAAAATGCGAACTGGTTCGGGGCCAAGCCTTCTTTCGGGCAGATTAAGGTGACAGGCTGTTTATAAACTCTCGGGCGCGTCGTGTTCAAGAGTGGGACGAAGAAAAGACAACAATTTGAATGCAGTCTCAGAGCCTTCGCGGACCATCTGCGCCAGAGTTCATTGTAGGCAGTAATAGCACTTCAGCTGCGGCTATATTTTTCTGCTACCAGAGCGCGGGTGAAAGTTAATGAGAGTACCCTCCTCTCCTCGCACAGGCAAGATAATACCCACAGTAGACCCATGTAAGCCAAATTGATCTAATACTTCATCCGTGTGAAGCGGTCACCGCTGAGCACCAATGAACATGTAATTGCAAAGAGTTAATTCATTTGATACAGAAAATTTGCGAAAAAAACACTCACTATTAAATTTTCTTTCTCTTTTCTCGTCAAGTCAATATCCGAACGTGACGTTATTTCTTCGATTTCAACCCATAATGTCTAATGACTAATAAAAAGACTAAGGTGCGTAATGTTAAACCTCGTCTAAGGAACAAGCACTCTTGCCTAATAACTCTTGAGAGCAGCACTCTATACAAGAACTATCAAAAAGTGACCGGTCGATCCAAGTTTAGGCCATATTAATTGAAGTAGCACTGGAGTGGGGAAGAATATGATGGGCAACTGTCCCAGAATACAGTAGACGGCAAACACAATCACGTTTCTCTGCAGATAGGGGGCCAGAAGCAGTCTGGGTATTTCGGAAAATATTTTGCAGGAGTCGAGGGACTGTGATAAGCTACATCTTTGAGATTATTTAAGGGTTAAATGTTCACTATATCTCTTTCTAAGAGAGAAATTTGTTTCTCAAGACTCCGGATACGATTCCTTGCCATTAGGAAAAGAGCTGTTCTCCACCAACAGACAATGTTCTCCACCAAAGCTCATTTCGGCGTTAAAATCTTCTACATATCGTCGGGCCCGATAACACGATACTGGGAAAGACAGTCAATCAGCACTGCTTTGAGATCAAGAGAAGGACTGCATGAATGCGCGAGCGCATATTCTGAGTTTATCCTGTTCATAATTTGAAAAATGTTTAAGATAGTTTCTTTTGTTCAATGAAAATGTTGAATGTGTTCAAATATTGTTGCTGTTTTTTGTTTTTGTTCTTCCCTCTTAAAAGTCCGTTATTCATAACCAAACAAAATACAACTTGAAACTTTAAAAATGGTTACAGGTTGTGTTTTTAATGTTTATATTTAATCTAATTTTCTGATTTTGTATTGCTAATTTGTAATTACATCATATCACTGCAGCTTATATAAAGGGAACATTATGCAGACTGCTGGTGGCTCAGTTCAGGTTATAACCTTGGAGCCCACCTAGAGCTTTCATTTCTATGTTAAATTTTATTATATTTCTTAATATATTGTATTTTAAATGAAATTAAACAAATTATATTCTATTCTATTCTATAATCTGAGCATTCAATTACTCAGCAGTTGAAGTATCTGCCCGAGGAAACACATATCTCGTGTAAACAGTTCTTGAGGACGTGACCCCGAAATCGTTAGAATTAGGCGGGAACGAATTAAAATTTGCATGGATATTCGATGGCTCCTCGTCACGCCAAAGCGAGAAAATTCAGCATAAACGACCATGACAGTTGACCGAGATTTGGAACCGGATCTACCAATTACGACTCAGATGAGTTGTCATCTACAAATCCCGCTATCCAAATTAATGTTGTATTTCCACGGGTTTATATGCGAAAGAAATATTCTGCATTCCAGTCTCCACTCCAGTGGTGGGAGACTGGATTCCCACTCCAAAGGCGCGGGTTCCAATCGCGGCAGAGGCAGGTACCCTTCGGCAGAATCGTAAACACCACAAGGGTGCCAGATGGAAAGAACTTCGATGTTAAGTATACCGTCCGCAGGTTGTGATTTTATACTGCGGATCCATTGGCTGTTTTTGTTAAGAACATGCTCGATACTAGGTGTCAATCCGCCCTTTCTCGAACCGGATTGGATTGGATTTTTTGGGGAGGCGACCGACAGCTAAAGGTCGTTAGTGCCATAGGGGACATGCAATGGAAGGAAGGGTGGATATTACTTCATTCATAACATGCAGATGCCAATTATCCATGTAACCTGTTAATTAATACTTTCATTTTAAGTACATAGTGGTAGCGGGCGTGACTTCGTGGAAATCTTTCATAGTAGAAGTCTGAAGAAAATGCAACTTGGCTGTTTCCACACAAGGTTTTATGTTTACCGACCATGGTTTCGTTACAGCGTAACATTATCAAGGTTACACATGTAGAACCTTGATAATGTTACGCTGTAACAAAACCATGGTCGGTAAAAATAAAACCTTATGTGGAAACAGCCAAGTTGCATTATCTTCAGACGCTCCTACTTTCATTTTGCATGAAACTAGCGTTTTCTCCTCTGTTGTATGGTCATCATTCAAAATCATAATAAAGAAAATGAAGCTCTTGGATTGGATATTTGGGGAGGCGACCGACGGCTAAGGTCATTTGCGCCATAGGGGATAGGTAAGGGAGGAAGGGTGAATAGAAACCCGGCGTCGGCATTAGCCTGTTCTTAGCGAAAGGCGCCAAGGGAACCACCATTTAACATCTCATCTGACAGACGCAGTACTGTATTTGAAATACCAGACACTCAAGTAGGGACCGGGTTTCCTCTGAAAAACATCCTCCCCTGCAGGGATTTGAACCCTAGGCGCCCGTATGGTTAACCAGTACTCTAGCCACCACACCAACCCAAACCCCCTTCCTCGAACCCCCAATCGAAAAACCCACCTCTTATACTTAAGGGTATAAATGAATCCTCCGTTTAAAAAGAGTCAACACCACTACGATTCCTACCCCAAAAAAATCAACCAATATTTACTTTTTTAGGTGCGAGGATTCCATACGGTATAATTAAATTGTAACAAATTATATATTTCAAGGATTTATCATGATACGATAGGGTTCATCGGATAGACGACATCATCATCTGGCGATATCGTCAAATTGATGAGGCCCATCTTATTAAAACATATCCCTGGAAATCTAGTTTTTATCATTTGATAACGTCACGAGGTTCCACACAATTGGGCCAGAAATTACCATATCGGTCGAGTGATTTCCAAAGTAGGAAGACGTAGAGGAGAAGAAGTGGCCGGACTGTAGAGATGTCGCGGAAGTGGGCAATGGCGACGACCCATTGGCCACTGGATGGTGAACGGCGCTCGGCCACTGGCTCCCTCGACGGGGGAATAATAACATCGCGGGTCGACCGTTTATGTGTCGGGGGATGGCCGTAGGGGGGGGGAGACGGGAGAGTTGACAAGACTCGGGGGCTTGGGCGATTGGATTCACTCATCGGAGTCGTGGAGAGCGGTGGTTTGGCCTGCAGGGGGGCGGGCCGGGTGGCAGAGGCCGAGTCTGGGGGGTGGGATGGGGGCAGAGCACGAGTGAGCGGATGGATGGTGGCTCCTGGAGGGTGGCAGAAGAGTGGGGGGCGCGGCTGGTGTCTAAACGGTGCCAAGGTCGGCGAAGAGGAAAAGGCCGAGAGCAGATGAAGCGATGGGGTGGGCGGGGGGGGGAGGAGGTTGGACCGTCGGGAGGGACAGATTGGAGCCCCACGCTAAGGAATGAAGACAGCTCCATGGAGTGGATATCCTTTTCAACCGGCGCGCATGTCCGCGATTAGCAAACACTAATGCCCATCGCGATTGAACATAGGTGAACAAATAAACGGAAGAAGGATTTTAAACCAGTTAACATTTAGTTGGGAATTTGGACTGCAAATAGAAATTGCGCGTCGAATCGCTCAGTTAAACGTAATTATACACTTGCCATTTCGTACGCCGGATGAAAATTCAGAACGCAGCAAAATTATCAAACAAAAACACCCGTATTTAACTTACACGTCACTTAGCAGAATTGCCTCGACGTTTTTCTTCATGTTGCGAACAACGGGTCTTTAATGACGAAGTATAATGAACGCGGAAACAGCAAATAATTTCACAATAGGCAATTCATAGGCAATGAATTAAAAAAATTGAACTGCGATGGAGATAAGGTCAATTATAATTATGTTTCAACATTAAACGTATGGTATCACAATGCCGTAAATATGGCGCAAGACTTCATCAAAGACGAAGAAGGCGGAAAATGATACAATCAGCCGGTCTGCAAAATGATGACACACAATTTGGTGTAATACACTAAAGACAGTCAGAAACAGATATTCTAAGCTCTTTTTTCCGATACTTAGAGCGCTAAAAATCCTCAGTGAGCTGATATTTTCACTCTGAGGCAAGGTTAAGAATTATATACTATGGCATTCCTATTAAAAGTTTATTTAGTAAAATAAAACTTTGCATACTTCCACCAAAATATATTCCAAAGATAAATATAATTAGTGCTTGAATGGCTGTAAACGAAATTATTATAAAATCCAGCTCAGGAATGGCAAACGAGGATAAAATCCAGTTATAGGTCATTAATTCCTTTATCAGAACCCTAGCCATATTTGCTGTGGTGGCGTTAAAAATAAATATAAAACTAAAGATGCTGTCGAAATGGCAGACGTGCCTGGGTGACCCTAGGCCTTCCTGAAATAAAAAGGAAGAGCCCAGACTTCATGGAAGTTAGAAGAAGTTCTTGGCGAGGAAAGTCACGTCAGAGGTCAATTTTGAGCCAAAGAGAAACCCTTATGGAGTCTCAGTCAGAGAGACCAACTCGATCAGATCCGGATGACGATGTAAAGACGGCGCAGAAAAAGTAATTACGGTAAAAGCAAGACAAGAAGGCGCTTTGAAAAGAAGATTAGGAATACATTCATTTTTAATCTATCACACTGGTGTATAATTTCCTGTTATGCGTTAAGCTGCCTTCATGCTCAAGCCCTTACTCTAGAAATAGCAACCGTTAATCAATTGCGTGATTAATCTATTATCTTTGCTTGATTAATCCAGTAACCTTGTGATGAATGTGATTCGATAAATCAATGGTCTAATCGACTAAATTAATCTATTAATCCATTCCGTACGAATTAATAATGAGTGATAATAATGAGACATAATTTTATGACGAATAAGCATGTACACCAGTAAACGAAGACGAGTTTTCCTATCCTCAAGCATAGAGGCAAAACGTGTATTAAAAAAGTTCCACCAAGCAGCTCCAAAATTTTCCACATGAAAAATATAGCTTACAATTCTTTATTAAAATATGCGTTATTATTTTTTTCAATTGCGTCAACAGCGTCCGATGAATCAATTGATAAGACCCGAGAAGAGGCCGCCTTTTTACCGATTCATTCTAAAATCGATTACATAAATTTTATTACTCCAGCCAAGTGCCTCTTCCAAGTACAACTTAATTCCGCCAGATTCTCGCGCTTAATCGCAGCACATCTTGCGCTGTTGCCACATCTGTACGACGTGGGGCTCCTCTTGAGTTGTTACCCTCCGCTTCCTCTATTCTCCATCCGAGGTGAATATGTGTATCAATTTATTGACTTTATTCACTAAGTAATGCACCCGAAATATTCGAAGTCAAAATTAGAAGTGAAATTTGAATTAACCTAATTTAATGAATCACAGAAATGGCAATTTTCCACCAGATAGTGGAAAATTGCCATTTCTGTGATTCATTATGCTGGACTTCCACCAAATCACGCCTCATACTCCTCTTTTATTTAAATATATTTACCTAATTTTAATTTATCTACCTAATTCAAATTAACGAAAACTACGGTCACAAAATTCTTTTGAAAAGGAAATTATAAATACCTAGAGCGAAAACCCAATAAATCGACCTCGGTCAACGAGAGAGCCCAGAAAAATTCGGGAGCATGGAAAGAGAATGAGGGAGCATTAATCGGCGACGAGCTAACGTCATCCTCGTGCACGAGCAAGGGTTTTCATTTGGCAACTTCGCGCAAGTGGATTTTCATGCGTTTGGCGAGTATGGCGATACAACAATGTGTTACAGTATTTGCCGGGCATAATAATAACAGTTGTTTTTAATCATCCAGAGGCGTACAGTGTATGTATAGGACAAGTCAAGCAATACAAAGATTAAAATATAAAATCGCACTATTCATCCAGAAAATCCGAGAGAGAGCAAGAGCATTTGTCAAGTTACCATTTTTAATTTATTTACACTAGTAATATCTTTAATCAATTTGGGTAACTTGTTCTAGATGTGTATGGCAATTGCCTTTGGTCCCTTTGAAAGGGAGTTAATGAGAGATCTCTCTACGAGTAAATCTCTCCTTCTAGTACCATGGAGATGATAGGAGTCATTTAGTCGAAAATTACTGGTGTTACTTTTTACAAAAGTTGGTATGTGGAGAACATGAATGCAAGGGAAAAAAAGAATTTTAAATTTCTTGAAAAGTGGCTTAATGTTTGCCTTAAATGGGCATTTCCAAATATTATGTTCTACATCGATCCACTTGCAAACAATTTCGTTGTTTTTAGAAAAAGAATTGCATGGCATAAGTAACAAATGGGTATGGCAGTCTCAGAAATTACCTGATTTCGGTAATTTTTTAAAGATATGGTAATCTTTTTCATTTCCCCTAAAACGGTCCTAAGTCATATATAAGGGCCCTGTTGACGACATTAGAGCATGTTAAAAAGTTTGGGAAGAGACAGTTTCATTTTTTTCCGATCGAACCCGCAAAGCAGATTAAGCTATTTATAATTAACAACTCTCTTCACTACAAGCATTCAACCGCTCTGTCTCAGTGGGCAAACTCCCATCGGGTTCACCAAAGTGCACCAAAGACCATCGCGGTTTCTAGACTCCACGGAGAAATTTCGTATTGTATTCTGGCACTTCTTTCCGCGAAGCACTTTCTAAAACTAGGTTTTTCCACATCTGGGCGTAGCGGTGGAATTTAGAACAGCCATACCAACAGGGAGCAAGGCCTCAGTCTATGAATATCCACCGGAGACAGTATTTTCCCGCGTCCACGTTCAAACCCACTGAACACTCCTCGCAAAATAAGTAGGCTTCCAGGAAACTTCTGACTTTTTCTTAAACTTATGACGTCATAATTCAAAAGTTGAGCTTATTGTCATGACACACAGTCGTACGCAAGAAATTACACCTAAATCAGGCTGAAGCCTGGGAGTTTTATTGGGAGAGATTTATTGGGAGTTTCTTGCGTAGAACAGAATAGAAATAACCTCCATTTTCAAGTTATAAAGTAATATTAGCAATTTTTGACAGCGTTCCCTAGTCAAGGAAAATGCAGTTTACTGCCATTTATCCCAATCCTATGCAGTTGTCATTCCATGAGGTGAGACACTTGTGAGTAGAAATTAGCATGCGTATGACTTGAATAATCCTAGAAAGTAAATTGAAAATGTTAAAATATAATTGTTAAAATATTTTTAAAGGCAAAAAAAGAACGTTATTCCCACTGGAAACTACCTAAAGCAACTACAGCAATCTATGCTACATAGGAATTGCAAAATAACATTTAGCCTCTGAAACAGGAAGTATATTTCTTATAAAGCAAAGCTATTGCATTAGTATTCATGAATTAGCACAGTATGCCGCGATAACACATTAATATGACTCAAAGTTCGTATAATAAGGGTCATACCACGTTTTCAGACATGGAAATGAAAGAAAAAATACATGACCTCATGAACCATGCTTCAACTTGAAAGTAAACATTTTCAGGGGAGAGAAAACTGCAAGAGGAGAATTTGTGTGACAGGAAGTAAAATACGACAACCCCAGACTTAGACATACCGAGTGCAAAGAAGTGGCTTTTGAAGGTGCCATGCACTAAGGAAACAGCGGCACCAAGATTAATATATGGAAGAGGAAACAGATGTTTGATAACATGAGGCGTAAAGTTCACGAACTCCGTCCCTGGTCTATAAAAAGTCACTCAACATGTGAGAACGGGCGTCCAGCCACTGTTTACAGAAGCAAAAAAATCGAAATAGTCCGGAACCGAGTAGCTGAGTGCTAGCTGCTGGCTCCAAGTGCTTTACTGGCACATTATGTCAGCACGGAATATTTTTTGTGCAATATATTTTATCCAAGCAAACGAAAGCTTATGTGCATGGAGAGTTGCTGACGGGTGTCAGGGGTACAATTTTAAACGCTGACATAACAATTAAATACTTTTGAAGAGCAAATCATAACGCCATACGAAAAAAGGATTAGAGATTGACTGTGTCGACAGTAAACAGTTATATATGGATCATGACAGGATAGATGGTAGGAGCCGTGACTTTTTGGAAATATATATTATAGGAAATAGGTATTTCAGGAAGGAAAATGAGTA
The DNA here is from genome assembly GCA_963169105.1 of Ceriagrion tenellum. NCBI lineage: Eukaryota > Metazoa > Arthropoda > Insecta > Odonata > Coenagrionidae > Ceriagrion > Ceriagrion tenellum. Next base: position 96,978,760 of record OY720638.1, on the reverse strand, counting down.
TCTGGTAATTTTTCGTACGTTTTACTTCCAGCCTGACCGGCAGGCAAGAGAATTTTTCGCAATTATTTTTGTACAGGCAAAGAATTTATGAAACTTTCAATGAAATCACCACGTGCCATTACCTCCTAATTGGATATAAAGCACTTTTTGCAAGAGAAAAAGACACCACTATGATAAAACTCAGGTGGTTAATCCGGTTTGCATCGATGTAATGTTCAAAGTGGATTTGGAGAATAGCGCTAATTGAATGAACTGCGCTTGGTAGTACGATCAGCCGGTTTTCAGAGTCCATTTTGAGTTCTATTCTGCTCAAATATGGGGTAAAATCTTTTTCATGTCATTCATGGAATTGATCAGTGGAAAGCCTAATATCCTGACTTCAACTTTACAATGTCTCTTCAACCGTTTTTAAGTTTACATACCGTGTTCATAGTGTCACGAAAGAGTGAATTCTGGTTTGCTATCATGAATACTAAGTTACGTTTCGTTGTGTAACACTGCGTCTGGGAAGCAAAATAAAGGTATTAGTTTGCTTATTATCGGGTTTAAGGACATAACCACGTTATTCTGGTTGAATTGTCACAAAAAAGTAACTTTTCTAAGTAGTCGGAATGCTAAAAAATGAGCATCGGCATTCTTACTGACTCGTCATTATAAATTGCCCATCAAATACCCCCAAGTCACCTCTTTTTCCACGCCGTGGATGATCAAATTAGGTACCAAAAATGCATTCATTATGGGACCAAGGAAGAATACCTCGGATGTTTATCGTTTAAAAGGAGCCAGTATTATAGATAACGCACCGAATGAGGCAAATGAAATAGGACGCGTGACTAAAGTGACGTTTCCGCAGTGTAGCCATTGCATTTTTATCAAATGACATTACTGATTTCATACTGTCAGCCAATAACAGCTTAAAACAATTTAAAAGCAAGAAAGTTTATGTCCAGAGGCATCTGTATAGAGATAAGACTATAATAATAAATCAAACAAAAATCTAGCAAATGCAAATGACCAAGCAGTTTTTCATTGCCTTTGAAAAAATATTTAATTCCTATCATATTTCATATATTGACGATTTTTATCTCATTTACTAACAGTCAAAAAAGTACATTAATTCAAACCTGATTAATGAACATCAAAAGAATTACTTCACCCAACCAAAAATATTCCTGAAGCCAAGGAAAATAGACTGCCTTGGACGCGTTTTCTATTCCATGGAACTCCGTCATTGGCCATATAAACAATCTATGACAACACCCTCTCTAGAGAAGCCACGATTGGGTTTTTCCAGCGAGAGATATTAAGCGAGTTCTGCTATTTTTTGGTGGACGAACTTTCAATGCATTTAAAATTTCATTTAACTGATATAGTAATACCAAATATACTATTCATTGATGCAAAATGTATTGATGTAACTTCCAGCAAATCAAGAGCCAGTTCATACTCCAATTGATTATACTATGATTCTCTCCCATGCCATGACAGCAATTTAATTTCCGTTACAGCCTTGAATATTTTACTTTCTTACAAATCTCCTACACTCAAATCCACCGCTAACAAAGTTAACTCATAGGTTCCCGCTTTCACTCATATACTAATTAAGCAATTAAAACTTTTTTTCGAATTGCGTAGTTTTCATGATCCGCAGTTTATATATATATTTTTTGCTGCCGGACGATTCTGTTGGCCCGTATATCCCAGGAATCCCGATAGGCTGCTGAGCCTGTCATCAGGTTTTCCAGGGATCGGACCAACAGAACTTGACATACACCCATGCCCTGGGCGGTGAAAAACCCACCCAGGCGGGACTCGAACCCGCAACCTTCGGTTTAGCAGGTGAGGACTTTACCCCGCCGCCACCGGGGCCGCCGTTTCGAAACAAACATAAGCAAAACCACACATAAAGAATAGAATTTGTCCCCGAGAGTCCTTTTCATTTGCTGTGGTTTTGTAAAGAAAAGGTGATGAAAAAAATCACATGACGTAAGTACCTCAATCATTTCCCACTCTCTAGTGTTTTCCTCCAACTTTACCGAGTATGACTTTTCGACAACGTCGCGTCTACCCACCATCTGCGACTTTCTAATTAATTTCCATAAACATCAGTTGATTCACCCACTTAGAATCTGTAACGCACTGATTTGTTCCCGCTAACCTTAGTAGACAGCCGAGGTTAAACAAATAGAATTAACCAAAAGGGTGGAAGTCTCAATTTATTAAGCCAATTAAGCTCTCGTTTCATCAATTGGAACAAGAAAAAAAGGCTAACCATGCTTTCCCATCCAAAGAAAAACTTAAAGCCCTCAAGGCGGGTAGATAAAAAATTTTCTAAAATAGAATGTGATATACAAACCAAGGGCTTTATGTACGTACAAGATACCCTTTGAATAAAAAAAAATGTCACGATCAAACTGTAGATGAGTTTAGAGAGGGGTAAAAATCATATATATTATTACAGAAAGGTCTTTTTCTGTCATTCCGTATATGCTCCGTTAATACTGCACCTACAGTGATAAATGAGGTATCATTTTAAACGTTGAATCACCGGCTTCTGACGAAAAATACAATCTCAATCTCAAATTTCACTATTTACCCATTAATTTGACTTAAAAGTTTCGATTTTTCCATTTCGATTACTCGCTCGAGGTATATCGACTCCACACATTTTTTTTATTCTAAACTTCAAAAAAAGGTTTAAAATGAAAATAGTACGAAATGCACATAGTGATTGTACATGGGTGAATGGTCATCTGGTAAGTCAATGCAATGAAAACGTTTTGATTGCATATTTATCATATACATTATTTCTGAAAGGTGTTTTTTTGTCGCGACGTCATAACTCCCATAATTTTTCATCAAAATTAATGATTCAAACATCGTTTCAAAGCTTATGTTCCCCGCTATTGACCAAAAATATACAAATGATTTGAAGTTCAAGTTTTTGTTAAAAAATTTAAAATTAAATTTTTGTTATAAATTTAAAATGAAAGTTTTGGTTAAAAAATGATCAAATATTAACAGTTCCATCTGTTGACAATATAATCAACTAATATGTTGGCTATGGTTACATGCTTAAAAGACTGTAGGAGGCGCCATCTATTGACACATCGTATAATTAGATTGTTAACATTCTACATGCAATCAGTGTGACCGTTCACTGTTTACGTTTACGTAACGTATCTTTAACACAAACATAAATAACATATAATTGTCCATGGGAAGATACAGGTTTAAGAACAGGAAGAAAGAAGGAATAAACAGAAAGAAGCTGCATACTGTGCGAAATATTCGACAGGTAGAAGAACAGGAGGAAAGAAGAAAATAAACAGGAAGAAGCTGCACACTGTGCGAAATATTCGACAGGTAGAAGAACAAGAAGAAAAAAGGAAGAAACAGGAAGAAGTTGCATACTGTGCGAGATATTCGCACGGGTCAGCTAGTAGAGACTACTTCCACAAAGACTTCTATTGCGGTTTAACTAGTGCTGATGGTGTTTTTTTTTAAATTTCTTTAACACTTACAGGTTTCCCCAATTACAAGTGTTTTAATATATCATTCGACGAACACAAACACCCATGTCCTGGGCATTGAATAATCTTACCCAGGCGTTCGGCGTCCTCTCCGCTTTCCCGTAACATCTCGCGCCTATTGTGTACCCATGCTTTGAACGCGGTTTCCTACAAGAAAGTTTTGTTTAACATACCACACCTTTCAACTTCTGATTTTTAATACGATGCTAAATTATCGCGTAACATATTTAAATAAATCACTGCTTCTGATCGGCTGGAAAATTTTTCCTCGATAATTTCGGGGCACGTTAACTTTGATACTTCTAAACTGCGACAGAGACATGATTCCGCGCAAAAAGGAGGTAACATCGTTAATATTCTCTGATAGAATAGCGGGTAGTCTCGAACGGTTTCATATGCTGCGTTTATAAAATCCGACGCTCGCCTTTTTGAATTTTATTCAAAACATTCATTAATGAATTATCATGTTTCGGAAGCGGGAGACTGCACCAGTCGGCGGATGGGCGAGCGATTGGGAGGAAAAAGTTGCCGCAGCGTCTTCGGAAGGTGGAAAAACCACTGACTAATCAACGACCTTGAACGAAGAAGGAAAGGAGGAATGACTCCATTTTTGATTTTGATTAATTATATGAACATTCTGAGAAAAACCGGGCATAGATGATTATTCTCGGAACAAGATCACGTCACCAGAGACATGTGACGATGAAATCAGAATACTTGAGTCTCCAATAATCACTTCCAAAAATATGGTGACAAAATGACGAGAGCTTTGATCTAGTATGAGGTTGATGCATTAGTTTCGTATGATTTTTGTTGTGATAAAGGTTTTAATTTTAGATGAATAGCATCCAGACGTCAGTCACATATATTTTCCTCCATTATCAACGACTCTATTTTTTAATACGTCCGCTGGTTTGGGGCGGAAGAAGTTGTCAAGCCAAGTTTACAAAACTAAAATAACACGAAAAATTATACTTCAACCTACGACTGATGCGATAATAAGGTACTGCTATACAGGAAGTGACAAGGAGAGAGAGCTAAATGGCGCAAAAAATAATCAGGAGCGATCAGGAGCTAAGACCTGGATATTACCGCTATGAAACAATCACGAGTCCACAGTTTGCAATCGAGCAGAGCAGCCAATTGGTTTTTCTCGAAGGAACGACTCCTCTCTGATGTATAACCACGCTTGGAAGGCTCAAACAACCAGCGGAGCTAATTTTCCGAGGACGAGGCAAAAGCCGCTCAATATTACCACTGAAAAACGAATCCAAAAAATTCAAGGTGAAAAACTGAGACAAAGCAGAATTTTTTTCACAATCGACATTGATTGCAAGTTCTACTCGCTCAAAATACCTATTCCTAACTTCGCGGATCCGAGTACACGCGTGTTAAGAAGATAACGGGAGGGAGATTAATTTACTCGCATGTAACGACGCCGCAAAATCCATTAACTGCGTCTTGAACAGTGCAACCGAAATTCCATAAATACATCAGGAATCCCCACTTAGTGAAGGAAGAAAAGTCTAGCGCGGATGAGGGTTCTTCTTCTCAAGAAGAAGGTTGGAACGGAGCGTCTACCGGCCACTGCATCTCGCCAGGACGTGACCTTCACTCAACGAAGGGTGAAGGGCCTACGGTTAGGAATGAAAAGGAAGCCTCCGGTATGCAAGAAAAACTGGTGCACATGAGAGATTGAATATTTCCCGCTGAAAACTTATCCTCATCATCATACAGAGCGCACTTTGGTTTAAATACTTTATTAAGTGGCCGAGGCGAAAAAAAGGACGAAGGAAAACAATCACATTTAACCACGAAGGCAACGCAAAGCTGGAAACATTCTCTCGGACTGTCGAGATTTACGGGCAGTAGACTCCCGTCCTGATGCTCCCTTGTTCATACCCGACGCACAGTTCATTTGTAGTTGACTTCCTGACAATTTATGAGAAATTGCCGAGCGTTTTTATTTTTCTTTCTAAAGGACTATGACTGACATCGGTGAATGAACTATCCGAAGGCTGGTTTTATAAGATTGGTTAGACCTCATTACCAAAAAATCTAAATTATTCATTTATCAAGTTTACTTGTTTTAAAATCAATCATTAAAATATGAGGATCAATTCTTTAAAAAAAATACAGTTAACTACGAGATAATGATAGCCAGTAAGTAGTAAAACAATACACGCACGATTAATCTTATCATTTCATGCATTTGGGTACTCTTAACTTTTGTGAAATATAAAGAACGTTTTTTTTGTAAAGTTTAATTTTCAAAGTATGAAATGAAGATCCGCAAAATCTTAACTAAAATATCAATAGTTAATCGAATGAAAAATACAAAAAATATATAATTCTCAGCTTATTTTTTTAAATTTATCATCACTATCCCGAATACAGCACAATGTGCCACTTTACGTCGGGTGGATAACAATTACAACGGACGAGACACAAACACCCATGTCCTGGACAAATAATATTCCACCCAGACGGGACTCGAACCCTCGACCCTCGGGTTAGCATGCGAGGACTTTACCCCGCCGCCACCGGGGCCGACGCAATATCCGATTATCAATAATCTTTGAAACCTGATTATGTATTTACGTCCCTTGGGGAGTCAGACTTCTTCAAATAGCATCTGATCAACACATTACTACAACGGATGGGAAAATTATTGAATCCATACCTTATACAAATATGAATGTGATCCATTAAAATATTCTCTTGATAATAGGCACTATCCATTGATTGGCATCGATATTACACACTTAGAAGAATACAAAATATCAATGAGAACATGTCAAAAAGAAAAAAATCATTTAATTCTGATATTTTCTTAATTTTCATAGTCCACACACCTAAATAAATTCCACATATCTAAAATTATCGTTATCTCACAGTGCCAGGTCTGACTCTTCATCCCACTCTCTCCCACCCTGATGATTCCAACACGTTTCTTTGTGCATATTCAAGGCATATCACATGTTACAGGATAACACATTTGAGTAAAAGTCTATTCCCCTCCACTAATATCTACAACATATTTGCCGATGCACAACGCACTAACTGACATCTACCAATGCATAAACACGCAGAAATAAACTTGAAATGTCATATAAGTAAAATGAAATACAGTAAACTCCCGTATATCCGAAATAATCGGGACGGCGGGCGGTTCGGATAATGAAAATTTCGGATAAACCGAAGTCCCACGTGAAACACCCCGAATTGCATCAATACTGCGAAATATTATCGTAAAACGTGCGTACATAAAATGCTATTAATATGGTTGTGAACAAGCCTACATGTTTTTGATTGAAAAATTTTTGTTGACGAGTTAAAAAGGCGCCAAAGTATGATTGAAAAGTCAAATATTTTAAATGCTGAATAGAAAAGCTCGTTTATTTTGCGTTCACACAGAAAAAATCCACCTCATTTGGCAGCGGGAAAAAACAGGAATTTTAATTATGAAAAAATAAACTACAAAATTACTACAAAATACTACAGATTACTCAAAGATACGGAAAGTTTGTCAAGAGCACGGAGAAAACAGTGGTTTTTTAATGCGCAAACTTTAAAGTAAAAAAATCAAGGAGAAACTCAACTTTGATATCTCCATCTTGTAGATCATCTGGGTGGGAAGGGGCGTTGTCCACAAGAAGTAGCGCTTTTCGAGGAAGTCCATTTTCCTCCATGTATTTTTCTACAGCTGGAACAAACCCTGCCTGGAACCACTCTTTGAAAATGGCACCATTCATCCATGCCTTAGACTGATTCGTGTACCACAATGGCAACGGTTTGTTAGCTGGTTGCCGTCTAAATGCTCTCGGTTTTTTTGATTTGCCAATTAAAGTTAGGCGCAGTTTATGATTACCAGAGGCATTACTGCATGCGAGGATAGTAACTCTTTCTTTGCTTTTTTAATATCCGGATGCCGTTTTTTCTTGTTTAGAAGCGAGGGTTTTTGTTGGTAACATTTTGTAATTCAACCCGGTTTCATCACAGTTGTAAATTTGATCGCCAATATATCCTCCTTTGTCGATGATTTTGTGAAGTTTCTTCTTAAAATCAGCGATAGCGGCTTCATCCCCGGATAATGATTCGCCGCTAACGGCAATTTGACGAATGCCATGCCGCTTCTTGAACCGATCCAGCCAGCCCTCACTTCCGAGGAATTCCCGATCCTTTCCTTCGATCAGCTCATAAAATGTCATCGCTTTTTGACGAAGTAGAGGACCGGAAACTGGCACACCTTTGGCTCTTATTTGTTCGTGCCACAAAAATAAGGCCTCTTCTAATTGAGGATACGCACCTTTTCTTAATGTTTTTCGAGATTTCACTGCGCTGCCTGATGCTTGGAGGGAATAAAATTTTTCAATTTCTGATCGATTTTTCTTCCAATCAGTAATCGTACTCCTACCGACGTTCAAATCCGCAGCAAGTTTCGCGGGTGGCTCACCAGCATATATAATTTTGTTCGGATAAAGCGGATTTCGAATAATCGCGATTCGGATAAACGGGAGTTTACTGTATATTACTTTCTAAATAATATATCAAATCAGGAACGGGGAAGATTAGCCTTACCTGGACACGCCTCAAAAAGAATCTTGAGAGACCCGTGAAATGGAATCACGTAAGAAATAACAAAGGACTGGTGCCGATACCGTCTGTCGCTCCGGGCTTTCATCAGTCATACGTATCTCAAGTACTGATAGATGGAAAGCTCTCATCATAGCATCATGGAAATCCTCGGATCATTTCATGCGATTCACTCATGCATGTACCTTGAGCCCAAAGATTCATATTCCCCTCACATCAACATCTACATTCTACCATCCGAGCCGCCGCATGGGCGTGTGGGAGGGGGTGTTAGGTCAACAGCCGAGTAAAGGTGTACGGGATTAGGTTTTGGGAGGTGAAATGGTGATATGTATTACGGGAATGTGTTTAGTGGAGCTCAGATTTTACTGTGGTCGCCTATTGTGCGCGGAAAGAATGAGTTTTTGTACATACCTATCTGTTTGACAATGAATCTCTCTTATTTTACCGCTTCTGTCAGACCCAGAGATGTAATGAGGCGTCATGATAATATCTCTGTGTCGCTCTGAAACACACCAGCTCTAAATTTCTCAAGCAACCTACGCCTAGCGTGTAGCCTCCGAGTCTCTAGGGGCTCCCAACTTAATCCCTCTAAAAGTTGTGAAACACTATATGATCGCTCGTAGCAGTTTTTAACGAAGTGTGCTGATTTTCTTTGTATTTACTTTGTATTGAATACATAGGAATCCACGCTAATTATGACAAAGTCCATTAATTATGAAACTAGAAAAACGTTTACTTGCAACATGTTCAACCAAAAACTAGGGAATTGAAGCCTTGTGGCCCTGCTTTTTCACCCTCATCTACATGCTAGGAAAACCCCGGAGCAATTCCACACAAAATAGAAAACCTAGGGAAAGAAAACTAATCCGCTATGGATGGATTGTGGAGGAATATTCTTTTCTCAGCGCCATCCGTATTTCAGCCTTCCCTTTTTAAATTCATTTTCGCCTCGTCATTCATGCATTACAGATTAGCAGCAGCAAAAAGCGTTGAGATTGACTGCCGAAAAAAAATCGACACGTTCAGAAACATGATGAGACGAAGAAGGTCGACGTAAATCCTTGGTGTTTTCGACTCGTAAATGGATTAAACTAGCTGTAATATAAAGGTTCTACTTCAGAAAAACTATGGAGAAATTGGATGTAAATGGAGCGCAACCGGAAGGTACAAGAGAAACGATGACAGCTCGTCCTGGCCATAATAAAACATGCATTAGCCAGTGCTTACATCGATGTGAGTAACTGAATTGAGCACTTCCTAGTATAAAAACGAGTCGTCAGTATCAAGAAGCTAAATACTATTTATACTTATATATTTATTTGAATTAATGATTATTTATTCTCTCCTTATAATTAAATATCAACCCAATGGATCTTAGGCATTAGCAGATACTAGCAATCCTTTGAAAGTAGATAAATATCAATGCAAGACATACAGAGTGAAGATGAAACACGACAGAAATAAAGTAAGAAAGCGTATTGGACCAAACTTTGTGGAACCTATGGATTTCCATATTTGAAAAGAAACACTGGTACAAAGTCCACACTTTTATTTTCCGTCATCGATCATGGTTTCAGCACATTATGGCATCTACATCTACATACTACCCTTCGAGCTACTGCATGGGCGAGTGGCAGGGGGTGTTAGGTCACCATCCGGGTAAAGATGTAAGGTTTTGGGAGGTGAAATGGTGGCGTGTATTATGGGAGTGTAATTAGTGGAGCTGAGATTTCATTATGACCGCTTATTGTGTGCAGAAAGAACGAGTTTTTGCACCTATCTGTTTGGCAATGTATCTCTTATTTTATCGCTTCTGTCAGACCTAGAGATGTAGTGAGACGTCGTGATAGTATTCTCTGCGTCGCTCTCAAAAGCAGGGTGATGATCTCTGACGATGGTATAATGTGCTGAAACCATTGTCCAAAATACCAAAATAAAAGTGTGGAAACTCTACCAGTGTTTCTTTCCCAATATGGAAATTAAAGTAGTAGGATTATCAAGAAGAGATACAGCGAGGCTGATCATTATAGCGAAATGGGGCAAACTAGAGAACGCAGAACAACCACCAAAGTAGTTTTGCGCCAAAAATCCTCCACTTTGAAAAAGACGGAAGAAGATTAGACGCCCTAGAGTCACTAGAAATTGTCCAACATTCGTTAAATAACTTCCCCCTAGATAACGAACAAGTGCTCCCCTCCCACTCTCCCATATTCTCCATCCCCTTGAAAACCCGGATGACTCAAGGGCAAGTGAACAAAAGAATTCTATGTACTTTGTAAAGGTGAAGGTACTCCTCACCATATACCCAAGCCAGACCTCCCGCAGTGAACATTGTAGCAGAATTTCCCAAAACACAAACCATCCCCCAGCTAACGAATAAGTGCTCCCCTTCCACTCTCCCATATTCTCCACCCCCCTAAAAACCCGGATAACTCAAGTGAACTGATGAACTTTGTTTCCTTTGTAAATGTGATCATGGCTCCTCACCATATACCCAAACCATACCTTCCACAGTGTAAATTGTAGTCGACTTTCCCAAAACACAAACTAAGGCCGTTTTCGAACTTGGCAAATCAAGCAATCTTGCCTTGAAACCTAGTACGCATCGAAAGCTATGACGTCATAGACGCGTCATCACCATGCGCTTGTTCACTAGCTATCGAGGAAAGATACCAAGTCAACGAAAAATGAGACTTGTTATGCTTGCTAGGTTTTAAGTTAGAACTCTGGGTGTTATAATATGGGCTTGTATGGAAAATAGAAGAGAAGAAACTTTCAAATGGATACTATGTTATCATTACTACGTATATTTGTGTGATATTTATTATTTTTTGCGGAAAAATTGATGAATTCGCCATATTTAAAGGCGTTTCAAATTTGAATATACTGATAAAAGGTTTGGTACCTAATAGTCGTGTGAATAATTCCATGCATTGTAAATATACCGTCCTTGTTTACTTCATTGAAACTACAAAATCTTCCTTACTCTGGGAGGAATATAAATGAAATGAAAAAATGATGAAAGAAATTATATGAAAGAAATATGGTCCGATGGAAAGTACTCTATGGTAGCCATAATTTCATTGGCAGCATTATTTTTAGCTAACGAACATCATAATTGTTAATAACGTTGACATTGGAGAGGTTTTCACTGCATTCATCAAAGAAAGGGGACAATAAACCATTAGGGCAAATCTAATTTGTTTTCAACTTAATTACCTATGTTAGTTACAACGCGCGTATTTATCAGTTATCAGTCGAAGATCATAGGTAGTTTGTTCGGAGTGTGATATATTAAAATACTCTTACCTGTTTTTTCATATAGACAAGAAATATTATAATGCCTTTTCGTGCATAAAGACGTCTGTGGTGAAATACAGTGAGTGATATCAGTGAGTGATATGTCGTCCACTTCAGCATACCCTAGCAATTGAATCATAATAGTTATTCACCACATAATGGTATATGAGAATTATTTTATTCATAAGCAATAAGATTCAAAAAATAACATTCTCTTTTAATTTGTCCTATAAGGCTGGGAAGTATTTTTAAGAAGTAATCCACTTCAATCACCCACAATAATTATGGACACGGATGGCGCTTTTCGTATGTTTTACGAGATGAAGGCCGCATGATGTCTCTTCCACCGTAAAAGGGCTACGAAAGTGTCAAGTAAGCATTTCACTTTGCTTGCCTAGGTATCAAGATATTTTGATATCAAGTTAACTAGGCGTTTGCCAAGTTCGAAAACGGCCTAAGATGTTTTCCCCTCTCCACCCCCTAACCCTTTCCCACCTCCAACCATTCCCCCCCCCCACGCCCGCCTCCCACACCCCCTCACCCCTCTCTCTCCCAGATTCCTTCCCCTCCCCTACCACGAACCTGTATGTATAGAGTGATAGATGTTGTATTTGCACCTAAAGATGACACGAAGTGTCGAAACCCGGGTCGTGTTATTAAACAGTAGTACAGAGTGGAGTATACAAAGTTTTATTTAAGTTTACCTAGAATATATTAAATTCCCTTTTCGTACCATTAGGGAAAATGGAAGTATGTACTAGGTAGTATATTAGAATGAGAATCAGTCTAAAACAATGGAGTCCTTGACTCTTAAAGAAATTATGAGAAGAGGATGGAGGCATAGAACACGTGGTTTCGCAGGATACGGGAAATTTGCGATGTACGGAGCAGAAGACGTGCAAAGTTCCGAATGGGTGAGAGTAGAGAAAATGTCTTGAGGAGAATAGAGTTGGGCAGATTAGGTAGTTGGAACGGGTAATGGGGAGCGAGGGAATGCTGAAAGTCGTGATATAGGAGTGGATGTTGGGTAAGTGGGGAAAGGGAAGAAAGAGAAACGATTTCAGAGTGAGGATGAAAAGAGAAACGAAATATGCGAAGTTGGACAATTTCCAATCGTGTGCAGAGTTAAGGGGCAGAATCAGTCAAATATTAGTACATCTACATCTACGTGATACCCTGCGAGCTACCACGAGGGTGTGTGGCAGGGGGTGAAGATCACCAAACATTAACCATTGACATGCAAGTAGGATATTTAAGGGAGATATGCTAGATAATAGGGTCACATGGAGCTAGATGGTTAGTATCTACATAATAATGAAGGGATTATTGGTTGTTATTACATGCATCATGCACTACAGACTACTCTAACTATATTTCACCCACCTATCCCTATGCTACGCTGCCTATTGTTCTCTCTTATAGTACGAGGGAAAAATGACATTTTAAATCTATCGGTACGACAATCTATCTCTCTAATCTTGTTACTATGATCAAACCTAGCATAATACGCAGGGGTTCTCAGTATATATCTAACTTCATCTGTGAACAACTCTGTTTCGAATTTACTTAAAAGGTTTAACCTAAATTTTAACCTGCGTTCTGATAGTAATTCCTATCCTAGTTCTTCTATGTATGGGTAAACCCTTTACCAAACAAACAAACCCTGCCGCAACCGGCAAATCATTTCTAATTACGGACGTTCCAAATATCTAAGAATGAACTTCGTATTTTCCCTCCATTTCCAGCAATTCCGCTTGCCGGTCCGGGGCGATGCCCGGAAGGGGTGTGGAGCTAAAAGTGAACGCTGCTGATTACACTGGCCTCTAGGAAACGCGCGAAAGTGAAAGGATTGGCTACATCCTTCCGTCACTTCTTGGCCGGAACGCGTGGATCCTAGGTCAAGCACTATCCTCATGACGTCGGGAAACAGGACTAAGAGAAAGTTGTCAATAATAATCACCTTCTGGGAAACACCAAGCAGGACACAAATAGATTCCCCGTATGAAATGCGTGAGAGTCGGAAGCACACAACATACTGATGCATTAAATGACTTGACCAGGGCTCAAGGACAGCATACATGTCCTAAGGTTCTCCACTCTCAAATTTCCCCACCAAGTACCATATTTTTTTCGAATGCCAAGGTTTCCCTCTGACTTCCTAATGAGAAGCACAGTTACTCGAAATCCATATATCCTAGGCATAAAGACAGCTACACACTGAAACTTTATGCAAAGCACATAAAAACTTTCGTGAGGATGTCAATTTGAAGAAAGTGGCCTTGCTGGCAAAAATTTTACGTTGAGTTTAGATTTCTGATGGCGAAAAAGAGATTTAAAAGATATTTTAATTGATTATTATTTTTTTTTTAACCTGTCAGAATTGCCCAGCAAATGTCGTCTCCTGTTACCATACCTCATGTCGTTCGTAAGAAATCACTCCGAAGGAAATAACACAAGCGAGGAAGTGAAGTTTATGCACTTAATAGTTCTGTGAGTCAATTTAAAGAGGTCTTAGGCTACGATTGCCGTACATTATAGTGAAGAAAGATAAATGAATAACAATTTCATTAAACTGTCAACGGAAAATAAGCTCAACTTCATGAGAATTTCGCCTAATTACCGAAGCACTGGGCCATAAATGCTCCTCAGAGGGTTGTACGCACTAGAACAAAAGAAGCCATTAGCTTTTTTGGTAAACAGATAATTCCGTGACTTTAATGTAAAGTTTACGTTTCTATGTTTCGCACCAGCCGATTCTAAAAACACTATTTTTTCCCACAGTCAATAGAAAGTAGTCAATTGCCATTCACGTTTGTTTGTTCCAATAAGATTCTAAATAACTAATGTTGATACTGATACTGTTAAATTATAAGGACTTATAATTAATTCAAAATCAAAATGGGGTAACCATATCACTTGGATCTGTAACAAGTTAAGCAAGGCAATATACATGGTGAAAAAGCTAAAATCGCTGATTTCTCTGCCGTATCTCAGGACACTCTCCTTTGAATTTTTTCATAGCTATATAAATTATGGAGTTGAACTTTGGGGGCCTGCTACTTCGATTAAGCAAATTTTATTACTACAAAAAAGAGCTATCAGAATTATTGCTAATGCCGCCCCAATTGCCCACTTTAAGCCTCTTTTTACCCAGCTTGGAATTTTGACTGTTTATAGCTTATATGTATTTACATCCCTTCTCTATGTGAAGGACAACCTGGATACTTTTTCCTGCAGATCTACTGTACACAATTATAACACGAGGTGCAAATGTAATTTGAATGTTGATTATTGCAGATTGTCATTAAATAATAAATCCTTTCATAAGGCAAATGTCAGATTGTTTAACATGTTACCAACCAACTATAGAACTGTGGATACTATTCAATTTAGGAAAAGGTTAAGAGATTAGCTTATAAGGCATCCTCTATATTCAATTGAAGAATATTATATTTGTAATTTTAATTAAATTTAAGGGTGGAATATTAACGTATATGTAAATGTGATTGATAAATGTTTGTTTGAATGAATTTTATTTGCATTATTTAATGAGACCTAATATAGTACGTACCATTTCTTAAGGTTTAATGAATATGATATGATACCTCCACGAAAATGCTGTGTAAGCTCAGGCGTCCGGGAAACGCTTGGAGCCGAAATAAATCGGAAAAAGGCTAATTTCACTTTCCAGGAACCACTTAATCTGTGTTAGCACAGCTATCTGACAAAGGAAAGGAAACGCGTGGCGGCGCAGTAACAGTTTTAGTATTTTAGAGACAAAAATAATTAACATAACAAGAATCCACGAATCACAGTTCTAAAACTTATTTTGCCCAAGATGTCTTACGCACGGTCTGAAGATTAGGCCATTTTTAACTACGGAAGGAATCATTATCTTACTCGTCCAATGTTTCCACGGAACTTCAAAAAACACGATGATGCAAGAACATTTGTAAATCAGCTTTTCATTTACAGTTAAAATTCCTATTTTCATCTCTGCACATAACTTCGTAAGATCAGTCCGAGCCAAAGAGATCTCTTTACGGAATACGAGTGAATTGGATTGGATATTTGGGGAGGCGGGGCTCATCAAGTGCCATATGCACTAAGAGTAACTGTGGAGCAGGAGCTTGACCAAATGGAAAAGAAAGGCAGTATTTCTCCAGTCAAGTACAGTGGTTGGGCGTCACCAGTACTGGTAGTACTTCGTAAAAATAGTACGATCCGACTTTGTGTGAATTTAAAAGCTATGGTTGGCAGTGCTTTATCGCGACCCCTTCAATTAATAATTGAGAAAGAGGAAGGCTTTGATGCGACGTCCGGCTGCTACTTAATCCCGCCCAAAACGACTCAGGATCACGTGCCGTTTGACTGGCGGTGCACCATTCTCGTTTACGGTTGCGTGCGTGCGGAATGAAAAAAACACACGAAGTGTCCACGGCACGACCGTGGGTTATAATTAGCGGAGCACATACTTTACATGCCTAATTTTTTCTTCCCTAAAAAAACAAATTTTGCAGAGCTAGATATTTATTTTGAGTCATTCATAAAGAAAAGAAAGCGATTTCTATGCCGTGCCGTGCTCCTGTAGGAAGTCATACATAGGCGAAACCTGCAGAGCCTTGGGCACTCGGCTGAAGGAGAACTAGAGAGCGACAAAAAATAGACAATTCAAGGCATCTGCCATCTCAGAGCACGCATGAAGTGAACCGGGACACACCGTACAATTCGAAGACGCAAAAATAATAGCCAAGGAAAACAGGTACTTCCCGAGAATAATAAGAGAGGCTATGGAAATCGTAAAAACACCAAAGAATTTTAACAGAGAAGATGGATACCCATTGCACAGCGCTTGGAAGAGTGTAGTAAGTTTCCCGCGCAAACACGACGCTGCTCCATGATTGGCCGGAACATTGATCGCTTTTTGGCGCCTAACTTGGCCTATAAAAGGACGGACCAAAACCTTCTCGCCATCCTTCACCTGAGGACGCCAGCAGGATAGCTGGCGAAACTGTTGTGCTGAATGACAACTGACGCGGATGCAACCCGAGAAATGTTGAAAGCAAATTTCAATCGCCTATAAAAGCTTATTTTACCCGTTTGTGACTTTGTAAACGTATTTTTCCTATATTACGGTCTAAAATAATTGTTCGCCGTCACCGAATTTCTATATCAGCATCTATAACGTTATGTTAGTTAGCAAATACTTCACTGGATGGTGTCAAATTCCATTCACATGAGGTGACGCAATTATAGGAACCACAAGGGCAGCCTTTGGGGGAAAAGAGAAGCCTCAGACCTTGCGCATTCCGCCATGTGTTGGTTCTCAAAACATTGCCATTATTGCTTTGGTACCGTGTAATGGAGTAATGGTGCATAAAATTTCCTTGGCGGCGAACCCTCTCTCCACTCCATCAATTTGAATTAAACGTATTCTGGTATTTCGGACAATGATTTAAACATCGGAGATGTTTTTCACAAAAAAAGCTCCATTTGGTGCCTTATTTGAAAATTAAAAAGCTTATTTAATCTGGTTATAATGTTATCATAAGCGCCTAAACGTCCTTACCTTAGCGTCATTACTGCGTGAAAACTTGTTCTTGTAAGTCGGTGCTGTTCATGATTGATGACGACGAAATCAAATGAAACTAATTAACGAGCGAAATTATTTTCTGCCACTCCCAGAATTTTTGGCGACGTTTCTTGGATGATCTGTAACAATTATCCTGCAACATCTTTCTAAAGGGATTCACTTTCTTATTCTAGAAATACTTGGACATTTTTTCCTGCAATGTTCAATTTTTTTCAACTTTCTTTTCTCATTTCTGAATATTCACAATATCAGTTTGTATCATCATATTTCTCACAACAATAATCCCGATTTATGCGGCACTAGCTTGTTGACTACTTCCGGTAAACACCTACACTGCCGCTGCGCAATGTTCACTTTCTCAAATCATTGCCATCTATACATTTTGTTGCTATAATTTATTTATAGCTGCGAAAATCTATCTGTGAAGCCAATAGCAAATGAAAAAATCTTGACAGTTGCGTAGGTCACCAACTGTCTAATATTGGTTTGTTAAAAACTATAAAGGACAGATGATACGATACGAATTAAAAGACCGTTCCACACCAGTTCAAATAAATGATTGGGATAAACCTTCAAGGGCGGCTGCAATCATACTTGATTGCACTCTCAACATCAGGAGCCGACAAGCGTACTCGGTCTTCCGCCGGATCAAGTATCGCATGGAAGCGGCTCCACCGAGTCCAGCGTCACAACTACCAGTTTGCATAAGCAATATATCGCATAGGTAATGAATGCGCCCTCCCATGTTTACATGCTCATGGGCACAAGTCCCATTCCAACATCTCATAATATATATGAAGGGAAATAGACCGTAGACCGGACAGGTTAAAATGAAATTTTTCCCGCGGACGGTAAGAGACCATTACAGCACCCAATGAGACTTATAACTGGGTTCTTCGATTGATGCTGTAGCTAGCTCGTTTATTTACTCCCTTCCGCTTCCATCCTTATCTGGTACCTAGTACAAACAGCATGCCTTGCGGATTCGTGGTAAAGTCTTTGTGACGATATATTCGTTGTGGAAAATCTGTGGATTTGTGTAGCCGTAAAAACATTAATGCATAGAGTCTTACATTTACAAAAACTAGTACTAATCGCCGTGGAATTGACTCATGTTGAGAGAAAAGAGAACTAACTTGTTTAACTCCCAAAATGTTTAAACACAAAGCACAACTGGTTTTAACCATATGGGTATCATCAGGAACAGTTTATTTTTTGGTCAACGCCAGTCTTACATTGGAAAAAAAAATGTTAAAATTGGCTTATCGTGGATCTGTTATGTCTCGTGCTACTGTTTTACGGTGGTATAACCTTTTTGCGAAGGGTAGAGAGTCGGTTGAAGACGACTAAAGGAGCGGACGGCCATGCGTCACGAAGAGTAACGAAAACATCGATAGTGTCCACATCGAATTTGCTCCTCAAGGTACTACCGTGAATGCTTCATTCTACCAACAAGTGCTGGATCGCCTTTGCAAAAGAATTGTGCGTGTTAGACCCGAGTTGTGGAGAGATCGATCTTTTTTCCTCTTGCACGATAACGCACGAGCGCATTAGCCGCGGTGATTAACACTCAATTTGTGGCCAAAAAAAATATTTCTGTGCTCAGCCACCCATCGTACTCGCCTGATTTGAGCCCCCCTGGCTACTTTCTGTTCCCCAAATTAAAGATGGACTCGAAAGGGAACATTTTGCGCCAATAGACGCGATACAAGAAGCCGTGACAAGAAAGTTAAACAGTATTTCAAAAGAGGAGTTTTTGAAAGACGTAAAAAGGCTGAAGGATCGTGTCAACACATGTACTACTTCTAATAGAGACTATTTTGAATTAAACATTTGTTGAAAAAATTTTTGTGATTTTTTTTGCATCTTTTATAGTCACAGTCTTAAAACTTATGGGACACACTATGTATTCTCATATTGAAGCGCATATTTGTTAAATTTTGCCTACTGACAGGTGTTAGCAGGATTTTGCTAATGCATCAGTAACCACAGTTTCAATAACAATTGCTCTTTTCCACTCATTTTACATTACTGTAAGGCGTTTCGTCTCATATAATCATCATAAGATACTAGACGATGACTCTGTGAGTCGAAATGCACTGTAATTATTGAAAAAATGTGCAAAAGTGCTATTTTTGTTCTAAATATGAGGAACTTCCACCACGTTACACCTGAATCTGTGGAGCCATAGTCATGTTACATTTAATATGGCAGAGTGAAATACCTGTTGGTGATAACTCACCCTCTGCCACACACCCTTATAAATCTACATATATCTCTATATCCATATAAATCTACATACTACCCTACGAGCCTCCACATGGGCGTGTGGCAGGGGGTGTTAGGCCACTAGGTCACCAGCCCTGTAAAGACGCAGGGTTTCGGAAGGTGAAATGGTAGCGTGTATCATGGGAGAGTGTTTAGTGGAGCTCAGTATTGTGGTCGCTTATAGTGCGCGGAAAGAACGAGTTTTTGTACCAATAGTTCGGCAATGTATCCCTCTTATTTTGTCGCTTCTGTCGTAGTAGATGTAGTAAGTCGTCATGATAATATTCTCTGTGTCGCTCATAACCAATCCAGTTCTGAATTCCTCAAGCAAGCTAAGCCTAGCGTGTAGCCTCCGAGTCTCTAAGGGCTCCCACCTTAATCCCTCTAAAAGTTGTGAGACACTATATGTTCGCTCGTAGCAGTTTTTAACGAATGTTAACGAGGTAACCTCGAGGTGACTCGCAGGATACTATTTAGATGAAGATCTCTCGAGAAATAAAGAAGATTACGCAAACACAATGCCGTTGCATCATCGCCCCCCTTAAGTACCACCGATTTCGCGCCGTTTATACGGCGCTCCACGTCAAAACTTCCGCTCGGAGAAACGGGATTTGAATTGACGCCCGCCGGCCAGAGAGATCCGAAGATGGATTTCAAGATACCGGATCACGGCCAATACCGCGCCCCGGGAAAGGGGAGAACTATCCAATGCCCCCACCTACGCCCCAGAGAGAATACTGTAGCTCGCGGAGAGCACGGAAATATATATATATATCCAAAAGTGATCATTTATCGATCTGAGGAGTGGCAGGGTAAGAGGCGGAGGTGGGGGAAGAAAGGTGGAGTCCGCACAAGACGATCGCACGTCACGCGACCACCTCCCCACTCCTCCCGCCGCTCGAAATCCGATATTAAATATTCACACGAGGATCAATTACTCGAGCCACGCGGCCATAAGGAGGAGGCGCACGGGTCGTGGGGGGGGCGGGGGCGCCCCCAACGCCGCGCCCGCATTTCGGTCGCCGGGTGCACACAAACAACGGCCACGGCCTAATTACGGACAAACCCCGAGCATCTAACGAAGACAGCCACCTGTCCCTCTCTCTCTCTCTCAGCAACCACTCCCGCAAACTTCAAACCGGAGCAGGGTCGACGCCCTCCTCGCACTCAAATGGCTTCCAGATTTTTCAAAGAATCTTAAAGGGCTGAAATACCATTACGTCTGCAGGGGAAACACGGTTAGAAGGAAGATTACTCGAGCACAATGAAACCGACTTGAGTTTGTTTCTGTACATCCCACGAATTAGGACGGCAAGCAAAGGGAGAAGACTGCAATAATTTTTGCAGGCTTGCTCACTTATTCCTGAAGTACTTCCGAAGAGAATGTGTGAAGAAAAACTGAAATACCCTCATCTCTACCATGAAAATGTACTAGCGAAAATGATTATTCGAGAACAATGAAACTGACTTGAGTTTGTTTCTGTACATCCCACGAATTAGGACGGCAAGCAAAGGGAGAACACTGCAATAATTTTTGCAGGCTTGCTCACTTAATCCTGAAGTACTTCCGACTAGAATGTGTGGACAAGAACTAAACTACCCTCATCTCTACCATGGAAATGTACTAACGAAAATTATTACTCGAGAACAATGAAACTGACTTGAGTTCGTTTCTGTACATCAAACGAATTCCGACTGCAAGCAAAAGGAGAACACTGCAATAATTTCGCAGGCTTGTTCACTTATTCCTGAAGTACTTTCCACTAAAATGTGAGAACAAAAACTGGAATACCCTCATCTGTACCATGGAAATGTACTAAGGGCAATGATTGTTCGAGAACAATGAAGCCGAATCGAGTTTGTTTCTGTACATCCAACGAATTTGGACGGCAAGCAAAGGGAGAACACTACAATAATTTTCGTAGGCTTGCTCACCTATTTTTGAAGTACTTCCGACGAGAAAGAGTGAAAAAAAACCTGAAATACCCTTACCTCTACTAGGGAAACGCACTTACGGTAATGATTACTAGAGAACAATGAACTGAAACTGAAGGGGCGTTTTTCACTTCCACCGAATTTGAACCAAAAGCATAGGAAAAAATACAGTGATTCCCACAGACTAGCTTCACAAATCCCCGAAGACCATGTGTGAGCAATAGCTGAGAGGTATCTAGGTAAGAAAAGGAAAGAAAGGAGGAGGAGAAATTTCTTGGACTCAAGTCACGCGATGGAAGGATACCCTTGCGGATGTAATCAAAGCACACTGCGCTACCGTCATTATTACGGGTTGCATTAATGCTACAACACAAAGGTTCGATCACTAATGGAAAATGGATAGAAAGACATTTAGGTATATACACTTTTAATTAGAGATGGGTCGGTTCCGGTACCCGGTTCTCGGTACTGCCGGTTCTTGGCCCTTAGAACCGGTATCGAGAACCGATCGCATAAATTCGGTACTTAGGAACCGGCACGGAATGGTGAATGAACGCTTTGAATTTTACGCCCAAACCCCTCAAAACCCCCAAACCCCCTAAAGCAAAACATGGAGAAAGCACCTGAAGTAAATCCTGATGTAATGTGATGTATTGACCGATCATGTTAGTTTGACTTTTTAAACTTGGACTAGTTTTGTTGTACTTGGCTAATAAAATTATGGAGAAGATCTTGCTTTATTTACTGAGCTTTCTGGTTTATTTGCCTCTTAAGTGAACTTACTGTCCTTCAGTTCTTGGTTGTTTGTTGAAACTTTCCATTAATTCATAAAATAAAAGTCCATTGTAAGAACCGAGTATCGAGAACCGGGAACCGACAGGTAAGAACCGGACCGGTCTCGAGATCCGGAAAAATTTAGGAACCGACTCATCCTTACTTTTAATTATTAGCATGGTCTAGCCAGATAACATGTACGCCGAGAACGAAGGATAATGCATTAAATACAGTGACCGAGTGGAAATGTTTATAAAACGTCATCATCAATGAATAATATTCACCAAAGCACCACATGCGAGTGTGAAAATCAGGTGAGACGAGCATTTAACAACTAAATCTCTTTTATTAAAATTTAGCATTACAACAGTAAATTGGTAATGAATCAGGTAAAATATGAATAACAAAAAACATTTTAATGAACTGGCATTGAAGTTAAACTATTAAACAAACATGCAAAGTGAAAAATTTTGAACGGAAAGGATATTTAGAGCTGGAATGCTACAATCTCTCGTCTTATTAAGAAGCAAAGTGCATTACATTGAATAGTCCGTGCGGTGCACCACTTCGTGATTGACGGAGGAATGACACGGCGTCGGGGGCCGGCGTTCAGTGCCCGGTTTCCAGTCAGGCAGACCTCTTTCCCTATCCTACTGGAACGAAGCCATTGAAGCAGACACGCGGGTGGGCTCCAAGGTGAGTGGGAAAACATGCAGCTATGAGGGCGTGCAGGCGGGAAGATATGGGCAATGGTGGCAAGTTGTCCGCCGCGAGAAAGATTGAAATTGGGTCAGAAAAGGGGACAAGCACAAAGAAAGTTTTAGCATTCAAGTTTCTCCATATGACACATCAAGGGAAGGTATGATTGGCTGACCAATGCTGACATATCGTCATGTATGGAACCTCGGAAAAAAAAGGATAATAGCGCTGAAATCAATACCTTTGACCGATTCCTAATTGAATCTGACTTTGAGAAATCTAAAACGTCCATAATTACACAAAAAAAGAAACAACGCGAAAGAAAATGAAGAGATTCGCAAAGGGAAATAAAACAGGGAGAACCAGCACAATGCGATCGCATGCCTAACGAAGCTCAAAATAATTCAGTATGTGCGGAAGTTGGCAAAATGTCCCGCAAAGAGCAGGGCGCAAAATTTCCGATCCTCGACCATCAACAAGACGTCAGAATCTCAAATCTTTAAAGTAAAATGACCACTCACTTCAATTGGAATATGCAAGTCCTACATTTATCAATAATGCTTTACATCTGCATCAACAAAATACCGTGCAAGCCACCACTAAGGTGTGTGGCACGGGGTGACACACCAAGCATTAAGCACTCATTCCAGCTGCAATCCGAACCGTGCACGTTCCCCCAGATGCCAGGCGCAGGCCAACAGCAGTCAGGATAACAGCGCGCAGTCATACCAGAAAGTAGGAGAGTGATACGTAGACGAATATGCTGCCATGCAGTAAATTACTTAGATACGACTACTGGTTATGATTACTGTGACAGATAAATAGTTCCACAAGGCACTAAATCATGCCAGAGCTATATTGTGTCATGCCGGAAATTGCATGCGAGGTCGGCTGCTAATAATGATGTTAAGATATTTAGCACAAGTGCAAAAACCAATTATGCCTACTCTGGATCAAAGTATTCTAGAACTGATCTATCGCAACTTAAACGGTCATTTTGGAAAAAATGAAAAGCTTTAAATCTATTGGTTCTCCAGTCTATGTTCTTAAACTTATTCCTGAAGGCAAATCATTGGAGCAGTGACATAAACCGCGGTAGATCGCGACTATTATGTTCCCTTATTGTATACGTGGAAAAAATGGCATTTTAAATCTATAAATTCGGTATTCTATTTCCTTAACCTTATTCCAGTGATCTTTTCTACCATAATAGATTTCTACCATAATTTACTATCTACTTCATCAAAATTAGTGCATTTCAATGAATTTATATATGTACCGGCAAGGAATTCGTGAAACAGTCCAACAGATAACTTTTATTCGCTTTAAAAGTTAATTTTCTGAACAATGGGTTTGAGATTCCAACGAGAAAGCATATTTCTCGGAAAAAAACTCGCAGATACTTGTAACAAATGGGGTGAGACAAATTATGCCAACGGCAAACGTAGAAAAATGGCTTGAGGGTTTTGAAAGGGTTCACTATAGATGGAATCCGGGAATGAATGCGAGGGAAAGTGGAGAGGAGTTGATGCTTCGAGCAAAATGTCAAAGCGAAAGTATTAAAATTCGATTAAAAACAGAGAGGAAATAACGTGGAACGACGTCATTCGTTAAATTCAATATCTATATGTCTACGGGCTATATCGCCACCCGTCACTCAGGAGTGGTGGAGACGGGGAACCAATGTCCACAACTAATAAATTTCATTTATTATAATGACTTAGTCCGTTGAGACAAGTCGTAAAATGAACTCATTTCTTGCGGAAAACTGCAACACATGTTTTTTACCTTCACCGAAAGAAAAGCCTGAAAATTGAATCCTGGGCAGAAGTCTTCCCCCTTTTTCAATGATTGGCACTCAAGTTACACGGTGGAAATTTATAACATTGAATTTCTGAAAGATGTGCATTTATATTCTTGAGTCAAATTTTTTCATAAACTATGATTTCTGACTAAGGACGGAGCATTAGGTTTAAAAATAGTTATTTTCATTATTCCAAGGATGGGCAATTCAATTTTCTTGACAATCGCTGAATGGGCTCTAAATGATAATAGATACCCATAGACTGTACAAATTCGTTGAAATACTCAATATAAGTTTTGAAGCTAGATTTAACGATTGAGATATTTTTGACTCTCACCATTTCATTAGTAATTATTGACTTTACATGAATATGCATTTAGCAAGATACATGAGAAGGCTCATCTTTTAATATGTAGCAAATTTAAATTTTTTTTAGTTTAAATTTTTCTCCTTCCCGTCGAGTTAGCGGGTAATTTAACCTAGTTTCGTATTAAAATAAGCAAAATATTGAAAATACTATAGCACACAGAATGAATACGAAAGGCAATGAAGTATCCCCGATGAGGGGAGAAACGAACAAAATATCGAAGTGCACTTTCGGAGGAGGTTAGAAGGAAAAACAAAAGAAGAAAGAGAGAGGGATAGAGGCATCGGAGAAAATATGAACGCGAATAACGCCGCTCGTGTACCGCTTCCAATCCATCCTCATTTTATCGGGCGTGCCCTCAATTTTTGATGCACCGTCGACAGTTTGGAAAGCATTCCTAAAATGTTGAAAACACCCAGAATTTTGAATCATAAAATTTGAAAATCTCTTCATTCTAATCATATGGTGCACGCAATCGAGGGCGCAGATACACAGCCGCTTCAGAGAGTTAGTCTGAATGCCACCGACCGTCCATATTTAGTGTGAAGAAAATGTTCACTCAATGCTGACGGAAATATTGCGGAAATCCCTAAGTAGGAAAAACACAACTGTGGACGATAGTCATGGTAGATGGGGAGTATTGAGGGGAAGGGACCCACATTTTGACCATAATTGGTCCGATTTGACCATCATTGGTCCGGCGGGGCCCCGATCCGATGACGTACTCCGGCAGACCACACGACGTTTACCCATTAAGGGAGCCGGCGGACACCCTATCCCAAGAATTTGGGCAATGGGCTTCGCCGGTTCTCAACAGATGTGTGGTAAGTTTCCGCGCAAGCGAGACTGGCGGGGACGGGACTCGTCTAACGTTGTTGGGGGAACCCAACAGCTACGAGGACTAGGGGGAGGCGGGGACCCGTTGTCGTCCTTTTGACGGCAATCCGCCTCATGGTGTCGGCCTCCTAGTGGCTGTGCTTCGCTAACCCTTCCCATTCCTTTACCCTTTTCCCACAACGTACCAGTCCCGGTGATAAGTGAAAAGCTTCAGGCCGGGGGTAGGTTTTTAACCCGCGGGGTGACCCGAAGAGCCTGTAGTCGATAGTAATAATTACTGAAACGCAATAAAATGAGTGAGATAACCTAATGATTACCTGCTTCACAAAATTCGGCAGCAATGAGAAGTTTCCTTTACAAGCCGTTTTTGTTTGGGGTAAATCGAGGAGGAATATATTATAGCCAGTCCGTTGTACAACAGTGGACGTAAACAAAAAAATGCAACCAATAATTAAGGACAATTTACACCAGATGGCGATCCAAATAGCTAACAAATAGAATGAGCCAAGGGAGAAGTGGCCTCAGTTTATACTACGTGATCGTGAAAATATTGCTTCCTTTTCGTTACTTCCTCCCCCAAAATGGCATATTTCATCGGATTATTCATTTTAGGTACGCTTTAGTGTGGTCACAATTGACTTCGAGGATTTTTACGGCATTGATAATGCCACATCAACACTTTGATGCACAGTACGTAGCTATGGAAATGGGACTTAAACTCGCAATACTTCTAATATTTAGATTACGTTTCCTAGACCTATTCTCCTTCGACACTTCTCATCGAATCCTTCAACACAAAAAGTCAACCTCGTGTCATCATTGCTTCCTCTAGTTTTTCTCTTTTTTGTTAATGAAGTAGTTAAATCAAGTTTTTCAATGGCAAAGGTCGAATGACATATTATATAGCATTTTAAGACGAACATGCTGTCCACGTTGTAAGAATAAGGCATTAGACACATATTGTTTGACGATTATGAAACTCTTATTGTATATTTTATAACTCTACTACCAACGAAGCTGGGTAAAATTTTTCTTATCATAGAAATGCATTTTTTATTCACAGTTAAAGGAGCAGGTTAGTACACAAAGTCAGTCGTGTTAGCGTGGTATTGAGAAGTTCTGCATCCAGCCACATGCTAATTACTTGTAGGTCGGAAAAATACTACCATTTTCGTATCAAATACCAGCGACTAATAACCTCAAAGCTTCATAAAGAAAAATGCAATAATGCCTGGTATTTGTAACGTACAGATGCAAACATGCGGACACATCATGATCTATGTGAAATGAGGGTTCGGGGGTATCAAGTTGCCTAGCCTATAGCAATGCTATCTATGAAAGGCAGCTCGTATAAGTCAATATTTCAGTTGATCAATTATATTTGCTCTAATCAATATTTTTGTGATTATAACACATGAAAACAGGTTTTATAGGTCAAGGAAAACAATTTTGGCGTTCAGGGAGGCTGCTATTTTCTAACTCTTTCGTCAGTTCAATTGAATTTCAAATGGAGTGCTAAGGTTGAAATTGAGTAAGCTCCATAAATATTGTGTCTATTTTTCTGGCCATCCGGTGGAAAGAGTCGTGACTGACGAAACTGGTCGGATAGGAAGGTCATCTTTGTGTAACGTGTTAAGGCCGAGAAAAGCTGGGCAATTTGGATTCATTTGGAACACTGCGAATAACTCCTGGCAACTAAGCGATTACACTTTACCAAAGCTTTATTTCACTCAATTTTGGAAGGCTATGGTTGCGTCCACTAGGAAGGGCACTATGATGGAACTCGATATGGAAGTATTGCACTTACTAGCGTAATCAGATTTCTTCATGATTACAACGCAGTGGCCTTCCGGCTTTCCGGATATTGAGACCCTCAGATTCGACGAAATCCCGCTGATTCCGTGGAGTCCGTGCTTCCGCGAGTCAGTGCACTTCTGGCGGCGACGCAAATTGTGATGGCGTCCGCAAACAGCTTTATCGTCGCGACCCTTCCGCGTCGTGAAGCAAATTCACTATTTGCAGCCAGGTACTAAATGACACACGCGTGAAGGGGGGAGTTTGGGACATATTTCATACCTTTGTTTAGGAGGCTGAGGTGGGTGACGTTATGAACACAATCCGAAATGAGAACGATCCTTGAAGCTGGAATAATAGTACTGAAATATTAAATCGTACAATTCTTGACCAAAATGAGATTTATTTCCACCCTGGACTTCAAACTTGATACATCATCTTCGGGTGATTATGATGGATACACAGTACCAACGCAGTAACGTATTTTTTCATTAGAATCCCAATCCTTACCCGGCCGCCTTCTGAAAAGTACTACGAGTACTTGCCGACAGAAATGAACGGTGCAAATGAAATACACAGTACCAACGCAGTATGTAGCTTATGTATAGTAGCACTTCTCTCTCGTAAACACTTAGTCGATTCCGACGCTAGGTTTCCCTCCACCCTGGCTTCACTACCCATTCAAATCGAGATATCGGGTTGATTTGTCGGCTAGAGCAGCAGTTGCATACCAATAGGAGTGCGCGCGCCATATTCTGCAAAAAAATAGTTTCAACCCGAGTGTATCCCACCCATAAATATTAACATTTAACATCGGAATGATTTCATCGTCGTTTTCTTGGCCTGTCGCCAACAAACCTTCAGTGCGTTACCTGGTGGCACGCGTGCCTTTGGTGGACGATCGCTTGATTTGACTACATTCCAGCTTCCAGTTCCGTGGGCAAGGGCTCGACGGAGGAGTTTCGTCACGAATCATGGAGTATTTTTTCATTAGAATCCCAATCCTTACCCGGCCGCCTTCTGAAAAGTACTACGAGTACTTGCCGACAGAAATGAACGGTGCAAATGAAATCAGTAACCGAAGGCCTCCCGAATTTCTAACGATCCTACCAACCCGCTTTAAGGCAGGTTGAGCAAAATTTCATTTAAATATAAAAAAATCACCAAGTATTCAACGTATTTGGTGTCATTTTCAATAATAATATCTCACCATTACAAATATATCGAAGTATCCGCCACTTTTCTCAATTAATTTTTAGAGATATTGCCAACAATACGAGGGAAATTCTACGGATGTGAACTCCAGAGACCTTAATTAATAAACGAGGATTTTCTAACACCTACATCTCGTGATAAATGTAACAGTGTGTACTTCGTATACTTTCTCAACTATTTTTAAAATTAAAAAAATCACTCACCGCTGAAATTTTATGAGAGTCGTAAAAAAACCTTCCGATGAGAATGCATTTTCCGGTACGGTGAGTGATTCCGGTGGTGGTGAGTAGTTTCCGGTACAGTGAGTGAAAAAATGAGTCAAATTAAAAACTAATTTATGCATATTTAGCAAAGTTTTGGAAATATCGGCCACTCGGCCACATTATGCGCCATTAAGATAGTATGTGCGAAATATCAATTCACCTAGAAATGTATGAATTTGGTCTTATTTTAAAGAAAAATATTTATAAACCTTCCAAATACTTCAACATACCAGTCCCTTACCAAAATACATATAAAGATTTTTGATCAAAATACCAGTACTTTAACACGGGAAATGTATGTGTATGCACTCCAAAGAGGCCTTATTTAAAAGATGAGGAATTTCTAACGCCTTGATCCCGTCAAAAAATTAGCAGTGTATAGTTAGTTTGTTTTCTCGTCTATTTTTGAAAATAAATCATATTGTCACCATTGTATTTGTTCAGAATCGCAAAAACAAACTTCCTCTGTGAAGGACTTGTACACGAGCCGCGTGAAAAAAGTCGAGCCGAGTTTAAGACTTATATGCATATTTTTCTTTAGTTACTTAAAATTTCGGTCATACATAAGTATATTATTGCACTATTTATATTAAAATATATACCTCACGATCCCTGGAGCTGCTGAAATTAAAACGTACAATTCGAGTAGGTCTCCATTATGACTAGGGAACTATCTCGTTCCAACTACCAAATGCATATGAAGTCTTCTCGGGTTTTCCACCGGGTCAGGTCGTTGTGGGCCGACGTTTCGATAGCTACCACCGCCATTGTCCTCCGGGCATGAGTCCGCTCTGCCCTGAGGACGATGGCGGTGGTAGCTATCGAAACGTCGGCCCACAACGACCTGACCCGGTGGAAAACCCGAGAAGACTTCATCAGCATAATACGCCGGGAAAGAACTAAATCATACCTAATGCATAATTATTTATTCCTTGCTGTATACAACTGCTGGAATTTCGACTTTGACTAGGTAAAAACCTCGCTCAAACGACTGTAATTCTTCTAAAACCAATCGCAGACACATCCTCAGCGGTGGAGACAACTTTAGCAGTCGACCCCTCAAAAGGCAAATCAGCCAGAGACAGGCTTGACGTGCTCAAAATTGACGGTCATTACTCCCTGTTCTATCGGTCAGGAGTAAGGACTTGAGGTCATCAAACTCAGCCTCTCGCCCCAAACACAACCTAGGGCGTCGCCTAATCCCGAGTCAAACAGTTGTAGAGGGCCGGCTTTTCTCCACCCTTCCTCCATTCCCGGATAATCCCTACCCAACCAACCAACCCACCTGCACTCGATGGCTCAGATGACCTCGACTGCAGACCCCCGTACACCAGCCAGTCTAACTACCCTGTCGACACCCGCCTCGTTTCCAATCCGTTGAAGACCGCCCAAGAGATCGCCGGCCGCTTGTGGTAACTGTGATCGATCACTACTGGCGTAAGGACCGCACGTGGATAGCAGTCATTTCGTGCAAATGGACAGATGATCGCGAGAGCTACTAATAACCTGCAATGGTCACATACGGTGACTGAAGTTAGGTGTATATCAGAGATGATCAAATGTGATTGAAGAGTTCACTTCTCATTATTAATGTCAACACCATATGCTTATTCCGTAAGCCAAGCCGTTTACGTCTTTTAGTAGCCGGCTCGCATAAAATCAAATCGAAGCTATCAATAAGCCCTCTATATTAATTTTTGCGTGACGAACCCCTCCAGACTGCTGACCACCAGGAAAGAATAAATCAATAAACGAAAAGACCGCCATTTGGCTTTTTTTTCGAAAATAGTAAAGATACACCTGCACGTTACCCTAAGAGCTACCGCGGGGGTGTGCGGCAGACGGTGTTCGGATACGGGGGAAGAGAAATAAAAGAGGGAATGGAAGTAAGTAAAATACTGAGTTCACAGAGAGCTTTGGCGATCTTGCTCAGGGTATTAATTGAGCGTCAGGAGCGTCGGTAGCGTAAGAGCTTTGTGGCTTTTAGTTCGACAGAGTATCTCTTTAATTTTTTCACTTACATTAGTCTTGAGATGAAGAGCAGGGTTAAAATAACTCCCTCCGCGTCGTTCTGAATCACCTGATTTAAAGTTTATAAGAAATGTTAGCCTAGTGAGTCACATTAGAGTCTCTAGTAGTTCCAGAACTTGTCCTTCCCGCACTCTGAGTCACACCTAAACACTTGCAAGATTGGGCATCGCTTGTATTGTAATACTCTTGCAAAGCAGATTTTTATTAATCCAAACTTATGTGCCAGTATATACATGTATTTAGATATAATAAGACGGAAAATACGCAACGGTTACTGTACCTAATTCTCAGGCTATAATTTCGTCAACGATTAGCGGTCATCAAACATAGAGGTATATCATCTTACGAGGCTGTGGTCCGATGCAGCGGGTCAAAGGCACACGTAGATTCCTGAGGGTGTTTTGTCGGGTCAGGAGTGCCTCAGAGGCGTTCGTCGACTTAATGGACTATTGACACCGCCAATAAATGGCAATTGTTTGTCCCTGAGCTACACATGGTGCTAAGGCCGCCACTGCCATGCGAACGCACTGTTTTGTTCCAATGAAGGCAATATTTTTGTTTATCCTTCTTAGACTATCCCTCCTAAATTACCCTCATTTGGCCACGTAACTAACGACCAGATCAATTCACATTATTGTTTAACATGGGGTGGTATTTCAATGTTGACATTAGCCTTAAGGGTAAAAAAGCTCCGCAAATAGTTCATGCGTTTTTATTGAGTAAGTTAAATCAGGAGCAGTTGTTTTTAGAAAGGCTTTCCTCGATGCATTTCTCTCTCTCTCTCTTTCCTACTCTCAAAATTCTCCCTTAAATGCAAAACTTAAATCAACCGCTTCATGGACTCAACTAGCCCAAAAGTATTCGTTAGAATACATGAGCATTACCACTACTGTAAGTCAAAGAATGTGATCAAATTATTGATTTCTGCTTGTGATGTCCTGATAGAAATGTCTACGTCAACCACGCTTGGCATGCAAGGTATTTTTGTATTTAACTAATAAATTTTTAAACGCCCAAAAGTATTCGTTAGAATACATGAGCATTACCACTATTGAAAGTCAAAGAATGTGATCAAATTATTGATTTCTGCTTGTGATGTCCTAATAGAAATGTCTACGTCAACCACGCTTGGCATGCAAGGTATTTTTGTATTTAACTAATAAATTTTTAAACGCAGTCACCCCATTGAATTGGCACAGTTCCAAATTTGGGTTGCATCGCAGTAAAGTCGGTCGCTTTCGAATGTAAACGTTCGATCCTCTGATCTCATCATTTTATTAACTCATATGAGGAACTTCAATAAAATAGTCAATGAGCCCAAATTGCCGGACCAAAAACTAATACATTCAGAGAGATTTAAGTTGAAATCGCGAAACGACAGAGTGTTAAAAACCGATAAGCCCACTCCATAACGAACGCTCTAACCGCTTAATTTAGAGAAAGATTAGCTCCTTTGTTAGCGGCATATTCGATCCCAATGGCAGCTTAATTTTTTCTTATCTTGGTCACGTGCTTTGGAAAATCAACCACTCTAAATCAGCGAACGAATTTCACATTAAGGGCAAGCTGTGATGTTGAGTACGTAATTTTTTATTCCACTTAATCAAATTAACGCCATTGGGGGCAATTAGTCGGCCTCGCTCACGCAATCCCAGACTGATTGCCTCAAACAATAAGCTGGCTTCGCCTCCGCGAAAGACTCTTATAGGTCTCTTAGAGCCGTAGAGCTTTTCGAAATTTTAGGCAAAGCGGGGTTTTAGTGACGCAATAATACTGATAGGGATTCAATATATTGTTTTTCAAGCTGGATTCACTTAAAATCGTTCGCAAAAATAAACCGCTAGGCGCTTAACTTAAGTTCCGAATAGCTCCTTCAAAACCATTTGTTTGTCAATAGAATTGCTCTCATTTTACTCGTGCTTTTAATCCTAATTATACCTACGTTTGATTGTTACAAAAGTTTTACGCTCCATCTATACTTTTACAAAATATTTACGCTTTTAAGTGTCCTAATTTACGCTCACTCACCACTGTGGATCCAAATCGAATCTTTACCTAGTCTTCCATCTTCATTGTGAACCTCATTCCCCACCGCTTTTGGAGATTCTTATAAGGAGTTTCACGCCCTAATTAAGATTTCTTGGCTGATTTAACAACAACGCTTAATCACCATCAAGATAATCTTCATTACACTAGCTTTAACTCAAGAACTAAAATCCGCAAGTCCTATGCCTTCATTTTTTACGAACCCCACACCTAATTTCAATTCTACCTCAAACTTGTCCCATGCTGGCTATACCTCCGGCGTACATTCATATAGTGCAGACACACCAGCCGAGCCCTGACACCGCGAACCCAGATTATTGAGAGGTTAGAGAAGAGGGAACGAAGATGAAGTCAATGCCGTCTCGAGAAGTACATTTTCTCTCTTCTTTTTTATATTATTCACCAACTACTGATACTGCGTCAGTTATCTTAGTAACAAGGGAGGCATCTGATTATATTCATTATTTTATTCCATTAAAGGCTTAGTAACAGATTTCCCTCTCTTGCATTATAGTCAATCAAATTAACGCCACCGGGCGAAATTAGCCAGCCTCGCTCACGCAACCCCAGACTGATTGTCTCTAACAATAAGCTAGCTTTGCCTCAGCGAAAGGCTAGCAATAGGTCTCTCATAACCATCGAGCTCTTCGAAATTGTAGGCAAAGCACGGTTGTAGTGACGCAATAAAACTGATAGGTTCATTTATGTAAACTTAAGTTGGTCTACTAAAACCCCAACTTATCTCTCCAAAGATATTTTACAATATCACTACCGATTATGCCGTGAGAACGAAACTGATGGTCCGAGAACCCATAGATATAGGTATTTTTTTCGTATACAAATTCCTTCTGCGATTAATAAGTTTTCCAACCACATTTCTTTCCCATTGAAGCTGCGGTGAAGTTCGAATAGATTGTATTTTTTACCCTACTTCATCTTCAACGATTCTAAGGGGACTACACCAATCTCAACTATTTTATTTCCTTCCTTTTGCCAAAACGCTTCTTTGTTTCCTCATCTTCTACCACAAACACATTTCGGTCCTAACAGTGAGCAAATTGGCTTTCTCTTTGTTTTCAAGTTTCTCTTTACTCTTTGTGAATTCCCTGAATTCCCTCTCTTTCAATCTCGAAACTTCCTGTCTTGTCTCTTAGAGCTGGCAGGGCATTTGCTATTCTCCCTCCTCACGGTGCGGAAGCTCCTGGCTTCAGCCTCCGCTCCATGGAACTTTATTTCTCTCGGGTGCACATCACGCACTAATGATCCATAAAATTTGATATTTTCTTCTCAGTTCAATTCTTTTATTTCCTGTAATTGATTATCACATTCCTCCATTCTTTGACCATAACTTGTAATCATAACAACCAGCAATTGAGATATTAGTTGATATGTACCTCCCTTATTCCTATAGGAGGCGATCTTTGTACGCACACATCCAATAAAATGGTTAAATATTCTTAATAGTGTATTGCACCCAAAGTCAACCACATAAAATAATTAATCGAAACAGTATTGGTTGGTGTTTGCCAGGTGTGATGATGAGAGAGTATTTTGAAATAAGCTCTTTTAAACAAGGGTCGGGTATTATGTAAAAAAATTAAAAACGCAGTTACTTAACACCGATAGTGGAGCTCTGCTGACTACGCCTAGCCCGAAATAGAGTGGTGAGATGGGAATATACAGTTGTAAATACATCGATAGCGGTGTCCATTGACTGCAACACATAATATTCAAATTGTCAGCATTAACTTTATCGCGAAAGAACTTATTTCTTTCAATTATCTCCTAGAGTGGCTCCATATCCAAGGCTCACAGTTTACGAATGTGTTGATGCCTCCGCCCCAGGCAGAAGACGTAGCGAGGAGCCTACACTGGGTTCCTTCGCCTTCAAGCCGCCAAGCCACGAAGCGGATGGGACACTCAATGGAGCTCTGTTCGGTCCATGTAAACAGTCACGGTGGAAAGTGCTCGTGGATCCAGCATCGGCAATGAATGGGGGTGGAGACCACTGGATGGCTGAATGTTTATTTGGGGAGGCGACCGATATGGGAGGCCTCGGGCACCATTGAAGACAGGTGGCTGAGTTCGTAAGAAAATGGATTACCTGGGAAGTGGGGAAGGGTGGAGGAAAACTCGGCATTGGCTTCTACCTACTCATAACGAAAGTCACTAAGGGATCAAGACATTGAGTTCCCATCCGACTGCACTTTTAAATACTTCTCACATATCAACCAAGATGGTACAAGGATTCCGATGAAAATCTTCACCATTGCTAGGATCCAAACGATGCACTCTAGTTACCGAGATAAAGATGAAAGCGTGATAATACAGTCGGTCGGTACGTTATTAGCATGATGCGACGGATGAGTCAGCAGTAAGCTATTAGGAAAGGGAGAGTGCTGAGCAGGGACTCGGAGAAAAGGTGGAGGGAAACCTGGCGTCTGTATTAACCAACCCTCCACAATATGCGTAAGGGGTCCAAAGTATGAAGTCTCGTTCATTGGAAGATGTCCTAGCCTAGAGGTACCCAAATAAGAACCCTGGCAGGGGTCGGGATTACCATGTAAAATCTCCACCGCCAGGATTCAAATCCACGTCCTGGGTAAGTGAAGTCAGCATTAACCACCGCAAGAACTCAATTTCCGGGCAAGTATAAAAGTATATAAGGCAGTGGGTGTGACAAAAATGGAGCAAAAGTAAGCAAAAAGACGAAAAAATATATAATATAGAAAAAAATACTGATCAAATACGAGAAATTGCCAACAAAATTTAAAAAAAGAAAAAATACCAGCCGTAGTTTTCAACAAGTGTCGTACACGTAGTCCGTTTCTAATATCGCGCCAGCAACACACTTCATCATGCCAAATTTTTATCTCCTGCAATTTCAACTCCCCCTGTCAAAACCGACTCGTAGATGCGAGCTTCGCTCACCGGCAAAGACCCTGGTTAACATCTTGAGTGCATCAGACAAGGGTTGATTTAGTGATTCAGTCCGGAGTAAGCATCATCTCATCTCTCTGCTTATACCCTTAAACCTTCCACGAACACAAGTCGGTCGCCCTCTAGGCACACGCCGAAAGGCGAGGTTTCTAGCGGCCGTTGACCCATCGTCCTCCGTGGCCGAGGCGGCCAACATTTTTGAGGAGAATGCGCCCGTCATGGATGGCAATTACGGCCCTCGGGTTCTCACGCCCCCTAACGCAGAGCGCCCTGCTGCGTGAAACGAGACGGCCCTGATGCGCCTAGCCGGGGGAATGGGCTGCAGGAGGAGGAGCGGACGCTGCTACAAACCTTAAGCCAGTAAACTCTTCCTCCTCTCAACGTTTTTTGCTCGCATTGCACGGCGAACTGATTCACGAAAAAGCTGACTGGGACAAAAACTATGAGACATTTTCCTTTGTGCGCGTGGATCATCATCAGAATTGCTGCACCTAAATTATAGTTACACGGCCAATCCAAAGTACTTTCTTCCCGTCCTGAAAGTCTGGACTGGAATCCTGGCAAATGTGAAGATTTTCCAGGGGAAACCAGAGCTCTACTTTGCGCAAGTTGAAGACCACTTCAAGTGTAGTACTCCTGCAGTCGGATTAGACGTTCAACTGTTGATTCCTCGGTGCTTTAGGATTAGAGCGGACTGAAGCCGGGTTTTTCTCAGCTCATTAGATATTTCCTAGGCGACTCATTAGTTCATTATGGTGTAAATGACCTCAGCTGTAGGTCGTCACACCAATTAACCGGACAGGAAGCCGTGTGATTCTCAACAAACCAATCTCTCCAAACAGAGGAATTATTTGATCCTCAATTCAGTGCCTATCAAATTCGCAAAAATCAAATATAGCAGAGCAATAATTTATAAATAAAGTTAGAAATATTATTATTTTCAAGCCCGAAAAAAGAAATTTTCATTTTACTAATTCTGGATTACATGTTTGCACATGGTCTGTCTTGACTAATCTTCTTCTCTCCTTCACTCCATTCATCCTTCTTCTTCACTTCACTTCACTCCATTATCACGCTATTGACAGCGCCCACCAATTAATTGCCTTTTTTCTGGGAGCTTCCCTAGATCTCAATAATTTCACGGATAAATACCTCCAAAATCAATCAATGAACCGTCCAATTATCATTAGATAAGCGTATTTCTGGCATAAAAAAGAACTATTGAGTCTAACTCGCCGCCCCCTTTTTCTCTCAGAGCCCTTCCTAATAATAATGCACTTCTTGTACAAAAACAATTACGACTCTGTAGCATCAATAACAAAACTAATCCACACAGTGCAGCATAAAGCCATAAAGAATATTAAATGGGATTTACCGTTGTTCGGACCCCACTCTCAATGTAAATATATAGCCAGTTACACAACCAAAACGATGTGCCACGTTTAGTATTACCTCACCTGTAGTATCACCTGATTCTTACGGTCTTGGACGGTCCGATGCTTAGCTTCCTCTTCCAGGATCTCATCTAATTACCAATAACCTATACTCTATATAACTAATAAATTCAGGCTTCACTTTGTGGAACCTCTCCATATCGGAAATCAAAAACTACCTATACTCTACTTATCCCCCATCAAGTATATAAAATTTCACTGCCCATCTCATGAGGTAAAAAAATGTTCTCCTCGACCGAGCCCACCCAACATCCTATACCGTCGTACTTGAGTTACGAGTGCTATGACGGCTCCGCTCATTTCGCACTTACTGTCACTCGCGGACAGGAGCGATCGCACTCGCGTGATTAAGGGAATCACCCTCCCCCCCCCCCGAATTACGGCCCAAAGATGCTTAACTTGGGTGACTGGGCGGGAAACGAAGATCCCATAGCGGCCGGCCGTTGCCCCGCACTCGATCGCCCAACACCCTCTCTCGCCTCTCAATACCTTCCCTTCGCACTTTTTCCGCCTCCACCGAACCACCGTAACTAACTCCCTATCCTCCCCCCCCCCGGATCTCCGACTCCTCCCCGCAGGCCTTCCTCGTTATCCTGCCCACCCTCACCATTTTTCCGTCACACCCACATCTCAAAAGACGGAGCACATCCTCTTGCCTCGAGGGCTTTGTCGCCACCCAAAACCACGCCCCGCCTCGAATTTAGATCTCCAATAAACTTTTCTTCAAATTTCAACTCTGAAGCCCTCGTCACCATTCGCGAGACTTTCTTCAATGTGAACCCACGATCGAGTCTTTTGTTATGTAATACGGAGATATTTGACTATATATATATATATATATATATATATATATATATATATATATATATATATATATATATATATATATTCGTCACTCGAGTGATCCTAAGTCTAGTTTTATATATATATATATATATATATATATATATATATATATATATATATATATATATATATATATATATATTTTTTCTATATAAAATTCTCAGGCTTCACTTGGTGGAACCACATTGCGATGGTGTGTAAATAAATTTGCTAAATAATGTTAAACAATAATTCCTCAGTATATAAATAGGAATGAGTCGATTCCACTATTTTTCGCTTCCGATTCTTTCGAAGCGATTTCCGATTTTCGATTCCATCGATTCCTTTTCCTAATAATAGGTGGGATATTGATATACCAGTAGCATACGACTATTATTTAAATTCACATTTGACTGAAATAAAACAACAAAGACAATTTAGTCGCTCAAAAAGTATATTCATTAACAAATAGCATATATATCCTTAGCTTATTGAGGTAGATAAGAAGTACAAATCCATAGCCTACACCCAAAATTACTGACACAAATATGATGTGATAAATGAAATTTCATTTGAATATTTATCTATATGGAATCTATGGAATCGGAATCAACTTTAGGCGATCGATTCTCGATACCGATTCTAATCCTGAGGATCGGTGGAATTGAGAGTCGATATTTGGATTCGACTCATCCTTCGACATAACACGTAGGACCTAAAGTGTATAATTTATCACCTGTTTCATGTTTTAATTCAAAATTGTATTGTAAATAATGTAAGTACAGCCGCATATTTGAGCCAAGTTTAAACTTTAATACACTTACAGGGAAAGAATACGAGCAGCAATGAATATATAAAGCTATAGAGCAATGATGAAGATCAAATGGACTGGAGAGGATTACCATCGAAGTCCCATGAAGAGTTAAAAAGATGTTTCATGAAAAGTCTCCCTAGAAGATGAGGCAAACTTATTGGAAAGAATATAATGTATACTTATCATGCTCTGGGATCACGCTTGGAGTGATCCCCACGGCCATTCAGTTTAGAATACAGAGATAGAGAATAAAAATATAGAATATTAAAGTTTAAATTTGGCTCAAATATGCGAGTGAACCACAGACTGCAAAGAGACCACCCCTTGAAAGCAATAATGAGAGGAGAACTTTACGCGAAAAGTACCAAAAAAAGACCGAGGATGGACTAAATCAGGAAAATTACGATTTACTTCAAAGTGAAGACGGGTGAAGGAATAAAATAGTGAGCCGCAAGGAATTATGGGGCGAAAAACTTGAGAAAATTAACTTTCGGATTGATGGCAGTGTATGACTCAATTCAAGGAATATTGACAACGGGAACTTTTGAATATAAAATGGGTGTGAATGGAAGTAACGATGCATTTAATAGAAACATGCACTTACTCGGATCATTATACTCTTTCTTCGGTGAAGCTTAATGGTCCCTCAGCGTATTAGAAGATTGAGAAAAATCAAATAGTGTATTTGATGAATCCGCATAAAATTTCCATGACGATTTGACCAGAAAAGATGCTTGATGAAGAATCATTGAAGTAGAAGAGATAAACAAATTGGACTCATTTTCCTACACCACAGTCTCTTGAAAATAATAATGGGAGGAGGTATTACAGGATAACATTACCGATGAACACCAAGGGTGGAATACACTCGGCGTATTATGAAGGACATCAAAGCAAAGACAGGAATGAATCGTTTTCTAGGCTGAGCGGGGTGTAAATCTGGTGCTAACCAATATTCGGACGGATAGTAGCCGAGGACTCAAATTCGAGGGAATCGACGTGGGGGTTTAGTTTAAGGTGACCTGAGCGATTTCCGCTTACGTGCAGATTCGCGTGAAACTTAGTATACGTGTACTCATCAGTAATGTGAAGAGATACAAGCGAAAAAATGGCACATTGTCAATTTGGTTTCTTGGAAACGTTGTGCTATTTTATCACGTAACCATTTCTAGTTATCACGCTGAATAAATTGCAAGCAAACACCAAATATTTGCGCTTAAGGTAATTAGGGCGAAATATCATTGCAGCGAGAAATCAATAATTTGGTCTCATTTTAACGAAAAATACCTTTTGCTACCAAAGATACCAAAATACCTTACCTCACTACTTTCCGAGATTTTTGACAAATCATACTAGCCCTTTTACATGGGAAATGGAAGGTTACGCCCTCCAGAGAGACTATTTAAAAATTAGGCATTACTAACACCTAGATTTCGTCAAAAATTAAGCGGATGAAATTTGTATTCTTTATTGATTATTTTTTTTAAATAAATCATATTGTCACCACAGTATTTTATTTAGAATCACAAACAACCTTCCGCTGTGAAGAAGTTTTGAACGTACCGCGTGAAAAAATGAGGCAATTCAAAGACGTATTTGGATATTTTAAATTGAATACCTAGTATTTCAGTCATATACAAGTATATTATTGCACTATTAAAAAAGTTGTATTTAACTCAAACTTCCTACAGCTGCTAAAATAAAAACGTATGATTCGGATATGGTCACCATTATGCCTAGGGAACTATCTCACTCAAACTAGCATAAATTTTGTATTTTGCGCCGTAAACCCGAGCCATAGCAATGCTTTAATAGAGAAGAAAGTTTTGAAGTATTATTCTTGCATCTTTCACGCTACAAAATGTACGGTGTTTTCCAAAGTATAAAAGACGAACTTAAGTGAAGTGTGGTCGAGGAATTTTTTTCGACTCACTCGAAAAGTTATTAAAATGTGCACTCAATGACTCACGATTAGCGCGCCAATCACCTTAAAATTGGAGTGACGCTCGCCGCGTTTCCACTCGGTACGTGGTTGGCATGGTCATGCGCTCATTAGGCACGTCCGTCGGGCGTCTAATATGCGGCCGGGCCGCCGCCGCCGATGCGCAGGGTGCGGGCGGGCCGCTCCCAGGCGACCGCGCGGTGCACGGACTTGCGCAGCCGAGGAGGGAAGCCATTCATTGAGGGCCCGAGGGACGAGAGTGCTTCGAAGATTGCTCGAGTGGAGCTTCACCGTCCGGCGAGAGGATATGAACACACGATGCGTCCCACGGTGAGAATGACGCCCCATCGTAACTGCCGCCCGTTAGCACCGATCTCCTAACGTCGTGCGAGAGGGCAAAGACGGCGATCGACGGGTCGACGGCCGGCTGCGGTCTGCGTCAAGTTCTTAATGGACTCCAGTCCACCGAGAGATTATATCGACAACGGCCCTGCGTGATATCCAGCGAGTCACACCAAGTGGCAATTTTCTCTTCGTCTCATAAATGGGGAGTGGAGTTTCCAAAATATTTTTCTAGGAGTTTTCAATGCCAGGGCAAAAAGAGCATATTTACCCTCTCCGACCAGGTTTTTTTGTGATTGATTAAGTGTTCCTTACTACCCGCTCTTCGTTTAAGCAATGCGATGAATGATTACGGAGATCTTTTCGCCTTCTATTACGACTTACGAAAACGAATTGAATAATTACTTTAAGTATCGTGGGGTACGGAACCGAAGAAAGTACATGGTCATGGTAATATGACGAACTTGGTAACTTTTAGAATTTATCTTAGAATGTAAAATCGGTTTCGGCAGTTACGACATCTTCAGGTAAACATCATGGATAACGACTGCAATTGGAATTACCTGTTCAGAGAATATTAATAAGCTTTACATGTAAAACATAAGGTACTTAAAAATATCAATAAGAGACTTATAAGAAAGTCTTCCGAAATACATTTGTTTACATGCAACAATTTACAGCGGATTCTTTTAAGTTCAGCTAGCCCGCACCAGAGGCGGCGAGGGGGGGGTTATTCCTCGCCTGCTAATCCGAGGGTCGACCGACTCCTCCCTGGGCTAACTAATTTTCCCCAGACATCCCCGGATTTGATGATTCTAACACATTCTGGTTGCTCGGCCTTTGAGAAACCCGATGGCAAGTAAAACTCAGTTATCGGGATCGTATTGACATTTGGACCTCCACAACGGTTCGGGAAATAATAGCAAAAAAACTTCTTCCCCGTCATGGAATCTCGATCCCAGTTACACTGCCACCATCTTTATCACAGCGGATACCCCAGGCTTAATCACGTCCGGCACAACATTGATAACAACAAAACCTTCCACATGCCCTCCTGATACTCTCCCTGCCGAGGGATATTCTGCATACAGGCTATTCATGAATTGTGAATGAAAAATGTGATAACCCCATACGCAATGCGTTTTGTAGTGCTCATGTAATTTGAAAAAATTACGACTCTTAGTGTCCCATCTCCTGCGCTCACTAAACCCCATCACGATATGACACCGCACACACTGTAGGAGAATACGGGCTTAAACTAGGTGAAATCGAAAGAATTTGATATATTCCTTATTCTCCCGATAAGAACTTCGCAAACCTACAGACGCACAAAACCGTGGCAATTGGCCGACGAGGATGAATTATCGCCTTAAAAGTACTGGCAACAAACAGAAGCAAGTTTGCTGAAAGTTTCGTTTTCTCCGATACAATTTCAAACGCCATCCGATCAGCATTTCCCTTTGGATTCGGACTGATGCGGAAAACTTTCCAGACAAAACAGAATCGGAGCGACGCCGACCGAGAGGTGGGGCCCGTATTTGGGAAGTGATTCGGTGTCACGCTCCAATGAGCGATAGTCGCACGGTCTGTCGACCTCAGTCAAAGCACAAGGGCGACGAACTTTTTTGATGAGCGGCGGTACTCTAATAGGACAAAAAAGAGCGTTTCGCACATCTATATCCAGCGAGCCTCCGCAAGGGCGGGTGGCATGGTGCGTTGGAATACCAGTCATTTAAATTATAGGCGTATAAAATTATATTATATTCCGGACGTCTGGAGTATAAATATTAGTTCGTTAGATACTGCCTCTATATTACAGCCCCGCAATCAACCACCAAAATCAACATAAACGACGGAAAGGCAACACAAATGTCGGTCATTAACTGATAATCTCCCGCCAACAAAAAAGGAAGTCGGTAAGTTTCTTTGCTAAGCACCGACAAACAGAGATATGTATAAGGGTTTTCTTGTGACGAGTGAACTGCAGTTCATACATCGTCTAGCCACATGTTATCATAGATTTTCTACCGTATTTTCTTACTACATTGTCCAAGCAACACATTTTCTGTATTTATTTACGAAGAAATTCAAACAAACTGGCATTTATCTTGGAGTGAGAAAGACGCTATGTTATCCATCTAGGAAAGAGACATTGTTCCTCGTTTTTAAAATACGCGAAAATTGCCACTATGTAGAACTATATGCAATTTAACTCGGCACAGCGGGTCTTCCGTTAACGAATTTTGGAAGTATAGGACAAAATCTTGAGCAGCCCACACTAAAGCCCCTAGTTACTCTTTTATAAAGTAAATTCAGTTCGCACAGTATATTACCTGCAAAATTTGATAGCGAGGTAGATCAAAAGTACTTCATTTTATTTATTTCTCCGTCTTCTGTGATGTAATTGTCGATATTAGCCACTCCACACGCATCCAAACTTCAGTGTCGTAATGTACGATCTTGTCCTTTCTCGGCGAATTATATGAATAAATAATTCTCGGGCTTCTAGCCCGATAATTATTTATTCATAGGCTTTGGCAGTGGTAGTTTACGCAAACGAACCCACTTCACAAGAGAACGTTGGGCTAGGCGTCTCCAATAAAAGTGATCAAAAAGGTGACTAACTACCGCCAAGATATGAATACAATGTCGTATCTACAGACGATCGGCTTTATAGGAACCATGCTCCACCTCTATCCGTAGTGCTGAGGTTAGCTAATAATCACGTCTTAAAAAGTTCTAGCAATATAGCTTCAGAGTGCACACTGGAGCTTTCAAAACAATGTCTTCTCTTTAATCATCCACCTTACGGCTTACACAAGACATGTGTACACGCGAGGCTTACACGAAGCATACACATGAACGAGATGATGTTTGAGAACATGTCCTCCAAAATTGCATCATTTCAAAACACACCTTGCGCGACTGCGAGAAGAAATGTCCAAAAAAATCTCATTCTCGCTCTGAGCATTGGTTCGCTTAAGCGTTCTCAGATCAAACTCGCACAAGTGCACACTGTGTGCGGACAATCCTTTTTAGTCACAAAAATAGTGGCAATATCGCCTTCATCATACTGTATACGTGTCCTCAGTGCTTTGGCAGTGGTAGTTTTACGCAAACGAACCCACTTCACAAGAGAACGTTGGGCTAGGCGTCTCCAATAAAAGTGATCAAAAAGGTGACTAACTACCGCAAAGATATGAATACAATGACATCTAACAAGCAATGGCTTCCCGCTGATGGGTAAATGTTTACCAGATGTTGATTCCCACCTAAGTCAAAGATGAATAGGTATCTTACCAGGCCGGCCTAAATGCCGAATAGGATTGTAAGCGTTGAAAATTGGTAAGATTTTTTAAAATGTAGTCACATGAATTTTTTCGTCTACTACTATACGTCTCAAGATACCCACATAAATTCAGAGGGGAAACAGTATCAGAAGAGAGGAAATATTTGGACCAAAGCTATCGAGTATGTTCAATTCCGATCTTTCTTCAGATGAAGTCAAAATGT
This sequence comes from Ceriagrion tenellum, assembly GCA_963169105.1. NCBI lineage: Eukaryota > Metazoa > Arthropoda > Insecta > Odonata > Coenagrionidae > Ceriagrion > Ceriagrion tenellum. The sequence goes on along the minus strand of OY720638.1, from coordinate 96,933,872 downwards.
TATGAGAATTCCTGCAAAGCCTGGACGATAGGGTTGTCTTTCTATCGCCTAGGCCCCCTATACAAGGCTATGGGATTCCCCAGACACTTATTATCCGGAGGCGATGGTCAGGTGGTCCCAAACGTTAAGCCGTCACTGATGTTATGAGTACAACATAACGAAATTACCCTGAGGACAGGTTAAAAAAGTCATTGGTCCATCTACACCTACAAAATACCGTGAAATCTACCACTAGAGTGTGTTGTACGGGATGATTCCACACCAGGCGTGCAGCACTCATTCCAATCCAAAACAGAATCTCGCACGTTCCTCGACAGCTAGCCGCAGACCAAAAAGCAGTCAGGATAACAATGTGCTGTCAGACAAGAAACGAAAATAGTGCTACGTAGACGAGCATGCAAACATGCTATACAGTCTTCAGATAATTACTGTTTAGGATTATTAATGCAATCAATAAATAATACTGCGGGATACTAATTCATGAAGAAAAGACGATTCATGGACGATTACGGATCGTAATAATAGTCGTTAAGATTGAAAAAATGAGTTGTTCGACAGGTTATGGAGTCACTTAAGCACCATTATAAATTTTCTTTTTCATGTACGTTAATAGTTACAGACACCACTTTTTGCAGGCCAAGCCTCATGTAGAAATTTTAATATCTCCAAGCAGTGATGCATACATTTTAATCCATTAACATATGAGATACTAAAAACCTTTAATAGCATATCGTAAGCACATTTTGGTGATTGTTTCACCACTTCCACACACCACTTGGGTACCTTAGTAAGCAGTTCATAATTGTATGTATGCTCACACTACCTAGCGAGCCAACGATGGGGTTAACTAGGACACCAGATATGAGGAGAAAATGGGCACCGCGAGAAATTTTAGTTCAACCTATGAAAACGCATTTTAGTTTTTTGTTTATTCGCTTAATATTTTTGCTGAAATCATTAACAGCGTGATTTTCCTTTGGTACCTTTAATTTAGGCAGCCTATCTCTCTTATTTTTCGCTTCTGTCAGTTCTAAAGATGCGCGGAGTTGAAAAAATGTACGCCATATCACCCTAAAACTCGAGTCTATCATTTGAAAGTTCTAAGTAATCTTAATGAAACATGAAGCTTTTGACTCTCTAAGGGACTTCCGAACAAGTCAATGCATCAGCTAAGTACACTTTCTGTCCACTATGAGCAATATTTCACGGAGTGTACGGCTTTTCCTTGTATTTTGTAGATCTCGTAGATTATACCTTTCTGTGCGAGGTCAAAATGCCAAGATGTGACCAATCAAGCGCGACATAACATCTCTATTCAAATTTTTGGCCAAGGACCTGCATACTAGCCACTGCACAACTCCAAGTCTCCTACATTCAGCGCCGTATATTTTTTAACACAGACTTTCCCCACGTAAGATCTGAAGTTATAGCAAGAGTCTATCATTTGACTATTAGCATAATGCATCTTTTTTGTCATCTTCCCATACACGTACTCAATAAATAAGGGTAAGTCGCGGTTACTTTCGGATTTAGGGTACAGCAGTAGCGCTGGAATTGTAAAGGATATAAGGGGCACTTATAGCGACTAAATGTGGGATTCCCTCGGAAAGGGAGCATGATGGATCGGGTTGATGCAGTAACTAAAGCACTGAATGCCTGTTGAAAGGGCCCGGGCTCGAAACCCGGCCGTGAAGGAGATGCTATTCAGTCGCTGAGTGGATTGCACTTTAAGGACTGCGCTCCGTTCCGCAGGCTGAGAGGATAAACTCCGTGGTTCTTTCCGAAAACAGCGCTAATTCCGACGCTAGGTATCTCTTCACCCATCGTCTATTCCCAATATGATCCTCACACAGATGCTTGGGGCGCAAATGACATCACTTGTGAGCCGCTTCCCAAAATAACCAACCACAGACCGCCACTCTCAAATCACTGCCGACCCGATAACCACTAACACTTTCCTCGGTGGCTCCTTACGTTGACCGAACAGAGCTCCTTTGATTGTCCATTCCACTTCCTCAATGGGCAAAGGGAAAGCGAATGGACTTCGATTAGGCTCCTGTGGACGTGTTGAGCCTGGACCACGAAAATAAACACATTCGTAAGCTGCTGGGCATTGATGCGGTGCCAATCGAGGAGATGAGAAAATAAAATGAGTCTCAGGGTACGAGATGTAAACTTAAAGTTTTAAATGAATACCATCTTAATGCTTCCACAGTCATTGCCTACCGTAGTATATTACCCACAAACCCATCACTGCGTTTCCAACCGCGGGCAAGGCATATTCATTTCAGGAGTTTAATTACTGGTGTTAGACCTAGGAAACTACCTCACTCATAATTATTTTTCCAGTGCAGTCCACATTCGATGACAATGAGGTTAGGTCCTCACTTGCTAGTTCTGAGGTGATTTTTTACTCCCATTATATCGGTGATTGTGCAAGGGTTAACTTTAGTGTGTAACAATGCTGACCTAAACCTCATTTCACTCGAAACAAAAGACGGCATATTCATCATTATCCTTAGGCACAGGGTTCGTTTCTGTAATATTTATGCGTTGCTAAGTAGAGGATATATTTTAATGCGAAACTTAACATTGAAACATCCAGCAGGCCAAACCATGAGGGCGATGGAAGCTGTCCTCAGACCGACGCCCATCAACGCCCGAGAAGGCGGACACCGTGACCGATCCGGCAGGCGGATACACGGCCGTGCTCGCGAACAAAACACTCTCGCCTTCGGCACGCGTCGGCGGACGACTCGACACGAATCGTTGTCCGCGCACCCGCCACTCCTGCGTGCCCGTGAACGTGATTCTGACACGGGTGAACTAATTTAATGGCTCTCAGGTCGCTCACGGTCAGCACACGTGATTTTCCAAAATTCAAGTAAAATTTTCGTGGAAAGTGGCCTTCTGGCTCAAATAGTCTGTTTTTACAAAGCCAATACGTATGGAAACTGTGAACGCAGATAAATAAGACTAAACTAACAGAAATGTATGCATAAGGTTCGGTGAAACAGAACTGGTTCTACTTCCGTTGAGCTGGCTTACAAGTCTTAATTTAAAATTGCATGAAACAGGATACCGAAAAATTTCCCTCGAGGAACTGACACTTGTATGGAAGCAAATGACCCTTTTTTTCTGATCTTCCGTGTACTATCGGTCCACATTCACACCAGTGCCACACGGCACGAGATGTAATAATAATAATAAACTCGTTTATTGTTCTAGGAGTGAACTCCTTTGGAACATAGAAATGATATACAGTGGTGTGCAAGACAATTAATATGGGAATAAGCCAATCAGGAAACAAAAAAGGGAAGTTGTCATATGAATTGCTAACAATAGTCGTATACAACATTATCATTTAACAATGTGGAAAAAGAACTGAATTTATTCTTCTAACAGAAAAACAAACATTAAACATATCAATAAACAACAACACAACTTTTAAAAAGGAAATTTAGCTTAACAAATGAAAAGGAAAAATAACGCAGTTGATCAGGATGGAGCTCCATCATAACAGGTGAAAGGTTTCGTACCAATCAAAATATTTATCACTTTTGGTTAGTTTATTCGATTTTCCCGAGAACTCCCAGACTTCCTGTTGTGAATACACTTTCCACTGATAGTCACGGTCACATCTCACTCACAAGTTACTGAAATCCCAAGCATAAACACTGAGCAGGCAAACATTCACCGATGCCTCCGAAGTAGAGATTCGTCGAAGAGAACATAAGCTTGCAACCATGCTTAAAATCGAAAAAAAATCAGATATTTCTAAACACAAGTATTACATACATACATACCAATCACTCCTCACCCTTCCGGGGTAGCCAGAGTCACAAAGTTTCACTCATAAATACATATTGGTACACCTACACTGCTTCAATAATTTCTTCCATACTGACCTATCCCTGCAAACCTCTTTTGCCTCAATTACCCCCATACACTGCTTCATACACGCCCTATTGTTGTTAAGACTCACAAGCATTAAAAACGCAGTAAATATGGGACTGGAACTCAGAGGGAGGAATACTCCCAGATAGGTCAAGAAAATGATGAAAAGACCCATTGAGCACACGATGAAGGAGAAGAGGGTTGTTGAAATGGATGCAATAGAAAAAAGACAGGGAAACTACACATAGGAGAGGCCAATTATCACCTTGAGAGTACACGCAACAGTACGCTAACTGATGGAAATCTGGCGTAGCTATCACATGTCACCATCAGTCAATCAAAAGTAGAAAATTTTGTGGGACATTGGCTGGATAAAAATTTTCGAAAACAACTCACCCAGTTACCCAGTAAGCCACCGGTAACCACCTGCCTCACAAAACGAGAACAACTCCGGCACCTTCCTTCCAAGTGATTAATGGATGCACGGACCGGAGGGGCTTCAGCACCGACTCCTTGCGATGCGCGACTGTCACTGACGACATGGATGAATAGGCGCCAATATTTGTGGTTTCGCGGAGTGGGGGAGGAGGGGTGACATCATGTTCCCCCTTCCACCCTTTACCTCATAGTGAGACCACTTCTTGGGGAATGAAGATACGAAATGGACCCGTCCACCTTTTATACCAGTAGCCTCGAATCTAACCGCGCATCAACAATCCCACACCTATAAAGCCAGCTCCACATATATGATGGGATTTTATTAAACTGTTAGCACTTGTACTTTCCTAGAAAGGGAAATGCCAGGACCAATATTTGTGCAACATACATCAGCATGTAGCTTTAAAGTCAAGAGATTGTGATGAAAATTTTAAGAGTTTATCAATTGGTACTATGGAGGTGCTAGTAGACAAATTGCACGTTTAGTTTGGATTTCCAAGCCGTGGAACAACTTTAGATCTCTGAAGAAGCTCACATGTTTATTTAACAATGTACCAAATTTCAAGAGACGATAGATGAAGGGGTAATTGTACACGATATTCAATCCTTGATTCTTGGGAGAAAAAAAATACAGTACAAAATGCGAAACAACCTTTTCGACCGACTGAAATGATTACTTTTCGTACGAAGCGTCAACGTATACTTGGAAAATAAACTCCATTTTCTCAGGCGAGATATTGTAGAACAGCATAATGAGTAAAAGCTCAAACGATTTCGTACTGTCTACTAGTTTTTATTTCACCTCTTGCTACACGTGTTTCAACTGAACAACAGTCATCCTGAGGCAGTCTTGCCTGAGGATGGCTGTTGTTCAGTTGAAACACGTGTAGCAAGAGGTGAAATAAAAACTAGTAGACAGTACGAAATCGTTTGAGCTTTTACTTGGAAAATAAAGTTGATTTTGTACGAAGTTCGACAGAGAGGTTATTTGATACTAACAACAGTTTGGATTCATCAAGAAGAAGAAATATCAGTAGCCACTGGTCTAAAATCTATCGACAATTTAAGCGCACCACAGCGGGCACTCACTAGGAAATTGAGAGGGAAAATCTTCACTCGCAAGCAATGTAGCCCCGGTGGAGTCAAAAATGCAGCACTGGGCTGCATACATGTAATACATGATAGAGAACAAAGCATATCTCGCGACCCCTCCAATGTAACATTTTGAATCCACTAGATTGAATGCATCACTCTAAAATGAGGGGTACAATCAGAAGCGAACGCTCAGACTCATCTCAGCTGCAACGTTAATGCTAACAGAAAAACGCACTTCAGTGCACTACATTAGCAAGTCATGTGGTTTAACAACGCACAAATGAAGTCATTTGCGCCATTTAGGGCAGATGGGTTGAGAACATAAGGAAATAATCGCCACGGGATTTAGGAGAGAATCCCAGCGTCGGCATCAGCCTTCTCTTCACGAAAGACGCCAAAGGGTATTCAGTTAAACATCCCATCCGAGTGGTAAATAGTGATCGTTTTCTCATGAAAACAAGTTGTGGTAACCAAACAGGAAGTCTTAATTGAGAAACGAATGTTATTTCACGTGATGTAAGTGGATTTTCAAAAATTATCAAATTTGGCGTTTTAATGGGATTCAATAACAGGATTATTGACTCTATATAAAAATCATCTCTGACGGTTTAAATAACATGATAGCAACAAAAATTCGTAACCAGCATGAAGAAACTTAAGTTCTAATACTTTTGTAGCGTTAAGTATTCAAGTTTTTTCGTAGTGCCTGTATTATCACCGAGTCTCGTTAAAATCTGACTGATTACCACATTTCTCACAATAAAAATATATGTATTTCGTTACCTTACAAAGAAAAATGATTTTATTCAAACGGTGCATCACCAGAAAGAGTAAATCTGGCTCCGTTTCCCAAAATGGGAAAGGAAAAACCGGAAATGAATTAAAAACTTGAATGAGTGAGTCTAACGGTACTATAGCGAGTAGCAATTACATCGCTCGACATCCCAATTTAGCGTTTCGAGGGGAAAATTCCGAAGACGTGCAGTGGAACCGTATTCTTGATGACCGTGCCCCTCTCTCTCTTTGTCTCGTTGCGTGGAAAATGATGATCGCATCCGATTCGACGAGCGGTCTCCGAAATTATTTTGAAGACATTCCGAAGTGGACGCCACAGAAGATGAGGTAAAAAATCCTCGCTCACAGTTAAAGTTGGGTCATTCGTGGATGCTGAACTCCGGAAATGCTATCGCCGGGAAGCGTGCATTCCACTCCCGATGAGACAAGCACGCACACGAAGCGATAATAGATGCCCTTCCCTCGGCACTAGCCCAGTCAAGAGGCCCTCCATTCAAGTCGCTTGCCTTGAACGCGACTGCCACGCATCCCGGGGTGCGATGAATGCCTAATTTCGGGGCTATTTTTGGGACTAAGTGGGGAAATCACAACTAATGGAGAAGCAAGAAATCACTCCATAAAGCATATCACTCAGATCCCCTCTATAACTTCCGGAAAATGATATTACCCGAAAAGGTCCTCTTTTCAATACCGACAAGATGATACACGTGCCGAAAAAAGTCAGGGTAACGAGTGTCACTCTAGTTTCTGCTAGTTATCACATAACTGCACCACTGCTTCCTCCAATGAATAAAGGATTAAAATATTCACCAAGATCTGATATCGCAGTCGAACCTTTTTTTCTTTTAATCCCGATTTACTACATCGAAGATATTATCTGGCCGCCCGCATATTTTATCACAAGATGACAGAATAAATTTAATAACATGACGTAACCAAAAATGTAGTTTCAAAAATTCTGAGGTAATCTATTCGAATTGGGAGAAATTCGAAAATGCATAGTGGGTGCACAGAAAATAACCCTATATCATTCGGAAGATCTCTTATAAAGACCGTTTTACACGGGGCACGAACTTGCACCATTTCAAACAGCATTTTTGCCTGGCGTGCAACAACAATTGGAGATAGAGCTGGGGAAATTTTGCCAACTCGCGTTCATGCATTCTTTCAATTCACTGCGTTTAACGATGCAATTTGCAATGCACGTCCGTACATACATCAACTTGTGCAATTACATGCCCCGTGTAAAACAGGCTTAATGGTGTATTTTTTGACCACACATCGTCTATCATCTGTGGTTTGATGGAAGGCTATTGGGTTATGGCTATGTGCCCTCCTAAGGCCGCATCTAACCAATAGTAATTATCATTTATGCCATGCACAATTATTCACTTCGCAGCGACTAGATGCGTATAATGTTGTACTCCTCAGGAATCCGCGGATCAATTATCACGCCATCGCAACCTAATCGTCCATCGTTTCAAATACGTCGTCCAAAACTGAGCAAAAACTCATGTTCTTCAGTTTGGAAATTTTGTACTTCAACCACATCAACAATTTCGAGAACACTAATACAGCACTGCAATACTGCGAACGCGGGTGCATCCATTGCTTACTCTTATGGAAGCTGTACTCGAAAACGCGCCATAAAATGAATTCGAAAATGGAGCCAAATGAAAGTTCCACGGTACACACAGAATCGAGAAAGTCTCGGATGGATGCATACCATTAAAAGGAAATGAGATCAAATCAAACTATCGTTGACACGAATTCCTCTGTTTTACCCTGAATGAGCACTTGCGATTAGACTCACGAAAACATGGTTCTGAGGCTACGAATGATTTCAACATCTACTCTTCGTCTATAAGGGGCATTTAACATCAGTAGACAATCATACATCAACATCTACATCTACGTAATATCCTGCGAGCCACCACGAGGGTGTGTGGCTGGGGGTGAAGATCACCAAACATGCACTATCGCCATGGCCCTTCAAAACACTTTGATTAAGAGATGAGAGATTCAGAGAAAAAGTTTGATTCAGAGATGGCCAAAGTGAACTTCACCTCCGAATCAATCAGCTGAATGTGGTTTGACAAAAATGACTGCTTCACTGGGTTGTTTGTAGAAAGGTATCTCCACGCAAAGTTACTTTTATGGCGACACTGGAGAAATAACACCTCGTTTCCATGGCAAAGACGACGGAATAGTTCCATGACTACAAGAAAAACTTATGTTCCTAAGCTCGGAGAATCTTTCATGTTCGGTTGTTATTGATGATTCATCTATATCCGTATTTAGAGCACAACATTCTTCCCACAAAACATCAACAATCATGGAAAATACGCGCCGTTTAAAATGTTTCAAAGGCAGCACCATCACTCCCACCGCTAAGAGCACGTGGACGGCCCAGGGGGAACGGAACGCCCCGAAAACATTTGAGCACGCCTCGCATTGTAAGAACACGCAATCGTGGGGCTCCTTCGCATAACGACCGGAAAACCTCACTCAAAATCAGATCCGCTTCACAGGCTCGATAAACCCGTGGAACAAGACTCTCCGTCGATACGTCTCGCCGATGCGAGATCGATTCCGGCAAAGCGAAGCGAAGGCGACGGGAAGACCCGGCGTGGATCACACGCTGACCAGAAGGAAGGGCAATGACCAAGGGAAATCCCTGTCACAAGTTCACACATCCCGGTCCGAAAACAGAGCTGATGAAGGAGACGAGTGAGCAGGAGAAGCTCCCCAGGCCAACTCGATAATGCGGGTACTCACACGAGGCGTCGAGGAAGAGAAGTCCGCCGGCAAGCGTCGCCGCGACTCCCGCCGCCACTCGGTCGACAGCCGACAAACCGCCAGGCGCCTCGCACCGCACAAGACCGTTCGCGTCCGCTTCCCCGAAACGAACGAATCCAAAACTAACTTCACTTCACCACTCGCCCAGCAACCTAACGGCACTGACTGGCGCTCGGAGAATCGTCCGCGCGCTGCCGAGAGCCGAGCCAGAAGCAGCGCGAGAGGATTGGTCGGCTGTTGAGGGGTGGAGGGATAAGGGGTGGGGAGCCGAGGATAGGGGACGGGGGAGGGCGTAGGGGTGGAGGGTTCTCTGTGGGACGAGGAAAAGCCAGGCTGCAGCGAGTCGTTGCCGACAGTGGACGAGCGGGTATGATGAGAGTGGGTCCCTCTATTCTGTTGGGCAAAGGGGGAGGCGATGGGCGGAGGGGGGACGGCCATTTCTGGGCGTTGGGTCGTCGTGGGCACGCATGTAGGCTACCTTCACGTATTATACTGCCCGCCACCATGGGGACGTGTGGCAGGCAGTGTAAAGGGCATCATTTATGGAAAAGGGGGAATTGTTGAAACGAAATTGGGGAATGAAAGGGGGAAAGTTAATGTCGATTTCTGGGCTTAGCGTCGTGGCGAGTATGTAGCCGTAGTCTACATCAACGTACTGCGCCGTATGGTGTCGGAACGAGTGGCAGGGGGTGAATGGCAGAGCTGGGCAAAATACAGGCCGATGAGAATTTGAAACACAAAATACTGCTCCAAATGTATTTAAAATGCAAAATACAAGATACATTTAGTTCGTGAATTTGTAATACAAAATAAGAATGTATTTCAAACACGTATTTTAAAATACTTGCATTTGAAATATTTCCTAGCCCCAGTAGGTCGTAACACTTATACACTTACAGAAAGGGGTGGGCAAAATACAGACCGAGGAGTACTTGAAATACAAAACACTGCTCCAAATGTCTTTGAAATACAAAATACAAATTAATTTCAAATACGCATTTCAATATACTTGTATTTGAAATACTGCCCAGCCCTGGTGAAAGGATACCAGCAACGAAAATGGGGAATAATGGAAACGGAATTAGGAGAACCAAATGGCATACTAACCTCGCTCTCTTCTTGTCATTGTCATTAATGATTCGTAAAAAGTAGGCATTTTTCTACTTATATATTCTATACGTATTCTCTCCCAATTTATCAATCCTATCATTTCTAGATACTTAGTTACGTGTCAGAATTATACACTTCGTCTCCCTGTAATTCACATGATCTAGTACCAGGGGGTTGATGTTTAAAACAACTCGTAATTATTCCGAGCGCATAACTAAGGAGTCACGAGTGACAATCACGAAGGATTCGAAATATTGATGCATTCAAACATCTCATAATAATTTCACGCAGCCAAACCGATCGAGTTTTTCTCGCAGTATCATTGTTGATGGAGATGAATATGGCGATTAGAGAAACAAAAAAACAACACATTATCTACATCTACGAAATACCATGCAAGCCACCACTAGGGTGTATGGCACGGGGTGATTTCACACCAGGCATGCAGCACTCATCCCAGTTCAAATAAGAAGCGCGCACGTTCCCCCGAATGCCAGGCGCACGCCAAAAGCAGTCATGACAACGGTACGCAATCAGACCACAAACTAGGAGAGTGCTACGTAGAGGAACATGCTACCATGCAGCACACTACTCAAGATATAACTACTGGTTGGTATTATAAATGTGACAAATAAATAGCACTACAATATACTAAGACATGCAGGAATTTATAATGCCGGAGACTGCATGCGAAGTTAGTATCTATAATGAATATTAAGATACTGAGCACTACTGAAAAAAACTATTTAACCTAGTATCCAAGAACTGATCTATCACAACTATTATGGTCCTTTATTGTACGTGGAAAAATGACATCTTAAATCCATCGAAACCGATTTGTTTACAGATGACGTTAGATATATATTAAGAACCCCTGCGTATTATGCTAGGTGTGATCAGATTAACAAGATTCCAGAGATTGACTGTCGTACCGATAGATTTAAAATGTCATTTTTCCCGCGTACCATAAGAGAGAACAATAGGCAGCGTAGCAAAGGGATACGTAGGTGAAATATAGTTAGAGTAGTCTGTAGTGCATGATGCATGTAATAACAACCAATAATCCCTTTCTTATTATGTAGATACTAACCATCTTGCTGCATGTGACCCTATCTCTGGAATCTTGTTAATCTGATCACACCTAGCATAATACGCAGGGGTTCTTAATATATATCTAACGTCATCTGTGAACAAATCGGTTTCGAATTTACTTAAAAGGTTTAACCTAAATTTTAACCTGCGTTCTGATAGTAATTCCCATCCTAGTTCTTCTATTAAGCTCGTAACACTTATACAGTTATCATAACGGCCTTTAACAAATCTAGCGGATCTCCTTTGCACACGCTCTAATTCTTTTATCAAACCTTCTTCATACGGATCCCATATACTAGCAGCATATTCTAAATGAGGCCTGACAAGTGTAAAATAGCTTCTTTCTCGTACTCTCTCATCGCATTTGCCTAGAATTCTTTTTACGAATCCTAATCTACGGTTTGCTACACTAGTAATTTCCCTGATTTGTTTCCCTCATGACATGCCATCAGTGATGGTGACGCCTAAGTATTTAATAGATTCTACGTTAGACATTTTCTTTTCGTTGATGCAATAATTATTCCGGGGAAAGCCATTCTTTTTCCACAAGTTCATTATCGCGCATTTCTTCAAATTTAAATCTAGCTGCCAACTATCACACCAATCATCAATCGCATCTAAATCCTTAGCTAAAGACTGGATGTCCTCTTCATTTCTAATTTACTTATACACTATTGCATCATCGGCAAAAATACGGAGCTTGCTGTTTTTTACTACACTATTCAAGTCATTTACGTTGAAAAGAAATAAAATTGGACTATCACGCTTCCCTGGGGAACACCCGATGTAACTTTTACTTCGCCTGAGCTGACACCATCTAATACCACCCTTTGAACGCGTTCATTTAAGAAGTCTCATATCCAGCCTACTATGTTACTGTCTATCCCGTATGATGCTAACTTCGCGAGTAACTTACAGTGGGGAACCTTGTCAAACGCTTTTCTTAAGTCGAGAAACGCTGCATCTACCTGTACGTTACCTTCTCCGGAAACTAATATATCATGAACAAAAAGACCTAATTGAGTTTCGCAGGACCGTCCCTTTCTGAACCCATTCTGGTTGGTTATCAATAACTCCTGGCTGTCGAGGTGTCCCATTATTGATGTAACTATTATGTGCTCTATAATTTTACATGATAATGAGGTTAATGATATTGGTCTATAATTAAATGGCTGTTCCCTATCGCCGCTTTTAAAAATTGGGGTCATGTTTGCAATCTTCCAGTCCTTGGGAACCGCGTGTTCTTAGAGGGATTTGTTAAATATTACTTTAAGATACGGAGGCATTTCGAGAGCTAATTCATTATACGCAAATCATCCACCTCTGAGAGTGCAATTCAAAAAAGCCTCCAAACGTACATACGTTGCTGTACCACGAGAATCCTCAGTTACGGGTAAGGCATCTTTCTACAACGGTAGAGAAGATCGTGAAAATAGAATAATGGAAATGGACTGTGGAACAGACAGGTTTAAATTGCTGTTTTTTTCTGTAATCGATGAGGAAATCATAATAGCTGCGCTAAGTCTTGGAATAAGTTTAGTTGATAGGTAGAGTAGTTGATTAATTGATGTGCTCTCTAAAGCATGTATTTAAATCTGCTACTTAGTGCTAACATCATGTTTTGCATATTCCCTACATACATTTTGCAACACGTTTATGTATATGCATTATAGATTAATCCAATAGTTTCTGTAGCATACATATAGTGTAGTGCATCTTGGTGAAAATTAATTTTTACACAAAAGTGCATGGTGGTGATATATCTGCCAAACACTCTTCTACATCTACGTACTACCCTGCGAGCCGCCGCATGGGCCTGTGTCAGAGGGTGTTCGATCGCCAGCCGTGTAAAGATTAAGTTTTCGGCAGGTGAAACGGCGATGTGCATAATGGGAGTGTGTTTAGAGGAGTTCAGTTTTTATTGTCGCTTTATGATCGCTTATTGTTCGCGGAAAGAACGAGTTTGTGCACTGATCTGTTCGGCAGCGTACCTCTCTTATTTATTGCTCCTGTCAGACCTAGAGATGTGGTGAGGCGTCATGATAATATTCACTGTGTCACTCTGAAACACATAGGTTCTAAATTTCTCAAGCAACCTAAGCTTACATCTACAGCCTAGCATGTAGCCTCTGAGTCTCTAGGGGCTCCCTCCTTAATCCCTCTAAAAGTTGTGAGAGGCAATATGTTCGCTCGAGCCGTTTGCCGTTTTTAACGAGGAGGCTTGCAGGGTAATATGTTGATTTAGATTCCGAGCGGTTTCTGCCATAACTCCCTGTGGTCTATTCTGGACCTCTACCTTTACAAATTACCCCGAAATCCAACAAAGGGTTTTGTTCAAGGTAGGGGATAAATTATCCCTTAAGCCTGAATCATACGATACTTGACTTTGTACAAGTCCGAGGACGCTAGCTAGCATACTAGGACTTGTGCAAGGTCAAGTACCGTGTGATACACACCAAGCATACTGGAAATCCTGCATGATCGCTAGCATACTAGCCTTATTCATAGCCTTCACTAGCCATATCCTCGTTTTCGTAATCGGTGCGGTACTATTTTGATACTTGCTCCTAGTAGGACCTAGTAGTCGCCGACCAATCACCTTTGCTCTTTGCAATGCGGTCGTCAATTTTTTATGTCAGCCTCTCCATAGTTCCTCGTGACAATTACAATTTCCCACGATCAAATACACCACTCAAACCTCACAACAAGACACAGTGGCTTGGGTACCTGAGGCAATTGAGGTTGAGGAGCTGCAGCTGCTAAAAGCCGTCGTCTTCGTTCGAAATCATCCATTTTGGTCGTCAAATTCCTTCCGCGACTGTACTACATCAAAGATCTACTAAACAGACCTTGTGCAAGTTCAAGTATCGTGTGATAGCTCCTAGGAAGATTTCAAGCATGCTAGGTTTCATACTAGAAATCCAGTACCCGCTAGCATCCTCAAACTTGTACAAGGTCAAGTATCGTGTGATTCAGGCTTTAGATACACGTAACATAGGACGTCATTAAGGTTTTAAGAACAATTGTTAATAGTTGATGCAAAATATATGTCACAAAAATTTAAGACGTCGCATGCTGTGATACCCTACACGACAGCGTGAGACGATCTGGGGGATAATCTGGGAGGGAGAGGAAGGAAAATGGTAGGGGATAATTTTTGCGACCTTAGGAGCGTGGCACGTGCTCATATTCATCCACACGCTCCTCTTTTCCCCGTGGTTTGCAAATTCCGCAAGGTCGTAGCATACCCATAGTGTGGTGGACGTTGGTGAAAGTAAATTTCTTCACTCTTGTTCATGTTGATGATAAGTCATCCCCTACCAAACACCCTTGTGATGGCTTACAGGGTGATAAGTAGATGTAGATTTAGACAGAAGCCCATGCATTACGGAGGCTTTGGGAAACGACAAATGAAAATAATATCTCCCTGGAATTCCCGAAATCATCACTTAGTTAATATTTCATAGATCATTAGTATTATCTACATCTGTATCAACATAATACCCCGCGAGCCGCCGCATTGGCGTATGGCATGGGGTGTTAGGTCCCCAGCCGTGTAAAGGTGTACATTTTTTGGAGATGAAATGGTGACATGTACTATAGGAGTGTATTTAGTGGAGCTCAATTTTTATTGTGATCGCTTATTGTTCGCGGAAAGAAAGAGTTATTGTACCTATCTGATCGGCAATGTATCTCTCTTATTTTATCGCATCTGTCAGACCAAGAGATGTGGTGAGGAGTCATGATAATATTCTCTGTGTCGCTCTGAAGCACACCAGTTCTGAATATCCCAAGCAGCCTAAGCCTAGCGTGCAGCCTCCGAGTCTCTAGAGGCTCCCACCTTAACCCCTGTAACAGTTGTGTAACACTATATGTTCATTCGTAGCAGTTTTAACAAAGCGTGCTGCTTTTCTTTGTATTTTGTTAATTTTTTTGATAAATTTTTATGACCAGGGACCCAAATGCTCGCGGCGTACTCGAGGTGTGGCCTAACCAGAGAAAAGCAGCATCTTTCTTGGACTTTTTCATCCGAGAACCTTCCTAATATGCGCTTGATGAATACTAGTTTCTTTAATGCTGCGCCACATATGTTTTGTAGGTGTAATCCCAAATTATAAATAAAAGAGGAGAGCAGATTGCCTCTTGAAGCACAAAAGTGAAGTCTGCCATTAAGTATCCACCTAACATGGCTATCGCCCGCACCTAGTTCATAGGGTTAATGAATGATACATTGTAAACCCTCTATGGACGAGGGAGTCAAATTTGTTGCGTTTCAAAATCATTGAAATATCTGCTTTTTAAGTGGCTTTTCCATTTAGTTGCTGCGCTAGACAGAACTGTAACGCTTCTGATTAAGTGTGTGGAAAGTTGCGTCTCTTTCGGCGGTTTGTCAAATAATTTGAATAGACGAATGTGTTACGATATTCACTGACAATGGCGTGACTGGTGGAGCTCTGAAATTAATAGTTTCAGCTGTCATGTGAAGAAAAAATTGGGAAAGGTTAAATAAAGGTACGTCATGAGGGTAACGTTTAATTATACCTTGTGTGAATATTATTACGTAAAGTATTAATTTGATTAAATATATGCAATACTAATACGTCATACTTCGAAATAATTGTCATCATCAAATAAATTGCAATTTTTTCTTAAAAAAAATTATTAAATAGCACTTTTAAAAAAGAAATATAGTGGAAGAATTTTTTAAATGCTGATATTTTATAATTCTGTCCATGGAGGGTTATTTTTGTAATTCATTTCCCTTTTACAGTTCTCTAGATAAATCAGTGCGGTACCACGACAATTGCGCTACCATTGCCTGTGTTTTCTGCGTATTAATGGCACAACTAATCCAATGAAATTTCCAGGTTGCGTATTTTAATGGCTTCAAGATTACCCCGCTCTGTAGTACAGTATGGTTTCGGCTACATTTTTCTTCAATCTACGATCAATGATTATGACTATAGCAGGAGTTGTTAATGCAATGCAAAGCCGCAGTGAGGGTGGAGGGCGCAGCGGGGAAATCGTGTCACGGGGCCCGGCGATCGCGCAGTCTTGCATAGGGGCGGAGTCACTGAGATTAAACACTAACGTAAGTGCAAACTGAGGTGGGACATATTAGAAATCCCTGGACCGCCTCAGCCCCAGGGCATCTAGTAGGGCATGTAAAACAGCTCTTTTCGTTTGTCTTATCTCGGGATGTGTCACTCGTAATTCGTGTCGCAACGTCGTATTTTTTAAAAGGCATATGCTGCATCTATATCTACCCACTACCCTGAAACCCACCCCAAAGGAGTTAGGCAGGGGCTGACATACCACTAACATGAACTAGAGTGAAGAAATTAACTTCCACCGTCATACATTATGATGAGTGTTCTACAAATGCTACAGAAATAATTAACCTAATCCATAATGAAACTATGTAAAAGTGACACAAGAGTCATGCAGGGAACATGCAGAACATGGTGTTAGCACTACTCGGCAGATTTAAAAGCATGCATTAGGGGGCACATGAATTAATCAGCTACACTACCTGTCAACGAATCTACTTCAAAGTCTCGACACAGCCATTATGGTCTCTTATCGATCGCGGGAAAACGGCATATCAAACCATTCTGTTCAACAATCTTTTTCCAATAATTTATTTTTATGATCTGATCGATATGTAGTAGGTTGGAGCTACAGTTGCGTTCCAGCGCTCTCTTGTACTGTTTAATTTGCTTTTTCAACTTGACTGCCAATTACAAATAAATGACCACATAAAAATATTTTCCACTGGGAAAGAGGGAAGTAATTTTACGCATATTCTATTGTTCGTTTCACGAGCTCGGGACGTCCGGAATTAAGTATGCCTGCGTTTAAGGCGAAATTTCAGGACTAGGGTTCGTCCAAGAAAATAGAGCAGTTGAAATATACTAACCATCATGAGTTATTTGATCACGTGATACCCTTCCCCAAACGGCGCTGGACGCGTTTACTAATTCGCTACATATCCGTCAACTTCGCTACCATCTTGGAAGAACTTCAGGGCATCTTTTGACCAGGACACTACATGTATTACTGCAGACTGAAAAACAAGCATTGGGGAGGAAAACCACTTATCAGATACACCACCAATAAAATAAAGAAAATAGATTGTAGAACAGAAAGGTTTATAATGTCATTTTCCCCGCAATCGATAAGAGACTATATCGGCTGCGTTGAGACTTTGAAGAAGGTTAGTTGACAGGTAGTGTAGCTGATCTATCCATATGCCCCCTTATGCCAAGCACTCTCCAAACGTGTTAAGGTCCGGGGATGCTCAGGCACTGTCACGGGATGGAGGGTGGAAGAACTTAACCAGACTTCCGTGCCTCCGGAGGAGTCTCCCTCCGTTGCTGTGGACGCATGGATTATGGCCTCCAGGCGTAGCCATGGGGTTATCCTCCGAAAACGAGGATTGGCAAGGGCTGAGGCCCTTGCCAATCCCTGTGAGCAATAGGTTCAATGTTCTGGTGGAGGCTGATACATTGGAAATAGAGCTGAGAGTTGGGTCGCCGAGTGGGAGTCGAGAGGGAAGGGAGGGAACTCTAGTCATAGGTAGTTCTAACGTCCGTCGTATAGCAGGCCCACTTCGTGATAAGGCCCGGAGGGAAGGAGACGATGTACGGGTCACCTCCTGGTGTATACCAGGAGGAGAGGTGACACAGGTGACGAAGGCGATGAAGTCGGCGGACGAGGGCACGAACTGCTCTAAGTTGCATGTCGTGTCCCATGTTGGAACCAATGACGTTGTGGTTTGGGGATCAGAGGAGATTTTAGACTGTGAGAGATCTATGCTCCGAGTTCCGCCGTATTTGCAGCGACTCTGGAACTAATATGAGGCTCACGATATGCAGCTTGGTACCAAGGACGGATCGGGGTTCGACGGTTTAGAGTCGAGTGGAAGGCATAAACCAAAGGCTCAGTGATGTCTGCGGGAGCGAGGGAGCTGGGTTCTTGGACCTTAGGCCGGTGCTGGATTCGTGTCGAGTGCCATTAAATCGCTCGGGTGTCCATTGTACGTACGAGGTATCGCAGAAGGTAGCGCGCAGGATATTCGAGCATGCCCGTCGAGTTTAGTTTAGACGGTAGGCGAGAGAATTCATTTTTAGAACTAGAAATGCAGATAAATAGCGTCACATTCAGGAATCCCGAAAGAAATCTAATAATAGGTGGGGGTTTGAATGTTCCCTCTATAGATTGGAAGACCTACAGTATCATACCCGTGAGGAGAGATAATATCATATGTGAGTCCATGCTGTACACTTTCTCATGAAACGCACTACTTCAGATTGCTACGGCACCTAACAAGAGGATATAATATTCTTGATTTACTGGCTACAAATATACCTCATCAATTGATGAAAGTGGACACTGTCAAAGGAATTCGTAATCAAAGAATAGTTAGGGCTAATTTTTCCTTAAATATTTATAAAAACTATAAAAGAATAAGAAAATTTTACATTTTTAAAAGAGCTGATTTCGAAGGTTTCAAATTTCATCTACAAAATTCCTATCCCGTCTTCCAAGAGCCAATAGTTAATTTAGATGCGGAGAGTGCTTGGAAAGCATTTCTTCTGATCGTACATTCCGGAATTAATAAATATATCCCAAGTTAAGTAAAAAAAGAGAGCAGTGAACCGAGATGGTACGACGCGGAAGTGAGAAAATCGCTGAGGTGACAGAGAGCATGCCACGCCAAGATGAAAAAAATCATCGGTGCAGATGTATTCACTGAAGATCGCGAGTTAATTATTGAAAAATATAAGTTGTCTAAAGACGCTTTAAAGGAAGCGTTCAGGAATTCATTCATGGATTTCAAGAGGAAAACACTTGTAGAGCTGTTAGGGGATAACCCAAAAGCATTATGGTCATACGCAAGGGAAGTTCCACAGGCAGAAGATCCATTGCCAATCCACTGAGAAACTATTATGGCAAATTACTGACAAACAGCTCGGACAAAGCTAACTTAAAAAACTCCTTCATCCAAAGTGATTTCACCAAGTATTCGCAGAAGACATCCGAGAGGCTTAACAATCGTTACCGGCAAACGATTTCGCAAATTGATATTTGTGCTCACGAAATAGAACATTTGTTAAATATCACTCAGTCCAAATAAGTCACCCGGCCCTGAAGGAATTTCTTCCCGCATGTATAGAGAACTAGCTTCAGATTCGGCCCCCTACTTGCAGCTAATATTTAGAAAATCCACCAAGGAACACGTAGTACCCAAAGACTGGAAAATTGCCAATGTAACGCCCATATTTAAAAGTGGTGTTAAGGAACAACCATCAAATTACTGACCGATATCCGTAACATCTATCTCATGGAAATTCCTTGAACATATAATAGCAAACTCAGTTGTGAAACACCCAGATACGGATAACTTGTTAATAAAAGCGCAACACGAAATCAGGAAAGGAAGATCCTGCGAAACTCAATTAGCACTGTTTGTCCACGATATTTTAGTCTCCGGAGAAGATAACGTTCTAGTAGACGCGATTTCTCTTGACTATAAAAAAACATTTGATGAAGTGTCCCACAACAAATTATTAAATAAACTAAAATCATACGGCTTAGACGACGATGTAATTTCCTGGATCAGAGAATTCCTAACCAATTGTGTGCAGAGTGTAGTATTAGGCGGTGCCATCTCCCATGGGGTTAAAGTTACTTCAGATGTCCCACAGGGGAGTGTCATAGGTCCACTTCTATTCCCTCTGTATATTTACAATATTGGTGAATTAGTAAGTAGTAAACTTCGACTTTTTGCAGACGATGCTGTAGTGCACAGGGAAATCCGAAACGATAATGATAAGGAAGCGTTAACGAATGACCTCAAGGCAGTTCAAAGTGGTGCGATGCGTGGAAACTAGAATTTAATTTGAAAAAATGTGTTGTAATGGACTTCTGGAAAAGGAAAAGGTTTTTTCTTAATAATCTTTAGTCTTGTGAATATACGTGCGGGACAGGGTTGAAGAACCTGGAAGATTTTGCAGCAAATGTTCGGGAAAAACAGCATTTAACGTTAGCCATTTGTATCTATCCTATGTGATAAAATACGTACTTTTTCCGCAATTTCTCCAAAATGTAATACATGGAGGCTGTTTTCAATGTTTGTATCTCGAAAATCTCCATAGCGGAGTGGATGCGGCTACATTCCATTCCACAAACTTGCCGCGCCACCATACTCTACCTAAAACTAACATAACTAATAACTCGACGGGAACTAACAAGTCGACGATTTCTTCCTTGAAAAACGATAGAGGCGAAATAGTAACTTCCAGTTTAGGTAAGGCAAATTTTTTTATTTCTTTTTTCAGAATGTTTTTAATCAATCTATGCAAAGTTTCCGCGAAACCATACCAGACCGATTTCAACAACCAATGCCCCCAATCGATATATCTTGTAGCGGAATCGTATCCTTACTAAGTAACATTAGCTCGAACAAGTACTCAGGTCCTGATGAAATTCCAGCTCGTGTTTATAAAGAATTAACTCTCGAAATGGCTCCGTATCTTAAAGTAATATTTAACAAATCCCTCGAAGAACACGCGGTTCCAAAAGACTGGAAGATAGCAAACGTGACCCCTATTTATAAAAGCGGAGATAGGGAACAGCCATGTAATTATAGACCAATATCATTAACGTCATTATTATGTAAAATTATAGAGCATATAATAGTTACATCAATAATGGGACACCTCGACAGCCAGGATTTATTAATAACAAACCAACAGGGGTTCAGAATGGGACGGTCTTGCGAAACTCAATTAGGTCTTTTTGTTCACGATATTTTAGTTTCCGGAGAAGATAACGTACAGGTAGATGCAGCGTTTCTTGACTTTAGAAAAGCTTTTGACAAGGTTCCCCACTGTAAGTTACTCGCGAAGTTAGCATCATACGGAATAGACAGTAACATAGTAGGCTGGATATGAGACTTCTTACATGAACGCGTTCAAAGGGTGGTATTAGATGGTGTCAGCTCCGGCGAAGTAAAAGTTACATCAGGTGTTCCCCAGGGAAGCGTTATAGGCCCAATTTTATTTCTTCTGTACGTAAACGACTTGAATACAGTAGTAAAAAATAGCAAGCTCCGTCTTTTTGCCGATGATGCAATAGTGTATAAGGAAATTAGAAATGAAGAGGGCAGACAGTTTTTAGCTAAGGATTTAGATGCGATTGATGATTGGTGTGATAGATGGTAACTAGAATGAAATTTGAAGAAATGCGCGATTATGAATTTTTGGAAAAAGAATGGCTATCCCCGGAATAATTATTGCATCAAAGAAAATAAAATATGTAACGTAGAATCTATTAAATACTTAGGCGCCACCATCACTGAGGGCATATCATGGGGGAAACACATCAGGGAAATTACTAGTGTAGCAAACCGTAGATTAAGATTCGTAAAAAGGGTTCTTGGCAAATGCGATGAGAGAGTACGAGAAAGAAGCTATTTTACACTTGTCAGGCCTCATTTAGAATATGCCGCTAGTATATGGGATCCGTACGAGGAAGGTATGATAAAAGAATTAGAGCGCGTGCAAAGGAGATCCGCTAGGTTTGTTAAAGGCCGTTCTGATAATTGTATAAGTGTTACGAGCTTAATAGAAGAACTAGGATGGGAATTACTATCAGAACGCAGGTTAAAATTTAGGTTAAACCTTTTAAGTAAATTCGAAACAGAGTTGTTCACAGATGACGTTAGATATATATTAAGATCCCCTGCGTATTATGCTAGGTTTGATCATATTAATAAGATTAGAGAGATAGATTGTCGTACCGATAGATTTAAAATGTCATTTTTCCCTCGTACTATAAGAGAGAACAATAGGCAGCGTAGCAAAGGGATAGGTAGGTGAAATATAGTTAGAGTAGTCTGTAGTGCATGATGCATGTAATAACAACCAATAATCCCTTCCTAATTATGTAGATACTAACCACCTAGCTCCATGTGACCCCATTTTCTAGCATATCTCCCTTAAATATCCTACTTGCATGTCAATAGTGCATGTTTGGTGATCTTCACCCCCTGCCACACACCCTCGTGGTGGTTCGCAGGGTATCACGTAGATGTAGATGTAGATGTACTCCCCGGGTTGCAGGCGGGTTGGACCAGAATCGACCGCGTGATCGAAAAACTGATGTGAAATTCGGCGTCGCAAACGGATGCAGCATAACTCATCGGATTTGCACTGTGGAAGCTTTGTAGAGTTTATCAATATAAATTACTTTGCGATGTTCGGCGATGCAATTAACTATTCCTCTACATATATTTTTTAAAAATGACCCAAAATGAGGGTCCGCCATATTGTTTAATATCTTTGGTAAATAATTAAAAAGATGTCTAAAAGATGATTGAAAGAAGACTAAATTAAAACAAAGACAAAGCACTGTTTCATCTAATTACATCACTTTTTATTCCAAGTCTTAACCCATAAAGGTTTAGGAAGGGCTTGATTTTGAAGATTTCATGAGAAAATTGAGTGAAGAACATTTTTGCCAAATTTGTGCAACTTTGACATCATTTAAATCATAAATTGTTGAGTAATAAGAAAATGCCTTGCGTCATCGCATGCACAGGTCTTTTGAAAATAATTTTGCAAAGTTTCAGGTTCCTGGCTTGAAAAAATCAACTTTTTGATTTTCGCCAGCTTTTTTCGATTTCAGCCCACTGTGCGTCGATTGAAAACTAGACTCTTTTAAGTAAATTCAAAACCGATTAATTAGCAGAAGAAGTTTTCAATATCTTATGAACTCCAACTTACCACGAAAGATCAGATCATGAAATTAAAATAAGGGAAATAGATTGTAGAACAGATAGGTTTGAAATTTCGTTTTCCCATGATCGATAAGAGACCATAATGGCTGCGTTGACACTTAGAAGTAGGTTAGTAGACAGGTAGTGCAGCTGATTAATTCTTATACCCCCTAACGCATGTTTCTATTTCTACCGAGTAGTTCTAACTCCATGTTTTGCATGTTACCTGCATGACTCTTGTTTCACGTTTACGTAGTTACATTATAGATAATTTTTTTTTACTTTCTGTAGCATTTGTAGCACTCCCATAATGTGGTGCATGTTGGTAAAATTAAATTTAAAGTAAATTTCTTCACTGTAGTTCATGTTGGTGACAATTCATCCCCTACCTAACACCCTTGTGGTGGCTTGCAGGATAATAAGTAGATGTAGATGTAGACATGATAAACCCGTCTGTTATGCAGACAACAAGGGACGCACGTACTCTACGGGACCGAAAGAGTTGCGACAGATCATTTCTATGAAACTTTGACCTACACAAGGGAGGGCAGATTTATTACCTTTACTTTATTTACCTTACCGGTTTCAGGTCTGACCGCGCATTATTATCGCGACTGTTTTTGACCTGTGCCAAGCGGCCGGGGGAGAGTGCACAGCTCTGATTTGATAATAATAATAATAATAATAAAGTTAGTATGTACAATGTATCCCATGAAACTAAACCATGGTACCTAATGACTCCACTGCCTGTAATAGAAAATGAAGCTGTCAAAATATATTACAATAGAAGTATTATAACGGACCGCCCTCGCCCAAACAATAGACCGGATATAATTCTTCAATTAAAACAAGACCGAAGAACATACTTAATAGATGTATCCATTCCAAATACAGAAAATTTAGAGGCTAAATACAATGAAAAAATACAGAAATATATTCCTCTGGCTGAAGAAATAAAAGAAATATGGAACCAAAAAACAGTTAAAATTGTACCAATCCGCGACTGGTGTAATACCAAAAAGCTTGCACAAAAGCTTGGAAACGATAGGAATAGAAAATCATTTGTACATGAAAATTAAAAAAACCGCAATAATTAACACGTGCTCCATAGTACGAATATTTTTAAATGAACATTAAAACAGTACTTGAGCCTAATCCCTTTGGTGCCTTGCACCCGGGATAGGTGAATGTTTCCCAGCCCTTAAAAAGGCTGAGAAGTGAAGAATTCATATAAATAATAATAATAAGGCGTCTTTATTGGGGCGAGATGATCTGGGATGGGTTCCGCATGCCTGGTGTGCATTCATCGCGTTCCGCTCGCCCTAGCGATGGCTAGCACGGTATATCGTAGACGTAGATGCTGTCACTTTGACTACATTAAATAGCTTCGTTTTAGACAGGTTTGAGTTACTCCCTGGAGTTTTTTTTATGTAAGCCACATTTTATTACCACATGGCCAAAAGTGTAATTCTCTTTAACAGCTTTTCTCGGGATTAGAGAGGAGGAAATTGTGGGTTTTCCCCGTAGCAGAGTGGTTGAAATTCCCGGCCGGAAAGTCTGGCCCGGGTATTGTCCATCCCAAATGCTTGCGATGCCCGGGAATCATGGTGCCTACGTTCAAATATGCTACTGCTGTGCGATACAGAGCAATTGAGCAGCTTGAATCCTAAAGACATCTTCTGCGTTCCTTGGATGTACTTGTCGATCACCACACAGAGGTAGTTTTTAGGTAATTTGAGCAATATCTATATCTACGAAATACCGTGCAAGCCACCAGTAGGGTATGTGGTACGGAATGATTCCACATCAGCCATTAAGCCCTCATCCTAGCTTATATCAGAACCGCGCACGTTCCCCGAATGCCCGGTCGATTGTAGAACCGATGGGTATAAAATGTCATTTGTTTCCGCGTACCATTTGGGACCATAACAGCTGAGATCGTCGTCGTGAATAGTGCGGATAGTGAGATTAGCTAGATTGTAGATCTTTCTCTTTACACTCCCTACTTTCTTATTCATGCATGATGTAAATATTGATGTTCTTATTTATGCATGATATTTTGAATCTGTAGTAGTACACTTTGTATCCTTTGTATGTTGGAACGGTTGACGATTGAATGTTTCTTGGTTAGTAGATTTTTAATTGGCGCGTTGCATGTGTAGTACGCTGGTTTCAATGTAGTTTCGGTGTTCTGCCGTATAATTCATGCATGCCTGGTGTGCAGGCACCCCCTGCCACACATCCTTTGGGTGGTTTGCAGGGTATGACGTAGATGTAGATGCCAGGCGCAGGCCTAAAGCTGTAAGGACAAGAGTGCGCGGTCAGACCAGAAACTAGGAGAGTGCAAAGTACCAGTGCATGCTACCACGCAGTACACTACTTAAGGTAAAAAATACTGGGTAGTATTGTGAATAAGAATACGTAAATAGCACTCTAAGGTACTAAATCATGCAATGGAAATACAATGCCGGAAATTTCATCCGAGGTTAGTAACTAATAATGACGTAAAGATGTTTAGCACAAGTGCAAAGACCTATGTTACCTAGTCTGAGTAAAAGTATCCTATAACTGGTCTATCACGACTATTACGGTTCCTCATTGTAGGTGAAAAAATGACATTTGAACTCTATCGGTTCGGCAGTCTATTTTCTTAATCTTGTGCCTGTGATCGTTTCTACGATGATAGTTTGTCTCTAGTAAAATATGTTAGCATGATCACTTATAAATACTGCTACTCTTCTTCATCTTTGGTGTTTTACGTACATATGTAGGGATTGCTAGTTCTGTTTCACAGCCAACGGTGTCCAGAACTGTGAAACGTATAACTAATCCTTTAGCCGTCCAAATAGTTGACACCATCAGACCGCCTGCACCTTACGATGTACAGGCGACGAATAGGCGTCTCTTTGTGGGAATACAAAAAAGAGGAGACCACGCTGATGGTCGGAAAATTCCTGACGTCTAACAGCACACGCTACATCATCAACAATTGCCGAAATACGAGATAATTTTTTGTTGGTTTTTCCCTAGTAACGCCTTCATTAACGTTGACTAATCATAAGAAATGATTCTAATGTTAGCACGGCTAATTTATTTTTATCAAAGAGACATCGCCAATCCATTAATTATTTTCTTTTTCGATTTACAATTAATAAAATTATATACTCAGCTTGAATAAAAATGTAACGATACCCGCAAAATTTGTTGCCACTTCAATTTCTCATACCATCTAAAAATAAACAAATATCCAATCCGTAATTCACCAATTACAGATTATCCTAAATAATTAGTCTAATCTAATAATTGGACTAATCAGTGATTCATGAATTGGATACTGTTTACTGTTTATGAATGCGTGAATCAAATAATCAATGATCGACGAATAATCGTAGATTCACCAATCGTTGATTATTCATCCCGTCTATGAAATTATCCCGGCCTAAGTTCACTCGTAGCATTTGTTAACAAAGCGCACCCCTTTCCTTAGTATCTAATTCATTTTTCGGGTAAAATCTTTCTGTCCAAGATCCCAAGTTCTCGTAGAGTTCCTAATTTCGTTAATGCTGTGCCGCATATGATTTGTATGTGTACTTCCCACGATATATCAGAAGTTGAGTTAATTCCAAGATATTTAACTCTATGGGAAGGCTTTATTTTTACTCCACCTACTGTGTAGATATGGCATTTGTGTGATGACTTTCGCAGCAAGTATACTGTGGTGCTTTTACTATAATTTAATTTTATCCCCAACTCCTGGCACTAGGAATGAGCGTTGTTAAGGTCCGATTACAGAACTTCAAAGCCTTCGTCTTGGCTTATTTCACGGTAGAGGACTGTAGCGGAATGACAGAGCAATATTGTGACGCTCTATCAATATTTCATCCAAGGACCTTCGAACTCACGCTTGATAAATCATTGATTATTTGATGCTGTGTCGCTCATGATTTGTATGTGTGTTTGATGCTCTAGGATGAGGTTTTGTTGTTCCAACGCCAAGTTTCTGGTGATATGGCTAAAATTTTGTGACCACTTTTCTCACTCAATTTGGTCTTCTTGATATTATTTATTTATTTTCACTGCCCCGAATACAGCACACTAGGCCATTTTACGTCGGGTGAACAACAGTAACAACGCACGAGACACAGACATCCATGTCCTAGGCAGATAATATTCCACCCAGGCGGGACTCGAACCCGCGACCCTCGGGTTAGCAGGCGAGGACCTTACCCCGCCGCCACCGGGGCCGACAATTTCCCGTTTAAAACCGTTTTATCAATTATATATATATATATAAACGGTAAATATTGGCCTCACATAAGGAAATTAATAATATAAGTAAAATTTCCACTTTTAATGACACATGGAATACCTTTGGAGGCATCACATAAATCGCCATAAATATCTCGCTACTAAGTAAATTGACAGTGGCCAGCCCGGGACCTAGGTGGTATAATGCGGGCGTCAGGAAATCTCAGATTCGAAAAAGAATCGAGCACGCAAAAATGAAGAACGTACATCATAAAATCTCCCTTAAGAAGCCATGCGATAAATTAAAGAAAGCTAAAACATTAAGAATGTGGGCTGTTGGAAGGAATTAACGGAATTAAAAAGGAAGACCCAGGGAGAGTGTTTGAAGGATAACCCGAAAGCATTTTGGTTTTATGTGAGGGAGGGTCAAGGCAATAAATCTACGATAACGTTAGTAAAAACAATCTAGGAGAAAGAGTTAGTGACAAATGAGAGCAAGCATTCTTCCTAAGCGTCTATGCAACATGCTCACAGAATAACACCGCTACTCTACGTACGCTATATGATATTCCTTTGCATTCTATTAATATTTCATAGTCATAGTATATTAATATTATATTAATAATTATATTATTATATTAATATTTCATAGTTCATTCAAGATCATACTTCACAGGATCATTTCTGTAGGTATGTATCTGGGCCCTCTTGTCACAACTTGAGTGACGCTTTCACTGTCGGCCCCGGTGGCGTCGGGGTAAAGTCCTCGCCTATTAACCCCGAGAGTTGCGGGTTCGAGTCCCGCCTGGGTAGAATATTATCTGTCCAGGACATGGATGTTTGTGTCTCGTACGTTGTTACTGTTATACACCCGACGTAAATTGGTCCACTGGGCTGTATTCAGGATAGTGAAGATTAAATAAATAAATAAAATAAATATTTCCTGACGTAGCATAAAAATCCACATGAAATCCCTTAATTCCAAGAAATACGCGGTCGCGATCGAATTCCCGCCCTAGTTTTTAAACAATTAGCGTTAGGAATAGCATTAGTTTCGAAAATAATATGTATTAGTAAAAAATCTGTGAAAATATCGTATTCCTTACGATTAGAATAGCGCAAATTTTACACCTATATGTAAGAGCGGCGACAAAGAGAATTTTAGTACCTAAAGGCTGTTACACCTATATGTGAGAGCGGTGATAAAGAATAGTTTAGTAACTAAACGCCCTCATGTCCATCTCAAGCAAGATATTGGAACATTATCAGTTCGATTTTAGAGTAGTTGGGTAGTTAAAACTTGTTGATTCAAAATCAGTACGGATTCTGGGCAGGCAGATCTCGCAAAAGCCAGTACTTTTTCCTCAGAATATTCTTTCCTCCGATGAAAGGCTCCTCCAAGTAGACGCAATATTTTTAGACCACGAGAAAGCTTCTGATGATGCTCCGATTTTAAAAATTACGCGTTAGGCTGAAATTATATGTAAATTATCACGACTAAGTATGTAAGACTTCTTGGACAATCGCGAGCTGAGGGTAGTTCTAGATGGCGTTAGTGCGAACGCAGTGAATGTAAGGTCGTCATACCAGAGTGTGCAAGACATTAGGATATATGAAGGCCTTATGTGAATGTAAAATGAGGTAAATCTCTGGTAAGTTTCATGTATCCCTTTTGTACATCATTGACCACCATAATTACGAACAAAATTCGCCTCTTGGCCGATGACGCAGGATGTTGTACACGGATAGTAATTGTACAAGGATTTTGGTATTATTACGTTGAAACAAAACCTGGTTACTATGCACGGAAGGTACAATACTTGGCAGTTAGAATTACATTTTTAAAGTGAGTTGTAATGAAGTTTTGGAAAAACAATTACTTGCTAAACAAAACATACACCGATCACCAAACCGAATAGTCAAATATGAAGTCAATAATATACTTGGGAGTCATCCTCACTCTAGACCTATCTTGGGGAAACACGGAGGGTAAATCTGTGGATAGAGGAATCGTTAATAAGGAATTATTCAAAGAATACTAGGGAAATGTGACCAAAAATTTACGGTGTGATGTTACTTTCTCTCATGAGACCTCATTTTGAGTATGCCGCTCGCATGTGGGAACCTTGTGAAGTAGTTTTAGTGTCAGAGATAGATCTTATACAGCGGGGAGCAGCTCGATATTTTAAAGGTTGCTACGATAAACTTAGCAGTGTTACTGAATGTTGTTGTTGAATTGTTGAATGAATTAGGGTGGAAACTTCTAACCGATCGAAGGAAAAAATACTGGTTAAATCTTTGTGCATACTTGAAGCAGACTATTTCTTTCCGGACGTTCAAAATAATTTGTTAAGGCCAGCTATAGGGTAGGGATCACAGGTATCACAGGGTAGGGAAGGATCACAGGCTAAAGATAAGGGAAATAGACCTCCGAACCAAAAGGTTTAAAATGATTTTTTTTCAACGCACTGTAAGTGACCATAATAGTTGCGATGTATCAAATCTATGAAACCTCCTGGCGTTACTTGGTAGAGTTGACTTCGTACTTTCGTTTTGTTACGATCCATCATTTTTAACAACTCACCCCGCTCGAAATGTCCGTCATGATTTATCTCTCTGCACGATGTAATATATTGTAGTATTATTTATTAATACTACTAATGGTACGTACCAGTGGCTGTATCTCAACGGTTGTACTGCATGTTAATATCTTCGTCTATGTAGGATTCTACTGGTTTCAGTTTGGCCCGCGAATCGCTCTTCTAACTACCATTTGGTATGCTGAAGAGGCCGAGAGCACGTGCGAGGATCTGAATTGGACTAGGGCAAGTGCTGCACGCCTGGTGTGCCATTTCTCCTATGTGCTATAAGCTAGGTGGGTGAAATTTTCAGGGTAGAGTTAGAATCATGTGTCGAGAAGGGAAAAATCGAAAAATTTAAAAAAAGTCGATTAGGCTTCGATTTATTGCAATCGATAGCTTTACATGGGATTATATGGGAAAATGAAAAATTTTGGAGTGGACCTTTTTTCTTTCGTTCATTAAAATATGAAATAATTAAGCTACAAGACTGATTCTTTCACAAATATGAGGGTGAATGTTTGAAAAATCTTATTCTTTTAATCGATTCTTTCCCATCTACCGTAAAACTGATACTTTTAAACTTTTATTTATTATTTTAGATATTTTTCACTTTCGTTGCAATGGATATATTTCTCCATTGTCGCCGGGCCGAGTGTCGATTCGAGGTTTAGAACTCAGCGAGGCGGGCCAGTTTCAGGGGAGGGTTAGATTTATTTGCCGATATTCTGTAAAAGTTTAAGAAAATCGATAAGGCTTCGAGTTATTGCAATCGATAACTTTACATACATGAGTTAGGTACACTAAGTGCATGTTAATTAGTCTTCTTTATACCATTTTTGCGCTGCTAACTACTGCGTATAATATCTTCCACTTTTTCCTATCCTCTTCCGTAGCTTTGATGGCCAATTTCAAACAACCAAGCTTCATGATATTGTAGTTATCATTAAAATAACATGCAGTCCATATAGAAGAATGGTAGACAAAAATTGAATATGAAAATTAATATATTAAAATCTCGATTCCGATCTAATTTATATAGTAAAATTCTTCATGTGTGCTCTTATTAAGTATGCTGTACTGAAATGAAATATCTAACGTAGAAGAGCGTCTAATATGCCGTCAAATGAGGTTATGATGATCTTCCAGTGGTTCCACGTTCGTTTCGGTATACTGATTATAGTAATTTGAAAAGTCGTTAATTATCGGATGACATACAACATAAGTTTGTACTAGAACTGTCTGGTATCCAAAACTCATGGGGCGCGTATTTCATTTTCAAAAAAATATTCTTTTCTTTGCTTGCATGTAGCACGCAGACTGGAGAGCTATCATTGTTTTTTTTCCGTATTTGAAGAGTATCATCATATAACACTTCCCCCTGCTTGCAAATTGCAATATATATATATATATATATATATATATATATATATATATATATATATATATATATATACACATATCACACAGAGATGACTCTAGCGAGAGCTCATTTCATTGGCTGAGAAAGATTTTTGAATCTCTTAAAGAAGTGTATATTAGGTTACGATGGAGGCGGTCAAAACAAAATATTCACACACAGTCACCCATATCACATAACTTTAAAAGACGTCAGACTTCGAAATAAAAATATGCGGGAAGGTTCAACTTTGTGCTCACATTTCAATCTTGCACAGGTGGCAGTTAGAAACTCTAGTCCATTCTTTGTTTTCATACCGAAAAAAATGATGAGAATAGATTATGAAAGTCACCTCATCTCCCGGCGAGAGCCGAAACATAAGGCGACGTACTTATTGCATCTAGACTCTCAGAGGAGACTATGAGACCACAGCTAAAAGAGGGACAAAGTTTTACACAGCATTACGGTCGATGGGTGATGCACATCCAGATCTGCAACAAATGTATTTTTACAGCAAAAAATAATTAAATTAATATAATATTACGTTCAATAAATTAAAACCACTTATATCTTAGCTCCAAGAGATATGGACTTCATTATGTGGAAGAAATAAAAAATACAGCATTTTTAAATCCCCCTGCGTGTGAAAAAGTTAGAAAGAATTTCACTCCAACATTCTACGGTAGATCAGATCATGAAAATAAACTAAGGGAAATAGTTTGTAGAACAGATAGGTTTAAAATGTCGTTTTCCCATGGTCGATAAGAGACCATAATAGCTGCGTTGACACTTAGAAGTAGGTTAGTTGACAGGTAGTGCAGCTGATTAATTCTTATACCCCCCTATGGAATGTTTCTAAATCTACCGAGTAGTGCTAACACCATGTTTTGCATTTTCCATGCATGACTCTTGTTTCACGTTTACGTAGTTACATTATAGATTACTATTTTAGTTTCTGTAGAATTTGTAGCACACCCATAATGTGGTGCATGTTGGTGAAAGTAAATTTCTTCACTGTAGTTCATGTTGGTGATAAGTCACCCCCTGCCAAACACCCCTGTGGTGGATAGCAGGGAAATAAGTACATGTAGATGTAGATGCAATTCCCAGGCGACGGTACTCAAAGTCTAAGTATAACTATCTTAAAATCCTTCGGCAATGTAAGACATGTCATATGTTATAGGGAATACCTTAACCCATCAATTTTCCTTGGATGTTCACAGTTGATTTGAAAAGAAGATTCCCTCCGTTTTTGAAGGGTAGCTTATTAAAATGATTGGTCACCGACTGCGCAGGGCGTGAGACGGAGCTCTGTGACGAATTTCATTGTGATCTGTTAAGTGGTTTCAGGGATATTGATCAGGGATTGTGGTCAATTAGTGAGTGAGTCAGTGGCATTAACGTTTTATGTACACGGTATTGATAGCTTCGTAATTGAAACGACGGAACGCCATTAATTTAGTCACTGAGTGAGCCTCTCGAGGAATTGAACCAGCGCTCAGCAACTGTAGCGTCCGAGGAAGCTTATGGCCTCTGCGAGGAAACCCGTTTTTGACCTGGGCGAGTCTATTTAGACGAACTGCTCCATCACGGGGGTGTAAGTGAATGCCACCGTTGTCCCATGAGCCTTGAGAAGGTTGTTCTCCCCTTCCAAGTTTCCTCCCTCCCTGTAGCAGCCCCCCACCCCTTCCACTAGCTGCCACTCCGCCCTTTTCGGAGCCATACGCCGTGGCAAATCTACATCTACGTTATACCCTGCGAGCCACCACGAGGGTGTGTGGCAGGGGGTGAAGATCACCAAACATGTACTATTGACATGCAACTAGGATATTTAGTGGAGACATGCTAGATAATAGGGTCACATGCAGCTAGATGGTTAGTATCTACACAATAAGTAAGGGATTATTGGTTGTTATTACATGCATCATGCACTACAGACTACTCTAACTATATTTCATCTACCTATCCCTTTGCTACGCTGCCTATTGTTCTCTCTTATGGTACGCGGGAAAAATGGCATTTTAAATCTATCGGCACGACAATCTATCTCTCTAATCTTGTTAATCTGATCAAACCTAGCATAATAAGCAGGGGTTCTTAATATATATCTAACATCATCTGTGAACAAATCGGTTTCGAATTTACTTAAAAGGTTTAACCTAAATTTTAACCTGCGTTCTGATAGTAATTCCCATTCTAGTTCTTCTATTAAACTCGTAACACTTATACAATTATCATAACTGCCTTCAACAAATCTAGCGGATCTCCTTTGCACACGCTCTAATTCTTTTATCATACCTCCCTCATACGGATCCCATATACTAGCGCCATATTCTAAATGAGGCCTGACAAGTGTAAAATAGCTTTTTTCTCGTACTCTCTCATCGCATTTGCCTAGAACCCTTTTTACGAATCCTAATCTACGGTTTGCTACACTAGTAATTTCCCTGATGTGTTTTCCCCATGACATGTCTTCAGCGATGGTGACGCCTAAGTATTTAATAGATTCTACGTTAGATTTTTTCTTTTCGTTGATGCAATAATTATTCCGGGGAAAGCCATTCTTTTTCCAAAAGTTCATTATCGCGGCACAAGCTCTACCCATTCACCAATTTCTGGAGTCTTCAATCAAAAATGGCTCTACTGCGCTTAGACGAAGAGATTTCGGTTTCGGTTCCCTCTGTTTCACCGCTCGGCGGGCACGCACCCCTAAATCAAATCGTGCTCTTTCATGGCTTCGCCGGCACAGTACTTAGGTGGCGGGGGGGTAAGGCCGCGGGCGGGTCCGCCCGTCTCTCAGCTGCATTGCCCACCGTTCGAAGCGTCGTCACGGAGACGTGGGCGGCGGACGGCAGCCCTGTTGTTCCCAATCAATCATTTCGGTCGCTATGCAACCACGGTGTGTCTCTCTCGCCCCGGGGTCTGAAATGGCGGTACCTGGCTGCGTGAGGCTCAGTGCGCGCGCGGGGGCGAAGGAGGCGGCGTGCCCCTTCGGACACGAGCGAGGGGGGGGGGGAGCACCGACCCCTCCCCCCGCCTTTGAAAGAGGCGAGAGCCCACACCTGCGATTGATTCGGGAAAACACAAGGGGTTGGGGTGTCGGTCGGAGGGGGAAGGGCCTTTTCGATGCGGATGAGTCACGTATGGCGGGGCTGAGAAAAGTCTTTCGCTTTTCCTTTCAAAAACCTTCCTTTTTCGATTTTTTTGCCCCGTCACCAGGCATCTTGAAACCAAGAAGATTGCTCCGATCCACTCTGAGATTTCTCGCTCTCCGTATCCAATTGCTTTCTCGCCATATTACGTTGCGATTCACGTTCGATATACTTTTTTTACCGAAGTCCTTTTATGCTCTTTTCTATCGCGTAGATTGCATAATTTTCGCATTCGAACTCGATCTGAGAGCATGCATACCATTGTCGCAATCTTTGGGAATATTATCGACTCTCCATTGGATATGAATACTACTATGTCATTAAATTTTCCGTTTTTACTCTACTGTAGAGTACCACGGAAAAGGTTGGAGGCGACTTGCTCTCGAATTCTGATAGGTGCGGTTCATTAGCATGATAAGCAAATAATAACGGCTATTCTCAACTGTTTTTCATGCTAACAACTTTCGCTGTTTCCTATCAGTGGCTGCAGATGATTCAAACAATGCGTGTAGGTTGAAAACTTTGAGTATAATTGAAATGAGACGGAGTATTTTCCTCGCGCGGTGGACATTTTGTGATCGTAAATATGTTCATTGAGGGTAAGTCATTGATAGGTTGTTTATTCTATCGTATTTAAACCATTTAATGCCGCTAGATGTTAGAAGGAAGGTAATTCAATTTGTTTCAACAGTACTTTGGGGTTGTGAATTGGTGTCATACAGCAGTGGAAATGCAATAGTCCAGGTTGATCCCCGGAATCGTTAGTCTTGAAAATGATCTACATCTACATCTACGAAATACCGTGCAAGCCACCACTAGGGTGTGTGGCACGGCGTGATTCCACACCACGCATGCAGCACTCATCCCAGTTCAAATCAGAACTGCACACGTTCCTCCGTAGGAATAATTTCACTTTAGAAATGGTATAAGGAACGTTCCTCCGTAGGAATGATTCAAGGAAACGGATGACAACTGCGATGAATACTGATCAAACCCCAATTATTTCTCACAAAGACAACGATTGGCAATAGCTGCTCGCAGTTTAGAGTTAATGAAATGAAAATGCTGTGGATGGAGAGTGTTTAAGAGAGTAACTATGTATTTTCCATTTTACTCAACTGCTGGCGCACCGGAATTTTTGTACGAAATTTTATATGGTTTAACGAATATCAGTGTTTATTTATTACAATACTTAAGAAGGTGGCCGGGATTTGACAGATCTTGGCAGCCTCCCAGGAGAAGGCTATTTTGAAAACGTACCCGGTCGCGATTGGAGTAGAAATAGATTTTTAAAACAAATGATCGAAAATATGTACTAAGTCCATGCTACCCTCATCGGGAGTCAGTAACCCAAAGATTGGTTTGCTGCTGTTCACCAGTCCTCCCACATAACCGTTTATTTCGTAGTAAATCCTCATTACTATGCCCCTCACAGTTTGCTTACTGCATTCCACCCATTTTCTTCCTGGCCATTTTTTTCTCGTGAAATTCTCCTCCCGGTATTGTTTTGAAGTGTCAGTGGTGCTGTCAAATGTACCCAACACGCATTTCTTCTCCTCTAACTCGCAGACTTTTCATTATAGTCATTATTCATTACATTATCGAAGGGAATCCTTGCAGGTGATTCTATCCGTTTATGTAGTCTGGTGCATTCTTCGATAGCGCCATGTTTCCATTGATTCCAATCGTCTTCCTCTGTAGCTTGATATCGTTCAAGTTTGAAGGCCATAAAGAGAATGCTTCATACATTTGTTTTAACGAAGTGGTGCCTTATTTTCATGCTCGTTTGTCTAGCTGTTAAAAGGCTTATTGTAATGAACTACCTTCTTTGCATTAAGTTCAAAGTTCAGATCTGTTTCTTTCCGTTTACAAAACAAACGTAACTGTGGAAGGCAGAGAAGTAATAAAAAATAAGGGGTAAACTGCTCTTACAACTTAATTTCTGATTCTATTGATTTTTAGCCATATTCCAGACAGCAAAATGATTTCGCTTTATTCTTTTATGTCATCCAAGTCCGGCAGTGATTTGGCATCTCAGGTTTATTCCATAAACCATATCGTAGTCTCCAACTGATGGTGGCATAAGGTGCCAAAAATTTGATCCGTGGTTATTGAAAGTGTGGTAATGTTACCGAGAATTATTATTTGACTTCCTTCATTTCTGCCTGAATTACGTCGTAATTACCATAGAGAACCATGTTGAGTTTTTCTCCTCACGGTTGTGTTCTTGTTATATTTACTTCATTTGTTATACATTACTTCATTTAGAGCCTAATGAAGTAGGGGTAATTCCCATAGGGGACCTGCTGGCCTATAGCAAAGCCCTCAGCCTCTAAGGGCAACCACCAGTACGGTGGCAGGCACAATAGACCATACCGGTCTGAGTACCCTAGGGACTCATGAGTTGTAACTCCACCGCAATTTTTAATCTAATCTAATCTACTTCATTTGTTTATTTCGTCCAAAATCGGAAGGAACACGTCATCTGTCTTGCACTCATTTCAACCGCTTACGAGCGAGTACCATGAGAAAAGTGCATAAATTATTTTCTATACTTACTTTTTCTAAGTACTCACATAGAAAGCTAAGAATAAGGATATGTCTAGGGACTGAGTCAACAGTATTATCTAAATAAATAAAACTAGTGTCTTAGGGTTTGAGGATTTTACGCGCTGAATGGTAGCAGAAAATCGTCTTGTGATGATCAGATGGTCAATTCAAAAGCAATAGCCACGGCTCTGGCGTAGTTGCAATTTTTTTCATCGAGGACATCACTATTAATTATTATATTTGATATTGCTGAATTTTTTGGAGAAATAAAATTTAAGCCAATCGAAAACTAAATCATTAGAAATTTACACCAGGAGAGATCTTGTCTTCTACTTGAAATTTGACGTTAACCTTCACCTTAAGACAAACCATTGAAGCAGTGACACAGGATTAAAATTCCGTCTTTCTTATGTTGTTCATGTAGAACAGGATTAAGACTGAGCGAAATTTTTCTCTCGTCAAAATAATCGAATTTTATCTTTTTATTTATGCGTCTGCAAGAATCGTTGATTAAATATTGTCAATTATTAATTCCGCAAATTTATTGCTTTCCATCGCCAAAATTCCCAGTGATTTACTGAACATGTATGCATAAGCCCTTAATTTGACTCATTTTTTCACGTCGCACGGGGAAATGCCCTCAGATTGGAAGGTTATTTTGCGATTTAGAAAAAAATTCAGCCCTGAGTTATAGATTTGATTTGAAAAATAAATGAGAAATAATACTACGTACCCACTTAAATTTTTGACGGAGCCAAGTGGTTAGAAATTGCTTGTTTATTTAAATTAAATTCATTCTGGAGTGAAAACTCGACCCATTTCCCTCGAATAGTGGCCTGTATTTGCTGGAAAACATTTCAATCGGCAGTGCGGTGAGTAGCTGATATTTTGATATAATTGAAAAGGTGATACAATTTTCGTTAAAATGAGACAAAATTAATTGCATTTTGTTGAAATGATACATCGCCGGAGCAAATTATGATAGCTTACGAGTAAAAACGTCATGGCAATTTCGGCCGATGTTACATTCAGCATGGGGATTTTGTAAAATACTGCGTGATTAAAAACCGCTGAGATATTTTTTTAAATTTTTAATGCCATTTCAACAATTCCATATTGATGCCTAAGCGTAAAATCTCAAAGCAATGAGCCTCAGGCACAAGAGGAACTGTCAGTCCTCGCGGAAAGTGTCGCTATGTGAACATCAGTTCTAACATCAGTTCATGGAGCATCAGTTCTAGGAAGAATATACTTGATCACTTCGGGTTTTGAGAATCGGTAATCTCTATTAAACTCTTCGTTTGTCAACTCTCACGTCTACGTAAACAACGATTATTTGACGCCTATGAATACGAATTAATCAGATATGGATGATTTTTCTGATTCAAGAATCCACGATTGATGAATCATTGATTCTTGACGACTATGAATAGGAAACAGTAATCAATTAGAGATATAATCATAGATTGGAACAAATCTGTAATTATTGAGCTCAAGGCCGGTATTCATAGACCTCATACATCAATCATTGATTATTTGATCATGCATTCATAGACAATAAACAATCTCCAATTCATGAATCACTGATTCATGAATCTCTCATTATTTAGGATAGTCTGTAATTGGTGAATTACAGATTGGATGTGTGTTTATTTTTGGATGGTATGAGAAATTGAAGTGGCAACAAATTTTTCGGGCATCGTTACATTTTCATTCAAGCTGAGTACATAATTTTATTAATTTTTAATCGAAAAAGAAAATAATAAATGGATTGGCAATGTCTCTTTGATAAAAATAAATTAGCCGTGCTAACATTAGAATCATTTCTTATGCTTAGTC
The DNA here is from genome assembly GCA_963169105.1 of Ceriagrion tenellum. Lineage (NCBI taxonomy): Eukaryota > Metazoa > Arthropoda > Insecta > Odonata > Coenagrionidae > Ceriagrion > Ceriagrion tenellum. The sequence continues at coordinate 96,895,094 of OY720638.1, read as the reverse complement.
AACGTTAATGAAGGCGTTACTAGGGAAAAATCAACAAACAATAATCTCGTATTTCGGCAATTGTTGATGATGTAGCGTGTGCTGTTTAACGTCAGGAATTGTCCGACCATCAGCGTGGTCTCCTCTTTTTTGTATTCCCACAAAGAGACGCCTATTCGTCGCCTGTACATCGTAAGATGCAGACGGTCTGATGGTGTCAACTATTTGGACGGCCAAAAGATTAGTTATACGTTTCACAGTTCTGGACACCGTTGGCTGGGAAACAGAACTAGCAATCCCTATATATGTACGTAAAACACCAAAGATGAAGAAGAGTAGCAGTATTTATAACTGATCATTACCGATCAAGAAAATTTGAAATAAGTAGAAGAAAGAAGTGAAAAACGTAGAAGGTGATGATAGCTTACGAGTGAAACATTCATGGCAATTTCGGCCGCAGTTAAATTCAGCATGGTAATTTTGTAAAATACTGCATGATATAAAACTGCTGTGATAATTTTTTCAATGTTCATATTATTTCAACAATTCCATATTGGTGCCTAAGCGTAAAATCTTAAAGCAATGAGCCACAGTGGCACAAGAGTACTATCAGTCCTCGCGGAAAGTGACGTATGTGAACATCAGTTCTAGGAAGAATATACTCGATCACTACGGATTTTAAGAATTGGCATCCTCTAATACACTCTTCATTTGTCAACTCTCGCGTCTATTGTTACAGCAAGTTAGATTACGGACTTAAAACAGAGATTGACGTATATCATAAGCGGTCCATCATAGGAGTACGAATTTTTTAAAAAGTGTCACGAGAAAAAAAGCGAGGCGAGGTCCTATGATAGAATATGCAACTCAGAGGAAAAATTTATTTTAGGTCGTGAATATGAAGAAGGAAAAAAACGGATGCCTGCAGGCTGGAACCTCCCACCCTGCCCGTACGAATCCGCGGCGCCAACCACTGCACCAGCTGTTTTAATAAAGGACTTGTTTTCCCAGCGTTTTTATTCTAAGGACGGATATTTTCGATTATAAATTGAATAATTAAAATAAAACTAGGATATGGTTGACGAGGTCCAAGATAAATTAGCGTTGCCTTTGACCTCGTGCACGACATAGAAAATTCGGCATTCAAATCGGCGAGTCAGGGTTTGTAGTCTCTCCTTGTGAGTAATAATTCAGAGGATTTGTTGGACCCCTAATGTGTGTTCCTCGCAGCCTTTAGTGATACGCTTGTACATCGTCATCGGCAATTACGCACGCCAATATATCTGAACGAAACTCCATTGCACGTAAAAACCTAATCAATTTAAGGTAATAGACGGTCATATTGAGTATTCTATGCCTTTAGCACCGTATAAAATTGTACAGTTTGAACATAAAGACACGAATATGTCGTAAACAATCATAGGAACTACCGACGTACAACAATGAAAAACTAATTAATTACGGTCGAAAGCTTAATTCACGAATCGATGATTATTGAGTTAAATAATTACTTCACGATAAATCTATGAATACTAGAACAATAAACAATGATTATTTGACGCCTATGAATTGATTGATTGAACAAATCGATGAATCTCTGATTCAAGAATCAACGATTGATGAATCAATGATTATTTGACGACTATGAATAGAAAAAAGTAATAAATTAGAGATATAATCATAGATTGGAACGAATCTGTAATTATTAAGGACAATGAAGGTTGTTGTAAGGCCTAAGAGTTATTCACAGGTTTTAGAGGAATGAAATTGGAGCCGCTACAGACTCGGAGGCTGCACGGAAGGCTTTTTTTGCCTGAGAAATTCCGAACAGAAGTGTTTCAGTGTGACACAAATCATTTTTACGCCATACTTAATGTCTAGGTCCTACCGAATCGATAAAAAGATAGATACATTGCCGAAGAGATGGGTAAAGGAATTTTTCCTCTCCACGCACATTAAGTGTCCTTAATAAATACTGAGCTCCAAGCAGACCTTTCTCAAAATTCACTTCATTTCACCTCCCAAATACGTTCCTCTGTACACCGTTACACGGCTGATGTCCTAACACCTTCCGTCTCGCGTCTTGTAGGGTATTTTGTCGATGCAACGAGGGGAGAGGCCGCGAAATAGAGTCGTCAAGTCTCGAGGGAAGAAGTGTGCCGCTGAATGAAACTAAAAGTTTTCCTCGTCAAGCGGTGAGCCCTACAACCGCTTACTCGCCATCATCTGCATTCCAGACGTGAGAGAATGTTTGCTTGACTTCAGTGTCTCGCTCTCGAGAGCAAGGTAAACCATTTCGCTGCGGCACACTCAACGGCGTCCCATCACCCTCCCTCGTGCTTGTTGCTTGGCGAAGCTTTGATAGCGTTTCCAGTCGTTCTCCCGATCATCATATGCTATTCGGCTCTTTGACTCACACCGCAGCGGTTCGAAGAGATTCCCTATTAGCTTACAGCATTTTTAACCTTTATCCGGGCGCGCGGAAGGGTATTTTACCGCCTCATTTATAAAAGCAAGCGCAACTTTTGCATGATGATACATAGGAGGTTGAGAGGGAAGTGTATCCTCCAGTTACACATTATGGCTCGAGATGCCAGAATAGTCCTAGCTTGGCTCGGCCTGTCTTTCGTCTCAGTCATCGTCAAACGTTCTCCAGTCCCAACCGGCGCGCCGGTAGTTTATCGTTGTGCGCCCAGATACGTAACTTCTTTCCGTCGGCCGTCTAATCAAAGTGTAAGTACCGATTTCAGTTTTTTGTAGGTGTATTGCGTTATTCTTTGCCATAGTTCAAGTTTTGCAATGCTGACTATCCTATCACTATACATATTGCAATGTTACAAAACAAAGGGATTGGCTTGTACTCCGTAATTATACTGAAGAGCATGGAGGAGGTTTTCAGATAAAAATTATTAGGAGTCATATTGATGAGTCATCGTGCGTAAAGAAATGTATGAACTCTGCAGAAGTAAAGCGGGATTGCGAGGGAATATTTGAAAGCAATGACGGTTTTCTCATTTTTATGCCAATAAATTAACTGCTTTGACTACGCCTGCTCCAAAGGCGTAGTCAAAGGGATTGGCGTAATAGGTGTGGATGTTAGCGCTTATCCTAAAGTTGTTTTTCTCCCCAAAATTCATTAATTTTTTTATCATACCTCATAACATATAAATAGCTATCTTAAGGAAGGGATGGATTCTTTCGGACGCGGTAATGGTACGCTTACAGATATTTAATCGCAACCGCCCATGGATATTTCTCGGCAACGACGTCAGTTAAAACGATTGAGAAATCACGCTTTTTGTTTAGTTTCATTTAAAGTATATTTATTTCACTGTTGACATCCCTTAGCTACTGAAAACCAAAGGCAATTGGCAAAATATGAAGATAGGCAGACAAATTTGCGTTTTATGAGCAATATTCCCTGTACAACCAACTGCTAAGTGCAGATGATATTGACTATATGCCTTTTATTCAATTTACCGCGCATTTAGGCAAACACGCAAAGTACAAGATTGGCTGGACTATCGTTGAAATTAGAGAGTAGATAGTGTTTTGAAGTACAAAAGTAATGCCTGTTTTTGAGAAAAAATAATCCTCCTAACATAGCCATCGCACGCAATATGAACGTAAATTTCGGGAATAAGGTAGCAATTTTTTGGAAGCCTTTATTATTTTTTCTTTGATAGGTGAGTAATTGCGGCAACATGACATTCTGAAAATAAATCAAAGATTTCGGTGTGTAAAACTTGCAACTGATCCATCCATTATGGCCGATTACATATCTTAATGGCTACAATATTCACCTGTGCCATCGCACCTTAATTTTATCTACGTCCTATTTGATGCATGACTCGATGCCTTTATTTAATAAATATTTGCTTTTATAGAACTATTTGCCGAGTCGTTGCCGAGAAATATCCATGGGCGGTTGCGATTAAATATCTGTAGGCATACTATTACCGCGTCCGAAAGAATCCATCCCTTCCTTAAGATATCTATTTATATGTTATGAGGTATGATAAAAAGGAAAATAAATGAATTTTGGAGAGAACTATTTCTGACATGGATTTTCTGCGCAACTGAAATATATGTTAGGGGGGAAAATACACGTTTTCGTGTGTTTCAAACGTTTTTACCACTAGATCCTTGTATCCGTGACTCGGATTTGAGAAACAAGAATTTAGGAGGAGTTAGGTGTTGCCAAAAGAGAGCACAGGTGGTATGGATTTTTCTTATATGCTATAGATAAATGAGTAAATTTACATTTTTATTCAGTTCACGATAAATCTTCAGCATCGCAGGCCCTCGCCGACGCTGCCGGTCACTCGACACCCCTTGACCACTCCTCATCCACAGAGACAACCCGGAAGTTCGCCGTGACGTAATTTAAACGCTTTCCGGGGAACGAAGCATCGATGACCATTACCCAAGGAGATTTCCGTCCGTACTCTAGTCACAGCTCTAATCAACGCAAATCTATAACACACGCATACTTTAGTGAGTTCCTCATTAGCTTGCATCACATTATAAAGAACACCGCAGCCAAACTTACTCTCCCTGTGCTTACCACTGGGCCACGACACAATACAAGGTACAACACCGCGCTTAATTAAATAAGTACCTCGGGAAATAATATACGCTTCTTGGAAGGCACCTTGAAGTTAAGTTAATATACGACTACAGTAAGAAGTAAATTATTTTCCTGCAGCAAACCTCAACGTTGCGCATCCGGTCTTATGGAGATATAAACAGAAGAAAATCTCCATACGAGCCAATACTTCTGACTAAATGTGTCACGAAATATATCAAAACTATTTACATACTATCATACATGAGAATACAATGAGACCAGCATAAGATGGATTGTACAATTCGTGATAAAAACAACTTAGTTTCAATCCACACAATTTTATTATAAACGACCCGGACCTGATGATGGCACGAAGTTGCTGAAACCCGGGTCGTTTATAATAAAATTTTGTGGATTGAAACTAAGTTATTATTATACCTAATGATGGCTCGAAATTGTTATCATGAATATAACTCACTTTTACAAAGTTACGACGGAGACGATCACTTATAGATTGTAGAAATTAAGGAAGATTTGAGTTAATTACAAAGTAAAAAAGAAGATTTGAAAGAAAATACAGACACAACCATGAAACTCAAGGAAAAATACACCAGACTACAAATAAAGACTAAACAGAGAATAGGATGGATGATCCGAGATGGGGAAAGAAAATAACGATTCGAAGGAATGAAGAAATATCGGACTAATAAAAAACAAAAGAATTCCAGAAAATGACTAAAGAGACTAACAAAAAAAGAAGAATTCTATAAAATGACTGAAGTGACTAACAGAAAACAGAATAATTCCAGAAAATGACTGACGTGATTAACAGAAAACAAAAGAATTCCAGAATATGACCGAAGTGACTAAAAGAAAACAGAAGAATTCAAGAAAACGAATGAAGTGACAAACAGAAAACAGAAGAATTCCAGAAAATGACTGAAGTGACTATCAGAAAACTGAAGAATTTCAGAAAACGACTGAGGTGACTAACAGAAAACAGGAGAATTCCAGAAAATGACTGAAGTGACTATCAGAAAACTGAAGAATTTCAGAAAACGACTGAGGTGACTAACAGAAAACAGGAGAATTCCAGAAAATGACTAAAGTGACTAACAATAAACAGAAAATTTCAGAAAATGACCGAAGTGACTAACAAAAACAAGAATTCGAGAAAATGACTGAAATGACTAACAGAAAACGGAATAATTCCAAATCACTGAAGTGACGAACAGAAAACTGAAGAATTCCAGAAAATGACTTGAGTGACGAACAGAAAACAGAAGAATTCCGAAAATTGACTGAGGTAACTAACAGAAAACAGGACAATTCCAAAAATGACTGATGTTACTAACAAAAAACAGTAAAATTTTAGAAAATGACTGAAGTGACTAAGAAAAAACAGAAGAATTGCAGAAAATGACTGAAGTGACTAACAGAAAACGGAATAATTCCAGAAAATAACTGAGGTAATTAACAGAAAACAGAAGAATTCTAGAAAACGACGGAAATGACTAATAGAAAAAAAAATTCCAAAAATGAATGAAGTAACTAACAGAAAAGAGAAGAATTCTAGAAAATGACTGAAGTGACTAACAGAAATGAGAACAATTCCAGAAAACGACGGAAGTGACTAACAGAAAACAGAATAATTTCAGAAAACGACTGAAGTGACTAACAGAAAACAGAAAAATTCAGAAAATGACTGAAGTGACTAACAGAAAACAGAAAAATTTTAGAAAATGAATGAGGTAACTAACAGAAAAGAGAAGAATTCTAGAAAATGACTGAGGTAAATAACAGAAAACAGAAGAATTCTAGAAAATGACAGAAGTAATTAACAGAAAACAGAAGAATTCCAGACGATGACTTAAGTCACTAAGAGAAAATGGAAGATTTCCAGAAAATGACTGAAGTGACTAACAGAGAAGAGAAGAAATCCAGAAAATGACCGAAGTGACTAACAAAAAACAAGAATTCAAGAAAATGACTGAAGTGACTAACAGAAAACGGAATAATTCCAGAAAAGCACTGAAGTGACGAACAGAAAACAGAAAAATTTCAGAAAATGACTGAAGTGACGAATAGAAAACGGAATAAGTCCAGAAAATGACTGAGGTAATTGACAGAAAACAGAGGAATTCTAGAAAATAAAAGAAATGACTAACAGAATACAGAAGAATTCTAGAAAATGACTGAGGTGACTTACAGAAATAGAATAATTCCAGAAAAAGACTGAAGTGAATAACAGAAAACAAAAGAATTCCAGAAAATAATTGAAGTAACTATCAGAAAATAAAAGCATTTCAGAAAACGACTGAAGTGACTAACTGAAAACAGAAAAACTCCAGAAAATGACTGAAAAGACGAACAGAAAATAGAAGAGTTATATAAAAGAACAAAAGTAACTAACAGAAAGCAGAAGAATTCCAGAAAACGGTTGAAGTGATTAACAGAAAACTGAATTCCAGAAAATACCTGAAGTAGCGAACAGAAAACAGAAGAATTCCAGAAAACGACAGAGGAAACTAACAGAAAAAAGAAGAAATCTATAAGATAACTGAAGTGACTAACAGAAAACAGAAGATTTCCAGAGAATGACCTAAGTAACTAATAGAAAACCAAAGAATTTCAGAAAACGACTGAAGTGACTAACAGAAAAAAGAAGAACTCCAGAAAATGGTTGAAGTGATTAACAGAAAAGAGAAGAATTACAGAAAAAGACTGAGGTAACTAACAGATAACAGAAAAATTCTAGAAAATGACTGAAATAATTAGCAGAAAACGGAAGAATTCTAGAAATTGACATAAGTGACTAAGAGAAAACAGAAGAATTTCAGAAAACGACTGAAGTGACTAACAGAAAAAAGAAGAACTCCAGAAAATGGTTGAAGTGATTAACAGAAAAGAGAAGAATTACAGAAAATGACTGAGGTAACTAACAGAAAACAGAAACATTCTAGAAAATGACTGAAATAATTAGATGAAAACGGAAGAATTCTAGAAAATTTCGGAAATGACTAACAGAAGATAGAAGAATTCCAGACGATGACTTAAGTCAATAACAGAAAACGGAAGATTTCTAGAAAATGACTGAAGTGACTAACAGAAAAGAGAAGAATTCACGAAAATGACCGAAGTGACTAACAAAACACAAGAATTCGAGAAAATGACTGATGTGACTAACAGAAAACGGAATAATTCCAGATAATCACCGAAGTGACGAACAGAAAACAGAAAAATTTCAGAAATTGACTGAAGCGACGAATAGAAAACGGAATAATTCCAGAAAATTAATGAGGTAATTGACAGAAAACAGAAGAATTCTAGAAAATAAAAAAAATGACTAACAGAAAGCAGAAGAATTCTAGAAAATGAATGAGGTGACTTACAAAAATAGAATAATTCCAGAAAAAGACTAAGTGACTAACAGAAAACAGAATAATTATATAAAAGAACAGAAGTAACTAACAGAAAGCAGAAGAATTCCAGAAAACGGTTAAAGTGATTAACAGAAAACAGAAGAATTCCAGAAAATGACTGAGGAAACTAAGAGAAAAAGGAAGAATTCTATAAGATTACTGAAGTGACTAACAGAAAACAGAAGATTTCCAGAGAATGACTGAAGTGACTAACAGAAAACCAAAGAATTTCACAAAACGACTGAAGTGACTAACAGAAAAAAGATGAATTATAGAAAATGAGTGAAGTGATTTACAGAAAAGAGAAGAATTACAGAAAATGACTGAGGCAACTAACAGAAAACAGAAAAATTCTAGAAAATGACTGAAACAATTAGAAGAAAACGGATGAATTCTAGAAAATGACTGAATTGACTAACGGAAAAGAGAACAATTCCAGAAAACGTCAGAAGTGACTAACAGAAAACCGAAGAACTCCAGAAAACGACTGAAGTGAATAACTGAAAACAGAAAAACTTCAGAAAATGACTGAAGTGACTAACAGAAAATAGAAAAACTCCAGAAAATGACAGAATAAACGAACAGAAAATAGAAGAATTATAGAAAAGAACAGAACTAATTAACAGGAAGCAGAAGAATTCCAGAAAACGGTTGAAGTGATTACCAGAAAACAGAAAAATTACACAAAATACCTGAAGTGGCAAACAGAGAACAGATAAATTCCAAAAAATGACTTAGGTAACTAACAGAAAACAGAGGAAATCTATAATATTACTGAAGTGACTAACAGAAAACAAAAGATTTCCAGAGAATGACTAACGTGACTAACAGAAAACCAAAGAATTTCATTAAACGACTGAACTGACTAACAGAAAAAAGAAGAATTCCAGAAAATGGTTGAAGTGATTAACAGAAAAAAAAAGAATTACAGAAAAAGACTGAGGTAACTAACAGATAACAGAAAAATTCTAGAAAATGATTGAAATAATTAGCAGAAAACGGAAGAATTCTAGAAATTGACATAAGTGACTAAGAGAAAACAGAAGAATTCCAGAAAACGATTGAAGTGACAAACAGAAAAGAGAAGAATTCCAGAAAAAGATTGAAGTAACAATCAGAAAACAAAAGCATTTCAGAAAACGACTTAAGTAACTAACAGAAAACAGAAGAATTCCAGAATATGACTGAAGTGACTATGAGAAAAAAGAAAAATTCCAGAAAATGACTGAAGTAACTAACAGAAAACGGAATAATTCCAGAAAAAATGACTGATGTAAAAAAAAGAAAACAGGAGAATTTCAGATAATGACTGAAGTGACGAATTGAAAACAGAAGACTTCTAGAAAATGACAGAAATGACTAACAGAAAACAGAAGAATTCCAGAAAATGACTGAGGTAACTAACGGAAAACATAAGAATTGCAGAAAATGACTGAGGTAACTTACAGAAAACAGATGAATTAAATAAATGACAGAAGTTACTCTTAGAAAAGAGAAGAATTCCGGAAATCACTGAAGTGACGAACAGAAAACTGAAGAATTCCAGAAAATGACTTGAGTGACGAGCAGAAAACAGAAGAATTCCGAAAATTGACTGAGGTAACTAATAGGAAACTGGAAAATTCCAAAAATGACTGATGTGACTACAAAAAACAGAAAAATTTTAGAAAATGACCAAAGTGACTAAGAGAAAACATAAGAATTGCAGAAAATGACTGAAGTGACTAACAGAAAACGAAATAATTCCAGAAAATGACGGAGGTAATTAAAAGAAAACAGAAGAATTATAGAAAACGACGGAAGTGACTAATAGAAAAAATAAAAATTCAAGAAAATGAATGAAGTAACTAACAGAAAAGAGAAAAATTCTAGAAAATGACTGAAGTGACTAACGGAAAAGAGAACAATTCCAGAAAACGACTGAAGTGACTAACAGAAAACAGAATAATTTCAAAAACGACTGAAGAGACTAACAGAAAACAGGAGAATTTTAGAAAATGAATGAGGTAACTAACAGAAAAGAGAAGAATTCTAGAAAATGACTGAGGTGAATAACAGAAAAAAGAAGAATTCTAGAAAATGACAGAAGTGACTAACAGAAAACAGAAGAATTCCAGACGATGACTTAAGTCACTAAAAGAAAACGGAAGATTTTCAGAAAATGACTGAACTGACTAACAAAAAACAAGAATTCCAGAAAATGACTGAAGTAACTGACAGAAAACGGAATAATTCCAGAAAATAACTGAAGCGACGAGTAGAAAACGGAATAATTCCAGAAAATGACTGAGGTAATTGACAGAAAACAGAGGAATTCTAGAAAATAAAAGAAATGACTAACAGAATAAAGAAGAATTCTAGAAAATGACTGAGGTGACTTACAGAAATAGAATAATTCCAGAAAAAGACTGAAGTGACTAACAGAAAACAGAAGAATTCCAGAAAATGATTGAAGTAACTATCAGAAAACAAAAGCATTTCAGAAACCGACTGAATTGACTAACTGAAAACAGAAAAACTCCAGAAAATGACTGAAAAGACGAACAGAAAACAGAAGAATTCTATAAAAGAACAGAGGTAACTAACAGAAAGCAGAAGAATTCCAGAAAACGGTTGAAGTGATTAACAGGAAACAGAAGAATTCCAGAAAATACATGAAGTGAGGAACAGAAAACAGAAGAATTCCAGAAAATGACTTAGGGAACTAACAGAAAACAGAAGAATTCTATAAGATTACTAAAGTGACTAACAGAAAACAGAAGATTTCCAGAAAATGACTAAAGTGACTAACAGAAAACCAAAGAATTTCATTAAACGACTGAAGTGACTAACAGAAAAAAGAAGAATTCCAGAAAATGGTTGAAGTGATTAACAGAAAAGAGAAGAATTAAGGAAAATGACTCAAGTAACTAACAGAAAACAAAAAAATTCTAGAAAGTGACTGAAAAATTTAGCAGAAAACGGAAGAAATATAGAAATTGACATAAGTGACTAAGAGAAAACATAAGAATTCATGAAAACGATTGAAGTGACTAACAGAAAAGAGAAGATATTCCAGAAAAAGACTGAGGTAACTAACAGAAAACAGAAGATTTCCAGATATAGACTGAATTTACTATCAGAAAACAGAAGTTTTCCAGAAAATAACTGAAGTGATCAACAGAAAACAGAAGAATTCCAGAAAACGACTGAAGTGACTAACGGAAAACAGAAGAATTCCATAAAATGACTAAAAAGACGAACAGAAAACATAAGAATTCCATAAAAAGACTGAGGTAACTAACAGAAAACAGAAGAGATCCATAAGATTACTGAAGTGACTTACAAAAAACAGAAGATCTTCAGAGAATGACTAAAGTGACTAACAGAAAACCGAAGAAGTTCAGAAAACGACTGAAGTAACTAATGGAAAAAAGAAGAATTCCTGAAAACGGTTTAAGTGATTAACAGAAAACAGAAGAATGACAGAAAATGACTGAAATGAATAAAAGAAAACAGAATAATTCAAGAAAATGACTGAAAAATTAGCAGAAAACAAAAGAATTCTAGAAAATGACACAAGTGTCTAAGAGAAAACAGAAAAATTCCAGAAAACGATTGAAGTGACAAACAGAAAAGAGAAGAATTCCAGAAAAAGACTGAGGTAACTAACAAAAAACAGAAGACTTCCAGAAAAAGACTGAGGTGACTAACAGAAAACAGAAGTTTTCCAGAAAATAACTGAGGTGACTAACAGAAAACAGTAGAATACCAGAAAACGACTGAAGTGACTAACGGAAAAATGAATAATTCCAGACAACGACTGAAGTGACTAACAGAAAACAGAATAATTCCAGAAAATGACTGAAGTGACTAACAGAAAAAAGGAGACTTCCATAAAATGACTGAATTGACTAACAGAAAACTGAATAATTTCAGAAAATGACTGAAGTGACTATCAGAAAACAGAATAATTCCAGAAAATCACTGAAGTGGCGAACAGAAAACAGAAGAATTCCGGAAAATGACTTGAAAGACGAACAGAAAAGAGACAAATTCCGAAAAATGACTGAGGTAAATAACAGAAAACAGAAGAATTCGAGAAAACGACTGAAGTGACTAACAGAAAACAGAAGAATTCCAGAAAACGATTGAAGTGACAAACAGAAAACAGAAGAATTCAAAAAAGACTGAGGTGACTATCAGAATACAGAAGTTGTCCAGAAAATTACTGAAGTGACTAACAGAAAACAGAAGAATTCCAGAAAATGACTGAAGTGACTAACGGAAAACAGAATAATTCCAAAAAATGACTGAGGTGACTAACAGAAAGCCGAAGAATTTCAGAAAACGACTGAATTGACGAACAGAAAACAGAAGAATTCGAGAAATTAACTGAAGCAAATAACATAAAACAGAAAAATTCCTGAAAATGACTGAAGTGACAAACAGAAAACAGAAGAATTCCAGAAAACGATTGAAGTGACTAACAGAGAAGAGAAGAATTCCAGAAAAAGACTGAGGTAACTAACAGAAAACAGAAGACTTCCAGAAAAACACTGAAGTGACTAAAATATAACGGAATAATTCCATAAAATGACTGAGGTAAAAAACAGAAAAAAGAAGAATTCCAGAAAAAGACTTCAGTGACTATCAGAAAACAGAAGTTTTTCAGAAAATAACTGAAGTGACAAACGGAAAACTGAATAATTCCAGAAAATGACTGAAGTGACTAACAGAAATCAGGAGAATTCCATAAAATGACTGAATTGAGTAACAGAAAACAGCATAATTCCAGAAAACGCCTGAAGTGACGAACAGAAAACAGAAGAATTCCAGAAAATGACTTGAGTGACTATCAAAAAATAGAATAATGCCAGAAAATCACTGAAGTGACGAAGAGAAAACAGAAGAATTCCAGAAATTGACTTGAGTGACGAATAGAAAAAAAAAGATTTCCGAAAAATGACTGAGTTAATAACAGAAAACAGAAGAAATGCAAAAAACGACTGAAGTGACCAACAAAAAACAGAAGAATTCGAGAATACGACTGAAGTGACTAACAGAAAAAAGAATAATTCCAGAAAATCACTGAAGTGATTAACAGAAAACAGAAGAATTCCAGAAAATGATAGAAGTGACTAACAGGAAACAGAAAAATTTCAGAAAATGACTGAAGCGACGAATAGAAAACGGAATAATTCAAGAAAATGACTGAGGTAATTGACAGAAAACAGAAAAATTCTAGAAAATAAAAGAAATGACTAACAGAATACAGAAGAATTCTAGAAAATGACTGATGTGACAAACAGAAAACAAGAGCATTTCAGAAAATTACTGAAGTGACAAAGAAAAAACAGAAGCATTGCAGAAAAACACTGAAGTGACTAACAGAAAACGGAATAATTCCAGAACATGACTGAGGTAATTAACAGAAAACAGAAGAATTCTAGAAAACGACGGAAGTGACTAATAGAAAACAAAAAATTCCAAAAATGAATGAAGTAATAACAGAAAAGAGAAGAATTCTAGAAAATGACTGAAGTGACTAACAGAAATGATAACAATTCCAGAATACGACAGAAGTGACTAACAGAAAACAGAATAATTTCAGAAAACGACTGAAGTGACTAACAGAAAACAGAAAAATTTTAGAAAATGAATGAGGTAACTAACAGAAAAGAGAAGAATTCTAGAAAATGACTGAGGTAAATAACAGAAAACAGAAGAATTCCAGACGATGACTTAAGTCACTAAGAGAAAACGGAAGATTTCCAGAAAATGACTGAAGTGACTAACAGAAAAGAGAAGAAATCCAGAAAATGACCGAAGTCACTAACAAAAATAAAGAATTCAAGAAAAAGACTGGAGTGACTAACAGAAAACGGAATAATTCCAGAAAAGCACTGAAGTGACGAACAGAAAACAGAAAAATTTCAGAAAATGACTGAAGTGACGAATAGAAAACGGAATAAGTCCAGAAAATGACTGAGGTAATTGACAGAAAACAGAAGAATTCTAGAAAATAAAAGAAATGACTAACAGAATACAGAAGAATTCTAGAAAATGACTGAGGTGACTTACAGAAATAGAATAATTCCAGAAAAAGACTGAAGTGACTATCAGAAAACAGAATAATTCCAGAAAATCACTGAAGTGGCGAACAGAAAACAGAAGAATTCCAGAAAATGACTTGAAAGACGAACAGAAAAGAGACAAATTCCGAAAAATGACTGAGGTAAATAACAGAAAACAGAAGAATTCGAGAAAACGACTGAAGTGACTAACAGAACACAGAAAAGTTCTAGAAAATGACTGAAAAATTAGCAGAAAACATAAGAATTCTAGAAAATGACAGAAGTGACTAAGAGAAAACAGAAGAATTCCAGAAAACGATTGAAGTGACAAACAGAAAACAGAAGAATTCAAAAAAGACTGAGGTGACTATCAGAATACAGAAGTTGTCCAGAAAATTACTGAAGTGACTAACAGAAAACAGAAGAATTCCAGAAAATGACTGAAGTGACTAACGGAAAACAGAATAATTCCAAAAAATGACTGAGGTGACTAACAGAAAGCCGAAGAATTTCAGAAAACGACTGAATTGACGAACAGAAAACAGAAGAATTCGAGAAATTAACTGAAGCAAATAACATAAAACAGAAAAATTCCTGAAAATGACTGAAGTGACAAACAGAAAACAGAAGAATTCCAGAAAACGACTGAAGTGACTAACAGAGAAGAGAAGAATTCCAGAAAAAGACTCAGGTAACTAACAGAAAACAGAAGACTTCCAGAAAAACACTGAAGTGACTAACAGATAACGGAATAATTCCATAAAATGACTGAGGTAAAAAACAGAAAAAAGAAGAATTCCAGAAAAAGACTTCAGTGACTATCAGAAAACAGAAGTTTTTCAGAAAATAACTGAAGTGACAAACGGAAAACTGAATAATTCCAGAAAATGACTGAAGTGACTAACAGATATCAGGAGAATTCCATAAAATGACTGAATTGAGTAACAGAAAACAGCATAACTCCAGAAAACGCCTGAAGTGACGAACAGAAAACAGAAGAATTCCAGAAAATGACTTGAGTGACTATCAAAAAATAGAATAATGCCAGAAAATCACTGAAGTGACGAAGAGAAAACAGAAGAATTCCAGAAATTGACTTGAGTGACGAATAGAAAAAAAAAGATTTCCGAAAAATGACTGAGTTAATAACAGAAAACAGAAGAAATGCAAAAAACGACTGAAGTGACCAACAAAAAACAGAAGAATTCGAGAATACGACTGAAGTGACTAACAGAAAAAAGAATAATTCCAGAAAATCACTGAAGTGATTAACAGAAAACAGAAGAATTCCAGAAAATGATAGAAGTGACTAACAGGAAACAGAAAAATTTCAGAAAATGACTGAAGCGACGAATAGAAAACGGAATAATTCAAGAAAATGACTGAGGTAATTGACAGAAAACAGAAAAATTCTAGAAAATAAAAGAAATGACTAACAGAATACAGAAGAATTCTAGAAAATGACTGATGTGACTTACAGAAATAGAATATTTCCAGAAAAAGACTGAAGTGACAAACAGAAAACAAGAGCATTTCAGAAAATTACTGAAGTGACAAAGAAAAAACAGAAGCATTGCAGAAAAACACTGAAGTGACTAACAGAAAACGGAATAATTCCAGAACATGACTGAGGTAATTAACAGAAAACAGAAGAATTCTAGAAAACGACGGAAGTGACTAATAGAAAACAAAAAATTCCAAAAATGAATGAAGTAATAACAGAAAAGAGAAGAATTCTAGAAAATGACTGAAGTGACTAACAGAAATGATAACAATTCCAGAATACGACAGAAGTGACTAACAGAAAACAGAATAATTTCAGAAAACGACTGAAGTGACTAACAGAAAACAGAAAAATTCAGAAAATGACTGAAGTGACTAACAGAAAACAGAAAAATTTTAGAAAATGAATGAGGTAACTAACAGAAAAGAGAAGAATTCTAGAAAATGACTGAGGTAAATAACAGAAAACAGAAGAATTCCAGACGATGACTTAAGTCACTAAGAGAAAACGGAAGATTTACAGAAAATGACTGAAGTGACTAATAGAAAAGAGAAGAAATCCAGAAAATGACCGAAGTCACTAACAAAAATAAAGAATTCAAGAAAATGACTGGAGTGACTAACAGAAAACGGAATAATTCCAGAAAAGCACTGAAGTGACGAACAGAAAACAGAAAAATTTCAGAAAATGACTGAAGTGACGAATAGAAAACGGAATAAGTCCAGAAAATGACTGAGGTAATTGACAGAAAACAGAAGAATTCTAGAAAATAAAAGAAATGACTAACAGAATACAGAAGAATTCTAGAAAATGACTGAGGTGACTTACAGAAATAGAATAATTCCAGAAAAAGACTGAAGTGAATAACAGAAAACAAAACAATTCCAGAAAATAATTGAAGTAACTATCAGAAAATAAAAGCATTTCAGAAAACGACTGAAGTGACTAACTGAAAACAGAAAAACTCCAGAAAATGACTGAAAAGACGAACAGAAAACAGAAGAGTTATATAAAAGAACAAAAGTAAATAACAGAAAGCAGAAGAATTCCAGAAAATACCTGAAGTGGCGAACAGAAAACAGAAGAATTCCAGAAAATGACTGAGGAAACTAACAGAAAACAGAAGAAATCTATAAGATAACTGAAGTGACTAACAGAAAACAGAAGATTTCCAGAGAATAATAATAACAATAATAACAGAAAACAGCATAATTCCAGAAAACACCTGAAGTGACGAACAGAAAACGGAAGAATTCCAGAAAATGACTTGAGTGACTAACAGAAAACAGAAAAATTTCAGAAAAAGACTGAAGCGACGAATAGAAAACGGAATAATTCAAGAAAATGACTGAGGTAATTGACAGAAAACAGAAAAATTCTAGAAAATAAAAGAAATTACTAATAGAATACAGAAGAATTCTAGAAAATGACTGATGAGACTTACAGAAATAGAATAATTCCAGAAAAAGACTGAAGTGACAAACAGAAAACGAGAGCATTTCAGAAAATGACTGAAGTGACAAAGAAAAAACAGAAGAATTGCAGAAAAAGACTGAAGTGACAAAAAAAAACAGAAGAATTGCAGAAAATGACTGAAGTGACTAACAGAAAACGGAATAATTCCAGAAAATGACTGAGGTAATTAACATAAAACAGAAGAATTCTAGAAAACGACGGAAGTGACTAATAGAAAAAAAAAATTCCAAAAATGAATGAAGTAACTAACAGAAAAGAGAAGAATTCTAGAAAATGACTGAAGTGACTAAAAGAAATGAGAACAATTTCAGAATACGACAGAAGTGACTAACAGAAAACAGAAAAAAAGCAGAAGAATTCTAGAAAATGAATGAGGAGACTTACAAATATAGAATAATTCCAGAAAAAGACTATGTGACTAACAGAAAACAGAGGAATTATATAAAAGAACAGAAGTAACTAACAGAAAGCAGAAGAATTCCAGAAAACGGTTAAAGTGATTAACAGAAAACAGACGAATTCCAGAAAATGACTGAAGTGACTATGAGAAAAAAGAAGAATTCAAGGAAATGACTGAAGTGAATAACAGAAAACGCAATAATTCCAGAAAATGACTGAGGTAAAAAACAGAAAATAGAAGAATTCCAGAAAATACGTGAAGTGGCGAACAGAAAACAGAAGAATTCCAGAAAATGCCTCAAGTAACTAACAGAAAACAGAAGAATTCTATAAGATTACTGAAGTGTCTAACAGAAAACAGAAGATTTCCAGAGAATGACTGAAGTGACTAACAGAAAACCAAAGAATTTCAAAAAACGACTGAAGTGACTAACAGAAAAAAGAAGAATTCCAGAAAATGGTTCAAGTGATTAACAGAAAAGAGAAGAATTACGGAAAATGACTGAGGTAACTAACAGGAAACAGAAAAATTCTAGGCAATGACTGGAATAATTAGCAGAATACGGAAGAATTCTAGATATTGACATAAGTGACTAAGAGAAAACAGAAGAATTCCAGAAAACGATTGAAGAGACTAACAGAAAAGAGAAGAATTCCAGAAAAAGACTGAGGTAACTAACAGAAAACAGAAGACTACCAGAAATAGACTGAATTGACTATCAGAAATCAGAAGTTTTTCAGAAAATAACTGAAGTGATTAACAGAAAAAGAAGAATTCCAGAAAACGACTGAAGTGACTAACGGAAAACAGAAGAATTCCATAAAATGACTGAAAAGACGAATAGAAAACTGAAGAATTCATTAAATGACTGAGGTAACTAACAGAAAACAGAAGAATTCCAGAGGATTACTGAGGTTACTAACAAAAAACAGAAGAATTCCAAAGAATGACTGAAGTGACTAACAGAAAACCGAAGAAGTTCAGAAAACGTCTGAAGTAACTAATGGAAAAAAGAAGAATTCCAGAAAACGGTTGAAGTGATTAACAGAAAAAAGAAGAATTACAGAAAATGACTGGAGTGACTACCAGAAAACAGAAAAATTCTAGAAAATGACTAAAATAATTAGCAGAAAACGGAAGAATTCTAGAAAATGACTAAATTGACTAACATAAAATAGAACAATTCCAGAAAATGGCTGAAAAGATAAACAGAAAATAGAAGAATTATGGAAAAGAACAGAAGTAATTAACAGAAAGCAGAGGAATTCGAGAAAACGGTTGAAGTGATTAACAGAAAACAGAAGAATTCCAGAAAATACCTGAAGTGGCGAACAGAAAACAGAAGAATTCCAGAAAGTGACTGAGGTAACTAACAGAAAACAGAAGAATTCTATAAGATTACTGAAGTGACTAACAGAAAACAGAAGATTTCAAGAGAATGACTAAAGTGACTAACAAAAAACCATAGAATTTCAGAAAACGACAGAAGTGACTAACAGAAAACAGAAGAATTCTAGAAAATGACTGAAAAATTAGCAGAAAACAGAAGAATTCCAGAAAACGATTGAAGTGTCTAACAGAAAAGAGAAGAATTCCAGAAAAAGACTGAGGTAACTAACAGAAAACAGAAGACTTCCAAAAAAAGACAGAGGTGACTATCAGAAAACAGAAGTTTTCCAGAAAATAACTGAAGTGACTAACAGAAAACAGAGGAATTCCTTAAAACGACTGAAGTGACTAACGGAAAACAGAATAATTCCAGACAATGACTGAAGTGACTAACGGAAAACAGAATAATTCCAGAAAATGACTGAAGTGAATAACAGAAAATTAGGAGAATTCCATAAAATGACCTAATTGACTAACAGAAAACAGAAGAATTCCAGAAAATGACTTGAGTGACTATCAGAAAACATAATAATTCCAGAAAATCACTGAAGTGACAAAACAGAAAACAGAAGAATTCCAAAAAATGACTTGAAAGACGAACAGAAAATAAACGAATTCCGAAAAATGACTGAGGTTAACAGAAAACAGAAGAAATGCAAAAAACGACTGAAGTGACTAACAAAAAACAGAAGAATTCGAGAAAACGACTGAAGTGACTAACAAAAAACAAAAAAATTCTAGAAAATGGCAAAAAATTAGCAGGAAACAAAAGAATTCTAGAAAACTACAGAAGTGACTAAGGGAAAACAGAATAATTCCACAAGATGACTGAAGTGACTAACAGAAAACAGAAGATTTCCAGAGAATGACTGAAGTGACTAACAGAAAACCAAAGAATTTAAAAAACGACTGAAGTGACTAACAGAAAAAAGAAGAATTCCAGAAAATGGTTGAAGTGATTAACAGAAAAGAGAAGAATTACGGAAAATGACTGAGGTAACTCACAGAAAACAGAAAAATTCTAGGCAATGACTGAAATAATTAGCAGAATACGGAAGAATTCTAGATATTGACATAAGTGACTAAGAGAAAACAGAAGAATTCCAGAAAACGATTGAAGTGACTAACAGAAAAGAGAAGAATTCCAGAAAAAGACTGAGGTAACAACAGAAAACATAAGTTTTTCAGAAAATAACTGAAGTGACTAACAGAAAACAGAAGAATTCCAGAAAACGACTGAAGTGACCAACGGAAAACAGAAGAATTCCATAAAATGACTGAAAAGAAGAATAGAAAACTGAAGAATTCCATAAAATGACTGAGGTAACTAACAGAAAACAGAAGAATTCCAGAGGATTACTGAGGTTACTAACAAATAACAGAAGAATTCCAAAGAATGACTGAAATGACTAACAGTAAACCGAAGAAGTTCAGAAAACGTCTGAAGTAACTAATGGAAAAAAGAAGAATTCCAGAAAACGGTTGAAGTGATTAACAGAAAACAGAAGAATTACAGAAAATGACTGAAGTGACTACCAGAAAATCGAAAAATTCTAGAAAATGACTGAAATAATAAGCAGAAAACGGAAGAATTCTAGAAAATGACTGAATTGACTAACAGAAAAGAGAACAATTCCAGAAAATGACTGAAAAGACGAACAGATTATAGGAGAATTATAGAAAAGAACAGAAGTAATTAACAGAAAGCAGAGAAATTCCAGAAAACGGTTGAAGTGATTAACAGAAAACAGAAGAATTCCAGAAAATACCTGAAGTGGCGAACAGAAAATAGAAGAATTCCAGAAAATGACTGAGGTAACTAACAGAAAACAGAAGAATTCTATAAGATTACTGAAGTGACTAACAGTAAACAGAAGATTTCCAGAGTATGACTGAAAAGACGAACAGAAAACAGAATAATTCCATAGAAAGACTGAGGTAACTAACAGAAAACAGAAGAATTCCAGAAGATTACTAAAGTGACTAAAAAAAAACAGATTAATTCCAAAGAATGACTGAAGTGACTAACAGAAAACCGAAGAAGTTCAGAAATCGACTGTAGTAACTAATGTAAAAAAGAAGAATTCCAGAAAACGGTTGAAGTGACTAACACAAAACAGAAGAATTACAGAAAATGACTGAAATGACTAACAGAAAACAGAAAAATTCTAGAAAATGACTGAAAAATTAGCAGAAAACAAAAGAATTCTAGAAAATGACAGAAGTGACTAAGAGAAAACAGAAGAATTCCAGAAATCGATTAAAGTGACTAACAGAAAAGAGAAGAATTCCAGAAAATGACTGAGGTAACTAACAGAAAAGAGAAAACTTCCAAAAAAAGACAGAGGTGACTATCAGAAAACAGAAGTTTTCCAGAAAATAACTGAAGTGACTAACAGAAAACAGAGGAATTCCTTAAAACGACTGAAGTGACTAACGGAAAACAGAATAATTCCAGACAATGACTGAAGTGACTAACGGAAAACAGAATAATTCCAGAAAATGACTGAAGTGAATAACAGAAAATTAGGAGAATTCCATAAAATGACCTAATTGACTAACAGAAAACAGAAGAATTCCAGAAAATGACTTGAGTGACTATCAGAAAACATAATAATTCCAGAAAATCACTGAAGTGACAAAACAGAAAACAGAAGAATTCCAAAAAATGACTTGAAAGACGAACAGAAAATAAACGAATTCCGAAAAATGACTGAGGTTAACAGAAAACAGAAGAAATGCAAAAAACGACTGAAGTGACTAACAAAAAACAGAAGAATTCGAGAAAACGACTGAAGTGACTAACAAAAAACAAAAAAATTCTAGAAAATGGCAAAAAATTAGCAGGAAACAAAAGAATTCTAGAAAACTACAGAAGTGACTAAGGGAAAACAGAATAATTCCACAAGATGACTGAAGTGACTAACAGAAAACAGAAGATTTCCAGAGAATGACTGAAGTGACTAACAGAAAACCAAAGAATTTCAAAAAACGACTGAAGTGACTAACAGAAAAAAGAAGAATTCCAGAAAATGGTTGAAGTGATTAACAGAAAAGAGAAGAATTACGGAAAATGACTGAGGTAACTCACAGAAAACAGAAAAATTCTAGGCAATGACTGAAATAATTAGCAGAATACGGAAGAATTCTAGATATTGACATAAGTGACTAAGAGAAAACAGAAGAATTCCAGAAAACGATTGAAGTGACTAACAGAAAAGAGAAGAATTCCAGAAAAAGACTGAGGTAACAACAGAAAACATAAGTTTTTCAGAAAATAACTGAAGTGACTAACAGAAAACAGAAGAATTCCAGAAAACGACTGAAGTGACCAACGGAAAACAGAAGAATTCCATAAAATGACTGAAAAGAAGAATAGAAAACTGAAGAATTCCATAAAATGACTGAGGTAACTAACAGAAAACAGAAGAATTCCAGAGGATTACTGAGGTTACTAACAAATAACAGAAGAATTCCAAAGAATGACTGAAATGACTAACAGTAAACCGAAGAAGTTCAGAAAACGTCTGAAGTAACTAATGGAAAAAAGAAGAATTCCAGAAAACGGTTGAAGTGATTAACAGAAAACAGAAGAATTACAGAAAATGACTGAAGTGACTACCAGAAAATCGAAAAATTCTAGAAAATGACTGAAATAATAAGCAGAAAACGGAAGAATTCTAGAAAATGACTGAATTGACTAACAGAAAAGAGAACAATTCCAGAAAATGACTGAAAAGACGAACAGAAAATAGGAGAATTATAGAAAAGAACAGAAGTAATTAACAGAAAGCAGAGAAATTCCAGAAAACGGTTGAAGTGATTAACAGAAAACAGAAGAATTCCAGAAAATACCTGAAGTGGCGAACAGAAAATAGAAGAATTCCAGAAAATGACTGAGGTAACTAACAGAAAACAGAAGAATTCTATAAGATTACTGAAGTGACTAACAGTAAACAGAAGATTTCCAGAGAAAGACTGAGGTAACTAACAGAAAACAGAAGAATTCCAGAAGATTACTAAAGTGACTAAAAAAAAAACAGATTAATTCCAAAGAATGACTGAAGTGACTAACAGAAAACCGAAGAAGTTCAGAAATCGACTGTAGTAACTAATGTAAAAAAGAAGAATTCCAGAAAACGGTTGAAGTGACTAACACAAAACAGAAGAATTACAGAAAATGACTGAAATGACTAACAGAAAACAGAAAAATTCTAGAAAATGACTGAAAAATTAGCAGAAAACAAAAGAATTCTAGAAAATGACAGAAGTGACTAAGAGAAAACAGAAGAATTCCAGAAATCGATTAAAGTGACTAACAGAAAAGAGAAGAATTCCAGAAAATGACTGAGGTAACTAACAGAAAAGAGAAAACTTCCAAAAAAAGACAGAGGTGACTATCAGAAAACAGAAGTTTTCCAGAAAATAACTGAAGTGACTAACAGAAAACAGAGGAATTCCTTAAAACGACTGAAGTGACTAACGGAAAACAGAATAATTCCAGACAATGACTGAAGTGACTAACGGAAAACAGAATAATTCCAGAAAATGACTGAAGTGAATAACAGAAAATTAGGAGAATTCCATAAAATGACCTAATTGACTAACAGAAAACAGAAGAATTCCAGAAAATGACTTGAGTGACTATCAGAAAACATAATAATTCCAGAAAATACGTGAAGTGGCGAACAGAAAACAGAAGAATTCCAGAAAATGCCTCAAGCAACTAACAGAAAACAGAAGAATTCTATAAGATTACTGAAGTGTCTAACAGAAAACAGAAGATTTCCAGAGAATGACTGAAGTGACTAACAGAAAACCAAAGAATTTCAAAAAACGACTGAAGTGACTAACAGAAAAAAGAAGAATTCCAGAAAATGGTTCAAGTGATTAACAGAAAAGAGAAGAATTACGGAAAATGACTGAGGTAACTAACAGGAAACAGAAAAATTCTAGGCAATGACTGGAATAATTAGCAGAATACGGAAGAATTCTAGATATTGACATAAGTGACTAAGAGTAAACAGAAGAATTCCAGAAAACGATTGAAGAGACTAACAGAAAAGAGAAGAATTCCAGAAAAAGACTGAGGTAACTAACAGAAAACAGAAGACTACCAGAAATAGACTGAATTGACTATCAGAAAACAGAAGTTTTTCAGAAAATAACTGAAGTGATTAACAGAAAAAGAAGAATTCCAGAAAACGACTGAAGTGACTAACGGAAAACAGAAGAATTCCATAAAATGACTGAAAAGACGAATAGAAAACTGAAGAATTCATTAAATGACTGAGGTAACTAACAGAAAACAGAAGAATTCCAGAGGATTACTGAGGTTACTAACAAAAAACAGAAGAATTCCAAAGAATGACTGAAGTGACTAACAGAAAACCGAAGAAGTTCAGAAAACGTCTGAAGTAACTAATGGAAAAAAGAAGAATTCCAGAAAACGGTTGAAGTGATTAACAGAAAAAAGAAGAATTACAGAAAATGACTGGAGTGACTACCAGAAAACAGAAAAATTCTAGAAAATGACTAAAATAATTAGCAGAAAACGGAAGAATTCTAGAAAATGACTGAAGTGACTAACATAAAATAGAACAATTCCAGAAAATGGCTGAAAAGATAAACAGAAAATAGAAGAATTATGGAAAAGAACAGAAGTAATTAACAGAAAGCAGAGGAATTCTAGAAAACGGTTGAAGTGATTAACAGAAAACAGAAGAATTCCAGAAAATACCTGAAGTGGCGAACAGAAAACAGAAGAATTCCAGAAAGTGACTGAGGTAACTAACAGAAAACAGAAGAATTCTATAAGATTACTGAAGTGACTAACAGAAAACAGAAGATTTCAAGAGAATGACTAAAGTGACTAACAAAAAACCATAGAATTTCAGAAAACGACAGAAGTGACTAACAGAAAACAGAAGAATTCTAGAAAATGACTGAAAAATTAGCAGAAAACAGAAGAATTCCAGAAAACGATTGAAGTGTCTAACAGAAAAGAGAAGAATTCCAGAAAAAGACTGAGGTAACTAACAGAAAACAGAAGACTTCCAAAAAAAGACAGAGGTGACTATCAGAAAACAGAAGTTTTCCAGAAAATAACTGAAGTGACTAACAGAAAACAGAGGAATTCCTTAAAACGACTGAAGTGACTAACGGAAAACAGAATAATTCCAGACAATGACTGAAGTGACTAACGGAAAACAGAATAATTCCAGAAAATGACTGAAGTGAATAACAGAAAATTAGGAGAATTCCATAAAATGACCTAATTGACTAACAGAAAACAGAATAATTCCAGAAAATGACTTGAGTGACTATCAGAAAACATAATAATTCCAGAAAATCACTGAAGTGACAAAACAGAAAACAGAAGAATTCCAAAAAATGACTTGAAAGACGAACAGAAAATAAACGAATTCCGAAAAATGACTGAGGTTAACAGAAAACAGAAGAAATGCAAAAAACGACTGAAGTGACTAACAAAAAACAGAAGAATTCGAGAAAACGACTGAAGTGACTAACAAAAAACAAAAAAATTCTAGAAAATGGCAAAAAATTAGCAGGAAACAAAAGAATTCTAGAAAACTACAGAAGTGACTAAGGGAAAACAGAATAATTCCACAAGATGACTGAAGTGACTAACAGAAAACAGAAGATTTCCAGAGAATGACTGAAGTGACTAACAGAAAACCAAAGAATTTCAAAAAACGACTGAAGTGACTAACAGAAAAAAGAAGAATTCCAGAAAATGGTTGAAGTGATTAACAGAAAAGAGAAGAATTACGGAAAATGACTGAGGTAACTCACAGAAAACAGAAAAATTCTAGGCAATGACTGAAATAATTAGCAGAATACGGAAGAATTCTAGATATTGACATAAGTGACTAAGAGAAAACAGAAGAATTCCAGAAAACGATTGAAGTGACTAACAGAAAAGAGAAGAATTCCAGAAAAAGACTGAGGTAACAACAGAAAACATAAGTTTTTCAGAAAATAACTGAAGTGACTAACAGAAAACAGAAGAATTCCAGAAAACGACTGAAGTGACCAACGGAAAACAGAAGAATTCCATAAAATGACTGAAAAGAAGAATAGAAAACTGAAGAATTCCATAAAATGACTGAGGTAACTAACAGAAAACAGAAGAATTCCAGAGGATTACTGAGGTTACTAACAAATAACAGAAGAATTCCAAAGAATGACTGAAATGACTAACAGTAAACCGAAGAAGTTCAGAAAACGTCTGAAGTAACTAATGGAAAAAAGAAGAATTCCAGAAAACGGTTGAAGTGATTAACAGAAAACAGAAGAATTACAGAAAATGACTGAAGTGACTACCAGAAAATCGAAAAATTCTAGAAAATGACTGAAATAATAAGCAGAAAACGGAAGAATTCTAGAAAATGACTGAATTGACTAACAGAAAAGAGAACAATTCCAGAAAATGACTGAAAAGACGAACAGAAAATAGGAGAATTATAGAAAAGAACAGAAGTAATTAACAGAAAGCAGAGAAATTCCAGAAAACGGTTGAAGTGATTAACAGAAAACAGAAGAATTCCAGAAAATACCTGAAGTGGCGAACAGAAAATAGAAGAATTCCAGAAAATGACTGAGGTAACTAACAGAAAACAGAAGAATTCTATAAGATTACTGAAGTGACTAACAGTAAACAGAAGATTTCCAGAGAATGACTGAAAAGACGAACAGAAAACAGAATAATTCCATAGAAAGACTGAGGTAACTAACAGAAAACAGAAGAATTCCAGAAGATTACTAAAGTGACTAAAAAAAAAACAGATTAATTCCAAAGAATGACTGAAGTGACTAACAGAAAACCGAAGAAGTTCAGAAATCGACTGTAGTAACTAATGTAAAAAAGAAGAATTCCAGAAAACGGTTGAAGTGACTAACACAAAACAGAAGAATTACAGAAAATGACTGAAATGACTAACAGAAAACAGAAAAATTCTAGAAAATGACTGAAAAATTAGCAGAAAACAAAAGAATTCTAGAAAATGACAGAAGTGACTAAGAGAAAACAGAAGAATTCCAGAAATCGATTAAAGTGACTAACAGAAAAGAGAAGAATTCCAGAAAATGACTGAGGTAACTAACAGAAAAGAGAAAACTTCCAAAAAAAGACAGAGGTGACTATCAGAAAACAGAAGTTTTCCAGAAAATAACTGAAGTGACTAACAGAAAACAGAGGAATTCCTTAAAACGACTGAAGTGACTAACGGAAAACAGAATAATTCCAGACAATGACTGAAGTGACTAACGGAAAACAGAATAATTCCAGAAAATGACTGAAGTGAATAACAGAAAATTAGGAGAATTCCATAAAATGACCTAATTGACTAACAGAAAACAGAAGAATTCCAGAAAATGACTTGAGTGACTATCAGAAAACATAATAATTCCAGAAAATACGTGAAGTGGCGAACAGAAAACAGAAGAATTCCAGAAAATGCCTCAAGCAACTAACAGAAAACAGAAGAATTCTATAAGATTACTGAAGTGTCTAACAGAAAACAGAAGATTTCCAGAGAATGACTGAAGTGACTAACAGAAAACCAAAGAATTTCAAAAAACGACTGAAGTGACTAACAGAAAAAAGAAGAATTCCAGAAAATGGTTCAAGTGATTAACAGAAAAGAGAAGAATTACGGAAAATGACTGAGGTAACTAACAGGAAACAGAAAAATTCTAGGCAATGACTGGAATAATTAGCAGAATACGGAAGAATTCTAGATATTGACATAAGTGACTAAGAGTAAACAGAAGAATTCCAGAAAACGATTGAAGAGACTAACAGAAAAGAGAAGAATTCCAGAAAAAGACTGAGGTAACTAACAGAAAACAGAAGACTACCAGAAATAGACTGAATTGACTATCAGAAAACAGAAGTTTTTCAGAAAATAACTGAAGTGATTAACAGAAAAAGAAGAATTCCAGAAAACGACTGAAGTGACTAACGGAAAACAGAAGAATTCCATAAAATGACTGAAAAGACGAATAGAAAACTGAAGAATTCATTAAATGACTGAGGTAACTAACAGAAAACAGAAGAATTCCAGAGGATTACTGAGGTTACTAACAAAAAACAGAAGAATTCCAAAGAATGACTGAAGTGACTAACAGAAAACCGAAGAAGTTCAGAAAACGTCTGAAGTAACTAATGGAAAAAAGAAGAATTCCAGAAAACGGTTGAAGTGATTAACAGAAAAAAGAAGAATTACAGAAAATGACTGGAGTGACTACCAGAAAACAGAAAAATTCTAGAAAATGACTAAAATAATTAGCAGAAAACGGAAGAATTCTAGAAAATGACTGAAGTGACTAACATAAAATAGAACAATTCCAGAAAATGGCTGAAAAGATAAACAGAAAATAGAAGAATTATGGAAAAGAACAGAAGTAATTAACAGAAAGCAGAGGAATTCTAGAAAACGGTTGAAGTGATTAACAGAAAACAGAAGAATTCCAGAAAATACCTGAAGTGGCGAACAGAAAACAGAAGAATTCCAGAAAGTGACTGAGGTAACTAACAGAAAACAGAAGAATTCTATAAGATTACTGAAGTGACTAACAGAAAACAGAAGATTTCAAGAGAATGACTAAAGTGACTAACAAAAAACCATAGAATTTCAGAAAACGACAGAAGTGACTAACAGAAAACAGAAGAATTCTAGAAAATGACTGAAAAATTAGCAGAAAACAGAAGAATTCCAGAAAACGATTGAAGTGTCTAACAGAAAAGAGAAGAATTCCAGAAAAAGACTGAGGTAACTAACAGAAAACAGAAGACTTCCAAAAAAAGACAGAGGTGACTATCAGAAAACAGAAGTTTTCCAGAAAATAACTGAAGTGACTAACAGAAAACAGAGGAATTCCTTAAAACGACTGAAGTGACTAACGGAAAACAGAATAATTCCAGACAATGACTGAAGTGACTAACGGAAAACAGAATAATTCCAGAAAATGACTGAAGTGAATAACAGAAAATTAGGAGAATTCCATAAAATGACCTAATTGACTAACAGAAAACAGAATAATTCCAGAAAATGACTTGAGTGACTATCAGAAAACATAATAATTCCAGAAAATCACTGAAGTGACAAAACAGAAAACAGAAGAATTCCAAAAAATGACTTGAAAGACGAACAGAAAATAAACGAATTCCGAAAAATGACTGAGGTTAACAGAAAACAGAAGAAATGCAAAAAACGACTGAAGTGACTAACAAAAAACAGAAGAATTCGAGAAAACGACTGAAGTGACTAACAAAAAACAAAAAAATTCTAGAAAATGGCAAAAAATTAGCAGGAAACAAAAGAATTCTAGAAAACTACAGAAGTGACTAAGGGAAAACAGAATAATTCCACAAGATGACTGAAGTGACTAACAGAAAACAGAAGATTTCCAGAGAATGACTGAAGTGACTAACAGAAAACCAAAGAATTTCAAAAAACGACTGAAGTGACTAACAGAAAAAAGAAGAATTCCAGAAAATGGTTGAAGTGATTAACAGAAAAGAGAAGAATTACGGAAAATGACTGAGGTAACTCACAGAAAACAGAAAAATTCTAGGCAATGACTGAAATAATTAGCAGAATACGGAAGAATTCTAGATATTGACATAAGTGACTAAGAGAAAACAGAAGAATTCCAGAAAACGATTGAAGTGACTAACAGAAAAGAGAAGAATTCCAGAAAAAGACTGAGGTAACAACAGAAAACATAAGTTTTTCAGAAAATAACTGAAGTGACTAACAGAAAACAGAAGAATTCCAGAAAACGACTGAAGTGACCAACGGAAAACAGAAGAATTCCATAAAATGACTGAAAAGAAGAATAGAAAACTGAAGAATTCCATAAAATGACTGAGGTAACTAACAGAAAACAGAAGAATTCCAGAGGATTACTGAGGTTACTAACAAATAACAGAAGAATTCCAAAGAATGACTGAAATGACTAACAGTAAACCGAAGAAGTTCAGAAAACGTCTGAAGTAACTAATGGAAAAAAGAAGAATTCCAGAAAACGGTTGAAGTGATTAACAGAAAACAGAAGAATTACAGAAAATGACTGAAGTGACTACCAGAAAATCGAAAAATTCTAGAAAATGACTGAAATAATAAGCAGAAAACGGAAGAATTCTAGAAAATGACTGAATTGACTAACAGAAAAGAGAACAATTCCAGAAAATGACTGAAAAGACGAACAGAAAATAGGAGAATTATAGAAAAGAACAGAAGTAATTAACAGAAAGCAGAGAAATTCCAGAAAACGGTTGAAGTGATTAACAGAAAACAGAAGAATTCCAGAAAATACCTGAAGTGGCGAACAGAAAATAGAAGAATTCCAGAAAATGACTGAGGTAACTAACAGAAAACAGAAGAATTCTATAAGATTACTGAAGTGACTAACAGTAAACAGAAGATTTCCAGAGAATGACTGAAAAGACGAACAGAAAACAGAATAATTCCATAGAAAGACTGAGGTAACTAACAGAAAACAGAAGAATTCCAGAAGATTACTAAAGTGACTAAAAAAAAAACAGATTAATTCCAAAGAATGACTGAAGTGACTAACAGAAAACCGAAGAAGTTCAGAAATCGACTGTAGTAACTAATGTAAAAAAGAAGAATTCCAGAAAACGGTTGAAGTGACTAACACAAAACAGAAGAATTACAGAAAATGACTGAAATGACTAACAGAAAACAGAAAAATTCTAGAAAATGACTGAAAAATTAGCAGAAAACAAAAGAATTCTAGAAAATGACAGAAGTGACTAAGAGAAAACAGAAGAATTCCAGAAATCGATTAAAGTGACTAACAGAAAAGAGAAGAATTCCAGAAAATGACTGAGGTAACTAACAGAAAAGAGAAAACTTCCAAAAAAAGACAGAGGTGACTATCAGAAAACAGAAGTTTTCCAGAAAATAACTGAAGTGACTAACAGAAAACAGAGGAATTCCTTAAAACGACTGAAGTGACTAACAGAAAACAGAAGAATTCTATAAGATTACTGAAGTGACTAACAGTAAACAGAAGATTTCCAGAGAATGACTGAAAAGACGAACAGAAAACAGAATAATTCCATAGAAAGACTGAGGTAACTAACAGAAAACAGAAGAATTCCAGAAGATTACTAAAGTGACTAAAAAAAAAACAGATTAATTCCAAAGAATGACTGAAGTGACTAACAGAAAACCGAAGAAGTTCAGAAATCGACTGTAGTAACTAATGTAAAAAAGAAGAATTCCAGAAAACGGTTGAAGTGACTAACACAAAACAGAAGAATTACAGAAAATGACTGAAATGACTAACAGAAAACAGAAAAATTCTAGAAAATGACTGAAAAATTAGCAGAAAACAAAAGAATTCTAGAAAATGACAGAAGTGACTAAGAGAAAACAGAAGAATTCCAGAAATCGATTAAAGTGACTAACAGAAAAGAGAAGAATTCCAGAAAATGACTGAGGTAACTAACAGAAAAGAGAAAACTTCCAAAAAAAGACAGAGGTGACTATCAGAAAACAGAAGTTTTCCAGAAAATAACTGAAGTGACTAACAGAAAACAGAGGAATTCCTTAAAACGACTGAAGTGACTAACGGAAAACAGAATAATTCCAGACAATGACTGAAGTGACTAACGGAAAACAGAATAATTCCAGAAAATGACTGAAGTGAATAACAGAAAATTAGGAGAATTCCATAAAATGACCTAATTGACTAACAGAAAACAGAAGAATTCCAGAAAATGACTTGAGTGACTATCAGAAAACATAATAATTCCAGAAAATCACTGAAGTGACAAAACAGAAAACAGAAGAATTCCAAAAAATGACTTGAAAGACGAACAGAAAATAAACGAATTCCGAAAAATGACTGAGGTTAACAGAAAACAGAAGAAATGCAAAAAACGACTGAAGTGACTAACAAAAAACAGAAGAATTCGAGAAAACGACTGAAGTGACTAACAAAAAACAAAAAAATTCTAGAAAATGGCAAAAAATTAGCAGGAAACAAAAGAATTCTAGAAAACTACAGAAGTGACTAAGGGAAAACAGAATAATTCCACAAGATGACTGAAGTGACTAACAGAAAACAGAAGATTTCCAGAGAATGACTGAAGTGACTAACAGAAAACCAAAGAATTTCAAAAAACGACTGAAGTGACTAACAGAAAAAAGAAGAATTCCAGAAAATGGTTGAAGTGATTAACAGAAAAGAGAAGAATTACGGAAAATGACTGAGGTAACTCACAGAAAACAGAAAAATTCTAGGCAATGACTGAAATAATTAGCAGAATACGGAAGAATTCTAGATATTGACATAAGTGACTAAGAGAAAACAGAAGAATTCCAGAAAACGATTGAAGTGACTAACAGAAAAGAGAAGAATTCCAGAAAAAGACTGAGGTAACTAACAGAAAACAGAAGACTACCAGAAAGAGACTGAACTGACTATCAGAAAACAGAAGTTTTTCAGAAAATAACTGAAGTGATTAACAGAAAAAGAAGAATTCCAGAAAACGACTGAAGTGACCAACGGAAAACAGAAGAATTCCATAAAATGACTGAAAAGAAGAATAGAAAACTGAAGAATTCCATAAAATGACTGAGGTAACTAACAGAAAACAGAAGAATTCCAGAGGATTACTGAGGTTACTAACAAATAACAGAAGAATTCCAAAGAATGACTGAAATGACTAACAGTAAACCGAAGAAGTTCAGAAAACGTCTGAAGTAACTAATGGAAAAAAGAAGAATTCCAGAAAACGGTTGAAGTGATTAACAGAAAACAGAAGAATTACAGAAAATGACTGAAGTGACTACCAGAAAATCGAAAAATTCTAGAAAATGACTGAAATAATAAGCAGAAAACGGAAGAATTCTAGAAAATGACTGAATTGACTAACAGAAAAGAGAACAATTCCAGAAAATGACTGAAAAGACGAACAGAAAATAGGAGAATTATAGAAAAGAACAGAAGTAATTAACAGAAAGCAGAGAAATTCCAGAAAACGGTTGAAGTGATTAACAGAAAACAGAAGAATTCCAGAAAATACCTGAAGTGGCGAACAGAAAATAGAAGAATTCCAGAAAATGACTGAGGTAACTAACAGAAAACAGAAGAATTCTATAAGATTACTGAAGTGACTAACAGTAAACAGAAGATTTCCAGAGAATGACTGAAAAGACGAACAGAAAACAGAATAATTCCATAGAAAGACTGAGGTAACTAACAGAAAACAGAAGAATTCCAGAAGATTACTAAAGTGACTAAAAAAAAAACAGATTAATTCCAAAGAATGACTGAAGTGACTAACAGAAAACCGAAGAAGTTCAGAAATCGACTGTAGTAACTAATGTAAAAAAGAAGAATTCCAGAAAACGGTTGAAGTGACTAACACAAAACAGAAGAATTACAGAAAATGACTGAAATGACTAACAGAAAACAGAAAAATTCTAGAAAATGACTGAAAAATTAGCAGAAAACAAAAGAATTCTAGAAAATGACAGAAGTGACTAAGAGAAAACAGAAGAATTCCAGAAATCGATTAAAGTGACTAACAGAAAAGAGAAGAATTCCAGAAAATGACTGAGGTAACTAACAGAAAAGAGAAAACTTCCAAAAAAAGACAGAGGTGACTATCAGAAAACAGAAGTTTTCCAGAAAATAACTGAAGTGACTAACAGAAAACAGAGGAATTCCTTAAAACGACTGAAGTGACTAACAGAAAACAGAAGAATTCTATAAGATTACTGAAGTGACTAACAGTAAACAGAAGATTTCCAGAGAATGACTGAAAAGACGAACAGAAAACAGAATAATTCCATAGAAAGACTGAGGTAACTAACAGAAAACAGAAGAATTCCAGAAGATTACTAAAGTGACTAAAAAAAAAACAGATTAATTCCAAAGAATGACTGAAGTGACTAACAGAAAACCGAAGAAGTTCAGAAATCGACTGTAGTAACTAATGTAAAAAAGAAGAATTCCAGAAAACGGTTGAAGTGACTAACACAAAACAGAAGAATTACAGAAAATGACTGAAATGACTAACAGAAAACAGAAAAATTCTAGAAAATGACTGAAAAATTAGCAGAAAACAAAAGAATTCTAGAAAATGACAGAAGTGACTAAGAGAAAACAGAAGAATTCCAGAAATCGATTAAAGTGACTAACAGAAAAGAGAAGAATTCCAGAAAATGACTGAGGTAACTAACAGAAAAGAGAAAACTTCCAAAAAAAGACAGAGGTGACTATCAGAAAACAGAAGTTTTCCAGAAAATAACTGAAGTGACTAACAGAAAACAGAGGAATTCCTTAAAACGACTGAAGTGACTAACGGAAAACAGAATAATTCCAGACAATGACTGAAGTGACTAACGGAAAACAGAATAATTCCAGAAAATGACTGAAGTGAATAACAGAAAATTAGGAGAATTCCATAAAATGACCTAATTGACTAACAGAAAACAGAAGAATTCCAGAAAATGACTTGAGTGACTATCAGAAAACATAATAATTCCAGAAAATCACTGAAGTGACAAAACAGAAAACAGAAGAATTCCAAAAAATGACTTGAAAGACGAACAGAAAATAAACGAATTCCGAAAAATGACTGAGGTTAACAGAAAACAGAAGAAATGCAAAAAACGACTGAAGTGACTAACAAAAAACAGAAGAATTCGAGAAAACGACTGAAGTGACTAACAAAAAACAAAAAAATTCTAGAAAATGGCAAAAAATTAGCAGGAAACAAAAGAATTCTAGAAAACTACAGAAGTGACTAAGGGAAAACAGAATAATTCCACAAGATGACTGAAGTGACTAACAGAAAACAGAAGATTTCCAGAGAATGACTGAAGTGACTAACAGAAAACCAAAGAATTTCAAAAAACGACTGAAGTGACTAACAGAAAAAAGAAGAATTCCAGAAAATGGTTGAAGTGATTAACAGAAAAGAGAAGAATTACGGAAAATGACTGAGGTAACTCACAGAAAACAGAAAAATTCTAGGCAATGACTGAAATAATTAGCAGAATACGGAAGAATTCTAGATATTGACATAAGTGACTAAGAGAAAACAGAAGAATTCCAGAAAACGATTGAAGTGACTAACAGAAAAGAGAAGAATTCCAGAAAAAGACTGAGGTAACAACAGAAAACATAAGTTTTTCAGAAAATAACTGAAGTGACTAACAGAAAACAGAAGAATTCCAGAAAACGACTGAAGTGACCAACGGAAAACAGAAGAATTCCATAAAATGACTGAAAAGAAGAATAGAAAACTGAAGAATTCCATAAAATGACTGAGGTAACTAACAGAAAACAGAAGAATTCCAGAGGATTACTGAGGTTACTAACAAATAACAGAAGAATTCCAAAGAATGACTGAAATGACTAACAGTAAACCGAAGAAGTTCAGAAAACGTCTGAAGGAACTAATGGAAAAAAGAAGAATTCCAGAAAACGGTTGAAGTGATTAACAGAAAACGGAAGAATTACAGAAAATGACTGAAATAATAAGCAGAAAACGGAAGAATTCTAGAAAATGACTGAATTGACTAACAGAAAAGAGAACAATTCCAGAAAATGACTGAAAAGACGAACAGAAAATAGAAGAATTATAGAAAAGAACAGAAGTAATTAACAGAAAGTAGAGAAGTTCCAGAAAACGGTTGAAGTGATTAACAGAAAACAGAAGAATTCCAGAAAATACCTGAAGTGGCGAACAGAAATCAGAAGAATTCCAGAAAATGTCTGAGGTAACTAACAGAAAACAGAAGAATTCTATAAGATTACTGAA
The DNA here is from genome assembly GCA_963169105.1 of Ceriagrion tenellum. Taxonomy (NCBI): domain Eukaryota; kingdom Metazoa; phylum Arthropoda; class Insecta; order Odonata; family Coenagrionidae; genus Ceriagrion; species Ceriagrion tenellum. Next base: position 96,859,461 of record OY720638.1, on the reverse strand, counting down.
GTGACTATCAGAAAACAGAACATTTCCAGAGAATGACTAAAGTGACTAACAAAAAACCAAAGAATTTCAGAAAACGACAGAAGTGACTAAAAGAAAAAAGATAAATTCCAGAAAATGGTTGAAGTTATTAACAGAAAAGAGAAGAATTATGGAAAATGACTGAGGTAACTAACAGAAAAAAGAAGACTTCCAGAAATAGACTGAATTGACTATCAGAAAACAGAAGTTTTCCAGAAAATATCTGAAGTGACAAACAGAAAATAGAAGACTTCCAGAAAATGACTGAAGTGACTAACGGATAACAGAAGAATTCCATAAAATGACTGAAAAGACGAACAGAAAACAGAATAATTCCATAGAATGACTGAGGTAACTAACACAAAACAGAAGAATTCCAGAAGATTACTAAAGTGACTAACAAAAAACAGAAGAATTCCAAAGAATGACTGAAGTGACTAACAGAAAACCGAAGAAGTTCAGAAAACGACTGAAGTAACTAAAGTAAAAAAGAAGAATTCCAGAAAACGACTGTAGTGACTAACGGAAACAGAATAATTCCAGACTACGACTGAAGTGACTAACGGAAAACAGAAAAATTCTAGAAAATGACCGAAAAATTAGCAGAAAACAAAATAATTCTAGAAAATGACAGAAGTGACTAAGAGAAAACAGAATAATCCCAGAAAATGATTGAAGTGACTAACAGAAAACAGAAGAATTCCAGAAAATGACTGAAGTGACGAATAGAAAACAACGAATTCCAGAAAAAACCGAGGCGTCCAACAGAAATCAGAAAAATTCCAGAAAATGACTGAAGTGACTAACAGATAACAGAAGAATTCCAGAAAACGACTGAAGTGACTAACGAAAAACAGAAGAATTTCAGAAAACGACTGAATTGACGAACAGAAAACAGAAGAATTCCAGAAATTAATTGAGGCAAATAACAGAAAACAGAAAAATTCCAGAAAATGACTGAAAAGACGAACAGAAAATAGAAGAATTATAGAAAAGAACAGAAGTAATTAACAGAAAGTAGAGAAGTTCCAGAAAACGGTTGAAGTGATTAACAGAAAACAGAAGAATTCCAGAAAATACCTGAAGTGGCGAACAGAAATCAGAAGAATTCCAGAAAATGACTGAGGTAACTAACAGAAAACAGAAGAATTCTACAAGATTACTGAAGTGACTATCAGAAAACAGAATATTTCCAGAGAATGACTAAAGTGACTAACAAAAAACCAAAGAATTTCAGAAAACGACAGAAGTGACTAAAAGAAAAAAGATAAATTCCAGAAAATGGTTGAAGTTATTAACAGAAAAGAGAAGAATTATGGAAAATGACTGAGGTAACTAACAGAAAAAAGAAGACTTCCAGAAATAGACTGAATTGACTATCAGAAAACAGAAGTTTTCCAGAAAATATCTGAAGTGACAACAGAAAATAGAAGACTTCCAGAAAATGACTGAAGTGACTAACGGATAACAGAAGAATTCCATAAAATGACTGAAAAGACGAACAGAAAACAGAATAATTCCATAGAATGACTGAGGTAACTAACACAAAACAGAAGAATTCCAGAAGATTACTAAAGTGACTAACAAAAAACAGAAGAATTCCAAAGAATGACTGAAGTGACTAACAGAAAACCGAAGAAGTTCAGAAAACGACTGAAGTAACTAAAGTAAAAAAGAAGAATTCCAGAAAACGACTGTAGTGACTAACGGAAACAGAATAATTCCAGACTACGACTGAAGTGACTAACGGAAAACAGAAAAATTCTAGAAAATGACCGAAAAATTAGCAGAAAACAAAATAATTCTAGAAAATGACAGAAGTGACTAAGAGAAAACAGAATAATCCCAGAAAATGATTGAAGTGACTAACAGAAAACAGAAGAATTCCAGAAAATGACTGAAGTGACGAATAGAAAACAACGAATTCCAGAAAAAACCGAGGCGTCCAACAGAAATCAGAAAAATTCCAGAAAATGACTGAAGTGACTAACAGATAACAGAAGAATTCCAGAAAACGACTGAAGTGACTAACGAAAAACAGAAGAATTTCAGAAAACGACTGAATTGACGAACAGAAAACAGAAGAATTCCAGAAATTAATTGAGGCAAATAACAGAAAACAGAAAAATTCCAGAAAATGACTGAAAAGACGAACAGAAAATAGAAGAATTATAGAAAAGAACAGAAGTAATTAACAGAAAGTAGAGAAGTTCCAGAAAAAGACTGAGGTAACTAACAGAAAACAAAAGACTACTTGAAAAAGACTGAAGTGACTATCAGAAAACAGAAGTTTTCCATAAAGTTACTGAAGTGAATAACAGAAAACAGAAGAATTCCAGAAAACGACTGTAGTGACTAACGGAAAACAGAATAATTCCAGCCAACGACTGAAGTGACTAACGGAGAACAGAATAATTCCAGAAAATGACTGAAGTGACTAACAGAAAACAGAAGAATTCCAGAAAATGACTTGAGTGACTATCAAAAAACAGAATATTGCCAGAAAATCACTGAAGTTACGTACAGAAAACAGAAGAATTCCAGAAAATGACTTAAGTGACGAACAGAAAACAGAAGAATTCCGAAAAATGACTGAGGTAAATAACAGAAAACAGAAGAATTGCAAAAAACGACTGAAGTGGCTCACAAAAAACAGAAGATTTCGAGAAAACGACTGAAGTGACCAACAGAAAACAGGAAAACTCCAGAAAATGACTGAAAAGAGGAAAAGAAAACAGAAGAATTATAGAAAAGATCAGAAGTGTCTAACAGAAAACAGAATAATTACAGAAAATGACTGAAGTGACTAACAGAAAACAGAAGAATTCCAGAAAATGACTGAAGTGACGAATATTAAACAGACGAATTCCAGAAAAAAACTGAGGCGACCAACAGAATACAGAAAAATTCCAGAAAATGACTGAAGTGACTAACAGAAAACAGAAGAATTCCAAAAAACGACTGAAGTGACTAACAGAAAACAGAAGAATTTCAGAAAACGACTGAAGTGACTAACAGAAAACAAAAGAATTCCTGAAAATGTCTGAATTGACGAACAGAAAACAGAGGAATTCCAGAAATTAACTGAAGCAACTAACAGAAAACAGGAAAATGCCAGAAAATGACTGAAGTGACAAATAGAAAACAGAAGAATTCCAGAAAACGACTGAAGTGACTAACAGAAAACAGAAGATTTTCAGAAAACGACTGAAGTCACTAACAGAAAACAGAAGAATTCCAGAAAATGACTGAGGTAACTAACGGAAAACAGAAGAATTCCAGAAAATGACTTAAGTGACGAGCAGAAAACTGAAGAATTCCAAAAAATGACTTAGGTAACTCACGGAAAACAGAAGAATTGCAAAAAATGACTGAGGTTACTTATAGAAAACAGAAGAATTCGAGAAATTGATAGAGTTAACTAACTGAAAATTTCCAGAAAATGACTGAATTGACGAACAGAAAACAGAAGAAATGCAGAAAATGACTAAAGTGACAAAAAAACAGAAGAATTCCAAAAAATGACTGAAGTGGCTCAATTAAGGTCATATAATTAAAGAAATAAATAGGAAATGAAACTTCCTGTTATATTTCCGATTCTGAAAAACTTTCCCAAATGCATCCAAGAGGTGAAATGGCAATGACTGCACTGGTCCATCGGGCATTTCGCGTTGAAATATAATTTATCCAATCATTGATGCCAAAATACACTCGCATTGACTCTGTGGTTAGTGGTCTTGTCCTTCAAAATAGATTCGCTGCAAATATGTATTGGCTAAGGCGTGCATACAGCCGTGGAGTTAATGTAAGTACCACAGCGTTTGCTGGTAATATTTAGTCTTCTTAGCTGCACCGAATTTCTATCGCTCCCGAAGCCATCTCAATCGCTTCCCCACGGACACAGTTATACTACATTTTGTTTACCTGGATGCCTTCTGCCAACAGATACCTCCTCTGGAATGTCCTCTGGGTTTTCTGATAAATATGGGAAGTCATTTGAAATTTGACCGGAAGTTTCGTTATTTATGTTTGGTAGTTCGAATGTAATATTGGTATACTCATAGCCACATTTATTTGACAGAATGGGCTATAACGGAGATTCATTTCCCATGTAAATTACCATTAGGCTGGAGATGTGACGTTGCAAATAGCTGCGGGAAAATTAACTCAATTTGATATTTAAATCGACTCAGAAAGCTTAACTTGTAAGTACCCACAAATCCAGAGCTTTATGGATCGTGCAGAGCGTAATGTTCACCAGAAATTATTCCCGCGTTATCGCCCTCAAACTATTTTGCTCGAGAAATTCCACATTCCACCGGAATCAGTTATTCATTCAAAGTTATATTCTAGAGTACTTCGAAAAATGCTTTGGCATAATTTTGTGATACATGATATAGCCGCCAATTACTAATTAAAATAACCTCGAATTCCTGCTTCTAAGTAATGCATTGAGCCACACCTCAATTTTCTCCTTCGGCTGGAACACCTGCTCCATCTAGTTCGAGGCGAAGGCCTCGGAGGAAAGACCGTGGATACGACGCCAAATCATCCGTGAATCGACTCTGTACAATGCATAAGAAATTTGCGAGAGACCATTCAAGAGACGGCACCTCGTTTAAACACTCTTTGAGATGGACCAAAAAAACACCTCAACAGCTCCTACAGTGAATATCATGGAGAGAACTAATGAAATGTCACGAGGACCAATGCTGGCAGCATGGGGCTTTAATTCCCCGAGTAAGGGGTCGCGTCCGGCAGTGGGGGATTTACGGCATCCTTAAGAGCCATTACGTCAAGCCGTTGAGCCGAGACTGAGATATGGGAGGCAAAAAAGGCACAGGAAAGGAGCCCAGCTGTTATAATAGAGACAGCGGATGATATGAAGGACTCTTTAAGTAATGAGGTATCGAGTATGGGGAATGGAGGCACGGGCAAATTGAGCCATCGTGCATAGAGCCATAACCATAGTCAAGATTGCCGGTGCAAGTACTTCATGGCAAATGTTAAGGCTGTTTTACACGAGGAACTTTATTGCATGATCGGGTGCATGGATGGGCGTGCATTGAAATTTGCGTCATGTAAAGTACTGAATTGTTAAAATGCATGCGCAAACTCATAAATAACAAATGGAAAAATGACTCCTGCTCTTATTCCATTCTCACGCTCTTGAAATTTCTCCGTAAAAAAATGCGCAATTTAGTGCGTCGTGTGAAACAGTCCACAGAAAGATAGATCGAGAGGTTTTACTCCCTTTCCGTGGCTCGGAATTGGGATCATAACGATTCCAATGTTCCAATTCCATAATTCTACGACGCTAACAAATAATTCTACAAATCTCCACCTTCCTTAAAATATTAAATTATCCTGGGAGATATAATCTACTCCTTAAAACTTCTCTGATTTCATTTAGTGATACACTTTACTGCAGAACGTGTTCTCATCCACACTGCTTTTCTTTTCTACCGGGAAACATTTTAGGCATCTGAGGTTTGATTTTTTTTGTAAGGAAAACCTTCATTTCAATAACAGCCCGATGACCGGTATCTTTTTGTGCTAATTTCTTGTTTCTCAAACTGATTTCTATCCGATTAAACGTGGGTATGATGATTTGGCCCGACGCAAAGAAAAGAAGCACAATTTTTGTTTAAATTCCCATTAACCATGCCGGGGAATAACGTCTTCCTCGGTCGATGACGTCACGATCGACAGTGCTCTCATCCTCGAGTTAGGGAGAGCATGGTTCGCTAGCACAGTACTTCCATTAAGGTAATATACATCTTCATCTAAGAAATGGCGTGCAAGCCACCACTAGGGCACGTGGTGAATCCACGCCAGGCAAGTAGCACTCATCCAAGTTCAAATGAGAACCGCGCAATTTCCTCCGTCCGCTAGGCAAAAGCAGTCAGGATAACAATCCGCGGTCAGACCATAAACTAGGAGAGAGCTAGTTAGTCGAACATGCTACCACACATACATGCTACGATAAAATTACTGTTCAGTATTATTAATACGATTGATAAATCGTACTACGAAGTACTAAATCATGCAATAGCTTAATTACACCAGACATTTCAGGCGGGGTGAGTTGTTAATAACAATGCTAAGAGATTTAGCACAAGTACCAAATTTCCTTTACCTAGCGAGGGTCGATGCATCATTGAACTGACATCTCGCTACAATTGTGGCCCCTCATTGTACGTGGAAAAAAATGACATTCAGAATCTATCGGCTCTGCAGCTTATTTCCTTAACCTGATGCCTGTGATCGTTTCTACCATAATAGTATGGCGCTGGCAAAGTATTTTGAACGTCCGGCAAAAAATAGTCTACATCAAACTTTCGTAAAAGATTCAAACAACAATTTCTCCACCAGTCAGAGAGAGGATTCCACCCCAAGTCTTTTAATAATGATGTAAGGTTTCAACAACGATACAACAACAATATACCGGTCAGGGTAAGTAGAAACGGAAGAGGAGAAAGATCCTCAAGATTTTTACATGGGCAGACCATTATTTTCTACCTTTGCAATTCCTTTTTTCATCTCAGCACACGTCCTATCTCTCTCTATCTCAGCCATAAAATAACTCTCATGCTTCTTCTTTCCAGCTTTCCCAATCCCTCTATCGCGGCCTCCAGCAATCCATCGCCCTTTACCTTTCCGAGGCACCAACGCTGCTTCCTCATTGTCTCCTCCAGAGGTTTCCTCTTCTCGCCCACCGTCGGAAGCACTCTCTGGTTTGCCTTCTTGCCATTCCACCGTACCCTTTCTCAATTCACACCGCAGCCACATGTTAAACGCCACCGGCTGCAAAAATTACAAAAATTGTAATTATTATCCTCAGAATCACCTGCGTATTATCCGCAGAAGTCAGGTCTCTGAAACATACATCGTTACACTATAGAATGATTTACTTTCATGCCAGCCTTTTCTTTTCGCCCTGACGCCATCATTCCCGTCTATTGCTCCCTCCTATTACTGAAAGCTTCTTTCGGTACCTCCAGGCTCCTTTTAATGTCTTTTCTACGATGCCCTTTCTCTTTTAATAAATTACCCAAGTAACTACATTGATCTTCACGCTCTAGTTTGTGCCTTCCCACTTCTATAACTAGCATAGCTTTCATTTTCCTAGATAACCTCATTTCTTTTCTAATGCCGATTCTTTATTCTGCAATTTGCGTAATGATATTCTAATGCCTCTACCGAAGCATGGGATCGCTTGGATGATCGAATAATCAACGCCTGGTCGTCCGCGAATCAAACAGTCTTCATCAGCTACCCCCTTCTCTTATTTCCGTTTCTACCTCTTCCCACGCCACTCTTAGCATCTCTTCTACAAAATGTTTTAAATCAAAGGCGACAGCAGGCAGCGTTGCCCCACCCAGTGGTCACTAACCATCCACCCTGGTCCTTCGTCTGCCACCTTCAAATGTACCCTTAGGGTCTTATGTAAGTTTCGGATGAGTATCCTGCTTTAACGACCAATCCATTTTTTCATTATAAAATGAATTAGTTTTTTCAAATGAACCCTAAAAGATGCCTTTTTGAAAATCAATGCAAGCTAAGAATCGTACTTATACTTTATTTCTGATTATCAATGGTCTCGTTACCACAATCACATCCTGAGTTGCCTTCCCTCTTAATGAACATAAACTTAACGGCAACCTGGATGTTATTAGCTCTACTCTGCAAACTTTGATTGATTATTCGAAGTAGTACTTTTGCCGCTTGTGACATAAAAATAAAAGTTCTATTCCCCTCAAACTTTGAGAATGTCATTTTCTTTGGGATAGAGAAAAATATTGTTTTCACAGAGACATATGGCTGCACTCCCTCCTTTAAGATCCTAAGAAAATGTTCAAAAAACTTCGCCTTCCTTTATCCGAAAATATTTAACGATCCCGAGGGGATATTATTAACTCCTACAGCTTTTCTAGCCTTCATTTCCCACATTTAATGCTCTACATATAGTCTTATATCCATTTTTCGAGGTTATCCTTTACAGAAATACTTTCATTCGCTATATTTAAATTCAAATATCTACTTCCGCTGTCACAAATCTATTCCATGTATTCCCTCCAAGCATTTGTACTGGTATTATTCTGCTTACAAAACGGGCATTGCAATGGAACGAACTGAACGATTGACACAAATCGGAAAATATCATTTTGATACGATGACATGATTAAACAATATATATTAGTGACCAGTAATGTAGATTAAGACAAATTTAGCATACGAAATTTGACATGAATCTGAAAGCAATAGCTAAGTCAGGTTAATTTTCATTTCATGTTAGTTCATTCATACATTAACTTTTCCCTAAGGTATTTTGAGTGAAATATCATTTCACCTAGAAATCAATTAATTCAGTGTCTAATAGTTACTCTACTAGTTATTACTAGTTTCTCTTTACTAGCAAATAATGTCGCCTATTGACATTTGAGATCGCTGAATTATAAAATTTGTTAAAATCGCTCAGTCCAAATATGTCTCCAGGTCCTGAAAACATTATCTCCCGCGTGCCTATGGAACTAGCTTCAGAAATAGCACCCGACTTGCGTATAGTATTTAAACTGATCCATCAAGGAAAACGCCGTATCCAAGTGCTGGAAAATTTCCAATGTAATACCCATATTTAAGAGTGGAGATTGGGAGCGGCTATCTAATCACAGACGGACATCTCTAACATTTGTCTCATGCAAAGTCCTTGAACATATAATTGTAAGCTCAGGCATGAGAGAACTCAATATTCTGAACTTACGAATAAAAACACAACATGGACTCGAAGGGAAGATCTTGACACTGGATTAGCACTGTTTGTCCAAGATATTTTAGTCTCCAGTTAAGATAAAGTTCCAGAAAATACAATTTTTCTTGACTTAAAAAAGCATTTTATGATGTGTCCTGAAGGTAGTCACCTAATTAACTAAAATACGGCTTGGACGACAATGTGATCTCTTGGATTAGAGAATTCCTAAGCGATCGCGTACAGAAGGTAGAATCAAACGGCGGAACATTTCTAATGAGGTTTAAGTCACTTCGGGTGTCCCACAATAGGGGGTGTCATAGGTCCGTTTCTTTTCCTTTTGTATATTAACGATATTGGTGAAGTTATCTCAAATTGGCTAAGTGAAGTAAGGACAGTAAGATTCGACTATTTGCTGACGGCGCTGTGGTGTACAGTAAAATTCTTAGCAATAATGATGAGGAAATACTAACGAAGGACCTAAAGGTATTTCAAACGTGGCGCAATGCGTGGCAGCTAGAATAAAATATTTTTAAATGTGCTGCAAAAAACTTCTCAAAACGAAAAAACTCCCCTCAGAATAAATATGAAATACAGCGTACCGAATTAATGACTGTAAGATATGTTAAATGCCTCGGATTTAAACTAACAAATAATGAGAAAAGGAGGGATTATTTTGATTTCGTGAGACTTCAAATTGAGAGCGCCACTAGTACATATATAGGAGCCTTATAAAATAGGACTTGTTTCAGATGTGGATTGAATGCAGCGGATAGCAGTAAGGTTTTTTTTTTAATTTTTACGATAAACATAGCAGTGTTACTAAATTGTTGAGGGAATTAGTGTGGGAACCTCTATCTTATTGAAGGGAAAATAGAGATTATATCTTTTACGAAAGTTTGATGAAAATAATATATTACCAGACATTCAACATATTTTGCTAGAGTCAAACTATGATGATAGAACCGATTACTTGCATAAAATTAAGGAAATAAACTACAGAACCTATGGATTTAAAATGTAATTGTTTCCACGAACAATAAGGGACCAAAATATTGTCCTAATTGGAAGTTGCCATAGATCAGTATTTTTAAGATACTTCGACCCGAACTAGGTAAAATAGGTTTTTGCACTAGTGCAAAATATCATAACATCATCAATAGCTACTAGCATCGCACGCAATTTTCGTTATGATATTGCTTTTGCATGATTTAGTACCTTGAATTACAATTTATCTGTCTCAGAAATAACATTGGTAGCATGTTCGTTCACGTAGCACCTTCCTAGTTTCTGGTCTGACCGCGCACTCTTATCCTGAGTGATTTTGACCTGCACCTGGCATCCGGACGAGCGTGGGTGGTTCTGATTTCAGCTGGGATGAGTGTTGCATGCTTGGTTAGAATCAGCCCGTGCCACACCCCTTAGTGATGGCTTTTACATTTTGGATAATAATTGGTCGAGCTAGTAGTAAATTACGATTTGCTAAAATAGTACTTGGAAAGTGTGATGATAAAGTCAGATAAATTCGCCACTACCCCCTTGTTAGATCCCACTTGAACTACGCTGCAAGTGTTTGGAATCCTCATGAGGTAGGCTTAAAAATTGAGTTAGAGTGCGTTCAGAGAAGATCAACAAGATACGTGAACGGCCGTTATGACAGTCTCGTTAGTACTAATGACCTAAATAAGATTATATTTTAGGTACATTCAAAACCAATTCATTTTCGACGGAGGTAATTTACGAACTAGTACATACTCTGGCAGATCAGGTCATGAGAACAAAATTAGAGAAATTGACAGCAAAGCAGGCAGCTTTAAAATGAAGTTTTTCCCACGATTGATAAGGGACCATAATAGCTGCCAATAGGACTTTAAAGTAGGTTAGTCAACAGGTAGTGTGGCTGATTAGTTGATTTCATCCCTAATGCGTCTTAGTCTACCACAGAGTACTAACATCATTTTTGCATGATCTCTGCATGACTCCTGTATCTCGTTACGTAGGCGCGGATACATGTTTGTACAAATAGATTCTGTAGCATTAGTTGCATACCTTAAGTGTAGCGAGAGTTGGTGAAAGTTACACTATATGAAATATTAGTGGTAAAATACCTCCTACCAAACACCCTTGATGTGGCTTGTAGGGTAATATGTTGATGTTGGAGCCTTGCGATGTAAGTGTAATCTCAGGCAAAGATCGAGCAATGTAGAGAGCAGCTAGATTTGTCTTCAAGAAGCTAAGAGGGGTGAAGCTGTAATCGTTGGTGATTGAGGGCATATTTTCATATTTTTCAAGTCAAAATATGAAAATATGCCCTCAATATCCATCCATATTTTATGTAAGTACAGCTCTTCTTGCGAGGCAAATCAACATACATGCTGCATTGAAAACCATGCAAATACTAAATATGACAGCAGGCCCTGCGGCGTATTGAATATACGGAGAGCTCTCGATTCAAGTTCAGGTTTTAATTTTTGATACCATGGATATACAAGAATTATATTTCTCATTTTTTCCTCAATTAGAGCATGTTTAATTTGAGCTATTGATAGCTTTTGACGCGGAAGTCCAAACCTAGGCGACATGTTTTTTGGCTCAACATGATTCGTAGACATTTAGTTTTATTTTATTAGTAACCACTATAGTAATATGAAACGCATTATTTCGAGTTGAGGAGGAAAATCTATATAATCGTTATCAAATTATAACCCGCATAAAATATCCTATGTGCCACAAAGCTACGTGCTGAAATCACACCTGTCAGTAGTCGTCCCAGCGAAGCATCGATTCTCGGATGCTTTCTCACTCGCTGTCAAATAGAACTGGGAGAGCGCTGCTCTTTAATTAAACATACATGAAAAACACGGATTAGGAAATGATACCCATTGATGCTAATACTAATGAATGTGAAAAGAAAACCAAGCATGGGAATATTTCAGTGGTAATAAACATTATTCATCACAAACACAAATTAATGTCAATCTAGCGAGAATTATAATTTCATTCACCTCATATTTCATATCTACCTCAGCTGTGGTACATTGTGGTCCAAATTGTTCTAAGTTCAATTCTTTCAATTATTCAATCTATTTCATTTTTCTTTTACTTACGATCGGTTGTATTGTAAAATTGAAGCGGTGATAAAATACTCGGAACATCTTGTGAGAAATAGTCTGCTTCGAACGTACGAAAAGACCTAGAAGATCCTTCGATCTGAGAGATACACCAATTCAAATTCATCTTAAAACGTTGTCATTCAGCTCTATTGACTGTAAAAAACTATTGCACGGAACTTTGTTTATGTAGATATGAATACAAAACTTCGGATCCCTATACCTTACCTGGAGTTTACAACTTACTGCTTTCTTTTCCCTTCCGACATCCTCCAAACTCCAATTACATTAAATTTTTCAAATATTCCTTAATGAACAGTGAAAGTACAATGAGCATCCAAATGTATCTGCTGTATGGCTGTCTTCAGAAAATTTCAAACATTTTTTCAACTTTGTTTAACTTTTACGTGTTTCTTTGTTCTTACTCTTCATCTGTGCATTTTTTAAGATACTTTCATCAACCAAAGTCCTTACATCATTTTAAAATGCATTCCAAACCCCTTGCCATAAAAACCTTATCTACTGCGGCTGTTATTCCATTGACTTTGACGTGCGTATCTCCAGCGTAAGATCACAAGTAATTGAAGATAAATTCCATCGAATGGAGGAAGGGAATCACCACAAATCTTACATTCGAATTTCCGATAACTTCCCCATTAGTTACATTCTCCTGTCTCCACCTATGCCATTTACGAACGTAAACGTTTTTCACTGAATGGATTGTGGAGTCGGTTGCAGTACCAGACGGATCATGCGATTGAAGACTGCTGATGACGACAGCGTGAAAGTATGTTCGTTCTATTCTAACAAATCGCATATGACTGACTCACGTATAAACTTTGTCATTTGCACAAATAATTCAATCAAAGCACTTTTAATATTCTCGTTATTACCCTTGAGATAACTGGTGAACTTCAATTTTAGAATGTTATAACTTATTAGGGCCACGTTCACCTCCTAGTTTAACTGCCCAACAATCGCCACCCATTCGTATGTGCTTCGAAAGGCAATCATCTGTTCCCTGACGCAATTCTAAGCGCGGTGAAATATCGCAGGAATTTTATTCCGAAGACAATCTAAGCTTACATTTTTAAAAATGCACACTTGGAGTTTGCTCTCGATTGTTAACCAAGAGTGGTTGCGATTTCCTCGAAAATGGTATAACCGTCGGTGACTTCTATGAGCGTAATAATTTCAGTCCAAATGGACGCCAAGAAGTGATTAATATTAAAATGATGAAGAAGCCAGAAGACCGAATTGCTGAAGTAACTATGTGGGGAATCTTCAAGTGACGGATGGGACAAATATAGTCTGAAACGTTTGCGCAAGTTGGATGCGAGGTATTTTTTACCGATCGTTCAACATTGTTTGTTTGAGCGAGTCTATTTCGTTAGAATGATCGATACGATAAGATAATGATGAAAACTATAGATTTAAATTGTCATTCTTTTCATGCACAATGATGGACTATCATAATTGCGAAATATGAGTACAATGAAACTCCAAACATCACTAGTTAAGAATAGACTTCGTATATTCAATAGCATACCGTCATAATTATCAAGTGACTGCAAATATATGAGACCCTTACGAAGTACGGCTAGTTTCAGATATAGATAGAATACAGCGGAGGGCAACTACTAGTAGATTCGCTAAAACTTGTTGCGATAAACATAGTAGTAATACTGAATTGTTGAGGGAATTAGGGTGGTAACCTCTATCCGATCGAAGGAAGAAATAAAGGTAACATTTTAATGAAAGTTTGATGTAGACTATTATTTGCCAGACTTTCAACATATTTTGATAGAGCCAAACTTTGATGGCAGAAACGATCACTGGAATAAGATTAAGGAAAGAGACTGCAGAAACGATATATTTAGATTGTCATTTTTTTCACGTACAATAAGGGAACATAATAGTTGCGATAGATCAAATTCTATGATACTGAATAGGTTAAGTAGGTTTTTCAGAAGTGTTAAATATCTTAACATAATTATTAGTTACTTACCTCGCCTGCAATTTCCGGCATGATATACTCTTACATGTTTTAGTACCTTGTAGTGCTATTTATTTGTCGCATTAATAATACTAACCAGTGGTTGTATCTTTAGTAGAGTACTGCATGGTAGTATGCTCTTATACGTATCACTCTCCTAATTTCTGGTCCGACTGCGTACTTTTGTCCTGACTGCTTTTGGTCTGCGCCTAGCATCCGGGGGAGCGAGCGCGCATTTAAACAGGGATGAGTGCTGCATGCCCGGTGTGGAATCACCCCGTGCCACACACACCATAGTGGTGGGTTTACGTTATTTCGTAGAAAGAGCTGTAGATGAACAACTTGGCTCACTTGAAATCTACGGCATTATTTCGCTTTCTCCATGATTCAGTATCCTGTTGTCCTATTTATTAATAACATTAGCAATAGTAATCATAGTAGTAACTTAACGAATGTACTGCATGCCAGCATGTTCAAATACGTGGGGAGTTCCTGGTTACAGTGTTGACCGCACATTGTTCTCCCGACTGTTTTTCGATCTGCGCCTAGAATAGCGGCCGGGGGGACGTGCGATGTTCAGATTTGAACTGAGATGAGTGCTGTATGCCTGGTGTGGTATCATTCCGTGCCACAAACCCTGGTGGTGGCTTGCATGGTATCTCGTAGAAGTATATGAAGTCTTATGCAGAACCTATATTCGGGGTAGCAAGGAGTCATTGATATTACCACATAGCTCGATGAGTACTTGGAGAATATTGCCATTACTGTACAGAACGCACTTCTTTCTTGGAATTACCGGATAGCTAACCTCTAACCCCCTAAACACCACCCCCTGCCAATCATTCTCATCCCTCATATTGACATCGAAGTTGCCTTTACCGTAAAGTAGGTTTCGTACACAAAAGGTCTTTCCATTCCTGAAGCTTTAGAAGTCTCTTGCAAGTGGTACTTTGCTGTGCAAGCACAGATTCCCGCGGGATTAAGGGTTGTTTTGAAGTAGTAATCGACCGTGATTCCCACTTCTATTGAAAATAAATTGGCTTATATTTTTCTTAAAATGTAAAATTTAAATTCTGCTATAAAGTCGCATTGCATTCAGTGAAATCCAAATCATATCACTGGAATCGAAGTTTAAAAAAAACTAAAAATCGAATAAACTTGTTGGTGTAGAACTTTTGGTACAAATGCAAATATTTATATGCATCTGGAAATACATTTTATTGTCAAAGAAAACATGGACTGTGTAGGGCTTATGACTGTTCTAGCAGTGAATAAGCAGAATTACGACCATCACCATACTGAATTTGCTTTAAAGATGATTATTCACATTAAGTGTAGTTCATAAAACTTCAATAATCCACAAATGCCGGCGGAACTAAAAAAATTCGATGTATGAAATCAATGTTTGACGAAGAAAACGTGACTCTTCCGAAATACCATTTTCATGGTTTACTTCCATCATATATATTCTTGGAAATAAACCAGAAGTAATATGTAAGCTGAAATATGCGTGCAAGTAGTAATACATATCGAGACTTCGTCGCCATAATTTTAGAAACCAACTTCCATAAGCAATGCCGCCTTATGAGGAATCAAACAGATCAGGTTTTCGTGGTATCCTATGGGCTGATGGTGAGTTTCCATTCCCATGGCACGGGTTTGAATCTTGGCAGAGGGTAGAGAATTTTCGGTGTAATTTCCATTTTTACTCGGAGTCTTTGTGGAAAGTACTACAAGTGTAGAACTTTGCCTGAAGAATAGGACGTTAAACTGTAAATCCCTAGCTCTTTCACCTTATGCGTTAGCTATTGTCGATGGAGATGCGCCTCCTCGATGAAGTTAAAGCTATCGAAGGTGACAATTCGCGATAAATACTGAGCAATTTATCTCATATTTTCTACTTTTAAGGGCCAATATACACGTCTTAATCCACATAGTTTCAGAATGATGTCGTTTTCACACAGCCAATGCTGAAAAAATTTAAAGGGACATATTAATGACATAAATATCGATAAATCGATTGGTCATTCTAATACATAAATGTAAAACGGTTGATCGACTTTATAAAAGAAGCATTTTTCCGGGCACGTTTAAGTAAACGACGTCAATTTTTTACGTGGAAAAGGGTCATATCTCAACTCGTTCTCTGATTTTCTCACCTCCACATCAGAGAGGCACAAATGACAATGACATCCGGTCGCCTCCCACTTTAGCAACCAACCAGCTTTAACAACATATCCACATCTACATCCACGAAATACCGTGCAAGCTACCACTAGGGTTTGTGGCACGGGGTGATTCCATACCAGGCATAACGCCTACATCCCAGCTTAAATCCGAACCGCGCACGTTCCCCCGGAATGCGAGGCGCAGGCCAAAATCAGTCAAATAACAGTGCGCGGTCAGATCAGAAACTCGGAGAGTGCTACGTTGACAAGCATATTACCATGCAGTACACTACTACATTTTGATACGACTACTGGTTATTACTAGAGAAAGATAAATACTTCTACAAGTATTAAATCATGCTAGAGCTATATCATGCCGGAAAGTGCATGCAAGGTTAGTAGCTAATAATGATGTTTAGATATTTAGCACAAGTGCAAACACCTATTTTACCCAGTCTGGGTTAAATTATCCTAGAACTGGTCGATCGCAACTATTATGGTCCCTTATTGTACGTGGAAAGAATGATATTCTGAATCTATCGGTTCTGCAGTCTCTTTCCTTAATCTTATGCCTGTGATCGTTTCTTCCATTATAGTTTAGCTAAGACAAAATATGTTCAACGTCCGGCAAAATAGTCTCCATCAAACTCTCTTAAAAGGTTTACTCTATATTTCTCTCTTCGATCGCATAGAGGATCCCACCCTAATTCCCACAACAAGTAAGCAACACTGCTATGGTTATCGTAACAATTTTAACAAATCTAGCTGCTCTCCGTTGTATTCGATCTATATCTGAAACACGTCCTACTCCATAAGGCTCCAATATACTAGCGGCAGACTCCAAGTGCGGTCTCACTAGAGAAAAATAACATCGCTCCTTTACTTTATCGTCACATTTTCCTGGTGTTCTTTTGATAAATCCTAATTTACGATTTTCCTGTCCGCAAATTTCACGTTTATGTTTCCCCTCGACGAGTCCTGAGTAAGGGTCACATCTAAGAACTTAACTGACTCTATATTTATTAATTCTGTTTGATTAATTGTATATGCCTCGTTGGTTGCGCTACTCTTTCTCCCAAAATTCACAACACCGCACTTTTCAAAATTTAGTTCTAACTGCCAAGTGTCGCACCATTCGTTTATAACATCTAGGTCTTTCTTCAACGCAATTCTAAAAGACTCGGTGTTAATATCCTTGTACAATACTGCGTCCTACGCGAAAAGGTGAATTTTGCTCGTAACGATCGTGGTGATATCATTAATATACAAAGGGATTAACAAGGGACCAATGACACTTCCCTGGGGTATGACTTTAACTGTACCTGAACTAACGCCATCTAGGACTACCCTCTGTTCGCGGTTACTTAAGAAATCTTCAATCCAGCATATTATATCGAGATAAATTCCATAGGTATTTAGCATAACAAGTAATTTTGAATGCGGGACTTTATTGAAAGCTTTTTTGAAATCTAAAAAGATCGCGTCTACCTGGGTGTGCCTTTCTCCAGAGGAAAGAACATCGTGAAGAAAAAGGGCTAGCTGGGTTTCGCAGGACCTGCCTTTTCGGAATCCATGCTGGTTTCGAATTGGACTGTATGCAGACTTCCCAGCAATATCCGCGGAGGTGGGCCGCGAGCGCCATGCGGGCCAATAGAGCTACGCAGGCCACGCGAGCCACGCGGGCCGAGTGGAACACACGAGCCGCGCGTCCCTCCTCGCCGAACGTGAGCGGAGGAAGGAGGGAAGGCGGGAAACGAGGCGGGATGTAAGCATACACGAAGGACAACGACCGTGTGACACCCTCGCTGGGAAGTGCGCACCGAGGAGGCCCTCGTTCCGGCTCTCTCTCCGTCTGTCGCGGCTCCGTGATATCATTGCCGGTTACAATACACAATAAGAGGGGTTGACGGGAGGTTCAGCGATGGGTTTCCTTGATACGAGGAACAAAGAGATTCCGGGCCCGTAGGAGGAGGAGGAGTCGTGTGATTGGAGGACGTGAGAGGGGCGATGGGAAATATTTTGGCGACGGGGAGGGAGGTAGAGAGGGGTGGCCCGGGAGGGGCACGTATTAGCGCCGCGTGGGTGGCAGGAGGAGGTCGGGGTTCAAGGCCACGGCGGTGACGTCAGGTCGCACCGTGACATCACTCGCCCTTGCATTTGCCCTCAGGGTAGTGATGAGCAACTTCGTTCTTTTATGGGATTCCCACCATTCCTGCAAGTTAACTAAAAGGATATAGGTATACATTTAAAGTACTCATTACTCTAAATGTATATGAACACATCACTCTATCTACCTTTCGAATCCATTATGCGTCTACGTCTACTTGATACCCTGCGAGCCACCACGAGGGTGTGTGGCAGGGGGTGAAGATCACCAAACATGCACTATTGACATGCAACTAGGATATTTAAGGGAGATGTGCTAGATAATAGGGTCACATGGAGCTAGATGGTTAATATCTACATAATAAGAAAGGGATTATTGGTTGTTATTTCATGCATCATGCACTACAGACTACTCTAACTATATTTCACCAACCTATCCCTTTGCTACGCTGCCTATTGTTCTCTCTTATAGTACGAGGGAAAAATGACATTTTAAATCTATCGGTACGACAATCTATCTCTCTAATCTTGTTAATATGATCAAACCTAGCATAATAATTTGTTTAGCATAGTAATAATTTATCTAGCATAATCATTTATATTTTTTTTACATTTAGCAACCATTGGGAAGGGAATCGCTATTAGACCGTCGATTAAAAATTTGGCTTTATATTACACGTAAATTGAGAACCAATCTATTTTCTGACGAAGTAATTGATTTCAAATACATTACAACGCGTATACAACTGTGGAACATTAGGATAGTATGTGTGATATTCGCCGGGAAAGTACATAATCATTTATTAAGATAGTACATTTGGTGGTAACTAGTGATGGGTCGACTCGATTCCTCGATTCTTAGACCAACCCCCACCACCCGCTCACAGCGCCACATTGCATCCTTGAGGTTTACCCCCCCCCCTTCAACCTACCTTCTTCCTCCCCCACCGAAACACCTAACCCGGATGGGATATAAGGACCATATTTTTTGCCTTGACTCTTTGTACCTGAAGATGTCGCCGCTGCGACGAAACTAGTTGTACCGTAAAATAAATTGGTGGAATATTACAGTTTTTCATTTTTCATTTACGATAAAATGAACTTCCACAAAGTTAAGCCTGAGACGATAGAGATAATCTAGAACGCGAGCATAGCGAGAAAGGCCAAACTCTACCGGACAGTGGCTATTCGAGCCCGAGTATTGGAATCGGAATAGAGTACTTCCAAAACTGAAAAATCGATTCTGATTCCGGTAATACTTCCAAACACAAACTTATGTATATACGATCGTACTTTCAACAACCATTTGTCTGTTCGCGCCACGTACTCGTAAAAACAATACATATTTGATCGGCGTAGTTCGAGATGAATGACACACTATTTCGTGTGTTGTAAGTAGTAGTTGCAAAGTTGTTGATTGTTTGGACATTGTAATGGGAGAAGTTTGGAATCAGTTTCATAATGATCCTATAAAGGATCAGTGTGCCTTATGTATACACTGCCGCACAAGAATTTTCTGAGGTGGAACTTCAAAACAACGGTGAACTTATTTAACCATTTTAAAATCTTAAATAGGTGAGTGTTGATATTTGTATAATGTAATACCCAAGAGGTTAAACCACTCCTTACAGGTATGTACTGTACTGAAATTAAGCAATTGTTCTTAATATACATAGAGATAAATTATTAATGATTGTGCAAAGTGATTCCTTCCGAGAGTTATCACTTTGTATGTGGTCGTTTTGTCGGCTGGGATTAAGTGATATATATTTCCAGGAATCGATAGAATCGGAATCGAAATGAGAGAGTCGGAATCAGGATCGGAATCGCTAAATTTTGGAATCGACCTATCACTAGTTGTAACACAACTGTTAAAAATTAGAAGAAAGTTAAGGAAATAGACTTCAAATGAGACTGATTTAAAATGCCGCTTTTCTCGCGATCGATAAGAGCCATGATAGGTAGGGCTTACAGAATTAATAGTACGGAAATTATTCACGCCGAGTCTGTTAAGTACTTAGGGGTCACAATTACTCACGACATATCTTGGGGAAAACATATTCGGGAAATATGCGGTCAAGCATACAGGAAGCTAGGCTTTAACAAGAGAGTACTCGGAAAATGTGATGAGAAAATGAAAGAACGTTGTTATTTTTCAATCGTTAGGCCTCATCTGGAATATGCTGTTAGTGTATGGGATCCATACGAAAAGGGGTTGATATCAGAGTTAGAACGCGTACAGCGAAGAGGAGCTAGGTTTGTGAAACGATGCTACGATAAGTTGGCTAGTGTGTCTGGACTGTTAGAAGAATTAGGATGGGAATCGCTATCACAGCGTAGATTAAATTATAGGCTTAACCTCCTAAATAAATTTCAGGAAAATCATTTCTCGGACGACGTAGAAAAACATACTATTAACCCCTTCGTACTACGGCAGATTAGATCGCGCCAATAAAATTAGAGAGCTAGATTGTAGAACCGATAGGTATAAAATGTCATTTTTTCCGCGTACCATTCGGGACCATAACAGCTGTGATCGTCGTCATGAATAGTTCGAGTATTGACAATAGGCAGGTAGTAAATCTTTCTCATTATATTCTCTAGGTTCTTATTTATGCATGATGTAAATATTGATGTTCTTATTTATGCATGATATTTTGAATGTGTAGTAGTAGTCTTTGTATCCCTTGCATGTTGGAACGATTGAAGATAGAACGTTTCTTGGGTATTAGATTTTTAATTGGCGCTTTGCATGTGTGGTACGCGGGTTTTAATGTAATGTCGGTGTTCTACCATATCATTCATGCATGCCTGGTGCGAAAGCACCCCCTGTTACACACCCCTTGGGTGGCTTGCAGGGTATGACGTAGATGTAGATGTAGATAAGAAAGAGGGAAGTAACCTGGATGGGATACGTCCTGAGGAAAGACTGCCTGCTGGAAAGAATATTAGAAGGGAAGATCGAAGGAAAGAGAGTGAAAGGTAGACGATGAGAGAATATGCTGACGGACATAAAGGATGGGCAGGAGTTATGAAGAGCTGAGGGAGGCATCACAGGATAGAGCAGCTCGGAGGAAGCTGTTCAAATGAAACCTATCACCAGACAAATATATCCAAGAAAAAGAAGAACACAGATTGACAACGATGCGCATCGGTGTGCTGTGGTACGCGGGTTTCAATGTAATTTCGGTGTTCTACCATATCATTCATGCATGCCTGGTGTGGAAGCACCCCCTGCCACACACCCTTAGGGTGGCTTGCAGGGTATGACGTAGATGTAGATGATGGCTGTTAATGAGACTCTGACATGGGTTAGTCGACAGAGAAGAGTCGACAGTGTAGGTGATAAGTTGATTTGTTCCTTAATGCATGTTTCTTAATTTGTAACGGAGTGCTAGCATCACCTTTCGCATAACCCCTGCATAACTTTTATAACCCATTTACGTAACTGCAATGTTTAATAATACAAAGACTGTTTGTAGCACTTAGTAGCAAGCCTATCGTGGAGTGCATGTTGCTCGAAGTTTCTAGTGCATTATAGAGCATTATAGTGCATGTCGATGATATCTCAACCAGTTCCACACACCCTTGAGGTACCTTGGAGGGTAATGTGTAGATGAAGATGTCCCTGCTTGCTGCTTTAAGGATGTGGGGCGATGGGAGGGTTAATATTAGCAACATTCACCCCAACAAAAACTGCTAAGGTTGTTGAAAGGATACTATTTTTTCATTTGGACAAACTAGCCAACATCTTAAATCCTACATGAGGTCTCTGAGAGAAACCTTAGGTCATCTGTTCGTTCATCGAATGCTCTTTTCACCTTCAATCGCCTCATTCTCTTCAACGGCGAATGTCACCAAGTACTGAAATATCTAATCATACGAAAATTTCAAAACATTCTCACGCTCCAATAGTCAATAATATTCCTTGAATTAACTTACAAAGTCCAAATTTCTTCCTCGACCTCTCCCCATGATTTACCTTAAGATACACCAGAAGGTGGCATGAAATTTTCCCATATTTCCAGAGAGATAAGGGTAAAAAAATTATACGCCTTCTCCTGATATCGCATTTCGATGAGCAGCTCAAGGCGATTCACCAACGTTCTGATATTCTTTAAGCCGATTCCTTTTTCCGCGAAGCTTTGCCGAACAAATACTGGAGCCACTCAAGGCGAGTGGCTATGCGGCAACAAATGCGCAGAGGAGTCTATCGTTAGGATTGTGAACCAGTCATTAAGGTCGTGCGGGCGAGATAGTTCTGTATTCATAATAGAGACCATATTCGATATATACTTTTTAATTTCACCAGCTGTGAGACTCACGAATTGAATATTGAATTATTTATGGTGCAATAAAGTAGTTTTACATGACAGAAATTGTAAGTAATCAAATGAAAATATCTAAATAAGTCTTCAATTTGGCTCATTTTTTTCACGCGGTACGTTTGAAATCCCATCAAAACGGAAGGTTTATTGTGATCCCGAAGAATTTACTGCGGTGACAATATGATTAATTTTCATAAATAGTTGAGAAAAACACAGACTACAACACACTGTTGATTTTTTTACAAGATCTAAGGGTAGGAAATGCCTCATTTTCAATACAAGTTCTCTTTGGATTGCATACGCGTACCATTTCCCATGTAAAAGAGCTGGTATTTTGGGCAAATATCTCAGAATTTAATGGGGTAAGGGATTGAATTTTTGATGCCAATAGAAGGGTGATATATTTTTCTTTAAAATGAGACGAATTAATCGATTTCTAGGTAAAATGATAATTCGCTCAAACTACCTTAATTTGTTTGAAATAAAGCCAGAAAAGTTGAAGATCAACGTTGCATTGCTCCTGCTCAGTTTACCATAATTTCGTAATACCAGCTCACCAGAAAAAATTGCACAAAATTCCAAAAACATCATGCCCCTCGAAATAAGATATTTGATGACATCCCTCGGCAGTAATGCGTCTTTGTGTTTGTCATTTTTAACAACGCAGCCGCCGATACTTGCCTAATGCCCAAAAGGAAAATTATCTCACCGGAATTTAAGGCGATGCCTTGATAAATAGTGAACGGTGGCTGGAGAAAAATCCAATCCTAATATTAGTTCAAAATTTGAAATAAAGGAACTGAGTTCCTAAAACCCGGTGAAAGATGGAAGAGATAGCAGGAGTGAACGCAAACTCGTAATTGATAAGTACTCAGTACATTGCATGCAAAAGTATAATATATGAACATTTAATATGTATCCAAAGTGATATTTTTCGGAGTTTACTGTTTAGTGACGCCAAAATTAAAACTAGTGTTGCGGCGAGCTTTTTTGGGAAAACCTCTGAAATATTTTCCATACTGGGGTTGTGTATTGATTTTGCTTAATTTAAATAATCTAAAGTCCATGTCAAAAAAGAAATATGGGGGATTACACGTGGTAATATATAGAGCGTACAGTATATGCTCTTCATATACGCTCTTTATATTACCACGAGTAATCCTCAATATTTGTTATTTTACATGAACCCTAGGCTATTTAAATAAAGTATAATCAGTACACAACCCTCGTGTTGGGAAACCCATTATGCACAAATCGAAAGAAGGTTTGTATTTTCCATAGATATTTAATAATATGAATGATCAATTACGACGAATATTGAATATCATGTGGTGGAATACCTACTTGATTCTTGGTCATAAATTATTATAATAGTGGATATGAGGGAAACGTCTGATAGGAGTGTTCGGCAATATTGAGAGAGAGTGTGAAAATCGAAGCGTATTTATGAAAGAGAGGCAAACGATGAGAGAGGCAGGAATGGATTGAGGAAATGAATATGGTTTATGAGACTCTTATGAGGAGGAATGCATACATGGAATCTTGATGGAGAAGACTTAGCATGGAATACATTTGGCATAAAATGAGAAATGTTAATCAGGAATTATTTCACAGTCGTATAATATCGCCACGCCAGCAAAAGCATGAGTGTCTGCTGAATACAGTGAACATGGCTCATCTGAGAAGAATTTGTAGGAAGAGGAGAAGGCATTGGCTGACGAACGAGAGGGAAATGTAGGAATGTGGATTTCAGCTCCAGAAATGGATATCGGAATGTGAGCCATGGAAGGAGCGTGCTTATTTATCTTTGCCATAATGTGAGAATACACAGCATTCGGTCGACAAAATTATTTATGATAATGCATTTCATGTCACGAGAGGAAGGGTTACACCAAGGAGGTCATGAGCGAACGTGGTGGAAGAGATTCTTCAAGGAAAGGCATACTAGCAGTCTACAGGGCAAGAGAGTGTCCATTAAACTATGAATTTCTTTAACAGAATAACAAGAGGCCCGGAATGATAAGAGAGATGAAGTGAAGCGCAAGGCGCAAACTAAAAAGTATTCAGGAGAGCAACTGATTCAATTCAATTCAGTCAATTCAGAAACTGGGAGAATGTTACATAGACGAATGTGCTAACGACGTAGCGCTTAATACATTACATTTTTACCATGGATTCATTATAAGTAGCTTCTTATATTTTTAAGTATTCAATAATAACATCAATATCACTTTTTATTCCAACATGAGTTGATATGTCGCCAGGAGTTTATAGGTGACCGAAGGGAGCCAATATGAAAAAATTGCAGATCTTGAATTGAACTAAGTTGAACTAAGTCGAAAAGAAGAACTTGAATTGAAAAAATTGAACTAAGATCTTTGTACTGTGCCGACCCTGAAAAAGACCACCGCGTGAGCAGGTATGTCTGCACAATTTCAATGATGCACATAAGCCAATTCAAGACTCTAATTATGCATCACAAACGGTGTGGCACTAAAATAAACATTTAAGCACACTTTACAAGATAATTGTTGCGATAGATCACTTCTTGGATACTTTGACCCTGACTAGGTAAAATAGTTTTTTGCACTTGTGCTTAATTATCTTAACATCATTATTAGCCACTAACCTCGCATGTAATTTCCGGCATGATACAGCTCTTGCATTTTTAGTACCTAGTAGAACTGAAAGATCTTAGGTTTACCTTTGGTTTTATTTTTCAGAACCCCTGAAGATGGAGAGCAAGTCGGTCTCCGAGACGTCGGGACTTATGGACCTGCTTACCCGGTGGAACACCCGAGAATCTTTTATTCATTTTGCAGAACTATTTATTTGTCGCAGTAATTATAACCAGTGGTCGTATCTTATGTAGTGTACTGCATGGTAGCATGTTCGCCCACGTAGCACTCTCCTACTAGTATTTTCTTAGTATTTTCTGGTCTTACCTCGCACTGTTTTCCTGACTGCTTTTGGCCTGCGTCTGGCATTCCGGGGGAACGTGCGCGGTTCGGATTTCAGCTGGGATAAGAGCTTCATGCATGGTGTGGAACAACCCCTTCATGCATGGTGTGCAACCTTTTATTGATTATTCTATGCAAAACTTAGGCTGCGTACGATATCCAGCTAATTGTTAAATAACTGTTTTCACGAAGTCTTTCGGCCATACTACTTCCTCATAGATCCCTCAAATAAGTTCGAATAAAGCTTGTCTTTATTGTCTAAATTATAACTCCGAAATTATGCTATCTACTTCAAAAGCTTTTCTTGCCTTCATCTCTTTCATTGCATTCTCTATTTTACTGTCGAGTATCTTTGGTCCGAGGATATCCTCATGTAGTGTTCCCTCGTCCTAAATATCTAAATTAGTTGGTCTACTACAGTTGTCACATAGTTCCTCCACGTGTTTTATCCACCAATCTTGTATATATTTTTATTAGATTCATATCTTACTTGTTTTTTCCTTAATTTTTGGTACACTTAACCCCCTTTTACCGTCCGGTAGCGTTTTATCTTTCTCCTTATTTTAACTTAATCACGTGAAGTACCCTCTTCCGATTCTTTCGGAAGCATTTTCATTTCCTCGTATCGCCCTTTCCACCGGTTTTCCTTCACCCGATTCATCACTCCCCAGAGCGTATTCTTTATTTCCATGAACATCCTCTTGCCTCGGCCGGAGAATATACTGAATTTCCAAATCCATTTTCACCTCAATTCTGACAATACGAATATTATTTTGCGAATACCTGGAGAGATTATGACCTCGTTTTACCAATGACCAGCCTTCAAAAACGGTGACTGAAGAGTGATATAAAAAGACCCTAGAGCTCCGCCCATGTTCATTTATTATACTATTTTTTGAGATTAAAATAGTGAAAAATTGACCTTATTTATCCACTAGTAAGCAAGCGTGGCGGCGAAAATCTCATCGGTGTAAAAACGCCTTTTGCCGCGTAGTTTGCCAACCGCCTTGAGGCGGTGGGTGTGATTTTTATGTGCAACTTAGCATACGTGTTAGAGACATCTGAAGCATATATTTATACTATGTAAAGATAGACGCAAAATAAATGCATGTTGCCGATTGGGTTTCTTGGAAATTCAACGCTATTTTAACTCGTAGCCTTAGGGCATTTGACGCTTGTTTCATAAGAATGTATTCTATATGTACAGGTTTTCCTATAAACGCGAAATGATACTTTTCATATCATTATAATGGTGCATATACACCTACGGCTGAATTCGCCATGGAAAAATTACGTAAATGGACCGGTATTCGATCCCGAAATTCCCAATTGCCAGTAAAGTGTGCTAGCCTATTACACCACCAAGCCATCTCCCTTCAAAGCGAATTTCCTAGGGGGTTTGTGCGAACTAGATTTTCACATCTCAAGACTACATTTTAGCACATAAGACGATAGTCGTGCTTACATAGCCTTTGTCGCGGTGGATAAATCCAACATTTTCGCTCATATAACGACGAAATGGACCTATTTCCATATTTTATGCTATCCGGGACTAGCCACGGAGTTCCACTTTTATGAAGTCACCCGCAATGAACATTTGTGCGAAATTCCACAGAGAAAAAATCATCCGTCTTGACCGGGATCCGGGATTATAGAATCCACAGGGGAAGAGGAGGCCTCGGTAGCTTAACTAGCTAAAGCACTCGGCCGGAAATCGAGGGATCCGGGTTCGTATCCCGGCCAAAGCGGATGATTTTTCCTCTGTGGAATTTCGACTTATGTCCAATCAAAGGTTCACGAATGACGAATTTCCAATCAATGATTTCCCATCACCGAGTTCGAATCCCGGTCAAGTAAAATGGTTTTTTCATGGCGAATTTCAACCCTTGGTGTACCAGCACCCCTGCGAATGATTGGAAATCATAACGGCGGTCAACAAACAACAAGCAATTATGCCAAGTAAGATACGTGCATCTTCATTGCTATTCTGCCTATATTTCGAATTCCGCGCCATATAACCAAGTCGTATTAATTCTTTAACTGAGATAAAGTATTAAAACATAAGTTTAATTAGTAAAAACAAACCAGATCAAGTAGAACAGTTTAATTACTTGGGTAGCACGCTAGAGGAAAACGGGCATAGTAGGAAAGACATGCGGAAGAGAACAGCGTTAGCTAAGGTGGCGTTTAGTAATAGAAGAGAGTTGATGACGGGGACAATGGGTAAGGATGTGAAGAAGAGGCTGGTGAAGAGCTTGATATGGAGCGTGACTTTGTATGGGGCAGAAACGTGGACCCTGAGAAAGGAGGACGAGAATAGGCTGCAGGTACTTGAGATGTGGGAGTGGAGAAGGATGGAGAAGGTGAGGTGGACGGAAAGGAAGACTAACGAGGAAGTGGTGGAGATGGTGGGCGAGGAACGGAAACTTTAGAATGAAATCCGAGATAGACAGGGTAGATGGCTGAAGGATGTAATAAAGGGTGATGGGTTGCTGAAGAGTGTGATAGAGGGAAGGATGTTGGGCAAGCGAGGTAGGGGAAGAAAAAGAATAGGTTTCATGGACGGGATGAAGAAAGGTAAATAGTATGCTCAGGCGAAAAAGAATACACTAGAGGGAGATCGGGGCCTGAATGTGTAAAAGACCGGGAGGAGATTCTCTGACATTTAACAAAACCTACCTTTACCGGTAGAATATTTTTTTTTAATTAAAATATAATTCTTGCATCACTTTTACATAAAATTGTAGGGTTATTTCCAAAGTATGAATAGATGTGCTCAGGTGAAGTGTGGTGCAAGAATTTTTCCGGCATACTTGAAGAGTAATTGAAATGAGGCCTCAGTGACTCACGAGCAGCACCCCAATCCCCCTAAACAATGTACTCCAACAGTCCGCGACCACTTGCCTCAAATTGGGCAAAATTTTCTCGCTCTCGAGTGAGCGTCCGGATTAAGACGAGAGAAAGAGAGAGTCGCATTCTTTTCCTCAACTCGTCGGCCGCGCACTCATCAGGGGCGACGCGCCACAACAGCAGCTGCCCCTGCCCTCACTCCTCCCCACTGCCTCCCCCTGCCGCCGCTACCCCCCGCCGTCTAATCGCCCGGCCACACATCCCGCCGCCGCGGAAGTGGCGTCGCGGCGCGGGAAGCACGCCAATTAGCCCGCCCACCCACTTCCTGCTCCCACGACACCCGTCCTTGACCCTCCCCCCCGACTCCCTCCGCCGCCCCCCCATGGGCTCGGCCCGATGATCCCCGTTCGTCGCCCGGCCGGTCGCCGCACCGATGTCCGAAGCCGCTCGAGAGTCCTCGCTTGCGGTCACAGCCGTGCAGATCGCGGCAGAACCGGTCCGAGGACCCACGGTGACCGCCACGCAATCGGTTCGACAAACTGATACTTCTCCGCAATATGTATCACCATCGGCATCCACCAAACCGAAAGCTGGTTCTCCGCAGCGCTCGGCTCCTCTCCAACGGCAGCCAACCGTTATAACACTAGATAAGACTTAAGGTTTCTGACGGCAATGTTCCCGCGAACGTGAAGACCCCATAACAGTTTCCAATGAGACTTAAGCCCTTAAGTGCATACCTGGGTGCCCACCCTGTCACATTTAACTTCAGCAGTAATTTTCATCAGAGCATCAAGATCCCTATCATTGAATTCCTTTAAAAGCAAAAGGGCCACTGACTAATTTTTTATTTATTTTTTATAGGTAAACAAAATGGCGTCAAAGTACATGTGCTCAGCGAACACACCCGGGTATCCTGGTGCCCACTGCCTGAAAAATGAAGCTTTTTTGAAAAGGAGAGCACTTCAAGTGAAGTACTCCGTCTGTCGGATGAGACGTTAAACCGTGGTCCCCTTGGCGACTATCGTTAAGAGCAGGCTAATGCCGACGCCGGGTTTCTATCCACCCTTCCCCCCTTACCTATCCCCCATGGCGCAAATGACCTTAGCAGTCGGTCGCCTCCCCAAATATCCAACGAGAAAGAGAGGAAGAGTCCTTTTCACATTTAGTTGACCGTATGGGCTCTGGCAGAGATTCGCTTCTAGCGTATATCGCCAAATGACCGATTGGGCATTGATATAGTTTTGTAGTAAACTTTACTTTGAGGTGTACTTACAATTGAGGCGTACTTACTAGAAAGTTGCTAATAATTTCCCTAGAGTTACTTAATTGAATTTAGCGCGAGTTGAACGGTTACCTATCGGTCTTATATTAAAATAGTTTACTCATCCCAGGACACGAATGCATGTTATTGTTCGGTCAGAGCCGGAAGGGAGCTAATTGGAGCCTAAGTTTGACAACTAATTGTTGAACGCCACACAGAATACCTTCTTTAAATCCTGGAACTGATGGGAAAAAATGAGAGATGATGCCCTATTCGGGTAGCCCTTGGAATTTCCGAGCCTCAACAGCTGAGTTACCAAAATGTTTTCGAGCCACCACAAACCTCTAACCTACTGCTTCCACAAACCCTACGCCTCCCCTTCCATGAGATTTAAAAAATATAAATAATGTTTTAATGTTTGAAGGGAAATTGATTAATAACATCTTTATATGAGTTTTTGAGATCACAGGGCTTATTGGATAAATAATTGCAACAATTTCATGGCAAATTAGTTAGTACTACACAATGGTCCAAACAGGTGAAAACGCTCCAATCGCGACTTGGGCGGCCTTGTTTCTGTTTCTCTTAATGGAAGCTGTGAAAGGCTTGGGGACTTCAAAGTGCTTACATACTTTCTATTGATATTTATTTAGTTAACTATATTAATTTGAAATTATTCTGTTTACCTGTTGACTCAGAAATAAAGAAAAACTAGAGGTGGCCACCCGGGTACCCTGGGTGTGTCACAATGTAGTAAAAGCTGGGTGTGCACATAAGGGCTAAACTGAGTTCGTCGACAAGTATTGTAGCTAATGACTTATTCTGCCTACCTCTGAGAGGACCTAGCATCGAGCACGCCACAGGTATACGTGATCAGCAAAGATGGGTCGAACACGTATACTCCATAAGATACAAAGGAAATCCGAGCACTTAGGTAAGGTTCCTAGGGAAATAGTTCATTAGACTAATAGATCATTGATCGTATATTCTTACAATTTTTAATGAGTGGGAAAAATTCTTGGACCACATTTTGCTTATCTTTTTGGAGTGCATCTCTTTGTTACAATGCATCTGGGTCATTCCACCTCAATTTATAAAACGATTGGTCCTTAAGGTATCAGATTGTGCTCAAATATCGTGCATGGGTGGCATGTGACCTTAAACGAAGTAATTAGAAACCGTTATCATGCTAATTTTGTGTGTGATTTATGCGGATTGAAATTAGTCCACATTTTTACTAAATATACGTGCCTTGACTCATGTTTTTACTCATATCTTTGCTGCCTATTGTCGTGAAGTAACGATGAACGTCTCACTTTAAAGGTTGGCCTTTTTCCGGGATAGCGATATTATTAAAGTTGATTTATTTGCATTTCCCGTTTTTACTTACATTTAAAGTTGAAACATTGTCAAAAAACGTTTCTCAAATACTGTGTCTAAGAATCAGTCGACACTTTTTATGATAATAAATACTTATCTGAAAACCTATCCTGAAAAAATATTCCATGGCCCTTCATAGACGCGCTTATAAAAAACCGCTCGGCGGTGAGTTTTCAGGATTTTTATAGAGTCCTACAATGATTATTCGGTTAATTTGGCAATTTAATACTATAAGTAACAAATATTTATGTTTTTATGGTTTTTTTACATTTAACACAATAGGCTGAAGCCATCCATGGTATATGCCAGATAATATGCCTATACTCGTATGGCATACCTGCTTCATGCTAGATCCATGGCTTAGCTCACGGTAGTGGGCCAGAGAAAAATGGAAATGTTTAAAGAATTTTATAAGTGCGCCTATAAATGGATTGGATTTTGGGGAGGCGACCGACAGCTAAGGTCACTTGCGTCATATGGGATAGGTAAGGGATGAAGGGTGGATAGAAACCCGGCGTCGGCATTAGCCTACTCTCTACAAAAGGTGCTAAGGGGACCACGGCTTAACGTCTCATCCGACAGACGGAGTACTGTACTGGAAGTTCCCTCCACAAGACACACAAGTAGGAATCATGTTTCCTCTGAAATACATCCTCCTCTGCAGGGATTTGAACCCTGGCCGCCCGTATGGTTAGCCAGTACCCCAACCACCACACCAACCCGATTCCCCACCTACAAATGGCCATGGAATATATTTTCAGGATAGTTAGTTAGATAAGTATATATTATGATTAAAAAAGTGTCGGCTGATTCTTAGATGCAGTGTTTTAGAAAAGTTATTTGAAAATGTTTTAAATTTAAATATATACAAAAAGAGAAACTTCAATGCAATCGAATCTTGTATAAAGGCTATACTTCCAAGTGAGACATATAGTTGCTCTACGGTAATCATCCTCTGAGATAGGGGTAAAAACATAAATTAGGACACGCATGTTTCGCAAAAATGTGAAAAAAATTTATTTTGCATAAATCATGCAACAAAATGTTTTCAAAACAGTGTCATATTACTTACAATTAGCTCGAGGTCAAAGCTACCCATGTACCATTTTTGAGCAAAATCTAAGACCATGATGGTCCATCGTGGCCAGACCAGTGAGGTGGAATATCTGAAACCCCACTTAGGGTAGTTTGAGCGAGATAGTTCCCTAGTCATAATGGAGACCATATTCGAATTATACGTATTAATCTCAGCAGCTGCAGGAAGCATGAATTAAATATTGCTTGATAAATGGTGCAATTATTTACTTCTATTTGACCGAGAGTCTAAGTAATTAAAGGAAAATATCAACATAAATCTTTGATTTGACTCATTTTTTCATGCGGTATTTTTAAAACTCCTTCACAACGGAAAGTTTTCTGCTGTTCCAGAAATATTACTGCGGTGACCATATGATTTATTTTCAATAATACTCGAGAAATATACAAGCTGCACTCTGTTAATTTTTTGACGATATCTTGGTGCTAGACAGTCCTCATTTTTATAAATAAATAGTATCTAGAGTGCATACACGTATCATTTCCCCTGTAAAAGGGATGGTATTTGTTGTGAAAAATCTTGGTAAGCAGTATGGTTAGGGACTGATGCTTTTATATCTTAGGAAGAGTAAGGTATTATTATTAAAAATGAAATCAAACTCATTGATTTCTAGGTGAAATGACATTGTACTCAAACTACCTTAAAGGACTCTTACGAGCTCATGAAATGAGGTCGGGCCGCAGCAGTGGGAATGTACTTCCTCCCGCTTTCATGCTCCTAGGTCAGAGTCCTAACCGACACAGAAGAAGTGTACCAGTGAGATACCTATTCTTACTATAGTACCACTTCAAGCACTCCGCTCCGCACATCGGATGGAACGTTTACCTTTGGACCCCTTGTCTTTTTTGTGCCTTTTTTTTAGACAAGAAGTAAGAAGACACCAGACTGCTCACCTGGTGGCCAACCCAATGAACGAAAAGGACCACCAAAGAATGAATGCGATATTGAATTAGGACGGAATGGGCTAGGAGCTGGTACATACGCAATAGGAATATGCTAGCAAAGCTAAATATTAAAATTTCGATAACATAAGACTAAAGTGGGCACGGAGGATAAAATGTTAGTCCAACAGCAAAATGGTGCACAGAAAAAAGTAAATAATATGTTAAATACCCGTGCAGAGTCATAGGCGTGAGAGCTATTTCTTCCAACTCACCATTCTCTCAACTAAAAATGAATACATTAAAATACCAATTCCACAAAATACACCTCTCCCCTTTCCTGCCCCAAATTATTTTTTCAATAAATTTTCCTCAAATGGCTGGTGTCTTTACATTTTTAAAATGTAAAGATACCAAAAAAAGTCAAGACGCTTAAAGTTAGCAAGAAAGATGCAGTTGATGGGATAGCCCAAGTGATATAAACATAGTAAAAGAAAAATAGTCCAAAAGCCAGAGACTCGAGATTAGAAGCATGGAAATACTTAACTGAAAGACGTATTTGATATCCTACACTGTAGTGAAGCTTTGCATAGAAGTTCAGCATAACCTAGAGGATTAAGAGGAATGTAAGTGCAGTCATATGGGAGAAGGATGGAGATCAAATTCATGGAGATATTCACCAAGGAGCAAGACCTCCGAAGAGTTTTACAGAAAATATTTCCAATGAAAGTACTTCGTAGACTGATTTATGAGATGCATTACAAGACGAGACAGCCATTCAAAGGCAGCACTGGAAGATGACTCGAATGAGAAGAATGAACGAGGACCGCAAAGGACGTAGTATGAGGAACAAGAAACGAGAACGTTAAAATGAATAATTTTGTAGTACGTCAAACTTCGTGTCTTCCACAATTTTATTATAAAGAGTGAAACTAGTTTCAGCAGTTCCGCCATAATCAGGTACACTTACACGAATTACATGATGACTTATTTCCAAAATAAACCAGTCCAAACCAAATCAGATCTGTAATTTCGGCAGTTACGCCATCATCAGGCAGATTCTACAGGTGTGTACCTGATGATGGCGTAACTACCCAAACTAGTTGTACTCTTAATATAAAACTGTGGAAGAAACAAAGTTTGATTTACTACAATATCGACCTTCCACCAAGTGAAATCTTCAACTTTAAAATCTGTGAATAATTTTGATGGAATAAAATGATTTATTGGGAGAATACTTTACTGGAGTGCTGCTGAAAACCATTCTTTAGATTGGAACTGCTGATGGCGCGATCCCTTCCGCGCGACCCTTAGATGGCTCGTAGGAGAGTATGAAGATGTAGAAAGGAGACGAAACGGCGGGAAGAAAGGAACTTGACCTCTATCAAGCGTTTTCAACGAGTATGAAGAAAGACTCGTCGCCGGCAGTGGGCGATGCGCGCGCGATGCGGCGCCCTGGAAGCATTAGTAATCGGGTAGCACAAGAAAGTGGATTGTGGGCGACCGGAGTTCTGTCCCGCCAGTGGCGATTCCATGGGGCTTGTACGCGGCAGGGCGGGAGTTACTGCGGGTGAAAGACCAACGAGACTGAGGAAATCGGATTGATGGGGCGGACAGAGAAATAGCTATCCACCCAGGGCAGGGTTTCTCAAACCTCTTTTAAGTATTGCCCTCACTTCAAGGGTATTTTGACAAAATATTTCCCTGTCGCCTCCGTGATAATTAAGACAAGATAATACTTTCATATATACAAATGAAGCACCGTACAAGCCACAACCAGGTTGAGAAGCACAATGTGATTCCACTCCAGGCATGCAGCACTCGCCCCAGTCCAAACCGTATCAAACCTCGCTAGTTCCCCCGGCCGCTTGGCGCAGGCCTAACAGCAGTCAGGAGAGCAATGCTCATTCAGACCAGAAACTAGGAGAGTCCTGTGCTTTTGTGAATAAAGATGTCAATCCCTCACAAATATGCGCCTGAGATCAGAAAAATAACCCATTTGGATGGTTTGTGGGGGGAACAGTAATACATAACTCCTTCCGTCGGATTTGATGTTATTCCGTGGACACTTTGGCATATTTCGTTATAAATAGGACAGTGCATGCCAGCTTTCTCTCCACCCTTTTGCGAGCTCCCAAAAAATTCCTGCCAAAAAAACCCATCATTTACAAATCTACATTTAAAAAAGTGCCGTAGAAGACGCAACTAGGGTGTGCGGTACGGGGTAATAGCACATTGGGTATGTAGCACTCGTCCCAATTCAAATCAGATCCTCGCACGTTCCCCGGAAACTAGGCGCAGACAAAAAGCAGTCAGGAGAACAATACGCAGTAAGACCAGAAACTATGAGAGTTCGATGTAGAAGAACATGCTTACATGTAAAACAGTCGTAAGATAACTTCTGATAATTATGATTAACGCTATTTATAAGAAATATAACAGTCCACAAAACTATGCAGAAAGCCGAATCTATCGGGGTATTTCAATCGGGCTGAGTTGTTAAATATGAGTTGTCACCATCACTGAAGACATGTCATGGGGGAAACACATCAGGGAAATAACTAGTGTACCAAACCGTAGATTAGGATTCGTAAAAAGGGTTCTAGGCAAATGCGATGAGAGAGTCCGAGAAAGAAGCTATTTTACACTTGTCAGGCCTCAATTAGAATATGCCGCTAGTATATGGGATCCGTACGAGGAAGGTATGATAAAAGAATTAGAGCGCGTGCAAAGGAGATCTGCTAGGTTTGTTGAAGGCCGTTATGATAATTGTATAAGTGTTACGAGTTTAATAGAAGAACTAGAATGGGAATTACTATCAGAACGCAGGTTAAAATTTAGGTTGAACCTTTTAAGTAAATTCGAAACCGATTTGTTCACAGATGACGTTTGATATATATTAAGAACCCCTGCGTATTATGCTAGGTTTGACCATATTCACAAGATTAGAGAGATAGATTGTCGTACCGATAGATTTAAAATGTCATTTTTCCCGCGTACCATAAGAGAGAACAATAGGCAACGTAGCAAAAGGGATAGGTAGGTGAAATATAGTTAGAATATTCTGTAGTGCATGATGCATGTAATAACTACCAATAATCCCTTCCTTATTATGTAGATTTAACCTGTACTATACCGTAGTAACTAATATTTTATTGTAATAACTACTGCAATTACTTGTAATAACTAATAATCTACTGTAGTAACTAATAAACTGTGACCCTATTTTCTAGCATGTCTACCTTATATATCCTACTTGCATGGCAATAGTGCATGTTTGGTGATCTTCACCCCCTGCCACACACCCTCGTGGTGGCTCGCAGGGTATTACTTAGATGTAGATGTAGATATGATGGATCGTTATTCAACAAAATTACTAAGTCTACTCTAACAATGAGGCCAGGAGGTTTCGTAGAATTAATCAATTGCATCTATTGTGACCCCTAAGAGTACGGAGAAAAAAAATGACTTTTTAAATATTTTGGTTCTGCAGTCTGTTTCGTTTATCTTATGCCTGTGATTGTTTTATTGTTTGGCTGAAGCAAAATACGCTGAACGTTCGGCAAAAAATAGTCTGCCGCAAACTTGAGTAAATTTTTTTCCCTTAGACCTGTTAAAGATTCCTACTCAAATTCCTTTAACAACTCAGTATCACTGCTAAATTTATTGTAACAACTCACAACAAATATTGCTGCACTTTGCAGTATTTGCTCTATTTTTGAGACAAGTCCTACTTCGTAAGGGTCCTATATGCTAGCGGCGTACTCCAGGTGAGGTCTTACGAGGGAAAAATAACGTCGCTCTGTAACTTTTCCACCATAATTTTCCAGTAATCTTTTAATAAATCTTTATTTACGATTGATCTGTCCACAGGATTTCCGTACGTGCTTCCCCAAGAGAGGAAGGCGCTCAAATGTTTTACAGATTTTACATTTGACAATTCATTTTGACAATGTTTTTTGAGAGAGGTATTCTTCTTCCAACAATAAATAACATTTACTCTTAAAAATGTAACTCTAACTGCCAAGTATTGCACCAGTCCTTTACAGAATCAAGGTCTTTATTCTACGAAATTCTGTTAGACTCATTGTTGATATTCTTGTGCAACACTGCGCCGTCTGCAAAGATATTTTCAGGACTTCACATAAACAGTTTTTTAATGGACTTGATATGATCTCTATTATATGGCAGAGTTCCCTAGATTTTAGTATGTTTAATTTCCATGTTACCACCTGCTAGAGCCTCTGTGCCCAGCTTCGAGAGAGCCCAAAATGTAATCCAATGATCTATTTTATTCACCAAAAACTAATTTCCACCCTCACTGAGATTCCTTCATCCAGATCAGCAGCCTTCACGCGACGGTTCGCGGACTGCTGCCGATGCACGCAAATTTTCTGCCGTTCCGCGAATTCTTTTTCTCTACGAAATATTGGTCATCATGTTACGGCTACATTGTAATCAGTGTCTTATTAAGAATCAATATTGCTTGGGGCAAGCGGGAAGTGATGAAGGTACGACATTTCTACTAAATCTCAAATCGGTTTTTTTTCACGTACTTAAAGCATAGGTTGTTGAAAAACTAATATAGAGCGTGGCGTTTGTGAGAAGAAAACTTGGAAATACAAGGATTGGACATCGCCGGAGAATGATCATGGACTGAAGACTGTTGAGAGAGGTGGAAGTTCGGAGAGTGCAGAAAGGTAGATGGAGGAATTGTTGAGAGGTGAGGGCTTTTTGAAGAGGAATATAGAAGGCAGGTAAGCGTGAAATGGGAGAAACGAGAATGCAAACTTTGACCGATTGATGGAAAGGCCGTTATGAGAATCTCGTCAGTGTTTCTAACCTTTTGAAACACTTGGGATGGAAATCACTGCCAGAGAGTCCCTTGAAATTTAAACTTCATTTACTATGTAAGTTCCAAAACAATGTATTTGCTGACGATATTAATAACATCTAACAAACCCGACTTACTGGTTGATTGGATCATGAGAATGAAATAGAGGTAATAGACTGCAGAACGGACAGGTTTATAATGTCATTTTTCCCGCGAATTATATAAGGACTTATAACGAGATACTTCGCTAGATAGTGTAGTTGGTTATTTGATTTACTTCCCAATGTTCATGTCCTTACCTTATAACTAGGACTAATATCAGGCCAGGCCTTGAGAATCTCTGTGAATTTATACTGCTGAAAAAACCACAAATACAAAGAATCTTACATTGACGGCATGCCTTTAGTGTAGCGAGTATTTGAGGAAATTTGCCTTCCGACAAGTTTCAGTAGTTTTACGCTAATACATCAGAAGTTATTGTTACATGTACTTTAATAGGATGTAGTGCAGTACTGTTGGTGATAGTCTCATTCACAGCCGCAGAACTTCGAGTTGGCTCACAATGTAATGTGGTGTAGATGAAGAAGAGGCGTATGAGGAATTCAAGAGAGACCTGATGGCAAGCGAACTGCAAGAGTAAAAGTGTGGTGTCCTAGAAATTGAAGAGTTAGAATAAGGATTATCCAAAAACCATCTCAATCAGCTGATAGAGTGCCAAATTACGATTAACGTGATAGCTTAAATGTCATAGCGATGAGTTTGTACTTCATCTACATCTACGTCATACCCTGCAAGCCACCCAAAGGGTGTGTGGCGGGGGGTGCTTCCACACCAGGCATGCATGAATGATACGGTAGAACACCGAAACTACATTGAAATCAGCGTACCACACATGCAACGCGCCAATTAAAAATCTAATAACCAACAAACATTCTATCGCCAATCGTTCCAACATGCAAGGGATACAAATACTACTACTACAGATAAAAATATCATGCATAAATAAGAACATCCATATTTACATCATGCATAAATAAGAACGTAGAGAATATAAAGAAAAGGATCTACAGTCTAGCTAATGTCACTATTCGCACTATTCATGACGACGATCACAGCTGTTATGGTCCCGAATGGTACGCAGAAAAAATGACATTTTATACCTATCGGTTCTACAATCTAGCTCTCTAATTTTATTGGCGCGATCTAATCTGCCGTAGTACGAGGGGGTTAATAGTATGTTTTTTACGTCGTCAGACAAATGATTTTCCTGAAATACTTGAATGATTTGAGATTTTAATGATGATTTAAGATTTGAGAAACAATGAATGATTTGAGATTTTTAATGATGATCTGTTGGAATATTTAAAGGATTGCGCAACAATTAGACTAAAAAATAAAATATTATCTGAATTGGTGTATCATCTATTGCTGCCCACAGCCTGTATGTGAAATATTTATCCAATTTTAATCGATCCGATTGGTAAAATATTGAAGAACCCTGGGCTGGAAAGTTAGCCTTTTCTTTCCAGATGAAAAATCCTCATCTTTTTAGGTGAACATAGGAATGATAAAAGAATTGATAAATACCTACGACAATGTTTGAGTGAAACGAAAGCAAATAGTGGTTTTAAAATAGCAAAATAGTAGAAATTCAACTGCATAAACATCGCACAGCACTCCGGTAAAATCGATTTTTTTTCCGGCACCGTGACTCAAAATAAATATAGTCATAAAAAGATCTACAATTCTTTTTATTATTTTTATGGAAAGAGAATTTAAATGATCAAGTGATACAAATATTTAAATGAAATATTTCAATCTTCAATGTCGTCATATCACATCATAACCCCCAAATGATAGTCCACCGCTCAAGAATATTTCATTTTCCTTAGGCCTAAGCCCATAAATATTTTACTAAATTGGCCAACGATATCCTTAACGATGAAAATATATTTGTACAAATTTTCCTCTTCATATTTTTAAAACCGCAACACACGTCTCCTTTTTCACTGTAAAATCCTAGCAGCAGTTTTAAATTTGAAATGTATAACTTTAGACAGATCTACAGCTAATAGCAAACGCCAATAGAATCACTATGTAGCTTGTTATGGTACGCTACCGATATATAGCGATGATAATATCGTACATCATCTCCTCTAATGAAAGCTATCAGTATTGGGTTCTGGCGGGACTCAAGAATCATTTACTGTTTGCCACCCAGCCAGCTGGATCTGGTAAAAAAATGAATATTTGTTGACACTTGCATATTAATTACTTGCAGACCACTTTAGATGTGTCTTAACGGTGGAGTGATACGTTTGACACTCAACGTCGGTCATTAGGTGTTTCCGTGAAGACGGATCTGAAAGCTGTGTCGTGACACTTGTGTTTTTGTCCACATTGTCTCGTGTAGACGGTCCCGATCCGACCTGCCACAGCACTGCAACACTGCTCTATGAAGTTCCGGCCGTCTGGATTTTGTGTCGGAGTGTCGCGGCAGCAGCCGGTGATTCAGGTGCGCTAGCGTTGACGAGCGCGACAGCAAATTCGCTTCTACCTCAGCACAGCGTATAAAAATGGGGAAGTTTATTAAAAATATGCCAAAAAAACTCTAAGAGCACTTGCTCTTTTATTAATTCACGAGTCGAAACGGTTACGAGTTGCAATGCAGTGTACTGACATGCATTGCTCTGAATTTTTCACCGGATGAGCTCCCTCTGGATGGCATAGATCCCCTCATCCGGTGAAATTTCTGAGCAGCTGATGCATCGGGAAAGAAACAGTTCCTGTGAGGGTGATTGGAGCGATTTTCGTTTATTTACAGATTTACGTGAAACTTGGCATA
Organism: Ceriagrion tenellum; assembly: GCA_963169105.1. Taxonomy (NCBI): domain Eukaryota; kingdom Metazoa; phylum Arthropoda; class Insecta; order Odonata; family Coenagrionidae; genus Ceriagrion; species Ceriagrion tenellum. The sequence goes on along the minus strand of OY720638.1, from coordinate 96,818,879 downwards.
GTTAGTACTGATAAGCAAGATTCATATATTAAGTGAAAAAATTTACTTGCTATGGATTTAGATGCTTGGCAATTTAATGCTAATTGAACACGCAGCCCTGTTGCTCTTGTCATATACGTATTTCGAAATAATTCGATTCTATATGTACATATTTTCCTATAAACGCGAAATGATACGCGTCGTATTTGTAAATTTTCTAAAAATGTCAAGGTATCATGTGGAGTAGAAAACATGCATTAAAACATTTTTTGCTTAAATTTTAAATTCCGTGCCGTGAACCCAAGTCATAACAATGCTTTAATTTAGACAAAAAAATTTAAATATAGTTCTTGAGTCATTTATCTTAGCACACATAAGGTTATTTCCACCGTATAAGCAGATATGCTTAAGTGAAGTTCGGTCGAAGCATTTCTATTGTTTTGACAACCTTAACCAATTATTACACTGTGCCCTCAACGACTTACGATAAACGCTTCAGCCACATTAATTCACTAGGTTTTCCAAGCACCAACAAAAAAAATGAAGTAGGTACTTGTAAATCATCATTTGATCAGTAAGTATCCCGCTTCGATTGATGGAATCCAGAGAAAGGGCTAAGACTGCAAATATATTAAAAATAAGTTATCGAAATTACGAAAGTAGATTGCATTTTGTGAAAGTTTAATGGGCACCTATTTGGTCAGATATAAGCCTGACGGGACATTGTAGAGATTGCATTTTGTAAAAGTTTAATGGACCCCTATTTGGTCAGATATAAGCCTGACGGGACATTATGGAGAATTATTATCCTCAAAGGAGAAGAACGAGCTTGAACCCTATTGTATTACTAATAGTTTTCCTCCTTGCCACTGTAAATTATTTCTTCGCAAAAGGCGTATAAAGTTATCAGGAAATATTTACTATTGAATTCTCTCGTCCTCCTCTCACAAGGATTGAGTACAAAGGGGTCTCAGATTTAAAGGAAAGGGAGTGGTCATTGTAAATCAACCCCTTATGGCGTTAATATTTTTCCCACCCCACTAAAAATCAAATGAACGGAAAATTTTCCTTTACCTAGGTAGCCAGGGGAGCGCTTGAGGTTCGACCTTGAACTGAGACGAGTTCTTCATTACTATGTGGAATCACCCCTTCCGACACTATACGGGTGGCTTGCACGGTACTTTCTAGATGCATATGCACCTTCATTGCCTTCACTTTACTTTCCGAGCTTGAGACTCCAGAGTTCAATTACGTTGAAACGGAAATTTTTCATGAAACCTCTTTGCCGTAGGTCGCCAGTCGATTGACGAAGCTTATCTGACCGGCGAAGCGGCAGCCCTCAGCGCCACCCAATCACTACCTATGGTGGCAACTTTCCGGCAGTGAAGATTTAAAGGTCATCCAAGATAATAGCGCAGCTAAGCATAAGAGTTGCAGGCTATCACTCTGCACGTCCAATGCAGTCTAGGGAGGGGGATCACGCGACCAAAGAATCTATGATGATGGCCTTTGTTTAAATCATAGGATCGTGCAAAAATTTTTCGGAGAAATGTTTCCACAGTTTTCCTTTTTACAAAGAAAGTACTGAACCTCTTATTACTGAAGCGTGCCGCAAACTAACAAAGGAACTTTGTATAGCAACGATTTAATAAGTTCCCTTAGGAAACATGTAAATTACAATTCAAACAAATGGACTTTACATACGCAATGAAGTTGTAGTGGTCACTCAGGATAGCACTTGTTCAAGAAGTACATTACACTCACAATTATGAAAACAACAAAAAACTCATATCCACCCTGGGTCTGGAAGCAGTCTGAGAGCGAACCCCACCCCGAGGTCATCAAAAAACCTCCCCCGGCAATGAGCCATGATAACCCTGCTATCCCAGCGCGTCCTAAGTGGCACTCAGACAAAAAATTGGCGAGGCCCCTTTACAGTGCCGTACTGTGGGACACAACGGAAAATGAGTTTCTCAGATAAACCGTCGTATTTCAATTGAATTCAGTCCTTTCAGACGTAACCATGTGGAAGTCCATTATCGAATCAATAATGAAAATATCAACTATACTACAATCCACAGTTTTTTTATTGGTACAACTAGTTTCAACGCTACTGCATCCTGAAGATGACGCAGTATCTTTGACTCTAGTCGGACTAATAAAAAACTCTGTGGATCGAAACAGTTGTTACTACCCTTATTAATACATTATATATCGTCTGCGCTTATACCTTGAATGGACTCTAGTACTCCGATATCGCCAAAATGTACGTTTTTTTGATTTCACATTGAACACGGATAAATTTGCGCCTACATCAAGTATGAAAAAAAGGGAATTAGTGGTAAAAATAAATTCTGGACCAAGGAGAAATGCCATGATTAATCGATAGAATGGGGTTCCCAATGCTGACTTAACCATTAAAGTATTCTAACAGCTGATTAGAAGGTGTTTGGACAGTACTTATCCTAACGTCCTAATTTCAGGCATAGATATCTTCAGTTTTCATTCATAACGATGATCCACCATTAGACCTCTCTTGAATGCCTCGTATGATCATCCTCCTCATCTACATCTACATCTACATCTACATCTACGTCATACCCGGCAAGCCACCCAAAGGGTGTGTGGCAGGGGGTGCTTCCACACCAGGCATGCATGAATGATACGTTAGAACACCGAAATTACATTGAAGCCCGCGTACAACACATGCAAAGCGCCAATTAAAAATCTAATACCCAAGAAACATTCTATCTTCAATCGTTACAACATGCAAGGGATACAAAGACTACTACTACAGATTCAAAATATCATGCATAAATAAGAACATCAATATTTACATCATGCAGAAATAAGAACGTAGAGAATATAATGAGAAATATTTACTGTCTGCCTATTGTCACTACTCGAACTATTCATGACGACGATCACAGCTGTTATGGTCCCGAATGGTACGCGGAAAAAATGACATTTTATACCTATCGGTTCTACAATCTAGCTCTCTAATTTTATTGGCGCGATCTAATCTGCTCATATTTCGTCCTAAATTCCTATCGTCTTCCTACTTCTTCCCCATAATTCTCCCCTCGATTATTCACTTCAGCATTCCCTCTCTTTTCAAAATGTCCTCCATCCATCTCTTCTGCCACCTCCGAACCTCCACCACCAGCTTCCTCTCCTCTCCAACGATGTCCAATACCTCTTCGTTCGTCCTTCTCGCCACCCAACTCACCCTTTCCATCCTTCTCCACACCCATATTTGAAACGCCTCGATCTCCGTGGATCCTCTCTGAGATCATAAAAACCACACAGAAAGAAGTGTTTACCAAATTATCGCCGGAGATTTTTCAATATCGGTGGAAGAAAATCGATGGAAATGGCATGAGTTGCAACGGATAAAAGATCTTAGATTTTCCCGGCGTATCTGCTGGATTAACCGTTTGAGAGCGACATGACGTGGTATCACGTCATGGTTATTTTTAAGCTGGTACTGATAACGTTATGTCACGTCAAATGTACTGTAAGTGTTCCAGCTTTCACTAGGGAATTTTCACTTGGTCCCCCTGGTGAAAGCTGGAACACTCACGGTCCCCATGACGTGATAACACGTCATCAGCTCCAGGTTTAGACAACCATGACGTGATATAACGTCATGCCGCACTCAAAGAGTTAATGTCTCTCGGGTATTCCACCGGGTAAGCAGGTCTATGTCTCTCGACGTTTCGGAGTACGACTTGCTCTCTTACGAACGAGCAGTTTTCCGAAACGTCGGGATAAATGTACCTGCTTACCCGGTGGGATACCCGAGAGACATCCATGGAACGGATAGCTCATACCTAAATATAGTCTTTTCGTGGAAAAAAATTATTGGCTCGGTTTAATGATAAAGAGCAGAATTACCTGAAAATGTGATGAGGAAGTGAAAGAACGTTGTTATTTTTCAATCGTTAGGCCTCATCTGGAATATGCTGTTAGTGTATGGGATCCATACGAAACGGGGTTGATATCAGACTTAGATCGCGTACAGCGAAGAGGAGCTAGGTTTGTGAATCGATGCTGCGATAAGTTGGCTAGTGTTTCTGGACTGTTAGAAGAATTAGGATGGGAATCTCTATCACAGCGTAGATTAAATTATAGGCTTAACCTCCTAAATAAATTTCAGGAAAATCATTTTACTGACGACGTAAAAAACATACTATTGACCCCTTCGTACTACGGCAGATTAGATCGCGCCAATAAATTTAGAGAGCTAGATTGTAGAACCGATAGGTATAAAATGTCATTTTTTTCCGCGTACAATTCGGGACCATAACAGCTGTGATCGTCGTCCTTAATAGTTCGAGTAGTGACAATAGGCAGACAGTAAATATTTCTCATTATATTCTCTACGTTCTTATTTCTGCATGATGTAAATATTGATGTTCTTATTTATCCATGATATTTTGAATCTGTAGTAGTAGTCTTTGTATCCCTTGCATGTTGGAACGATTGAAGATAGAATGTTTCTTGGGTATTAGATTTTTAATTGGCGCTTTGCATGTGGTACGCGGGTTTTAATCTAATGTCGGTGTTCTACCATATCATTCATGCATGCCTGGTACGAAAGCACCCCCTGCTACACACCCTTTGGGTGGCTTGCAGGGTATGACGTAGATGTAGATGTACCTGTACCAATAAAGCGAAGTAAGATGGTCATTCTGACTTCAAATTAAATCTAACGCTTCATTTTTGTTTCAGCCTTCGAAATTGTGTGCCACACCTTTACAAGAGGATGGTTGAAGTCCTCTTTGTGCATTCCAAAGTAGTTTTTGAAGCCTTTCCATCTTTAACAGCCCACGAATATATCAAGTTTTTGTCGGCACCGAAGTCATGCCTTTTCAATAGCCACTTACTTGTGGATCTATGTTTCTTTTTCAGATGTTTCCTTTTTCTTCTTCATCTACATCTACATCTACGTAATACCCTGCGAGCCACCACGAGGGTGTGTGGCAGGGGGTGAAGATCACCAAACATGCACTATTGTCATGTAAGTAGGATATATAATGTAGACATGCTAGAAAATAGGGTCACAGTTTATTAGTTACTACAGTAGATTATTAGTAATTGCAAGTAATTGCAGTAGTTATTACAATAGAATATTAGTTACTACGGTATAGTACAGGTTAAAATCTAAATAATAAGGAAGGATTATTGGTAGTTATTACATGCATCATGCACTACAGACTATTCTAACTATGTTTCACCTACCTATCCCTTTTGCTACGTTGCCTATTGTTCTCTCTTATGGTACGCGGGAAAAATGACATTTTAAATCTATCGGTACGGCAATCTATCTCTCTAATTTTGTTAATATGGTCAAACCTAGCATAATACGCAGGGGTTCTTAATATATATCTAACGTCATCTGTGAACAAATCGGTTTCGAATTTACTTAAAAGGTTTAACCTAAATTTTAACCTGCGTTCTGATAGTAATTCCCATCCTAGTTCTTCTATTAAACTCGTAACACTAATACAATTATCATAACGACATTTAACAAACCTAGCAGATCTCCTTTGCACGCGCTCTAATTCTTTTATCATACCTTCCTCGTAGGGATCCCATATACTAGCGGCATATTCTAAATGAGGCCTGACAAGTGTAAAATAGCTTCTTTCTCGGACTCTCTCATGCAAGAATGTAAGCCACTACGGCATCTGACAAACGTGAGGGCGTCTTTTTTGCCAATGAACACCGTACAATCCTTCCCTACTCTTGGGAGAGCAGTGTCCGAGAGCTCTTGTTGAGACGATGCGAGACACTGCCCACAAGAGAGTTGCTCTCCCAACACTCGGAGACGTGTGTCAGCTACCGCGAGAGCGCCTCCGTGGAGAGCAAGGAGGATAGAGTACTCTGTACTCCTTGGTGGAGAGTCTGTCTGCTGAAGCGACACCAATGATTAGATCGCGCCAATAAAATTAGAGAGCTAGATTGTAGAACCGATAGGTATAATTGTCATTTTTTCCGCGTACCATTCGGGACCATAACAGCTAGGATAGTCGTCATCAATAGTTCGAATTGTGACAATAGGTAGACAGTAAATATTTTTCTTTATATTTTCTACGTTCTTATTTATGCATGATGTAAATATTGATGCTCTTATTTATGCATGATATTTTTAATTAGTAGTAGGCCTTGTACCCCTTGCACGTTGGAACGATTGACGATAGAATGTATCTTGGTTAGTAGATTGTTAATTGGCGCGTTGCATGTGTGGTATGCTGGTTTCAATGTAGTTTCGGTGTTCTACCGTATCATTTATGCATGCCTGGTGTGGAATTACCCCCTGCCACACACCCTTTGGGTGGCTTGCAGGGTATGACGTAGATGTAGATGCAATGTCGCGACCCCAGACCCTCGTTAAGACGTAGCTGACTGATCGAATACATGAAGTAAATCATGACAGATGGCGAAATGAAGATTCATGAAGGAAGAAACAAACCAATCTTCAGCATCTACCACTCCCACTGTGAGCCTGTGTGGCCTAAGGATACAGACTGAAGCGCAACAAATTCTGGAATCAAAACAGTAACGATGTGGGCTATTGGCGAAAATAGGTTTGCTAAAGTAGATCTATTCGGAAGTCCACCGGGTGAGAGACTCCATAAGTGCCGAAGTTTCGATGGCCGAGTCGTCCATCGTCTTCAGGGCAGAAGGTTCATTCTGCCCTGAAGACACTTCATATATATCATCACACGTCGGCACTTATGGAGTCTCTCACCCGGTGGACTTTCCGAATAGTGTTTCTTAAAATCTTACGCCGGGAAAGCCTCGGAGGGTTTTATAAGGTTTCTCCTTTCTGAATGGGTGCGTTACATTCTCTACACTACTTTCTAATGGCCAAATGTGTAAGTGTTACGAGCTTAATAGAAGAACTAGGATGGGAATTACTATCAGAACGCAGGTTAAAATTTAGGTTAAACCTTTGAAGTAAATTCGAAACCGATTTGTTCACAGATGACGTTAGATATATAGTGAGAACCCCTACGTATTATGCTAGTTTTGATCATATTAGGGGTATTGCGTAGATGTACTAAATTCCTTCATACTAGGGCTCGTGATATATGCTTCGTGTGGAATAACTCCGTGCCCCACGCACACAAGTGTACAAGTGAGTAGTAGTAGATGCAGTCTTCTTACAATGTACGTAACTGGATTTTCAACTTTACGGCTGAGAAATGATTGCTAACTGCGACGCTCCAAGTCACAATTCGACGGCTCTAAGGGTATGGCCGCACTTGTGCTGGGTGTGCCCTCCTCGCCTCCCGTGGCCGCATCGCCCCCCGGTAAACCAGCCAGTCCCGTGCTATAACGGCAGTTGGCTACCCGGCATTTTTCGGGGGTGGCGGAGGGGGCACGGGGGAGGAGTGGTGGGCAGTGGTCGCGATGACTGGACGCAGGACCACACCAGTGAATGGAATCTCTGCTGGGCCTCGGTGGTCACCTGACGCTGGCGAGGGGGGAGCGAAGCGGCCGAACTCACAGCTGATGCAGGAGGGGCGGGGAACCGGTCCATTCTGCGCCGAGATCGTGACGCGTCGACCCCTTCGCCCGCGCCATCGGATAACATCACACGGCTGCTTGGATCGGAGGGTTATTTTGGGAGGCGACCGACAACAGAGGCCGTTAGCGCTGTTAAGTTTGTGTTGTTGGGTTGACTCGTTAAGGTTTGCTTGGGTCAGAATGGTACGTGTGGACTAGATATCGGCATTAGCCAATTCCGAACGAGAGACGTCGAGGAGGCTAGGGTTTAACTTGTCATCCGACGGACAGAGTACTTCACTGTACACACGGTGATATTCTAGTGCTATAGCTGGCGTGGTAACTGAGGCGTCACCATCACTGAAGATATGTCATGGGGGAAACACATCAGGGAAATTACTAGTGTAGCAAACCGTAGATTAGGATTCGTAAAAAGGGTTCTAGGCAAATGCGATGAGAGAGTACGAGAAAGAAGCTATTTTACACTTGTCAGGCCTCATTTAGAATATGCCGCTAGTATATGGGATCCGTACGAGGAAGGTATGATTAAAGAATTAGAGCGCGTACAAAGGAGATCTGCTAGGTTTGTTAAAGGCCGTTATGATAATTGTATAAGTGTTACGAGCTTAATAGAAGAACTAGGATGGGAATTACTATCAGAACGCAGGTTAAAATTTAGGTTAAACCTTTCAAGTAAATTTGAAACCGTTTTGTTCACAGATGACGTTAGATATATATTAAGAACCCCTGCGTATTATGCTAGGTTTGATCATATTAACAAGATTACAGAGATAGATTGTCGTACCGATAGATTTAAAATGTCATTTTTCCCGCGTACCATAAGAGAGAACAATAGGCAGCGTAGCAAAGGGATAGGTAGGTGAAATATAGTTAGAGTAGTCTGTAGTGCATGATGGATGTGTGGGATCCATACGAAACGGGGTTGATATCAGAGTTATATCGCGTCCAGCGAAGAGGAGCTAGGTTTGTGAAACGATGCTACGATAAGTTGGCTAGTGTGTCTGGACTGTTAGAAGAATTAGGATGGGAATCGCTATCACAGCGTAGATTAAATTATAGGCTTAACCTCCTAAATAAATTTCAGGAAAATCATTTTACTGAGGACGAAAAAACATACTATTAACCCCTTCGTACTACGGCAGATTAGATCGCGCCAATAAATTTAGAGAGCTAGATTGTAGAACCGATAGGTATAAAATGTCATTTTTTCCGCGTACCATTCGGGACCATAACAGCTGTGATCGTCGTCATGAATAGTTCGAGTATTGACAATAGGCAGGCAGTAAATCTTTCTCATTATATTCTCCTCTTTCTTATTTATGCATGATGTAAATAATTATGTTCTTATTTATGCATGATATTTTGAATCTGTAGTAGTAGTCTTTGTATCCCTTGCATGTTAGAACGATTGGAGATAGAATGTTTCTTGGGTATTAGATTTTTAATTGGCGCTTTGCATGTGTGGTACGCGGGTTTTTAATGTAATGTCGGTGTTCTACCATATCATTCATGCATGCCTGGTGCGAAAGCACCCCCTGCCACACACCCTTTGGGTGGCTTGCAGGGTATGACGTAGATGTAGATGGATGTAATAACAACCAATAATCCCTTCCTTATTATGTAGATACTAACCATCTAGCTCCATGCGACCCTATTTTTTAGCATGTCTCATTTAAATATCCTAGTTGCATGTCAATAGTACATGTTTGGTGATCTTCACCCCCTGCCACACACCCTCGTGGTGGCTCACAGGGCATTACGTGGATGTAGATGTAAGAGTAAGCGGTAATTTTCTAAACGTGAGTAACAATATCTCATGCCATCGACAAACATGCGGTCAAGTTGCCTGCGATAGCCTTGTTCTGGTTAGGAATACAACACGTTCTATTTTTTTAGCGATCAGGTGGCAAAGTGCGCATTTCCGCCTTTCTTTGTTCGTACGTATGTATTTCCACCTTTCTTTGCATGAGAAAATGATATGAATGAATATTTCAAAAAGGAAGAGTTTAACGTTAATATAACAAATGAGTGAGTGTTTTAATATATTTATACGGATGCTACTATGCATTATTCTGAGAAATTATTCCCATATATGATCAAGCAGCATGTTTCCCGTTATACGCTATACTCATAGATTGATGATGATCAATTAACTCAATTCAAATGAATAATGTGTAGTTTTACCACTGTTGCTAATGCAGTATGAAGTTCTACGTCTACATCTACGTGATACCCTGCGAACCACCACGAGGGTGTGTGGCAGGGGGTGAAGATCACCAAACATGCACTATTGATATGCAAGTAGGATATTTAAGGGAGATATGCTAGATAATAGGGTCACATGGAGCTAGATGGTTAGTATCTACATAATGAGGAAGGGATTATTGGTTGTTATTACATGCATCATGCACTACAGACTACTCAAACTATATTTCACCTACCTATCCCTTTGCTACGCTGCCTATTGTTCTCTCTTATAGTACGAGGGAAAAATGACATTTTAAATCTATCGGTACGACAATCTATCTCTCTAATCTTGTTAATATGATCAAACCTAGCATAATACGCAGGGGATCTCAATATATATCTAACTTCATCTGTGAACAACTCTGTTTCGAATTTACTTAAAAGGTTTAACCTAAATTTTAACCTGCGTTCTGATAGTAATTCCCATCCGAGTTCTTCTATTATGCTCGTAACACTTATACAATTATACACTATACAAGTTTTTCCATTTCATATGCACAGCAGTCATCAGCGGCAAACATTTTCCACATTTGTGTGGAGACAAGGGCGAAATTTTGCCCGCCATCCGTTGCCGCCATTTCCTCCAACATGGCTGGGAGCAGTATTGCAGTCCAATGTTTGCACCATAAATGTTCCCGCGCGCACAGTGCTTTAAATTGCTCTCCACTTGTTACCGAGAAGGGATCGGTATTTGAATTGATACCAACCACTGCTGGGGTACGAATCCCGGGCACTTGGCATGGAATGACAGTACTCAAGCCACAAGTACTCCAAATACATCCTAGGAAATACATGACTGTCTGTTTACATGTAAGGAGACCTACAACGGTGATTATTTTCACCCGTTTTTATGAAAAATGTGCGAAAAATATAAAAATCAAGTAATTATTTGGAAGGTGTGGAGTGTTCTATTAAACGCTTGACAAAAAGTATTTGGATATGCGCATACTAGAGGACACCCGATATAATCATGATATAAGTTTTGAAGATATAAAAACAGGTGAAGCGTTACGTGCCTGAAAATTATGGATTAGTGTCACAACAGGCGGTGGTTTCAACGTTCCCTCGATAGACTGGAAGACATACAGCTTCAAAAAGGGCGGCAAAGATATGGAGTTGTGAGACACTCTTCTCTATGCATTTAATTATAATTCTTTTCATCGATTAGCCACAATAGCAACGAGAGGAAAACGTTCTAGATCTTTTGGTGACTTGAGGAAAATTTATAAATCATTTTAAAGATAAATATCTCACCTATCCAATGACACCAAAAATTCTACCCCTTACCAAATTACTCTCCGAGATATTTGCCAGAAAATACTAGTCCTTTTACATGAGAAATGGTAGGTGAATGCACTCCAGAGAGACATTATTTACAAAATGAGGTATTTCTAACACATAGATGTTGTCAAAAAACTAACAATTTGTAGTTTGTACGTTTTCTAAACTATATTTGAAAATTAATCATATTGTCACCGCAGTCGGTTCTTGGGTATCACAAAGAAACCTTCCGTTTTGAGGGAGTTTCAAACGCACCCCGCGAAAAAAACGAGTCAAGTTAAAAACTTACGTAGATATTTTCATTTAATTACTTACAATTTCTGTCATATAAATCTATATTATCGCACTATTAATGATGCAATATTTATTCATGTGTCGTACAGCTAGTGAAATTAAAACGTATAATTCGAATATGGTCTCTACTATGACTAGCGAACTATCTCGCTCGGACTACCATAAATACCAGAAATCCACAGAGCAGAGAATGCCAAATTTCATATACGTACTGGCAAAAGGTTGGCCACAAAATGGTGAACTTACCTACTACACAATGCGGCTTTTGAAGGTATAAAACTCGAATTAATGGCTACTTGTAAAATATGGAATAATATTAGCTAAATTCGTTCCACGGAATATTTTTCGTAGCTTAACACGGATAGCCATCAACTCAATACCAAGTAAAATAAAAAAAGTCGACATGGAACCAAAGTGGCATAATGCGGTCCTCAGGAAATCTCTGAAGCGACAAGGAATCTGTCACGCGAAAATTAAAAATGCACTTCATAATTTCCCAGGAGAGGAATATAAGAAGCAACGCGACAAATATAAGACAGCTAAAACGTTAGGAAAGCGACCTCTCAGAAAGCATCGAAGGAATGAAAAAGATGTCGGGGGAATGTTTGGAGGATAACACGTGGTCATTTGGTCTTCCGTAAAGGAGGTTCAAGGTAATATATCTACGGTAACGTCACTCAAAACGCTCTTGAAGAAATAGTCAGCAAAATATTAAAATAACATATATTCTTAACACCTTTTTTTCAAACAGTCTATACATCACGCTCTCGGAATAAGAACACTACACCGCCTAGGCTACAAAAAATCGATTGCAGTCCATACGTATATCTTTTCCTGACATGGAAAGTCACCAAAGATCAATTAACACCAAGGAATAACCTGGTATCAATCAAATTCCCGCCAAATTTAAAAGGAATTAGAATCGAAATTAGCACCATGCTTAAAAAAATATTTAAGATCCAATTTTGAAGAATCTCTGATCTCTCGTGGCGCAAACATATTCGAGAAATATCTGGTCGAGCTGATTGTATTGGGATTTGTTAAAAGAGTACCTGGAAAGTGCGACGATAAATTCAGAGAAATCAGCTACTTCTCCCTTGTTAGACCCCCACTTGTAATACGCTGCCAGTGGTTGATTCCTTCATTCGGGTTTTCCGCCGCGTTGGTTCATGTTGAGGACAATATTTCGCCGGCTGTCCTGCTGGCTTCCTCAGGTCCATGGACCTGAGGAAGCCAGCAGGACAGCCGGAGAAATATTGTCCTCAACATGAATCAACGCGGCGGAAAACCCGAAAGAAGGAATCAACCTCTAAGCCCCGCGGAAGTCTTCATAAGAACGCTGCCAGTGTTTGGGGTTTTCATGAGGTAGGCTCAATAAGGCAGAGTTGGAACTCTTGTAGAGAAGATCAGCAAGATAATACGTCCAAAGACGTTTTGATAGTTTTGCTAGTGTTACTGACCTCTTGCAACAACTGGGTGAATCACTTTCAGATCGTCGATAGAAAATGAGACTCAATCTTTTATGGAAATTCAAAACTAATTTTATTTCCGACGAAGTTATCAATATCACACAAACTCCAATATACTACGACAGATCAGATCATGAGAAAAAATAAGGGAAATAGATTGAAGAACAGAAAATTTTGAAATGCTTGTCCCGCAATCGATAAGAGACCATAAAGGCTGTGATAAGTCTTTGAAATAGGTTAGTTGACAGGTAGTGTAGCTGATTTATTCATATGCCCTCTACTGCATGTTTCTAAATCTTCCAAGAAGTGTTAGTACCAGTACGTTTTGCATGTTCCCTCCATGACTTTTATTTCATATTTAAGTAGTTGCACCACGGAATAATTTAGTAGTTTATATAGCATTTGTAGCATACCCTTAGCATGGTGCATGCAGGTGAATATAAATTTCTACCCTAGAGTGTATGTTGGCGATAAGTCGTCCTCTGCCAAACACCCTTGAGGTAACTTTCAGGGTGGTATGTTGATGTAGATGCAATATAAAGGAACATAAAATCTTCAGTTCAATTATGGGGCATTTGGATAGACAAAACTTGTAAACAAAATCAGAATGATTTCCGTCAAGGCAGGTCTTACCAAGCCTAGCAGGCCCTCTTCCTTCAAGAATATTCTTTCCCCGGGAGAAAGGCTTGCCCCTGCAGAAGCGAAATTCATGTACTTAAAAAACGTTTTGGTAAATAATCTTATTCCTAATTACTCGTTAACCTGTAAGCCTTAGAAGAACATCACGTCAGTATTCCCTGGGTGAAAGATTTCTTAGAAAACCGCGAAGGTAGTTCATCATAGCCTTAGTTCAGAAACAGTGAAAGTAACTTCAGGTGTAACCCAAGGAAGTTTCATAGGCCTCTTTTTGTTTATTTTTTATATAAATGACATCACTAGCATTTTTTCAAGCAAAATTCGCCTCTGTGAAAAAGACGTAGATTTCTCGAACAATTCTGGGATTCTGGGCGTTAAAAAAGACCTAAATGCTACAAAGGAATGGTGGAACATTTTAGCAGTTTTTCATTTTAATTTCAAATAAACATTTAAATTTTTAAAAAGTTGCTACTGATTTTGGAAAAATAATACTTCGCTTAAGCCAACGTACTTAATTAATCAAACCGAATTATTAAATGTTGATTCCGTTAAATAATTGGGCGTCTACCTCACTCAGAACCTGTCTTTGGGGAAGCAAATACGGGATATCTGCGAACAGTCCCATCCTAAACAAGGATTTATTAAAAGAAAAATACAAAAATATGACGAATCGGTTTTGTACCGTTGTTATTTTTTCCCTCGTGAGGCCTCATTTGGAGAATACCGTTATATATGGATCCTTACGAAGTAGGACTAGTTTCAGAAGTAGATCCAATACAGCGGAGAGCAGCAAGATTTGCTTCAGGTTGCTACGATAAACTTAGCAGCATTACTGAGTTGTTGAAGAAATAAGGGTGGGAACTTGAAACTAATAGAGGGGGAAAACATAGGTTAAATATTTTGCGCAAGTTTGAAGAACTTTTCTAGACTTTCATCATAATTTGTATGTGCCAGCCAACTACATCAACATCTATATATCACCCTGCAAGCTACCTCAAGGGTGCTTGTCAGAGGGTAATACATCATCAATATTCCGTATTATGTACAAGGAACTATCACCAATAAGCGCTACATAATAGGTATGCTCCCAATGCTACATAAACGAAAAAAAAATAGAAAAGGCTGTGTGAAAACGCGTCGCCTCTGAAGGCAGGAAAGAGAGAGGGAGTTGTGCAAAGAGTGGACCAAGTAAAAAGTACAACGCAATGCTAAAATACGTCTTGTATTTGAAAATTTGTTTGGCCCGCGAATTGCTCTTCCGACCACTTCTGTGTATGCGTCAAGCGACTGGGAGACGGTGCGAAGATCTTATTTGAACTGGGACGACTGCTGCTCACCTGATGTGAAATCACCCCGTGCCATGCACCCACGTGGTGTTTTTCACAATACTACGTCGATGTAGATGCATAAGGGCAGGCAAGAGATTTTTGGGCTGGATTTATTGGGGGTGATAGGAATGTTGGAGAGAAACCCGGCATAATCTGTAGCCTATTCTTAACAAAGGAAGCCTAGGAGTCCACAGTTTAACGTGTAATCTGACGAAAGACGGAATAGTTGATGTGTCCTCCAAAAAGCATCCAAATAGGGAAATTTTTACCGACCAAATACGCCGATTCGTGCGAGGCAGATCTATATCTACGAAAGCACACTCCGAGCTGCTGTTATAAACACAAACATGGTATGTGAGGACAGCAGCAATGAAGAATGAAAAAAAATGTCAAGGATTCTCGAGAGGAAAGTCTCAGAGTCAAGGATGAAATATAGTATCGTTTAAAGATGATGATCCTACAGAATTTTCTCGGTTCCTGTTCTGACCGCGAAGTGGTGACTAATGGGAATGAATTCCTTGAGTGCCAAGCAACGACACCTCGTAGTTGAATACATTTTCTTGGATTTCCAACAATGATATACCGTTTTGTTAACTCCAAAGCGTCATTTAGTAAGTGTTTTACATTGCATTAGAGAGTATTTACTTAGGTTTACATACAAATTATTCTTGTAATCATAAACTTCTTCCTCTAATTGAGTAACGAAGGAAAAAACGTTAAAAGTTTTAGTAATTTTAATTAAAATTTAGTAAATAAAAAATATTACGTAAAATTCTCTGAAACCACATCAAAGCCTTGGTCAATAACCATATCAAATAGTAAGAAATCTATCTATTTGAGAAATATTCTCACATATTTGGTCGCAATAGCCAGCTCTCTGATGGACTACAGAGATCTTTAACAGCCTTCATATCAACTCAGATATCGCTTCCAAGAGTAATTTAGAATATGCTTGTAAAAATATAGATTCACTCGCATGCTTTCTTTTAAAATCATAGTTTTACTCAACTATTGTTTTTTTGGAGAGCAAATCTAAACAATAATGATGTTCTACGAACAGTTGAGGGAAAAGACGTTAAACGAAATCAATTCAAAGTGGAGAAAGCAATTTAACTGGACTCATTTATCGGTTCAGCTGCCACTAGTAAACAGTAATAGATTGAGAACATTAATGGGAACAATGGCTGAGTGAGATCGAGAATGTAACACACCAGAGAGGTTGTCCGGGAGTTTAAAATGAAAGCCTATGTTGGAATAAATTGGTTAATTGAAAAGACAAAGGAGGCGAAAGCGTGAGCCGTACAATCTTCGGATATATATGATAATCAGTGATAATCTGTCTAAAGACCGTGGGAAAGCCATTTCTATCGCATGATTTCTCTCATTCAATCAATGCTGATGACACCAGAATAGAAAATTTACGTATAATTAGCATAAGAGATTCCATATTTTTCTGAAGTTTCATGATTTTTTTATCCTCCCAAGCATTCGGAAGGAAGCGTTTTCCTTAAAAAGGCTATTTAAACGAAAATCTATCATTTTTAGGAGTGATTGCTGCCAAGTTCTTGATGTGAATCATAATCTTAGCACTCTATTGATGCATACTTCATTACCATACTCCGTACTGCTATGCCCGTTTCACCTATGGGTGATTACTGGCTAATGTTACGGTTTTTACTGACTTGCTTTCATTCAAGCCACACCACACTGTCTAGAAAAGAATGAAGCACCCAAAGATATTATAAACAAAAAGAGCCAGCAATAATTAATTTTGGATTTAAAAAAATTTTATTAGATATTTTCTCTGAATAGTATCCGCATCCACCAGGGTGATTGCAGACTATACTCTGCATTGCACCCAGTATATGTATGTCTCCATTTTAAAATCCATCTTTTCTGTTCTGAACGTATTTCAAATGACTTATATCCATATGCACAACTAAAGCCAGCTCAACCATGATGAAAAGAAGTTAATAGTTGGCGCCCAATTTTTCTCACACGGCAAACTATCCACTATTTTGTGATTTTCTAGGGTGTACTGCTTATATCTTACAGGTTAAAGACAGATGAAAGGCCGGTCTATGTTTGACGTAAAAATGAACTTCTTCTTCAAGGCGAGTACAGTACATTCGTTTTCATGGAGGCGTTTACGATCGCGTGAAAGAGTCAAACGCATTAGTCAACCTTAAACTTTAAAGTTCAAACCGCTGAAACATTTATGATGGACGCCAGCGCGTGCCTAGTACGTGCCAGGATTATGTGCTTTAATTTTTCAACCTGGTTTCTTTATTTTCTTGGGTTTTCACGGTTTGTGCGCCACGAAAAAGCACTCATAATATTAATATATTTACCAAATCAGTGTATCTATTCTCGTCCATTGTGTTGCATTCACATGTAACCGTGAAAACCAGATTATCAGGAATATAATGGATGTGACTTCAACTCCATGAAAATTTTTTACACCACAACAGACTTAAAACGAGCCACGGGTTTCGCTCCTCATTCATTAGACTTTCGATCAACAGTACGGGTTTTGTGTTATTTATTTGAGACTGGCAAACATTCCCTGGAGTCTTATATATGTCGCGAGAAGATTAGATGAGATAAAAATTACTTCGATGCAACAAAAATATTTGGTGTTCTCCATTATGATTTTTTCACGAACGATAAAATACCACAATAGCCGATTTTGTGACTTAGAAATTACGGTTTTTGATTAGTAGATTAACTAATTATTTGGTTTGTTTCTCTATTGCATTTATATCATTTAAGTTAGTAGTCCTTAGAGTACGACTCCTTACTTTCCTGATACATCTCCGCGTGCATTTCAGTGTACTTATGTAGATCCAAATGACATTTATATTCATTGTTCACATAAAATCAGGAGAAAATAGTGCATGTTAGTTAATATTTAGCTCCTGACACGTATTTGCAGGGTTTCACTAAAATGTAAAAACTCATAGTTTCAAGAACATTCGTGGAATATATTTCGTGCATGCTAGTTAAAACACCGTCCTAGTCAGATACCCTAGAGGTATATTTCAGGACTCATTGTAGATGTAATTTTAGCAGCACCCATCTATTTCCCGTTCCCGACTAATTACGTATATGTGTTACGAATATTCTACGTCTACATATTACCCTGCAAGCAACCATAAGGGTGTTTGGCAGGGGGTGACCATCAGGCGCTATAATAATTGATTTCCATCGGTTTTTTAGAATTTTAGAAATTTAGTTTCACCAACATGCACCACATTATGAGTATGCTATAAATGCTTCATAAACTACTAAATTAATCTATAGTGTAACTATGCAAAAGTGATACAAGAATCAAGCAAGAAAAATGCAAAACATGGTGTTAAACTACGTGGAAGATGTAGAAACATGCAATGGGGAGCTGGTAAATGAATGAGATACAATACCTATCAACTAAACTACTTCAAAGTCTTAACACAGCGATTATTGTCTCTCATCGAATCCGGGAAAAATATTTTAAACCTTCCTGTTCTACAATCTATTTCCATTATGTTATTTTCATTATCTGATCTGTCATAGTACCTTGAAGTTCGTAAAATATTGAATACTAGGCCGGAAAATATATTGGTTTTGAATTTATGTAAAAGATTGAGTTTAAATAACAATTGACTGCCAGAAAGCGATTCCCATCCCAGTTGTTGCAAGAGGTCAGTAACACTAACAAGACTATCATAACGGCATCTGACGTATTATCTTGCTGATCTTCTCTGCACGCGTTCCAGCTCTGTTATTAAGTCTACCTCATGAGGATCCCAAATACTGGCAGCGTTTTCCAAGTGGGGTCCAACAAGGGAGAAGTAGTTGATTTCTTTGAATACATTGTCGCACTCTCCAAGCGCTCCTTTTACAAATCCCTATTTGCAATAATATGATTTGCTTGACTGGTTATTTCCCGAATACATTTGCTCGACGAGAGATCAGTAGTTAGTTTAACTGTACGTATTTTACAGATTATACAGTCTCTAATTAGGTAGGCTGTATGTAATAGCTGTAATGAGGGGATCTTCTCTATTCCAGGAGTTCATGTATTCAAGTTAAATTCTTGCTGCTTGCACTACGATTGAATTGCCTTGGCTCTCTGAGATCAAAACAGCATCATCCGCATATAGTAGAACGTGCACGTTTACATTTCCAATCAAAACACCGTCGTTTTCACTAAATGCATCTCTAACACATTATCCATAAATACATCAAACAACTATGGTGACCCCCTCCCACTTTCCTCCTCCCCCCACTCCCCCCCCCCACGCCTCTTCCATATACCCCCTCCTCCTACCTTGGCTCTGGTCGCTCTGGTATAATCTGTTTCCATTATGTTATTCTCATTATCTGATCTGTCATAGTACCTTGAAGTTCGTAAAATATTAAATACTAGGCTGGAAAATATATTGGTTTTGAATTTATGTAAAATATTGAGTTTAAATAACAACTGACTGCCAGAAAGCGATTCCCATCCCAGTTAAATTTCCAAGTTTTACTTTAGAGGAGAAAAGGATATTAGTGCATAAGGCAGACGAAACATAACTTTATCATTGCTTAGTATTGCGCATGAGAATCCATCAATATTGCTATTATTTTTGAAAAAGATTTTGAGCGAATACCTCAATGTTAAATACCTATTGTGGAGGAAAAAACAATAAAGTACAACACTATCCGACATATTTTCGCACAAGGCCGACAGAAGCATAATTATAATGTCCTTTATTTCGCTCTGACCAAATAAAAAAATATTTTCAAAATTGAAAAGAGTGACATGTGAGAGTGTCATGTGAGAGTGTCCCATCATCTTGAAAATGACATAGTATGTCGAAACCATGGTCGATGTTGAAGTAGTATATTAAAGTGTGGATATTACTATTGTTGCGTTATATTTTATCATGGATATTTCGCATTTCCACCAAGTAAAGCCTGAAACGATTTCATACTATGGTGGCATTACGCATCCTTAATTTACACCCCATTTTATTAAAAACCAATCATCCAGAACCCCGTTAACTCTCACACTTGCCTTACTATTATTATCATGCATCGCCATCATAACATCCAATAACTGCCCACTCACTCCATAGTCCTTCAAAACCTTCCACATCTTCTTTCTATTTACCCTGTCATATGCCTTCTCTAAATCAACAAACACACAACACACTGTCTTTCGGACGCCCATACATTTTTCTATCACTTCCTGAAGCGCGAAAAGATGGTTACTACATCCTCTACCAGGCAAAAACCCGCACTGCACACCCCATATTGTCTGAAGTAATATTCCTCACGCTTTCGATTGAAATTTTGCTGAACACTTTTCCCTGAATGCTCAATAAACTAATGTCCCGATGATTATTATATTCGGTCTTTCCTCCCTTCCCTTTGACCAATGGAACGATGATTGCATTTTTCCAACCCACTGGAACAACAGAAGCCTGTGTGCATACATTTAATTGTTCACACAGCCGGCAAATGAGTAAATTACACCAGCACTTCGACACTTGACTGGGTATCCCATCTACACCTGCAGCATTTCCATTTTTCAATACTTTCACAGCCGTTATGACCTCACTCTCACTGATCTCCTTTTCCATAATCATACTCCCGCATGTTAATGATTTCAAAATACCTACAGATACTTCAATTAGTAAGCCAATGCAAGGTTTGTTTCTGTCAAGGAAAATACTTTGATACATCCGAAATGAGAAATGAAGATTTGAGTCCAAGAAGTGTGTGAGACTAGAGTCGGAGTGTACTGTCTACCACTTAACCAATATCGTTAACCATTCGATTGAAAGCAGATACTACCGAAGATGTAAGATTTTCCACGCACATTTCAGTTGACGCGCCATCGGAAACCGACATTGTTTGAAACACATTTCCTCTCAGTGGACCATTGTAATGGACACGGACCCCAAACCGGCCCAAGAGAACCTCAAACGGGTTATGTGAATGGCTTTAACCTCAACCGTTCACCGCGATTGAGACTTACATCCACGATGGTCGTCACCGCCATTGCCCATCAGCATTCGACGGCCGTCTTCGGTTTCATCCACATGTTTACATGACTGACAGTGTCTTCATCCATCAACTTCGCTACTCCTGTTATAAGAGATCGTAAGCGAATTGTTCTAAGGAAAATACCGTTTGTGAAGGAGAAAGTGCCAAAGTACGATTTTACCCGCTATATTAGCGCATAAGGCTAGAGGCTTTTTTAGACTAGAGGGTAGGTCATCTAGTGGGATTCGTAAAAAATTAATCAAACGTAGCCTCCGAGGAAATCAACTTTGCGAAAACCTCCACATCAAAGTAAACTTAGGCGCGGTTATGCCGGAAAATAGCGGAAATATTTCCAAATCGCGTAATCCGGAGAAAGATATTAAATCAGGTGTAATTAGGACTTCCAGTGTAAATCGTCAACCTAATACACGTAAGCTTGAAAAAGGACCAACCGACTCTCACCTTACGAAATACGACATTAACTTTGTCGTAGTTAATTGCCGTAGCGTAAAAAACAAGCGCGCAGAAATCGAGCATTTATTTCAGGACGCAGATGTAGTCTTAGGAACAGAGAGCTGGCTTGTGGAGGATATAAGCGACAGCGAAGTTTTCCCGCCAGGATATAAAATCTACAGACGCGATCGACGCGATAGAACAGGTGGCGGAGTTTTTCTAGCGGTTAAATCACATTTACATAGCACCGGTCACGAAATAACCGACAATGTAATAGAAAGCGTATGGTGTACAATTAAACAACAAAACAATAGGAGAATACATGTTTGCTCTTTTTATAGACCTCCAAACTCCGAAGTAGATACTATTTACCAATTAGAAAATCAAATATCCGCATTTACTTTGAGAGATAGTAAAAGTGTAATAATTATTGGGGGAGATTTTAATCTCCCATGTATAAATTGGGATTCTTACACGGTAAAACCGAATTCGAGGAATAGAAAAATCAGTGAGATCTTACTCAACGTACTCTCAAATCACTCGCTATCCCAAGTAGTCGACAAGCCTACGAGAGGTAATAAAATATTAGACCTTTTAGCAGTAAGCCATCCTAAGTTGATAAAACATATCAATGTTCTCGACGGTATAAGTGATCACAGAGCAATTCTTGCAACCTTAAAGACAGAAGTGGAGTCAGCCGAAAAACCAAAACGCAATATTTATTTATTTGATAAATGTAACTTCTTTAAATTTGGCGAGATGCTTAATGATTCATACACGGACTACGTAGCTAAAACAGAGGATAAAAGCACCGATGTGTCATGGAAATACTTTTTAGAAATCTTACGCCAAGGAATCAATGAACACATTCCGCAAAAACTGAAAAGTGATAGCAAAGAACCTCGTTGGTACAATAACGATGTTAGGAGAGACCTTAGGAAACAGAGAAAACTGTACAACATGTTCAAAAAAACCATTACGTTTGATGAAAAATCGAAGGAACTAGAAGCAAAAGAGAGTTACCTTGCGCAACGCTCAAAAACCAAGAAAACTTTGCGTGCTGCACTGCGAAATTTCAAGAAAAAAATACTTGGAAAATTACTCGAAGAAAATCCTAAATCTTTTTGGTCATATGCGAGAGAACTTCAGGGAAAATCTTCTACCGTAGATTCGTTATTTGATAAAGATGGTAAACTTGTCACAGAAAATATTGATAAAGCTAATGTGTTAAACTCCCACTTTGAAAGTGTTTACACTACAGACGACACTGCGTGTAATTTAGACATTCCATACATTGAGGAACCGATGAAAGAAATAACAATTCAGCGCGATGGGATAACTAAACAGCTACAATCGATAAAAAGTAATAAATCTCCGGGTCCGGAGGGAATACCCGCGCGCGTCCTCAAGGAGTTAGCACCACAGATCGCACCGTTCTTAGAGATAATATTCAATAAGTCATTATCTGAAGGAAAGATACCAATGGACTGGAAAACTGCAAACGTTACACCGATATTTAAAAAGGGAAACAGGCATGACCCAGGAAACTATCGACCAATATCATTAACATCGATTACAGGCAAGATTCTCGAACATATCGTTGTTAGCAACATCATGACTTTTCTGGACAGTCGAAACCTCCTGCATAATTGTCAGCATGGGTTCCGGAAAGGTAGATCATGCGAAACACAGCTCGCGCTCTTTCTTCACGACGTTCTCAAATCTGGTGAATCGAAAAAACAAGTTGACGCACTATTTCTAGACTTTAAGAAAGCTTTCGACACGGTACCTCACAGAAAACTATTATACAAATTACAGTCATGCGGGTTAAACGAACAAGTAGTAAACTGGATACGTGACTTTCTGAGTGATCGTAAGCAAAAAGTAGTTCTTGACGGAATTAGCTCTGATATAGTTAAAGTGACATCAGGTGTCCCGCAAGGAAGCGTTATTGGCCCACTTTTGTTCATTATATATATAAACGACCTTTGCTCCCGAATTAGCAGTAAAATACGTTTATTTGCCGACGACGCTGTCATATACCGCGAAATTAGTGATCAATCTGACTTTGAAATTCTGTCATCGGACTTAAACAACGTTCATGCGTGGAGCAAAGAGTGGGGACTAGAACTTAATCTGAGCAAATGCACGGCGGTGCATTTCTTGCGTAGGTCGTCCAACTATCCCCATGTATATGTTGTGGATGGCGTTAGCATAAATGCGACAGATGAAGTGAAATACCTGGGAGTTACGATAACTTCGAACCTATCGTGGGGGACACATATAAGAAATATTTGTGGCAGAGCCCTGAAGAAGTTAGGATTTGTCAAGCGTGTTGTGGGAAGATTATCGGATGATAAAGTGAAAGAGAGGTGCTATTTCGCACTCGTCCGGCCACACCTTGAATATGCAGCGAGCATATGGGATCCGGCGGAGAAAGACCTAGTCCATGAACTTGATAAAATACAAAGGAAAGCTGCGCGATTCGTGAAAAACTGCTACGGCCGTACAGAAAGCGTTACACAGATTTTGAAAGATTTAGGGTGGGAGCCGCTAGAGACTCGGAGGCTACGCGCTAGGCTTAGATTGCTTGAGCAATTGAGAATGAATATCTTTCAGAGCGACACGGAGAACATCATATTAGAACCACATTATATTTCCAGGTCCGACCGAATCGATAAATTAAGGGAGATATTTTGCCGAACGGATAGGTATGGGAATTCGTTTTTCCCCCGAACAATTAAGGACTTTAATAAATGCTAGGCGGAACTTTGATTTTTTTTTGTTTTGTTGACGGCTGGTGTCCTAACACCCCCCGCCACACGCCTTTTGAGGCGGCTTGCGGGGTAGTATGTAGATGTAGATGTAGATGAAGGCTGACGAAACATAACTTTATCATCGCTTAGTATTGAGCATGAGAATCCATCAATATTGCTATTATTTTTTAAAAAGATTTTTAGCAAATACCTCAATGTTAAATACCTATTATGGAGGAAAAAACAATTTAGTACAACACTATCCGACATATTTTCGCACAAGGCCGACAGAAGCATAATTATAATGTCCTTTATTTCGCTCTGACCAAATAAAAAAATATTTTCAAAATTGAAAAGAGTGACATTAGGCACTCCGGAAGAAAAAAATCTTATGAAGGGGAAGTATGCGTACTTTCGTATAAATACGCATACTGTACACCTTTCCTTGATTGTAAAGGAAGAGTTTGGTGGGTCCATTAAATTGGTATAAACACTTAATTTGAAAAATTGAGCACGAAAGAAAATGTGTCCTGACACGGAATACATGACGCCATAAGGTATATAAAAACAAACAGTGTAACAATAGAATTTCAAAGCAAAATTTCAACCAGCAATAAATAAACAAAATCATAGATATTAGCCTCTATAACCGTGGGAATATTTTACCAAAAGAACCCGACAGGAAGTGGCCGACTAGTATAATGAATCGTAACATCTTGTCAACGTCATTTATAGAAAATAACAGTTTGTTAAGGTCCTCATAAGTTTAATTTCCTTTAAACAGATGCAGATTTTATTTGGTATCTGAATATACGCTTTAGATGATATATAATTGAATTAACACTTTAAAGCTTCATAGTTTGGTTTTAGAATTAATATATTACTGTTTATTCTTAATTTAATCCTAAAAGGGATAGCTTATTTCTTTGGTCACGGCTAAAATAATTTTGAGTACTATGTACAGATACAAGTGCTTAAGAGATGGGATTTTTAACCACTGACAAAGAAGAAAAGAAAATTTCCTGCGTTGGGTTCGCAATACGACTCGAACTATTTTGTTTTTTGTGGCTCGTATTGGCTTTACTTTTAATGTATACGTTTCCCTCAACCATTCCGAGAGCTTTATCACAATTTCATCATTGTTCTCTTTATTTTAACTTAAATTTCACCCTCCATAACTTCTTCATTGTCTCATGCATATCCATAAATTTGACAAATGTTGTTAAAACAGATTGTGAGCAAATAATATTGCGGTAAATACCGAATACCGACTTTACAGGCTTACGAAAGAATAACTTCATTTCTGACTCGCACTGCGCGTGCGCCCACTGACGCCAACCGTGAATATAGAACTTGACGCAACTTGAGGAAAAGATCTCGCGTTTCCAGCCAGGTAGCAGTATTGTTCAGCACAGATTGTGCAGATTGTGGGCATAGCCTACCATTTGCACTCCAGTAAAGACCAAGAGGGCATAGCCAGAGGAATTTCATGTATAAGGACAGTGATCTGCTATCTCGACCGAGTTGCCAATAGATGCGACAGAATACAAGTTCACCTTTGGTCACAGACTATGAACTAGAGGTATGCACTGGTTCTTATTATTCGTATTTCCACGACTCAATTTTCTCCGTCTGTGAAGAATTAGGATAATGTTATACCACAAGTAATACTTTTAGGCATTTGATAATAGTATTGATTTCTTTATGTACCGAAGTATGCCTCTAATAAAATATCAATGCTGCCTATCAACAAGTTCAAAACTGCGACCTGTTACCGGTGACCCTTCATTTTAGCAATACACAGTCGAAAGCGCATCAAGAGTCGCAGTCTTTTTGTACAGACAATGGCTGATCGATCAAGCACTCCATTGGTAAACACGAGATCTGTTTCTTAAGTTGATTCGCCGGTAAACCTGGGATCCTTCAATGTCGCGAATGATTTCGGTTGTAAGTCATCTCCGAAACGACCCTTCGCCAAATAGTAAGGTAAAATTAAGTTGAGACGCGGACAAAAATAATTACCGAGTGGGACCTTTTCCAATGTCTTCGGGAGCCCTCCAGTATGACTCCCAAAAA
Source organism: Ceriagrion tenellum (assembly GCA_963169105.1). Taxonomy (NCBI): domain Eukaryota; kingdom Metazoa; phylum Arthropoda; class Insecta; order Odonata; family Coenagrionidae; genus Ceriagrion; species Ceriagrion tenellum. The sequence goes on along the minus strand of OY720638.1, from coordinate 96,792,803 downwards.
AGTCCCACGAGCTCCTGACTGGGATAGCGAAGTTATCCTGGAAAACCTTGAAATACCTGGAGATTATCTGGAAAAATCCTAAATTAGTTAATAATTCAGTTAAAGCGGTGATTTTATTTTCATTTTGTAGTGAAATTGGGCGTCACAATTAGAATGATGAATTAATTTCAAGGAATTCCAATTTTTCAGGGTTATATATTTTTCAGTTTGTCAGGAGTGAAATTAAAACTCAGGTAGCCTTTTTCATTCAATTTATGGCAAAATGAAAATAAAATAACGGCTCTAACCGAATTATAAACTAATTTAGGATTTTTCCAGGAAATCTCCAGGTTTTTCCAGGTTTTCCAGGATAACTTCGCTATCCCAGTCAGGAGCTCGTGGGACTTTTTTGGGAGTCATACTAGAGGGTTCCCGAAGACATTGGAAAAGGTCCCACTCGGTAATTATTTTTGTCCAGGTTTGCGGTCAAATTCAAGTAATTTGACCGTACTAAAATCTAACACTACAACGCTGATGATTTTTTGTGGGATTTTATTGCCGAGTATAAATGCATTTCATGTATTTTTCCGAGTTCTCTAGAGTCAAGGGGTCGCTTTCCATGATGGTCGCACCATTCCCCCCACGCTCGCGAAGTTCCTCAGCCAATGAATGCGGGGCGATAGATTATTATCGAAATTCTGACGAGGCAGGAGATAGCGCGCATCCGAAGAATAGGCGTGCAAGGACACGCATTTCTTTCCCCGTGGGAAGCGTCGAGAGCGTCTCCGGGACTTCCCACGCCCAAACAGCCGCGTGCACGCCACAATTGAGTGGAATTCGTGGGACTAGATGCGGAGGGGTGTGCGTTGGGGGGGGGGGGGCACAGGGAGGAAGGAGTAGGGCTCTTCTTGGGCTGCGTCGTTGGCACGGGGGGAGAAGCCCCAAAAAGTGAATTGCGCGAAAAATGCGCGGAAAGGAAGCTTGGAAATGGTGTCGCAACATCGGGAGTGAGAACGTTTATTATGGAGCGGTTGGTTGCCTTTGTCAAAAATGTGTGTGTTGGGAATTCCGACGGGGGTCTTGGAAAAGAAAGCAAGCCGATCGAGCGTCTTACGGCAGCTTTACGATTGGAATAAACGCTAGCCGACTAACGAACACACAATTTCATTTATTAGAGAAATCTAACGGTCAGAGTCCGTCCAATATAGTAACGTAGTTGACAGATTTGTTGGCAATTAGTGAAAGAGTCAAATGCCATTTTGGGAAGGGAATCACGCGACCAAAGAATCCATGATGATAGCCTATGTTTAATCCGCTGGCTCAATCCAAGGCAAAGAAGATATTTTCTGTGAGTTCTCCTCTATTCTATCATAACAGACAGAACCTCACACTATTTATATGAGTTCTTTATTTTTAGATCCTCGCACACAACCCGACCTTCTAGGTCTATTGGTGATATCCTAATTCCCCCAACTTCACACACGAAAGTATTTGTAAATATTCTCCTTATATCCGTATCTAATCTCTGAAATGCTTAAACAGGTGATAGAAAAAACACCAAAAGTTTATTATCTTTCATAAATAAATATTTCAAATACCACCTAAATGTTCAAAATGAGTAATAATTTCGATCTTAGTTCGTCTGCAGTTCTCACATTTCTTGGTGATAATTCAATATTTACTGTTCACCTATGGCATATTCCTGTTATTTTGAACTTATTTTGAATGTAATTTAGAATTATTTGTAATATTTATAGATTGTATATAATGTACAGATTGTATATTTCATTCCTGTCGTATGCTATGTAAATTACGTTTTGTAATCCTTGTTTTTCTCATTCTTATGAACAAACTGCTCGTTGATTTAATACTTAACAGAGCAGTAGCCTGTATCGTTTTTTCATGCTCCAAGGGTGCTCCCTAGAGCAAATTAATCTTATCTTATCTTATGTTTAAAACATACGATCGTGAAAAAATTGCTTACTTTTCGTCTCTTTATGAACCAAACCAGAATATTTCACCTGCTCTTTTATCTTGAAAGGACTCAGAGGAAGGTTTAAAGGGAAGATATTAAAAACCCTCTCCATTTTTACGGAAGCAGGCTCCTAAATCCTAAAACAATATCTCTCTTCTTCTTCGAATAGGCCCTACATCTCATCATTCCGTATATTAGGCCTATTCTCTCCCTCTCCTCTCCACATACCACTCAAGATTTGTAAAGGCGCACACCCTTATCTTCTAACTGTACAATTATAATTCTCTAAGGATGGGTTCCTTAGGCATTTATTTCCGGTTTCGGTTCGATTTTCAGCTTTGGTATTTAATTCCGGTTTTTCCTTTATTAATGACTCTGAATACCTTGATTTTCGATAGTAGCGGCATTTTTTTGTTCGATTGTTGTACAAATCTAGAATAACGCATCAAGTAATCTCAACCAAACCGCATCCAAAGGATCATAAAATTTGTTACGATATGAGGCATGAAAATAGATTACATTTCTTGAAAATCAGATAATTTTATTCTCATGAAAAGAACAAATTCTTGCTCACTGATGTCACTAAGCTTAGGATGGGTGTCACACACATTCTTTTGGCAGGCTCGGATTCACAGACGGTGGAGCCATAGGCCAGGGACATTTCGGAGCCCCACTCCACTTCCCTCGTTTGTTTTCTACTTTCGAAGTTTTTAGTTTATCTATTTTTTTGCCCAATAATATTAAGACTCCCTGTTTATAGATAATTACAACTCTGCCAATCGAGGCGACCGGGCAGCATATGAATAAATCAGCTACACTACCAGTCAACTAATCTACTTCAAAATATAAACGCAGCCGTTATGGTCTCTTATCAATGGCGGGAAAAACGACATTTTAAACCTTTCAGTTCTACAATCTATTTCCCTCAATTTATTCTGACGATCTGATCTAGCATAGTATGTTGGAGTTTGTAAGATATAGTAATTCAGTCAATATTTAATCGTATAATCCACTTTACGTGTAAATCTCGTTAATCGCGAACATTCTACAGCACCTTCGCACCTTATTTCACCAGGTTTGAGTGAGAAGTCTCCACTTTCAGAGAGTGAATAGGTTTCAAACTGGTTTTCGCGACAATTATGTCGGTACCGATTATTTTTGGCATCGGTTTCGGTTTCAAGTTCAAGAACCGGTAGAACCAAAGAACCGAACAAATCCATACCTCATTATTTATCAGCTAACGACCTACATCTCTTCTACATCTTCATACTACACTGCGCGCCGCCACATGGCAGTGTGGCAGGAGGTGGTAGGTCACCAGTCGCGGAAATATGTAAAGTTTTTGGAGGTGAAATGATGAGCTGTATTATAGGAGTGTATTTAGAGGAGCTCAGTTACTATTATGGTCGCTTGTTGTGCGCAGAAAGAACGAGTTTTCGTACTAATCTGTTTGGCAGAGTATCTCTCTTATTTTATCGCATCTGTCAGACCTGCAGATGTAGTGAGGCGTCATCTACATACTACACTGAGAACCGCCGCATGGGAGTGTGGCAGGGGGTGTTTGGGAGACGGTCTTGGGAGGTGAAATTGTGACGTGTAATTATAGGAGTGTATTTAGTGGAGCTCAGTCTTTATTAAAAAGAACGATTTTTTGTACCCATCTGTTCGGAAATGTATCTCTCTTATTTTATCGCTTCTGTCCAACCTTGGGAAGTGGTGAGGCGTCATGTTAATATTCTCTGTGTTGCTCTCAAACACACAAGTTCTGAATAGCCCAGTCTTCATCCCATCTATAAATTATTTCTATTTCTTCCGCTTCCCCGCTGCCGCTATATCATGTATAACGGCCTTCAGCAATCCTTCACCTCTCAATTCCTGTTCCAACTACATACTAATTCTCCTCCTAATTTCCACTCCGTACCCAACAAACTATGCCCTTTTGTCGTCTTCTGTTCCGTCCACCGCTTCCTCTCGATTCTCCTCCACACCCTCATCTCAAATGTCAGCAGCCTATTCTTGTCTTTATCATCACAGAGCCCAAAGTTTCGGCGTCACAAAACGCCTAACTCCTCCTATTAAGATTGAGCGAAATGTCATTTCAGCTAGAAATAAATGACGTTGTTCTCGATTTCAAGAAATATATCTCACCCTTCCGAAAATAGCCAAATATCAACCCCTTACAGCACTACTTTCCGATATATTTGACGAAAAATACCCGATCTATTACGTGGGAAATGGTAAGAGTATGCACTACAGAGGGACATCAGTTTCTATTCTACTATTTATAGTCAATATAGTCACATATAGTTATATATAGTCAACTATTTTTAAAATAATTCATATTGTCGCCGCCGTATTTCTTCAGGATCACAAGAAACCTTCCGTCGAGAATAAGTTTGAAATGTATTGCGCGAAAAAAAATGAGTCAAGTTAAAGACTAATGTGGTTATATTTATTTAATTACTTGGAATTTCAGCCGTTTTAAAGCATATTATTGTGACATTAACTATTCAACATTTTATTTACGATTCTTACAGCTGCTATAATTAAAAAATAATTAGAAAATGGTCTCCATTATCTATGATTAGGGTTCTATCTCGCTCGAACTACCGGTAGACCGGGATTCCCAATCGAAGTAGCTCCGCCGCTGCCGGGACTCAAAACAGGACCCACTGGTAGAAAGCCAGCACTCTGGCAACCAAACTTATCCAAAGACTACAACTTCAACCATGGATTCAGTGCCTGAGTGTTTAGAGGAGGCATTCATGATCGCGTGAAAACGACAACCGTATACTTCGTCCGTCGGTCGGATATTTGGATGGTTCCGTCTTTTACATCACGGTTGACGCCAGCGCTTTGGGAGTACACGTACAGCCATAGCATAATTAGTTTTTCGTCGGATTTTTGCGTTAATATGAGGGTCGTAATCAAGCTCTTCCGGTTGCTCATACGCATTTAGTGTTTTCCGGAGTAACATCCGTTCACTAATGGTATCAATCAGTGTGATTATAAAAACAACATATCGTAAAAAGATTTATATCAATTATTGAATCTAAAAATTTTTGAATCTGAATCAATTTTTTACGGTATTTTTACGATGTTTTTATAATCAAATTGATTGATACCATTGGTGAACGGATATTACTTCGGAAAATACTAAATGTGTATGAGCTATGTGTGCTTTAATCAGGTGTACGTAGATGGCACTCTCAGTACTTACACATGATTTATGTTTAATTATTGAGGTGGAGTGACAACTTAAGATCGCGCGATCATAGGTTGCCATCGTATACGGACGATAGCAAGTTCTCACGCAAGATACAAGGCATTTGTTAAGAATAATGCACATCAATTTACGTCAGGTGTGAAAGTTTTATTCGGGAATGTGTGAAATATTTATGTAAGACATCTTTTGACCCAATTTCGTAGAAGCAAGACAACATTATAAACAATGATTGCTTTTTATTATGCACACTAAAACGTGACAAGTACTCGATGTTAGTAACGCCAACGCTACGGCCTTAAAATGCTTACGGTCACGATCTTAGAAACCTAAGATCGCGCGTTTCTCTGCGATCACAAAAGCTCGGTGGTGTCCCGTTTACTCCTCTATCGTAATCGATACATTAAACTCGAACTTCTTCCCGAATTTTGAGTCAATATTCATCGTAAGATGGGCTATGAGGCGGCTGGAGAGGTATTGTTGGTCTCTCAGTGGACATATTAATAGTTTTCGTGAAGTCTACAAAAGATTCGAGGACGTAATTTCATTTAAGTTCATTTGTTGATGTATGCGGCGGAGCTTACCATACGTGCAACAAAGAAAACGACATAAGACTTATATCTTCAATTTTTCCCTTGTTCATACAATTTTATGATATGAGCACATGATAGAATTCGGCTCGGTAAATGACATTTTTTTCGGCAAGCTTAAGCAATGAGCTAGTAGTGACTTGGTAAGAGGCATTTTATATTGACTATACATGTTTAATCACACAAATCTTTGAACCGGCGTGACTCCTTCATTGCGTTTTGAAGAATCTAAAAATATGTCATTGAATCATTACGAAATAAATCTCTTATGCCTTAAGACTATGGATTAAAATTGGATAGCTTGAAAAATTTAATCCATAAAATGCACTTTTTCGCCTCTATTGATAGATATCACTAATAAGAAATTTTATGCAAGTTTCACAAAAGTTTGTCCATTGGCAAAATTCGTCCCAACCCGCCTCCGTTTGGCGGCAGCCCGTCGTGGTGTCACTACATACCAGGAGTTAACCGGCCATTGCTCGATAATGTCCCGTTTACTCCTCTAGAATTCAACGCAGGTATCTTGCAAGATGGTAGAGTGCGTGCCAAGTACACGCATGCTGGCGCTAGCTCTAGGAGCCACGGTTGAGTTACTATCGTTTACGTTGGTTACTGGCTTCCGCTATAAGTGAGGATGGAGTTACGACGTTGAGGCCAAAAGCAGATTGAATACGTCGACCACATAAAACAAGTTCCTGCTCGACTTTTCGGAGTTTCAGGGCAAAACAAACCAAGAAATAGCATAGATACTTGATGATCTTTCTTTTATATACAACGACCGGGTTCCGTCGAGCAGTCGGCATCATTAGATCTGAAAATGCGACAATACCTGGTTGTTGTAAAATTGAATTGAGGAAGAAATTTTTTTCTTGGTTTAACATGCTTCACAGTAAGGAAGGAAATTCATTGGAATAGGACTGGACACATGGTTTACGGTGTATAGGAGCAGTGACGAGTGGCAGTTGTGCTATGCAGCTAAGATGATTGAAAGCAAAGGAATGTGCTGTCATTGAGGAATGTGGAAGGTCAACCGGAATAGGAGAATCATCAGTAAAGAATACTCAGGAATCGTTGGAGAGCACAGGAATTCGATGTAAAGTCTGAAAATTTGAGGAAGCAAACGTATTGGATTCATTCAGTGGCATAGCAGCCTCTTGAAAATAATACCGGACAAAAAAATAAATGGGACAAATCACGCATGAAAACCCGCGAGTGTTTTATATTGAAACCACCCGTAACTTGATTGAAAAAAATGCAAGACTTTCAAAGGTTTTCTTTTATTGAATTAAAGGGAAATAAATGTCGCCTTGTATTTCACTTGGAGGAACACACCCATTTTCGTAGTAAAATAAGCACGTAGTTGTCATAAACTCTTTTCTGGAATATATTCTAAGTGGGCTTCAAACAGTGTTCACCCGATATCTACTGTATATTCTGCTAGCCGTCACAGGACAGGAAGCAACATGGTATCAGCAGTTTTATCCATTTTTATCTATAAATGCATGATTCTGCTAACATTAACTTCAGAGTGTATCAGGTTACTTAAAAAATTAGTTATGATTGGTATAATAATATTTCTTTCTTTGTATTAAACATTTTATAGGCTTGGTTTCAGGCTTGCCGTCACAAAATCGTCCACTGAAGGGTAATTAAGATATTGATAACCACTAAAATAAAAAAATTATTTTAGCTCGTGTCTTTTTCGTTGCTTAAAGCTGCGTCAAAGGAAAGGTTTGAAAGCTCTGAGCGCTTAAAAAAATAATTAACCCCCGCTCATGTCGGAACACAGAAAAAGTCGGCTGAGGTAGCTAAGACACCGAAAAACAGCATAATTATTTCACTAGACATGAATTAATTTTAATCAGCTGCAATTTCCGGGAGATAAAATAAGCAAATTTTTGATTTTCAAGGAAATAATCTGATTTCTGTAATGCGTCATTAAGCGGAGGTTAAAACTGACAAAAATTTCTGTTTCGAGAGTTGAAGTACAGTCAAACCTAAGGCATTGATCCTCAGAGAGACTCGACGCACATCCCATTGAGGCATTTGAACTCACGAACGAATTCATTAAGGGTACATTACGGTACCCAACAGTCGTATTTGAAAAGGTAAAAAAATTTAAATCAAAAGATTTAATTAGATCTTACAAGTCAATCTAATTTTATTCTTTTCCATTCAAAAATAAGTACCCTGAAACAAGTAGCTATATTCGAGAAGTCGACCGGGTGAGAGACTCCATAAGTGCCGAAGTTTCGATGGCCGAGTCGTCCATCGTCTTCAGGGCAGAAGGCTCAAAGAAGGTTCATTCTGCCCTGAAGACGATGGACGATTCGGCCATTGAAACGTCGCACAGTCGTCCAAAGTCCCCAAAACCTGGCCAAGGTAAGAAAAATAAAGTATCTACATAGAGGATTTTGATTGCTGGATCGGTGAGAGGAAAGGTTATAAAGTCGAAAGTCACAGCAGTTGGGTAAACATTTACCCACTTGCGCACACTATTCACATGGACAACGAGAGCCCTACGGGTAACAAGTGCATCGAGCGTGCGTCCATAAGAGCAAACTTATTTTTGAAGTGCTGCCAATTCGTTCTTGGTGAAGAGAATAAATTTCTGGAAGATGGAGTCTCCAGTAGAAAGTTAGTACTACAAGTTGATATTATTTAATTTTTCAATTTTTAAAGATATTTTTTAAACAAGGCCGTTTAAAATAATGGTGTTTTTGAGCGAAAATCCGCGCTTCAACTAACCAAAAGTTAATGAATTCCGGATAATTCTGATATAAACGATACATCACATTGTTAAGAATTTAATAAAATTAACAGTAGCTTGAAGAAAAGCATCTACAATCCTCTAATTCTATAGTTATTAATAAAATAAAGTTCGATTTTTGTCCCGAAAAACGAGCTTGGCTTGGAGCATGCTGCACTCGACTGTATGAATGATTTTGTGAACTTCCCATAACATTCATTTGTTATATATTATTGAACTCATGCACCATTTTTTATTGCAGCTCAATTACAATTGCAGATAATAATTAAAGGAATTTCGAATAATTTGCCCAAAATATTTTGGCGTACTCTGACTAGACCGGTTTTTGACCTCAAAAGCACATGCACAACTAATTGCATCAAGGCCATTCTTTTTTCAATTAAGAAAAATGTTGCGAAAAGTTTGCAAAAATATATATTTTGCAATTCTGACTGCGGATTTGGTTTTAGCACACTCAAATACATAAGTATGCAAACTTTTATCAAAATTGGAATACTATTTCTCATGGTGACCAACTTTCGGGGCATATTGACGACTGTGCGTCGGCACTTATGGAGTCCCACACCCGGTGGACTTCCCAAATCGAGCTACGTAACATCTCACGGTGGGAAAGCCTCTTACAACACCCTGAAAAAAATGAATTCGTGTGGAAAATAAGGGAAAGGAAAAAAGAAAACTCACATGCAAACGAACGAGGGGTAAATACGTTTAGATAACATTGAACCTAAAATAGTGTAATATTGGAAATAAAGGTTTTACCCGGAAAACAAGTATTAAGGAGAGCTCCAGCCAAACTATCCGATCGAATTAAAAAGAAATTATGATTTTTAAATATAAATATTTTTTTATATTTGATTCATTGTTATTCTAGAGATTTCTACCGCAGAAAGATCTGTATGAAGGAGGCCGATCACGTACATCTGCTGCAAAACTTGCCAATCCTTCTCGAGGGAAAACAGGACCGATCCGATATGTTGTCAATACGTGTCCATCTTTTGAAGCAAAGCCAATGGGTACATGGCTCTTTCCTCCTCAAGGACTTCTCTCAATACGTGACAACACTTCTCAGAGAATATTTACACCTCAGAGAGATTTGGCACAATGTTCTCATTTAAATCAATATGCGACGAATAAATGTCAGGGATTAACGTATTGGCCTCAGGCCATGACTCCACTGACGATTTTCAACGGGGCAAATTTCACGCGAGTTTCGTGTGTCCCTGAGTTGAGTCGCTGGTTTAAAAATAACGTATTCGTATGAAATTGTTTTCTTCCTCATCCCATGTCCACCTTTTATCCCTCCCCTCACTTTTTAGGGAGATTTGATGGTAATTCTCCACAATATACACCGAAATGTTCTAAATCATCCTTTTGCATGTTCCCTGCATGACTCTTGCACGTTTACATAGTTCCATCATAGATTAATCTAGTAGTTTATGTAGCGTTCGTAGCATAGCGGGGTGAATGTTTGCTAAAGCTAATTTCTACTCTCTACTTCATGTTGGTGATAAGTCACCCCCTGCAAAACACCCTTGCGGTGGCTTGCAGGGTAATAAGTAGATGTAGATGTACATCCACGTAATAGTGTAAATGAATTCATAGTTAATGAGTCACTAGGAGCATACTCACTGCGTAGTGCATGTTGATGAACGTTTATTTTTACATAACTATGCATATCAAACCATGTACGAACCATAATGTATTGACTGAACCGTTTCTGAAGCATTAGTAGCATACCCATAATGTAGTGCATGTTGATAAAAGTTACCTTTACCCTGTAGTGCATGCTAGTGATGAGTCACCCCGTGTCAAACACCCTCGAGGTGACTTTCAGGGAAGTGTAGTTTTCAGGGGTGCATGAAAGATAGATTACTGCTAAGAAAGCCTTAGTGTGTTAGAAAAAAGTTACGTCGTGGCTTATATGTCTGTTCAATCTTAACGTTTAGTTGCAAAATGAAGAAGATGCGTCAGATTTATCAGAAAATATTCCAATATTTCAGGCAAATAAATCATACGGACATATCCATTACTGAGCGAAATAAAATCGCAAATAACCAGTGATGCTATTTTGATATGGATATCTGGATGATTGATCACTTCCCGCCAGCTTCTGTTAGACCACAGCTAATCGACGAGGATATAGCCTGAAATTAATGCAGTCTCTTTGAGGCTTCCATTAGTATCACATAAATCCTCTATGCTTCAAATGCATATGAAAAAGCTGAGAAATTTTGTAATTTTTTTTCGAACAAGAATCGGAAAACTGGTGGACTTTGAAAATCTGGCATATATTAAAGGTACTTGAGTGAATAAGAAATATTATGCCCTGTGATACGATGTAGCAAATCATATAACCCATCCTGCGATAAATATATAAATCAGGAAATTTGAAAAATAAAATTATTAAAATATGCAAGTACGCGGGTGTACCTAAAACAATAAAAACTACATACACGCGTACAAATCAGGCCGTACCCTTTAGAGTCAGAGTAGTCTAAGAGCTAGTTGCTGCGCGCCTATCCCTCGCAACATATCTGTAAGGAACAAAATCTCCAACCAGTACTACCCCGCTCATCTCACGACCAATTTTCACTAGTCACTCGTAGTCAGCTCAACTGCCATATTAAACTTCTCAACTAGTTTCATAAAATGTAGTCGGTCTCTTGAAGCAAAATTTTATAGCTATTTGCTTTTAAAAAAGTTCTCCTATTTGCTATTACCTACATAGCTACAGATTGCCTTACGCGTACCTTATACCTTGGTTGCCATTATTGTAATCGTATATGTAATGACCAGAAAGCCTTAAAATTTCAACATCACCGTGTCCAAATCTATGGTTTGTGTCATTATTGTGTCACAGGCTTTGGATTCAATCCATTTATTTGTATTTATTTTATACTCATCTCAATACCCCTTCCTTTATTTGAGTTTGCATGAGTACATCTCTTTATATATTCACCAGTGCTCGTAGGGGTGTTGTACCCAGAGTAAATAAAACATTATTACAATACATATCCCTTGGAATAGACTAATGTCAACGCGGGGATTTATTCAATCTTCTTCCAATCCCCGGCATTCATTCCCTTACCATCCTTTGCACCTGTCCCCTAAGGTGCAATAGGTTTCGCCTCGCGCCCACTAACCCATCTCCTTCAGCGAACGCAAGGGAACGGAAGAGCGGGCAGTCGCAACGACAAACGCTGCCCGCGGAAATAGGGCAAGTCGAAGGCGGTGCTCGATTCTCATGGTGATGAATAACAGTTCCCACGCGCACTTGGACACCAATCTATCGCACTCTATGTTCAGGGATGCGTCAACGAGTTGAAGAGTGTCGCATTGGAGGAAATTTCAGTTGCGGGTACACCAACAACATTCAAGTTGGGTTAAGTTTCATTCATGATTAGAAAGTACTTATTTTTTGCCAATTTTAAAATATTAATAATTGTAACTTTTTAATTGTAACTGATTATTTAGCTTCATTTCATAAATAAACACCTTTCTAAATTGTTTAAATAAATGTGTTGCCCGTAACTATTCTAATTGTGATAATTTTGGCTACTACCTACAAGTACGATAATAACATATTTCCCCGTTGATGGGGTTTGCCACCAGCGGGTCATTATCGACCAATCTCTTATTATTAACAAACTTATGCGGAGATTTTTTTCAATATTTTTCTCTGACTGTTAGGTCCCCATAAATATCTGAATTTCGAGAGAAAAAAAATCTTGGTCGTTAATGGGTTAAGTGTACGCACAATCTCTTTTTATTTAGTTTAATTGGGGGTGCTCCTAATATTACTCTTTAGTCATGAGAAATTTAGTTCCAATTAATCAGTGTGGATAGTTCGAATAACCGCCATTATAAAAAGGTGGACTATAATAGGTGCATCGAAATTTGGTGTCTTGAATGCTTCCTTCTCCCTTGCGACTTGATCTGCGGACCACCGCAATGTGTGACTGCTATTTAGTAATCATTTGTGCATAAATATTTGCTGAATTTGAATTATTCATCTTCATAATGCATCAGTGAAGTATCTTTGTCCAAAATTGGCATAATAGCGGCTAGAAGCCCTATCGCATATGATCGATAATGCCCCTCTAAAATGCTGTACTTATGTCAGACCTCGATGCAGTGCGGAGTTATTTCCTAACCTTCCTATCACCCACATACTCGCGCGATTTGAAAAATTTTCAAGTTATCTTGGCAAAACGAATAATCTTAACCCAGCGCCACAACTATTAGCTACTGATAATACAAGCTTTATTACGTGTAGTGAGCAGGAGAGTGCTTAATACTGTTCCTCATCTGTTGTTTCAAAGATATCCATCTCTTAAGCTGAATATAATCTTCATAAGTTTCACACAGAGTCAGTTATTATACTCCAATAACCTAACTAAAGCCGCGATCATAGTACGCAAAAACGCAAGTGCTCGCATTATCGTTACTTTTCAATAGCGCCAATCAGAGCGAAAATGTAATCGTCATTTTTCAAATGCTGTTATGTCCTTAAAATATCAATTTTATGAGAGGGAGTGTGATCTGAGGAGGGCAACTGAGAGCATTGCTCTTCTGGGGCGATTTGCACTTCGCATAATGATAACGACAATCCGGCATAAGGAACTGCGATCCCAATCAAGGAGTGGCACCCGTGAAAATCACACTCAATCTATTCGCCGATAAAACCAAAACACCTAAAGCCTTGGATCACTTTGCATGTTCTACAAACAAAATAAGGAACAGGAAGAGAATAATGAAGAAGATGAAACTAAGGTATCACTCGTACTTGACCTTCATCTATTATCTCTGGAGGTGTAATGACAAGCCATACAATATCCTCAGAGTCGACCAGAAATTCGCGTGATATGGATTTTCGAAGTAAATTTAGCCAGCAACCAGCCTCCGAGTATCAATCTGATCTTAACATAACCATTCAGTCAGCAAATTTCTCCGTCTCTTCGCTGGTAGCAGTTTTATCGAAACGCAACACTTTCCTTAGTGTTTTGTTATTCTATCGCGAATGAAATCTTTCTTCGCATGGTTTGAAATGCCTGCGGCGTTTCTACTCGAAATGCGGGTGAGAAAAACATCTCTATTTACTATAGTCATGCGGTGAAAATCTCACTTCGAGGAATATTTTCATATTTAAACGATCACAACTTTATGCTTTTCGCTGTCGATTATGGCAGGTATGCCATCATCCTGAACAGTCATATGTGTAATTTCTCTTGTCAATATCCCATTTACTCAAGTAAAACTAAGTGTACCTCAGTAAATAATGTATCAGTGGATTGGGTTTCGTCCCAGCTTCCGAAATATAATTCTCACGTTGTGTAAAATATATTGTCGGGGAGAAGTTTCCTTAAAAAATCAGTCTACTGCTGATAAACTGCTAATCATATGCTGCTAATCATATGCTACCGTGGTGTGTGCCTTTATCTAACATATTAAGAGCAATCTGAAGTCGTTTGGATAACTTTTAGTGTATTTTGTAACAATATTTGGCAAATTGCACTCAAAGCACACACGGTGACGTTTTATTATACCTATGGTAAGCGCTGGACAACATATTTTTACCGATTGCTTCGTTGGCGATAAGTGGCACAGACAAAAGAAAGTTGTTTACAGAAATTGCGTCATAAATATAACCTAAAAAGTTGTGTTATATACCAGGTACTATAAATAGTACCGTCCGTCCTCAAATTAATCAAACTGCTTATGAATTATTTGTGTCTTTAATCCCAAATTATTCTTCGTATTCTCTCCTACTGTTCCCATATATGGTCGACGTCAGCCCCAACTAATGTTAAATCTCTTCAACATATCAATAACTTCTTCGCAATTATTGTTAAAAATTGATTGCCAAATCTCCGCAACCTACCCTCTGATGCTGTCTTATCCTCACTGTCCGTTTATAAACTTGATAATATCTTCCTCAAAACTGATCTTAAACTTATCCATAATACACTGAACTCCACCAATGACTGCCCCGACCTTGTTACCTAGACAAATTTCAGAATACCCTCCCGACACACCAGGCCTCACTCATTGCTCCAAATCCCCAATCCCAGATTATCACTTACAAGGTGCTCCCTCATTTCTCGCCTCTCTTCGTTTGTGAATTCCCTTCCAGAGAACATCAGCCCTTTCACCCTATTTTTCAACGTCTTTGCTAACCTAGCCAAATGTCATTCCCAAAAATAGTATTTTTAACTGTCTCCCCATGTTGAATTATTATATGTTATCCTCTTTGTTATGTTTGTACGTTTGTGTCCTTTTTGTTTGCTATACGTTTACTATAAAATGGCTTCATGCTGTATGTGATATTTTCTCAAATATATAAAACTACCCTTCACGGTACTAAAAAAAGGTTGACTTGCGAAAATTTTGCACGAGTCAGCTGGTCAACAAAAATAATAGATAAAATTGTACTATTTTTCTTCTCTCTCCCGACAGAGGGCATTCCGAGTATTCACTTGATGAACCCAAATCTCCTTTATGTCGTCGTGTCTCCTCCACAGTCGCACATTGTCCGCATGGATTTACCTCACGAACACGCGTCCATTTGTGAAGCTGGAATGCAATGCGGCCCAGTTGCGTGTTCATGCCCGTCGGGGAAGAGCAAATGGGTCCCCATGGGAAAGAACGGGATGCACGGGTGATTCCTGGGTGTGTACCGGAAGGTAAGTACGGTGCTCTCTTGAGGAGACGGGGGCGATGGAGGAAGAGGTCAGAGGAAAGAACTGCTTTCGAGTGCACGCGGTGTCTCACGTGTCGGGACCACTGAAGCGTGGGTGTGGGAGACAGATATCCCGAGGGAACGGTAGCTCTTCCGCGTTCTTGGCGTTCCCCTGCAGCGAGGCGGGGGGCAAGCGTATGAATCCATGCCTAGAGTGCACCCTAGCTCGATAGCTAGTGGCGTCTTCAAAGCTTAAGTATCATAATATGGAAACTAGAAACTTTTACTCGGTGGAGGGGCATCATAATAAACAAGATAAAAATTAGTATCTTCCACAATTTATTTAAAACTAACGACCATTTTCAACCTTAGGAAAAATCAAATGGTTAAAAATACCCTTTATTGGCACCTTGTTGTATACCATAGCCAATGCTGTTCCCAAAGTAATATAAAAATTGTTTTTTACAATAACAGCACCTTGTACTGAATTTTAAATAATTCAAAACGCTTAATTGACCCTAATTTAAAATACGGAGTGTATAAACTGAAATGTAAGGACTGTAATTGTGTTCATATCGGCCAAACTGGACGTAATTTTAAAACTAGGTCCGAGGAATATGAGGCGAGCTGGAGGAAGAAAGATGACACGTCAGCTTTCGCGCGGCACCTTTTGGAGACAGGTCATCGAAGTTACTTCGTGCCAGATATACTCAATTTCTCCGGGAAGGGACGGAATATAAATTCCTTGGAGCAGCGACTGATCAATCTAGAAGGCACCCAATACCTACTCAACGACGTCGTATTCCCCAACCTATCCCCTCTGTTACGCATTACTTTGCCTCGCCACGAGCCTCATAAACACCCTCCCAGTACCTACAAATTTCCTTTTGTACCATATGATTCATCCCACAGCTCAACTTCACCTTGTCCCACCAACAAGTATGCACCCCTCCCCACCGAACTGCCCCTCCCCGCAAACTAAATGTTTCCCATGATCCTCTGTAATATATATAAAGGACTGACAACAGAGTTTTACACCTGAAGATGGCGTGACAGCCGAAACTGGTCGTTTATTTAAATAAATTGCGAAAATCACAAATTTTTATCTTGTTTAATTGTCATATGAGTCTGCCGCTATTCCCTCTTAGTTGGATAAGCGACATACCAAGGGGAGGATAAAGGCAATGATATAGAACCCATGAATGACATCATGGACTGCGGGATTACTAACTGTAAAATTTGCTGAATTCAACCAAGAATGAAGGCATCATATATCATATCAAAAGATTGAAGAGTATGAAACATAAACTCAATTCCATTAACTTAATGAAATAAATTCGGTGTTATCAATAATAAGGAAGGTAAAAGTGTTAGTTACTTTCGTGAGATTGCGTGCAATTGAAAGCAGATATTCCCACTGACCTCTGCCTCCATTTCAGAGTTAACGATGATTAATCCTGGCACTTGACTGGAAGCAGTGGGATTTGGAGGAAAATCATGGAAGTAGATGAAGCAAAGGCATTGGTCACAGCAGGAGACATTGCAGCCTCATCAGCTCAGTGTCTTCCCACGCGTATCTTCCTCGCAGAAGATTTCCAAAAATTGAGGGTTATGACGGAACTTTCATGGACAAAAGACTGGAGTAGCTCTGCTCCTTCGCTTACCGCGAAGCCGATCGCTTAGCATTCCAAATCCAAATATTCCCACAAGCTTAACTTATCAGCCTTCCTCGTACTAGCTAAATCTAATCTCAAGGTTTTAATCTCTTAGTTATTCCTTTGCAAATGATTTACATTGCTTCGTCTTCATTAAAAGATGGGAGTATGAATACTGTCTTTGCGTTATCTTCCTTACCGCAGCATGGTAGCACGCATACTACTCCAGAGATAGCTCTCCACTGGCTTGACGCTATCTTATCTCATTGCAATACTGACACCTATAGTAGGCTTCCTTATCTACATCTACATACTACCTTACGAGCCGCAGCATGAGTGTGTGGCAGGGAGTGTTAGGTCACCAGCCGTGTAAAGATATGAGGGATAAGTTTTTTTAGAGGTGAAATGTTGAGGTATTATGGGAGTGGAGCTCAGATTTTATTGCGGTTGCTTATTGTGCGCGGAAAGGAAGAATTCTTGTGTCTATCAGTTCGGTAATGTATCTCTGTTATTTTATCCCCTCTGTCAGCCCAAGAGATGTAGTGAGGCGACATGATGATATTATTTGAGTCGCTCTGAAACACACCAGTTCAGAATTTCTCAAGCAACCAAACCCTAGCGTGTAGCCTCCGAGTCTCTAGGGGCTCCCACCATAATCCGTCTAAACGTTATGGAGCACTATATGCTTGCTTGTACCAGTTTTTAACGAAGCGTGAAGCTTTTATTTGTATTTTATAATTTTTTTGGTTAAATCTTCATGACCAGGATCCAAAATGATCGCAGCGTATTTGAGGCGTGGCCCAACCAGAGAAAAGTAGCATCTCTCTTTTACTTATTCTTCTGAGGACTTTCCTTTTATACGCTTAACAAAACCTAGTATGATGTAAATTCTTCTAGGGTTTCCATCCTGGTAAGATGCTCCATCTTCTTCTTTGCCGACGTTTCGATGGAAGACCTTTCCATCATCGTCAGGGCCGTTGATGACGCCGAAACGCCATCAAAGAAGAAGATACAGCACTTCATCCGGACAGAAACAAGAAGAATTTACATCAATCATTCGCCGGGAGAAAATTAATTCCTACAAAACCTAGTTTAAAACCTACTTTAAAGTCCCCACCTTATGGAGATCAAGAGAGGATAATTTATGGAGTGCGGAAGTTTTTGCTCCAGAAGTTATCTTTATCAATACAATTCTTTTCACTAATTTGTAAAACACGAGACGACGGTTCCCACAATTTTTCAGCCACGAAGCAAAATTTTCTGGTGGAAGCCTGTCGAAGCAAAATTTTCTGGTGGAACCTAAGGGAATATTTACTGTATAGTTCCATCAATGTTATATGAGGCATAGTGCATACTGTAGAGAAGTATGAATAATAAGATATGCAAATAAATAAAAATATAGAAAAAAAGATAAATGTTAATTCTTGTGATTTTTGTCGGCAGCATAACTGCCGCGGATGGAGTTTATATTACTGCTCATAAATATTATTAGCTCATGGTGGTGAATTTCCATAGCCTTCCACATCGCAATCTTCTAGTCGCTTAGGTAAATATATTGTAAACTTCTTCAATGTAATGATTGTCGGTATTCCAACTTCCGTGGTCCCCACCTTCAATCATGTTTAGCAGGGCCATTGCCCCTTCAACTGGGTAATTTATTCCTATTCATTAGCAATAGTCACCCACAAAGCCACGGCATATTTACGGGTTTCTTTTATGTTTTCTAGTTGTGGCTATCTGTCATTTATAAATACCGCTAATTTTTCCAACGGCTAATTATTCGTCGCGTGCAGTCGATTATTTTGTAGCTAACTCCCATACATAGAGGAGAACCGATATTTGCTAAGCGGTGGACACTCTCAAAAGCCGGGGGCTTGGCCCGGATGTGTATTACATTGAACCTAAGAATGCTGGATATTTTATTTTATTTCTTTATTTTTTATTTATTTACTTTATTTATTTTTTAAATTTTTTTTTTGAACTTATATTACAATTATGTTCCGTCAGACCGTATGGTCTGTCAAAGGGACATACTAAGCTATTGCATAGAACACAATAATTTATAATAGGTTATGAATATGCAGCTCAGGCTCATTATGACTGCCTGGGAACACGGAATTGTAAACAATCAACAACTAATTTAGCAAATATAACACAAGTGCAACATGAACCATAGAAACTCAATTTTCATTTGAAGATAAAATAATGTGTGATCTGAAGTCAATTAACAGTTAAATTAGGTATTAATTAGTTACAGTTTTAAGTAAGTGACATATCATGAAGCATGTGATTATGTAAGATTTTTTGACAGCAGTTTTAAGATAACATGTGCTGTCTTGGCATAAATTATCGATATCTTTAGAGGATTTATTTATAAGTTTGGGGGCAAATATTGGTTTTAATATCCTACCATAATCAGTATAAGCTTTTGGTAAAACAACATAATTGCATCTCAAACTATATTTGACATTCAGGACTTGTCTGTATTGGTTAAAAAAATAATTCTTGCATATTATATTCATAAAAGCCATATACTTTGGGGAAAGCACGTTACAAGTTTTATACATATTAATGTTAGATATCCGTTTACTAAGGTTATTAGTAGACACAGATCCACATATGTTCCGGAAAATCTGTCTAATAATTGGATGATTTATGACATTGATTTAGTGCGTTCTTAGAACAACAAATGTGAATATTGCCCTTTAAGAGTGGGTTGCGTTTTGGATAACGATAAAGATAACGCGTTGCGATAAACCGTAGTGCCATCCCAGGTAACCGATTTTTCTAATACCAATCTAAAAGCAGCTGGTTCATATCTTACGAGGCATGGTTTTTTGTGTTTGTTTCAGGGTACGTTGAATTAGGTTTTTGAATGCTTCGGCAGATATAGTTGAATCACACACAACTATATTCGGTCATATATTTTTATGTTAAATCATATTGCAAAATCCTTGAAATTTTTGAGGTTAAATAAAAAAGTGTAACCGATTCCTTAAAATGTCTGCGTCTTATAAAAACTCTAATGCAAGACTGGCGTCCTCTGGGTTATCTCGTAAAAAGTATCCAAGTTTTCCTCAACCTTCGAAAGCAGGATTAACTTTCGTTATTTTTTTAGCTGCCACAAGCTCGTTAGAAGAGCACCGAGAGGATGGCTGGCTGTGTTTACTGCATAAAAGCCACGGGGACGAGGCACTTGAAACTTGAGGTTGTATTCGTGGAATGAACAGTGTAAATGACAACCAGGATAGATCATACGTGGGAAACCAGGGAGAGCAATTGACTTCACGAGGTATTCGCTGGTGTGTAGTCTCTCGCGTATAATCAGACATTCGTCACACTCCGTCGGGATGTCTGGCTTTGGGGTATGGTCTTAGATTTGGCGGTGAGACTTACATAGCAATTGAAGAACCAAAAAATAAAGCAAGTTTGCCTCAAAATTTGCGATGCATAAGGCCTTGTAATCATGATTCCTTTCCCTGGGAAAAGGAATTCAAGTTACCTTTTCCCTCATCACCTACGGAAAAAGAGAGGTTTTCCCTCAGCATCGCTCAAAAAAGCCAGGCAAGGGGTGTACATTTCGTCATGCTTCGTGCAAATCACGACTTCCACGTATTCATTTCCGATTTTCCTCCACGGATTTCTTCTCCAGGGTCAATCTTAAGAATGGTGACCAGCAGACCTCCACTCCGTTCAACCTCTTACCTAACCATTTTCTTCTTTTACAAGTCTTCCATATAACGTCAAACGTAATTAGCATGTCGTCTTCCATCCATTGTCGATGCCGATGGACCTTGCAGAAATTTTTTCAGGCGGCTATAATGCTCAAGAATGTGACCGGTAGATTTTTCATCTACTTCAGAGAGCTTTCATTCTGCGCAGTAGTTCTCCACCTTCATTTCTTAGTTGCCCCAACTTTGTACCATAGCTTAGGTAGGATATTATTCCCCTTTCCAAGATTTCCAACTATTCTAATTTAAATGATGTCTCTCAAATGAGATGTGAAAGTTAAACATAGGTTTCAATCTGCGGCATTCAATAAACTTTATTCAGCGCCACAAAGCGAATAAAATCATACCCTAATTTTACGGACAGGGTTAAGAATTAAAGTACTTACTTAATTCCACACATTTACTAACAAAAAAAAACCTTTTTGTTAATAAATGTGTGGAATTCAATAAGTATTTTACTTCTTAACTATGATTGGAGCAAGTAAATTTCTTCAAATTACGCCTATGACCTTCTGTAACCTTATTTCACAGATTTTACATGATTTGCAGAGCAACACAATTTGCAGAATTGGGGTCCCATTCCCCTTCCAGAGGGAGAATTCCCCTCCTGTCGAAAACACGTGATTTATCGCCTTCATTCCTACGACTGTTTGTAGCATTAGCAGCGCATCAGATCAATAACCATCGTCCTCTAATAATTCACGAAGATAGGAGTTTTTCCAAGCATCCTTCGCGAAGGGTGTACATTTCGTCATTTCCACGTATTCATTTCCGATATTTCCTCACAGATTTCCTCCCCAGGGCCAACCCCGGAGTAATTGACGTCGTCCTTCCACTCTTTGTTTACCCGATGCGGTGACGCGACGCAGAGATGACACCAATCAGACGGGCTGGAAAACACCACGGTAACGAGGGAAGACACCACCAATGGCGGCCTCGGCCGCTCAAACAGACGCGTCACCGTGGAGCACGCGTGGCGTCAACTCTCAATTATTTCGACTCCCATTTGCCTCGTGCGTGACCCGAGAGCTCCCCGCTGACTCAAACAACGTTACGCGCACCACTTCAACCGGGGCGCAGATCTCATCGCCGACGCTCCTCGACGCATGTAATCACCGAAGGCCACTTTGGCCATCGGAGCGTGAAGCCCGCCTCATCCCAGCCCTCGTCCCGGCGGGGAGCCGGCCCTTCGCTGTCCCGCGGAGAAACCACGGAGACATGGGCTAGGCCTTCAGGCTTCAAGGTAGTTGGAGTTAGAATTTTCCCCAAACATAATGGAGACCAAATCCGATATTTTTTTATTTTTGCGATTTAATGTATGAAGCATGCAGTAAGTATGTATTGTGATGTTAATGGTGCGAAAATATGCCGCTGTCATCCGTTGTCAAAATGCTAAATATGCCAAAGTACTTTCAACAATTAGTAATATACATTTTATATTATAAATCCATGAGAATTATAGGCTTTTACTGCTCCATTATAATTTAGTGGTAAGTTTTTAGAATTATCATAGGGTCTCACAAAAAGTGTTCAGGTTGAACAGGAAAGTTTCATTTTTCAACATTAAAAATGATAAAAATAAACAATTCGTTGTTCATTAAATGGTTATTAATTCTTAATGCAACGACATGGAGCTATATTTTTACGTCTGCTCGTATGTTCGTATTTCAAGTCTACTTCATACTAACTCTAGGGCTGCGGAGGCAGGCTTCAAGCACCAAAAGAAATTTTTCCCATGGAAAGCATACTAGAATATTTTGATAAATAAATATTAAATTCCTTCTCAATATTGAAGGACATCATTTAGTATATGTATGGGCTCCATCGTACGACTTAAATTTAATTAAGGAAAATAAGCTAAACATAATCAAATCCCTCAGTAGAGCCCTGGCTTCAAAGACGCGTTAAATTTATGATAGAAGTTATTTGGCAATAGAAATAATAAATTTTATGATAAAGTTGTTCATTGTATTGCTTTTAATACTTAATTCAATGAGCTGAAGCTATTTGTGTACGCCTAAGCACGGATTACATGTCTGCTACATGCTAGCCCCAGGGCTGAGCCAGCGGAGGCGGGCGTGAGAAGTGAGACAAATGCAAGTGTTTAAAAAATATTTTTAACCGTGTTTATTATTTGCCATGCAATTTTACTTCAGAAAAAGTTATTTAAGTATATATAAATTGTGGAAAATACGTTTTGCCTTATTCTGAGATGGATTATTTAAGAGAAGTTAAGTAGTATCTTTTTAAAAATTCAAAATAAACAAAAATATGAAATTCAATAAAATAAAATTTTAAATATTACCTCTATCTTTGCAAAATAATTAGCTTTAAATGAGGGATATTTCGATTCTCTACGAAGAATTAAAGCCAAAATATCCACATAACATGACTTAGCATTTTTTTTGCAAAAAATGTGAAAAAATTTAAATACGTATAATTCATGCAATTTTTTTCAAACGGTTCCATATTACTTTGTTTGAGGTCAAATGCTACCCATACACCAAGTTTTATCAAAATGTGAGACCCTTAGGGACAAACATTTGTTGAATTGAGGTGGAATGATCCAGGTTGATATGACTGATATTCTCATTATTTACATAATAATATCGATACAAGTATTTCACTTTGCTCTTTTTTTCCTCACCGTATGGTTCCAACTCCTTCCATGGGGAAGGTTTTTTTGGTATTCTGTCAAAATGACTGCGGTGAATAATTGATTTATTGCGTAAAATAGCTGATACATCGTAAAAACTACTCAATTTCCGAGGAGATCCAGCTGTAAGATATCCATCCTTTAAATTAAGTCACCCTGGAGAACATACGCGAACTCAACTCCAATGGAAAACACTATATACCTTGGCAAATATCTCGAAAATTTGTCCGCCAAGTGGCTAACGTTTTGGTATCTTTGGAAAAGCGAGATATTTTTCGTAGAAAGGAGACCAAATTAAGTGAATTATATGTTAACTGATATCTCGCTCTAACAAACTTAAGGGGAGATCTATATTTGACCATTACTTAAAAAGTAAGTATATCTTTTAACCCTGGGGCTACTGGAAAAAAAGATAGTCATTGTGTTCTGACTGGATCGAAAGGGTCTACAAGAATTTCTTTACAATAATAGTTCTTATATTTAATCTTAAGCGGCCGAACTCGTAGAATCTACAGTAGGCTACTATCGGTATAGTATCGCACTAACTGATTACCAGCAAAATGGTATCCATAGAACTCTACTAAACTTATCAGCGCCAAGTGATCCACTATTTTAGTAGCTGACTCTTAAACTCCCCGGATTTTTTCTAGTGGCGCCACGAAATATAGCGGCCTATCATAAGTGATCATCTCGGGTGATAAACCTAAGCCATGACTTAAGGTAACATTTTTTGGCAAATTCTTAGGCAAGGTAAGACGATAGTCTTATGCCTAAAAAAGTTTAATAACGATAGTCTTATGTTCGTTACGTTGATTGACATTTATTAAATTCTTCAAGGGGACATGATTACTGCATCTCATCTAAATCCACGTATGAAGAAGCCAGTGTCGCTTACCGTTGCTTCTTTGCTTTTAGAGCAGCCACAACGAAGTTATGTACTGTACCACAATAGTGGGGATATTAACTTATTGAGTTCAGAGAATAGCAGCGTCTAGTGGTTTACTGACAATGATCCATGAATATCAATTTTAGTGGACGGTTAAGCGCTCTTAGTAGTCAGCAAAATAAGTCGTCTTACTGGCGTGCTTCAGCTGAAATCTGTCAATACGGTCATATCCATAAATGCATGAGCAAGCTACTATCAACAAACGAGCTGTCAGCCAGCGAAGTGGTGTTCATTGAACGCTACTAAGCTTAGCAGCGCCAAGGATGCTATTATTATAGTAGGTGGCTCTAAAACTGCCTTACTTCGAGATACTACTAAATACGGCGGTCTGTCACAGTTGTCCACCCCGTGAGAAACACTTTAAACTAAACGGAAATTTTAGGCATAAATATCGAATATGCTGGTGAAGGTGTTTCCTCGAGAAATGTGCGCGTATGCTCTGGACGCAGATATGGTGAGAGCAATAACGACTGAGTCAAACTGAACATGGAAATTATTTTTTCTTAATTTCCGACTTAATTTCTTTGGCCTAGTTTTAGGAGTTTTTGGAGTATTTACTCGACAAAATTGAAAGAGTTGTCGAGGTGATTGCTGTAACTTCAAGCGTCGGAAAGCGCTTGCCATTACTTTTTCATTCCGTTTACTCATTTCAAGGCCGCACTCCAGAGTAGAGTTCATCAAATCTAGTGCGTGATGTCTACTTCCCAGAATGCCCAGGCACTGATTTATCAAATTCATGGCCTAAATGTAAACTTATCAAAAATAAAAATCTTAAGCAATTTCTCTCGCTGAGATTTCAGTTCACTCAATAAAATATTCGTAGTAAAAATGATGGAATATCGTTAACTTTCCTAAAAATAGGTTAGTGTGTGTCTTAATAGTGAGTAGTGAACTCACTAAAATTCAACGTGTAAATCGACCTAGTCTGTAATAATGGAGATCAAATATTTCGCGTAGCGTAGCGTAGCGGGCAGCGTGGGTATTTTCTGGGAAGATTTTCAACAATTTGAAGTCTAGTAATGTATGCCCATTGAATTTCTCACATAGGAGTGAGTTTTTTCCTGATTTTGAATGAGCAATCTCTGGAAAAAAAGCTCGAGTACTGAGCGGCCAGTATAAAACATGAAAGACACCAATTAACCATGTTTGTGACAAGTTTCAATGGTGAGTAAACGAGCATCAAAAAACGTGCCTTAATGCTGTGTTACTAATGGCCAGTAGCAGAAACGACACATATGTATTCTATAATGTCCTGGGACTCATAAGCCATAGCAAACATTAAATTAGAGTGGCATAAACATTCGATGAATTTATTGGTTTCATAACTTAAGGCATGGAATTATGTGTTCCATAAGTAGCCAAGATGGCGGATGCGCAATGAGCCGCTGGGAGACTTAATTACTTGATAAAAGAGTTGTTTTGAGACAAATGACCGGTATGTTTACCCTTACTGACTAATTATTATCTAAATTAGCAATTATTCATACGCTAAGCTTTCAGGAATCATATCCAACGTTAGAGTGTTAGATCAAATATTTGATGCTATAAACTATTTGTAACCAAGTTATGCAGCTAGTGGATGTGTTCCTGCTGCCTGAATATATTTATGAGATCTATGACTTGATGGTACTCATAACTATTGATTACATAACTAAAAGTTCTTGCAAAAGGCCATAAGAGAGACAAGGAAACGTTCGGTAGCGATTTACCAACCACCGGACTGATGTGCATTTGAGCATTATTTTAGAAACTTAAAAGGTAATACTCTCCACCATATCAACACCAACATGCTGCAATAAATTTGCTGATCTCAAAATTAGGATTGCGAGTTTGACATTTGTGAAAACAAGCAAAAAGAGGTCACATCAGGCTTTTTCACTAAACAATTTGAAAGATAAAAAATAACGATTAAAAATAGTGGTTAAAATGTTGGTGCTACTTCAACAGTAACAAAAAACAAGAGAATTTTGGATTTGTTATCGATGGAATGTGAAAAATATTTTACTTATACGAGATGAGCAAATATTCAACTTTATAATTTCCAATAATTTAAGTGTTGTGCTGATATTCTGGATAAAATTGCAACCTTACCATTCGTTAAAACAGCAAAAACAGAAGGTATTTTCAAGATCATTGCGTTTTAGTTGCAATTTACCAATGTGAATGCCGAAAAAGCGTTCAAAAGTTGCTCCTGAATGTCCTAGGCTGCAGTAATAGTTTCTGTGTTTTAAGCTGAGACCAATATTAAACATTTTACATGCTCACCTATCGCCCACGTGTCCCTAATAAGGCCATTGCCATAATAAGTACCTTTCCAACAGAATGACACCCCAGACTTACCATTATTACTTTTTTTATTTTTACTTACTTTACTCTTTATTTTTTTAATTATTATTTACTTACTTTAATTACTACCACTCGAATAAATAATCACGGAGTGGATTGACCAAGAATAAATAACTGTCAGTTCTCGATCAAACGAGAAATTATAGCAACTGCATGCTTATCCAAGTCTGTCAAAAATGCTCATGTTGACTTATGATATACTACAACACGCTGAGAGAAGGTTAAAATGGAAAGTTTCACAAATTTGAAACAGGGAATGTGATACATTGTTTATTGGTATCGCAAAAATTAATTACATAATTAACGAAACATGTCATCCAAAATCTCGGTAAATTAGACCAACAGAGGATTTACGTTAAAATCCAACGTTATGCAATATAATTTTTATCAGTATTGGTGTGAAATATATTGCATCGAGCGTGTACGTATGATATATTAACTGAAATATGTATAATAAGCCCCACTTTCATCATTTATTTCTATTAGGCCAAATAAATAATAATATGTCCATAGGAAGGAATGTTTCATGGGTGAAGGAAAGATCTAGACAGCAAGTTCGCTTCTCATTGGCTGCTGCAATTTAAAAGCACCGTTCTGATATTTTCTAAATTAGAAGAGGTGGAGAATGTTAACGCGCTTAGAGTTACTATTTATCCCAAGCATTTTATTGCTCTCCTGCATTTAGAGCCACGCTTCACCCGAGCGTGGGATGGCGCGAGCAATTTATTGCGAGCCGCATTCAGTATAGTAGCCTTGTTATGTTTACTAAATATACATTCACTTTTAGCTTTTAATATGCCTGACAGTATCGAGCAAAAATTTTATATCCTAAATATTTACAACAGAGTTTCCGCCTGTTACTAATGATATGATTTTCATGTTTCAGTATCGACAAAAATTTTATTTCCAAGAAAAATGAAAATGACATACAAACGCAAGTAACTTGCTGATTTCGGGCAAATATACCAAATATTTCTTGTGCATTAGAAAAATCACGCAGAAATGCAGTTGTTTTATGGAGGGAAAATGTTTTTTTCCTCTTCTTCTGAGACTCAAATTTATCTCTCACCTTGAAAAACACTTAGCGCTTCTCCACCATCGGTAACACCAATCCAAAGTTTTTTTGCCGCACCTCTCCACTCCTTTCGCCATTCGTCAAAAACGAACCTATAAGGTTGGAAAATACGTTTCAGCATATCAAAGAAAAAAACAATCAAATACATCTACATCTACATCTAGGTGATACCCTGCGAGCCACCACGAGGGTGTGTGGCAGGGGGTGAAGATCACCAAACATTAACCATTGACATGCAAGTAGGATATTTAAGGGATATATGCTAGATAATAGGGTCACATAGAGCTAGATGGTTAGTATCTACATAATAAGGAAGGGATTATTGGTTGTTATTACATGCATCATGCACTACAGACTACTTAAACTATATTTCACCTACCTATCCCTTTGCTACGCTGCCTATTGTTCTCTCTTATAGTACGAGGGAAAAATGACATTTTAAATCTATCGGTACGACAATCTATCTCTCTAATCTTGTTACTATGATCAAACCTAGCATAATACGCAGGGGATCTCAATATATATCTAACGTCATCTGTGAACAAATCGGTTTCGAATTTACTTAAAAGGTTTAACCTAAATTTTAACCTGCGTTCTGATAGTAATTCCCATCCTAGTTCTTCTATTAAACTCGTTACACTTATACAATTATTATTATAACGGCCTTTAACAAACCTAGCGGATCTTTTTTGCACGCGCTGGTTAGTTCAGCATCAAATAGAAGCATTCTGAATAAAGTAAGCACAAAATACGTGAGGTACTGAATTAAAAAGTCCAGGATTTGTTGTACAGTGGAGTGGTACCCTTAAAACAAGCACTGGTAAATGTTCTTCATCTGCAGCCTTATCTCAAGTTTGATGCGAAAATTCATAATTCCATTCAGTCTAGTTCAAATCATGGATTGAACTAAAGACAAATGAAGCTGCGCATTTTGCAAGAGAATCCAATGCTCGGTGAGAGTTGCTGTGATACAAAGGAGGACGGTGTGGGAGCCACTAAAGACTTCACGATGACATGTCACAATTATGCTGCATGATAAATTCAAACCGTGTGAGCTTAAGACTGGCACCGAGAATATTACCCTACGCTTCCTTCGGGTGAGACGACAGCGAGCAATGAACGGTGCATATGAGCGAATGGATAGGCTCAAGCGTTCTTTTCTCAACTGACATTCACCCATAAAACGATCATAGAACCAAGGACTGACCACAGGTGCGAAGGCTCTCTCAGAGCCTAAAATATGAAGTATCTTCTCTGGCATTCAAACTGGGTGGGTCATCGTCCCGAATTTCTACGTTTATAGAACTTAGTGCCTCTGTTGCTAAAATTGACGAGAAAAGTGAAAAAATATGAAAAACGATTTTTTTACCTCATATTTTTCACTAGCAATACCACAAGAAAGTTGATAAATTTGGTGCAAGAGGTCTTCATATTTGAATCTTAAAATTATTTTGATTCAAGGTATTTAGTCGACGTTTTCACTAATGGATGGCCGAAAGAAATAAATATTGATTTCTCGCATTTTCCCTCAAACCCTTCGTTTTTATCTCAAATGAGCGTTTTTAGCTTCAAAATCACCTTTTTTACCCTTTAAACAAGAGAAAAGATTTCCTGGGTAGCCTCACCACGATATGGTATCTTTTACTGTAGGTTTTGATAGCTTAGTATAAATGATCTCTATGAAAATTTCAGTCAGATTTTATTTGAAATTGTTAGCAATCTGACCTCTTCCTGTGATATTAACGAACGTTCGATGATATATGCATTCCACGTGCTATGTTGAAGTAATCTTTCAATATAATTTCAAGTTTTATTTCTTTCCGTTGATTTCTTAGTAGCATCATAAAAGTAAGATATTCTCCACTTCAATTTATATTTAAGGAAAGATTTTTTTATTTTATATAAATAACGAAATCATGGTCATTATTATCACTATCATGAGGATAATGCTGAGTACATGTGTTGTTCCCGTTCTAAAGCAAATAAAACGCAACTTTGGTCCTGGCAAACCAACGTCTTATAAACCAACCTGAAAGATACCGCGGATGCGTCACTACGCCGGCGTTTTGAAGTAGTGCTTCTTTCTTAGAGGAAGTAAAATAAGTTCAGATTCAAGCGTCACGATCTTTAGTGATTTGTGTGCTGAAAGACTGAATTAGTATTAATAATGTTGGCAGAGACGAAAAAATGGCAAAATCCTTTCCCAGAACCCCAGCAACACAAGTTATCGTGACAAGACATTCCAAGGGGCAGCACTCACTATGCTTATGTCAGAAGTGCGCCGTACACTGGCCGTACATAAACTTTTAAGTAATTGCAGTTGGGCCAAAATATATAATCGACCCTTCCAAAGCCAAATGGCATGTTTAAATTGAAATTCTTCTTTAATAAATGTTTTCTGTTTCAAGATTAATGACGATGGTTATTTTATTATATTAACTATGATTTTCTCAGTAAGGTAAGTTCCTCTCATTTTGTAATCACGATTAAATTAGATACAAATGTAGGTATAAGTTGCTTTTCCTCTTTTTAATGTGCTAAACATTTTTACTTTAACTAAAGGCTCTGATATGTTTAAGATAACGGTTTATTTTCCTATTTCAGTTAACTAATGTAAACGCAGGAGATGACTGAGAACAGTAACACTTCGAGCAAAAAATTATTTGTTTATTTTTGAAAAATGAAAAAGACTCGAGACAGTGGAGACAGCCTCATCAGACGACAAAAGACGAAAACGGATAATGTGAACACACCAACACTGACTCCAAGTCTCTACTTTTCCATCGGCAAGGTAGGTACTCACATATGGCATGTCTTCTAGCATGTGTGGTAACACCCTCGTGGTGGCTCGCAGGGTATTACGTAGATGTAGATGTAGATATGTGGAAAATTACCATAGCAATAACTACATGTTACTAATAACATGCCAAGTAATACTAATAAACTACACGCGTTATTCTCGTAAATTATATATAATATGGCTTTTTTAAGTCTGGAGTATATTGTTTGGTAACATGACAACATCTTCTCGTTCGAATTCTCAAGAATTGGGCTTTGAGAAGACGTAATTCCAATAATCATGAGAGAAGAAGCAATAATACTGCGAAATGACGGATTATTTATCACAGTAAGGGTAAAGGCTAGGAAGATATTCCCTCCAAGCGAATGATTAAGAGATCAAATGACCCGTGAAATGACCTCTGGAGCGGGGTGTAAACTTGACCAGTGAGCTGGGTTTCTAACTAGAGGGCCCAGGCTAGAATCCCGAGATGTTGGAGATTTTTCAGAGACATAAAAATCCTTACTTGGGTTCCATCCGGAGAATACTTCAAGTGTAGTAATCTGTGCATCGCATGGAGCGTTGAATTATGCCCCTTGGAACATTTCTCCAAGAACGGACTAACGCTAGCGCCGGGTTGTTCTCTACCCATTTCCGCTATTCCTGAAAAAATCCTTCTTTTATCAACCGACCTACCTCTACTCAATAGTAAAAATGATCAGAGTTGTCCTTCAATTCAATTCAAAATCTCTTTATTTCCGCTTGTACATTTTCAAGAACAACAGCGGAAAGAAAAAATAGAAAAACGTAAACTTGTCCTTGGCCTCCTCAGGGTGAGGTTAAGTCTTTTATTTGCTCTTTGGCATCCTTGTCGGCGGTTTCAATCATTAACCAAACTACCGGCCAATCAAATGCGGAGACAGTCATTTGTGTACCCGTACGTAACTGAAAAAACCATCATTCTAAAACGAATGCACTGATTGAGCCTAATTCGAAATATCAATACGACTGTTGGGCTATGAGCCAGCTTCGATTTTAAAACCGGAAAAAACATGCAGCAGACTACAAACACATCAAAACTTCTTCCTTCTGGCTCTTCCGCGTAAAATTTCCGCAGAAGAGCCTCAAAAATGTCATCGTTTCGGTCAATAAATCTGAGTGCAATTTCGGCTCAAGAGTCAAATCACATTGTCAATACGCCAACTCAACCCCCGGCGATCAGCAAATAATATCTCGTGATTCTGAGTAAACATAGTCTCGGTCTTTTAATAGCATGGCGCGGTGGATATGGAAAGAGGGAGGACATTCCATCGTCGAATGCTCGCCAAGGACGAGAGTTCCACCGCGACGGCAACGCGAGAGCGCAATGGCAAACAGTCTGACTGAGGTGTTAAGGTGGTTGGAGCGCTAATCGTGAGTCATGGAGTGCACTGATGCAGTTAATCGACAAAAATTCATGGACCACACCTCACTTATTTAAACCAGTATGGACGGTGAAAAATAACCATATATTAAGTAATTAAATTTGTTACATTCCGTCTGAATTACAGTATTGTCATGACTTGAGTTTAAGGCGAGGAATTCGAAATTTAAGGGAAAATCGCCTAATAATGTGTTTTTTACACGGAATCATACCTGTTTATTTGGTAGCAACTATTATAATGATATGAAACGTACTATTTCTTGCTTAGGAGAAAATCTGTACACAGGAATTCTAATTATTTCGGAATTTGTGTCAAGTACCATAAGGCTACGTGTAAAAATATCATTTAATTGTCAATAAATCATATCGATAACTTGCAATTTGTTTACTTTTATCAATATATTTTACCAATAACTACACGTACGCAAATTTTCACACTAATCTGTACATGAAGGAAAATCACACCTTCCACCTGAAGGAAGCGGTGCGCGGGGAAGGCCAATCGCGCTCTGGGCGCAGTCATGCCTAACGAGTACTGCGCGCCTCCGGCGATTCGGGTACGGTCCCTCGCAAAGACAGCGGCGCGATGATTCTGTATGGTAAATAATAACACCAATTGATCACATTATTGATTTTCAGTCAGGGCCGCAAGACGGAAGCCAGAGTCACTCATCACTCCCGTCGCCAGCCAGCATCGTGCGGGAAATGGAAGAGAATTAATGATGCGCTCGTCATCACACGCTCGTCAAAAAAACAAACTCGAGTGAATCACTCTTCGAGCACTTATCCGGCGTCACGCATACACCCGCTTACCTCCGCCGTCTCCAAAGCCTTAGCGTTCTACTCCCTCCATGCTTTAATCCCTCCACTCAAGGTCAGCGGTTCTAGGAAATGCTGGCGGTTTTCCCCGCTCCTTCGAGCCCAGTTTCCTTGCGACGTAACTATCCGTCTGAAAGGGGCACTTCACCCTGATCAATCTCTAGAATCGACGAGCCGCATTTTCTTTTACAAATTACACGAATAGTTTGATGAATATTAGTGGGAATTTCCACATATAGAAGGAAAAAATATAGCTTGAATCTTTTACGCAATTTTTAAACGATTTATCTTCGAAAAACGTTCATCAAATTTTCGTAACACCAGCGTATAGCGGCATAAACGAAGGTAAGTATTTGAAATGAGAAACAAGATGGTGAAACGGGGAGATTTAAATTATGCTACATATTTCTCGAGAAATTAGGGGCCATTGTAATTGCGATAAACCTTTCCTATTAAAGTACTTCCCACCGTGCAGTGAATTTGGTACTAATCAAATAATATCTCGTTACTATTATTAATATCTCACCCCACACAAAATGCAATGAGTTCCGTATGATGCGGGTATCCCGCATCAACAGATATTATATGGCATATATGAATTAGTAGTGCAATCCAGTGATCAGCTAAGCTATATCAACTTGTACACTGCGGGTTAGCATTTCTTAAACGTATCACTCTCCTAGTTAATAGTATTGCCATGAATTGGTCTCCCGAGTCCATAATGGTCCTTCCTCACTGGCCAGGCGAGTGTGCGGTGCTCAACCGCTCACTAGAAAGAGTATTGCATGCCCGGAGTGATATCACTCCATGTCCCTAACCATGCAGCAGACTTGCATGATGCTTCATATGTAGATGCAGTGTATACGTCATTTGCTGAATAGCTTACTGAAATAGGCATAAGTATTGGCGAAATACTCCAAAAGTCTTGAATACAGAAAATAATTTCATTTAAAGTCAAGTATTTTTATGATAAACAATAAAAATGTATTTAATCATTATAAACAGTCTGTAATATTAAAATGCTAAAGATTTGTTTGTATTCAGAATTTTGGTGAAAGAGGGGGAGCTGATAGTCATCAGTTTCCCTTGGGATATGCGTATTTTGAAAAACGAATACGCCCGTGACATGAGTCAGTTTGTGGAGAAAGTAAACGGAAGCTCGCTAGCCATCTCTTGGCGCACATTTGAATAGCCATATCAAGCATTGAATCATACGTACGTACGCGCGGCCATTTATGTGAGTCCGGTAGCATTAGCAGCGTTAACGCAGCAGGTCTCTCTAACAGTCGGGAGCGAAAATTACTCCTAATTATTACTGATTACGATGATCTCTCATCAATCCGTAGATTGGTTTGCTGCCCTTTGCTACGCGTATATTATTTTCAGTAATCAATTTTATTTCCATACATACCCTGATTGTAACATCCGTCATCACCAATATCATCATCAGTGTTCAATCCGAAGATTTGTTCGCCGCAGCTGCGAACTACGCTTCCTACACACCAAACGCTAAATTCCTCCGTCACATTATACTTCCTTCATGATTTTCCTGAATTATTCCAATCTTCCTCTTTCCTTGTAATTCTTTCCATTCATTTCACTTCCCATTATTTTTTAATACCCCTTGGAATATCACAAAATGTTCAGTCATTTACTTTTCTCGGCGATGCATACTTTTGTTGTTCCTACCATGGTCTCTTTGTTTTACCGACAGCCCTTCCCTTCTCTTCTCTGGACATATTGGTGAGTCTCTTCTCCCTCAATATATTACTGTTAGTCATTATTCTAACGTGTCATTTTTCCAACGATTGTACCTTTTCCTGCCACTGTCATATAAGCATCACGGCTACATTTAAGTATGATATGTGATAATGAAGGGCATTCAAGTACCTTCTGTTAGCAGAATTTTCATCGGTTTAAATTAAATTCTTATCCCGGTGGACCGAGTTTGAGCCCCGACGGTGGCGAAGATTTTCATCTGCAAATGTCTGCTTGGGCGCCACGCGGAGAGCACTTCGACTGTGATACTCCGTCCATCTGATGGGATGGTATGAACTGTAGTCTTATGGGCGCCTTTCGAGAAAGGTAGGTTAATACGGAGGTCGAGTCACTATCCAGCTTTCCTCCATTCCCAAGATAAACGTTCTCTCACCAAAATAGCAATCCCTCCTCAACAGTTCAAATGAACAGTCTTCGGTTACCTCCCCTAAAAAACCAAGCCAAAGAAGTTCAATGTATTTATTCTTGATTATGAACCGATGAAGGAAGGATATAATCGTATTTGAGAATAGACTAGACGGAACTATGAGATATTTCTACACCGGAGATGAATATTGAAGGCAATAAAATGTAACCATACCATAATACCATGACCATAACCATACCATAACCATACCATACAGAATGGGTCAGATGTACAGATTTTACGCTCATGACATTGTAAACGTTGCAGAAATAGAGATATACTCTAACGATTCATCTGTAAAAATGCCAAATATAAATATTTTCCAAAAAAGGGTGCTGCACCTCCATCCCAGTTGTGTACCAAGGTTCCTTTCTTTTTCATCCTATGTATCTTTTCCTTTCTTTTTCATCAAATTTGATTGGAGATGAAATTGTTCGCAAATATCCCAACTTGAAGTTAATATAATCAATTTTTTATCCGAATATTTGTGTGATACCCATCTCTTTTCATCACTTCTTAATTATTTATGACCGACCACTTCATGCGCTCCAAACCATTTCACCTCGATCTACGGCCTCCACTCGCACCTTTTCTAAGCACAACTCATTTGCTAGAATTACATATTACCCACCCCTATTCGTCGCATTTACAAAGGTTACCATAAAGGTCACTCTGTCATTATTATCTCCTAACCGGCCAGCCAATATCCTCCCCTCTATCACTGCCTCCAGCATTCCCTTGCGTCTCATTAACTGCACCATCCATAAAACTCCATCTCTTATGATTTCCGCTGCAAATTATTATCCCCACATACCAGCCCTTCGCTCGTCTAATTTTTCTACGATGGAACTCCTTTCACCCCTGCTTCTCCTCACGTTTCCAACGCCTCCAATCCACTGTCATGGTTTCTCCTCAGTATCCTGGTTCCAACGTCCTCCAACCCTCACGGTCTACAGGGAACGTTGCTTAAAATTAATTACATGGGTAAACTTCTAAATTTTTTAGTAATTTTCATTAGTATATTTGAATGATTGGGATATATATATATGTATATATATATATACAATTAAAGAGGAAACTTACAGGGGGTAAAAAGACGAAAGTAAAGAGAGTCTTACTTAGAGACGTTTCGGGTGTTATCCCTTCTTCAGTCACACAGAGAATGCATTGGCATTCTCTGTGTGACTGAAGAAGGGATAACACCCGAAACGTCTCTAAGTAAGACTCTCTTTACTTTCGTCTTTTTACCCCCTGTAAGTTTCCTCTTTAATTGTGTTTGTGGCCATTTGGCGAAGTTTTCCATTGTGTATATATATATATATATATATATATATATATATATATATATATATATATATATATATATATAAATTATTAACTTCGTTGTAACCTGGTTATAAGTTTCCTAATATTCTACATCTACATACTATCCCTGCCAGCCGCCCTTGAGATGTTCGGCCATCAGATGTGAAAAGAAGTAAAAGAGAAGGTTATGGAGAGGTGAAATAATGAAGTGCATTGGAAATGTTTTGAGTGGAGCTCAGATTTTATAATTGCCACTTATTGTGCGCGGAAAGAACGAGTTTTGTACCTATCTGTTCGGCAATGTATATCTCTTATTTTATCGCTTCTATCAGACCTAGATAAGTAGGGCGGTGGCAAGGTGATATTTTCTGTGTCGCACTGAAACACACCTGTTATGTGCAAACTATGGACTTTTCTCGAGCAAAAGTCCAGCGTGCAGGGAGTATCTAGCGGCTCCCAACTTAATCCCTCTAAAAGCTGTGAAACTTTATACGTTTGCAGTTTTCAACGAAGCTCGCGGCTTTCCTTCGTATTTTATTTATTATTTTGGGATAAATCTTTCTTTCCTGGGTTCCAAGTGCTTGCGGCGAATTCAAGGTGGGGCACAACCAGAGCGAAGTACCACATTTCTTCTACTTTTCTGTCTGAGGATCTTTCGCTTGATAAGTCGTAATTTCCTTAAGAATGAGCCGTATATGTTTAAATGAATGCCCCCCAAATAGGTTTGAAGTATTGCTGATAGAAATGGGGCAAGAGGGTATCGGAGAAAAGCAACCACGCCCAGGCGAAGGTAATAAACTGCCCCTGACGGTTCATATCACATTTTTCATCACACTCCACTGCCTTTCTCCATGTAAGGTCAAAGTGGTTGGCTCACTCTGCGCCACTTTCGCTAGCATAACTCTGAGAATTGCAGAATTCATTTTCTGGCACAATATGCATTACTAATATCCCCCACCTGTTCCAATGCATCCAAAAATCAAAGATTCTTCATTATTGCGGTCTACATACTGAAATAAAACTTGATTGTTTTTTATTCCTATTATCTAAAATAATAGAAAAAATATTGCATTATTTATTCATTTTATTTAGCAATTCAACACTATTTAGCACTTAAAATAACGGAGAAAATATATATACTGCAATCATTTGACTACGTATGCACAATTTTTTATAATCACGAAATAATACTTTCATGTTATTATAATTGCTGCTAACATCTATCAAGATTTCTCCTCGAGTCAATGATTCGAAAAACATTATCGGACAGAATTTTCACCTAGATTGGAATAGCGCGCCTAAAACTATCAATATCTTACCTAATCCCATAATATAACGAAGACAAAAATATATATTGAAATTTTTGTATCATTTTCATTACTGCATATATGGTGAGTTTCACCGCATAAATAGATACGCTACAACAAATAAAACGAAAAACAAAATATTTTCAGATTTTTTGGAAAATGTACGCTCACTGACCCACGACTACCGCTCAATCCACCTAAGATGCTCCTTTGAAAGTGTGTTCACCATCGACGACTCCAAACCTGACAAAGGTAGCCCTGCCATCATCAAACGATAATTGACACCAAAAAGGGATTATAAAAGCAATACAATTCATGAGAATGAGCGAGTGCCTAGGACCAGAGGAACTTAATGGTACTGGCTTATAAGATCATAATGTGAAGGGAAAGGTGGCGTCCGAAAGGTGAGAGAAAGTGGCAGAAAGTCCGTCCAGAGATCCCCTCGTGAGTCATATGGTGCTTCAGCCAGCTCATCACAGCTCGATTTCCTCTTCTTGACCCCTAATTTTTTGCCGGCGTATGAAAACAAATTTTGCTGATCTTACACCAGGTCTAATTCTAAGGAGGTAGCCATGGAACACGGTTTCAACTTACTTCTATCTACCACCCCAGCCAGGTACTATATCATTAATAAACGCTAAAAAACCAAAAGACTGGAAGACCAACGATGCCACTAAAATATTTAATGAGTGGAAAAGACAAGAACCCGGCATATGCTCCTCTTTTATTCAAATTTTTGAACTCATAACTGTTAATCATATTATAAGCTCCCCAGGCAGTTAGCAAAATCATATCATACCTAACCTGGCTTCAACTATCCCTCCTGGTAAGCAAAGTTAAGTGTTATTTTATGATACACAAATATTTCAATGTACCTGGTTCCTCGCATAATATTAATATTCAAGCAACAGTCGAGTGTATCAAAAGACAAGATGATAAATTGAATGCCCGCCTTCATAAATGATACCAAATTATAAGTAATAACCTCGAGGGCATTGATATCTTAACGGTTATGGGACGTAAAAAGTCTCATAAAGAAGGGTTACTGGCTTTCTGTAATGACGTACGATAATCAGTTTACCCTGCGCTTACAATCTTCCGCGAGCGAACAGACAGTGTAACATAGCAAATAAAAAAACTGGGTTCGGAACAGTTAGGACCTCTAAGGCCACACCTTTCGGCTTACATCACATGAACGTTTTCACATTCGGCGAGTTTCAGTAAGAAAAAGAGGGTATTTTTTACCCCAAGCTATATCTCTGGAACTGATAGGAGGGACGAAATAAGAGAGTTACTCTGCAAAATGATTGCCATAAAAATGCCTTCCTTTCTCATACGATTGATACTTTTGACATAAGAGACACATTTTTATAATTCTCATCTCTCCTCTCCCACCGTCTCATCCATTCTCTTCCTCTCCATGGCTGGTGTCCTTACACTTGCCTCATGCATCTCCATTGATTCGCATTGCAGTATGTAGGTATACATTTAGATTTATATTTTCTTCTGGGATAGCAGAAAAATTGGACTGTGTGTTGACAATGCAATTATCTACTGAGATTTGACCACAAAACTGGCCTACGAAGCTCTCTCATTGGGTCAGAGAAATGTCAAATCTTGAGATCTTTGGTGGTGGCTGTCACCAACATGGTGGAGAATGGGATTCATTGCGCGAAAAATATTTATGACTTCGGATGAATTATAGTATCAGTCTCGTTTGCTGAAACTTCTTTTTGCTTTTTGAATCCAATAATAAATTACTAGTGCACGAAAAATTCCAAATCAACCACATTCCCTGCAACCAAGGACAATTTCTCACGTCTTTCTAACTATATAATCATCCAATTACATGCAAATTTGCACCCAATA
Organism: Ceriagrion tenellum; assembly: GCA_963169105.1. Lineage (NCBI taxonomy): Eukaryota > Metazoa > Arthropoda > Insecta > Odonata > Coenagrionidae > Ceriagrion > Ceriagrion tenellum. The sequence continues at coordinate 96,753,491 of OY720638.1, read as the reverse complement.
ACTTAGAACCTATTTCGATTCCATGTTTAAGTTTGTATCATGGTCAGATTCAAGTTTTTCTGATAACCTGAATATAGCATCCATGAAATACGTTTTATAAATAGAGATGAAAATGAATTAGGTTTTCGTCACTAGCTGTATTACAATTCAATCTTGAAAACGGATATTATAATATAGGTTCTTATGAAGATTGCTCATACTTTAGCAGAAAAACTTTATTTTTCTAAACTTTAAACAGAAAAGGAATTTTTAAGCTTTTAATTACAACTGTTCATAAGAAACGAAAAGTCCTGAGAAATTGGATAAAAATAAAATGTTGGCATCATACCACCGATTTCTTGAAGTTATTAGCGATTTAATGACGTAATTGAGCAATTGGGTGAAATTCGCAGTGACAAAACCATTCACCTGGACTAGGGGATCATACCAAGATCCCTCTATATTTTGCGTCGAGTGCTCTAATCAATTATGCGAGCCAGGCGTCCTCTTCCCCTGTGAATCTCATTGGGACCATAAGGAGCAAGTTGTCGTTGTATTGTGGTTAGAGAACTTGGCGGGAAATTGAGGGATCTGGGTTCGATTCCCAGTCCAGGGGAATGGTTTTTCCACTGTGAATTTGACAAAATTGTGTGAACACTACAGGGTGACTCCGATAAAGTTACTGTGCGGCTTGTTCCGCAAGTCTTTGAAAATGCCGTAATTTATGTCAAAATGTGGTCGTTACATGCAAATAGCGCCGCAGGTCGGCTTCTATGACCAGAAAAATGTGGTAATTAATAATATATTTGTGGAGTAATCTGCATATTTTTTGCCTTTACGTTTGGTCTTCAAAAGGTAACCCATTTCATCAGTGAAAGCAGGATTTTTTTTATATAAATAAATAAAAATTTGTTTCTTTTGTTTAATTGTCTTGACTCATATAGTCAAGGCAAATCCACCTTAACCTTTCTTAACACACTCCACAGTCACATTCCTTTTTCCTTATTCGTTCCGGAGAGTTCTTTTTCTTTCCTCTTCGGTGCACATACCTTTCCTCGGACAAGAATCCCCGTCACATCATCTCACCACCCTCTCCACCATATTCCCTTCGCCCAACTGATTTCTTGCTCGAGATATTTATATAATTCCCTCGAAATTCTTCTCACGAGCATTTTTTCAGGTTCTTCCGTTTCCTTGCCTTTTCAATCGCTAGAATCAAGTCTCTTCATCTTGATTCATGACTTCCTAATTCTCGATTCTTTTATTATGCCCATTGTTTCAATTGCGGTTCTCTTCATCCCCATTTTCAGATTTTCACACCTATCCTCTATTGTTCCACTTCACGTTCACTACGCAAATTTTTTATCGATAACTTCTGAAATACCGTCTATTTATACTTCATTCAAGGCCACTAAATTCCACCCATGAAATCTCCTTCCCCGTTCAATAGTATTCAATTAAAAATATCTTGAGTCACTTTATAACGACCCAAACCCTGATAATGGATTACCCATATTATTATTTTTTTGTTACTTCTGTAACTTTCCCCTCCGAGTCCCCAGCAAACATCCGGTTTCGTTGCCGTCATAATGGCCGAGAACTCGAGAGGGGCGGTGCAGAGTTCGTAGCCACCTCCGAAACCCATCGGATCAGTGGCTACCCTGCGTACGGGTCGTGCGCACGAAGCAAACGGAGTGACCCCAAGAGGACGGCCTTCTGCAGGCGGGCTGCAAGTGATTCCGCCTGTGCCACGCAAGCAGGAATACACTGGATGCTCTGTATCAGCGAGCCCTTGATTCCACCGAGCACACCTATTACTAGGACAACTAGTTTTACGGAGTGTCCCGGGTACATCAGCCGAAGTTCGAACAGCAGGTCTTGATATTTCGTCCGTTTTTCCGCCTCTTTCGCGTCCAAGTTCGTATCGGCCAGAGCCGAAAACTCAATTATGAACATGGAACGCGATAGGCGGTCGAGGAGAACGATGTCAGGCTTGTTCGCCTCCAACTGCCTGGTGGTGGGGAATGAGTGATTCCATCAGATTTTTATTTTGTCGTTCTCCGCGACGGACTCAATATCTCCAGGGGCATAGGGCAGCACATTAACTTCGTCGATGCCGTAATGATGTCGAAGGTGGAAATACAACACCCGCAGAGCTGCGTTGTGCCGAGCTAAATACGCTGACTGCGCGTAATAACTGCAGCCGGAGAGAAGGTGACTCAAAGTCTCCAGCTTGGCTCGGCACGCTCTGCATCTCGTGTCCGCCAACTCCGCCTTGAATATAATTCGGCGGTACACGAGAGTGTTGATGACAGCATCCTGGCACGTGAGAACAAAACCCTCTGTTTCGGACCTGAGACCCGCGGAACTAAGGAAGGCAAACGTCAGATCCTTCGATAGCCCAAGTTTTTCCATGTTTCGGAAGAAACATCCATGCATGGGCTTATCGGTATGTGTCTTGAGCAAGGTCTTCTGCTCAGCCTTTTTGACCTCGAGCTTCAAGACGTCTGCCCTCAGTGACACGATTGACTTGCCACTGTCGTTACCGTCGGATGACAGGTCAAAGTCCAGACCGGTTTCGTCCGCTGCCCTCTCCGCCGCATGGAAGAGGAGCGCCCCCACCCCGGCTCCTTCGTGCTCCCTTACGAGAGTGAGCAGGGGGTCCGTGCTGTTGAACACACAGCAAACTGTACCCAAGACCACTCTGTTATGGAGACACTCCAGGCTTAATAGCTCTCTACCGCCAAAACTTCGAGGGAGATACAATCTGGCGACGGAAGATTTCGGATGAAGACTTCTATAGATGGTCAGCATCTTCCTCGCTCCCCAGTCGAGGTTTTGCAGCTCGATACCATTCCATTTCATGCATCTAAAGGATTCATGCATCCAGACAGCTGCGAACATGTTGGTGGCAAGAACTTTGTTCTTGCCAGACAGCTCAGAACTCCAGATTTTTCTGATAGTCTGTCTGTACTTGGCGGTGAGTCTTTCCTTCACTGCTGCTACCTCCTGCATTCAACGCTGGAGGCAACGGTCCGCTTGCCCGATGTCAAGATGAAGCGCGTTTTCCAGAGTGGTAACAGGCGTTGGATGCAGGACACAACCTCTGGGTGGACTTTCATCAACTTCAGCATGGCGATGAGAAGCTCATGCAAAGTGGTGTCGAAAGCCTTGCGATAGTCCACCCAGGCCATGGATAGGTTTCGCTTATGTCAGGCGGCATCCTGACACATGCACCTGTCAATGAGCAGGTTGTCCTTGCATCCCGCGATTCCTCGTTTGCACCCCCTTTGCTCGTACACCTCCTCCCACACAGGCTGGATCTGCCGGAGGATAAGGTCGCTCAAGATCGTGGTGAACGCCTTGTATACAGTGTTTAGACGGTTATAGGGTGATAGTTCTTCGGATTGGACAAGTCTCCCTTTTTCGGAATGAGAACTGTGTGTCCCTCAGTCAGCAAAGGTGGAAATGGCCCTCTTCCTGTGATGAGGGACGTGAAGATTCTGGCCAGATGTTTATGGGTGAAAGTGAACTTCTTCCACTAGAAGCTATTCATGGCATCCATACCTGGAGCCGCGAAGTTCTCCTTGCCAGAAAAAGCGTGCTTCACGTCACTTTCCGTGACTGAAAGGAGTCCATCCACATTGAGTAGGTGGCGGTCGCAGAACTCTTTAAAGAGTGCGATGGCCGGAGTGTCTCCATTGAATGACTTCGACGTTTCGTAGATATCCTTCCAGAAACGCTCGACCTCATGAACGGGTGGCGGGGATTCAACAACAGGCGGAGGAGGCCGAAAGAAACGGGACGGCTGAAGGAGAAAGGTGGAAAACTCCCTTATGCTTCTGCTCCTTTTCAGGAGTTTTTTCTTGGCCGTGGTAAGCGCCCGTACCCTATCGACCTTGTTCTGCTTAATAGCAAGCAGCACGTTTTTGTTCAGTGTGTGATGGTTGAACCTGAGGCTGCGCGCAATTCGCCGAACTTTAGATGTAAAGGTTCGCCCGGAAATGATGTACTCAATCACACACTGAATCCTCGACGCCTGCTGTCGCGCCAACGTGATCTTGGCATCCAGCTTTTACAGCCTTGTTGCTTCCTTATCCTCCCGAGAGGAGTCCTTTCGGGAGGTTGCCAAAACCTTGGCCGCAGCGTAGACCACGCAATTCACCGTCCAGAGATCTGATGTCTCTGTCAGGATCTCGTCGATGAGTCCATTCATTTGGGGCAGGTGGGTACCCTGCAGAGAGATCTTTCGATGGATTCCTCTCTGCCTAGTGTGTCCTTCATCATCGTTAATTGTGTTTCTTAACCGCGATCGTAATAGTTCAGAGTCAGTCTGACCTACATCCTCCCTCTTTGTAGGAGATACCGACAAACGTAGGGTACTCACGTCAGCAGGTGGAGGTGCTGCCTGTGACGGAGAGAGTGGTTCGGCTGGTGGTGTATTAGTCTGAACCTACGGTTTGTGTATATTTTACTTTTTCCGCAGGTGGTTGGCCTGATCGCGCAAGGTCTGCTGCGACAGGTGGTCATGTTCCGGATGCATCTCACACCACAAAGACTGCATCCTGGCCATATAACCCCTGGGTTCGGGCTCGCTGGCAGCATAGCATGTGAGGAGGTCGCCCCTTAAGGCTTCCGTCCACTCCATGCAAGCTCCCATCCTAGTACTTCTTTTTCCTTGGCCATGCCCAACTGTACTGGGGCCCCCATCCGAGCGGGGCCGGTTGTGGGTGGCCTTATCTGAGTTCTTTCTTAGAACCAGATTATACTGCATGGCGGGTGGTTAGCCTGCCACATAGACGTCCACCATTAGCCGGCAAAGCCGTTGCCAGGTACGCCACGAGGAGGCTGGTGGTCCGCTTTCGTACCCTCCATATTATTATTATTAATCAAACATTTTTTATCATTTATAACGCATTTTAATAACGCAATATAATAACGCAAAATAGTTTTTACGCAGTTCACCAGTTTACTATTTCCAGAGTGTTAGAAGTATGTATGATAGATAGAAATCTCCGCATCCGCACAATCCAAGAGTATCATTGACACTGTCATAGTATGCTTAAGTTCGTTTCCTCTGGCCTAACTCATATTACCCTCTCTTCCCACCTCTGTATTACATAAACCAATTCTTATTTTGACGCTTCCTAGGCAAAAATTTATAATTTCTCTGTTTTGCTGGTTGCATGTCTCATGTTCATGACCAGCCTCTCCATACAGATGCCAAATTATGGATGAAACTTTCTCCATAAACCAGGAATCACAAAAACCCGCCCGCCCGCCTTTCGTCCGCTTCTCTCTAATGGTAACAAAATTTTATTTAGTTATTTAGCGCGTGTTAATCCCTCCAAAGAGCTGACGTGGAATATTGCATGCAGTCAGAAAAAAAATCATAAAATTATTCTTGAACAAAGCAATCACGCGTTTTCACGAGAAAAATATGATTTGGTTGAAAAATTAAGATTTCCGCGATCCTCTATCGCATGAAGCAGGGTTTAAACGTTCGCAAGGGTGAGTGCATGAACAGGGTATATTTTACTCCCCTTGTACTACATGGTTCTCGTCTAGCCGGAGGATTTTGTCCTCTAGGATAGGAGACGCCTTCGTGAGTCTCTGTAGGAAACGACTTTATAAGGAAGTGTGCCAGGACGGCAAAAACCTTCTCTTAACTCCAACCTTACCAGACCTCTTGACTACAAACAAGTGCTGAGATTCCATGGCGCCAACATGGTTGCGAGGGACGTAGCGAGGACGTAGAGGCTAACACACCAAAACAACTACGCTTGGGCTTGAAGTTTCGTACGTTGCAATGGCAATGCGGTCACGGGAGGGTTATTAACTCTTTGGTAACCAGTCGAGATGTTTTAACCCATCTGGAGGAATAACCAAGGAACTACTTTCGTGGAGCACAGAGAACTTTATGACGAAAACTTGGTGCAGTTGCGATATTTTGGATAAAAGCGAATCGTTTGGAGAATTTACAAACAGGAGGTACAAACCTAGTATGAGATATTGAGTCATGTCAGTCTTAGAGTTCGTTTACATGTGGATTGGGACAATGAAGGGGCCATTATCGTGGTAGCACAGGGTTGGCTGTAGCACACGTCCAGTCCTAGCAATTCTTGCTACATTAAGCAAATAAGTGGATTACATTAAAAAATTATCTTTACTGCACTCCAAAATAATGGAATTCTCATCAACATTTTACTGATACCTAAGTATTGATTGTAAAAATTGGATGAACTTCTATTTTTCAGGCAAATATCTGCGAAGTGTATCGCAGTACCGCACTGGAGCGATTCCTGTAGCAATTCATTAAGGATTCAGAGCTGAATTGAAGATTCATTCCAGGTAAGCATGCAAACAAGCTTTACTTACATCTAATTAACATACATATACAGAGATCATCTTATAAAGAAAGGGAATTCTTGTAGACTGTCCTAGATTCGTCACGTGAATATTGATTACATTCTTCAGTGAAGACAGCTATATATTTTAATGCTGATGTGATACTAATATCGCTTACGTGTCGTTGTACCCAGTAGACTAAACATTATCAGTGAGTTTGGGAGGGTTCGTTAGTGTATACCTTTCAGGCTTTGATAAAATTTTACGGTATTGCATGATATATGTTGCCATTATTAAGAAAATGGCACAGGTTGGATGTATACCAACATGTATGCTGTTTATCTCCATAATTAAAACCCTACCAATTGTTCAAATGTCAACCTCCTAGGTCATAAGTGGGAAAAAATTATCAATAAACAAACTATGTCATGAAGTCATTATTCAAATATTCTGCGACAAACAAGAGTTTGGAACTAAATGTTTGTATTTTCCTGTAATATTAGAGGGTGCCCAAAGTATCGCATTTTTAACCTCCTCCTCCCTACTGCATGTCTTAGGTTTTATACATGTCACAGCCTTCTTTAGTTCTGGTCTTTCCCTCTCTTGCTCGGACGTCCCAAGGGTCATCTACCTATTAAGTTTGCTTTGATATTCTCTATTCATTCATTCTTACTAAGTGTTTTCTCATTACATTTCTATAGTCTCACATCTTTCCTGGATAATTTTCACCTCAAGTTCTTGCCATCAATCTGTACTTCGTTTTCTATCTGTTGGTGTAGAGCCAGCTTTTCTTATACAGAATCTCATTCCAGATGTTTGTAATCTTTGGGAATTTGCTTTCGCAAGTGTGCAGTTCTCGCTGCCCTAAATTCCACATGGAATTGCCAGTTTTATAAAATTATAAACCCTTTCTAAAATGTTGATAGGACACCAGATATGGAAAGAAGAGGGAAGAGAGAAAAGGATGAGGGAGAAGACAGATTTTTATGTTAAAAATGAGTTTTATGTTAACACTAGAACGCCTGAAGTTGTCATATCCACTCCATCACCTGGAAAAATTGCGGCTATTTTTTTATCATAATTTTCTAAACCGTTTCCTCTCGTGAATTTCTTTCCTATTTTCTGCTATTATGCACTGCGTAAACGTTGAGACCACTAAGTTTCAAAAATGTTCAAATTAATTAAAGATTTAGCAAGACCGTCCGTGAGGCGTCTAGATGACTCCATCATGCAGATAGCTTGAACGAAGGCGTCTGCCTCTTCTCAGTGCCATAAATTTCTAGGCATTGTCGTGGAGGAGTATTTTTAATGTGTGTCATTTCAATACTCTTCATCCTGAGGACACTTCAGAGCCTAATTCTCGTTCCACCTACCCCTTCCTCCACCTCCCAATACCGTCGCGGCCCCCTGATCGTGAAGTGAGACACAATTTGAGGGGGAAAAATTTGGGAGGGGAGGAAAGCAAATTATTTAGAGGTGGACAGTCAAACTGTCAAGAACAAACTTTCAATCCTCCTCTCCACATCTACATCTATGATATACGTTTCTGGTATGAGGTGATTCCACACTAGGCATGACGCACTCATCCCAGCTGAAATCAGAACCGCGCACGTTCCCCAGGATGCCAGGCGCAGGCCAAAAGCAGTCAGGATAGTAGTACGCAATTAGACCAGAAACTAGGGGAGTGCTATGTAGACGAACAATCCTATAGTTCAAGATGCCAATTGCTCACCATTGAAGTAAATAAATTTTACATTCTGACGATGGCACGTAGAAAATGGCTGGCTGTCGATTTAGTATGCGAGAAAAAAGTCGATTTAGTATGCTCTAGAGATTTAGTTAAAATAGCTGGTCTTTAATGTCTGGAAAACCGTATGATATCATAAGAAATAAACAAGAATGTTCACTAAATGTTTCAAGTCATGTCATACTTCACGTCATTGGGTTGAATAATTTTCTTTTGGGTAGATTTGATATAATGCTCCTCTGGTGTTTTAGGGGGTGTCAAAGTCCGGGTATTATAGCGTTAGAAATACTAATAGAGCATGATAGAAAGGAATTTTTGTGACTATCATTTTACCTGTGTTCCTCTTGTTTTGTTGCTTCTATTAGGTCTAATGACGTTTGTGAGGTTAAAATAATAACCCCCTTTCCGTGCTGAAACTCGCCTGATCTAAAAAATATAATGTACTCTAAGGTGTGGTCTCCAGTCCCCTAACGGTACCGATTCCAGTTATTCTATAAGCTACGTAACACCGTCTGTTCACTCGCCCAAGTTTTTATACGCATGGTAAACTGATTAACATATGAAAGGGCAGAAAGCCGATCACACTTCTTTATGTGGCTTTTTGTGTCCCAAAACCGTTAAGATATCAATGCTCTCGAGGTGATTACTTATGGTTTTCAATCATTTACGTAATGGGTATTCTTACGATCTTGCCCTTTGGTCCACTCAAATGTCGCGTGTATAACGCTTTGATGCGTGGTTCCTGGTCCAATGAAATTTTTATGTACCCTAAAATAACGCGTCAACTTGCTAACTTGTTTTACTTGACTTCAGATAATCCTGAAGGAGGAGTCGAAGCCAGATCTCGCATGATGTGGCATTCATGACTACACGAGGAGATCATAATATGAGTAACAGTGATGAGTTCGAAAATGTGAATGACAGAGGTGCATAGACCTAAATAATGTTTTTTTATTATAAAATATTTTAGTGGCATAGGTAATTTTCCAGTCTTGTGTATGAGCTGTTTCTTGACAATCCCGATAACGTGACTATGGAGTCAAGTGATAGAACAACTAACGGTATGAGGACTAGGTGAGTTTTACATACACAGATGAATAACTAAAGTGCCTCATATGTTGTTTGAAGCGTATCTAACAGCGATATTCAACTCCATCAACAATGTTCCAACGAGAAAAACTAGATCGGGAGGGATGATTGAGATTTTTACGAGTGGCTAAAAATACGCCAAAATCTCGAACCCCTCGTGATTGTACAGTTGACTCCCTGATTACAGGATCGAACTAATCTCGAGCTGCTTAACTACAGCCCCCCAAGGGAAGAAAGAGCCCTCCCGCCACCAATACGCGGTGGTAGCCCAGATCATCCTGGCTACGTCATCTACGGGCGGCCGGCGGGCATCCAGTCAAAGCCGAGAGCTACCTTGTGCAATCTCTGAGCCCGTGCGAGCACTCCATGGATGCAACTTATCTATCTCAACTTTTTTGCTCGAAGGCGCGCTAATCCCCAGTAGAGCTGTACTTCACAGTTCCCAAAAGTTATGAAGATTCGCGCTAGAAATTTGGAGCATTGTCGAGACTAAATTTTCCAGTTACCATCAGAGAGGTTAACCATGATCCAGCTGTGTTATTTGCCATCCCTTGAAAATAATTTTCCACCATCTATAAGATATTCTAAATTATTTTTCAAAAGGAATATAATCTAAATTCAAACTCTTCGCGGTATTGCATGGAACAAATGCTATATAGTACCAAAACATTTATTGAATAATGTAATGCTGAACAGCAAAGGAAAAAGTAGCCCCTAAGACGAGATGACCCCAAATATAAGTAGGGCAAATTCCTGCAGCTAGTGCTAATTTCAGTCAAAAAACAATTATAGACGTAAAATATGATACAAAGAATTTCAATTTTCAAAATCATTTCTTTCAAACAAAATTGTCTGCAGCTCAATCTAAAAACTGAAATGGAGAACTTCCATACAATTGTTCGTTTGCATCGTACACGATATTGTTAAAAAATATAAAGAGGAATCTGGAAAAATGCAAAAGCATTTGGTAAAGGAGCTATGGATATGGCGGAGGGAAGACAATTCTATGACGGACAGCGTGGCCCTGGCGATGAAACAGCGGGAACTGCACGGAAGACCGACGAGGAAGGCATATTGTAGGCTCTTCTTCATCACGATAACATGAGTTCAATGAAACCTCAAACACACTCAAAAAGTAACTCATGTAAAAGGGGAGGGATCATTTTATGACGCGCAACTTAATTGGATTTCGCATCACTCTCCGTCCCCAAGTACTACATACTTTGATCAACGCGGTCTCCTTTTAACAAATTTTGCCATTTTTTTCCTATATGGTTTGCATTAACTTACTAAACCAGTGTTTCCCATTTTTCGGTCGCTCATGCATGGAACAGTGGATTCAATATCTTTTAAATATTTAATTATTAAAATTTTAGGAGGTTTTATCAATATATCATTGCACAAAATATTCAATGGTTATGGCCTCATTTCAAATAAAAATACATCTACATTCCTAAGTTTCCAAAACGTTGTTCACTTAACGCATTACTTTTCGAGATATTTGTCAAAAAATGGAAGCCGTTTTCCATGACAATTGGTATGTGTATGTATGTACGTCAGAGAGAATTTATTGTTTTTAAATTTGGATTTTCTCCCTGATAGATCTTGTCATAAATTTCACAGTGTTTTTTGTGTGCTTTTTCAACTATTTAAAAATAAATCAATCATTCACTGCTGTAATATTTACAGTGTCGGTAAATTCGCTAATGTCGCTATGAAACAAACCAGTTCTGAATTTCTGGAGCAAGCAAATCATAGCGTGTAGCCTCCGAGTCTCTAGGGGCTCCCCTAGAGACTTATGTAGGTGCCAATTTTTTAATTTATTTACGAAGAATGCATTTTCAATGAGTAAATGAATGCTAATTTTTATCGAGTTATAGATGGAAGAAATCGCAAAATTACTAAATAAGTGCGTCAGCCGCAAAAGTAAAGCGGGGGGAATAAAGGTGGTGGCCCATGTAGCTTCAAGCATTTCCCACCATTTCAAGCGCCCTCTCCCTCTACCCATATGGTTTCTCCAATCCGAAGTTGCTTAATGTCGGCGTGCAGAAGAGCCATGAACGCTCAATGGCATTTGTCAAACATTGACGAGTCTATCAATAATGCCTTGCTCCTCTCTGCGAAATGAAAGTGATCGCATGCGATCCCGCTCCATCGGACGGAATTCAGACGAAAGTTCCACATCGTATTTAGCTGCATGAAAATACCGGAAATTGGCATCATCCATAGCTAGAAAAATTAAAAACACACGAAAAACATTTTAATTACCATATCTACTCTTCAAAAACATTTTCGAACTGAATTTTTTCCCATCACCCCCGAAACAAAAACATTTTTTTAGGAATGGCATGTTATTCCGAGCTGAAGGTTTTAGCATCGATTTGTGGGAGTCTATTTACTATTACTCCGAGGACTTGAAAAATAAATTTAAAATATTTTGAAGTTCTGTAAAAAGTTTTCAATTAGATACAAAAATTAATTAATATTCAGAAATATTTCATTGCTGCCAAAAATGTAAAGCTCTCGGGTTTCCAACCGGGATAGTTTCGGGATGGTATTTTGTGATATCGATGTTTCGATGGTGTAGTCTGCCATCATCCTCAGGGTGAATATTTGGGCCAGGAGGGTGTCACTTACTATCTACTCAGCGAATGGGCTCAACTTGCTTCTGATTGGTCCTCTTTTCCCGCTCTATTTCTTGTGAGTATCATTATTAGTTTCCTCGCATTGCTTATCTGAAAACCTCTGTCTCTGTTGATATTGTCTCTGTGGTTGTTGATTTCTACAGCCTCCTTCACAATTCGGTCCAAATAACTAGGAGTGCGGTGAAGACTCCCAGCCCCCTTACAATTGACCCAGTTCCCATTCTCAAGACTGTGTCCCGCTACTGCTGATTTCTCAGGGTGGAAGAGCACTTGAGGTGGCTTTCGGGGTAATATGGAGATGAAAATCAATATATGATATTAGCTATGGGATAATATTTAATAAATTTTTTAAAAATTCATTTTATTCAATTTATTCACGTGTATTCCTTTCAAGTACGTATAAATTGCATCGGCAAAAAAATAACGCAAAAAGTTGTCAGTGGTGCAGTTTTCTTTCTTCCCCGTCACTCCCTCATAGTGAAGAGCGTTCATGTTTGTGGCACCGCGGAACCGACACCTGGTGGCAGCTGGGGGAAGGAGTCGGGGGAGGGCATGAACGGGGAGGGGAAGTGAAAGGGGACGGGGTTGGCGAGGGAGGGATTGGGGAGGTGAATGTTCAGTGGCGCCGTCACCGGGCCGCTCGCAAATCAGGTCACTCGTAACAGTTACCATCCCTCATATCGTCTTGCTTCTCGTGACCGCAATTTCCGATCCCCGTCCCTCCTCTCACCGATATTCCGATAAAAATTTTGCCATACGCGGGCGCACACTCAGCCACGCCACGCAATTCGGATCCAGAGGAAATGCACCCCGTTCGACTAGGCTGGAGTCCGTTTCGCGCGATGCTTGATCCAGCGGACTCGCTGACATAATAGCTTAAGGTTGTTGGAGCGATTTTTGTTTATGAACAGATTCGCGTGAAACTTGACAAGCGAGTACTCATTGTTAAAATGCATTGATAACAGTGAAAAAATACACGTGAACGATTTAGTTTATCGGCAATTTAAATCAATTTAAATAGGTAGCCTAATGGCACTTGACATATTGTTCAAAATAATTAAAAAACACATAATTACAAAAGGCTTTCGCTTGGATTTCGAGCTCTGTACCGTAAACCTAAGACATAGCAATGCTTTAATTCAGGGGAAAATTTCAAAATGTAACCATGGCATTTTTATATTATTATATGTATGGTGAGGTACATCGAATATGTACTTGAGTAACATGTGGTCCAAGAGTTACTTTTGATTTCGTTGAAATTTTATCAAAAGATGCACTAAATGACACAATTTTCGTTTCAACCACCTTAAAGGGGCCTCCACCCTCGTCTTTAGCAGTCCGTTATTCGTGAAATTTTTCTCTCGTCAACCAGCAGTGATAATCGGATGCGGTCTTCAATTTGAAAAATATCGCTCTTTTCATTTGTAGATACATGGCCTTTGGAAAAAGATGGACATTTTTCCCTCACATATCCAAAAAGTTCCTCTAATCACAGCCGGATAATAACCTCAGTTATGGCAATCGGAAAATTTCAAACAACCAATATAGATTTTCCAGTTGATTTTCTCAGGCAATTCTCTTTAATGACGAAGCTTTTGCCTATTATTCACTTTGATATCTATCTTTTTTGTTGGCCATTTTTCCCGGTTTTCCTCCTTTTTTCCCGGTTTACGAGCCTTGGGAGTCCATGCAGTTCGCCTCTGCCCCTTGGATCGTGTCCAAAGGGCGTTTTACACGGTACATTTTATTGCACATACTCATATATCATAGATTGTACAAAAAATGAATGGAATTAGATCAGGTTCTATTACCCGTTTAGTTCAATTACCGTCATTCAATGGCACAATTTGCCGCTTAACATGGTCCAATTTTCCTCAAGAAAGAGTTCATATATTCGTTAGTACAAAAAAAGATATCATATAAAGCGGCGATAGGGGGTTTAGAAATTTTCGAGGCCCACTTGAACAATGCTCTGTGGTTCGGCCATGAATGGAAGAGGTTTAGAGTAAGTGTCATGATTCTAAGCCATGGATGAACTGTGGATAGCGGCTGACAAGTTTTTTCACAAATTGGCGGTGGATACTTTCATGCCGCATATATGTTTTCTCCAGTGTAATTTATATGGTCAACATCGGCCAAAGTTTGTCAATGACCATGACGGCAGTTGTAAACTAAATAATAGACTACAAAGATTACCCCCCAAAATAGCCGGGTGCTATTCCTCTTTTCTCTCTTACATTTAGCTACTGTCTTCAGTTTTTCTTTTTCTAGATCACAACTGAGCAATTATTGAGAGTTACATGAGCAGAAGAACAAGTCTGAGAGAGTGCACCAGTGAAGATAATAGGAGTAGACCTTCATGCATAATGCAAGGAATGTGGCGAACGAGTTAATTAGACAGTCCTTGAACCATTAGCAATCTTTCGAACTCGAACGACTGGTAAAACACTTTCGGAACATTAACAGCAGTAAACGTAATAGATTCAGATTCCATCACGCCAGGAGTGTTACATCCTTTAAAAATAACCATTGAATTATTCCAAATATCCTAATATATTCATTAATAGATACATTTCATTTAATATACTCCTAAATAGGTACAAACATTTATGCTCCACATAATTATATTAAAAGTTTTACGAGACATTGTCGACTCGGGATCACAATTCCAGAGGACTCTGCTACAGAGTTGTTTCTCAGGAGCTGAATCTTTTTTTTTTACTAGTTATGACTATGTTTTATGTCATATCAGATTATGAAAATGTATATTCATGATGACAAAACCATTCATAAAACCACGCAACGCAAAGTTCCATATTATAGTCTTCATCAGTCTTATATATTTATATCTTTTCAAACCATCCCCTCATCAATTCCCTTCTCTTAGTAAATATATCTTTAACCAGGACAATCTTAAAACTTATGTCCCTCCTAATCAATCCATTGCCCTCTAAAATAGCACGAAAATATGAAATCTATTTTGTATCCTCCCATCCTTTCATTCAGCCCCATCTTCTGACTTCTAGTGAATCTGATCAATTTAGTTTTGATGGGTGAAAAATTCCTTTACATTTTCCTTCCATTTTCTCTCGCTGACTTAAGGACTGAAGCTCTAAGCATTTTCAACAAATGCATTCTAGTTAATTTACTATTTAGGGCATTCACCGACCACTGACGTAATTCGCGCCGTTGAGAATAGTTTAGTGAAATGGCGGAGGCAAAAGGAAAGGAGGAAGGGTGGAGAATAATTTGGCATTGCACAAAGTTTGACATCCCATCAAACCGGAAAGAGTACCGTCTGGAAGGGGTTTCTGCATATAAGTCGTGTAAGAATCGGGATTTCACTGAAAAATATATATCGCTGGCGGGACACTAACCTGGGTCTTCTAGATGAGAATCTAATGTCCGATGGAACACAAAAAACATCCCTATTTCCACATTCTGTCTTAAATAGTGCTTTTTTTGAAAGAGTAGCTCAAAAAACATGCTAGCTTGATGTCATTGCTTAAATATCATTTGATAAACTGGAAATAGCCCCCTTTATCTTCTATTTTCCGCAAAAGACTATATTTAAAACTATTTGGCCACATGGAAAATCCTTTGTTTTTATATATTCTCGCTCTGAGGTCAATCTCATGTCTTTTAATACTTTTATGATGAAACAAGCATGAGTAAAATCGTCTGAACGATGTGAGATTGAGAAGTGTTTTTTTTTTCTATTTGGAACGCGAATGAGAAAAAATGGGATTAATTCTTGCAACGGTAGGACCTCCTCTAGGCAAATTATGCACTTGCTGGAATTCACCTGAAGTGGTAATTGTCAGGAGATTAATGCACCTATACATCATCTTTTGTACTCTATACATGACTGCATCATTCCTTAATGGACCTCTCCAACTCGTAGGAATGATCAACAGGTAGCGTGATTGAATTCCTTTGATATTGCCATGCCGAGGCATATTAAAACACTCCCGTTAAACTCCCACCAAAGAAAACGGCCGTCGCTGTTATTAAATGCGAGTAAATCTCTTTTGAAACTCCTAATTGATCGATTAAACATGGGAGCTCTCCTCCCTCTTCCTCTTCAACCCTGCATCCTCATCTTTATTATCGCCTCCGGCATCCAATTGCCTCTCATCACATCATCCATCCATTTTCTCTGCTTCCGCCGCATTTCCAAATCCGTCTCTCCCCCTCACCAAACCACACCTTCCACACCATATCCCCTTCATCCTCTCTCGCCCATCTTCTCTCCTCCATCACCACATCTTCAGCGATCATCAAACTAAAAATTTCCTCCTTCTCAACACTCACCAACACTCTCTCAGCGGCCGAACCATGAACGCCTTCGTAAGCTCCTATATTGATCTCCCTTACAGTTGGCCCGGTGCATTCCATGCTTGGTCCA
Source organism: Ceriagrion tenellum (assembly GCA_963169105.1). Classification (NCBI taxonomy): domain Eukaryota; kingdom Metazoa; phylum Arthropoda; class Insecta; order Odonata; family Coenagrionidae; genus Ceriagrion; species Ceriagrion tenellum. The sequence continues at coordinate 96,737,275 of OY720638.1, read as the reverse complement.
CCTTGATTGTTCTTTGCAGTCATTTCTTTTTCAATTGCTGTTTTTCGTGAGGTTTCTGTGCCATGTAAGTGCCTAATCAGTTATCCTCTTTTACCTAACGGATTCCTCATTCAAGTTTTTTCCGCTCCAGCTCGTCGTGTGTTCATTTTATTCTCCTCATCTTCCAGAATATTTTGATAAGGTAGCAAACTTGTCTCGGCGTTACCGTTACAACAACCATATAATTTTTAACATGCAGTTAGTTTTGGAGTAAATTAATTTACGTGTCAATTAATGGAAACAAAACTGATGGTAGGAGGCTCTCTGAAACAATTCATATGAAACTAAATCACATGTTAATAGTACAAAAAAAGAGAAATATATATTGCATCATCGCAAGATTACAAATTAATTATTTACTTCTATCTAGATATTTGCATAAGGCAGTGAAAGCTTTCAAGTGCTAGTAGTTTGATGGAACTAATACATTAATACAGTGTATATTATAAATTACCCTACAATGTGACGAAGGTAAATAAAAGCCTTCATAAATATAATTTGCGGTCTTATGAAGGAGCACTGGTAAATCACTGAAATATGGCGCTCTAATCACGATTTGTCAAGGAAATATCAACGGAAAAAACCATTTTATGATATTTAATTAATGAAAGGAAGACTTGTGACTGGGATTAATACAGTGGGGCGTAGAAGAAGAAACTGACGAAGAATAATATTTTTATAAATTATTTAAAGAAATGAAGGTCATGCATAACAAAAAGGAGTGCCTACACTAGGGAAAATCTCTGAACAGGGGGAGGCTTGTTTATCCTCCGTCAAAACCATCGGACCTTACTCTAATGAGCCTTGTATATTTTCCGGGTGTTTGCAAACGAAGAGATGCAATACGCTAGATTTTATTGCCAAAAGGTATTCAAGTTGCAACCATTCATATAAAAGTCTCTTCTCGAAAGTAAGCGTGCAGAGAACGTGTTGAACAAAAATAGACCTTCTCTGAAAGCATTTGCATCCACATATGCTTCGATTCGAATCGATTGCGAGGTTATGGGCCGCATCCAGAAACTTAGCTGTTCATGCAGCGGAGGCTCCGCTACTCCAACCATCGAAAATTCCGCTACTCCAATTATCCGCATTGTAGGCGAGGGACCGTGTTACCTCATGCATTTTGGGTTAGATTGGCATACCGTATGACAGTATGACGTTGACGGTTATAGCGAAATTATGTGGTCTAGTGGAAACTATGGTCCCTGTGACGTCTTTGGCTTAGAGCAGGCTAACATAGACGCCAGGTTTCTCTCCACCATTCCTTGTTCCTCGATAATCTCACCGATAACTTCCTACTCACGGTAGGTAATGAGAAATATGTCTTCAGTTGTCGGTGGCCTCCCCATATGACTAGCTTTGCGAGATCCAAACTATTATTGTTGAAACGATCACAAGCATAAGATTAAAGAAATAGACTGCCGAACCAATAGATTTAAAATGTCATTTTTTCCACTTACAATAAGGGACCAGAATAGTCGCGATAGATCAGTTCTAGGATACTTTGACTCTGACTAGGTAACATAGGTCTTTGTATTTGTGCTAAATATCTAAACATCATTATTAGTTACTAACCTCGAATGAAATTTCCGGCATGATATACCCCTTGTATGATTGTAGTGCTATTTATCTGTCGTATTTATAACATGAACCAGTATTTATATCTTAAGTAGTGTGCTGCATGGTAGCATGTACTGCTGTGGAGCACTCTCCTAGTTTCTGGTCTGACCACTCACTGTTATCATGACTGATTTTGCCTGCGCCTGGCATCCCCGGAGAACGTGCGCGGATCTGATTTCAGCTGGGATGAGGGCTTCATGCCTGGTGTGGAAATACACCGTGCCACACACCCTTGTGGTGGATTTCACGGTATTTCGTAGGTGTAGATGTAAATTACCAACCAGCCAACCAACTAAGGAATTAAGAAAGATAATTGAACAATCAAATACGAAGTAAATCGTTGCATCGTTTCAAAATCCCCACTTGTGAGCACAAAGAATTGTGTTCGATTGAATATCTTTTATATTTGCTTATAGAGAAAATGAGGTTTAAAAATTTCGAAAAAAATGAAAAAGGGAGGAGATGGAAGGTGTGGCGGGAAGTGAAGAGAAGCTGTTGAAATTAGACAGTTGGTGGATGGGAGATGCAATAAAACGTAATGGGATGCACAAGGCCGTAATAGAGAAGTGATTGCTGAGCGGTTGAAGAAAGTGGAGGGCGATTAATGGCGCTCTTGAAGGACGCGAGGGCGTGAGGACATTCGCCCTGCAGAAGAATGCGGCCTAGAGCAATTGTCAGTCAAACACGATTGAAAAAAGGGAGATTTTCTAGTTTATTATTGATCAATTATAGTTGGTGGAATGACAGTGGTGATTTGCAGTTTACCTCGACATTTTTGAAGCACTTCTCAAAAAGTCGTCCGAAAGTTGTCGGGCGGCGAAAGTGAAGATTTGTACTTCATAAATTATCATAAAATTATAGGTGCAACTTCTGTCAAAAATGACGAAAGCGCTATAGATAGAGGGCAAAAATTTATTCCCCAAACAGCAGAGAGACTTTTAGATTAAATGGTCGCACATTAAATCTCGTATTTAACCATCATAATCGGTTGTTACGGGAACAATCGATCAAAAACGAAATTTTTTATGAAAAAAATCGATTTACTTCAAAATTTTTCATGATTTCGTTCCGAAACAATTCTGATGGAAAAAAATGAGAAACATTTTTAAATTCCCTTGTATATTGAACCATTGCAGATTTCGTGCAACCATTATTTCTAATTAATTTTAAAAAATTAAATCAACGTTTACAGAGAAACAATAAATGCCACGTATTTTTATCATGGAAGTTACTCATTGAGGATAAAACATAACATAAATACATACGGTACAGTAATTATTATAGCAGCTTAGGGACATGAAACTGATGATATCCGGAACAGATCAGAAAAATATATTTTCTTCACGAGAGAGTTGTGGCAGAAGTCAATTACTAAAAAACTACTTGGAATAAGTTCTAGAATGTATTACCATACGCATATGAAGATGTTTGACATTCCATTGCATTCTTTAATATGCCTCCGCTCAACGCATGATTCCCGCGAGGAATCACCCGCATGGACACGTTCGTGTCAACAGGACGCTACGTTCATATTGCCTCAGATAACTTGCGTAATTGGAGCTCTACTTTCCTCTGACTAAAATTTATACAAATTTCGATGCTGAGAAGTATTTAGCCTCAACAAAGAGCCATCATTGTCCTCGGTCAATTCTTTTCTCCAAAAGAAGTACACGATGAAGGAGGAATTCCGTACTCATAAATCTCAGTCGATTGATGTCCAACGCGGTAATTCAGTTGAGATTATCTGTGAACAGAAGCAACTTTCAGTGCAAAGGAGGCCGTAATGGCGGAACAATCTAATTTATCACACAAATTGTACTCTTCTAATGATCACATTAGAAGTTATCAATTATAATCAAATAACACGTGATAAAAAACAATAGTGCAACTAAAATACCAATGGTTTAAAATTAATCGATAGTACTACATTGTGATTACTCACCTTATCACGTAAAAAATGTGCAAGTATAGTTCAAGCAAGAGCTCCTGACGCTTCGCAGTGGGGTAGTATATGACATGGGCTACAGACCTCTGTAGAATAATAACCCCTGTAAAGCACTGAAGAAACTAAGTTTTGTTAAGTGTATAATAGGAAGGTCCTCGGATGAAAAAGTAAAAGAGAGATGCTACTTCGCTCTGGTTAGGCCACACCTCGAATACACCGCGAGCACTTGGATCTCTGGTCATAAAGATTTAATAAAAAAATTAATGAAATAGAAAGAAAAGCTGCACACTTCGTTAAAAACTGCTACGAGCGAACAAATTAATATTTGTTTGCTTGTTTATTACTCCGATTAAGAACGCATACAACATTATACATTTAATTAAATGGGGAGTAACTTTAGGTTGCCATGAAGGTAAACCTGAATTATGGCTACCATCGTTTACAAATCAGGTTATGCACACACACACACACACACACACACACACACACATATATATATATATATATATATATATATATATACACACACACACACACACACACACACACACACACACATATAAAATGTTTATACAGAAAGGTAGAAAGAAAGTGGATAGGAACACATAAAATTGACAGACACAATGGTGATGTGAAGATGTAAAGATGGCCGATTCCAAGCAGAAAAAATTCGACTGGACCGGGAATGGAACCACGGACCTTTGGATGTGAGTATTTTATTTACTTTATATGTGAGTATTTGCCGCTGAGCGGTCTGAGTGAATGAACAAACGATTATATATATATATATATATATATATATATATATATATATATATATATATATATATATATATATATATATATATATATATATATATATAAACATATACATATAAACGAATAACATCATTTTGAAATTACAGTACAGATAATTGTTTCGCTACTTTTAAAGGGATTCAGGTAGGAGCCCCCAGAGACCTAGAGACTCGGAGGATTCATGCTAGTTTTATGTTGCTTGAGAAATTCAGAACTGGTGTGTTTCACAGCGATACGGAGAATATTATCATGGCACCTCACCGCATCTCTAGGTCTGACAGAAGTGATGAAGTAAAAGCGATACATTGCCGAACAGATAGGTATAAAAACTCGTTCTTTCCACGCACAATAGGCGACCACAGAAAAAACTGAGCTCCACTCAATGCTCTCCCATAATACAGGTCACCATTTCACCTCCAAAAACCTTACATCTTTACACGGATTATGACCTAACACCCCCTGCCACACGCCCATATGGTGGCTCGGAGGGTCGTATGTAGCTGTAGATATAGAAATACTGTAAAACGGGGAAGGAAGTCAATTGAGTGAAGTTTGTCAGTCGGTAAACCTTTCTAATCGCTGCAAACACCAGGGCTTTGAGATGTGGGACGACTCACCACTATCTGTCGCCCCGTTTCAACTCTTTTGCATTGACATTAAATCTGCATTTAGGTAGGCTTAAAAACAGAGTTAAAACGCGTTCAGAGAAGAAGAGCAAGATACGTGAAAGGCCGTTATGACAGTCTTCTTAGTGTTACTGACCTCCTGCAACAACTTGAATGGGAATCGCTTTCAAACCGTCACCCTTACTCTCAATATTTTAGGTGAATTCAAAACCAATTCATTTTCCGACGAAGTTAACTTGATCTTTCAAACTCCAACATACGATGGCAGATCAGATAAGGATAATAAAATAAGGGAAACAGATTGTGAGACAGTAAGGTTTTTAAATGTCGTTTTTTCCGCGATCGGTAGGAGACCATAACGGCTGCGTTAAGACTTTAAAGTAGGTGAGTTGACAGGTAGAATAGCCGATTAATTCAGATGCATTTTTATAAACCTGCCGAGGAGAGTGCTAGCACCATGTTTTGCATGTTCCATGCACGACTCTTGTGTCAAGTTTATATAGTTGCATTTTAGCTCATTCTAGTAATTTCTGTAGCATTTGTAGCATACCAAGAGTGTGATGCTTATTGGTGAAAGTAATTACTTTACTCTAGTTCATGTTGGTGATAAGTCCCCCCCTTCCACTTTTGGTGCCTTGCTGGGTAATAAGTAGATGTAAGTGTAGGTGTACATCTATAAAATATCATAAAAGCTAATGCTAAGGCATGTAGCACTCATCATATTTCAAGTCAGAACCTTGCTCATCCCCTAGGTGCGAACCAAAAAGCGTCGAGGAGAGCAATTTGCGGTCAGAGATGAAACTACTCATATTTATGTTTAGGAGGAGAGTGCTACGCCAAGACAGAGTCCCAGGAAAAGCCATAGCGATGGGTGATTTGAGTAATTTTCCTAGCGCGTAAGTATGTCGTGCCTTTTTCACGAAGTTATTATTAGACTATCTGCCTCACACTTTGCCCCCCTCTTTTCCCCTACACTCTTTCACATACCCTCTAAACCTTAACCTCCACTCGTTGCCACGCAGGTCTAAGTCAGGAATTTAAGCAGGAATTATACATCTACATCCACGAAATACCGTGCAAGCAACCACTGGGGTGTGTTGCACGGGCAGATTCCACACCAGGCATGAAGCCTTCATCCCAGCTAAAATATGAACGGCCCACGTTTTCCCCCGATGCCAAAAGCAGTCAGGATGACAGTGCACAGTCAGACCAGAAACTAAGAGAGTGCTAAGTACAAGAACATGCTACCATGCAATACGCTTCTCAAGATTTAACTATCGGTTTATATTATTAATGTGACAGATAAATAGTTCTACAAGGTACTAAATTATGCAAGATTATGTCATGGCGGAGATTAAATGCGAGGTTAAGAGCTAATAATCTTGTTAAGATATTTAGCACTACAGAAAGAACCTATTATATCCTGTCAGAGTCGAAATATCCTAGAACTGATCTATTGCAACTAATGTGGCTCCTCATTGTACGTGGAAAAAATGACATTATAAATATTTCGGTTCTGCAGTCTATTTCCTTAATTTTATACCTGTGATCGTTTCTACCATAATAGTTTGGCTCTAGCAGAATATTTTGAACGCCCGGCAAAAGATAGTCTAAACCAAACTTTCGAGAAAGATTTTATCTATATTTTTCCCTTCAACCGTAGAGTTTCCCACCCTAATTTCGTCAATAATTTATTAACATTGCTTTGTTTATCGTAACAATGTTTAACAAGTCTAGCAAAATACGTTACTCTAACAAAATACATTTAACGTCCGGTACATAACACTACGTCACTTACGCGCGCGGGAAACACTGTGCTTCTGTGCGGATAAAGTGTGGGGAAACTCAAATAAATTTTGTTCAATAAATACTAGTACTCAAATCAAATATTGAATAATATTTTCGGCTTATGGCTTGAGAATTTGTGGGATCCTCATTTTACATGGACGTTAGGTAGCCACCCAATCGTCCAACCGTTTATGGAAGTTTGAAATTGATATTTCCACTACCATGATGAAGACCATGTGCAAATTTGATTTTTTCTTGCAAATGTTGCAAAAAGGATTATGTAGATATTTTATAATCAACGGCGTAAAGATATAGTTTTAAGGGATTAGGCAATACATCTAATTTTATCTTAAACATGACTCATTTATTCACACAATACGTTGAAAACGCCCTCAAAGCAGGTTTTTCGCCATTTAAAAAATATAAGAATGAGAAATTGATTGACTTTTTATTAAATCATAAAAATAGACGAAAAAAATATTAACTACCCTCTGTTTAATTTCTATCGAGATCTAGGTGTTAGAAATCCCTCATTTTTAAATTAAGTCTCTCCGGGTTGCACTTGCGTCACGTTTACCATGGAAAACCGCTTTCATTTCTTGGCAAATATCTCCAAAACTAATGCGGTAAGTGGAAGATATTTTGGTGCCTTTGGACTTTCCAAAGGCACCAAAATATCTTCCACTTACCGCGTAAGATATTTTAATTTTAGATGAAGCCAAGTTTACTGAATCCCATGCGAAGTGATGCCCAGCTCAAACTGCCTTTATCCGTCACTGCTCGTGGAGGCTAATTTTTCGTCACAAAAAATTACGGTTCATTTGCTCTTTGAGGAGGCAATGCGCTATCGGAGGATATAAAAGAGGCTGGGTGAGTAAGTTGGTGAGGGTAGGATCACCTAAGGAGTGGAGGAAGGCGGTAGAGTAACCCGGTGCCGCCAGTAGCCTGCACTTAGCCCTTGGCGCTCATTGGTCCATCCGATGGATGGAGTGCTACACTGTAAGTGACACAGAAGTAGGGATTAAGGTGGCTGGAACGGTATTTGGGAATTTTCTGAGTGCACATTTAAATAAATTTTTAAGTAAGTTGAAAAATAATTCATTGACCACACTGCTTAAGTACAGTGGCGGAAGAAATTAACGCAAAATTTTTCGCGCGCCAGAATGCGGAATTTTTGGAAACTTCTAGGAGCAGTACACACTCCAAAGACTGGCAACACTGAGGAAAACATCGTCTACCGCAAATATTTGAAATCCGCCTTGCAGCTTACATTTGTCGGAGCCTAGAACTTAGTCATCAGTCGCCTCATTTTTGAGCTTTCGTCTCACATTATTCGCACATTCAGTCGCGGTGCATCGCTGTATTTGTTTCAGCATGGTTCTTACGTCGAATGATATCATTTATACAGAAAGACTGATTATAAAAAATATTCACTATCCCACCCAATTCAGTATACTATATGCTAAAATCATCATCTTCTACCACCAAGGGATATTTATTGCGGTCGACTTTCCGTGGGTCTTTTAGAATGACGCGTACTGCATCTGTTTCACCGAAATGATATAAATCGAGATTTATCCGCACCAAATGTCGATACAAAAAAGATTTAAGTGAAATAAGTATAGCCTACGTGATGAAATTTTTCACGACTTTCCATTTGTAGACTGACGAAGTTCCTTTAATGGATATTTATTAAATTCAAAATGGATATTTATTAATGAATCGTTCTTGTCCCAATATAAATCCGTCCTTAGCTCGTCAGAATGGGATTAAACTATGAAAACATACGTAAATGTATATAATTTCACGAAATCAAAATAAATGTGCTCGCATCGATACCGAATAATCTAGGCATATTTACCCGATATTTCTTTCATCTTAACACAGGAAGCTTGATGACGAGCTGTCCACTGTTAAGGTTTATCTAGTAAATGCAGGATATACGAATAAAAATTCAGAAAAGTTTACCCAAATTAGGTGTAGTTATGGATAACATATGGATGATTGCATAATATCTTATATGCTTAGCTATAAATTCGCCGCACATATGACATTAACAAAGAGCCTTTCAAAAGATTTCAGTTTGGAGTAGAATATCATTAATGAAATAAATTAATAGGTAACGTTAATTTTGTAGCTGTCAGATGTATTTGGATAGCTAAAGAGTGGTCCGTGTTCGATTTTTAATTATGCAAATGAGTTTTTATATAAATTTCCTCATATTGGCGATATGAATTAATGTAATTTGTAGCTGCAATGACTGGCTGATAATATGAAATTTTTTAAATATAAAAGAGATAAAATTTGCCGAATAAAAATAATTTGACTTGACCAGAAATTGAATGAAAAACTCAAAAATGTCTCGACTAGGGGTGAGATCACGGTTCTTTTCTTCTTATGGTCATTATTGTCATCCAAAAGGCAAGCCGCATTGGTAGGGCAATGCACAAGGTCCTGGGAGCGCACTCCACTGCTATGTAGCACCCGATCTTTCTTGATGACGATCACGTTTTCGAAATCATGAGCGTACTCGAACAAAGTTATTATGAAGAACCATGATTGTGATTCAGTTTTGCAACCCAGTAACAACTACTGAGCTTTCTTATGTCAAGGCGACTTTAAGATGATGTTTCGTATCCTTTCGGTGATTTTTTTTGCGTCCGCATGCGTTACTGTGAACTAAGTTACTTTTAAAATGTGTGGTGGTATTGTTTACGAACGTTTAAAATAACTATAGGATAGGAAAAAGCATACTACTCTCTCGGGAATACAAACAGAAAGAAGTAGTTCTAGAATTTCACGTTATCAGCCCAGACCATTCCAATCAAACGCCATTAGTTTCCATCATGCATGGGTTTGGAGGCCAGCTACCTTAAGAGTGATTTAAAGCAACGAGCAATCTTGGGGGACTCTTGAGGATCCTTAGAGGTTTCCCCGTGTCGATACAAAGCTCCACCAATACTAATCCATTCAACATCGGAATGTATGAAGGGCGCATTATATTGATTTGGGAAATAGTATGCCTTTAGTTAGAGCTTACTTTCCCTTTGTGTTGCGGGCGATACCTTTTCTGCCATAGATAATGTTTCGGACGCCAGGCGTTTAACTCACAGGAAAGAAGTGGTATTTGACTTCTCTTACGCCCTTAAAAGTATTCGACGAGGGCTTCCGATTTTTTCGAAGCGCGACGAGCCTTTTCTTTCTGGTGCAGCAAGTATTTGAAACCTGTGTGTTATTCACAACAACAAACCACCCCGACCATCACCACCCGGAACTTGGCCAAGGTTTACTCATGACTACTTCATAGAGACGAGCGTCGATAGACGGACAAGCAGAGCGGACAGCGTAAGCCGAGATATTGTTCAAAGTTTTAGCGGCCTCTCCCAAAATTCTTGGAAGAAAGAAAGATCTTATTAGCCTTTAAGTATGCCTCATTTTTCTCCCAGGCGGAGGAATCGGATAGTAGGTTTGTGAAAGGCAAAAACATTAGTCGAAAAATTACCCGAAGAGGTGTTGCGCCTTCAACTTTCACCCACTGATCTTTTATTTGGTGTTTAAAAGTAAAAAAAGCCTATTTCTTACTACTATCAAACGAAATTCATTAAATTCATGTCCGCTATAATAAGAACTATGCTTAATCAAATGTATATCAATATTCATTTTTCGCCCGCAACTAGGAATACTTACGAGTTCACAAATGTCAAAAATCTAGGAGATGGTTCAAAACAAATCATGTAACATAGATGGAGCGGGCTACTCGGAGCGCAGAGTTCAGTATGAGAAAAATGCGAGAAACAAACGTTTTTCGACCCTCTCAAACGAAACAACCCCAAATTATGATGCAATGAGGAAAATCGTGGAGGAAGAATGGAAAATGAACCCAGTAAGATGATACCAAAATGCGGACTCCTTCTAACAGAGACTTAGTCAGGAAATCGAGAATGGAGGGGTATGGATTGATTATATGGCTAATTAACATCCACATTCTTTATGTAAATACCAGCATATTTCTCGATGATCAATTCCTGTGATCATGTGCACACATAACTCAAATTGAGAGAATTACGCATACATTTTAACCTCTTCCACTCGTTCTAAATAAAGCATTATAGTGTCCCTTTTCAACATTCGTTAAAATACATTTCCACTAAAAGATGAAATTTATGATCCTGTACAAAGTCTGTTAATATCTTCATGTGGGAGCACTCACAACTTTAACTTCCATTGAAGCAATAATATTACGACACATTAGAAGAGGAATAGACTCTTTAGGAACGTAGCAATCGTATAATATTTGATGGTGCACATTCCTAATTTGCACTCCTTGACTACTCTGCGGATTTATGAGGAGTATACAAATGACCGTAGGGAAAATATCTAATCACTGCTTAGTCGCTACATGAAAAAGATGATTTTTAGCATTTTATCACTTTCACAGGGGAAGATACGCGATGCATTTTTGTCGGAGTATTACTTACGCATGGGTATAAAAATGCTCCTCATAAAATTTAACTGCATAATTTTAACCAAACATTTTTCACTGTGAATGTCACAAGGTATTTAAGCGATTCATTAATTTACTTAATTCTTTAAGTATTATCCTCCATCCTATAAGTTGGACTGTTGAACTACACGGTTAATGTATTGCTTATAGCAAACCTAGAAAACAATCCTGGGAAAGCTTCAAATACCGTTTTAAAGATATTTTGAAGAAAATTCCACACTTGTTTGGTCTCTCACTCAGATAATAATCGATATTTACAAGTTTGGCAGATAGAACCAAACTCTAATTCCTAATAAAAATAATTGCCCTCTTCACTAAATCATTTCAAAGTAATTTAAAGGTGAATGCCCAGGACATGGGTGTTTGTGTCTCGTCCGTTGTTACTGTTATCCACCCGACGTAAACTGGCACATTGTGCTGTATTCGGGATAGTGAAAGATAAAAAAAAAAAAAAAAAAAAAAAAAAATGTAGCATCAGGTAAGTTCACTAAATCGAGTAACTGACACAATCAGAGAACCGGTCTATTCCCTCCTTCATGAATAGCTTTTCATTGAGTGGTGAATTATCGAATAAGTGGATATGAGCATCATACGACTGACAGGACGTAGAAATCAAGTGGGGCCGAGTACCCGAGAATGGGAAGTAAACATCTCATTCGACGACCAAGGAGACCGCTCTGATTCTTTTGCAAAGCCCGAATATGTGTAAAACTCACACACTCATTGATGAGGTGATTGTCCATTCCCTGGGCCTTTCGCGGATTCCTGGGAAGTTTTGGCTGCAATAAAGTCACATCACGAAGGATAATTATAAAGGCACTAAAAGAGGCCACGCCAGGATTTGAACCCCAGGCATTCTTGGTCGCAGACGAACGCTCTCCCTCTAGGCTACTTCATCGATCAAGAGGCATCCGCGTCCAGTGGTTCTTACTACAAAACGAAAAAAGGGAATTCTTATGTTTCCTGTAAAAACTGGATCAAATAAAATGTTCTGGATTTTTAAAAGTAGTTTTCAGAAAGTAAATAATATTACGTTAGGAGGAATTTAGAAATTTAAGTGTTTGAGACGACCTGTATGAACAAGGGCGGAAACTTACGTACGGTTTTAAGGTATTGGAAATACTTTTAGAGAAAAATTTTCTCCACATGGAAACCATTCTATCCAACCAGATTTCCTATACTTAACTTGAAATTCTCAGGATATGTTAATTGTAATGCATCATATTTCTCGGAAGTAGTTTAAGGCCTATTAAAACGATGTTCATCCACAGCTATTCCCTGCACGCGGAAATACGTTTTATTGTAAGTGAATTTGATCTGGAGAATAAAAAAATTTTATGTCCCAACGAATAATGCTTTCATCGTAATATTTCTTAAGTTTCAATTAAGAAAATTTTTTTTAACGGTCCAAAGCTCTAAAAATAATATGGTAAGCATCTCTACATAATCAACTACGACTTCGGAACCTCAACTGAGTGCGGGTCGAAACAAGCTCATCACGTTTATAACTCCTAGACGATGTCGCGAACGTAAACCTTATTAGTATGACTACTTACATGACGCGTAAAATCGATATCCATTCATAGAGAGTTTGAATATTCCCGGTTTTCATATGCTGTCTCATTGTTGTCAAGTTGTCGAAGGAAAAGCGATTTCAATTAATTTCCGTGTACGCCGCATTCAGACGCCAATGAGTTTTGCGTTAATTTTTTCCGCCACTGTACATTTGTTTATACGGTGGAAATAACCATGCTTGTAGTAATATGAATGACGAAATAATAATATTTTATAATTTTCGCCTTAACTAAAGCATTATTATGAGTTAGGTTTACGGTGCGGAATTTAATGTTTACGCAAAAATCGTATGTTAATACGTGTTTGTGATTCTGAATGATACCCAGATATTTGTTAGCAAATATTTTAAGAATATGATACGCAGAATATTATTTTGCGTTTAAGGGGAAATCTGTGCATAGAGAATCGAATTATTTCAAATTGAACATCTAGTGCCATGAGACTACGGATTGAATAGATATTGATTGCAGAGAAAACAAATCGTTAACATGCAATTTTTGCGCTTTTATCAATGCATATTAGAGATGGGTTCCAGCCCATATTACTAATAAGTACACGTATGCAAAGTATCGCGCAAATCTGTAATTAAACGAAAATTGCTCCAACCACCTAAAGGTAGTTTGAGCAAAATATCATTTTACTTAGAAGTCAATGAATTTGGTTTCATTTTAAAGAAAAACATCTCACCCTTCTAATGACACCAAAAATTCAACCCCTTACCACATTACTTTCCGAGATATTTGCCAAAAAATACTAGCCCTTTTACATGGGAAATTGTACGTGTATGCACTCCAGGGAGACATTATTTACAAAATGAGGAATTTCTAACACTTAGACGTCGTAAAATAACTGACAGCGTGTAGTTTGTATGTTTTCTCAACAATATTTGAAAATTTATTATATTGTCACCGCAGTAGGTTCTTGGCTATCACAAATAAACCTTCCGTTTTGAAGGAGTTTCAAACGCATCGCGCGAAAAAAATGAGTCAATTTAAAGACTTATTTTAGATATTTCCATTTAATTACTTACTATTTCTGTCATATAAGACTATATTATTGCACTATTAACAAAGCAATATTTAATTGATATGTCCTACAGCTAGTGAAATAAAAACGTATGGTTCGAATATGTTCTCTATTATAACTAGGGAACTATCTCGCTCGGACTACTTTAAGATACCACGGAGCAACCTCGGCCTTTTCGGTATTCAAACGCGGGAGCTCGAGTTGAGAAGCCGGCATTTATTTACCGCACTAACCCGATCCTTCTACAACATTAAGGGGAGCAGAGAAAAATGGCATGGAGCGCTGCTCGAGGGGCAGCAAATATTTAAGGTTTCCCAAAGGTCACGACGCCAGGTACGCATGATACACTTGGCAGACCACACAGTGCCTTGCAATCAATTCGCAGTGGGAAGCCCATCAACATCAACTTTCACCGGGTCGCTGTTGACCGCGGGGGGGCGGGCGACGAAGAGGCTCGGGCCCCCTACTGGACAGCCTCGCTTGGCTCGAAACGTGAAACTTCAAACGGGCCAAAGGCATCGGATGAACACGAGGAGGGAAGTGTCAACCGCCAAATGTCGCTCACTTGGCCATCTCCCCGTTAGTTATTTAGTATATTCTATCCCTTCTGGGCAGCGGAAATATTCGCGACTGTCAACTGGGATCGACACGGCCACGCGGAACATGAGATCGACATCGGCGTAAAGGTCGGTGATCTGATTACGGAGTGCTAGAACGTCCGCACAAATTTTTCACAATGAACTGCTATCTCGTGGCTAAGAGCGATCTGCGATCAAATCTCATTATTTTGAATACTTGCATTCTATAGCCATTAACTTCAAACCGCTTATTATAGCCACCTTGTTTATTCAGATTTATGACGCCAAATTATCATTCTTCACATATTTAAATCATTGGGTTGAAATCCATGGAATTAGATGGATTAAAAAGTACAAATACTTGATACAGTGGTTAATCAAAAGCACTCAAATTAAATAGATTGTATGAGTCTCGATGATGCAAGAGATAATAAGAATATTTCTACAATAACAACGCGCATATGATGAACCGTGCCCCTCAGAGAGGCGTGGCATCGACATGTGATCTGATGTAGATAACGAATCTGAGTGATTCCTAAATATATTTGCGAATAAATTAGTAGATGTAAACAAATTTTGCAATCTTTTGGTCAATTACATAGGGAAAATGCCATTCTAACTTGCATATTTTGATACAGCGATACTGGAGAGAGGAGTCCACTCGAACGCCATCAAAGAACACTTGGTTACTGTCAACCAGTCTGGGTAAGGAATTCATAATAAGCTGATTACCCCATATCCTTTAGGCTTGTGAAAAATTTGGGGCTGACATTAACCATGAATCTTTCCTGGAAAGAACACACGATGAGGGTATCCAACAAAATAAATGCTATTTTACATCAATTTAAAATCCATAGAAATCTACTGCCACTCCAGTTAAAAAAGAAACTTGTTACCTCACTCATTCTTCCTCACCTAGACTACTGTAGTCTCGTGTACAATGACCTAACCGAGGAGTTGAATATTAAGCTACAGCGTTTGTTGAACTCCTGTGTGAGATTCATCTTTAATCTACGGCGAGATGAACACATTACCCCTTATTTTAAAAGGCTCTCCTGGCTTGATCTTAAATCAAGGAGAAAATATAACATGGCCTGCTTCATGTTCAATCTCCTCAAATATGGGAGCCCTCGGTATATAATGGATCTTTTTCTCCCAAGTAGTAAATACACTAATGTTGTTACTAGACAAGACCCCTGTTTTTTGTATCCCCCCCAGTTCCGGACAGCTACAGTCCAGAAATCGTTTACAGTTGTTGCCTCAAAGCTGTGGAATGACTTGCCTAAACTGGTAAAAGACAGTGCATCACTGGTAATATTTAGGAGAAAGATTATAACACACTTACTTTCTGAATGCTGACCATGTAACTCATTTATCAGTTCATTGATGTGATTAATGTCCATTGTTGCGTAAGAAGAAGCAATTCAGTTCCTTTTTTTCTTTTCGTTTGTTAAGCTAAATTTCCTTTTTAAAAGTTGTGTTATTTGTTTATTGATATGTTTAATGTTCGTTTTTCTGTTAGACGAAGAAATTCAGTTCTTTTTCTACATTGCTAAATGATAATGTTGTATATGTCTATTGTTAGCAATTTGTATGATAACTTCCCTTTTTTGTTTCCTGATTGGATTATTCACATATTAATTGTCTTGTTTTGTACCATTGCACACCAATGTATTTCATTTCTATGTTCCAAAAGAGTTCACTCCTAGAACAATAAACGAGTTTATTATTATTATTATATCCTCATCGCTCACACGCGACCTTCAACGGCAGATTCACTTGCTGACGACCCAGAAACATTTTTCTTACCACTGACAAGAAATCAAGGGGAGTATAATATATAACAAGTCAATATTCTGGAAAGACATATAGAAAGACGCCTTTAAGAAGATACTCAGAATCTTCATTAGCTACTGACACATAAATTTACAAGGTTGTTACCGATAATTGGTGCTACTACAAATATACTTGGATCAAGTATTGATTACCATAGATATCATTATGAAAAAAAATAACTCCAAATTTTCAATCCATGAACTGAGTCGCAGTATTAAGTCGTAAAGGTTGAGAAAACAATGCTTAAAAAATTCACCCGCTAAATTAAATAGGCAAAATGAGGTGCTATTAGCGTAGGCCTAATCATATGACTACTACTATCAGAACGCAGGTTAAAATTTAGGTTAAACCTTTTAAGTAAATTCGAAACCGATTTGTTCACAGATGACGTTAGATATATATTAAGAACCCCTGCGTATTATGCTAGGTTTGACCATATTAACAAAATTAGAGAGATAGATTGTCGTACCGATAGATTTAAAATGTCATTTTTCCCGCGTACCATAAGAGAGAACAATAGGCAACGTAGCAAAAGGGATAGGTAGGTGAAACATAGTTAGAATAGTCTGTAGTGCATGATGCATGTAATAACTACCAATAATCCCTTCCTTATTATGTAGATTTTAACCTGTACTATACCGTAGTAACTAATATTCTATTGTAATAACTACTGCAATTACTTGCAATAACTAATAATCTACTGTAGTAACTAATAAACTATGACCCTATTTTCTAGCATGTCTACATTATATATCCTACTTACATGGCAATAGTGCATGTTTGGTGATCTTCACCCCCTGCCACACACCCTCGTGGTGGCTCGCAGGGTATTACGTAGATGTAGATGTAGATATGGAAACGCAATTTATCTAACAGAATATATTTGAGGAAATTTTCTCCTACATGAAAAAACTATTATCCTTTCCCCACGTGCCTAAAAGATCCTTAGAAAAAATACCACACGGCTATATTTCGGCGATTATGAGGCATGGATTTGTAATAAATTTATACCTCAAAAACTATAGGCTTAAAAAATAATAGGGAAAACGCGGCACTGCTAGACAAGATTAATTATAGGTATTTCAAAAAACCGACATCAATTTAAAAGTTAAATTAAAGTGACGTCATCTATTACGTACAATAAACTTTGTCGCCCCAAGCATATTGCCATATTTTTCGGCCCCAGTGGAGGCGGGGTAAAGTCCTCGTCTGCTAACCAAAGGGTCGCAGGTTCGAGTCCGGCCTGGGTAGAATATTATCTGCCCAGGACAGGAGTGTTTGTCTCTCGTCCGTTGTTACTATTATTCACCCGACGTAACTTGGCTCATTGTGCTGTATTCGAGATAGTGAAGATAGATAGATAAAAAACTACATCAAATTATATAAGCATTCAACTAGCTAACAAAATCAACATCTGTAAAGTCCCGTCGATACTAAATTTGTAAGGCCGTGATAAGATTGATGCCCAAAGAGTTCTCAGTTTGGCATTCTTAACAACACTTTCTCACTTCGAAGTTTTAAAATGAAAATCCCGAGGACATTGAATTATTTGCTATATTGGATTGGTGGAAAACAGTAGCCTCCATGCAAGGTGCTCCGGAAAAATATTTTGCTTCGTCGGCGAGTACCAAAATTCCACTACAGGAAATGTAATGATTGTCTATCATTAAGTCGTGCTACAGAATGACGTTGTCGTTAAGAGAGACTCGTTACATCCGCGTATTTTCTTTGCGGACGAACTTACGACGAATTCTTAACGAGTTACGGAATGGGGGGCGCGGCGATTTCACTCTCGGGTGCAAGTGGTACTCGTCTCTGGAGCTTGACGCTCACACATAGGATATGCGAGAGACCCATCATAGGCTGCCAATCCCATTGATACGCGTTGGCTTGCTTGTGAGAGGTGAATGGGTCTCTTGATTGGAGCGCGCTCCATAATTCACCCGCAAGTGCTGCCGAAGCAAATTTAAGGAGCACCATCTACATGCGATCGGGTTGGACAATGTGTCGTCGAAGGATTCTTCGCCTAAATATCACTGAGGTGATGAGAAGAGGAGCACAGAGGCCGAATGCAATGCACCGAAAATTTTCAAATATGCTTCGTTAAAAGTGCGAGGAATGGGGAAACACACGATATGATGATACGACGAAAATATGCGTACAGCTCACGACTTATGTCTCTTGTGGCATTTTAAAGAAATATTTGACGCGGCAAACATGAATTTCTACGAACTAAAGGATACCCCAATTCCTTGTCGCTCCCGTGCAGCTCAGTGAGCCTCGCACCGCTCTCACCTATGCCATTTGTTCAGCAGTTGAATGCACAGTATGCGTGGCATGCCGTGGCAACGCGGGTCGGGTGTCATCTACAGCTACATGTTACCCTGAAAGCGTCCCCAAGGGAGTGTGGTAGGGGACGATTTATCACCAACTTGCACCATAATGGACCGAAGTAAAGTTAATGAAACTAAGACTTATAATTCATTGGCAAGAACTGGAAAAACATGTCAAATGAGGACTTTCACCAGAGCCTACTTACTACTCTACTGGTATGGTACTACTATAGAGCTTACTACTCTACTGGTATGGTACCACTGTTAGGGAAGTTATTTATTCAAAAAGTAAAGGAAAGACTATCTTGGCGAGGCTCAGTATTCGTAGCTACAATCTTTCTCTGCTGTCTTTGGTTGGGCCATTGTCCTCGGGTGCGATGCGGTACTGCCCTTTTGGGCATGTCCCAGTATCGTATGGTAGCCATTGAATGAGCCTTGGTCATCAGTCGTGGTGCGGCACTGCCTCCACTGACTCTCTTGGCAATTTTTTGAACACTGAGATCTCGGAAGGCTTTTTATTCGGAGCCATCTGCGGACTCCGCACCCCTGGAGCGATGAAGATGTACTACGGGACGTTGCCTTCTCGAGCCTCAGACGGGCGCTGTGCGCCCGGGCAACCCTCCTTGACCAGTACGGCAAATTCTAAAAAAAACTGGGTGATTCCCGGTCTTTAGGGAGTGGATCGGAATTGGTACGCCTCTGGTTGCAATTACTAAAGAAGGCAGAGTAATGGTGCAGTTTAATGAGTGAAGACGAGCGAGACCTTGAGAAACTTGCTGGCGAATAGTTTTAGATGAAGCAGTCTGTTATGATCGTGGATAAGGCAGCTTAAGTCTCAGGGATCTCATAATGTGCCTCTAACTCTATAACTACGCATGCATTTCTCTACCTAGCGTCATGCTGTCAACAAGCGGGATCCACGAAGTCCTGCGATCCAGTTTTGATGGCGACAAAGGGAACACATCACAGTGAGCTCCGCAATATATTTTAATAACGGATGTTAAGTAATTAAAGAAGTAGGAAAACACTATATAGCCTCGTAGGGACTCCATTAACATGCTGCTAATCACGACTGCACTATGAAAAAAATGAGAAACTTCCACTGTGATAATATTTTTTACGAATGTTATCACAGTGGAAGTTGCTCATTTTTTCATAGTGCAGTAATGCTCCGTTTCCACTGTATCAGGCCTAAAACCACAGATTATGTACGCTAATCACGAGTTAACTCTCTCGCAAATGCTGGCGACATACGAAAGATAATAAGAGGAATAAATGCGTGACTTTTGTATCTCATTTATTTAGTTGCAAAATATATGAATACGATTAGTTTCTGTAGTATCAGTCGCATAACTGTAGAGTAGCGCTCGTTAGAGATAGCTGGTGGTGCGTCATAGTTCATGTTGGTGTTAACTCCCACCTTAACCCATACATTATTGAGGTGGCTTGCAGGGTAATACTTGGACTCAATCTTGGACTTGGACTTGGACAGGGCAATACTTGGACTTGGACTTCAATCACTAAAGTGAAGCCTGTGTGTTTCAAAAGATTACCCACCTATTGTGGCTATCGGGTGTAATTTGTCCATGTTTGCGACTAATGTAGTGTTTACGAGAAAGTTATTTTCAACTTTCAATATTAGATGTATATCCACGACATCCTTGTTACCCCGACAATTATGCTAATATTACCCATGTTTTCGATGTAACAACAGCACACGACCCTTCCTTCCATAATGGCCGAATGCGTATGTTATTGGCCCCAATAATTCTGCAATCCATGAATGCATAGAATGCCACCACCTCACAGGTGGAGTTTGTCTAGTGGTTGCTGTTTTGAGAAGTGAAGGAGAAGGTGAGGAAGGGAAGTGAAAATCTCAACGATAGCACTCGCTCAAGTTCCTGGCAAAGTCCACCGCGGCGAGGAGGGGGGAGTAAGAGTGGAGATGGTGAAGGGAAATGACGGAGCGGAGAGGGAGGGAGGCAACGAGAGAGAGGCAAAAAGGAGAAGGCTACGAGGGGGAATGATTCAGCGGTGTCAAACTTCTTCGCGAAAATGGAACGAGGCACTTACAAGCAAGGCTAATAGGAATTCGTTTAAAATCACCCAACGCAAATGCTACACTGGTATACAGTGGATTTAAGTTGAGACGAGTCAAAAACGGGACCGCAGGTAGAAGAGAGTCGCCACACTGCCCGATGCGATCGCGTTGGTATGAAAGGTTTTCTGTTTGACCCGCCACTCGAAACACCCTTCCCCCCATTTGGCGGTATTTGGGAAGTTTGGTACCCCTTGCCCCGAAATAGTCCCCAGAGCACCAACAAGAACTTAGCGAGTCTATACCTACTTGAAATGAGATACGGTATGTAGCTGAAATAAGAGGCGCATTAGGTAGCTTAAACGAAACATCATTTCACCTAGAAATCAATGAATTTTGTCTCATTTTAAAGAAAAATATATCACTCTACTAATGACACCAAAATATCAGCCCCTTATGGAACTAATTTCCCAGATATTTTCCCAAAAATACCAGCTATTTCAAA
The DNA here is from genome assembly GCA_963169105.1 of Ceriagrion tenellum. Classification (NCBI taxonomy): domain Eukaryota; kingdom Metazoa; phylum Arthropoda; class Insecta; order Odonata; family Coenagrionidae; genus Ceriagrion; species Ceriagrion tenellum. The sequence goes on along the minus strand of OY720638.1, from coordinate 96,716,064 downwards.
TGAGAAATGGCACGTGCCTGCACTCTAGAGAGACGTCAAATAAAGAGGAATTTCCTACACCAGGTTCTTGTCTAAAAGTAACAGTTTTCAACAGTTTCTAAAAGTAACAGTGTATAGTTAGTATGTTTTCTCAACTATTTTTAAAAATAAACCATATATGTAGTCACCACAGTAATTATTGCAGAATAACCAAAAAACTTACCGAGGTGAAGTTATAAACGTACCATGTAAAAAATTGAGTCATGTTAAAGACTTATTGATATTTTCATTTAATCACTGGGAGTTTAAATTATATAAAAGTGAATTATTGCACCTACAATATTACAATAGTTACTTTATGCTTCTTGAGGCTGCTGAAATTAAAGCGTAACATTTGAATACTGTCTCCAATAAAACTAGTGAAACATTTCGTTCTGACTAAATTAACGAGCAGGGTAAAAGAAAATAAAGGCGCACGTCTACCTCCCATTTACCCGCAGTTGGTGATTTGTTTGGGGAAAAAGACCATCCTCCTTTCCATAATCGGCCACTATTCTTTTTCCGCCAGAGTTTTTGGCACTCAATTCATACTCCGGCGACTCTTTAAGGTGGTTGGAAAGCGAATCATGAGTCCTTGAGAGCACATTTCAATAACTTTTCCAGTAATTCGAAAAAATATCTTGAATCACCATCAATTAATTGGAGCTATTTTATATGCTAGATATGATCGTACAATTTTTCACACAAATGATGCAAGATTTACATTTTTAAATTTTCGTTTCAATGATAGCATTGTTATGATTTGGATTTACGGAGCAAAATTCGAAATTTTAGCGCAAATGGTATGTAAACACGTCTTTTTTTATTCGGAATGATAACGTTATAATAATGATGGCCCATTATAATAATATAAAACATATTTTTTCAAGTTTTGGAAAAAATCCGTAGATATTTCATTGAATTGTTTCGAAATATATGTCAAGTGTCGTAAGGTTACGTGTTCAATTGGCATCGAAATTCCAAGATAGCGAATGCGTATGATGCCATTTTTTCACTTTTACCCACATGTATTACTAATAGCAAGTACACATATGCAAAATTACATGAAAATCCGAATGCATAAACGAATATTGCTCCAACCTTGCTAAGAATACTGATCGGTTCTTACCTTTCTAGTAATGGGTCGAGAGACAACAGCATTCCAGCGAGGTCAGCCCATTCCTCCTTCGAACGGCGCTTGCCTCTCCTTCACACCAACCGTCCGAATACCGGCCGAAGAAGGAATAGATTGCGCGAAAGGAAGCCTTACTTTTTCTTGGTTTGTTATTTCTCACCAGGGGCAGAATTGCAGTGCAACCGAAGGCCCGGTCGAATGCAGAAGCCACGGAGTAAGAACGTGAGTCAATGGGGTGAAGTCGCTCAAATTTGTGAATCCATTCATTGATAGGTTACCCCTATCAAAAGAGAGACTTTCAGATTGTTTCATCTCATCAATGAGATGGCCACCTGCAAAAAGCACATTCCTTATATATGCCAAATATTTAAGGAAAAAACCAGAGTATTTATATGAAATGACTAAGAAGCAAGCCATTTCATAATTCAAACAAAGCCTCACTGTAGCCAGCAAAGCATTGCTGTGCCCTCAACTTACATCGCCTCTCTTTATCAGGTAAATCACTGCCCTATTTCTCCGATAAATCGAATTTTGCCCTTTGAAAGTCATATGCTCCCTACATCTTTCTGATACATTTGTTTGAAATATCTAAGCAAAGCAAGGGCAATATGCTGTGGCTCCGCAAATGTTCATAAACATTCTTGCTTTTGATCCTGATGAGTAAGGATTCAAAGAACAACTGAGCAGTGTATCGGATGCTTTAAATACTTTTTAACTAAGCAACCAAATGCACTGCTTCCGTTGAGAGGATGGCAGGTCCTGATTCTTCTGGTTTCTTCGATAGAAATAAAGAGAAGAGCTACGAAGTACTCATCCAGTAGCGAGCTCACCACTATCCATAACACTGTTTCACCATAAATTACTAAAGGTAATTTTTAAAGTAAAATAATAACCCTTTTAAAGTAATTTGGGAGTGGTCACTGACTGAAAGCAGTTGCTCATAACCGGATGAGATCGAATGAAACAACTGTAGAGAAAAAGACTATATAGAAGTAAACTTGAATAATCGAGTGGATAATAAATATGTTCAAATAAATGTGGAAAGAGAATAAGGAACTATTCTTTCTGATGAAAGTAATGCAGTAGAAATAAAAAAAACACCTGATTGTTTTTGTAGAGTCGTACGAACACCACGTGTTATTTTTTACGTACATTCATAAGTTGTTTCCCATACCTGGAAAATAATTCTACACGTTTACACTTTTTTCAAAGAATCTAGGCATATTCCCCAGTTAATATACTTAACTTACAATTAGTTCGGAAAACTATAAAATGGTTACCTCATGCAAGTACAAAGAAGCTTACCTTGGGTGCCTTAAATAGGCTTGTATTTTTCAAGCCATTTTTCCAGTTTTATTTCATCGTGGTGCGGTATCCACTCCTGCATTCCGGAACAAAACACGCGCTGCTCATTTCAATGTTTTAAGATGATCAAAGACTTGACTTTTCGTTATCTAAATCGCCATACTCGCAATTCCATAACTGCTCTTCACCACGCTTACTTTAGAAAAGAACTCAAATCAGCTCGGATGGTAGAAGGGCGGCTGTTTACAGGGCCTCTATTGGTAGCTTGAAAACTTGTTCCAGCCAAAATATCTTGTTTTCCAAGCAGGTTTATTTCTGCCCCTCTTTCCGTATTGAAATCGCCCTCCTGTGTCTTCCTCCCTGATAGAAGCATTTTAAGCACATTGACGGAAAGCGAGGCGGAAAAGTGGACGACGGGAAAGCGGAAAAAACAATCACAGGCCGGCGGAAAGTTAAGAGGCGGAAATTAGGCCGGCGGAACGGGCCTGTGTTTTTTAACACTTTTCCGCCTCGTTTTCCATCCATGTGAATCTAGCTGAAGTGCCCAAGTCAAGAGGAAAGCGGGATTCTCTCCGAACCTATTCAGACGAATACCTGGGCAACCACTCGAGTACCGCGTTGAAGACCCGGATACCTGAGATAATAACAATGAGTACGAGAACGTAAATTGAAAACGCCGGTGAGTACCGAATACCTCGATGAATAGGTGAGTCAAGATGTTCTTCTTCGACTACACGGAGAGTCTCAACTCTTGTGTGATTTCTTGCTTCGCCGCCACCCCGAGAAATAAGAGGCCTAAAGAAACCAACGGAACGCCCGAGCTTTAAAATCTCAAGGTTTTCGAATGCAGTCGAATGAACTCGAGAAGTGGACACTCATAGATTTGCATTCTAAACCCTAGGTCCCCCTCGCCCTTGAAATGACTCGCCGGGTATAAGGTATGAAAGGGCGCATATTCACATTCCTTCCAAAGAACTTCGTGGATGATCAAAGAGTCCAGTTTCTAAAATATTACACATTCCCTAATTGAAAATTCCGTGAAATAAGCTTTGAGAAAATGGGAATAGACTGGCATGACAGAAGACTAATCAGAAGCTAATATACGGTCAAAAGGGCACATGTGAGGTTGGATGACGGTGAATCGTAGTGGTCGGCCATAGCTCGCGGAGTAAGGCAAGGGCGCTCGTTGTCGTTTTTGCTTTTTAACATTTCTGATGAGGAAATGGTTAGGCATAGGAAAAATTACATGTGGGAATCACAGCAGGAGGGCAGCTGATTATGTCGGTCAGATTCGTGGACATTCAAGCGTTAGTAACCTGATTCTCGAAGGGATTAAAATCTATAGCAGCTGCTTTTTAATTTCAGTTCGGGAAATGTGGAATATAAATCATAGGAAAACAAAAGTTATGAGATTCTCTTGGTCCAAGAATTCGAGGCTGGACATAATAGTAGGATGAAAAAATACCAAAGCAAGTTTACCATTTTAATTACTTGGGTAATACGTTGAGAGGAAATGACCGTAGTAGAAAAGGTATAAGGAGGACAAAAGCGTTAGCTAAGAAACCTTAGTGGTAGAAGGGAGCTGATGAAGGGGACCTTGGGTAATGATACAAAGAAGAGGCCGGTGACGAGCTTGATAAGGAGTGTAGCACTGTATGGGGCAGAGTCGTGGACCGTGAGAAAGGAGAAAGCGAATAGGCCGCAGGCGTTTGGGATGTGGGTGTGTAGAAGGATAGAGAAGATGCAGTGGACGGAAAGGAAGACGCGTGAGGAATTGCTTAATATTTAGGGCAAGGAGAGGACATTTCTGAATGCAATCGGCAGGTTAGTTGGCTCGAGGAAGTAAAACGCAACATGGGTTGCTTAAGTCCGTGATTGACGGAAGGATGTTGGGCAAGCGGGGAAGGGAAGAAAGAGAATTGGCTATATGCACGGGATGAAGAATGGTGGATCGTACGCTGAGGCAAAAAAGGAAATACTAGAGGTAGATAGGGACCAAAAAGTCTTGAAAATCGGGAGGAGTTTCTCTGATTTTCAACGTAATCTACTTTTAACGGGTGGAATACTTTAACACAAGAGTACAGATTTTAAATCTCTTCACCTACATTTGCATCAACATATTATTCTGCAAGCCACCTCAAGGGTGTATGCCAGAGAGTAAGTTATCACCAACATGCACTTTTATGTAACATTGTAAATTTAACGAAAATACGACTAATTATGCATTAGCAAGACCCTGCCAAAACTTGTCAAGAGGGTAACTTTTACCAGCATGCCAATCTGCTAATCTACGACTTTTCCAATCCATGAGTGACAAATGTTACTCATATACTTTATAAAATGTACAATTTCTTTCAAGTATTTGCTTCCTACATCCAGTGCTCGAGACACTATAATGCACTCTTGGGACACTATAATCGTTTACTCTAATGAATGCTGATTTATTAGAGTACACAGATATATTGATTACAGGCTGACAAATTGAATAAACTAATTGTTTGCTGAATAATCGTTTGTTGCAATGATAAGGGGTATGTTATCCTATCTTTTGGTTTTTATCGCAAATTATACGTTTTAGTGGGTTATATCAGAGTTAAAAAGCCATAGTGTACAAGACTGGCAGTGAAGGAAGAATACTGTTTTCATTTATTTTCTTCACCTTACTCGATAGCTATCGTATTGGTTCAGATGTACATGCCTACAAGTAGCCAATGGGAGGAAGAGGTGGATTGAGTGTGCATGGAACTTAAAGAGATAATGAGAGAAGCTCCGGTTAAGAAAATCCTGAATTTGATGTACAATTGGAATGCAGTGCCAGGGAAAGAGATCGGAATGAAAGAAAAAGGGGAAGAGACAAGAAATGACCGCAAGTAGAAGACAATGGAATTTTCCATGAGAAGGATATTATTAGCAACAAACACTCGTTCTGGCATCAACACCAGGATTCACGCAGTTTTTTTAAAAACGAATTGACTTAGTAGATCAAATATTATTTTAAATACACATTCACTACTGCTTATTTTATCACCCGTTCAAAGTAAAGGCTTGCTTTTGCATCATGCCACAGAATCAAAAATGAGAAGGAATATTACTCTCAAGTTCGAATTTCTGTTTCCACATATTGCTTTTGCCTAAGAAAATGGTATAATGCCACGCTTGAGATGGCAAAAACATGTAACTAGTCATAAAAAAGCTAATAAATGCTAAAAAGAGAAGTAGGAAAACTTTTCTTGCAATGAAGCATAATAATTGGAAGAAAAAGCCCAAGATCAGTCTGATTCACTAATTCAGGTGTTGACAGAATGGTGAAAGTCATGGATTCTTCTGTTAAACTAGGAACCTCTGGTTGCAGTTCGTCAAGCGTAGAAGATAACGCTATTAAGTATCTCATCACTGTTAATTCATTTCCCACTCAATTATTATCCTTAAATCTACATCACCATTGTACTACGCAGACCACTTAAGAAAATGCGGTAGGGGGTGAGTTTTCTATGACAGGCACCACACTATATCTTCAAATATACTGACCAACCCACCATCCTTACTGGCGCAAAGTTGCCAATTGTCTCCATCAGTGGCCGTCCAATGAAAGAGAAATAAGTCATTGCACGTAACAGTTGGAGTAAATTGAATCAACTCTCTCGACAGAAAATTATTACGACTGAGAACTCTATTCACTTTCCCTTCACAAGCTCCACACACATAATTAATTAGGCGTTCGGGCTTGAAATATTTCCATTAGAAATGCTACAAGCGCATAAAATGAATTGGTAATGAGGAATTGTTGCGTTATATTGGCTGAGCGACATAAATCACGAATAGCTAGCATCAGAGTTCCACTACAGAGAGTTGTATTGAAATGGTGACATAAATTCCATGATTGAACAATAAAACGCTATCAAAATAACTTCAATATTAGCATTTCCAGTGATAAAAATTTTACTCCGATCGTCAGTTCAACTCAAAATTGTCAAGTTCAAGGAGCATTTTTACATTTGTGCTCGGCAAATCACTTGCCTGGATGATTTTGTGTACATAGGTAGGATTTTTGCGAAAGATGGACGGATAGATGAGGAGATAGAGAGACGTGCGAATGCTGGAAGCAAAGTGATAGGTGGCGTGTGGAGCATATCAAGGAATGAGTGCCTGTCTAAGGAAGCGAAAATTGCCGGGTACAAAAGTGTACTTCTCCCCGCTTTGTTGTACGGTAGTGAAACATGGGAATGTCAGGATAGACATAAGAGTAGACTTAACCCGTGGGTATGAGTTATTTGAGGAGTGTTTGCGGCAAAAATAGGATGGATAGGGTCAGGAATGAGTGGGTAATAAAGGAATGTGGGTTACATGATCAGGTAATTGACATATATGAAAGGAACGTGCTTCGTTGGTTTGGCCATGTTGAGATATTGGATGAGAGTCGAATATCGAAACAAAAATATTGTTTTTCTTTGAAAACTTGCCGGACGATTCTGTTGGCCCATATATCTCCGGAATCTTGAAAGGCTGCTGAGCCTGTAATCAGGTTTTCCAGGGACTGGACCGACAGAACTTGACATACACCCATGCCCTGAGTGGTGAAAAACCCACCCAGGCGGGACTCGAACCCGCGACCATGGGTTTAACAGGCGAGGACTTTACCCCGCCGCCACCGGGGCCGAGTGAAATGAATGGTGCAAGAGGTAGGCCGAGAAAGTTGTGGTTGAATGTGGTTGAGGAAATTCTTAGGAGGAGGAATATTAGGAGTCTTAAAAACAGGAGGGCGTGTATGAAGCAGTGTATGGGGATAAATGAAGCAAAAGAGGTTTGCAAGAATAGGTCGGTATGGAGGAAATTATTGAAGCAGAGTCAGGTGTACAAATATGTATTGATGAGTAAAACTTAGTGACTCTGCCTACCCCGGAAGGGAACGACGTGATTGGTATGTATATATGTAAATCACTTGCCGAATAGCACATGTAGAGATGTATCTTTGCAATAATAAGTTACACTAGGCGTGTTGCATTTCGATAAGGAAGAATATACCTAAACGTAGGTCTGGGCAATTTTTCGGTGCACAGTTCAGCGGTTTCGGTTTTTCAGAACCGGCAGGCCGATTCAGATTTAGTAAAAAATCGGTGCACCGGGGAAGCGGTTCTAAACCGGGGTTACTGGAGCACCGGTTCTGATCCGGTGCACCGGGGAAGCGGTCCTAAACCGGTACACTGGGGAATCAGTTCTGATCCGGTGCATCGGGGAAGCGGTTCTGAAACACCGATGATCGTTCGCTGTTTGGCTTTCACGTCGCCGCCTCCCTCCCCGTCCCTGCTCGCAGCCACGCTGGCTGGCGACCACGCCAGTGAAATTTCATATCCCCTCTGTGTTACAAGTTGTCCGCCTGACTGTCGTCCCACAAATAATCAGCCGCTAGAGGGAAGAGCGAGCACTCGCCCATGTAAAGCATTGTCACATACGCAATTCAACGGGATTTTACGTATTTCATGTTATTTTTTTTTCAACGATTAAAACGAATAAGAAGGAGCCCATAATCCTTCAACTTAGTGCAGTAGCAATTTTTATTAAACCAATGCTGTTGGTTTTGGGAGACATTGTGGAGGAAGGAGCATTGTTTCCAGTTCCTATCTACCCCTGCCATACGCAAGAAGCGAGAGGATAATCCAAATGGTTACGGTAGCCTCAAACTTCGTGTCCGGAATGCAGGCATGGATGGGCAATATTGTACATAAGATGCGCCAATGCATACAAAATTCTAACATATTGGCGTTGATTATTAATGTACAACATTGTAAGTTCTTTCTAAGAATTATTTTATACTAATGGATGGCTGAGATATTTTTTAATGAATTATACTTTAAATAGTGGTAAATTTAAGAAAATACGGTTATCTAAGACAAAATGTGATGTCACAATTTTCGTCACCAGAAATTTTCGGGCTTTTGCAGGCTGCCTATTTTCAACAATGTTTTTATAATCATAGACACCTAATAACCGTATATTTCTTTTAATACACAATTATAATAACACATTTAGGTGCATTTTTGACACTTAAAAAAGCCAATTTATACGTATGTACGCCCAGGCCTCGCATTAAAACCATTGGCTCTTGCACACGTTCTCACTTTTTACTGTCCAGTTTAGGAAAACAATCCCGCGTTATCAAGTAATATCTTCTGTAAGGAAAAAATACGTCTTTAAAAAAAGGTTAAATAATAATTTTGGCAAAAAAAACCTATCGGATGACAAAAAATGCGGTTCACAAGAAAAAAACAGTTCAGTAGATAGAACGGTTCATTTAAAAGCCGGTTCAGTAGAAAACACCGAATCAGAATAAAACACCGTTTCAGAATAAAAACACCGGTTCAGAAGAACAAACTGGAACAGTAGAAAAAAACGTGTTCAATCTATTGAACCGGTGCACCGCCGGCGCATATGGTTTTTTTCCAAACCGGTTCAGTATTGTCTGCACCGCCCAGCCCCACTAAAACGGTTCGGGCAGGACTCCAATTTTTTATAAAACTTGCTCAAGGCTCCATTATGAATATTGTGCTGTTCCAACCCTGCACTGCGAGAGAGGAAAGAGTGGTTTTGAAGTTCCATCATTTCCATTGAAGAACAACATTTAAGAAAAGAGACTCCGCTCTGTCGAATTAATCTAGACACTTGTGTATCAACCCTATAGCGTCCTAGCGTGCCTATAGCGTCACCTCTTAAACTCAGTTCTGAAAGTCTTATGGGATTTTGTTATATGTTGTAAAAGTTGGTAGTAAGGAAGAAAAAAGCTAAAAGGGGGTGTACAAATGGTTAAAATAGGTTCAATGTAGCGTAAAAAAATGGATTTGCTAAGATCAAATAGTATTTATACCCACAAGGACGTAAAATATAATTTATAAATTCTATAACACTAAATTATTGGCGCCAGAATAGATAATATTATGACTTCCTTCCAGCAAAAATTTGGAATTGGTCTATAACCCGACTTTTATGTAATTTTTTATTATTTTGATGATTATAATAAAAATAAATAACAGACGTTATGGTTCCAAGAGTACATTTATAATTAATTAAAAGTCACAGTGGTGAATACTGATTGGTTGAAGATTAACGATGCAATAGCACATTCGATTTCGACCTGAAGACGCCAGCCAGATGGCTGGAGAAACTGTCGTTGACAATATAAGACAACACGCGGAGGGATACCCGAAAGCTGATCTTCGTATGCTGAAACGGCGCAGAAGCCTTAGAACCAGATGTAATAGCAGTGCAAATATGAAAATGATACACTCGATCCACCCCAGGGAATCAAGAGTCAGAAGACCTGTCACCTGGATACAAATGAGTTGTTGGAAATATTAAGTTAGAGAAAAAGAGGATGAAAATGCTAAACTGTATTGGCTTGAAATTCACCTCCCCTCTCACATAGCCCTTTTCAAACCACTATCATACGTGCTGACGTAACCCGACGACACACATTCATATCATTCAGAACGAAAGGGAATGAAAGGTTGGCATGGTTAAATATTTCGTGCATAATTCAAAATACTTTATTTTAACATTCATTAAACAAGAGACTGTATTTTTACGACAATAATGAATACATTTGCGCTTTGGTATTGTTCATTGAAAATTTTATAAAATTTTCAGGCAATGAAATACAGATGTAGCCATGTTTTTAAATGAATTGCCGGTCAATTTTTCATACATTATGCCAATTAGGGTTAAACTTTGCGTGAAATGAAAATCTTAGCACTTTTCACTAATAAACTTAAAGCTTTTACCGCAGTATCCACTGCGCAAAATGGTTTTTAATTTACATATTCATGAAATATATCAATCATATCTGCCATCTATCATTGCCTATCCTAGTGTTCTGGTATAAGTGATATTGGCTGAGTTAACATCAGTGGTCGTTCAACCGTAAGATTGGTTGACTGAAGCCCTCTATCCTTCCTTATCTAGTGCTAGTTCGCTAACTACATATAAGTACTTTGCTTTCTTCTTTATTTTGCGAATGCATTTATCCCTTGGCCTTCCTGTATTGTCTTTTTCCTCTATTTGTCCATGAGCTATATTCTTCAAAATCCGGACATGCCTCAGGGCTTATCCAATTCATCAAGTTATTTTTACTGAAAAGTGTTCCATTTGGTTCTTTCCTAATCTTCTGTATTCTTCTCCATTTCTACATAATCTGTCCATTTCATCTTCAGCATCCTCTTTCAACACAAGGATTCGAATGCTTACAGTTATTTCCGGTCAACTATCTTTTTGGTCCATGCAAAATTGGAACTCTGTGATGCCCTCAACGGGAATCGTAGCAAAAGAGTAAAGAACAAGAGAATGAAAACTTCCTACATCCATGTGACGTTTTAGAACTTTCGAAATAGTTTTTAAAACAAACACATCATTCTTTGCTCGTTCATCAAAACAGCCCCTCTCCCTTCAACATCCTGATTGCCTTCATTATTTGACGTCTTTTGACAGCAGAATCGAATCGTGTGTTATTTCTTCAGTTTCATACCTTTGTGTTTACCCCTTCTTTACATTGGAAAATTACTAAAAATCGCAAATATCCTGAGTTTGAGTAATTGAGTAATGAGCAAAGAAATATTTTCCCTTAGATGTAGCAGTAAGGCAATTCCAAGGGGCATCAATACACAAGTTAACATCCATCTGAAGATAGAGTATGATGGTTTATAAATATAATGAAAGACATGACACTTCGCAAGCGTTACATGCTTGATACTCTTTAAAGACCCAGATTCACGCACACGTAACAGGACCGCATCCACTCCTCTTTTCCGCGTCTTTGTAATCAAAGAGAGATGTTTTCAAGGAACTACGAAACTAGCCACGCTGTAACTTTAACGGAGTCACCCGCTTGTGATCACACGATTGTGTGAAATTCACAGTGGAAAAATCATTCGCCTGGACCGGGAATCTAACCCAGATCCCTCATATTCGCGCCGATTGCTCTAACAAGTTAAGCTACCCAGGCGTCCTATTTTTCTGTTGAGATCGAGAGCGAAAGCGATTCCCTGTCCACGCGAATAACTTATCCCAATGTGAATTTCACACAATTGAAGACAGCTGTCTTCTTACTCCTGATATTTTAGATTATGTTCCACTCAAGTATTGTAGAAGCATTTTATGGACATCTTTGGCCAAACTATTGTATAAAAAGATTGAAAAGTTTTTCTTCATAGTAATCGTTGGTTAAAGTTCACAGGCTATAACTAAGAGCACCGTAGTTAATGTAAGAGTTTTAGCCACTCTATCTGGCCCTTGAAAAGGAAAGAGGAAATTAATATTTTTCAAGCAACATGAGTGATCAAGAAAATATGAGTATATTGAATATTGAAAAACATTCACCTAAATAAAATAAAGTCGTTTTATTCGATAAAACATATTGTGAAATGAGAAAAATATATTACCCGAAATGCATACATGTTACTTTATTCACAAAAGCAATCATAAAGATTAAGACACATTCTAAGATCAAGGGTGTAACATCAGTTGATTTATATTGCGTTTCCGATTCTCGAATTATCTGCTTCAAGTTTTGAGTCGCATTTACCATTGCTTATAAAATATATATTTAAGATCCTAAAAGATTGCATTGCTAAAATTTCAAAACTTGGTCGTGGATTACAGAAAAAAAATTTTCTATTTTACAAGGTCCCAAAACAGATCTTCACTTTCAACATATCTGCAATACTTCCTTCGTAAGATCAAAATAAAGCAATGAAATCATAATTCACACGTGACGGTCGTAATATATCAAGCTCCCTGACACACTCAATCAATAGCGATTTATATAAACTTAAGCTTTACTGTCCAAAATTTTAAAATTTTACCGCTTGTTCCTATCAATAATAATTTTAATAGGACATAAAAGAAATATTGCTATCCAAACAATATGCATATTTTCACTGCCATGGCGCTGCTATGTGCTTGATAAAGCTATTAATAATGTGTACAGATACCTTATCCCTGAACTTTTTATAACAGTATTCAGTAATCGCTGTTTTTTTAGACATATATAGACAGTTTTTTAGACATATACAATAGAAAGATTTGAAAAATGTTATGTTGATACTATTAGAATGGCCAAGAGGTATGTAAATAATCGAAGGTTTGAGGACCCTCTCGAGGTTTTTCAACCCCGTACGTTCTTCTTTCGACCATCTAAAACTACCATGGCAGTAAAAACCTTCCATTTTGGCCACTATGTGCGAAATCTGCACAGGAATTTTCTTTTTACTTGGTTTCTTTCGCTAAGAAACTAATGATGTATTTAAGACTTAGGTACAACAATAATCTACTCCTTAAAAACACCTTTATTGAACTATGCGGTGAAATATGATTTCTCAAAAATTATTTAAATTATTATTATTCAGTGAAATTGGGTCAAAGCATAAAAAATTTTTGTTTAAAGAGGTTATGAAACCAAGCGACCAAGATTTTCCTCATGTTTTTATCTTTATATGTAAGGATAATTTCCCGGATAATCATAGAAGATTCTCTCACTTCCCACATCGAACACACTTTTAACGAATATTCTTTTATAATGTTCATTAATTAACGTCGAAGTTCCATTCATATGAGTAAACAGCATGTAATAGGAAAGTTCAAATCCTAGCCTTCAATTAACATGCGAATTCTTCGACTTAATACGCACAGGTCAGAAACGTCCTCAGTAAACCATAAATGACTATTAATGCAGTCTTTTATACCCTCTTGTGCTTCGTTATAGCATTTTATAATTAATAATTTCATCTAAATGAATGATCTAAATACACATTGAATGAATTTTTCAGACAAATAGCCTGGTTTTTATTTTCCTAACTTTTGGATGACGAACACAAATTTAATTGTAATTGCCGAAAGGAATATTGTATGTATAACAATATTTAAATTATAACATTGAAGCCTAATAAAACACTACATTATAGCAGGCCATTATCTACAATTAATAACAGAAGATATTTCTCTTCCTTTCATGATATTTTTCTATTAGATATTCACTATATTATAGATTATTTAGATTTGGATCCTGAAGAAATGTTGTACTGATTCTTGAAAAGAAATTAAAATTTAATTATTTTTCAGGGCAACATGAGTAATTGGTAGAATATTAATTTTGTGATTCGTAATGTCACTCCTCTAAATAAAGAATAAGCTGTAGTATTCCATAAATAATATTGTTTATGGTGTTGCACATAGTACTCGATAACCAAAAACCTGACACTAAGGCAATCATAAATATTCAAACACTCTAAATAGATGATTAACTATAGTTGATTTAGAGTAAGTATCCTGTTGCAATTATCTGCTTCAAGCTTTGGTTCGTATTTACCATGACTCTAAAATGGCTACTGAAAGTCCCAAAAGATGGCGAAGCTACAGTTTTAAATCTTATATAATGGAATACAACAACAAAGTATAACCAATGAAACATGGTCCCGAAAAATATTTTGACTTTAAACTTGTTTTTAATGCTTCCACCGTAAGATCACAATAAATCGCATTAATCATTAATACTGTGCGACGGTCGTAATACCTGCGGTTCCCTCACACACTCAATTATCACTACGAAGTTATATAAACTTAGGCATTCTTCCCAAATGTTAACATCTTACTGCTCATTGCTATCAATAATAATTTTAACAGACCATAAAAGCAAATAAAGATACTCTCAAATTTTAAATTATATCACTGCCGTGACTTTACTATGAGCCTGATAAGGGTATTACTTATATATACCGATACCCATTTTTCCATACATTTCGTTACGGAGTTGTATACAAAATCGCGATTTCTTTGAACATATATATATATATATATTCAAAGTTCAAAAAAAAATGAACACATATATATATATATATATATATATATATATATATATATATATATATATATATATATATATATATATATATATATATATATATATGAATTTTTTGTAATTTTAGCCTCAGTGCCTTTCAATCAGCTGGTGACCAGTATTCTAAACATGGAAATGGTAGGTGCAAAGGTTTTATTGCGCTTTTACCTGCAGTTTTCCATGTGTCAGTCACTTAGGTGATATATTAAGGCTATTCTTATTGGAGACCGTACAGGGTATTGGTAAAATTGCCGGATTTGCATACTTTACGCAAAATCACACTAATTTATAAGTCGCTGACGAGCCGACTCCACGAAGGGCCGCCTGTGCCTTTGCCCACGTTGCCCGCGCCTTGGCCCAGAGGCCAAGCTAGAGGCAAGCCTGAGGCCGTCTATCAGAGCCAAATATCAACAGTACAACCTTTGAAGTTTCTTTTGAGGGCCAAATTTTTTATATTTAAAAATGTAGACGAATTGTTATTAAATTACTTAGGGCGATCCTAATCTGGCCTTTACCAAAAACGTCCTCAATCTGACTGAGGTACGATTTCTGAGGTCGACCCATTCCAAATTTCCCATCCACAATCGTCTTGTATACTCGTTTCGTCTATCTCCTTTCCTTCATCCTCTCTATATGTCAAAACCATCTCAAAATTTCTTCCTCGACACATTTCATTCCACTCCACAACGCTCCTTAAAATTATATTAATAAAATTTACTTTAAGTTTTAAGTCTTAAATAAATTATAGGTACGTTGAATAAAACTTGATATCTTACTTGATTACGACATTATTTATTGATAAAATTGAGTTCGTGCGTACCCGCACGTGGTATTTTGTGGAGGAGCCGCACTCAAGGAGCCAAAGAGCCGCTTGTGAATTGCGAGCCTAGGTTTCCCGACACTGTCATAGGCGAACGATGGGAAGGTTTAATCCGAGGAGAACAATTAACTAGTGAATGGAATCTGTAACTTCAGAGAGACGGTAGAAAACACCATCAATAGATGATAGATCACTATAGATGATATGTGCTTATCTTACTAGTGAAACAGCAATTCCTCGTCAAGAATCGAGAAACCGAATCGACTTACTGGCATGGCTATATGAGAAGGGTATACGCCAATGGTTTAAGGTGAAATACACTTTGGCTGACTAGACGGGACTCACAAGTATATGCAATTTGTACAGGTCAGTCAGTTTCCAGAGCCCATAGCCCTGGATTGAAAATGTAATTTACCCATACGGTAGATTCTGGTGAGAGGTGTAAGCTATTATATAGGTGTCTGCTTTTTCTGCGGAGTATTTCTAAGGAACGAGCTGATATTATGAATCAGCCACCAGCCATCCATATTCCAGCTATTGGCAGCTAAATACGAGGTATAGGTAGCACCTTTTGAGCATGTCAGAATATCGTAATCTGTGAAATACGACATCTATAATTCATGGTTGTCAAAAATATATTTCAGACCTTCTATTGTCTGAACTATTGACCAGATCAATCCCTCGATTGAGGAGCAAATATTATGAAATCGAGGTAGCTTGAGGTTTTTAATTGAATCATGAGCTTCTGGTAAGCCCCCAAAACCGCAATACTCAATACGTTCCTTCGGTTTTGGTACTATTGCGCATGAAAAGTGACTCTGAGCTGAGCACCTCGGGGTCACACTGACACACTCCCTTCTCTTCAAGCGATGCAATACCACGTGAGCGGCTCGGCGGAGGTTTGAAAACACTCTAGCCCCGATAGCCGAGGGAAGAAAGTCGCTCACTTTGGCCTGGAAGGGAGAACCGGCTCCTTTCACCTACACACGCCACTTCACTTGGGCTTTCCTGTAAAGGAACTTGCATGGGCGTATAGAGTTACTACCCAGTTATAGTATTGAGGCCATCGAACTGCAGTAGCGACTTATCGCTTATAAATTTTCGCGGGATATATTGCGACATGATGAAAAATGGCTTATTCCTCTTCATCGTTTCAAATGTTGGTATCTTTAGCTTCCGTCCATCTCAAGTCACCCCTTAGTCCTCACAAGAACATTTCCCACGAAATAAAAAGACTTATTCCACGTTCCAGATGGGGAAATGATATCAACAGTTTATTGATTAAAGTACCATCGAAATCCATCAAGATGATTATACAAACACTGACAATTTACTCTGTTTACACGAACTCCTTTAAGGTTACAGTTTCCCGTAGGGACAGAAATAAGTGAAAATTTATCAATTCCTATCTATAACTATAAATATCATCCTCTGATAGAATAGATGAACATTACCCCAATGACGTCCACGAGCCAGAATATTTCCATTCCATAAGCAGAGATTATATATTTTCACCTCAGTTTGAGTTGAAGGACCATTGGATAAAGTTTCTTATTTGTTTGAGTCAATGCCTCACAAATATAAACAGGCAGGGCTACAATCCAATGCCACGAGCTGAGAGGCTTTTTATAACTCTGCGTGAATGGACCAAATAGTTGGCAAGTTCAATCTAGCGGATCGAGCAATGAAAGGAGAGTACCCGGAAAACCCGTCAGATGGCGGTTAGGCTTTTGGCCTGCTGGCAAAGTCATTGTCCCTAAAGTAAATGGGAGTGATTGACAAATGTGCACATACATTTTATGCGATCAATCAAATGAAAGGAAATACGAAAATTCTCAAGATGTTTGATATGCAGACCGTGAAACTGATCGTCATTCACCAGCGAATTGCGTTATCTCTGAGAAAAACGTGGCTGAATTTGAAATTATCAACTTTGAAAATACTTTATTTTGTTATAATTTAACATGCTGGTTATGTTATTTATAATTTTTAATATTGTTTACAATGAGATGCCTTTATCTTTTCTAGAAATACTATTATTATTCTCAGCTATTGTTGCGGAAGATCAGAGATAAATTTAGAGTTACTGAACACAGCATAAAATAATTCTTAACCCAATTTATTGTTTAAAAAGTTAATGTTAACCTCAACTACGTAAACCTGAAAAGTTATGCTAGCTGCAAATTAGCAGTATCATCTTTTCAATTGGCATATTGAATATATGCCTATTTTAAAAAATTTGGTTCTCAACATATTAATACCGTTCATTGTAAGACACACAACCCTTCAACTTCGACTGAAAACGCCACGACAAGATTTGAAAAGGTACAAAGTTGTCTAATGCCTTCATCTAAAAAGTAAAATTAAGGTATTTTTGCCGATGATACTAAATGAACTCTAATTAAAGCAGTATTTGAGTAGCTAAATAATATCATCTTTACCTAGAGCAATGTAAATTAAGGCAAATTTTGATGGTTATTCAACAACATGTGTGCTTTTTTTCATCCTATTCAACTACTCTGGAACCAAGGTACTCAGGATGGATGTCACAGAATAAATAGTCCATAACAGTTCAGTTTTAGCTACGCAGAGGATTCTGTTTTCAATAACGTCTGAGAGGTAGGTACCTAACATATTACCAATATTCTCTGGTCTTCCTATTCGTCACACGTTTTCTCAACCAGTGTGTTGTGTAAGCTTAGATTACGCCGGATGAACATTATTGTTTACTTTAGGGAATAGTTTACTGAACTAGGTCATCTAATTGAACTACTCAGGGGCCCTTTGTGCTGTCGCGTTGGTTGCCTTAATGTAAGTGTAAACATTTGACGCGTACTTGGGCGCAAGTAATGCTAATAACGTGTCTGGTAGGTGCGCTATTTTTCAAGTTCCTCTTTCATGTTCTTTTGTAATTTAACTTTAATATAATAAGAATAAATATGTTTATTGTTATGAAAGCTTTTTTAATAAAAAAATGTATAGTCAAAGATTTTGTAAATATTATAAGATTTAGGTATCGTTGCCAAAAGCATTCAATAGACGAATCTTTCGAAGTGAGTTGGAGCTTAAAGTATGCGACCCTGAGTTTAAGACACATTACTCAGAGAACTCTCTAATTGATTATTATGTGATGGACTTCAAAATTAGTCTTGCTTCAACCCTAGTCAAATTTTAACAAAAAACTTTTTTTTCATATCTTTCAAAAGCTTCTAAACAAATCTTTTAGTTTCCATGGCTCGCACCACCGCGAGGAAACGCACACGAGAATGCGATAAGGGGAGTAGCAGGAGATAGTAAGTTCCAAAATTACCTCACTCAACAAATAATGAAGGACGACGGAAACATAGCATAAACATTTTTGTACTTTTCGGACACCAAAAAATACACCTACACGTAAAATATTAGAAAATCTTTAGAGCGTCGTACTAAACTCACGCCAAAGCCGATTATTTGCGCGGTCCTTTCCCCCAAGCAGTGACAACTGAGATACAGTTTTCCGAAAAAGCTAGGAACAACATTTAAACCGGTTATGTTAGAACTTTTCAACGTGAAAATCACTCAGATAATGGTTGGAACATTATTTTGTTAAAGTTCGACTGCTATCAAAATATAATATTTATGTAGTAATCCCAAATATTTTGGCATCTATTTTCTCCTCTTCGTCAGAAAAACAAGCGTTTGCTGGATTAAAAAAATTAGTTGAAAATCCATAAACTTTGATTTTAAAAAGCTTAATTTAGATGTCCGTTTCATAAAAATACCTCAAGGTGTTCTTTGGATATTCCCTCAAAAATCTCAGATTCGCATACTGACGGCGCCCAAAGTAAATGCACCAATCTAAATTGTAATTACTTAGAGTTTTTAAGTATAATTTTTAGTAAAATATGTTTTTCACAGACCAGCTGGCATTTATTGAGTCGAATTAGCAGAAAGCATATAATTGCGATTCTATGATCCTCTTAATTAGTTCCTCTGCACTCCTAATACTACATATGAACCTCTAACTATTAACAAATATCGCTAATCTGCTTCTAGTCATCATAGTTTTTACGAATTTCATCTTTCTAACTCAGTTTAATGGTGTACCTTATCTTCTTTAACATAATATTTTCTGTATTCCTTTGCTTCATTGCTTCGGCCCGAAGCGTAGTATCTCCTCGAAATAATTTGTTTAATTCCATTGGCTCATTTCCTTGACGTGCAGTAAATACTACCTACAGATGACTGGTATATCACATTCAGAAAGTGTAGCATAACAAACATATCATTAAACTCACAAAACTTTTTCCGCGGAACTTAGCACCGAAGGAGCGAAACGTAGTTTTGTCCGACGGAAGAACGTTTCCCCTGTTCCAGCTAGCAAGAGGCATAGAGAATTATACTCCTAAGTAGTCAATTAGTAAACTACTCCTGGTATCGCATGTCGGCGAAATTATATTTTCTCATCCTCCGTTAAGTATTCACCGAGCGAAAGTGATACTGTCTCTCGGTGAAGTAAGAGAACTCATTGTCCGCACCGCATTCACTTTCGATAATAATAAACGAAAAAGCATGTCAAGGTGATGGAGTTTAGAGCGGTTATTAATTTTCTTTTTTTTTAACTGAAAGTTTCACTGTCTTGGAGCCATGAATACTTCTTGCAAGTGAATAGTTTCACTTGTATGATTGGATTCACTCGTTCGCAAGCTACCCATCTCGATTATCTACCCGTCGGGTGACATGAGTAGTTCAATATGATACCTCAAAATGCTCTCATATCCGATGTTTAATAGAAATACATTGGTAAATATGACATTATCAGGCTGGAGTTTGTGAAAGATTTTTATTTTATGATGACTGAAAACACTTTGTAATCTTCCTAAAATTCATTCAAATGGCATGACGCGTTTCACCACGCAATAAAGTGCAAATAATTATGCCAGAATGGTGAAACGCGGCGTGCCATTTAAATAAATCTGCGGAAGATTACTAAGTGTTTTCATTCATCGTGAATAAAAGACAATGGGTTTATCGACAGATTTCCGCGTAAAAAAAAATTTCCTCAGATTTTAGGGCGCCAAACATTGTGACAACAAAAATCACACGATTTTCAAGGTGACACCAAGGATTTACTTTTAACCTAGCACAATATATCTTGATATGATTGAAGTGTCATAACAAGAGTGATAAGTTACTAGACTGATTGGCACGAATACTGCTTCTCTCGCATAACAAATAACTGCTGCAAAAACAGATAGAGATGCTAAAATACTCTGTCAAAAAATCAGTCAATATTTCATCATTGCTGCCTTACGTATCCCCTTTCGAATTCTCCCCCTCCACTATGGCTGATCCCCCAACAACGGGATTTTATGCGTGTGACCTAAAGAGCATCGGTTAAACGATTTATACGAGACTTAAAAGCTTGGTTAATTTGCACCCAAGCCTTCCCATGTGTGGTTTATGACTGAATATATCCCTCTACGCATTTCACACGTCCCGATACAATAGTGGGTACGGATTTACGTTTCATCCAAAAACGTATCACTATAAACACAATTTAAATATGCCACGAGAGACAGCAAAAGAGGCCTTTTTCAGGCAAATAAAATGATTATCCCTCAGTCACCTGAGACAATACGGGAGACATGAGGAAACTGAATTACAAAAACAGCAATATCAATTTAGATAATTAGCAAAAGTAGTTTTAAAAGCTCTTAATCACTTATAAACAAGAAAAAACGACAAGAAAAGAAAATCAGTGAAAAATGTCTTTCGCCATTCAACATAATAGATTCCCAACAGGTAAATAAGGAAAAATTAGAACGCTACATATTTATTTGGATTGATAGGTGTATATTCCCATAAGTATTTATTTTGCAAATAAAACTTAAGTTTTATATTAATTGAAATTTCTATCTGTGAATATATTAAGCATTGTTTTTAGTCATAGTGATATATTTTATGAATATTTTGTGCAAGTTGTTTTCATTAACCCTACTGTACATTACGCCATCCTTTCGTGATTATATAAAACCTCTACATTACTGTATTAGGTAATCAAACATATCTGTTTGCCCAAAAATAATGATAAAGTATTATTCTTCAGAAATTTTAATCATTTATTAAATTTCCGGTTTAATTTTTTTTAAAACTTTAAAATGTTTCACTTGCGAAAATAAATATCTTGGCGTAAAGTTGCTACCTTCATAAATTCAAGTATAACCGATATTTTGACATTCAGTTGTTGGTAGAACTTTGACTGACCTATGTCGTTTTGTAATTCAGTTAAATCTACGAATAAAAGTTCTCTAGCTTCACAACCGCTGATTGCGGACAAAGTAAAATTCTTCCAAAATGTGAAAAAATTAATAGAATTTTCATTTTAAATCTTTCAAAACTTACGAATATTTCAATCGCAAAAAAGCCTTCATCTTGGTTTTAAGTTAGTAACATCAAATTATTGACCGTCACCGAAACTTAAACATATATTATTGTCATCTTGATAAAGCCCTAAGTGGTCGACCAATCCGATATTTGCTGAGCCAGATGGTTCTTAGCTACACCTCCTAAGTTAAGTATTGAGTACAACTTTTCCAAAATTTTTAAGCATTTGTATCGTTAATTTCAGGGAGCAATTCTAAGAAACTATTCAAAAATATCTCTTTCATCGATCATTTGATTTCTGCTAGTGACGTTTTGATAGCACTATTCACGCGTACGGGAAAAAAGTGAATTTTTTCAACAAGGATTTAACAAAAATGGACGGGATGGAATAACTAAAAATAAGGACATAAAATCTCTATAGCTTACACATGTCAGTTATAAAAGTATGTCCCTACAATAGTCCCTTCTGTGCGTGAGAATGTGTATTCGAAGTTTTAGTACGATATAACATATGTTTGATATAGTTTCACCTTTTAGATGAAGGCATTAGACAACTATGTACCTTTTAAAATCTTGTCGTGGCGTTTTTCAGTCGAAGTTGAATGGTTGTGTATCTTACAATGCTCGGTATTAAGATGTTGAGACCTAAATTTTTAAATAATAGTCATGTATTCATCATGCCAATTGAAAATATGATACTGCTAATTTGCAGATAGCGCAACTTCTCAGATTTACGTAGTTGAGGTTAACATTAACTTTTTAATCAATAAATTGGGTTAAGAATTAGCTTATGCTGTGCTCATCAACTCTAAGTTTATTTCTGATCTTCTGCACCAATAGCTGAGAATAATAATAGTATTTCTAGAAAAAAGAAAGGCATCTCATTGTAAACAATATTAAAAATTATGAATAACATTACCAGCATGTAAAATCATAGCAAAATAAAGTATTTTCAAAGTTGATATTTTCAAATTCAGCCACATTTATCACAGAGATAACGCAATTCGCTGGTGAATGAAGATCAGTTTAGCGGTCAGCATATCAAACATCATGCATGTTATAACACACGTTTTTGTTAAACTATCATTGCCTTCGTATATTTTGGGGATTTTTAAGGTCGAAATATAGTTCAGGGTAGAACGCACAGATTTTCTTTTTGTTCATTTTCACGAATCAGAATGCCCTGATCCAAACGACATCAATGTTTACTAGCCCTGAGGGATGACTTGTTGCAGACCGCATAAAGTAAATTACACCAGAAAACATATTTGCCACTTGATGACACCCAATGTAGTCGTCGTCAAGAGACAGCTTCTCCAAAGATGCTCTTAATCAGTTATGTGTATGGAAAATTGACTCCTCGCCACGAGACCAGACATAAAAGCGGATATAAGCTGATATAGCGGTTTAGAAATCCTGTTAACTCACATGTATTTTGTACAACAATTAGTATATGCTCAGACTTATTAAGTAAAATGTGCAACTGGCAGTGGTTCTTAGATAAGATCGATGACGTCGTAAACACATGAGTGACGGTGGCCGTCGTTAAAATATTACAAATATTTAGATAGCACCAATTCAGTTAGATATAGAGATATTTTTAGGCAACATACGGCTATTTGAAACAGTTTCAAGTCCATATTTTGGTGTGTATTAAGCACATGCTTCCGAATTTACCCATACAAGAACCGTCGCCATATCACACGCCTCAGTAACATATTTCAACTTGCACGGCCAGTATGACGTTATGGTAAGCCTTGCGTTTAAATAGCCCAATCCAGCTAGCTTGCGGTCGTAAAGCTGAAAAAAGATTGAGTTCTTGACTTCACCTACTATGGAATTAGCCAGGACGATAGAGGATGGGAGAGCACCTATTTGTTGCTGTAGATTTATTTTATGGAGGGAAATCATCCTGTCCAATTCCGTATAGCAGACTTGGAATGAAATGTATCGTTCAGGGGGGCAGCTGCCTCCCGCTGGATACACCCTTGTCACTAACTAAACTTTCGTAAAAATTGGAGCGGTTAATGAGCATACGCATGCATTATAACGCAGTCGTTTGCTTCCGCTGGAATGCCTGGAGGGGTCTAATGCATTCGTGCTACAACCATCGGCCGGAAGGCCGTTCCATCGCAGCAACGGCACGCAGTTGATCACGCGTGAGCATCCCTCAAACCCTCCGTCGGAGCACGGAACGCGCTGCGTGGGGGCATTTCTGCCCGCCAACAGATAAGCGAATATGGACGGGGGTAGAGTCGATGGTCGGAAGAGCCGGCAGAGGTGCCCAGGGCACATGACGGAACGGTAAGATGAAGGAACGAGGAAGCAGATGGGCACAGACAGTGATAGGGATGGCGTGGTGGCATCCCACACCGATGACCCGGTTGTGAGCCTCGGCATTTGTGGAAATTTTTCCGGTGGACCGCCATCCCTTAAGATAAGATAATATAAAGTTTATTTACTCGGGGACCATATAATCCCATGGAGCACAAGTACATGGCATTTACATTTATTTATATTTTAAGCTGCTGATAAGATTTACAAACAACGTAAATTAATAAAGTAATTGCTACATAATAACATGCAGGAGACATAATATTAGAGGTTGGTATTAGAGGTTATGGTAGAGTCAGCGAGATAGTTCCCTAGTCATCATGGAGACTATATTCGAATTACATGTTTTAATTTCTTCAGATCTAGGAATCATGAATCAAATATTGCATTATTAATGGTGCAATAATATACTTTTATTCACTGAAATTGGAATTTATTTAATAAAAATTCCAAGTAAGTCTTCAACTTGACTCATTTCTTTCACGCGGCTCGTTTAAATCTCCACAACAGAAGGTTTTTTAGTGATCCTCAAAAAATTACTGCAGTTACAATCTAATTTATTTTCAAAAATAGTTGAGACTACAAACATCTACTCTATGTTAGTTTTTCGACGAGATCTAGGCGTGAGAAATTCCTCATGCTATAAGTAATTTCTTACTGGCGTGCATACACTTACCATTTCCCATGTAAAATGGGTGGAATTATACCTCCAAAATTTCGGAAGATAGTATCGTAAGGGTCTGATATTTTGGTACCTTTGGAAGGGTGAGATGTTTTCTTTAAAAAGAGACCATTTTCATCGATATCTAGGTAAAATGATATTTCGCTTAAACTACCTTACTTGGGTCGCATGTGAAGAGCACATTCGCCGGATGGGCCGGAAACAATGGGCCCACATTTGTTTATAGTATGCCGACGTCGGGTTAACCTCCACAACTTCTTCCTAACAATTATTCCCACGTCAACCCAGGTCGTCTCCGGAGCACAATACCCGAGTTAGCGGTCAACTTTCCAGGTAACAAACTAAAAATGGAAGGAAATCAAGACATCAACCGAGTAGTTGAGATGCAGAGACAGAGCGGAGCTTCAGTAGGTGCTTGAAAAAGTAGGCTAGAAGAAATAAGTATGAACCAGCAGGTGGAAACTCAGGAAAATATCTGAAGCCGCTATTGTCGCCAATGGGGAAACTTTATCGATAGGTGGCAGCACTATTACTCGCCCATGATTTGCGTTGGTGACAACGAGACCTCCTCAAGTTTTTGCCTTTGCGTCCATATTTTTGTGGTGTATAGCATATCTTCGCTAACAAAAATAGTACAAAAGATTCTAGGAACCTTTAATAATGCCAGGGCATCGGTGTATCACGCCAGGCTGTACCTCCGGGTACAAAAGTAACAGAGCGACCCAAGGTTCGATTTCTGTAAATTTACCGTGAAAACCGTCAAGTATACTGTACAAAAGAGGAATTTTATTGTTTCTCCATCTCATTTCTCTGAATATTTTTGCTTATTCTGCAGCGTGTACTCAATTTCATAGAGTAAGATGTTGGCTCCTGCTCTGAGGGCACGGACTTAGATATTACTCTGAGGGTAATTGTCACGTATTATTTGGTTTACTTGCTGTCCGTTTACTTATCTTGATTCTTAATTTGATATAAAATCGAACTCTAAATTAAATATTTTACAAATTTAAACATCTCTAACACCATAAAATGTGTTAATATCGCTTTTTTTCTGCTTCGCTTCATCTGCCACAACGCAATCCATGGGCGAGTGATAGTGCTGCCAATTAGCGGAAGTTTGTTCCGAAAGGCGACAATAAGGGCCTCAGGCCGTAACACGGACGAGATAGGGGAAGTTCATGGGCATGGTATGAACCGACACTTGTTGATTCAGTTCACTGACAGTTGAATTACGACTTACTGCGAGATTTATTACCCCATGAACCTTGCAAGTCCACATAATTTATATATTTTACGCCTTTCCAATTATGAATATACCAGCAGTCAAGTGCCGACCCACTCATCTCAATTGGGGATTTCAGGCTTCTCTCTTGGACAGCTGGTAATTTTAAGTCAAATACTGCAATTTTCTGATAAAAAATCAGGTAAAAACATCGCATTGCATACGAAGAATCAAAACCATTACTTGAATTTGACGTGAAGCGTCGAAACCATGGCAACGCGATTAAGAGTCGTTTTGAAAAGCGTATTTATTTCATTGTATTTTAATTGAAGCTCATTAAGCACTTTAACCAATTAACACGTCTCTGAGAAACGATGAGCAATTTGGTCTCAACGTAAACAGCTTCCACACAGTGACTCATCAGATGACGGTATCTTTACGGGTCACTCGGGTCCACCGTCTGGCGAGGTAATTAAGTTTCTACACGTCCACCGGCACCGGCGAAGGTCCAAATAAAGGTCTTTCCTTCATCGTGTTTCCGGACGGGAGTTTCTTTGATTCTATTCCCAGGAACGTAGATGATCTCTCGTCCCCGAATCCAGAGAAAATTTACTCGGGAAATGGGGAATAATGCCCATTGAACTCAGTAATAACTTCACTGAATATCTATAAGAAATGTTCTTATAAAATGAAAAACAGATAATGGTAATCAATGCCGTAGTGCTCACTTACCTCACGACATTTTAGTCTCGGGTATTGCTAAGTTGATTCGATATTTTTTATTTTCGCAAGCATTCGACTCAGTGCCTCATAGTAAATTGATTGTGGAGTTCCAATCCATTGGGGCCGATAAAAATACCTTATGCTTAAGCATTTAATTCTTATAAGGCCGAGGACTATAGGTCTGTAGGAATGGTATCATATCCAATATCGTTGATTCCCAATCGGGTTTTTTCCCCAAGAGTGTCTCATTGGTCCTTTACTATTTCTCCTCCACAACAATGACATCAGAGCCAAGGTTTATTGCAAACGTTGACTGTTCTTTGACGACGCGGTGGAAAACAAAGAAATTTCCAAATGATAAAGGCTACCTAGTCACGGTAGCCACTGAAGGTGGTCAGTAGCCAGTAATCTAGTAGCCACTGAAGCACAAGAGTTATTCCTTTAGAAGAACTCTTGATGGTCGAATCAATCGAAGATCAGCAAAGAGCAACTGGGTTTGAAAGAAAATATTGTGGTAAGTATATCACAGCGTCGAGGAGATTAGAAAAATTGAGACCGATGTCGCCACTGCAGCGTAGGTTCAAGAATAACTCTCCTGAAAAATGTTTGAGCAACATGCCTCTCAGAAAACGTAAATAACATATTAACAAATGTGTTCTACTTAGGTAGGTGAGATTAAACGCATGAGATTAGAGAGATAGATTGCACGACGGAGAATATTCCAACTTAATGATTTTCCGCACACGATTAGGGACCACAATGGGTATGATCGAAATGACCCATTACGTAAAAGGTAACGATAACTATAGCGTTGGTTTTCATAATTTATTTTTTCATATCTGAATGTAATTCGAACATAACTATTTGTGCACCATATATCTGCTTTATTATCATAATTCCGCATGCTAGCACGGCTGATCTTTAACTTTAGGCCCTCGCAATGCAATAGTGGACTATCCATTACACCTTAGTAAAAATGATATTTAAAAGCCATATTGGAATGGTCATTTCCTCGTACACACGCTATTCATCTATATTTTTGGTGAAATAAAAAGTTACATTAATAGAGCAGATTTAATAGTTAAGGGTATGGTGCGGGGTCAGCCAGCCTGCCAGCAACCATATGGGTGGCTCGTAAGTGTGGTAGACAATACAATTCCTGCTCAACCAACAGCCAAAGAAGAAGCACTATTTAAATTTTTTCAAATATGTTTAATACCAACCAGGTATTGAAATTGTATAAAAGGCGGAATTATGAGAATATATGGTATCATTCCAAGAATTTTGTAGGATTGACTGATTACTTTGAGTCAATTTCTGTTGTCAAATTTTTTCTGCTATGCGTTACTCATACCAGATTGGATAAATGATAATCATCAATTTGGCCTGTGGGAACATCGGCACAAGGTAGTTTAAGGGAGAATTTCGGTGAACATATTCGAATTTTATATGCAAATTTCGGCCATTTAACAAAGATGAGTGGCATAGCCCAAACATCAACCCTTAATCAGTCGTGTCTGATCACACTAACCCGACGACCTATCCATTGAAAATTTTTACGGAAAAATGAAATCATATCGCTTTGTTTTTCAGCATTTTCTCCTATTTTGATTCGGTTTATCAAGCCAAAAAGTTATTCCAAATATTGCTGTGATTTCTTCGGAAGAGAGATTTTTACTCGACGAGATCTTCGCTAAATAAATTATTCTCTCATTCTGACGCGACGCGACCGTGTCTATGGCGACTTCGACCCAAGATTAACACCACTTTGTACTTTTGCAGTGTTATTCGTTAGAGTGTATTTTGCCCAGCGTAACCTCATTACATTGGTTTGATCATGATGATATATGATATTGGCATCTATGAACATAGTACACTGAAACCCCTCTTAACGACCACTCCTTTTAAGCGACCACCCCTCTCAGCGACCATTTCTCAGCGGAACCGCCGATGATAGTGTAATTTAGATTTCTCTTTATGTGTACATCATTACCAAATCATCATCAAATTAATATGCATTGAGATTTCCCAGGATCAACAAAATTATGAGGAAATAAACTCCATCTGTATAGGTTTTAACAACACCGTCGCTTCAAGAGCTTTCCATTTTTTCAAATCAGCCGCCCGTTTATTTGCATTACTACTTCTAGATACTGGACTCCTAACGAGCGACTACCCCTCTTAGCGTCCATTTTTCAGCAGTAACGTCGGTGGTCGCTTAATTCAGGTTCCACTGTAATTTATAAATATTTTGCCCGTGATTTGTCAAAGTATAGAGAAACTAGAAATATTTATGTCGTATATGCATGTACAAAAAGATTTATCGCATAAATGAACATTCGTGGGAGCCAGGCGTGCAAGGATACTTTTGTAGGAGAACATCTACATACATGAAATGCCGTGCAAGACACCACGAGGGAGTGTATTATGGGGTGATTCCACACCAGGCATGTAACACTCATCGCAGTTCATATCAAAATCGTGCAATTTACCCCAGTCGCTTGTCGAGAGCTAATAGAGGTCTAGGAGAGCTAATAGAGCTAGGAGAGTGCTACGTAGACGAACATGCTACACTGCAGTACACCATTTAAGATACAACTATTGGTTAGTTTTATTAATGCGACTGATTAATAGTAATACAAGATACTAACTCATGTAAGAGCTATACGATTCAGGAAATTTCATCCCGGGTAAGCTGTTAGTAATTAAGGGAAAATATTTAGCACAAGTACAATAACTGCTCTACCTAGAGAGGGTCAAAGTATCATAGAACTGATCTATCGCAACTATTATGATTTCTAATTGTGCGTGGAAAAAATGACATTTGAAATCTATCGGTTCTGCAGTCTATTTCCTTCGTCTTATGCCTGTGATCGTTTCTACCATCTATGATCTAGCGAAATATGTTGAAGATCCGGCCAAAAATAGTCCACAATAAACTTTCTTAATAGATTTTAATCTATATTTTTCCCTTCGATCAGATAGAGATTCTCGTCCTAAATTCTTCAAAAATTCAGTAACACAGCTAAGTTTATTGTAACAATTTTTAATTAATCTAGCAGCTTTCCGCTGTACCCGATCTATATCTGAAACTAGTTCTATTTCGTGAGGGTCCAATACACTAGCGGCGCACTCTGAGTGAGGTCTCACGAGAGTAAATAAGCATCTTTCTCAATGTCACCTTTCTCATCCCTCAAGAGAGATAGAACTTTACATTCCTTCACCTCTCGCAATGTATATCTCGACTTTACAGCGCAACTGATTGACGCACTGACTGGAGAAAAAATATTCTGCAATAGTCGCACTTGGTTCCTCATCCAGTGAATGGAAAGTTACTGAAATTGTGTATCAGCTTTGTTGAAATACAAAACTAGACCTGAAACTTTGAGCTGAAAAATTACAAGTTTCGCAAATTTCCAAACGAGTTTTCTCCCATTTATTCTCGAATCAACAAAGCTCTCTCAAAAAAATTCTCTCCAAACAAAATTCCATTAATCCTCCAAACACTTTCATGTTTCTTTCAGCTGTACCGGGGAACCGAGATTTGTTACGCCCCAAAGTATCTCACTAATAGTGGTTGAATCAAGGGTTTTCCGAAAATAAGCAGTCTATAAAAAAAACCTGAACTTATGACTGAATATATATAAAATACATGAACAAAAATAAATCTTAGCTGCAGAGCCACATGTAAGTGAAGAAAGCGATCGTCTATCCATGTCTTGTAGTATAGAGTAATGAAGTATTTTACTCTATGCTAATAGGAATCATATGTCTCCTACATTTCTACGTAAAACGATATTTCGCAGTTACGGGAACTATACCAATCGATATTGGGGGTGACACCGCTAGACCTTTAACACCAACACTACAGATCGGATAACCAACTGTCGATGAAATGATTCCACAGCACATACATATATACAATTATTGGTCACTTTATAGAACAATATTGAATATCGGTAGCTCACAGCATATCCCAGGGAAAACTGATTCCATTTTTTTCGAGATATCTTGAAAAGCAATGCAAATAGTATCTTGTATTTTGTTATGATTAGAGAGGCGAGTCCTTTTCTTTACGAGGAGGCCAAATTTATGTAAGGTAGTTTGAGCGAGATAGTTCCCTAGTCGTGATGGAGACCATATTTGAATTATATTTTTTTTTATTTTAGCTGCTGTAGGAAGCATGAATTAAATACTACATTATTTATTGTGCAATAATATACTTTTATATGACTAAAATTCTAGGTACTCAAGGAAAATATCCTCTTAAGTCTTTGATTTGACCCATTTTTTTCACGCGGTACGTATAAAACTCCCTCACAACGGGGTTTTTTGCGATTCTGAAAAAAAAACACTGTGATGACCATATGATTTATTATCAAAAATAGTCGAGAATACATATGAACTACTCCCATTCAATTTTTTGACGAGATCTGGGTGTTAGAAATGCCTCTTTTTTCTAAAAAAGATATCTCTGGAGAGAGTAACCTACCATTTCCCATGAAATTCGGTTGGTATTGTTTGTCAAAAATTTCAAAAAATAGTTCGGTACGGAGCTGATATTTTGGTATCTTTGGAAGAGTAAAATATTTTTCTTAAAAATGAGACCAAATTCAATGACTTCCAGGTGAATTGATATTTCGCTCAATCTACCTTAGACGGAATTATGAAAAATCAGCTTGAAAAAAATACTGCAACAATATGTTTTTCAAAGGTGCCATTTAAGCATTTTTAATTGCAATTTATTTGATGATAACATCTATTTTGAAAGGTGACGTATTTGTATTGTATATATTCAATTGAAAATAATACTTTGCGTGTTAATATTTACGCAAGATATACTTCAACATTGCCTTCGTAACGTACCTTTTTTAAACTTCCCCAATTTTTGTCTTCATATGACAACTTTCTTTTTTTCTTAACCCTTGCCAACAATCACCCTACCCTTCACCTTTTCTCCTCACGCAACATCTTTTCTTCCCAACTTAAACGTATTTTGTCCTCCACTTCTTCCTTCCCGCCCCAAAATTGATTTTTTTCTTTTCTTTCTGTTGATTATTGTTCTTATTGTTTTTACTATATATTTATGTTCTATTTCTTAACTTTTTTTTGTTTATTTAAACTCATTGTAAAGGCCCTATTTGTTGTTTTTGTCGTTTAAATAAATAAATAAATAAACTATTTATTTCCGAGCTCCACCAGGCTCGTCATTGTCAGTTAATAGCGCCACACATTCATCTATTCAAATTATTTGACAAACCGCCGAAAGAGACGCAACTTTCCACACACTTAATCCGAAGCGTTACAATTCTGTCCAGTGCAGCAACTAAATGGAAAAATCTCTTAAGGCCGCTTTACACGGTACATTTTATTGTACAAAAGAATGTACCAATTTCTTCATGAAGGAAATTGTACCGTGTAAAGTGGCAAATTGTATGATTGTCTGATTGACTTAACGGGAAATAGAACCTGCTATAATTCCATTCAGTTTCTTGGACATTCTATGATACATTTTATTTCACAAACGAATGTATCGTGGATTGTACAAAAAAATGAATGTAATAAGAGTAGGCTCTATTTCCCATTCAGTCAGTCAGACAATCATGTAAGTCGCCGCTTTACGCGATACAATTTTCCTCATGAAAGAGTTCATACATTTGCTTGTACAATAAAATGTATCGTGTAAGGCGGCCTTTAAAAGCCAGGTCTTTCAATGATTTTAATACGTAACAAATTTGACTCGCCCGTCCATAGAAGGTTAATTGAATCCGTGGTGATATTTGCCTCGAGTAACCCGAAACGACGACATTCCTCCGATGCGGGACAGCGAGAGATTGAAGACTCTCAGCCATGGCAGTCCAAATGTGTGAGATTCAACAGTTTCGACCTTGACCGTCGGGAGGCCGTGTGGTAAGGGAGGGTGCGGGGGAGGGCAGGCAGTGATGGGGGCGGGGGAGACGAGGGAGGCGAGCCACGTGAGTCACGAGTAATGAGAGGGATTTCTTCTCCGTGAGAGGAGATCGCCTCCCTCGTGACCCCCGGAGCAATGCAACGCGCTGGGGTCAGCCGCCGGCGAGATATCAGACGCCCCCTCCCGCTACATCTGCGTCCCCCCCCCTCCCCAACGCCAGGTGTCCGGAAGGTGGCCATCATGGTGGCGAATCATATTACGAATCCGTGCATGCACTCATAAGGTGTGCAACTGCGAGCCATCCTCGGTTCTCCGAAAGGACGTGTCGCACGGGGTGTAAGGACACCAGCCATGGATATGAATTCGAACAAAATCTACATCTACATAATACCCTGCGAGTCGCCATACAGGCGTGTGGCAGGTGGTGTTAAGTCACCAGCCGTGTAAAGATGTAAGGTTTTGGGGGGAGTGTATGTAGTGGAGCTCAGTTTTTATTGTGGTCGCTTACTGTGCGCGGAAAGAACGAGTTTTTGTACCTATCTGTTCGGTAATGTATCTCTCTTATTTTACCGCTTCTGTCATACCTAGAGATTTAGTGAGGCGTCATGGTAATATTCTCTGTGTCGCTCTGAAACACTTCAGTTCTGAATTTCTCAAGCATCCGAAGCCTAGCGTGTAGCCTCCGAGTCTCTAGAGGCTCCCACCTTAATCGCTCTATAAGTTGTGAGAAAATATATTTACGCTCGTAGCAGTTTTTTACGAAACGTGCTGCCTTTCTTTGTGAGACACTAATAATAAAATCGTGAAATTTGTTTCTTAGAACGGACAGGTTAAAACTATCGTGTCTCCTGCAAACGATGAGAGACAAAAATAGCCGGCATTGTGAGGTCTTTCCATTGGTCGTTTTGTCGAGTATTTGGTTTTTCCATAAATACTTTCAACTAAATTTGTTGCGCATAAATAGAAGCACGTCTGGCATGCTCTCTGCATTACTCATATACATATCTCTGTGCGTTCTTGTAGCCCAAAAATACATGAATATTCATATTCTTTAAAACATTGGTGGCATATGGTAAAATAATGTTAATGAGAGTTCACCTCATTATAGACCACTGTAGGTTTTGCTAAATGCAAAAATAGTCGTAATTTCATAAAATTTTTAAGAAATGGTGCGCTGAAGTTTGGTGAAACTCACCCCCAGCCATCTACTACAGTACTGTTTATCAGGATGCTATGTAGATGTTGAAAATGGGAGGAAATATGGAAGAGAAATTGGAATATGCAGAGTACGAAAAGTAAATCGTATTTTCTCGAGGCTGCCCAGCGCCTTACGTTACAGTTTTTCCACAGTAATCAGTTGTATGTCGGAAGAAAGAATTTTTCCATCTATCAGTTAGGCATTAACTCTCTCCAATAATCTCTCATTTGTCGGTTCTAGAGATGCATTGGGCACTCAGCTTTGACAATAGTGAGTTATCATATGAGAAGGACGTATCAACGGTCGAAAGTGAAATGGTAGGTAAAAAGTCCCACATGCCATAACCACAAACTGGGACAAGCAATGGGAAACGAGAGATGAAAGTAGCGGAACTAAAAATTCATAAA
Organism: Ceriagrion tenellum; assembly: GCA_963169105.1. Lineage (NCBI taxonomy): Eukaryota > Metazoa > Arthropoda > Insecta > Odonata > Coenagrionidae > Ceriagrion > Ceriagrion tenellum. The sequence goes on along the minus strand of OY720638.1, from coordinate 96,682,065 downwards.
TTATGTAAAATATTAGGGGACAGAATTAAAACTATAAGCCAGGTACTGCTTGTGAGTTAATAAGAATTCCGTGATGAAGTCTCCACTGCTCAAGATATGAAATCCAAGTTGATTCCATTCACCAAAAACAGACTTTACACTTGAACTCGGATAAATTTATAACAGATTACCCGTTTTTCTGGGAAAACATTTGTTGTATTTGAGGAAAAACGGTAACTGTACAGTCACTTCATAAAGTATCGCGACACTTTATGCTAGCGGTTTGTATAGGTTGGCTTTCGAAGCTGGAAGTACGCTGGCTATCCTGAGACATTTCTGTTGACTATGAGCATTTCCAGGTACAGTTTATTTATTGAAAGTCAAGAGGGACATAGCCACCAGAGATATTTCAGGATAGCCAACTTATTTCAAGCTACGACATCCGACCTATACGAACCGCTAGCGTAGTGTTTCGCGATACTTTATGAAGTGACTGTACATCATTACTCCATGTTAAAGGGTATTTATGGTAGAAGCGATCACAGGTACAACATTAAGGAGATGGGCGGCCGGGTTTTTAATATCTTGTTGAATGACATCGTCACAATTCGGATTTTTAAGTAGCTCGAGCGCTAAAGAAGAAGCTTCTGCCGCTGGAACCGAAGGGAATAAATTTGTCACGTCAATTGCTACCAACTTTACCGAAAGAGGTGGGGTTAGCTTAGATAATTTCATAGGTACGTACTCCAGAGAAAAATTATATGAATATGAGGAATTTATGAAACCTGAACTCGTTACTCACTTCTGTAATTTTTACGAAATTGCAAAAATCTTCGGTTTTCAGCGCACGAAGAACAAAAAAGAGTCAAGTTAAAAATGTATGTATGCATACTTAGTTTATGACTATTAACAATTTAAACCATGTAAAACAATAGGTCTACGCCATCAATAATATAAAATTTACGTCATACTCATCACGGCTGCTAAAATAATACAAAAATAAAATTCGAATGTAGTCTCTATCATGACAAGATAAAACTCACGCACAAATTATTGTGAAGCTGTCCATTTCAAATCTTGAATCTTTTTATTTTCAAACGGACGGTTGAGGAATTCTGCGCCATTTTTTCAGCGTTCACAACACTAAAACTGAAGCGACGTCCATTTGGGGTGTCGTATACAATGTGAGCGGCCTCGCCTCCCCTTTTTTGATAAACTTTGGCACCCCCCGCAATATTTTATGAGGTTAGAAAGACAATTTACCCTTGCTCACTCCCCCTGTTAGGGCGCTGTTCGCATTCACTTCTGATTGGGTTTGATTGTCCTGGTTTTGAGCCCCAGACTTGTATTTTTCTCTTTGATCATCATTTAGTGGACACTTGTATGATCATTGAATACTGCCCTGCATAGAATCGCCCCCTACAACACACCCGGCAGATGATATTTCGGGGCCTCTGAATTTTATAGGAAGCCACCCCGCATTTCAGTCTTTTAATTACGATGCACAATTTTAGGGAAAATTGCACTTCATGAGATTCATATTGAATGGGTTAATGCTGCTCTACAAATGCCTACAGTAGATATACACCTTGTGAACTACTTGAAAGGTGTGTGGCAGGGGTGGATTTTCTCGAATTAATGTGTACTGCATTACATGATATGAAAGTTTTAAGAACCATAATGTAGTTAATATGCCAGATGTGAAATTGTCGCTGAAAATGGGTAATCTTGAATTATGTAGTTCAACCTCGTGAATACCTCGAGGCTTTATAAAAACTCTACGTCACCATGTGTATTTTAGTGCATAATTTTGAACATAATATAATTTGGTTTTAATGACGTGTGTCAGGGCTGACCACCACCACCATCATAAGGGAGTTGTTATAAAACGTTCCTTTTTTCAGTTATTTTTAAAGAGGTTTGTTCGTTTATCACCAGAGCCATTTCTGAATATAAATAAAAAATAATGTTGTCTTTAGATTAAAAACAAGCAATAATTGATGATGACAGGCTAGTGTTTTAAGATTCACGGCTTTTCTATGAAAAGACGAGGAACGGGGAACATCCCTTTGCTTTCCCATGTGAGCCGTGCATGCGCCCCATATTTTACGTAAAATTAAATAACAAGCCGAACATGTGCCACCCAAGCGTTTACAACTTTCTCAAGAACATGATTAAGATTTTATTAATAAGTAGGGCATAAAATTTTGGAAGTTTATTTCGATCGCCGTTTCTTTGGCATGCTACGAACAAAAATTTAAATCAAACTAAGCTGCCGATGACTCAGCTAGAAAATCGTGAGAGCCTTCGTGAGTGTAAAGGCCGTTTTACACGAAGCACTTCATTGCTCAATTTGAAGAAACATCTGTTTTTGCATTGCGGGAATGTGGGCAGGTGCTATTATTCAATCTCTTATTTATGCATTTACGCATATATTCTAGCAATTCTCGGCTGTGCACGACTCAATTTTCAATGCACATACTCGCCTACATCAGGTTGTACAATAAACTGCCTTCTATATCCACATACTACCTTGCAAACTGCCGCATAGGCGTGTAGCAGGGGTGTTAAGACACCATCCATGTAAAGATGTAAGGAATGATGTTTTGAGAAGTGAAATGGTGGCGTGTATTATGGGAGTGTATTAAGTGGAGCTCAGTTTTTATTGTGGTCGCTTATTGTGCGCGGAAAGAACGAGTTTTTGTACCTATCTGTTCGGCAATGTATTGTGTGTTCGGCAATGTATTGTGTGTTCGGCAATGTTCGGCAATCTCTTATTTTACTGCTTCTGTCAGACCCAGAGATGAAGCGAAGCGTCATGGTAATATTCTCTGTGTCGCTCTGAAACACACCAGTCCTGAATTTCTCAGGCAACTAAGCCTATCGTGTAGCTTTCGAGTCTCTAGGGGCTCCCACCCAAAGTAGTGAGATCCCTCCCTCCCTCCCTCCAAAAGTAGTGAGACACTACATGTACGCTCGTAGCTGTTTTTAATAAAACGGGCAGCATATCTATGTATTTCATTATTTTTTTGGTTAAATATTTATGACCAGGGTCCCAAATGCTCACGTTAAGACGTATTCGAGGTGTGGCCTAACCAGAGCGAATTAGCCTCTCTCTTTCACTTTTTCATCCAAGGACCTTCCTATTATACGCTTAACAATACCTAGTTTCTTTAACGCTGTGCCACATATGTTTTGTATGGGTGTTCCCCACGATATATCAGATGTTGTTGCCTTATTGTAAAGGGCCTTATAAATATGTACGCAGATAAGCATTATCTAAATCATACAAATTTTTGGTACATGGTGTATTTTTATATGCTTTTTCGAACGATTAAAACAAAAAATATTATAAATATAAACTGCATTATGCTAAAATTAGTCCATTTAATATTTAACCATCGTCACGCTCTACTTGTCGGGAAACGTTAAGGATTGCATATTTTCCCAAAGTTCCCGAGACAACTCGAGTCAGGAACCGATATCGAAGCTGGCATGGAACACTGAAATTCAGCCCAGAAAACTCGGGAGAAGTCTGAGAAAGTGAAGAAAGGAAATCGTCGGACTCCATGACAAAGCATCATTTGAGCGTCTTTGAGTACCTGTGGGGACGTGTTGGGCATCCGTCGGGGGATGGGGGAGAGGGTTTATGGCGAGTACAAGGCCATCTTCACGACCTTCATGGAGACCGTGACCAATATCCGAAATAATACATGACTACGGAGATGAGGGAGCGTTAAAGGCATCCTCGGTCCACGACGATGCCTCCCTCTCATGGAACTGCGTCATCTTCCTCTTCCTCAGTGTGCTAAATTGAGTACTTTGACGCGAAATCACATCCGCGTCACGCATGAGATGGCTTTTTCAAGTTTCATGAGGTCTTTTCTTCCACTGCTGTCTAAATTTTAGCACTATCTTGGAGCTGTCATTATATATATTATTTTGATCGCTTATGCCTTACTGGTTGGACGTTTCTGAAAATCAGAATGGTGTATATTTCAATGAATATTACAGGATGCATAAAAAACAATGAACTGGTTTTGAAGCTTTATATTTCTTGATAGAAACATCCTAAAAAAATGCAAATTTTTTAAATACTCACTAGATCTTAAAGTTTCAGCTGTGGTATTACAAATGCTCTCTATGTCCTCTATCCTTTAACCCTCTAAACTCATGGTCGAAACCATTCGATTGGCACGCATTTTCTTCTCTAAATGACCCGTTCTGTAATTACAACAATAAAAAATCAGGTACTTATTTTTGACGCACACTGCATTTTTCACGAATCGAAAGAGAATTTTACTGACTATATCAATGGTAATAATAAATATCAGGCGATAATTAACGGCAGGAGATTCGAACGTCTCTGCTTTCGCTTCGTTTCGACTCATGCTAATCGCAAAAGCACTTGCTAACGAATTGCATTGATATCAATTTCTTCGTATTCAGCAACGAAATTAAATTTGCACTCTTAAGTGGGTTGTATACTACGATTGCATTACTATACTAAAATACTATACTATATTGAAAATACTAAAACTATTTCACAGACATCTACGCGCTTTTATTTTACGAATAAACTTTGCCCTTAAAAAGACAATCTGTTCTTGCAAGTCTCGGGAATAATAATATAATAATAATAATGTTAATTGCTCCAAAATATGAAATACAGAAAAAATACAAAGAATACAACATTAAGACATTTGGAGCTATATATTATTTGGAGCCTATAAGGCGAACCTGTGTTTAGGTTACCATCAATTAGAACTACGACCATACATTGTTACATATAGAACAAGGAACAAATATATATACCAACATTTCAAATGAATTCCTTTTAACAAGTATGTTTACAAAAATAAATAGTTTTATTTAGCAAATCATTTAGCCAAATTAAGGATCAATATTTAGCATAAGTTGTTTATTTTCGCCGGCTAATTTGTTCATAATTGATAAAAAAGTAAATGAATGAACTCAGATGAAAAAGTAAAAGACAGATGCTACTTCGCTCTAGTAAGGCCACACCTCGAACACGCCACTAGCTTTGGGACATTGGTCATGAAGATTTAACCAAAATAATAAATGAAAATAAAGGAAAAGCTGCACGCTTCGTTGAAAACTGCCACGAGCAAACATATAATGTTTTATAGCTTTTAGAGGGATTAAGGAGGGAGCCCCTAGAGACTCGGAGGCTGCTCGCTAAGCCTTGCTTGAGAAATTCAGAACTGGTGTATTTCAGAGCGACACAGAGAATATTATCATGACGCCTCACTATTTCTCTAGATCTGACAGAAGAGATAAAGTTAGAGAGACAAATTTCCAAACAGATAGGTACAAGAACTAGCTTTTTGCTCTAACACCACTAAATGTACCCCCAATACACACGTCACCATTTCACTTCTCAAAACATCATTCCTTACATCTTTACACGGCTGGAGTTCTAACATCCCCTGCTACACGCCCATGCGGCGGCTCGTAGGGTAGTATGTAGATGTAGATTAAATATTTCACCCAAGGAAGAAACGTAAATTTGTCGAAACTCAGGTGATTGCTATGACGGAAACGACGTATGTTTCTAAAAATCTTGGCATTACTTCAAAATGGGCTCCGTCATCCATCCGTCTCCAAGTAGGATCATCATGTTGTTGCATATTGCGTTTTATGACGTCATACTGTACCTCCTCGTGAACTCTTATTTTCCACTGTGCCATCAGTGGCGCTGTTGCCCTGGGCGGGGAATGGAGGGAAAGACGATCATTTCTCCCAGGCTGCGGCAAGTGCCAGAAATAATTGGGCGTTTAGGGCCGAGTTATGCAGCCCGATCTATTCTCAAGAAAAAAGCGAATCATTCATGCTGGCAATTTATTCATGCTAATTTATTCATGCTAATTTATTCATGCTGGCAAAGCTTTGGACATTCATTGTAAAAAGATTAACAAAAATTATTTTCCTCCCTAAATCAGCAAAATATATATTACAGCACCACGAGAATGCTATTGCGTGTTGGTATGATCATCCCGGCGCTTGAAAGCGGCGAGTAGTCATTTATTTCTTTATCGGATGCCAAATTTGTATTGCGCGAAACGATATGTCGCTCAAACTTCCTTAAAGATTGAAAAAAAATATTCAAAAGAAGAGCGCTATGCAGCCGACGATTTTTCACCAAAGGCCGCAACATTGCTACGACGCTGCATACAATAGATGGATTAATACACTAATGCTGAATAACTAGGGTATTGATTCATTCGGAAAACCAAATCGTGTGCCGTGAATTGTGAGTCCGTGTCGGCCCACGGCTTAGGCCAAAAGGGCAAAACCACAATTGGCTGGTTAGAGGGGTTGACCGGGTCAAAGCGGCAAGACTGTGATATATTCATGAGTGGAAAAAAGAAGAGAAGGAATTCAAATTGGTAGAAATTTTTTCCAACTCCCTACCTATATTTCCACCCTGAACAACTTTGTTGAGTGCATGGTAAAAGTAACTGACACTCAAAGCTTTCTTCAACAAAAAGCAAGATGAAACCGACCGACCAACAATTTTATTCATAAGCGTATTTTTCACCCGCACGTTTGAAGGGATTTCTACATCTACATCTACATACTACCCTGCGAGCCGCCGCATGGGCATGTGGCAGGAGGTGGTAGGTCACCAGCCGTGTAAAGATGTAAAATTTTTGCAGGTGAAATGGTGACATGTACTATGGGAGTGTATTAAGATGAGCTCAGTTTTCATTGTGGTCACTTATTGTTCGCGGAAAGAACAAGTTTTTGTACCTATCAGTTCGGCAATGTATCCCTCTTATTTCATCGCATCTGTTAGACCAAGAGATGTGGTGAGGAATAATGACAATATTCTCTGTGTCGCTCTGAAACACACCAGCTCTGAATATCTCAAGCAGCCTAAGCCTAGAGTGCAGCCTCCGAGTCTCTAGGGGCTCCCACCTTAACCCCTGTAGCAGTTGTGTAACACTATATGTTCATTCGTAGCAGTTTTTAACAAAGCGTGCTGCTTTTCTTTGTATTTTGTTAATTTTTGTGTTAAATCTTTATGACCATGGTCCCAAATGCTCGCGGCGTATTCGAGATTTGGCCTAACGAGAGCGAAGCAGCATCTCTCTTTGACTTTTTCATCCGAGGACCTTCCTTTTATACGCTTAACAATGCTTTGTTTCTTCAATGCTGTGCCGCATATGTTTTGTATGTGTGATCCCCACGATATATCGGAAGTTAAGGTTATTCCAAGATATTTTACTGTATTTGAAGGTTTTATGTTTACTCCACCCACGGATCGTGGTGGAAAGAGCCCGACAAATAATGGCTGAAAACACAACCAACTAAAGACGTAGATCTAAGGTAAATGACCTTTTTAATACTTTTCCTTGAAAAACTCAAAGCTTGGAGAAATTGTTAATAAAATATTGAGCACCTGGTTGGAAAAGAAAGAGAGCAGAGTACCGCTCATTATTGAGTGTGATTTAAGAAAGTTTTAGTCCATACTTATGAAATAGCTTGAGATGGCATCTTTGCTAGTACTAATAATTTAAGAAACAATTCATCACCCGTAAAAAAGCTATTCAACCTAGCAAGAGTAGTAATTCTATAGATGAATGCCACTGCAACTACTAATGCTCCGTATAGAAAAAATAATATTACAAATCTCTCCGTTTTGTAATTATTTTTTCCTCTCACTTATGCTCCTTCCCACTGGAATATATAGCCGTTAACAAAATATGTTGAAAATCTTCAGAAAAACAGTATAATTTGAACTAAAGTAAACGACTTAGGATTAATTTAAAGATTGAACATAGAGTTCCAATCTGAGTCATCTTAAAATTCTGTTACATGGCTGACTTTACCGCAGCCTTTACTTCTTGTTTCACTTTATATAATAAGTAAAAACGTATTGTAATATTACCTTTTTTCTATGAAACATACATCTCATTTATAAATAGAGACTTTGTGGCGTAAAAAATAATGATAAAACCTTACCGATCATTATACAAACAAGAAAATATGGCATAAACTAAACACTAAGACAATTTTGCAATTTGCGTTGCAAAAATGTTTTAAAACGAATACTCATCGAGCTTCTTTAGCAAAGCAACCACGCAAGTAGTCGAGGAATTACTGAAAAAAATTATTCATAGTCACCTAGAAGTGAACAGCGAGAATTAATTCCTGAAACGAATAATTTATTCAAGGTTACAATTATGGCTTTCGTATAGCTACAATGAATATAATGCAGGCAGATTTTTTCGTCAAAGGCATATTCTTTCGTCAAAGGATGAGACAGGACAATTGATTACAATAAAAAAGAACATATGCCAGAAAAGAATGATGAGAGTAACTTACGAAAGTGCACTGATAAAGTAATTAGAATGCTTTAATCCAGGATAACTACAACATTTTTCGAGCAGTCATTCAAATATTTCCAATTAAAATTAATTTTAGCTCTTGGAGTTTTTTATGCGGCCCGTCATTTTGTTCCATACCCTTACAGCAGAATAGGGTTTCAACCATTCTGACTGTCACTTTGAGGCGTAATGCAACACTCACAAACTTTGCTGTCTATGATACGAGAAAAAAGGAGAGGAAGAATGCAAATTGATACAAATTTTTGCAACTCCCTGCTTATATTTCATCCTAATCAACTATCTTGAGTGCACGATAGAAGTAACTGACACTCAAAACTTGCTTGAATAAAAAGCAAGATGAAACCTAATGACCAACAATTTCAATAAGTGTCAAATGTAAATAGTATCAACATGATTGTAACGCGTTATTGAAATTGAGCTTTTTGAGGCGATTAGTGTACATTTTACTGGCAGCCTTCGGGCACTTGACTCATATTTCGAAATAATCTGATTCTATACGAACAGATTTGCCCCTTAACGCGAGAAAGGACTATTTATATTATTATAATGGCTGCTAACAAATATAAAGGTATCGTGCCGAGTAACAAACGCATACTTAAGTATAATCTTCGCTTAAAATTTTTATAATTTTTTCACTGGCTGACTCTTTAAAATCAAATCTGATCTATTGAAGCAGTTAAAATAAAATGTGATATATTACGACGTTCCCTCTGGGAGTAGGTGGGATCAAAAAAGTTGAACTCTCGGCGATCTGCTGGTACACTTGACTCTTCTTTCATTATTTCTCTCATACTGCTCTTTGTAAATCTCTTTTGCTTCAGTTTAACAGCACGAAATTTAGGTGGTTGGAGCAGTAATCGTGGGTCATTGAGAGCAGCACATAATGATAACTTTTCCAATGAGTCAATAAAACCTTGGACCACCCTTCATTAAAGTAGAACAGTTTATACGGTAGAAATATACGTACATGTAGTAAGAGAAATGAAGCGAGAGTTATATTTAAAAATTTCTGTCTCAATTTAAGCATTGTTATTACTTTGGTATGGGGCGCGAAATTCAAATGTTAAGCGGAAATTATACGTAAATACACGTTTTTACTCGGAAAGATAAGTTTATACTTGTTATTGGCCATTATAATAATATAAAGAGTCCTCTTTCGCGTTTAGGGGAAGATCTGTTCATATAGAATCAGATTATTTCGAAATATGAGTCAAGTGCCATTTTTTCCATGCACAATAAGGGACCATTAAAGTTGCAATAGATACTTTCTGGTTCTATGATACTTTGACCCTGACATGGTAAAAAGACACTCGTGCTAAATATCATAACACTGTTATTGGCTACTAACCTTGCATGAAATTTCCGGCATGATATAGCTATTTCATGATTTAGTACCTTGTAAAACTATTTATCTATCGCAGTAATTATAACCAGTAGTCATATCTTAAGTAGTGTGCTGCGTGGTAGCATGTACTGGTACGGAGCACTCTCCTAGTTTCTGGTCTGATCGCAGTTCTCCGATCTTTGCCCCGTGCCACACGCCGTAGTGGTTGCGTATTTCGTCGATGTAGATGCAAATGAAGAGCCATAAGGTTACTAATGAAAATAGTGTTAAATTCCTAATACACCAAATCGGTAACATCCAATTTTTTCAATTTTATCTATAGATATTACTGATGGGTTCCCGTTGACAAAAGTTTCACGCAAATCTGTACAAATACAAAACTCGCTGCCTTCCACATCATGAACTTAAGCGCTCGACTTATTTGAACGAAAAATTCCACTCTCTGCCGCGCACTCTTGGAGATGTTTCGCTCGGCACAACGAGTCAACTGCTGTCGCCGCATCCCCGCACCATTCCCCCGCCGCGCCTTCCAATTCGCACCTCTCCGCCGTCTGTGGACACAATCACCTCGCGGGACGGCTCGAAGCGGCGCGCTCGAGCAAACAAGGCTCGGGGACGCATGCGCGTGGCATTCGCTCGGTCGGAGAGCGCGGCGGCTCGCGACGCCGATTACACGGCAGCGATGCGGCTCTTGGTGCACTCGGCGAGGCAGGTGGTGCTGGTGAGCGATTGCGGCGAGGAGTATGTGGCGGGCGACCGGATGTCCCGGCTGACTGTGCGCGAGGACCCTGGAGGGATCTCGATCGCCATCGACGGGTAAGCAGGGTCGGCGGGACTACATACTCATTATGCATCTACATATGTCTACATAGTCCCCTGTAAACCGACTGAGGGGTGACTGGCGGGGTAGGAGTTTTAAAATATTGAATTTTTAAAAATACAGCTCTATATGTTTTAAAATTTTTTTGAAATATGATGATGATAATGTATTATGCAGTTTAAACCCATTATAATTTGCGTAAGTGAGTGAGACGTATTCTAGCTGGCGTTTACATGATGAGGGGTTAAATAGCAGATGAAATAAATGGCTTAAAATCTGTCGAACAGCTATAAAACTGAGTTTTCTCCGCAATTACTACACTCGGTCATCATTCGCAGAAAAATAACCGCTTCGAATAGCATTTTTCCGTTACTTAAAGCTCATTATCTGATCGCTAAATGATTCTGAAGTCGCCAAAAATAGATCAGCGTCGTACTTACTCAAAAGATTCGGTCCAACATTTTACCTATGGCTGGCTAGTGATTCCTATCGTAACTGTAATACGAGGCTTGAAAAACCAATCAAATTATCGACCCTACATCTTGCATATCTCACTGATCTTTGCAGCCCAATTTCTTATTGCGTATATAATCCTATCTCGTAAGTATTCCCAACGTTAGCACCACGTGCCCCCGCTGTCAAATTGCTATGCAATAGCAATCATCACAAATCAGTCACGGAGATCTCTCATCTTCACTCCCTCACGAATGACTCAAGGACTTCCTTGACTCAATTTCGCAATATCAATCCCCACAGCCCTCGTGCTTCGTGAACACCTTTGGGTGTCATGGCCAAGGCAAAGTGCTATTGGTATTCCAAAAATCAGATGAGAATCGGGTTCGTGTGGTGAGTATAAAGTGCGGGCTACCAATGCGCGTGCGGGTGGTAGCGACCCCGGCGATGGTGGGAATTTTCCGCGGTAATCGCAGTCCCTCCAAAAATACTCGCAGGGAAGTACTTCGGGATTAGTCCTCCAGCCGTTGGGCGGCATCCTTTGATCCTGAATTTAGGAGTAAGATAATATCGACGCCAGGTTTCTATTTGTCCTTCCTCCATTTCCAAAATAATTCCTCCTTTATGAACCTTCTGCACAAGATGGATGTTAGTCAAAGAACTATTAGCATACTTGTTGGCCTGATTTACCTCATCCATTGGTCGACTCCACAAAAACTCAACTTAAACCTTCAAAACTGCATCGAGTAAACACTCAATATTGCGCCAATTTGTACATATTTGTCCTCAAAACGGCCTGTTCCAATTCTGAACATCCGTTCTAGGACTTCCAAATCCTATGCATGTCAGTTCAAATAACCTACATACCTTGTGCCAATGGCCACCATAATGAATAGTTATGGGTTAACTCTATTCGTGTGCCACGAGAATAACCGTGTCCACAAATTACGCCTGGTAATATGTTCTAGCAATAACAGAACTCTCTCTCCTCCGCTCCAAGTCTTTCAAGGGCTTATCGTGTATAAATCCAGGATGTCAGCAAAGAGAATAGAAATATGCAGCTAGAATAAGCTAGAGCACTTAAGGTAGTTTGAGCGAAATACCATTTTACCTAGAAATCAATTAATTTTATTTCATTTTAAAGAAAAATATACCACCCTTCCATTGACAGAAAAAATTCAACCCCTTACCACATTACTTTCTGAGATATTTGCCAGAAAATACCAGCCCTTTTACATGGGAAGTGGTATGTGTATGCACTCCAGAGAGACCTTATTTAACAAATGAGGCATTTCCTACTCTTAGATATCGTCAAAAAATCAACAGTGTGTAGTTTATGTGTTTTCTGAACTATGTTTGAAAATTAATTATATTGTCACCACAGTAAATTCTTCCGGATCACAATAAACCTTCCATTTTGATGGAGTTTCAAACGTACCGCGTGAAAAAATGAGTCAACTTGAAGACTTATTTAGATATTTTCATTTGATTACTTACCATTTCTGTTAAGTAAAACTATATTATGTCACCATTAAATATGCAATGTTTGATTCGTGTGTCAGACAGCTGGTGAAATTGATACGTATACTTCGAATATGGTCTCTATTATAATTAGGAAACTATCTCGTTCGTACTACCTTAAGAGCTCACCAATCACGATACAACTCCGTTAAACAAATAGTCCACTCCGCTGAAAAATATAAAAAATAGTCCCTCTCTCAACATTCAAAATGGAATATTATAATATACTACCTTCTCATTCTTAATTTTGTAGTGTATTTCTGTATCATGAACTAGTTCGCCGAATTTCAAACTTCATTATATACCATCCTTCGCACTTTACATGTAAACTCTTTATTACTTGTATAGTACAATGCCTAGGAAACAGTGTCATGCTTCATACAACCTTGCGCCATTTCGTCTTTGCCATTTATTCTTTTTATATTTGTTTACTAACTCGAAGCCCTTGTTTATATTTTTATTATTATTTGTTCTCAAGGGGCATGACCCCAGAGTGATAAATAAATATTATGCCCTATTATAATTAAAACTACACCAGTATTCACGAATGGTCGATAAATTTCACTGTGCAGCATTCGTGGCCTTTGACGAGAATATTAGCATTTTATCTCAAAATTTAACACGGTGAAAAATGCATGCCTTGATGTACACTGCGAACAGAAAGTGCCGACTGGGTCGTAAATCTGAAGAGACTCAGATGCTATAGGCTAGTGTCAGAGGACTTAAAAATTAAGACCAGTTGATTTCAGTTGGACACGAAGGACACAATTTTTACCCCGCGTTGTATCTCTAGATTTGATATGAGCTACGAAATAAGAGGGATACACTGGCGAATTGATTGGCACAAAACATTCCCTCTTCCCACGAACCATAAATGGTTATAACATAAAGAGCTTTACACTAACATTAGACACATCGCTTACGTGCTCTTCACTTTTGTTCTCATCCCCATCTTTTCCCGATTCCTTCCATTTTCATGGCTGGTTTACGAGCACCCCCAGCCTCACTCCTCTTCGGCGGCTTGTAACAGATGAATATCTGAAATGACTCTATTCTCACACTTCATATATTTGACTAGACATTTGACTAGAGGTGTTGAAGAGGAATCATGCAGGAGCCATATATGGTGCAGAAGATTCACAATCCCCCGCAACATGTGCGGTAAGGAAGAAATGTGTGCAAAGATATCGCGGAACTATAACGCTTGCTAAGCATTCCCAGCTTTATACTTAGTGAGTGAATGTAGTTCGATGCCGAAATGTAATAAATACAGCTATTCTTCAATTTTAGTGCAGGAAACACGTTGGGATCTTTTAAAAAGCTGACAACTCCAGCGTGCCATCCGTCTTATCCTTCCGGTGGATGTTAATTCTGAGCGACTTGAAAACTTTCACACTTGAGTCAGAGCGATGAATTATCACAGCATCCGAGGTGATAACGTGCGTTATCCTCAACACGGTAAATATGGATGCGCGTCGCCATTTAAGTGTCGAGTGATACCATGTCCCTCAAATGATATACGCCGTCTTCGCACTTAGTTACGAAAGGATGCTTGCGCGCGTTATGTTTATTCAACAAAAGCGGAGTGGGTGACAGGTCGAGACTCTAATCCACTAAAACAGGTCTTTCTTTTCTAAACTTCGTTTTATAATCATTGATATTTTCATCACTGGTGTACTAATACCACAGAGCACAGAGCCTAATGTCTGTTCACCGGGTAGTATGCAGACGTACAGTAAAGAAAATATGGCTAGTAATCCATCAATCAAGTCACGTTGACCAAGGTTCTGCTCACCGGTGAAGTCACGCAGTTTTTTTTGGGAGATGTTGCATCAACCTTGTTTACGTCCAAAACAAAAGATGTCGAGGCAACCGTGATGTCACCGTCTAGTATCCTTCAGACTGAGAAAACAGCTTCCGCGTACGGCGAAAAATTCTTCCAGCAACAGACAGTTTGGTTAGAGAGTTCATTAAAGAAATTAGTATGCGCATTATGTATTGAGGTCGGGGGGTTCTTTCGAATATTACTTGTTTTTTTTCACGCATACCCAACACATCATTACCTTTAGGGGTAGGTAAAGTGAAGGAATTAGTTATTGCCGTAATACCCATAAAACTGGTTCACTTTTAATCTTTTACTCTACAATACCCTATCCATGCAAACCACTTTCGCTTCTCTTAGCTCACGTACTACTTCAAACACGCTCTCCTACTCTGAGGACTGTTCCTCCTTTTAAGAAGTCTCTCGTAACACTTCCACCCATGACCTTCGCTGCCCCTTTCGCACCATACACACAATCATACATCTCTTTCGACTCTCTTCCATGCTCTCGACACGAAACGAGGTACTCTCCCTCCATTCACGTCCATTACTGTCGTATTAAACCCACATTATATGATGACCCCAGAAGTCAAGGGGTCTAAGTAACATAATCGTTGTTTTGAGAAAACTGAAGTCAAAGTTGAAAATATTTGGTACAACCCAGTAAGTAGTTAAGAAGCATTTCCCTAGATAGGATCACCTGTCAAGAAAACCACGTGGATCCCTTTACCACCTAGAAGATTTATATTTTCACATCCCATTCCTGTACATAACTTATTTTTTTTAGATGTCACTTAGACCCCTTGACTTCTGATGTCCACATATCTGAAGCCGTATGACATTTTGAAAGAAAAATTTCTAGTTCGACGGTGCCAGCTATAAACTTGTTTCCTTAACAGGTGGGTAGGATTTCAGTAAATACGACTCGCAACGGAGATAGTTTACACCAAAGAGTAAATTTTTAAAAGTCCTACGTTTATCAATCACTCAGAGATATCAACATCTACGTGATACATTGCCAGCCAATCAAATGGGTTCTTGGCAGAGTGTGCTTCCTCACAAGATATGCATCAACTATTAAACACACTTCCTGATTGTTATTCGCTACTGAAAAAATCATGCTGTAATGTATGATAAATGAGCGAAGATTACACATAAAATACGGATCCTAACACATGACTCAAGCGGGATGGACGCTGTACCCGTACAACTCTGCGATTAATAGTAATTGTTGATTCATGCTAACATGTAAAAGAATAACAAATGGAAATAGTCACTTTGTAATGTGTGGAAAATTACAAAGTGAATATTTCCTTTTACTACGGATGAATTCCATAAAGTAAACTCATTAAGTTTCATGTAAAATGGTTAAAAGTTATTGATCAGTTAATTATAGTCGTAGTCGCATAGAAAAAGTATTACGCAATTACACATACTAAAATAATAAAATTTAAGGGTGAATTTTAGAGAGAATCGACGAACGAAAAATGCACGAATAAAAAATAATAAAACGGTGGTACCTATCGTTACCATTAACATTTTTGGACGCATTAATTTTAGCCAATAAGATTCTTAATTCAAGCGAAAAATGACATTCTAAAAATCTCCGTCCTGAAATTGGTCCCTCTGAAGTTTTACGTATGCCACAGAACCTACCATAAGAGCACGGAGTTGTAATTGCATTCTCTACGACATCCAAGGAGCATGTAGCTGCAAATCTTCCCAGGAGAGATGGATTGGATTTTGGGGAGGCGACTGACAGCTAGGGTCATTTGCACCATAGGAGATAGGTCAGGGAAGAAGGGTGGATAGAAACCCGGCGTCGGCATTATTCTGCTCTTACGTCTCATCCGGCAGACGGAGTACTGTACTTGAATGCCCTCCACAAGACACTCAAGTAGGGATCGGGTTTCCTCTGCAGGGATTTGAACCCTGGTCGCCCGAATGGTTAGCTAATACTCTAGCCACCACACCAACCCGATCCTCCCCCAGGAGAGTTATTCGACTCTTTAATCTACCCTCTGATGGCAATTCCCACACCAATTATAAAGGAATTAACTCAATGAAAGAGGCGTTATATGTGTCAGAGTAAATATGAGAGGAGTTATTCAGGGAAGCAGGATTTTAAGGAAAGAGGAAGAAGGATGGGTGGAAATTTATAAATCACGCTATCTAGAATCTAGAAAACACACTAGGCTGAGTTTGCTTAAGAAATTCAGAACTGGTGGGCTTCAGAGCGACACAGAATATTATCATGACGCCTCAATAGATCTCTGTGTCTGACAGAAGCGGTAAAATATGAGAGATACATTGCCGAATAGATAGTTACAAAAACTCGTTCTTTCCGCGCACAATAGGCGGCCACAATGAAAACTGAGTTCCAATCAATACACTTTCATAATACACGTCACCATTTCACCTCCCAAAACCTAATCCCTTCCATCTTTACACGGCTGGTGACCCAATACCCACTGCAACGGTGGGTTTAGGCTCCATTAAGTACGGGCGATGTTTTCCTGTCCTGCGACGTGTTTCAGAATAAAATACTTACTTACTTACTTCCTCGGCACTACAGCCCGGTATGGGCTTTGGCCTCCCTCAAGACGCCTGTCCATTCTCTCCTGTTCTGCACTTTCTCCCACCATCTGACAATCCTCATAGCCTTTATGTCTTCTTCCACATCCTGCATCCATCTTTTCCTCGGTCTTCCTCTTTTTCTCTTTCCATCCATATTTCCATGTAGAAGCTTCTTAGGCATCCTTTCTTCACTCGTTCTTTTTACATGACCTAGCCAAGCTAACCGTTGGGTCTTCACAAATCTCACTATGTCTTCGCCTCGGATAATATTTTCTATTTCCTTGTTTGTTCTTATCCTCCAAGTTACCCCATCTGTCACGGGGCCATATATCCTTCGCAAAACCTTCCGTTCAAATATCCGCAGAGCTTGCTCGTTTCCAGCGGAGATGGTCCACGTCTCTGCTCCGTATGTCACGACCGGTCTGATAAGTGTCTTATAGATCTTGAATTTCATCTCCTTAGATAGAAGAGTTGACTTCAGGAGCTTAATATTAGCAAAGTAAGCCCTATTTCCAGCCATTATCCTCTTGTTGATCTCTTCTGTCATTGAGAGTCAAAAACTCGTTCTTTCCACGCACAATAGGCGGCCACAATGAAAACTGAGCTCCAATCAATACGCTACCATAATACACGTCACCATTTCACCTCCCAAAACCTAATCCCTTCCATCTTTACACGGCTGGTGACCTAATAACCACTGCAACGGTGGGTTTAGGCTCCATTAAGTACGGGCGATGTTTTTCTGTCCTGCGACGTGTTTCAGAATAAAATACCATAGTCTTAATGGAGGCTACTTCGAAATTTACCTGCAAATGGAGCTTCGATATTCTATATTTGTTCATATGTATGTATTGGACGAAATATCTTCTATGATGAATGAAAAACAAGTCCTTGGTTATGATTCCACACTCAATTTAAAGCAACACGACCAAGGTTTCGGCATATCCTGATGATGGCATGATATGCTAAAACCTAGGTCGTGATGCTTTAAATTAAGAGTGGAATCATAACCAAGTACTTGTTTTTCATTCATTATGAAGGATTTTCACCGAGTAATGCCGGATAGAGTGTCTTATATCTACTATGCGTCATATAAATATATACATACATGATCTGCAGGTGTAGTTATTTTATTCTTATTTATAGCAAAATCATTTATAGGGTATCTTTAAACTTATTAGAGCTACCAAACATTGTAATTCCGCCACCCACCAGGGATCCAAAAACCTAAACGCAACGCCCCCAACCGCAAGATTTCACATCATAAGCTACATGACCAAACCAGAATGGTTATAAAAATGAAGTTGAAAGAGCTACGATCGAATTTATATCTGTTTCATATCGCAGAGATGGATAATTTATTTATCAAAGTACGTGTTTGTTTGGCACCGTGAAGTCACGGCTTTCCCTTAAGCGACCCTTGTCCCCCTGATTTCTTTTTGCCCCACTATCCCATAGAGTAAAGCCCCGCCCCCTTTGGGGGCTATGGCGCTCGTTTTTGGAACTACTGGTCTTTATGAAGTCAATCATGCCCATGCGGCGGCTTGTAGGGTAGCATGTAGATGAAGAAATCTTGTTATGACATTACCCTATCTTATCAAGAGTCCACAGTTTTACGTTTCCCTGCCTCTTTAACGGTTCCACGTTACATTTTCACGTTACTGAGGACCATACTAGGAGTCCCCTCCATTTAACACCCAAGTAAGGTTCAAGATTGCGTAGAAAAATACTTGCCACTACCGAGATTCAAACTCAGGCCCACGGCGTGGAAAAGAGGTAGGCACTCAAGAACAGATCAAGCTGATCCCTTTTATTTATGTAGAGAGGATGTGAGGGTAAAAAATAGAGAAGTTTTTTACTTTTTTTTTTCGTTTCTATTATTGGGAAAATTTTCGGCTCCACCCGCCTGCGTAATAAATTTTCTCCAGCATCGCTCTTTTCAACAAGTGATACAAATTGAGAATTACTCTTCGTCTTCGCATTAATTCTGCAAGGCTCCAAGCAAAAACCACTATATCTTCACGTTTTATTCCTCGGTGTGTTTCCTGATATTTTAGAAATACTTTATGCGTTTAAACTATTTCCCATAATACTGATATGATCCAATGCAACCACTGGAGTGTCCCTAATCAATTAACCTTAATCTTTCGGTCACGTTACATATCACTCTAGACTTCGTCAGTAACGATACAATTTCCTCGGAATTTATTCGGAGTGAATGTAAACTAAGATGCTCAAAAAGCTAGACCAGGAAAAACCATTACAACCATGTTGTTTTGGAAAACTGCGGAAAAGTTTGGCGGGAAATAGGGAGGAGGCTAAGTCTCCTATATGTTTTAGGATGAATTTCACCAATTAAATATTTTTCTGGCCCACATATGTAGATCGTAGGTAAAGTAATATCTACCTTGTCGAGCTAACAATATTGTGATAAACGTTTCCCACTGACTTAAGTCTGGTGTACAAAATTCAAGTCTTTAGCGGCTTCCAACCCTGACTTTAATTACCCCGTTCATTGCAAAAATCCAAAAATAACTTTGTATGCGGTCACGTGCACTGCTGAAAGGATTTATCAGCATCAAAGGGAAAATGATCGCTATGAAAGAATAATTCATAGTCGAAGGCGTATTTCAGCGCGAGTTCTTGCTGTCTGGATTCTCCCGTCTCCGGCTCGGAACATAGCATAGGAAACGTGGTCATGCTTATTTGGTCACCGTTGCTGGAGATAAACCAATTATTGTCGCTTAGTAACGAGTCTTAAACAAATATCACTGTAAAAATACAAAAATTACTTGGTAGGTAATCACGCACTCGAGTGCAAAGACATCTTTGGTGATGATTTTCCGGCGAATTTCATCTCTTGGGCGTACACAGTACTTCATTAGTTTTGTCATGCTCATGAGCAATTTTTACAAAACATGAAATAATAATAATGTTTATTATATTTGAAATATTAAAAGTACAAAAAAAGTACAAAAAATAACAAAATTGCTACTTGCGACAAATAATAATAATAACAATTGACAATGTTGGCAATGATGACAGAAAAAAATACATGTAAAAAAGTTACAATGTGTTTTTTTTATTTTTAATACAATTTTATTTTCAGATCTTGGTCCTGCTAAGCCAAAGGCTTGTCAGCAGGTGCCATCGTTTTAGTGATCGGATATTTCAAATATGTGTTTAAATGTTACAAAGAGATATAGTTATTCATTTTCCAACCAATCCTTTATCCTTATTTTTACTTCTCTTTTTGTACTTAATGTTCTTTAATCTTCTGGTATTTTATTAAAAAGTTTAGGCATAATTACCGCAAAGGTATCATTACCCGATCTAGTATTTTTCAGTGGTACCATATACTTTCTACAAGTTCTTAACCTTTCAGAGTTCTGTCTGGGACGGATGTTTTTATATGTATTGCAAAAATAATTATCTTGAATGATAATAAATCTGTATAATTTATCTAATCTTAATACACCTAAATATTTATACATATCTTCCTTGCTTATATCTTTTTTATCTATTTATCCATAAAGGGCTTTATTACTATTTGCATTACCCCATATTGTACGACCATACCTTAGTAAACTCTCGACTAATCCACAATATATTAATTTTAGTACAGAAAAGGGTAATAGACTTTTGAGGTAGTACATTTGGTATACAATCCTTCTTAATCTTGAATTTACTGCAATCATATGGTTTTTAAATCTAAAGGAATCATCAATTATTACACCCAGATATTTATTAGTTGTAACTTGCATGAGGCTTTAATTGGTAGTTCATGGAGCTCACATACTAAATCTTTCTCTACTGGGTCTCAAGCGATTGAGGTGGGCCCTAAACGTGACCTAAAGAGTGTGAGACAGCATCTCCTATACTTTTTCATCCAAGGTCCCCCCAACAACCCGAGGTCCTTCCGTCATCGGTCTATCTTTGGTTCATCCATTTGGGAGTCCCTGCCTTCCAGTCGCACAAAGCCCTAATCACGCGACCGCCCCCCTTTGTCATCCGTTTACGCTTCATCGCTTCGGAATGCTCCTCCACTGAGAGCCACCAGGAGGGCAGCCTTCTGGTGCCACAGAATCCAAAACGCGGCGTCTTGCCCGACAAGCTCCCTGCCAAGAGGTTCAAAAGTGTTATTTTTTCCGCCGACAATTTTAGACCGTATACAGTAGGGGATCGATAAACCGGAATCTGAGCTATGGAAGTATCAAAATGACGGAAGGTTTTAAATAATTTTTCGAACCTCATTTCTTTTATGTTACGCCACGTCAATGACGGCTATACAGCGGTTAAAAAGCACCTTGGAGCACGGTTTGGCTTTGTGTCGATCTCATGGATGCCAGTCAAGGATATCGCACTTCTCATCCAAAGAGGAGCATCTTATTTCTTGGTGTGAATGAATTCACTGGAGATTACTTAAATGGTGATGATGTAAATATATTAAGTTAAAACATTTATTGCACCTAAACATTTGTTTTCACATTTCTTACCACCTCACTGATCATACCATGATACGCTGACTTGCCACAGAGTTTTCAGCCTACTGAAACGGAAGCGATCTATACACCGTAAATATTATTCCGGAACGCTTCCGGATTTACATATTCCGTTATTATCGGTCTTCTACTTTAAAATATTTCCTGCTTTAAATCGTAGAAAACATATCCGACAAACAATAAGATACTAATTTCTTTTTCCATTGTTTTTTCTTCCAGATTCAGTTTTTGACATCAACTGCTATAATCATTTTGGTAATTTAATTATCGAGTAAAATGAAAATGACTAATACGCTGGTTGGTAACGACAGAAATGAACTTATCAAATTCCATGTGTTTACATGGAAGAAATTAAATTAACATAATATCAGTTAGAGTTGAGAGAAATTGAATAATGTACCATACCTCTGTTAGGAAAATTTAAAAGTAGTTGCTTCATTATGTATTAATTCCGCTAAAAACAATGAAAGATGAAAAAATGTTCAATAAAGTAAAAAATAAACGTTTTCACCACTCCTAAATGAAAGTGGATTTCTATGAAAGAGCTTAAAAGCATTTCAGGAAGAATCATTCACTCTTTGATTTATCAGTTCTCAAATTATTATTCGGCAGAGTTAGACATTGGTCACCCATGGTTTTTGAACAGCTAGCTTGCATTCTCCTTTTTCTCCTTTAAAACCTTTCCAGCATTCAACTCCGGTGGGGATATTCTTTCAATGTCCGTCACATCCACTATTCTCTTCTGCCGTCCTAATACATACATCCCACGCTTCCTTTGCACCATTTCAATTTTATCTAGGCTCTATTTAATGAGGGACCCACTCAGAAGTGGTGTACTCCATATCGAATATTGTTTTAGCAAGAGTACATTATTTCAGCTTCTACGCTTTTATGACAGCCCTACGATTTTATGAATGGAAATGTTCAAGAGAGAGACAACGCTGGTCGTGTATACATCAACGAAACCCTTCTTCCCACACTTCATTGACTTCCACAGCAAAAATAGAAACATTCAACGCTCCCAAATTGTTTCACCCGGACTTAGGCGTAACATCTCCAAAACTGAAAAAAGTAATTTCAGTCGATTGATACTATTTTAAGAATGTTTTAATTAGGGCTTTAGCATTAACAATGGAAAATGCCCCATTTTTTGGCTCCATGAAAGGATGCTGTGTACCACACGGGCGGCCAGGGTTCAAATCCCTGCAAAGGTGGATGTTTTCCAGAGGGTACCCGATCCCTATTTGAGTGTCTTGTGGAGGGCACTTCAAGTACAGTACTCCGTCTGTCGGTTGAGATTTGAAACCGTGGTTCCCTTGGCGCCTTTCGTTAAGAGCAGGCTAATGCCGACTCCGGGTTTCTATCCACCCTTCCTCCCTTACCCATCCTCTATGGCGCAAATGACCTTAGCCGTCGGTCGCCTCCCCAAATATCCAATCAAAGGATGATGTGTACTACATTAACCAGGGAATGGTCGCTAGGCTCCCTCTTATGCAACCGTCGCGTGTGATACATTCTCTCGTGCTCAGATTTATTGTAGTCATCTCAAAGGAAATGAATGAAATTCCAGCCTCTTAGAAATCCTTGTTAACTAGTTTCACTCTGAAGTCGCGCAATTATATTAATAACCCGGAAAGGTCAATAGGATTACTATAGTTATCCACTTTATTTTGTTTCACGGTCAACTTTAAACTGTGCTTTCAAGTTAAAATTTTATTTAGAAAGGGTTCATTCAATAGAATGGTAAGAAGAAGGTATGGCATGGGTGAAACCATCTTGTATTGACTGAGAAAAAAAATAAATTACCATCACAAAATCTGATTGATTTTGATCACAATCTGCTTCAATCTGCTTTCTTAACTGTCCAACCAGATCTGTTGATAAGTTGATATTGTGAAGCTAGTTACTTCAATGTGCTTATTGCTGATGGTCGACGAGAAGTGAATGACTAATGTGATTGACTAGTGATTAACTGTAGATAATTAGCTGTGAATAAACATCTCTGACAGTCTCGTGGATGACATACGTCAAAATGGAACCCAATGCCGCACCAGGAGCGTCGTCGTTCAAAGCTGACGGCCAAAATATATCAATCGAGAGTGAGTAACGTTCCTATGAGGAAATTTAAGGCTTCCCGTCCGCTCCTAATCGAGGCAATGGAGCAGATTTTTCAATGGAATCCCGATCCGTAATTGGGTGGAGAGCACTTTCAGGCGAGATAATCGGTCTGTCGGATTGAACGCTGAACTGTAGTCCATTAGGAGCCTTTTTTAAGTGTAGGCTGGTTCTGATAGGGTTCTAAAGATAGGACTAAAACCAGAAAACAGTATGTGAAAACATTCGTGTGGAGCGTGGCACTCTATGGATCGGAAGCATGGACCATTGGAAACGCTGACCAGAAAAGCCAGAAAAAATGAAGTGTACAGATGAGTGGAAGAGCAGAGAACCATATGGAGCACCATACAGAAAAGAAGAACCAGATGGATTGGACACACTCTGAAGCAAAATAGGTTCGTGAAGAACATAATTGAAGGTAAAATAGAGGGGGAAATCCCCAGAGGAAGACTCAGGAATAAGGCCATGGACAAATCAAGAGAATGTACATCAATAGAACTTCGAGGAAATGAGGGACCTAGCATTAGATAGGGCTACAGACAGCCAATCTTAATACTGCACGACCAGTCATGATGAGGCTAGTTCTGATGTCTAGTTTCTCTAAACCCTTCCTCCATTCCACAAGTTGACCTACCCTTACCAACCTCCCGAACGCTCTTCAAGTGACGTCAACTGTCGGTTGCTTTTCCCAAATAACCCTCATTCCGTGGTGTGAAAAACGTTACGCAAACAGTGATGCAGACGATCGGAGCTGGTAATTTGCTTTTTCTTCACTAACATTCTAATGTTTTTATAAAATGCAAAAAAAAAAAAAAACGTAGACACACCATCAGCCGTATGAGACTTTATTTTCAGCTTCAAAATATTATTAATTATTTCGTGACTTGGTTGGCTCGCTACGTTGAAAGAAACAAATGAGAGAAAGATAGGTTAATATGTTTTGATTTCTGAAACCTTCTCCTACTTATCCCTACCTATGATAGATGGCAACTAGAATTAAATTTGAAGAAATGCGCGATTATGAATTTTTGGAAAAAAAATGGCTTTCCCCGGAATAATTATTGCATCAAAGAAAAGAAAATATCTAACGTCGACTCCATTAAATACTTAGGCGTCACCATCACTGAAGACATGTCATGGGGGAAACACATCAGGGAAATAACTAGTGTAGCAAACCATAGATTAGGATTCGTAAAAAGGGTTCTAGGCAAATGCAATGAGAGAGTCCGAGAAAGAAGCTATTTTACACTTGTCAGGCCTCATTTAGAATATGCCGCTAGTATATGGGATCCGTACGAGGAAGGTATGATAAAAGAATTAGGGCGCGAGCAAAGGACATCCGCTAGGTTTGTTAAAGGCCGTTATGATAATTGTATAAGTGTTACGAGCTTAATAGAAGAACTAGGATGGGAATTACTATCAGAACGCAGATTAAAATTTAGGTTAAACCTTTAAAGTAAATTCGAATCAGAGTTGTTCACAGATGACATTAGATATATTTGAGAACCCCTGCCTATTATGCCAGGTTTGATCATCTTAACAAGATTAGAGAGATAGACTGTCGTACCGATAGATTTCAAATGTCATTTTTCCCTCGTACTATAAGAGAGAACAATAGGCAGCGTAGCAAAGGGATAGGTAGGTGAAATATAGTTAGAGTAGTCTGTAGTGCATGATGCATGTAATAACAACCAATAATCCCTTCCTTATTATGTAGATACTAACCATCTAGCTCCATGTGACCCTATTATCTGGCATATCTCCCTTAAATATCCTACTTGCATGTCAATAGTATATGTTTGGTGATCTTCACCCCCTGCCACACACCCTCGTGGTGGCTCGCAAGGTATCACGTAGATGTATCCCATTTCTTGTGCTCTTTTAAGAATACGGCCTAGGGGACATATTACTCTATCTTTATCTCATTTGCTTCTTTAAATTGCAAGTCACTTGACTCGTAAAGTCTTCTAAAATCACTCTCCGACGTTTCCAGAAAGATACTAAGTCCATAAATACATTCATTCCATCAATATAGTGTCAGGGAGATAATTGCAATTACACAACTATGAACAATTTTATTTGTAATGCTATGGTGATTCGGATGGTACAATACGAACATGACTTGTTTCCCAAAATTCTTGCTCGCTTCTAACTAAACAAGGCAATAAAAACAGATACACCAATGTGAGAAATCATTGGCGGAGGGAGAAAAATCATCCTTGGGATACTTGAAACATGATACTGAAACTGACCGAAATAAAACTAATTAACAAAAGCGTAAAAAGGAAAAAGGAAGAGTATTCCATCCACAAAACTCCCTCCAGAAACTTCCTTGAAGCTTCATGAACCATGCGAGTCATTGCAAATCAGCAATGGAGAGTAATTTCGATTTCCAGAGAAAAAAGGCGAAAGAGTTGAGGAATTCAACAAGAATTAGGGCATGTTCGACAATTCTACATTCTGAAAGGTACACGAGAAAGGGTCCCGACAGGAATTCGAGAGGAATATTATGGAACTCTCGTGGGTATGACACGGTAAAAACAAGGATCATATTTTTAAAACTATATTGCGTCATTCTCTAAAGTTTGTTAATTTGAAATATAAAGTACGTACTTGAGAGATACATGGTGAAATGATGATTTGATATTGTATTCTGGTTAGGGTAAACATAAATGCATTTCATCCGCCGCATATTCTTTTGGGAAATTCTCTGTGGCTCCTTGAAAATTTGGGTTATTTGAGCATCGGCCCTGAAGAGTGATTCTGATTAAAAGAGAAAAAAGACAAAAGGAAGAGTTAAAAATATCTTTTTAATTTATTCACCTACATTCATATTATTATAGGAATGGAAAGATAGCAAAGATTGGAAAAAACTCGGAAGTCCAGAGTCTTTACAGCCACGTGAAGTTCGACGAAATCATTGATGCTTCAAACATGTGCATCATCCCGGGATTTGTGGACGCCCATACGCACCCCATCTGGAGTGGTGACCGGGTGCGGGAGTTTGAAATGAAGGTTAGTAGTACGATTCAGATTCTCATGCATTCTTTGCCCAACACTAAAATCTTGATTTTGTACTCGAGGTCTATAAATGGAGTATTAAAATGACGAGTGTCTCATTCTCCAGTTGGCGGGTGCAACATACTTGCAGATACATGAGCAAGGAGGAGGAATATTTTTCACAGTCGAGGAAACAAAGAAGCAGTCAGACGATGAGCTTTACGCAAGTCTGAAGCACCGTTTGGATATGATGTCTCAGTCAGGTAATCAAGGAACTTGAACATGTTATTCCCATGCCTCATCCTTGTCCAATTACTACCAGAAGCACTATTCACAATTCTTATTAACGTGAGCTCATCCTTGAAATACGATTGTGATGCCTAAACAATTCAGTAGCACATATCTCCCAGAAAATGAAAAGAACAACTAAGTAGCTGTTCTTTACATTTTCTGGGAGATATCTTGAGGTATTTTACACTATTACTGGGTGCCGAAAATCGATGGTTGCTTGAGCAATTTCTGTGTAGTTTTTTTTACGTTCTACTGTTCAATTTTTTAAACTGCATTTTTACATTCTCTAAAGTTTAATATTTGAAAGATTAGGTACACAATTTGAGAGTAAAATACTGTAAATGATGATTTGATATGCAGATTGGATTGGATATTTGGGGAGGCGACCGACGGCTAAGGTCATTTGCGCCATAGAGGATAGGTAAGGGAGGAAGGATGGATAGAAACCCGGCGTCGGCATTAGCCTACTCTTGACGAAAGGCGCCTAGGGGACCACGGCTTAACGTCTCATCCGACAGACGGAGTACTCCACTTGAAGTGTCCTCCACAAGACACTCAAGTAGTGATCGGGTTCCTCTGAAAAATATCCGCCTCTGCAGGGATTTGAACCCTGGCCGCCCGTGTGGTAGGCGCCACACCAACCCGATTTGATATGCAATTTGAAAGAAATTATAATAAAAAAATCGACATTTTTTCGCATAAAAATGCCGGTCGATGTATTGTACCATCATATAAGTCACACATTCACTGAGGGCCGATCGATCGGACCTCTGGCACTAAAAAAGTTACTATAAACAACTGAATTAGGAAACTTTACGCCTTTTATTTATCATTACTTGCCTTTTTTATAACTTAAAATATTTCCCTATAATAATGATTACTACCTAAAAGCACCAACACCTGTCAGTTAACGGTAATTTTTTCTCGCAGCGTTTAATTACTTGTCTTAATTTTACGATTCTCGAATGAGGGTCATCTCCAAAAACGGAGTTCAAATTAATCATTTTAAATGAAAAGCTCTTACGCTAATTACGAAAAAACACATTTTAAATATTTTCTTGAGAGGCACGATGCCATCTTCACGTATTTTCTTTCTGACAAAAGTGATGTTACACGTTCGGAATTCTACTCAAAGAATAGAGACAGCGTAATTTGTCTCGTTCGCTAGGTATAGCGAGGATTAATGAAATGATGCGGGTAGAATTAAAACGATTAATGTTGCAGAATGGTAATAGAGAAAGGGGCTACATGGAACACACTCCGAAAAAGAAGGACCAGATGGATTGGACCACAGGGGTAGCCTTAAAGCTCTCTCCGGCGGGGAGAATCGAAGCCGAATTTTGTGCATTTAGCCATGTTGTGCTTATGAAAACATTGGAAAACCATAGAAATCTGGTGACTTTCGTGACTATGTTGTGGCTATGTTGTGGCTCAGTTGTGGATGCATTGAGTCCATCGAGGATATTAGCAAATACAACGTGATTGTGGCTACCTCCAAAATCAACACAAGTGCCGTAGTCTCGCGTTTTATATCGTAAATTGAGGAAATAAGGCGAGTGCCGCGAGCGGCCATCTGTGCGTGAAAAAAGGCGTCGTGCTCTGCATTTAGCTGCCGTAACAGAATAAATTAGACATCTAAACAGCTACTAATATTATTGTCTTTCCCAAAGTTTCTTGGTGTTGAACGTATTTATCCTCTGCATCAGTCGACTGCGTTCGATTTTATGCATACTTTTAGCTTTGGTCTTGCAGGGATGAGCCTCATGAGGGATTGAGGCACATACCTCAAGAGTTCGTAAAAATTAATGATTATTGGTGTATTTTAACGAAGATTTATAGCTGCAAAAGGTGTGCTGATAAAACAATGTTGCCCATTTGCCGTAGAGTTCTTTTCGCAGAGAGTACACTACATGTTTTGGGCAGCTTTTGCATTTCATTATTACATTTATCATCTGTAATCCACAGGTCCGAATAGTTACTTGTGATGAAATGTAATCCAATGTGATGGCTAACTAGTTGCCATCCGTGCCCTTGGCCTCTTTTCGTCGGGCCATGCTCACAATTAGTATTGGAGAAGACGATATTGTATGCATTATGATATCCACTATTACGTACATATCTAATTAATTGAGGACTATTGAAGAAAAAGAAAAAAATATTTGCACCCAGAAAATTCAATGACGACGGTTGAAACTACTTAAAATGCGTAATGAACACGATCAGTGGGTATTTGGTTTAATTCGGCATCGCAGCTGACGATATTTAAGGCATTCCTGGCATACGTTATTACGTCTATATGTGATAAACGGAGACAAATATAAGCTTTGGAACTGTCATTTATACACAGGAGTTTCCCCAATCACACTTGTATGTAGTATTCATGGGAAATGGGAGGTTTTCTGTAAGTATTTGGTTTCCAATGGCATCGTAACCGACGATTTTGTAGGAATATGTTATTTTCTCTATTGCTACGAATTGTCGTGAATTGAAGAATCAAAGCAAGCATTATTTTAAGGTTCAAAGCTTGGTATTAATATAGACATACACTTCACGTGTTATATTAGCTCTTGGGTCCCGTATTCGATTATAATTGCACCGCTAAAATACACGGGGTTAAAGGAAAGAGGGCAATGTTTTCATAGTCAATTTCATGGCCAATGCGCAAGGCTGGTGGCTTCATTTTTCTCGCATAAGGTTACCCCTGTGGATTGGACATACCCTGAGGCACAATGGGTTTGTGGAGATTCCATTGAAGGACAAATAGAGGGAAAATTCCCCGAATGATGACCCAGGAATAAATACATTAACCAAATAATGAGGAAATGACATGGGAAGAGCCACCAGGAAGGAAGGGAACTAGCATTGGATAGGGACGGATGGAGGGCTGCAGTCAAACAATCTTAGGATTGAACGAACAATGATGAAGAGTGAGGAATATTATTTGACGCTCTCCTAAGTTTTACGGCGCCGACACGACCTCGAGGTTCTGCCTGTGGTTGGGGCACGCGGCTGGCAGAGCCGAATCGGTTGAATACGCGAGTGCCCCTCCAGGGGAAGAGGAGTGTTTCGAGCGGATGCTTCAAGGTCACCGATTATCCATTGCACGACGCGCATTGATAATAAATAATAACATCTTATTATGTGCAGGAGACACTGCGAGGAACAATCGCCAAGCTTTCGCTGTGCTGCGCGATTGTTCCGTCAGCGGGTGATTTGGGATTCGCAGAATCCCCATGATACGAAATGGAATTCATTCCTTAATATCCTGCAAGAACATTCTATAGACTTTCCTTAAAAATTTTTCGAAAGAATTTTTGAGAAAGTTCCGTAGTCTTTCCATTAATTATTGAAACGCCATAGAACTCCCTAGAACATTCTGCAGAATTCCTTTGGACGCTCAGCAGAGCTACTCATGATGTTCTGCAAAAGCCCTTGGACGTTCGTTATAATTTCCTTGGGTACTCGGTAGATTACTGTCAATAGTACAGGACCTGTAGCATTGACAATACTAGATTCAAATTTACAAATACATTTATACAAGAAACAACTCAAATATGGCTGTATAATACATACTGTATAATAATTTATTACTGTGATTCCCTAATTTTTCACTGTAATGGTAATTGGGAGCAAATCCACCTAAAATAATTTTCTCTGCACCAAAGGCTAAAATTTTCTATTCAAAAATCTTTTGACTTGAGCGGGAATCTTTACCGGATCTCCCTATTGCCGGACAGGTGTGTTAGCCAGTTATGATTTTTTCGGAATGATATCGAATCCTTTGTGTTCTAAGGATGCACCACACTTTTCACACCACGCACAGCAATGTTTCTCCTTCTGCGCTATTAATATCTCGACTATGGAACTATCGAACAAAACATATTGACCCCGAAATACAGCTTAACGAATGCTCACTTCCTGTCTTAGATATTCATTCTATAACAACCACACAATCACATTGCCGAAAATAAACTGTGTTAACAATGCCCTACACAAATTCAGTGGGTCTTCCACTATAAGGAATCAGTATCTCAAGCTCACTTGTATCTCTTTCAGCAGAGAGAGGTACTCACAAAATTTTCTGATTACAGCGCCGCACTAGTGGGAAGAATGTTAACGGAGTTTTCGTACAGATCCTTAGAAAAGAAACTGGTTCTATGGACTTCTTAATTCCCGTAGAATTTTCTAAGTTTTACAGAACAATTTGTAAGGAATTTTTAGCTCCACAGAAAACTCTACAGAAAATGAGCCAGGCTCTCATGTTCCGTACAGATCCTTAGAAAAGGAACTAGTTCTACGGAGAGAACGTCAGTTTCTGTAGAACTCTGAGGAATCTTTAGCCATCTGAGGAATTTTTATCAGGGTAAACCCTCAAATCAATCATATATGAATAAAAAACAAATATACATAGTACATATAATGAATAATATCGAAATTTCCAGTAAACAATTGGAAATACCTCCACCTGTCAATTGATGGCATGCAGTACTTTGCGGTATATGGCATATTTCTCTGCTCCAAATCTTAAACCAGTTGATATGTGGGCTTTCATGAGGTAAGTTCCATAGTTTAAGTGTTGAAATAAATGGAAAAATAAATTGCTTTGCGGCAATTAAAATAATATGCTTTCAATACAAAATATTTGCCAATTCCGCCATGTGAAAATTAGTTAAATCCTCATTCAGATTATGTGCAACAGCTGCATAAAAAGAACAATTCTACACAAAATTCTTTTCTTAAATTTCATGTAAATCTCCGAAACATCGGACTCAACGCTGAGAAAACAAACAAAATATTTGCGACGGGGCAATAAAGACATTAGAATTAACCAAGCGAATGCGAGAAAGGCTCTCGGATACAAATGTGGAAGAGAGATGTTAGGTGGGTTGAGTTACGAGTTTTTTTATTCCTACGCACTCTCCTTGTTATAAAAACGGTGTAAGACGCTAAGACTTTTACCGTTCACATAAAACATTTTTGTCATTCACCTCCTTCAATTTTTTTTCCCCGATTTGCCCCAAAAACCTCTACGTCGGGTTCAATATCTGAATCCTCATCTCGGGTACACTGCTAGCATTTCGGACCATGCACTGGAATAAGTGATATAGAAATAAAAAGTAAACAAAATGAGATGGTGAGCAGCGGTAATTAAATCTTGAAGATTTAATCAATTAAATGTCATCCGTTAAAGTTAGTTTATTTCGTCGCTTATTTTCTTCTCCCTGCATCTGAGTTTGTTCAATTCCGGTTGTAATAACATTGTACTAAAACATTTTCTCTTCTTATCGGTGATTTATTCAGTGCCAGAGCCAAAATATCAACCTTGAGTGATTCAATTTACCACAAAAAGCGTACGCTTTGTTAAAAAAACTGGTGCGAGCTTACGGTATACAGAGTAAGTGATGAATAAACTTGGCTGGGAGCCGATACAGACTCGGAGGTTTCAGTACAGGTTAGAGTTTCATGAAAATTTCAGATCATGCGAGTTTCATGATGACACGGACATAGATACAACAGCACACTCCATCTCTGAATCTGACAGAAAGGTAAAAAAATAAAAGAGGCCCTCTGCTGTACTGATAGATACAAGAATTAATAGTTCTTATGCACCCCCAGTGCACTAAAAACGGTACGAGACGCGAAGACTTTTACCGTACACATACAATTCTTTTTCGTCCTTCATCTCCTCCAATTTATTTTACAAATTTCCTCCAACAACAACTGCCTCGGGTTCTTTGTCTCGAACCTGAAATTGTAAAGAGGCTCATATTTGAAGAGGTAACCGGGACAGATAAACTATTTGGAGCACATGGCGCGATATCGAGGGACCTGGATTCGGTTCCCAGTCCAGTGAGATGACTTTTTCACTATGAATTTCACGCTCTTCCAAAATCTCTTAAGGTCTGTACACACGGCAGCATTTATTGACCCAGAATCGGTCTGTAATTCTCCGTTGGGCCGTGTCAGATGGAACTGCGGCAACCTATAGCGAACAAAATTTAACAGCTAAGTGATTGCATTGGCAGTGACCAAATCGTAAAGACGTGGGAGACTGCTCTGCATCCAAAGTGAAAGTTCAGATTATATAGGCGATATTAAGCAATAATAGTAAAATTGTAAATCATTTACCTGATTACAGGTAATTAACTATGATCAATGTCATTAGCATGCTTTGTAACGGGAAACGTAGTCGTTGATCAAGTACTTTTGTATAATTACTTGGAAGAATAAATAAAAAATATTTCAACACTCACTGAATTGTTGTATCAATATTCAACAGTTTTATTTCAAAATCTTCCTAATTGAATTACTTTCTCTATCTATTCACAAACAAATATAGGCGGACACTTTTCTGACAGATAGTTAGAAAAATGGAATCTGCTCTAACCCTAACTATAGCAAGACAATCGGAAACTTTTATATCGAATGCTATCCGCTGGCATGCAATATGGTTGTTCATGCGAAGAAATTGACTGCGCTATACCACCAGGAAGGCCTCCTGCACACAGGGAGTTAGGGGATAATTTTCCTCGTTCGGTGACTGGCCAGGTAGTACGCAGTTGAGGAACAAATGCGCGTCACCGTTTCCCTATAAGAGCGCCATGCCTTGCATCATTCCTTGCATCATTCCCTGCCCATCACCGTCTCACCTCACACATCTCCCCTTTTCCCCACGACCCTCACCAAACGCCACCTCAAATCTCGCACCACCCTCACCATTCTCAAGGTCACATTTTCGCCGAATGCCGTGTGGTGAGGTCACCCCAGGCAATCTCACCGAGGGCGGATGGAAACCCTTTATCACTCCTCACTGACCAGCCAGAAAATTCTCCAGTTTTGCAATCATCTGCTTGGTCCACGGCCGGAGTCTTGAGTGACGACATCCACCGCTCCCCTCCCGCCACATGAGGTAGCAAGGTCCCTCCCGGATCAAGGCAAAGCGGACGCACAATAGGTGAAGAGTTTTGGGTGATGATCCAATCAATATCTTCTAAGCACCGCCTAAGCATCCCAGCGCCGCGCGCCTCGTCCTTCCTCAAAGTTTCCGTCAACTCGTCGTCAATCTTTCCCGTCAATCTTTAGCAAGACTCCCGGAGGGAATAATATCTAATATTAAGCCCGTTTCAAACGATACATGATCCTGCATAATGCCTAGTATACTAGCCGGTGCTAGATAGTTCACGAAGTTGGGTTGATAGGATATCTGAGAGTAGTTGAGGACGGAATCCATTATGACTCGTGCCGTCCTAGAAGGTTTCACACGTTCTTGTACTTCCGGGGAAGCTACATTTTCATTTATATCTTAATGCATGTCCACAGAATATTAAATTAACCAAATAATGACAGCAGGCGACCAAAACAGCTGTTGGGATGGTTATATATAGTTGATTTAGTATCTTGATTATTATCGATAGCCAAAAAAGTTATTGATGATGCTAATTTCAGAAAGTGAAGACACACAGCGTCTGTAAAAGCTAATATGACTGAACTTGATGGCATCAGGCGTCACTTCATAGAAGTGTATTATCTAACAATTGTTTAATAATTATGCTCGACGATGCAGTAAAGCTGTGAAACGAGTCGTACAATCTCAATAAGTGTAGAATAGTACAAAGCATTCTTTGCAATATGGATACTAGTCTAACTTGACTGGTCGAAGGCTTCTAGGTCCTAATGGGAGCTAGTAGCAAACTAGTGCCGCACAAATTTTAAAATCAAGCAGCTCAACCAGTATGATATCGATTATAATTGTTACCTAGCACACTGGTTAAGGTTTCATTTCACACGATACATTATACAATGCTAGTGAGTATCCTCGAGCTATTGCTGAATCTAGTATCGTGTGAAATAGGATTTTAATCTGTTGAAAGAATACCAGCTGCTAGATCAAATGAAATCATTAGAATCATGTTAGATAAAAGACTTGGTTCTACAACACACTTTTAATTTATAAAAGAATATCCTTTTTCTGGAAATGACACGCCATTATCACAGTAATGACAATGACATTAATGAAATAATGGTCTCTTTGTAGAAAAATTAAGTATAGAACAGAAGCAGGTCTTTTGTTCAACTTGTCCGAAGCAAAAGTATTTCACTAAGTAACACCTGAGACATTCACTAACGAAATTAATAGATTTGCGAATATGGTGTGAATTCAAAGGAATAAGAACGTGAAGACCCAATCATGATATGAGGAGTGAATTAAAACTACTCACATTCAGAAAGATTCGGTTAAATTCACAATTTCACAGCCATACTCTTAACCAGGTCATTTGCACTAAACACAATGAGTCAATTCCTAAGCAGCCAGCATAGGCTTATCATATAATCAATTTGTGATGTGCTCATGCCTCCAAGTACCAGAGGCCTATACTCGGCCATGACACAAGGTGACGCCGCTTCCGCCGTATTGAGTTTCCGAGATTTACCATGACCGCAATATGCATATTTATCCCCACGTTTGCTGAACATAAAATGTGGAACTGTAGGGATATTGGGATGATATCGGTTAAGTTGACAGACAAATATATTTTCATTTACTACAACACATTTCAAGGATAAAAAGTATCTGGAAGCATTGTAAATCATATCCTCTGCTCTTGAGTATCTACGTCACAGGTATTGTCTTCAAAATTTAAACGAATATACAAATATTTCACTTTTAAGTAGTAAACAAGAACTTTCTTTTCCCCCTCTCGATCTCATAGAGTGATTACAAAAACACCAAATACCATTCCGCTCCGAGCATCAAAGACCATGTCCGTGATATCACCGAAGCTGAACAAAGCTAGATCTAGCTAGAGCAGTCATCAATACGAAGGCTCTATAAATAAACTCATAATCATCATTAGAGATAGTCATCGGATTCAGGGAAAGTATACATTAGCAAAACTACCTCCACTAACTTTTTACGACCATAGGCACATCCCACTCCAGCACTCTTCACTGAAGACCTTGACTTTCTCATCTTCTTCTTGGCATTAAAAATTCATGCTATTCCAAAATTATGTGAAGAAATGTTTTCTTATGATCGGATAGTCATTATCATCATCAGCACCCAACAAGAATAGTTTACGCTGGCTCTCTACTCCACTCTCCTGTCAGCTATTTCCCCATAAGTCTTCATGTGGACGTTCCTTATAGTAATTTTTCTCCATGATTGTCCTCCATAATCCTTCGGAATCGTTTCTCCACCCAATGTTTTCACGAGGAGTTTAGGTCGCAGATCAATTAGTTTCGTGTGGTGTGACTTCATTAAACATCAATTCTCCCAAATTTTTGTAGAAATTTTCAGTGATGATTCTCTCCTACAATTTGACCTTCCAGATATCCCTGCATTTCCATCGAGGGCTAATTTCTTGGTTCTCCTGCATATATCCCAAGTCCACGGACATATTATAACTTCATTCTTCATGTGTTTTGAAGAAGTTTTTAAAGTGTTACACCGTTTTACCTTAAAATTATAAGCAAGAATTTTTAATTATTTGCAAATTTCCCTTCCATCTATTAAAGTCCTATTCCATATTAGGTCCTTCCTTAATCCTGTAAAGGTCACTCTTATTTTTCCGGGATGATAATTGGAAAGAGAGTATCTATTCTGATTTCTAAGCTACCATATTTTTTCATGACTTATCTAAGCAACACATAGGTTGTGAGGAAAAAAATTACTCAATCTCCGGATTGAAATATTTTAGGGAATTTCTCCAATTAAGGCAAGGCCGCAATACTTAAGAGTGGAAAACCGTTTTCTAAAATTTCTCGGGAGAGCCAGAAACGGGTGCTCCTCATTGTGTTTCTCCTAGCCAGTGAGACACTAAAAATATTTGTGTAAGTACTTTCTTGTTGACCATAACGAGAAATAATCCACATCGCCAATAGGTTGGAAAGTAGCAATAAAGCGCAGTCACACTATTTATTTTATTCCAAGGGCAGCATGGAGTTTTTAAGTGAGCAACACAACCCGAGCGATACCTAAAAATCAATGTATGATCGGTCAGCAGCACTCAAAACCTACTATTTATGAAGTGAAATAGTATTTTAACCAGGTCATGTTTGTACCAGGCGGAATAATTAGTGTTATATATCATGGAATTACAACTTTCCAGGGTATCTAATAGAGAACCATACGGATTCTAGCCAGGTCTCTGGAACGATTTCCACTTGCCTGACCATTGCATTCTTCACTGTTTTAAATCCTCCGCCTCCGGTTCGGTTAAACCTATCTTTCATATAATTTTTTCGCTATATCAGAACAATATCGCCATAAAATTTATTTTCTCACAGCCAGATTTTACTTGTCCCACTTGAATTTGTAAACTCCACTTCTATATATCACAGTATTTGTCCACAGCGCCAAAAGATATTTTGCCTATCACTGGGTGATGCAAATTTAAATAAGAAGACAATTTTTGAAACCAAAAGAAACAATATTAAATTTACATATGTTATTGCAACTTTCATTAATACCTCTCATTGCTTTGTAAAATGGTAATGTACATTGTGCAACGAGTGCAGTATAGCTGCATATAGCGCACAAGGGCCGCAACCGCCCAAGTAGCACTATCCTTAAGTAAACCGCACGAGTTGCAGGCAATATTCTAGTCATATGTGCGTGAAAACTATAAATATATGTAATACATTTTTACATTCAAATATGGGACAGTTGAAGGACTGAAAATATCGAAAGCCTAAAGTCTACATGCCGTCAATATTCATGGGCGCTCACTGTTATTTACTGTTGGTTACCATATAATCATATTGTACATTTAGTCCATTTTCCATGAAATTTGAAAAAAAATAACTAAAACATTTGTTTCAACAGGAACAACCTTGGTTGAATGTAAATCAGGCTATGGTCTCGAAAAAGTTGACGAAATGAGACTGCTGAAAATAATTGAAGGAGTTAAAAAAGACTGCCTAATTGAAATTTCCTCAACCTACTGTGGAGCTCATGCTATACCCAAGTAAGATGGCAATATTCACTTCTTATTCCGTATAAATGATTGATAATTATTCCGTGACAACGTATTCGTGAACAAAGAACATCACACGACATCATATTATCGTGAGAGTTGATAGAAAAAGTTAGAAAAATTATGAGACACGAATAAAGTTTCGGTGTCCCTGGTATGTCCCTATTTTTTCACGTTTCATGGTACCATTGTTAAGTGCTGTATCAGTAGCAAATTATCGTAGAAATAATAAATAATCTAGTGGTTAAGAGTAGGGATATAGATAAAGGTTACAAAAGGGATGCTGGTCATATCAAAAGACAATGTCCATTTTGCCTATGGTTGGCTAATTTCCTTTTATGGGTGACACAATGGCATTCCAATTTCTTTAATGGCTGCTTTCGTTTGACGCTGGATGTCACAAAAATTGATCATCCCAAAATCTCTATATATTCATTTACTTTTCACTACAGATTACCTCACAACATCTGTGGATTCTCATCCCCTGGTAACATGTAACAGTAAATTGAACTAGTTACAGAAGGTAGCCATATTCAACATATTTTAATATTTTCTTAAGTTTACCATTGCGGTAATATAGCCATTACACATAAACTAAAATAAAAATGCATAAAAGGTTCATAAAATAAAAATCGTTACATCATGTACT
Organism: Ceriagrion tenellum; assembly: GCA_963169105.1. Lineage (NCBI taxonomy): Eukaryota > Metazoa > Arthropoda > Insecta > Odonata > Coenagrionidae > Ceriagrion > Ceriagrion tenellum. Next base: position 96,643,640 of record OY720638.1, on the reverse strand, counting down.
AATACGAATAACCCTCCTCCAAAGTCTCTTAATTTTGCCTATTTTCAATTATGCCTCTCTGCAATCTTTTAAGAGTCTTAAATGGCTGCGAAAACGTTAGAAAGACTTGTGTAATTGAAGTAGTTGTGTGTGAAGTAATTATGCAAAATTAACATTAAGTATCTGTATGAAGTCACCTTCGTTATCATGATAGGAATCTTAATGGCATTTGCTCGTATCAATTACTCTGTTACAGAAATAAATCAGCTGAAGAAGCCACGGTGAACATCATTGAAGATCAAATACCTGAACTAAAACATTTAATAGAAAGAGGAGCTTTAACTGTGGAAAATATTGATGTTTTCTGTGAGGAAAAAGTATTCAGCACAGATCAAAGCAAGAGAATTTTACAAGCGGGAAGTAATATTGGTCTACGAATGAATTTCCATGGCGATGAGTTGTACCCAACAAAAAGTGCAGAGGTAAGATCAACTGAATACATTACTAATAGGTAATTGCTCCTTAGCTGTAACTTTATTTATCAGCTGAACAAGTCTCACAGCATCCAGACATAATGTTAAAGGGAACGAAAGACCTAAAGAAAAACGTCTGTTTTGATAATATGTAATTCGAAGATCCACGCGAAATTGAGTGGGCTCTATACATGTTGAAATAAAAATGGCATAGATTTTATTTCATCCTGGTTTGATAATATTCCATATTTGCAACTGCACCAGCTCCATATTATCTCTGCTGTGAAGATAAATAACTAGTAGAGTCAAGTGACGGAAAAAAATCCTGGATGTTATACTACTTTCAACCTAACGAGGGAGTGCAGGTGTTACATAACACCACCAAAAGGATTACCGATATTTTCACTGTATTACGAAAGAGAGGAATGCTTCAATTGGACCCTGCTTAATTAAGATGGTTTGAGCAAGGTATTCCAATGCATCGAAGGGAGTGAGTTTGACCTCAAAATTGATAAAAAGATGTCTTTTTTCCAATTAAAGCAAAATATCGTCCACCAACCGAAATTTTAATGCGAGATGTTTACCAAACCCAAAATTCCTTTTTTCGTATGTATAGTACGGATGCTCGCTTCAGAAGTTCTTCATTAACAAAAGAAGAAATATCTGATAGACAATTCCAATTATAAATCCATTGACTAGTCCATCCATAGACTGATCCATAGACTGATCCATAGACATCCATAGACTAATCCATAGTCTAAATGTGACCTTCAGAGCTGTGAAAATAAAGTCACCACCTTTAGTAATGCTTTTTATTACGCCGAATAAAACTTTATTTTGAAAGTAATTTCAGCGCACTGTGTGAAAAAATAAGTCATTATAAAGCCATATATATGTCATAATATGTTATTGAAGCATATGTTAAGTGTTACTTATTTGAGAGGCATAAATTGCAAAAATATCTTTCTACCTGGAGCAATGTTCCTTAAAATTTACGTCCTTACAATGTGATTACGCGTATTCCAGTGGTTTAAGAATGTCTACAGCTATCAAATACGATTTTAATCAATTTAAAAGAAAATTTATAGTACTATTCAAGTTTTCCTGTCATAATAACCCTTAAAGTGACATTTTTCCCCTAAATGTGTAAGGGCATTAAAATTTTAGGTCTACCTTGTAAGCAATCCCGGAGAAAAAGAAAGCGTCAGAATGTGAGAAGTGTAGGATCATCATCAAGTTCTAAAGTCAGTGCCTTGTCGTAACATCCACGTGTCCCTGCTCTTCGCTGCTTCCGGAAGTGTGATAGTTAATTTGGATTCCCTCGTGGCAAATGTTTTGCTTAGCATGATTAGTAAAATTTTAGAGTGTTGGTCAAATATCACTTGAATGATGACCCTTTTGGTTTCCAAATACGGAGGGCAACTTGACTAGCGATAGCGGTGATGAGAACAGTTGAAGAGGTAGCTACTAGAACTCGTGGAAAGATTATATGAGTTTCCCGTGAGGCCAATTCCGCTGCACATATCCAAGTATTTCATACGCCCAGTTTAATTATATTGACGCTTAGAATAGCGTCGCATCCTATGCGTTGAAGATAATTCTGATAGACCACTTAATTATTTGAATAGTACGCTAAAAAAACATGGGCATGAAACAAAGATATTCCTAGGAAAAGAGAATTGGCGGAAAAACGCTCGAAGCAATAGAAGGGAGTTGATAACGAGGACCTGGCGTAAGGGCTTAAAAATAGAAGTAGATGAAGAGTTTGATATGGAGGGCAGCATTGTGTGGGCTAGAAACGTGGGATCTGAAAAATGAGGACGAAAATAGGCAGCAGGGTATAAGAGGTGGATGCGGTGGACGATGGAGAAAGTGCAGTGGACGGAACAGAAGGCAAACAAAGAAGTGGTAAGGTGAGTACGGAGAAGAAACTTCTGAGAATGATCAAGAGGAGGTAAAGAGGAGGTGGTTAGAACATGTAATGAGAGGCGAGGGTTCGGTGATGGCCGAGATAGAGGGAAGGATGTTGGATCCGCGGGGAAGAGAATGGAGGAGAATATGTTAAATGGACGGGATGAAGAAGGGCATAATGTATTCTGAAATGAAGGCAAGAAATATAATCGGTTGATACGGCCATGCGCTGGTAAAACACCAGAGAATGTTAACAAACTCTTAATTCAACCTGCATTAACCGGTAATTGACCTTATAATAATGATTTACCTACAGATGACGAATGAAATTTGGTAGATCACATTTGCATATCTTGGAGGCTACAGTCTATAGCAGGCGCGAAGATAAAATGGAGAGATGCGTTGCGTGTTTTAAAGAGACGCCCTCGAGCGAAAACCGAGTCGCTAACGAGGGACTAATTAGTTTATCAGGTCGGTCACAAACCAGTAATGTTAACTTGGAATAGCTCCTTGAGACGAGGGCATAAAGAGTGTGCAACAGTCGCTATCCCCTATCCCGCGTCGCGTTGCGTTCGCGCTGCGCGAACCTTGCACATAGAACGCCTGATGTTCAAGGGCTAAAATATGTTTGTTCATTCAGTTTCGACGGATAAATATCGCTCTGCGCAGAGTCCTCTTCCATTTATGCCGGCCATGATAATTCGCCTCCAGAAGCCATAAGATAATTTAGGCTAGATATAATTTCTTATTACCTTTGATAAATTTGACCTAATCATGAAGACACGTTGGGCTGGGGTAGCGTGGAAGACGATAGGATTTCTAAACAAAATAAGAAGAGGGGGACGATTAGAGGATTTTAAGAGGAATCTAATGGCGGATTACACAGGAGAGAAAACGAAATGATATGCCAGAAATTGGGAGGTTACGATAAGTACCGTCCAAAATCGACCATTCAACTGGTAAAATACTCACATGAATGAATGAACTATCATATTCCATGGAAAACTGTGCGGAAATACACTAAAGAGAGACTGTACTTTAAAAAAAAATGAGAATTTCAAAAGCACATATTTAACTCGTCATTAATTTTAATGTGTTTATCTAATATTAATTATCAACTATTTAAAAATAAATTAATTACTCGAAGCCATCATCTTTACAGAATCACAAATACGTTTTCGACTGAGGGCGATTTCACTGTGCATCGTGACAATTATGAGTCAAATAAAAGAATTAACTACGCATATTCAACCGAGGATTTCAGCCATTTGTAACAATATTTTTATGCCATAAATACAACAATTTTACTTTCATTGTTTACAATATATTGCTTCTTTTGGCTGCTTACATTAAAAGCAAAAATTCGAATATGGTCATTATTTTACTAGAGAAAATTCTCGCTTCAACCACCGTAAAAGAGGCACAAGTAGCAAATCATTCTCACCAACTAGCACCGTCCTAACTGTCACCAAAATATTTGCAACAATAGATATGGTTACTCCCCAGAACGCACCGACCCAACTACGAGGCTACAACTCAAACTCCGCAAGGTTTGATATTTATAGAAAAGTATTGCCATGGAGAATTAAAATATTGTAAAAATCATAATGACGTTACGTGATCTAATAAACGTATAACTAAAAATTGACTGTAAGTAAGGTTACAATAGCGCCTCGAACAACACAACTGCTGTAAGGTTATGCAACAAATGATATGAAAAAATGCTTTCCATACGATGTGACGCTATTGTCACCTGGTCGACAAGACCAAGGAGATATGAGTACTGTTGGCACTATCTTTGTTGAAAATCTTTATCACCATCTTCAAAAAAGAAAAAAATACTTTAACACTTCCACATTTTTTTATTTTCAGCTGAACATGATTTTGGTGCTATGCTATAACCAGGGTAACAATCTTACTTGACTTGTCCATATATACATGAGCTTTAAAGTAGGTTAAGGGAGTTGAGGATGAGTAAGTTGCGGTTGAGAAAGACAACCGTTTTTCTTTAATTGACGTCAGTTTGGTCTCTGGGTGTTATTCATCAATCTAGCAATCATTTCAAAGCGTTTGACGCAACAGACCATCGTTTTTTGACAAAGGGGCATACATTAGATTTATTTGAACAATTTGAAATTTTAATAGCAAGGCCAAACTATGTAATGAACTCATTGTCACCCAGTCACCTCCACTAAAGGTGGGAGGAGCAATTTCCATTTATGCATAGATTTGCGTGAAACTTTTCGTACACGTCCTCATTAGTAATATAAACAGATAAAAATGAAAAAAATGTTTGTTGCCGTTTTGATTTCTTGGCAATTTAATCCTATTTTAAAACGTAGCCTAATGGCACTTTAATTTATTTCAAATTAATTCGATAACATCTGTACAATTCACTCCTAAACGCGAAAGCATAAATTTCATATTATTATCATGGTTCTCATTAAATATCGTAGTATCATGCCGAATAAAAAACACGAGTTCATATACGCTTTTTGCTTAAATTTCAAATTCCGCGCCGTGACCCAAGTCACAACAACGCTTCAATTGAGATGAAAATTTTAAAATGCAATTCTTGCATTATTACAATACAACATAAATGGTTATTCCCCTCGTATAAATTGATTTCCTTATGAAAAGTGCGGCCCAAGAATTTTTTTATCGACTTGCTTGAAAAGTCATTACAATGTGCTCTCAACGGCTCACGATTCGCGCCCCAACCACCTTAAAATCAAACTCCTTGAATCTTAAGCCCCTCTCCTCACTCTCTTTTCCCCGAATGAGCCGTATACTCCCGATGGCCGAATCAATGCCACCCAAAGAAGAACGGTCTTCCACCTCAACCTTCCCCTCCCCTTCCTAAACACCCTTCCTCCTTCCCAAATTCACGTATGCAAGGTCAAGACAAGTGAGGACGTTACCCTGATGATGGCATTACATGCTGAAACCACAGTCGGATAAAAATGAAAAGTGTGAAACTGTATAAGTATCTTTTTTCTCCTGTGAAGATAAAGACAGACGAGGTTAGAAAGGAAATGAAGGCGGCACACCGCTTAATTCTTGAAACTAATTCCACCATTATAGTCGGCAGAGTTTACGCTTCACTTTGGCTGACGTTTTCAGTGCTCACGTTTGATTTTTGCCCAACCTAAGTAAAAACTCACAGGCAATAAGACGTTTTGTGACCCAATGGCAACGACAACTCGGCACACATTCCTTCCCAAGCACCCCTGTTCTTGCTTCACCATCGCCCTCGAGCGTTTACGGCTCCTCCCTTTCATATTTACCTCCTTGTGTGAAACAGAGACACGTTCTTTTACCATTTACCACAACAAACATGGCGATATGGCGTGATCCGGAGCGTCATTGTGATACAATTAATTACATTGTAAGAGTGTTACCACGCGGATTTCAGCAAGGGGGTTTTGAGGTAAAATCCGACCTTAGTTTTTGCCATATTGAAGGCGAAGTTTTGTTGTTCGCTGGTATCTACGAAATAAGCTCGTCTTATTAGCCTTGAAATACGTTATGTACAGGAGATAAAACTGCTTTTCAAGAATATCCGCTCCCATTCGTACATTTTGACACTAATTTGAAGAGGCATTAATATTATTATTCCCTTCCAAGTGTCGAAAGAATTTTTGAAGTTTATCATTAGTTTACTGGTGATGCAGCACAATGTCAAAATAATGATCACTCAACGTCTGTACGATGATTTAGCGTAATCAAAATGGAAAAATATTGACCCTGACAGATGCGTAAAGCTCCCGATACAATGAATTTCAATGAGTTTTGCTACAACATACCAAATCTCCTGTGATAATTCACTCAAGTAAGGCAAAGAAAATAAATATCTCACTCTGACGGAATTCCGCCTCAAATATGATTGGTGAATTCCTTAGGTTAATTCCCTTTTTCTGGTATAACTTATGGGTAATTTTATCAAAAATAAAGGAGTTAAAATCCATCCATCATCGGGTACGATATTCGGCACCTCACCCCGAAAATGGGCACAGTACTGAAAATTCCTTTGATCGCTATTAAAAGTCTGATGGTGTGTTTGTTTCTAAAATTACATCAACCATATTGACTTATGCTCCATTTTGTGCTGTTCACAGTCATCTAATGGGGTTTTTTCCACTTTGCAGATGGGAGCCAGTATTGGTGCAACCGCCATTAGTCACCTGGAAGAGATAAGCAGTGACGGGATAGCTGCAATGGCAAAATCTAAATGTGTAGCCGTGATTTTACCAACTACAGCATATACAATGAAATTAAAGGCACCCCCAGTGCAGCATTTAATTAGAGCGGGGGTCCCAGTAGCCCTGGGGACGGACTTCAACCCAAATGCATACTGCTTGTCCATGGTAAATGTTTCTCACTATAAGTAAACAATTATTCAAACACAATTTATTTACAACTACGCATAAAAATACTTAAGTGCTCAGATTAATTCTGTACTGCTGATGGCTGTCTCTGAATAATTACTTCTAAGAAATGTCTGAATCCTACCTTTTCAATTAGCAATTTCACTAACCAAATTGAAATCACTACCAATATGGTAATTATATATTTTGCGTCTCGGTTGAAAATACCAGTCTTGCACCTTCGCAAAAATAAAAATTCGCTGGACATTAAGAGAGCGTACTGGCACAAACTATGTGGAACCTATGTACTTCCATTTTTGAAAATGAACACTTGCACGATTTCCACACTATTATTTTCGTCATCGACCATGGTTGCAACATCCTCATGATGGCAAAATGTGCTGAAACTATGGTCGGTGACGAAAATAAAAGTGTGGAAATTGTATAAATGTATGGTTGATTCCTTCTTTCGGGTTTTCCGCCGCGTTGGTACATGTTGGGGACGATATTTCGCCGGCTGTCCTGCTGGCTTCCTCAGGTCCATGTAACATTACATGGACCTGAGGAAGCCAGCAGGACAGCCGGCGAAATATCGTCCCCAACATGTACCAGCGCGGCGGAAAACCCGAAAGAAGGAATCAACCTCCATCAAAGCCCCGCGGAAGCCTTCAACAGAACTGTATAAATGTATATTTTCAAAAATGGAAATCGCCGGACATTGTCGATTTTTGATAAATTACATATATATCATCCTATTCCTCTCCTAAATTTAATGATAATATTCATTATACCTTTTATTATTTAAAAATTATTTCATATAATTAGATTATAATTTTGTTTATTCCTTACTCTAATGAGATCACTTTAATATTGTAGCCAATGGTGATGAATATCGCTTGTGTGACCCTGGGAATGAGTATGCCACAGGCTTTAAATGCTGCCACAATAAATGCGGCGGCGTCATTGGGCCGGTCAGCCACTCATGGCTCCATTGAAGAGGGAAAATATGGCGATCTCATCATCCTAAATGCCCTCAGGTGAGAACTTCCTGTCAAGGGTTTCAAGCGTATCGTATTTAACCAATGTACTTTTCTAAGTTGACCATATTCAACGTCATTATAAATATATTTGTTTTCAGGTGGGAGCATATCATTTACCAGATGGGGAATCATCACAATCTCATCCACCTTGTAATCAAGAAAGGCCAAGTAATTCATAGAAATCACTATTTATCTTGTATCCAATATTAATGCTATGTCAGTAATCAATTGATTTAGTCACACCGAAAAAATATTAACGGAATCGATTGGACATGTTTTCAAACAGCATTTGTAGAAAAAAATTTTTGAAATGCAGAATCAGTGAGTAAAATCTAGTCCAGGACTCATATTTTGGTTCACTTGCATTACAATTCACAGAAGACGACCCTCGAACTACATGGGACGACGGGTTTTCGAATTATACAAAGTACTAATTGCCCAAGAACCTCTGAAAAAGAGCATTTATTGAGTGTTACGAGAACCCTCGTACTTCAGAAAGTACGTTACTCGGAATTTCTGGCTAATAAAGCAAGTACTAACATTATCAAGTACAAAGCTATAAAACAATGGCAGCCTATTCGTAGTTATAGGAAGTACAGAACGATTCTAATTCCCAACATTTACAGCTGTAAAATTAGTCTTACCGGGAAAACTTGTACTATAGCCTTAATACTTAGAATTTATAATGTGCCACTCAATCCATTAATGTGTTCATAGCGTATCGACGTAGTAGTCGAGTCACAGCAAGCCTAGCTGCCGACCCCGTCACATGATCGAATATTGGATTCTATTTACGGTATTATCAACGGTCCTCACTTTTCTCATTAAGTGCACACCCTGAAGTCTTACAGATTTTTGTTACACAAAAAACAGCCCCTAAATCGACCAAAAAATATTTATTTGTTGCGCATTTATTAAAAGTATTGACCATGAAGAGCCACCGTCGTTTGATGTGATACGAATTTAAATATTACTCGAAAAGAATATAAGTTACGCTGCCGCAAAGTAGACAATTTGCTTCATACAAAGTGGTAGACTTTAAACCATTTCCGTATGTAATAGAGTGGCAAATGGCATGTAATGAATGTCATGTGCTGAAATCAGTTCATAGGGGCCTCGCTAAGTTCAATTTCCACTCTGAGAAAAGCACTTCCGCTTTTTCTCTAGCTTTTTATGTTGTTTCGTCCATCGCACACGTTGGGTAAAAACCCGGACGGGACGCAATTGAAGAATGCAAAAATGGCATACACAAGCCGAAGTGAATCCAACATAGCCGAGGAAGTTACGGCAGTGAATCCATAACAAATCGCTCCAAGCAGTTTCCCTCGTCTAGTGACAAGTTCAAGGAGTAAAGGCACAGTACAATATCGCTTCAATTTAATTATAGTTTATAGACAAAATAGCGCTATTGAATAGAGGTGGGTCGTTCGTGAAAGAACGGGTCCATGGATTGAACGGAAGGACCGAGGACCGACTTCTATGGAACGGTCGTTCTTTTCGGTCCATCGTTCCTTTCGGTCCGTTGTTACTTTCGCTCCTCCGCTCCTATCTTTCAGAGACTAGCGGCCGTATTCATAGATTTCAGCTAAAAGGCGCAAGTAGGCGACTAGCTTTGTCAGCTACTAAGAGCACTTAGTCGCACACTAAAATGGTATTCATAGATCCTTTCCAGGGAGCTACTAGGAGCTACTAAAATAGTATGCTACTATCGCCACTATCGTAGCGGAGTACATAATTGTCGGTAGCGACTGCTCTAGAAACAATGAAGCAACGCTTGGCAACACTGCCACTGGCTTCATTGTACGTGAATTCGTACGTCACACATCAATATTGCTACGATGGCGCTATCGTTAAATACTCTAATTCCACATATTTTAGCTTTACCATCATAATTCCGACAAATCTTATATAAACATCGATTGTTATTGCATAGAAAAATCCGGAATACATGCTTGTCATAAACTTTATTTTTTGCCACACGTAGTAATACACCGCAGACTTGCACAGATCTTTCATAAAATTATTTGGACACACTGCAGCTTCACCACATCAAAGTTGAACTTACTCCATCCAATCGCACCAAATTAAGGTATCAGTTATATTCAAACAGACACTGGGCCGCTATGATGTAAACAGACATGCAGTTATAATTATTACCTGTGCGAAATCATTACAATTCAATAAGATAACAATTGTACGTCTTTATATCAATATAAGACATATTTATACGATAATACAACCGTAATATGCCTGAGTTACTTACTCTGATGCACCCCATTTGATGCAGTAGTCACGAAAACTAATATGCACTTGTAAATTGCTGACGTGGCTTCCTCCTGGACGCATTCTTTAAAATGGGCTGAATTCTCGAAGAATTATCATCTCAAACCACAAATGAACAGCACTAAGGCCCGAAGAATTCAAAAATGCAATTGTTACCCTCAAAAGCAGTCAATACACAAACAATGATGACAGCACTTTACAATGCTGTGAGGCGTGGAACTGATGAAAGGAGATGAAGAAGAGATGATAACCACCTTACGATGCTAGAAAACACAGTAATCATCTCACTAACTCTTCCTTTTTCGTTGAATAAAACACTCATGAAGCACAGCGGAGTACCACAACAAGTTGTCGTAGACTAACAGCAAATAATTAAAATGCTCAGTTTGATCCAGCAATAGTACTACACGTCGCATCCGCCAGACTTGAGAAAAGCAATCCCACCAGTATCTTTGGTATTTTCGCCTAAAATCTCCGTTGTGGCTTCAGGTTATCACCCGAGGTGAATTGTTTGTGACAGACCGCCATATTTAGTAGCACCTCTAAACAAGGCAAGAGAGTGTTTAAGCATCAGCTACTAAAATGGTGGCTCACTTGGCGCTGCTGAGCTTAGTAGCAGTCTATAAATACGATTTTGTTAGTTGGCGACTAATTAGTACGCTACTAAGCCGATAGTAGCTCACTAAGGAATCTATGAATACGGCCGTAGATGTTCTACATTACACGCCATAAATCCATTTGCTGATGCTAACGGTGTAATTAACAGTACCTTTTTCTTAATATAAATGGAAACTTTTTACGAAACCTTGTAAAAAGTTGGTAAAATTTCCTTCCATCTTTTATTTCCTCCAGAATTCTTAAGCCTCATCATTATTAAATACCAAGTATTTCCAGGATTTTTACGCCTAGAAAATATTAAGCATAAAATACATGGCCACCAATAACAAAGGAACGGTGAACGAGTGAAAAGGAACGGGTCCCAAACGGGGACCAGTCCAGAGTGAACGAGTTCCCAAAAATGAACAGGTTTACCCATCTCAACCACTGAATAGCATCGTTTGTTGATGGAATGAATAACCGAGAGCAATATAAAAATATATGAAGCGATTTATACACGGTGAAATGGTAAACGCTTTTTTCCATGTAACTACAGCCAGCTTACGTCGCTCAATGTAATTTGAGGTACCTATGGTCAGAAATCCCCTACTATTGTGCAGTGCTATGCAGTCACCACTGCTATTTTATCATCAACACCGAGCGCTTTTACAATCAGTCCTCCCGGCGAAATACCACACGAATTCCGCTTCCACATCCATATTTTATCTTTTACCGTAATTAACGGATTTTATCGCAACAAAATACATAAATAAGACAACGATTTTTAAAAACTCAACTTGCATCGTAAGTCATCCGTGCCAATCGAAAACATCGGCACTGAAAATAATTATTGCTGAGGTGGTGGAGATAGAACCCGTGGACCGCCAGAGAAACCGACGAGGCAACACGCCATTTTCCAGTCCGGATTAAGAGCGATCCAGCTGAAGCAGATCCTGATTAGCTAGAGTGTGCTGCACTGTTATACAAGAGACATGATTTCGTTATGATAAGCCAGAATCTGCATCACTATGCTCACTTATAGTTTCTGTGACAACCCTATTTCTCTTCCACAAAATACGAAAAAAGTAAGCTAGTTTCCAAGGTTCTAATGGAATACCCATAGCTGAAGAGATATTCCTCTCCTCACAACCTGATGTCTGCCCAGATTTGAAACAATACGGCAGCACCATTTTCGGCGAAAATTCACGTACAGGCTGAAAACTGGAACTGCAATACAATAGATCGTCTTAAGCTCACGATGCAAACAATATGAACGTCATACTTCCAACTCCCCTTTTCAGAATGAAATAATGATGCTCATACTCGGAGAATTCTAGGTTGGTAGGACGCATGAGTCATCTGATGGAATAATATAAAGTTATTAAATGTCCCAGAGGAGACCAATAGACTAAAAGTGGAGATGGGAAATGAATTTGTATTCATAAGCCAGAAGTTGCATTGCATCACTATGCTTACTTATGGGTGCTATGACCATCATATTTCTCTTTCGCAACATGCGAAAATATTAACGTAGTTACCAAGGTTGTTTTTTATACTTGGCTTGGGTGATGACCGGGACATCAACACTTCTAGCCAGACGATATCTGCTTCATCTTCCGAGGAGCAGAATTTTAGTTTAATCCTGCAATTTGCCTCGAACATATGAACAGAGGACACTAAATTTTACTCTGCTACATATATGGGTCGATATATTCCATCATGGGAGCCTGAAGGTGCATTGCACTGGTTCATTCGTGGTGGTTAAACAATGCTCATGCTTGATAAAAACTAGAAAATACTGGAAATCTAAATCTAAAAGTAACTAACCTCAGGCAGGAACCTCCGAAATGAATTATTTCATAACTCTCAATCCTGAAGTACGTAATTCAATCGTTGGAGTCCGACAGAACAAAACATTCCACCTTTGATCAACCAATAGACTGTAAAGTTTACCTCAGATTATCTATCCCTCTCCTTAGAATAAGCTGAATGATTGAATGCGTAACTTTGTAGAATATTACCGCAGAGATGAGGAAAAAGAAAAATCTCTTAGTAAATTCCACACTTAGAACTTTTATTCCCAACCAAAGTTTCGATTGCCTTGCACCTTTGAAAATGATAGCAAGGCCATCGAAACCGAGGTCGGTAATACAAGTTTTAAGTGTGGAATTTACTTAGAGATTTTTCTTTTTCTCTCCTCAGAACTTGACCATGAAAAAATTAACATGGTACTAGGTTAGAATCAGGTTTCACCATTGTAATTGCAATGCCACCTCCGCAAAACTAAGGATTTGTGTAGTTCCACTTATTTGAACGTAAATGGAGGAGAAAAACGCGATGGGAAGGCGGTCAGGTTTTACAAGTGTTAACAAGAGAGGTGAAGTGATCGGCAAATTGGCTAAAGGCATCGCTAATCTCTTGGCCAGCCTGTTTTTTTATTTAAAGCATTTTACGATTCTGAAATGCATAAAAATTGCACAGCATATGATAAGGAGAATTGAGTGTGTAAACTATTAAATTCCTCTCGCAACTCCTTTCGAATTATTTGAGTCCTTGGTTGCGTTCCAACTACTTTCGATTCCGTCGCGAGCTGTGGCTCCCACGTGCTCAGGCCGTAAGGGTGGATGCAGCGTGAGGCCTTGTTTCCGTGGAAGCTCCCATTCCTGTCATCCTCATGCAGAGGATTCAATTCACTCCTCTTTCCACTTGTACACCTTCCACCTCCACCAATTTCCACGTCAGTGGAGCCTTGCGAAAGTATAGTTAAAGATAGTAAAAAACAGCGACGCTGACACCGTAATAGCCAGAATTCATAGGATGACTGTACCGACCTTATCATAATTTACCTCCATAAGTTTACTATAGACTATTTTTTCCCAATTTATGGAGGTGGAATGCACCATGTCATAATATACATTTCACCAAATAACTACTTTCACATTCAAAGGACAATGGCTCACCTCATAGTAGTGATAACTCCAGCAAACTACAGTGTTCAACTGAAATGGCATCATTTCAGGTGAGGGTGCAACTCGTCCTGTGATCTATTCCTTCGAATATGTAATTCACCAACTGGGTATTGGGGTACGAGGTCGTTCCATTCATTATACGGACAGCATTTTCTCATTACGAGCCATGGTATCCAGAAGATCACTCAGCTTAGATGCATCACAACATCGGGGGAATCCAAAATGGTAATCCTGTAAAAATTTATCATACAGCATGCCTCTACAAACAGAATACAAATTTAAGATTTGAAAAAAATAGACAGAACGGAAGTCTTCAAGACTTGATATCGGAAGAATCAAATGAAGGGGAGGGGTAAAATATGTACTGGGCAAGAATACATAAGAGAAGAAAAAAAGGGACTATGTGAAGTACCATAATAAAAAGATAAACCAGAAGGATGGCGCTTATCCTGAGGAACAATGCACTCACAAAAATATTCAAGATACGGAGAAAAATTGAACGGAAGGCTGAGAGGCAAAATTGTTGCGTACACCATCAACAAATTTATCTGACAGGGTTCAGGTAAGAGAAAGTTGGAAACAATAAAATAAATAGTCATTACAGAGTATTACCTTCCGAAGTTGGTATATATTACACCGTTGTCGTTATCACAACAAAGAAGAAACCCATAGGAAGCCCATGAGAAGTAACAGATAATCAGTTTCAAATTCCGTTCACTTGAATGCCCTTGTATAAGAATTTCCTATTATGTGCAGTGAATATAAGGCCGTGTTCCAATTCACATAGGGTGCACCCTTTGCTCTACATCCTTGTGCTCTTACGTGCCCTACACTCTTTTGTATACTTTTCTGAGGATGGCGCTAATGTCTTCCAGCAGAAATGATAACGATAAACAGTTGACGCAGGCATTCCGTGGTCACATGATAAATACATTGAACAAAACATGTCTTTGAAGAATGCAAAAAAAAAGTGTTCGTATGAAAATTTAGCGGGTGATACGTCCGTCAGATAGAGAAAAAAGGGATTTACCTGCCCTTGCCCAGCATTCATTGACGCATCACCGTAACTGTGGCTTTAGTGTTGAATAATCGGTGAACTAGGTGAAGAGTAGCCGTGGTATGATTATTATTGTAAAAAGACTATTAAAGTCCATTTAGGTATTCAATTCACAGTAATGAGACATATTTCTACACCTACACTTAGAGAAGAAAAGATTTTTCGTAGAAACCAACGTATTTAGTGCCGCACTGTAAGAAGGCTGGTATTCTTTCTGCAAGTCAAAAAAACAATGCTTACACAGAACATGATAGTTCCTTAAGATTCAGTTCAATCCATTGAATAAATTTCAATGCGAAAACCGTTTTGAACTTGATGAAATACGAAGGAACGTTCAACACTGGTCAATTTTTCGATTATTACACGGTAAGATGCTGGTGCTCAGGACTCATCCCCTAATACCGAAATATCACTCAACAAATCTATTCCCACTATGTTCTGTATATCCGCGCTCACGATAATTCTTGTATAATAATGATAATAATGATGTATATAAATCGTGTTTTAATGAAAATCCAAGCATTTTCCAGTTAACTAAACAGAGGCTAAAGCCCGTAGAGAGACTGATATATTCTTTGTATTTTAACCGCTAAGCCACATCTTATCATTCCAGTGAAAACATAAACCTGAAACTCCCTATGTTACCCAATAGGAGCCCATGTTCTCTTATGGAAGCCGTTTCCTCAAGCCGCCGCTTGTTTGTTACGACTGTGCAGAAAACCTTTACCTAGACTGTCTACCTTTACGTCCAAACTTAAAGAAAACTCAATGAAAAGAGGCCCCGAGAAAGTACCTCTTGAAACACAAGAATGCACTTACCAGTGAATTATTCCCTGCCTCTTCTCACTAAGAAAAATAATGTGGAAAGGTAAAAACCCGTTTCATCCTCCTACACAGTGTCGAAACTTCCAAAGATGTACCAGCATTTCCACTTTCATACAACAATGAAATCAAAACTCTTCAGACGTGAGATATGGTTCATATTTAATTTCGTAGAAAAATAAAACTGCAAAAAAATTCATAAAATGAAATGTTTAACATTCACACAAAGGAGATATGTTCCTTCTCTGCTTCCATTCTGCGATTAAAGTTGGCAAACCTCCTGATTACAGCCGAAATCCACGGTAGCTCACTGCTTTAAGGTGTATAAGAGTGCATTGTTGAACTCTTTCCTGACCCACACCCTACCACTCTTCTCAACGTGCGCCCCACGGAATGCAACCGCACTACGAGACGTCACGTCACGTCCAGAAAAATGACAATGGAAAGGAACAGATAAGGGTTCGTAGTGCGGATAGTAGCAGATTGGAACACGGCCTTAGTCTCAACCTTTGACGGTAAGTCTCTCCAACATCGAAGGTGTCGACGTTCCTTAGGAAGGGAACGCTGCCAAGAGGAGTGGGCACAGTGAGTGAATGTATGAATTTTTACTTGGAGCTTCATGCATACCAGTTGCAGTAGAAGCATTTGGTAATTATTGACGCACAGCCTCCGGAAAGTGTATTGACTCTATCATAACGTCTTGTCATTGTGTCGCAACAAAACTCGCTCGTTATTCCCGGAACGCTTTTCCCATTTTATTAGGTAGAACACCAAATATCCCATGCCAAATTTAGAGGGTACGGTTGGGGTGGAGAATACGGTGGGAAGGGGTAAGAAAAAGAAACCAATTACTGATGCCTTTACTGGAACACATGCAAAGAGAGCCGGAAACCCGAATACTTTCTCAAGAATTAACCACGCACATAATCTTCAGGGTCATTCCCTACAATGTCATTAAAAAAGTAAACTTACCACAGTTATGCGTCCAATGAACCATTTGCTAGACTCAATATCCTCGCAATATCTTCAATATAAAAACCTTTAGTAATCAATGATAACATGTATAGCTTGAAAATGGCGAACTCGAGGAGATGAGGTCCAAACAACATCAGCAATCCAACGGAGTCAGTTTCTCCAGGTCCTACGCGAAGCCAGGCCACGACGCCCGAAAAATAGAATTTACTTTTGGCGCAGCCAACAATTTGCCAACATTTTTGCAAAATATGGTTAAAATATGTTTACTTATGTTATGTGAAAATGATACGTGTGTGAAAATAAATGAAGGGGTAATGGGAAAATTGAAAAGCTACCGGTACATAGGAACGATGGTGACAGACGACTGGAGAAGTATTGCAGATATAAAAGCAAGGATAGCAATGGCAAAAGAGGCCTTCAGCCAGAAGAAAAACTTGCTATGCAATAAAAGCCTGGATCTGGAGTTGAGAAAGAGACTAGCTAAATGTTATTATTCATGGAGCGTTTTCATGTATGGATGTGATGCGTGGACATTTGGTAAGAGGGAAAGGAATAGAATAGAAGCTTATGAAATGTGGGTGTGGAGAAGGATGGAAAAAGTAAGATGGGTAGATAAGATGAGAAATGAAGAGGTTTTGAGCAAAGTAAAAGAAGGAAGTTCGCTCCTAAAAGAAATAAGGAAAAGGAAAGGAAACTGGTTGGGCCATGTGATGAGAGGGAAAAGTATAATAACTGTGGCACTTGAGGGTTCAATTGAAGGAAAGAAAAAGAGAGGAAGGAGAAGAATTAAATTGGTAGATCAGGTGAAGAACATCAGCTATGATAAAGCAAAGAAGGAAGCTCGGGACAGAAGCGGATGGAGACAGCAGTGGTGTACAGGACCTGCCAGCAGGCAGAACACCAGATGATGATGTTTACTTAATACTCTGATGAAGTATATCGGTGGACATATCTCTTAAGCCAAAGAAACTAATTTATATAAAATTTTGCACGTAAAAAGCGTCCGCCATTTTCTGACGAAGAAGCACACAAATATCCACATAACTCTCTTAAACTTATGCATAGTAAAGGTAAAAAACCATGTTGATAGATGGTAATGTTTTTTGTTTCATAATAATCCCCCTACGTCTCCACTTTATGCGTAACTTTAAAGGTTTTTCGATGAAAAATGAAAACGGGCGTTATCATGGTAATCAGGTCATGCTTAAGCCTCCGTCTCGACTAACGGCTGAGACCCACGGCAAATGGCTTACCATTCCACAAACAGCAATCATTTGTGAGTATATGCGCCGATTTCCAAGTCTTTACCTCAAAAAAGCCATTTTGGACTTATGACAGGATTTTTCGATTTACAACCACTAATCGCTGTCGCATTGAATCCTGATGTATCCCGCTGAGTACGGTTTCGCAGCCTTCCGCAATACGGGCACGGAGACTTCCCGTATCTTGCATAGGAGTTCAGTACACAAGAGCTTTCAAATGCCCCCACAAATCAAATTCTAGTAAGCTAATGTCCAGAGAGCGTGGAAGCCAGAGAATTGGTCCACATCTACCAATCCATCCGTCACCGAATCTTTCACTAATGAGTTCTTACATGGAAATAAAACATTTTCGGGCACACATTCAAAAAACACATTTTCTTCCTCAACGTACGAGAAATGTGTCCCGAAAGTTATGCCGTACCTCATCGTTTCTGTTATGGAAATAAAAGCAGTAGGACCACCACACAAATATGTTGCCCGTGGAAAATGTGAGACTGAGATAATATTTTGTGGACCATCTGTTTAAAAGTTTGCTGCCAGCCCGAGTTGGCGACCTACGATGTGAGTGCTGCGGATAGAAGAAAGAGGAGATGCTTTGTACAAAATAGTTCCACGTCCAGAAGTCCTCAACGGGAAGACTTAAGGATACAGAAATACATCAATTCTACGAATAAATAGGAAGGAAACACTATCCAGGTACAGGAGTGTGACAGAATAGAGAGGTGGACAGTTGGGCACAGGGAACCAATCTTTGTTCCAAGAAACAAGATGAGAGGCATGAGCTGGATAAAACTCGTCGCTCTGAGGGCTAGATAGCGGGACCACTCACCACCTTCACCCCATTTTCATTGAATGCCAGGCCACATGACGAAGATTTTCCCACATAACAGAACGAAAGTAGGTGCAGCCAAACAATGAGATATAAGTAACTGACCCTGAAAGTGAAGCTCACAGGTAGTTTATCATACCCTTAGAGATCCAACTTCTTGGTGTCCTGGGCATTTTCATCATCAGCGCGAAATCAGAAACCTTGACTCTTCCTCACACTGGGATCCCGTCTCACAATATGTATCAATGGCTAATTTGTTCAATGCAGTCATTTTGATAAAAAAGAATTTGTTGAATAGACCAAAAAATCAGCTCTGATATTTATTTTTTGACTGTCAGAGAGCGTTTATAATTAAAACTCCTGATGATAATTGATAATAATGAAGATCTTGAGCAGAGAAATGGATATTATTCAACACTCTAGCCATGGTAGTTACTGTAGAATTTCATTTCAAAATGTGTCCCATCTGCAATTCAATTTCCAAATTCATATTTTCAAACGAATAAAATGTATTTTAAATTTGCTGCAATATATAATTAGTTAAAAGTAGAAAAGAACGGTGAGGAGCTGCCAATGCGGAAGGGTGCCTTCTGCTGACCAGTAAATTGCAAATATATGCATGGGACATCAATATCAACTAATTACAGTTGTATACAGCAAGTAGTAAAATATTCTATCATTTTATCAGTACGTAATGCATAATGAGTATAGCATCAATTAAAGAAAATTATGTTATTTCATTTTCAACCGAATGCTTACAATGTAAATTAAAGTTACTCACGGAATTTAATTTATTATTTTTTATTAATAAGACAAAATTTTGCAAAATACACAGAGCACGAATGAATACAAAAAATACTTGTAACGTTAATCCTTGATGCCATCTCAAAATTACAATGATGTAAACCAAAAAGGTAAAAAGACACTTAAAAAAATTATTTCACATAAAAAGTTACGTATCACTTTTATGTGGAAATGAAATGCCAGCATTTGGAAAGTTTTCCTCGCAGTCTTTTTGAGGTTTGAATATATGCTTTGGAGTGTGAATCCAGCAGCCACTGTTTCCAGGCTTCTTCGAGCTCGGGACAGGGGAAGAAGGACAACTTCGACAAGATGGAACGGAGTAACTCACAACAGGCTTGCTTTTGTGCTGACTTCCACCCTCTGGCTCAACTTCCTGGGTCACTGCCGCACTTGCTCCCTCCTCCCTCCCACTACCCCCTTCTTTGTGCACGTTCACCAACAAAGACTGCCTACAAAGAGCCGTGATTGCTCCCATTTTCTTGGTCCTCATTTTCACTTTCCTGAACCTAGAGAGTATCCCCATTTTGGATGGCCCTGGAACACTTTGTGCCTCTGATGTGAGGGACGCACATTTAGACTTGGAATCTAATGAAGGGCCGTCGTTACTGCCACCATCCTTCTCAACTACTTTGGCCAAAGGAGCCTGTTTGCATTTCTGTGAGTACAAGTCGATCATTCCAGAGCTCGCAGATTTGGTCAAGCCTTCCTGCAATGCTATAGAATCATCGTAGCTGGACTCACTCCCGAAACTTATCTGACTGTGCCTGCTCCGCACGCTCGTGTTGGTCTGCTCTCTACTCACGACTCTCCCCTCCACCCATTCGGCGGGCTGGCCCTTCGAGTCTCCACTGACCGAACTGTCCTCACACCCTTGGTGTCCAATCTCCCCACGCTCCGTCCCTTTCGCCCCAGGTGATGAACTCCCCGTCCCCACCGATGACAGCGATGGGAATCTGGAACCACTCATGACCCTCTCGTCCCCTGCCACACTCCTCATCAAAAACTCCTCCTTAGCTTTCCTCAGGCGCAAGGCCCGCAGGTGAGCAAACTTCTGGCTCTGGGGCGGAGAGGGCGACGAGTGCAGCCTATCGCGCAGCACCTGAAGTGTCCGCTCGATGGACTCGTTGATAGGGACGGCTGTGTCCTTCACGCACTCGGCCTCCACTTCTGCGCGCGATGGAAAAAGAGGGACTGGATTTCCAGTTGAAATGGGTGCTTTGGGCTGGATCGCACTCTTGATGGCCCCGGCACTGGAGGACTTGGCTATGCTGTGAAGGGGAGGCTTGAGGTTCGGCCCCACGCCGAGCGATCGAATTATCCCGGCACTGGCCGACTTCTGCACCGTCGCCACCTCAGGGTTGGAGAACCCAAGAAGTGCTTTCCTCACTTCATCCTGGTACTTCTCCATCTGAGCTTTCACGCCACCTGCAGCAAATAACTCTCGTCGGTCTGCCGTCGGGGAGAGCCAGGCTGGCGAACGACTGCCAGGAGTGAGACCACCAGACTCAGGAGAGCGTCCGTTGGCTGAATCCTTTCGGTCGTACTTGGCGATCATTAGCCTGATGCTCGGGGCTGCCTCCTTCCCCTTGTCCCGGCGGGCCGAGGCGGGCATGGGTGGGGGCAGGGGATGGGCACATGGTTGCACCTCCGGGGACTGTCCTTCTGCAGCGATTTGATCCATAGCCAGGGCCTTACGCATCGACGTGGATCTGGGAGACGGAGGGGCTCGCTCGGCCCCCAGCTTACCTTTCTGCCACGGGCCTTTACCAACAGAGGCCTCACTCTCCGCTGGAAGGCCGACCACGTAACTGATGACATTGCCCTTGTGCTCTCCACAGATGGGTGAGAAGATTTTTCGAGTCGTTTGGACGAAGACATTCGGAGCTGGGTCACGCAAGGGACTGCTCGATGCGGGCACGAGAGTGGGGCACGCGCGGTCGTAGGGTCGGCCGGGCTCGCTGGCAGAGAGGACCTCCCGAGTGGAAAAGGATCCACTGGCCGAACTGGAAGCACTTTCCCCACTCCCTTTCGTCCCTCGAGAGGACGGAGCGGTGTTCCTCGCCCCACCCACGTACGCCACGTGGGTGTCCGAAACACGCCTCGCCTTGAGGCACGTCTCCTTGCCCGTCTCCTGGGCCATACACGACGCCGATTCAGACTCATCCGACTTCGACTCCGTCTCATCGCTCTCGCCCTTCTCGTCCCCGCTGCCCACGGCCGTCGCCCACTTGGTCCCGGATCCACTCGACCCCGGCGTGACCTCGTGCCACGAAGCCATGCTCTCCTTCCATTCCTCCGCGCTGCTCACGCTCGGAGAGCGCGTCCGTTCGGACGGTGGTGTCGAGATGCAGTCGGAGGACTTCCTCCGGCCGGCATCGAGGGGCAGAAGGGGCGAGTGGGGCGGTTTGGGCAGGTCTTCTTCGACTGATGTGGACGCTTTTCCCTTCAACACCATGTCCTCTGCGATTTCTGGCTTTCGGCAGGCGTCTGCAACCCCTCGGATCTGGTCTACTGTGGGCGAGTGGTGTCCGCCATCACTGCTGGTCTCCTCCAACAGTGTCGCGGCTTCAGATTGCGCCGGCATCACATCCGACCCCTCAGCCGCGCTCTCCCCACCCTCCATCCCTTCATCACTGCTCTGGACATTCTGACCAGCATGAGGCCATAAAAGGGAGCAAATTTATCATGCTTCAAAATATTAAAAACTTTGATTTCTGGCATGAGGAATCCAGAATTGTTCCTCGTCACTGAATGAATCTGTACACTGCATGTGTCAAACTTTTTATTTCACACTATGTTCCAACAATCACTGTCATTATCAAGCTACAATAGCTAGCTAGCATTCATGGTTCTCATACACAACTACTCAAAGGACTGGGAGGGGGGAGGTTTATTTTCAATAATCTCTCCTATTCCTCTGAGCTCTGAGTATTAGAACGGCAATGATATTAATTGTACCTTGATAATTACAATGGTTGTGGAAACCATGGTCAAAAATAAAAGTGTTGAATATATAAAGAATAAATTCATTCAGCGACCAGAACAAATTCATTTACTTTTCACAAAATGTTAACAGATCATTTTGGGGACCTAGCTCATATCTCCTGAAGCTTTCGCCTGATGTAAGGCCAAGTGGCGGGACAAATGCAAGGAGTTTGAGTCCTTATGAATACCAATTTAAATGTAAGTACAAATCTAGATTTAAAAAGTTCAAATTTCCATATTCAATATGACTGATGAGGAGCATATATTGAAAAAATCAGTAGCATGAAACCCAAGAAAGACACTAGTGCAGAAAGATTAGTTCAATGTGCTACAAAGAGAATTAGAATAATGGTACAGTAATATATGAGCTGGCTAATAGTAAAGTAATATACGAGCTACGAAGTCACATATGAGCATATGGGTTGAAGATAAAAATCCTATAGGATTATGAAGTGCCAATCAAAATATTGATACTGAATACAATGGAAGCGTCTCCACTATATGAACTTCATGTCAAAACCATATTCAAAATGACATTCAGTTATGACGTCATTTACTATCATCACCAGTTTTCCTTCCTTTGAAATTTTGTTGAACAACAAAAATGTTTTCTCTTCTTGATGGAAAGGGTTTCATCTCCAACCATGATAGTTTCCAGAAAGCTCCTCTCACCCATAGTCTAACACTCATCATAGCAAAATCAACAGCATAGTTGATGTGGAATCAAGGGGTTGGCCAACCCCAGGCACTTCTTTTGGGGCATCACTTTATCTATTAGAAATATTGACCGAACCATTTCATGTGATTTCTTTGTGTTTTTACTTATTCTCACTAAGTATAAGTCATACTTTGTCACGAGAACTCTGTGTAAGGGATGAAAAACCAAAGGTCAGTCAACCATGGTATAAATTCCAACTACTCCACAGCAAAAAATTAATATTTCTCTCTTTAAGTACATAACTACAATCTTATAACTTCATAATGGTATCACCTCAGAAGGTAGTAACTAGAATCATTGGATCTTCAATACCTTACCTGAGATTTTTGTAATATTCCTCTGCTGGGATGTTCTTTCGGAGAAAGAGTCGTTGCAGGCTCTGTAATGTATTAAAACATTTATTTCTTAAGCAACATGCAAATATTGAATAATATAAATACATTTTCATCTCTCTCAACAAAAGGTCAAAATTAGGAAAAGAAATATGAAATTTCAGAATGGTCAAAATAATATAGCATTTTTTTCCAAAGCATGTACCTTGAGGAATACACAGGCGACTAAGTTCCTGTTTTAATTCAAGGACCTTGTTGGTCAGAAGAAATGGAAGTTCAGCCAATTCCTCAGAGCTCTGTCGCGGTATCATAGGTTTCGTGAACGTCTTCATTCGATACTTTTCATAAGGCTGAAAAGTAAATGTTTTTGCATTAAATTCTTCATGCAACCCATATAAATCTGGACCATTAAAAAAAAATACAATTCATAGAGTTATAATCCTGATTATATTCTGAGTGCAATGGGTCAGCGGGTTCTGAAAGGGACATCAATCAATCATCATAACATCAAACAGGTCAAATAATAATATGGCAAACTCTACTTGAGGCAATAGTCTTTTTCTGGAGCTGTGGTTTTCTTTCTCCCTTTATGGTACTCAACTCTTGATTTTTCACATGGTTGGAATACAAAAGAAGTTCATGCTATGGCATAAAATCATAGTTAACTTTTAGAGGCCAGCAGAAGAGAATGTATATAAAGTTGTGATTACTTCATCTCTACTTCATGGTCAAAAAAAATCATCCTTTGAATCATTGTATTCTACTACTAAAAGTCAACTTGAGTAAAAACTGAAGTCTTCTTCTCACCTGAATAAGTCAACTTAAATCAGTGATTGAAATTTAAGTCAATCTCTAAGCTTCCTGATTCAAACCATTATTCACCCTAGGCACAAGTATGAATGCAAAAACAGGTTGTGATAAGCATTGAAAAAACAAGAGTCAAATTTCCCATTAAAATTCATCTTAATGTATTTTTTCTGCTGTATGTTCAATGAATCAGCAACAGCATCTCTTGTGGCGATTTCTGGTTTTATTACATGATGAGACAGTTATATCAAGTCAACATTTCTCTTTTGTAACCTAATGTTAGCAAACAAGGAGAATTAGAATCCACAGCCAGAGGAGCACAAGGGGAACAAAATAATGACCACTTATTTTAATGACAGATGACATTATTTTACCTACCACTCTGCAAAAAGAGGGTCATGATCCCATACTTTTCAAACGTATCATCAGGGATCTTCAAAATTCCTTAACATTCTAACTTTACTTTAAAATGAAATGTTCTGCAGAGGTCATGCAAAGTATGAATAAAACAGTCATTGTTGTTAATATCATTCAATTACAACTTAAAGTATGTTTAATGAGCAAAACAGTGTTGTGTTAAGAAAAAATAGAGTACACACAACAACTCAGGCAACTTCATGTTTACTAGTCAATGACACAATTAATAAGCTTGAAAATTAGGCACACAATCTAGAATTAACAATTTACGAGTTCTTTCTGTTTAGATAGCAATGAAAAAAACAAGTATTAGGATTTACACAATCATTTTACTCACTTTTGGCTTTTCTGCTAACGGTTGACATGCTTTATCAGTTGATGGTAGGTCTTGAACAGGGACAGACTCACTGGCAGCAGATGCACCTTCATTTCCATCATTGGCTTTCTGGCTTGTATCCTGTCGATCTTGCAGCTCATTCCTTAAAGATCGAATTTCTTGGTTTCGATCTGCCAGGGCTACCTCTAACTTCTCTGCCTACACCAACATCCATAATTGAAGAAGATCCATGGTTACAGGGAGGTCCACTTTATGCATGTAGTAATATACCATTTACCTGATTTTTAGTAGACTTTGCTCAGGTAAATCTTATTTAAGTTTGACAGAAATGAAATGGGACAGATTAATGCAATTTGTTAAATGAAATCATGTGACTGATACATTTTTACCTAAGAGTCAAATTCATTGGAATGCACATTTATGATCAAAATATTTGCGGATATCTACATACACATATTAATTAGGTACATAAATGATGTACCAACAAGGTATTATCACATTTATTGTTAGTAATGATCTTATCAACTAGGTAACTGTGGGAAACTGGGGCAGGAAGTGAACACAATTGGGGCATGAGGGCAACTGAAATTAACAGTCAGGAGGTCCAGTAAAAAGGTAAGTAAAATACTCCAGTGATTCTTATCATTCCCTAAAAATTTTTGTTTAGCTTGACCTTCCATCCTCTTGAGCATCTAATGATGTACTTTTTATTTCCTCTGACGAATTTTTTTCAACTTTTATGTAGTTAACTTACTGGATGTGGGAAGGCATTCAATGATGATTGGGATTCATTTTCAGACTGCCTGAAAAACTTTCAGTATCTTTAACCTAACAGACCTTTTTAATCAGTTCCTGACTTATTCATGATTGATATGCACAAATGCAAATACCTCTTTTATCTTTCACCTTCCCTATGAGAAGCATTTATCATTACTCAAGCTAGTGTATGAGAAAAGTCATCGTAAGGGTTTTAACGACGCCAAAGGTTCTTGATAGGAATATGCAAATATATGGTGTGATTACCCTCAATTCCTAAGTTTAGCGCGCACTCATGCATAATGCGCAGGTCGACCTTTGGCTGTTATCTGCATGTCTCCAAAATTTCAAGTATAACGCGCACTCATATATAACGCGCAGTACACCCACAGAACCTTGACTACAGAAATTCATATTCTCGGAACCACTGAAATTCGCATTTTTTCAATAAGGCAGAGGAAAATCCAAAGCAATTACGCAAGGGATGAAAAGTAACATATTAGTAGCTGTTGTATTAATTTCACTTCCAGTAAAGAAAAAAATCAAATCTGAGAAATAATTACATTATCACCATGTGTTAAACCTATACAAAGTTTTACAAAGATCCAATATCCCACCTGCCTCATGTAGAAAGCCTACACAAAACACCTTATGTGTAACACGCATAAAATAACTTCTAAAATTTTGCAAAAAAAGCCATTTATAATGCACGCGTTATACTTGGGAATTTAGGGTACTTCATTTCCATACCAAATTTCAGATGGCATATAGTCATGAATATAAATATAGGAAATAAGAATGAGCTTACGAGCTGCAAAAGTTCTGTGGAAAGGTTTTCAATCAGTGCCATGGAATTAAAGCCAGTGAGACTGGCCTCTATCAGCTCCCTGCTCAGCTCCATGCAGCTTTCCTCGTCTCCATCTCCCCAGTCCTCCTGCTCTCCAACAGCCTTACTCACTTCACGAAGCTGCTTCATCTTCCCCACTAGGTTTTGAGCAAGAGCTGCTTGTTGCTCTGAGTGAGCCTGAAAGGAGGTCTAATGAAATAAATTTTCAATATGTGGAGAGCAGAATTAAATTTTCCTCAACCATTCTCGCTCCATTCAAGTGATACACCATGCATACTTGTGTATAGTTTGATTTTTAGACCAGATTTTACAATAAAATAAATACGAGTCTAACCAAACATTTGAGTTTTAAACCAGAGTCCAAAACAAGTCATATTGCAACTATGGCACTGATATTGTGCATTCATAGCCTTCGTTCAAGACTTTTATGTATTGCAAGTCAGAGTTCTGCATAGAGCATTCTCAATGTGGCTAGACTGCTGAGCACAAATCCTGAGTTCCGTCCCATACATTCACCACAAGAACACCTGAGTCTGCAACCTTAAACTCTGGGTGAATACCCATATGGTCCTGTTCCCACCATTCAGACTGGTACACACTTACTTGAACAGTCAGCAAGCCTACATTCTTGAAAGTGAGTAAATACACTACCTATCCTACTCCAGGGAGAGCAGACCTCCCCAAATTTTTCTGATTGACATAGGACCCCATTTAAACAACTCTGTTTACTCTTTTCAACAACTTGCGAGTTGTGAGTTATCATCATTACAACTTCCTTATGAAAACGACACCCACCCTCAAAGGAAAGTAGAGTAAAATCACTGTCCTCCAGCTCTTTGTAGTAAATATCATGATGGTGATGCCAGCATATATAGCATTGAAACCAGCCAAAATACTGAGTAAAGAGTGAAATACACAATATATTATTCATTTTATTAATAAAAATACTGGTCTGGCTCAGGAGGAGGCATCACTCCCTCTGCAGGAGCCTAGCAAACACAGTGCCCTGGTGTGACTACTGCTTTGCTAGCCAGCCAGTG